>CM067546.1:10070969-11351491 GCA_034509755.1 Anisodus tanguticus | reverse complement strand
TTCGCATATGCCATGTCCCATCGAGACATCAAATTGCCGACATCTTTACAAAAGGTCTTCCCTCGGTCCTTTTTGAAGATTTTAGGGACAGTCTCAGCGTTCGAAGACCGCCCGCTATGACTGCGGGGGTGTGTTAAATATACACACAATATACATGTGTATATTGTGTATATTTCTCTCGGATTCTCCCTTGCAATTAACGTATATAGAGTATATATTTAGGTAATATTTAGTCTCCTAGTTTAGGTAATATTGTAATGTAATTAGTATTGTACACTTACCATAATAATTGTATTACCATAAATGCATAGTTAGTATCCAACTAGAATAAGGTTTTAGGAGTAGAATAAGAATAAGATTCTCCTATTTATGAAAATATATAACTTGTATAAATAGTGTTTCAATTAATAAAAATAATCAAGAAATTATTTCTTTCAAATTGAATGTTTCAATACAATAACAACCTTACTATTCCATTTGTTAACTGGAAACTTACCAATACATCTTCCAATTTTTAAAGTTAATGCTCCATATTTTAAACAAACTTTTGAATTAATTTAGTCAGTATGATATATAGCCTGAGCAGGAAAAAAATAGACATCTCATTCTTTGTTTTCACATTAAAAATTTACCTTCAACGTAGAATGAAAAGAATTATACATTCAAACCTCTCTATAACATCATTGTTGGGTCCAAAATATTTTGGTTGCTATAGTGAATGGTTGTTATACACCTATAACAACATTAACATAAAAGGTAAAAAAAAATAGGCATAAAATATGATTTGTCATTTTTAATTGTCAAATCCTAAACTTAATCACACTTTGTACAACGAAGAAAAATGTTTTAATGAAGAAAATATATTTTCATATATATTTTTGTATTAAAGTATCAAAATATTTTATCAAAATCTCTACATTTATTATTGGTAATCATAGATATTTTATTTTTATAAAGATTGTTGATTATTATATTACTAAAAAAAAAGATGAATGTTATATGGGGGGTTATTTTATAAAGAATTTATTGTTATAAAGATAGTTATTGTTATAGGTAAAAACTATTATAAAAAAATAAAATATGACATAAAAATTGATTTCTATAAAATTTAAATTTTATAGAGATATATATTATATGCGGATGCTATTATAAAAATGTGTACTTATAATCTTGTAACTTGTGAGTAATATTAAAAAGATTAAAGCTATTACTGTTGTGTTGGCCCGTGCACACGCAGAATATTAACTACTTGGAGTTAGTGGACGACTTTTTTTAAGTAGAAATAGTATTTACTTACCACTTTTTGTCTCTGTCTTTAAAAATAGCTATTTCTTTGAAGTTTTACATACCTATCTTTCTAGATGAGGAGACATAGAAAAGTACCATAAGTTGACCGTGGATCAAAATCGTGCAAATATACTCTATATATAGTTTTGAAAGGAAATTCTATGTTTAAAGAGAGAGTTGTGGAGAAGAAAAAAAGAATGGCAGAAGAGTCAGCCATAAACAACCATCCAACAAGAAAGTAAGTCTTCTTGGTTGCCCTCAAAATCTCTCTCTTTACAGTAATTAAGCTCTTTGTTATCTTTTTCTGTCCCGATTTATGTGATACGGTTCAAATTTTGAGAGTCGAAAAAGAAAAAAGATTATCATGATTTATTCGTATGCCCTTATAGTACTTTTTATATAGTTTCTAAATATGTAAATTATTTTGCAAAGACCTTATAAATTGAATTTAATACCTAGTAGATTATTTAATTTTCAGGTGTGCAGTAGTTACTGGAGGAAACAAAGGTATAGGGTATGAAATATGCAGGCAACTAATGGAAAAAGGAGTGATGGTAGTGTTAACAGCTAGGGATGAGAAAAGAGGAAAAGAAGCTGTTGAAAAGCTATTGAGAGAGGAGTGTTGTTATTATCATCAAATGAATCTTGTTGTGTTTCATCAACTTGATGTTGTGAATCCACAAAGTGTTTCTTCTTTGGTTGTCTTCATCAAATCTAAATATGGCAAGCTTGACATTCTGGTAAGTCATCTACTATTCCTATTTCCAATTGAAAATATAGCAACATACATATGTTCTCAAATAGGAATTACATAATTTCATACAATACAAATAGGCTCAAATTTATTACAAAAATGAGTTTATATTCTTAAATTTTACCATATGCATCTTATTTTGTATATATATGAATTATTTAAGGAAAAGACAATAATTCTTTAATTTGTGATTATGATTTTTGTTTTTTTGATGCTTGAAAATTAATTGAGAGTGATATTCATGTTTATCATCACAGATTTAAACATTATTGAGTGAATTAAAGTGAAAATTTTAAAACTCAACTATTGAGACTTTTAAAAGCTTGAAAACTCACACTGAAAATTTGTGATTTGTTGAAATTTTTGATAAATTTATGATTAGGGTTGAGGAAGTCATTTTGAAGTTGTGGTTAATTAGATGAAGACTTGAGCTATTTGGTAATGTTTTGACCCATTTCGATTGGGTTTTGTGGGTTAAGTTCGTAGGAGATGAAAGCCTATTTTATTATAAGTTCGTAGAATTGTGTAAAAGTGTGAATACCACCTTTTATACACTATTATACACTCTTATATAAAGTTGATACATTGTTTATAATAACTGTATAATATTTTATATCAGTGTATAAATATAGTTGCGGAAAAAATATTAGTTGGGCGGGTATGAACTAAAAATATAGCAACATGTTGTGTTGCACTGTATATTTTGGAAGAATTCCCTTGTTTTTGTTCAAGCTTATGAAAAACAACAGTTAATTTCATAGTTCACCATCTATATCTTTTGTTGGAGTATTCAAGATTTAAAGTTTATAGATTTTGACTTCTATTTTACAAGTTATTAAATTTTAAATTTATAATTTATACATATTAATAAAAGAATTTAAAATAAATACAGAATTTGGATAAAATTACTAAGTTCCGTCGGGCTTGTACGGTAAACAATACATCTGCTCCCAATATCTTTATAAGTTTTTTTCTTTTTTGCTAATGTGTAAAAACTTTTTTTTTACCTGATATCATTTATCCGATAGAAATTACCCTGATAAAATACCTTTTATGAGATAAATATTACTCCTATCTGGTAATTGGGGAAATGGATAACTTTTATATGGTGAAAACAATAACGTGTGGAGGTTTTAGGACCTTATATGTCATATAATCATTTAACACGTTAAATCAGAGAAAATATCAAATTCTTGACATTTTCTCTGATTCGGCGTGTCAATTTGGTTTTGGCTTTCGGAGAGTCGGCTAATGAATTTTTTGAGCATTTTAATTTTCTGAGCAATGTAGTAGAATCTAGTTATATTTGAGTGATATAACTAGATACCATGTTAAATTAGGCATTGTGCCTAATTCACATTTCAAAAACTAACTCAAAGAGAGGAATATTTCTCAAATCTTATAAGGAGCCCAAAAATCTCGTCCGTCACCGATGTGATATATTTTCTTCAAAAAGTCGCAGAGTTTAGTTGACCATTCAATTTCTTGAAACTAGTCCCCAATTTATTTTTATCCTGAATTTGTCTTGTTATTTTTGTAATTAAATTAATTAATATCGAGTAATCCAAGATTCATTGAAAATAAATAGTATAAAATACCATTATCTCCTTTTTCTGTTCTTGGATCTTATCTTTCGTTGTTTTTTTGGTGGGTCGGCGGTTTCTTGTTAAGTTATTATAAAATAGTCTAATATTGGAATTTAGTGGACGACATTTTCTAGTTAGGAAACTATTCCATCTTTCTACGAACGAGCGGTGGAAACATAGTGCCATAAGTGGACTTTTACTTCAACACATTCTCTGTAGAAGATGTTGCACGGTTTGCGCTTGAAATGGGTTGGCCTTTAATTTTTGCCCTTCAAATGAATTGATTTTTAATTTTTATTCTTAATAATCAAACTTATGCTAATGGGATATAAATTCTTTAAAGGCGCATGCCATAACTTATGAGATATTATAATGTAAAAATATAAAGTTGTACCTCGTAAAAAAAGTTATTTGTCTTGAGGGACAACAACATTAAAGACCATCACAAAATGGGGGGGGGGGGGGGGGGGGGGGATGTAAATGACCTTTCTCTTTAGTTTTGTAGAGTTATCATTATGGGCCTTGTTTGCTGGGTCGATTCAATCCAGCTCATGATTTAATAAGAGAAGAAATTGCATGGTTTTCTCTTCAAATGAGCTTATCCTTAATTCAAATGGACTGGTCTTTAATTTTTTTCCTTCAAAATCAAACTTATATTTGGTGGGATAAATACTTTTTAAGGAATGTGATATAACTTGTGGAATATTATGATATAAAGTTGTTATCACTCCAGAGTTAATTATGCCAGCTACTGTTTCATTGAGCTCTGGTACTCTCGAAGTCGCGAAAGTTATTTTAGATGCAACAACCTCTACCATCACTCCACCTTCAAATCATAATGACTTTGTATTGCTTAAGGATGATGGGGACTATGCAACAAGGAGGAAGCTGGAGATGCAAGATCCAAAGGGAAAGAAAGTTTAGACTAATTTGTTTGCCGGTCAGAAACTGACGGCGAGAGGTATGGATCTCAAATTTATACCTCCTATGGTGAAGGACGGAAATAAAATAACCCAATTACAGGAATCTGAGCTTGAGAAGGATAATGCGAAATGGAAAAAGGATATTATCTTGTATGTTCTCGGAGATTCACCTACGATTGGGGCGTTAGGGAGATTCATTGCTAGTCAATGGGATTTCACTAGCAAACTCAAGATTTATTATCATAATGATGGCTATTTTGTGGTGTTGTTTAATTCTAATGGTCAATCATTTGAACAAAAGCTAGAATATGATTTGGTTCCTCAGTTTTGCCATACCTTCTTGATGATAGGACATTCTTGTCCTCTAAAAGAGATGAAACATGTCCAAGAACCAAAGAAGGCTCAGAAACCTAAGAAGCATCCTCATCAAACTGGGAAAGCATGACAGAAGAGATCTGAACCTGAGCAGCCTAAGGAGATTGAGAATATATTGGAGAAGGAATCCTTCCCTCCTCTTGAATCACCAACTAAGTGGAATGAAGCTAGAGGCAAATCAACAGTGAAAAAACATAATGTGTGTCCCAACATCTAAATCTATTGCCACTACTAATGGTTTTAGTATGTTGGAAGGGTCAAACTTGACAACATCATTAACCACTTTTGAGGCTGGCCATTGTAGTAGTAAAGATGGGGGTGGGGGGAGAGCAGAAAAATAATCTAATTTTGTTACATGAAACATTAGAGGTACAAATAAGGTGTTTGAGCACCAGGAGTTTAAGAACTTTATTAGTAGTAATAACATTAACCTTAAAGCTATAGTGGAACATACAGTACAAACTCTTATTGCAAGCAGCATAATTAAGAAGATTTATTTTAACTGAGAATGGTTGTGCTAACTACAATGCTCATGGAAGAAGAAGGATATGGATCATGTGGGATCCTTCTCATCTTATATTTATACCTACAAATATGCATCCCCAGTTTATACATCGTTGTGTTGAAGTGTATACGAATCGACTTGCTGAAGATATGGTGGACAAATCCAGTCGGGCTCATTAAATTTCATAGCTCGTGTGGGCTAGGTCTAGCTGGTTGAGTCGACCCATATTAAGTTTGCACTGATGATGTAAACATTTAGTTTGTTCCAACGGAAGATTTGTTTAATTTTTTAAATTATTAATTCTATTTTTATGAATAGCTAAACATATACTCCGTATATCTTTTGAGTAATCTATTATAGAAATTCTACTAAACGGTAAGTGTATATATATATAACAGAATCTAAACATTCGGGGATATCTATATAAGCATATGAAACCCACTAAACATATCAACCTTTGTTTTAAAAGGATTTCATGGACTCACTCAGGGCTCACTCTTGGGCGGTGAACTTGCAAAACTCCTTGAATTCACATGTGAGGCTTAGTTTTGTAAGATTTACCCCCAAGCGCTAGATTGAATGTTCTTAAATAAATTTAATGATCGAGGCTCGCTTAGCCGTTCTACCAAAATCATGTTCAAATTTTTTATTAGCACTGTTGATACTCAATATTTTTTAACATATTATTGCATAATTACTAATTAAAAATATCATGAGGATGAATATCATTTGAACATCCTTTTGAAAATAGGAGGGCCAAAAAATTGTACCTTCATTTCATATTGATCTTCCTATCTTATTAGTTCTATGTTTTTCTCCCAAAATTATCGGACTTTTACTTATTTATATTTTGAAAGTAATTTTGAATTTATTCACGAAAGAGTATTATTTTAAATTATAGCACTAACAATATTTATTGATTATTTACTTTTAGTGAGGTAATATGTGTAGGTTGATAGTTTTTTTAAAAAAAATGTGATTTTTCAATTGTTTGAAAGCTAAGATATATAGTTGATTTTTATCTCATGATAACTTTATCACTATTGCATTGTTTGTACCTGTAAAAATATACTAGATATTTTTATTTTTTATGAGTTTCTTTAATTATCTCAAACTTTTAATGTACTTTGTTACATTTTTGTGTTATTGTGCTGTTTTATTGAAGTACAAATTCAAAAATTTAAAATTCACAGGGCTTATGTTTCAAGGCTTACGCCTCATTCCGTACTAAATAAATCCCCCCCTGCGTCTGCTTTTAAAATGTTGCTTGCTATTGTAGTAAAACAGTACGAGAAGTAAATAAATATTACAAGTGTTCGAAAGGATAAACAAATAGGCAATGTTCAGAACTGCCGCAAGCTTGTTGAGTCTTGAATCTTGATAACCTGAAATCAAGAAACAACTAAATCTGGATGGTTACAACTGTTGTGTTTGAGTCGAGTGATTGCACTCTGTCCTTAAGACAAGATTACCCCGTATATATGCTTTTACGTAGCGGGCAATAGTCTCCCAAGATAAAACAACACTTTAATCTCAACACTACCAAGCAAATAGGTTGAGTCTGACAAAGAAAACAAATACGAATCGACTTGCTGAAGATATGGAAAAGAAAGGAAGAGTTTCTGTTTTCGTCCAACGTTATTGGACTGACTTTCACTTCTGTTTTATCTCTGTGTATATAGTGTCTCTGTTGTGTATATCTTGTGTATATGTGTGTGTTTGCTCACTGTTTTTCTCAACAGTTTTGCAGTGTTTTTTGTCACTGTTTTGTGCTGCGTTTTTCTGTTTTTGTGTTCTTTTTTTCTATCACGTTATTAAGCCAAAGAGGCATCAATATATAGTATGGAGGAGGGACTCCTCAATTGCCACAAACATGGTTGTAAATAGTCATTAGGAGGGCTGATTATGGTCATTGAAGGAGGGCTGTTTATGTAGTAGTCAACATCCAAGTAATGGCTGGTTAATGCTCCAAAAAATAGTCCAAACGGTAGGCAAAAAGTTTTTGCCTTCCGTCACTCCCAAAATCAACTTTCCAGAAACTCTAGGGACCAAACTGCAAATATTAAGCAATTTGGGGTCCAAAAAGATAATATCAGAAAGTCCCCACAGCCCGAGCCCGAGACCGGACGGGACGGGCGGGCGGCAGCGGCGCGCGTGTGGGCTTAGCCTTGAACCCAAGCACATCTAGGTCCTCCCTCCTTTAAACACATGGGATACCTCTTGGGGTCCCAAACCCTTTACCGCTTTAGAGACTTATAAAGAGAGCAATTCTTCATTTCCCCACCTATGTGGTAGATTTGTCCCACACCATATTTCCATGCCTCAAACACCTTACTTCGTTGATCAATATCTCTTTCATTACTCAACGCAATTTGACGATTCTTGGCCCTACGGTCATCTACTCACTTAGTAGATTATGAATGTGAGAAGAGACAAAGCCTCCAACATGCGAAACACTAGTGTTTAATTCATTAAATATGAGTAGACGCACCTCCCCACCAAAGGCAAATTTCCAACAATCCCCTCTATGAAAGAGAAATTATGGCGCACACACAAGGTGTCTACTTTCAGCAATCTTTCAGCGAAAAGATATTGCATCAGAAGAGGTAGCTTCCGCTTTGAACCTTCCCTAGTTGAATACCACCTGACTTACTTACTGCGCGATAAACGTGATGTCTTGAACCGTCAATGTTTAGTGTAAGCCAAGACAATGATACCAACACAATAACTCTCCTTATTCATTTTCACTCCTATGGTTTTGTCCGTTGTGGCCGTGGACACACTTGGATTCTTAAGTGCGTTCATTTGAGGCGGCCTTCCTCGCACTTAAATAGGTGATCTTCTATAAGGTATCCTACTATACCCCACTTCACAAGTGTTAGGAATCATTAAAAGTTTTCCCAACCTTAACCTCAACCGTTTGATGATCTTTTAAAGGTTTGGAAGCTTAACCTTTACCCACCATGCAGGTAGCACTTTAATGTCTATCGCGGAACAGCTTTGGATTCATGTTTCCGTACAGAAATCATCATCTGAAGTGCTTCTTCCTTCCACCGAAGCGCTCAACTGAGCCTTTTGTAGCTTAGTTTTCCCATTGAACCAAATTCTTGGGATCTCCAATCAGTATGGTTGGGTTACCACTGCAATGGTTCATATTATTTGGGTTTTAAGCCCATTCCCCTAGACAGCCAGAACATTTGATCTCCGGATAGTCCCTTAGTTAGTAAGTAAGGAAGTGACACCCGTGATGATCAACTGCCATACGGTCTTATGTCTCCGACAGATCCTGACAGATATGTCCAGATGCCGTCATCTGGGTCCTTCCTGAAGCCGACCGGCTAGCCATAGTGTATAATTGCTGAAGGCACGGGTTTCTCCCAATAAGGGACGTCCGCTAAGGAGTCATGAAGTTACTCAACTTCTTTCATGCTTTGGATAAAGCGATAAACTCCGATCCCATCATGAATCGGCCGATGCAAGTTTGCTTAGAGGATTTTCCAAGACCCACCATACACATTTACTTGTGGTTTTGGTGTTCTTCAGATCTGATGTCCAGTTTGCATCACTGTGTTCTCCCAGAACCGCTGTACATCCAGAATACTATAATCCGTAGATAAGAGAATAATTCAGATATCGTCATATCCAACTTAATGCCTTCTATCGATTATTTTTATAATCATCAGTGAACTTTAGTTCAACTGATCTGCTTTGTAGGCCAATACCAGGTCGGTTGTAGTGTGTAACATACATTGAACAACATGTGACCTGTGCGTATCGCTCCTTGTACATAGGGACACCATGATTTCAATCAGTTATATGATTTATATCCCTTGGTGGCTTCAATGAGACTGTCAACTATCTCACAACTGAGTTTGGAGTTAGACCAATCCGTTAGATGTCTTGGAAATTCAATTCCTAAGATGACATCTGTGATACCCATATATTTCATATCGAGACTTTGTTTCAATATGATTTCCACTCTCAGACTGTTGGTTTTTCAACTGTTGGCTTTCTAACTTCAAAGTCAATGTTTCTGTGGTCAGATTTATTGTTTCTATTTTATCTGAAACTTCCAGGACCAAAATGTAAACATTTCAAGGACCAAAATAAAAGTTCAGGAAGAAGCCCAACAGTCTAGCAAACCAACTCTGATTCTCCCCTTACAACTCTCAGGTTAGGAAGACTGTTTCAACATCCATTCCACGCAAGACTGCAATAGCCCTGGATGTGAAGCTACTCACAGGGGAGCACATTTTACAACCCAAAGGTTCTTTTCCCGGAGGAAGATCAACTATTACACAAGTATGGTTCTATATGATAGAATCTATTTCTCTCTTTAGCTTCTTTCCAAAGAAGCGCTTTTGGAGATGACAATTATTTATTAATTGTTCATGGTTCATTCTCAACTATACAAGCTAGAAGGTATGGAACAAGTCTTTGTCCCCTTCTTTGCTCCGTCTCGGTTCAACATCTAGAATCCCTGAGTTCTGCAGATCTGGAATATTAAGTTCCGGATAGCCAGCAACTTTCGAGTCCTGTAGATACGGAACATCTAGTTCCGGACAGTCAGGCCCTCGCGGGTTCTTGTTAACCTTGACCAATTACTTCTTTTTCCTTTCCAAGGAAAGTTATCTTAAAAGAATTCAGCATTCTTTGACACCAAGAGGCGATAAGCACTACTGTTATTTGCAGATCCAGTGGATATGCAATCTACAGTCTTAGGCACAACTTGACCTGTTTCGGTATTCCAACTTTTACCAAGCCAGCCCACATAATTTGGGCGTACGGCTTTGCGCTTGGCTAACACCGTTAGACTGAGGTGAGTAACGAGCAGTCATTTGATGAACGATGCTTCACATTCTCCCCCTTTATCACTACGAATTCCTCAATCCGTAGGCTTAGTTGATTTTCAACTTTTGCTTTGTAGCGCTTATTCGCTTCAACAACTTCATCTTTGCTTTTCAACAAACAAAGGATACTATACGTTGTACCATCATCAATGAAGATCATAACGTACTTGTCTCCCCCTCTATTTTCTATGAACTTCAAATCACCCAAGTAGGTGTGACTAAGTCCTAGAGGAGCGGTGCTTCTTTCGCTATTCCTTTGACGGAATTTGGAAAGGTGATTTTGCCACTTCGCCTACCTCACATTTATTTTGAGGGTTTATGTCGACAGAAGGCAACAATCTCAACATCGTTAGCTTTTTAACGACTTTCTATTTAACGTGTCTTAATCTATGATGGCATAGATGCACGGATTACAAATATATCATTCATTTGGCTAGAGACATACTGTACCATTCTTAGTTATTATAGACCTGTTGGACTAGTCTCAAACCAGCTTGACCAACAACGTCCTTTAACCAAATTTGGGACATGTGTCACCTCCTTTTGGAGTGATCCCATTCCCTGAAGTCCTATTGAGGACAACCTCTCTAACCCCTTCTACTTTAGAGGTGGCGTTGCTTCACATGAACAACCTCTTGCCCGTGGTCAGGGCGTAACTGGATCATATGTGATCTGGATACTCTGGCCCACTCCAGTTGCTTTGGCAGACTGAGTGTCCAATTTCTTTTCTGCTTTTCTTTAAGCCTTCAGATCATTTAAGACCTGAAAACTCTAGCCCACCACACTAGGTGTCCATTACTTTTCCTATGAAATGAATTCTGGCCCCAAAAAAGTCACTCGTAGGCTTTGTATGACGGAGTGTCCAATATCATCATATCAAAGGAATTTTGGCCCACTCCAGTCGCCCGGAGGCTTTGTATGACTGAGTGCCCAATATCATCCTATGAAGGATCTTCTGCCAAATAGTGTGACAGGCTCAACGTCTTTAGCTTTTAGACTTCTTCCGTTATGATTGGTGCCCAGACAATTCTTGGCGCTTACTTAAGAGTGATAACAGTTTTCGCACAATTAGTGGATCTTTCTCCATCGTATGTGCGAACATACTTTACACACTTTTAATAATTACACTTAAAAGAACGGATCTTTTTAAGTCGTTTACAAAGTCCAATCTTTAAACGGGAAAGAAGAAGAGATTAAACTTCTGATTTTAAAGCGTAAGGAATATAAATTATTTCGTAAAACATTTTCATATTCCTCCTTACTTTTAAGCCATTTTTAATCAGACATCATTTAATCTTTATTCTTGACAAGGAAGAAAATAACTTATCCCAATTTCGGATTCTGGCCCACGTCAGTCACTTCATCGGACTGAGTGTCCATTTCCTCCTTACCATAAATCGGATCCTTTGTCTCGGACAGATATAGGCTTTCTGCTGCAAGATAGAACCACATCTTCAGCTTTCCTCTCTTGTCCCAGTTGACATCCTCAGCCTCTCGTGGATGCTTGTTCCCACCACTCTCAAGAGCGGTGAAACCATGAACACGTTGAACTTCAACATCATAATCATCACTATCTTCTAACAGAAAACCACAGCCATATCCAGATTTGGTGACACAACTTTCGACCGACATCTTTCTAACACTAATACAATCTTGTCTTAAATTGTTGGTTGCTATTGTAGTAAAACAGTACGGAAAGTAAATAAATATTACAAGTGTTCAAAAGGATAAACAAATAGGCAATGTTCAGAACTGCCGCAAGCTTGTTGAGTCTTGAATCATGATAACATGAAATCAAGAAACAACTAAATCTGGATGGTTACAACTGTTGTGTTGAGTCGAGTGATTGCACTCTGTCCTTAAGACAAGATTGCCCCGTATATATGCTTTTATGTAGCGGGCAATAGTCTCCCAAGATAAAACAACACTTTAATCTCAACACTACAAAGCAAATAGGTTGAGTCTGACAAAGAAAACAAATACGAATCGACTTGCTGAAGATATGAAAAGGAAGGAAGAGTTTCTGTTTTCGTCCAACGTTATTGGACTGACTTTCTCTTCTGTTTTGTCTCTGTGTATATAGTGTGTCTCTGTTGTGTATATTTTGTGTATATGTGTGTGTTTGCTCACTGTTTTTCTCAACAATTTTGCAGTATTTTTCGTCACTGTTTTGTGCTGCGTTTTTCTGTTTTTGTGTTCTTTTTTTCTGTCACGTTATTAAGCCAAAGAGGCATCAATATATAGTATGGAGGAGGGACTCCTCAACTGCCACAAACATGGCTGTAAATAGTCATTAGGAGGGCTGATTATGGTCATTGAAGGAGGCCTATTTATGGAGTAGTTAACAGCCAAGTAATGGCTGGTTAATGCTCCAAAAAATAGTCCAAACGGTAGGCAGAAAGTTGTTGCCTTCCGTCACTCCCAAAATCAACTTTTCAGAAACTCTAGGGACCAAACTATAAATATTAAATAATTTGGGGTCCTAAAAGATAATATCAGAAAGTCCCCACAGCCCACAGCCCGAGCCCGGACGGGCGGCGGTGCGCATGTGGGCTTATCCTTGAACCCAAGCACATCTAAGTCCTCCCTCCTTTAAACACATGGGATACCCCTTGGAGTCCCAAACCCTTTACCACTTTAGAGACTTATAAAGAGAGCAATTCTTCCTTTTTCCCACCGATGTGGTAGATTTGTCCCACACCATATTTCCATGTCTCAAACACCTTACTTCGTGGACCAATATCTCTTTCATTTCTCAACGAAATTTGACGATTCTTGGCCCTACGGTCATCTACTCACTTAGTAAATTATGCATGTGAGAAGAGACAAAGCCTCCAACATGCGAAACACTAGTGTTTAATTCATTAAATATGAGTGGACGCACCTCCCCGTCAAAGGCAAATTTCCAAAAAAAAAAAAACACATTATCAACATCTGTGCAAGTACTTGATTTGTTAGGAAATATGTGGTTAATAGAACTCTAAAGAAAACCGAAGGCTGATTTTCTTATTACACACCTTTAGGAACTAACAAGAAACCCTCTTAAAATTATTTGTATGAGTTACAAATTTATTACTTAACACTCAGTTTATTTTAATTTTTCCATAATAAGAAATTGGATAATTGCAGGTAAATAATGCAGGAATTAATGGATTAATGGTAGAGGGAGATGTTTCAGTCCTTCCGGAGATGATAGAACGAGAAGCTATTCGAGGTTTCAGCAACACAACTGAGGTTACTACTTTATTAATTGTTAGTATTATATTTCCCTTACATTAAAGAAATACTTATTAAAGATTTTTAATAATGTTAGAAAATCAAATAACGTTATCATGAATTTTTTTAATATTATAAGTTGATATTAATGTTAAGTGTTGGTTAACTAGATTATTGATATGAACAACCAATTGAAGTGGATTTTAATGATAGTGATTTTGCCCAAAAAAATCGACAACCAAATACGAAAGAACACTACTAGAAAATTACTATTTTTACTGAATTTTCCACTAAAAAATGTTTAGTAATTGAATGTCGGTGGACAAATTTAAATAGTAGTATGAACACATGAAAAAATTAGAAAGTTTTCCAATGTTTCAATGGAAACCTGTTTCCCACCATATTTTTTCGCAGTGATTTTCCAGTGAACTGATTCAGTGAAAATGATGTGGGAAAATTATATTTTATAACACAAATTTCTCAGGGAGAAAACCCATCATTTCTAGTTGTGGAAAATAGTAGTTTTTTTGTTTGTAAATTTCTCCGAATTTCTTTTCGTTATACCAGATAGTTAATGTACCACTATCCTTTTTCTCATTTGCAATTACTAGGGAGCATTATAACCATTTAGCCTACAGCTTGTTCATGTTATGTTAATATAACCACCTACTCCAAAGTACTTTTTAACCATTAAGGTTCAAATTTGTGTCAGCTCTTGGCTACTTTTCTCTCCCTTGTAAAATATAAAATACCATAAATAATACAATTTTGTGAAAAATATACTCATTAATAGTAATTGAATTTTGTACTCCCTCCCAAAAAGATTATCTTACTTTCCTTATTAGTTTGTCAAAAAAATATTGACAACTTTCTATATTTAGAAACAATTTAACTTTATGAGATAAATTACAACTATACAAATATCTAATGTTTGTTTTGAACGACACATTTGAAATTCCGTGTCAAATCAAACCATGACAATCTTTTTGGTACATAGAGAGTAATAAATATGGTTAACTCTGAAATATAATAATGCAGGAGGATGAAGTTCCAATCAAGTCAACTGGAAAACTGATGGAGACTTATGAATTGGCAGAAGAATGTATAAGCACTAATTATGGTGGAGCAAAAAGAATGATTGATGCTTTTATTCCACTACTCCTCTTGTCTCCTTCACCAAGGGTTGTTAATGTTTCTTCCTTGCTCGGAAAGATAAAGGTACGACTTTTGTTTTTCCATTTACTAATAACGACTTGATAAAATTGGAAAAGAAATTTCGTAAAAACAATTCTAAAAGTGACAGTTTCAGCTCACAATATTATTTTTTTCTAGGATTTTTACATTGTATAGCAGTCAACCAAAATAATAGGCGGTAAATATATAATAATAAATGTATATATACATAATATACACATTTTAATACATAATTAGTATATATTTTTATGCATATAGCTATCGATTGTAATTATTTTAGGCGAGCTATTAAATATGTAACTTTCTCATTATTTCTTGCCTTGTTATCATTATTTTTTCTCATCTTTTTGAAATATATTTTCAGTTGGTATCGAATGAATGGGCCATAAAGGCTTTAAGTGATGGGGAAGGCCTTACAGCAGAAAAAGTGGATGAAGTAGTGAATGAGTTTCTTCTGGGCTTCAAGGAGGGTCTATTAAAAGAAAAGGGCTGGCCCACTGATCTTGCAGCTTATAAAGTCTCAAAAGCGGCCATGAATGCATACACAAGAATTGTGGCCCAAAGGTATCCTTCTATATGCGTCAACTGCATTTGCCCGGGCTTTACGAAGACAGACATTACTTGTAATACTGGGCCTTTGACTCCAGAAGATGCTGCTGAAGGCCCAGTACGTCTGGCCCTTTTGCCTGAAGATGGGCCTTCTGGCCAGTTCTTTTACCGGAAGAACGTTTCGATAACATTCTGAAAAGCAAAAAGCCCAATTTTAATGTTGTGAAGCTACTTAGATAAACATGGCATGAACATTATAATAATAAATGTGCTTACAGTTGAATAATTACAGATGTTTAGTGAATTTATTAATACATATACATGGTGAAGTATTTCAATACAAATATTAGTTAGGAGATTATGGGTTTCTTTTTGTTAAGGTGAATCTTTAGTAACCACGATTTGAATTACCGATCGCCAAAAATCCTCACGATATGGATGAACTCTCTGTGTCTACAACTTAGATATCATATTGTGGTGCAAGGAAGTAGTAACTCCAGTCGCCGTTTGTTTTCACAAGAAACATTAGGAAAAACTTATTTTTCTAAACTATAATTATGTATTTATAGGTCACTGACTAGGGTAGTAAGAAGAGAAATAATTAATATATTTATGATCTAATAAGCTCCCTTTATAGGTGGATCCCATTCAATGATATTCTTAAACATGTAAGTCGATGGCAATGCAAGTTGATTTGTTAAGGCCAAAAATACCTTATACTAAGCTTTCATTTTCTGTGAAACTGCCCTTTGTCGATGATACTTTCGAAAACACATTATCACCTTCCTTAAATCAAGATCACAACGCATATATCTGAATATGACTTTAAAAGACTTTTGAGTTGTTTCGAGGCATTCTTGAATTAGCTACCCCTTTTTTAAAACATCTTGAACTATGTCCGATGTGCTTTGTCTCACTCATCTCAAATCATTCTTTGGGCCATCTGGAACTTGCTTAGTAATTACTGTTGTAAGTAATATTAAAGGCAAGTGCTCATTTCTATTCCCTTTAAAATCAAATACACATGCTAATAACTTATCTTCCAAAATCTAAATTGTACACTCGGCATGGTTGTCTGTTTGTGTGGTGAAATACCGTGTTCAGATTAATTCTAATAACGAGACCTTCCTTAAAGCTCTATCAGAATTCTCAATAATAAATGATAGACATTGGTGTGAACTATGCAACCACACGATTTCTTTTGTATTGATTATGCATACTAGAGAGATACGCAAGTCATCGTAACGGGCAAAAGGTGAGCTGATCTAGAGACCCAATTGACAATGACCAGATTGAGTCGTGTTTTTTGAATGTTCGCGGTAAGCCAACCACAAAGTTTATATTTATCCATTCTCACTTCCATTCTATGTGAGCTTTTTCCTCCAGTATGTAATATTTCTGCTGACAGTTAAGGCATTGATACATATGATATACAACATCTTGTTTCAAGTTCTTCCACCTATAGATATATTTCAGGGCGTGATACATCTTGGTAGAATCTAGACTTAATTTACAGATTTACAATTTTTTTTTTATATATGACTTAATTCATAACTCTAAATAGCCAATTTGTGTGCAATACAATTATATCATTGGTACCTACTAGCTACTTAACCAATACAAATATCAAATTAACTATGTCCTTCATAAACTAGACAAATATCACCTCATATTTTTTTCTGTGTTGAGATCTGAATTCAGGGTTTTTATGAATTTTATCCCATTTTATTAGTAGTAACAATTATGTCAGACCTAAAGCTACGAATATGGCTTGGGAAAAAAATCAAAACCACTCATCCCGTCTCCATTATGTCTCCACCATCACCTCCGGTCCATCGGTTGGAACAGTCACTAGTTTTCTCTTCTCCTTCACCGGTTGTAGCACCACCACTTTCACCCATAACTTTTTCTAGATCCCTTCAACTTTTCCAACACAGAGAAAGATCTAGAATAATAATGGTTATCAGTTTTCTCGCAAAGGTGATGACATAATTAATGATAGAAATTTTTGTTAAACCCGTGGTATACACTTGGTATACATAGTGTATACCACGGGTACATTAGGAATAAGGCAGCCCATCACGGGCAGTAGCTGAAGCCCATCTCGGCAGTGGCTGAAGCCCATCACGGGCAGTGTTGGTTGTAGTATATTAGGAGTGTATATTGATGTAATATTGTAGTGTAAAAGTTACCTTAATTAGTCTTATACACTTACCATAATTGTATAGTTAGAATTATGGTAGAATAAGGTTTTAGGAATAGGATTCTCCTATTATGGAAATATGTAACTTGTATATATACCTTTAAATTAATGAAAATAATAAAGGGGATTATTTCTTTTATGGTATCAAGAGACTAGGTCTAACAAAAAAAATTCTCTCCCAAATTTTGTACTTCTCGGCCGACCCCCCCCCCTCGGGTTTTCTTTACCAAAATTAGTCTTCCGCTCTCAAAATCCCTCTTACTATTCCTAAATTTCTCCTCCTTCATTGTTCTTTCAATATGTCTAAGAACAATTTTCATCTTGCCCTCATGGTTTCTAACATCAAGAACAACATCCCTATTGTGCTTGAGATGAAAAACGTCTAATATGCGACGTGGGCAGAATTGTTTAAAATTCACGCTATCTCCCATCAAGTTATCCATCACATAATTCCTCCTGCTGCACCTATTCCCGCGGAGGATCCTCAGTTATGGATTACTCTTGATGCTACCGTTCTCCAGTAGATTTATTCCAAGATTTCGGTTGACCTCTTACAGACGATTATTGAGACGGATACCACGGCTATGGCTATCTGGAATAGATTGCGTGACATATTTCAAGATAACTAACATTCACGTGTTGTCACACTCGAGCAGGAATTCTCTCTAGTTCGCATGGAAGAATTTCCAAACGTATCTTCATATTTTAAGAAACTCAAGGAGTTAGCGGACCAACTCCGTAACGTTGGCGCACCTGTAACAAATAATCGTCTGGTTCTACAACTGGTTGCCGGTCTTTCTGAGGCCTATAATGGCGTTGGGACTCTCTTTCGTCAAAGCAACCCACTTCCCGCTTTTTATCAAGCCCGCTCCATGCTTACTTTGGAAGAAGCCGGTTTGGCTAAAAAGACGGCTACCGGAGCAAGCCCCGTCATCCTAATGACGTCCTCTACAAATTCTTCAGGTTTTGTTGATAATTCGGGCCAAAATCGTACTCATGATGGCGGAAAAAATAATTGTAAGAATAATAACAAAAACTGCGGGGGCAAACACCGCGGTTCCGGTGGTCAGCAGGCCGGCAGAGGGCCCCGTCCAGTCAACAGTGGGCCTCCTCCCTACTAGTCCTAGCAGTGGGGCTGGGGCAATGGGCCGTGGGCCGGCCCCCCTATTGTCCGGCCAGCTTCGCCCGGCCCGGTGGGGTGGACGATGCGCGCTTTTAGGCCCAACAATCAATAGTCACGGCCCACTTCCAACTGGCCCGCATTCCAAAGACGGCCCGGGACCACAGCCCGCTTCGGGAATTCTTGGGCCTCGTCCTCCGCAAGCTCACCACGCAGCAGGCCCCACTCAGACAGATATCGAAGCCGCGATGCACACACTGGGTTTGACTTAACCGGACCTGAATTGGTATATGGACACCGGTGCCACTACCCACATAATGTCCGATTCAGGTACTCTCTTATCTTATTCCAATTTGAGCCACCCTCGTGGCATAATTGTCGGTAATGGTAACTCTATTCCAATTCAGGGTTATGGTCATAAAACTCTATCCCTCCCAATCCTCCCCTTACCTTGAAAAATACTTTACATGCCCCCAAATTGATTAAAAACTTAGTGTCTTTCCGAAAATTCACCACTGACAATTCCGTTTCTGTTGAATTTAATGCTTTTGGTTTCTCTATGAAGGATTTCAAGACGGGGAGTCCTCTCATGAGGTGTGATAGTAGGGGAGATCTTTATCCTATCACACCCGGTTTCAGTCCATCGAGTCAAGCCTTGCCATCAGCCTTTGCCGCCATTTCTCCTTCCTTGTGGCATGCTCGCCTTGGTCATCCGGGATCCTCTATTTTATCTGTTTTAAATAAAAATAGTTTTATTTCTTGTAAGGGTACGAGTCGTACTGCACTTTATCAATCTTGTTCATTAGGAAAAATTGCTAAGTTGCCATTTGTAGACTCAAAGTCTCATACTTCAATGCCATTTGATATTATTCATAGCGACTTATAGACGTCTCATGTTCTAAGTTCGTTGGGTCATCGGTATTATGTTCTTTTTTTGGATGATTATTCTAAATTTTTGTGGACGTTTCCAATTGCAAATAAATCTCAAGTGTTTTTCGTCTTCCTAAAATTTAGAGCATTCATTAGAACACAATTCGAAAGAAAAATAAAAAATATTCAGTGTGATAATAGAAAAGAGTATGACAATAGGGTGTTTCGGGAGTTCTGTGCTAATAATGGGATCAATTTTCATTTTTCGTGTCCTCATACATCTTCACAAAATGGGAAAGCCGAACGTAAAATTCGTTCCATAAATAACATTGTCCGCACTCTCTTAATTCATGCTTCCGTACCCCCATATTTTTGGCATCATGCTCTTCAAATGGCAACATATCTCCTTAACATAATTCCTTCCAAAGGTCTGACATATTCTTCCCCCTTCCAAATTTTATATAATAAGAATCCTTCTTATTCTCATCTTCGAGTTTTTCGGTGCTTATGTTATCCGTTATTCCCATCCACCACAATTAACAAACTCCAGGCCCGGTCTACTCCGTGTGTGTTTTTGGGTTATCTGTCTAATCATCGTGGTTACAAATGCTTTGATTTATCCTCCAAGAAAATCATCATTAATCGCCATGTAATTTTTTATGAAACCCAATTTCCATTTACTAAAGTTCATACTCCCGAGCCTAGTTCGTATAATTTTTTGGATGATGGTATATCCCCGTATATTACTCACCATTTTTCAAACATATCCCGCACCCAAAATCCTCCAGCGGGCCCACTGCCCGCTGGCCCCACTGTTCCATATCAATTTCCAGGCACTGGATCAGTTCCAACGATTGGGTCGGTCCCACCCCACCTCGGAACCGGTCCAAGCCATCTTGCTCCGTATTGCCGAGTTGGGCCAGCATGCCCACTGCCTGCTGCCCAGTCCGTCCCGAGCCCAGCAAATTCCCAAAATTCACTTAATTCTTCCTCTAGTCATAGACCGGTCACTCGTAGTCAGCGGGATATTTTTACACCTAAAAGACATTTTAATTTACGTTCTAATGTCTCTAAATCCCTCTTGCCCCGTAATCCTGTGTCTGCCTTAAACGACCCGAATTAGAAAATTGCTATGACTGATGAATATAATGCTCTTATTGATAATAAGACGTGGGAGTTGGTGCCTCCGTCCATCTGGTATTAATTTTATCAGGTCTATGTGGATTTTTGCTCATAAGGAGAATTCAGATGGGTCCTTTGCTCGACATAAGGCGCGGCTTGTGGGTGATGGTAAGACTCAGCAGGTTAGGATAGATTGTGGGGAGACGTTTAGTCCGGTGGTCAAGCCGGCTACCATTCGCACTGTGCTTAGCTTGGCTCTTTCGAATACATGGCCTATTCATAAGTTGGATGTCAAGAATGCTTTCCTACATGGTGATCTCAAGGAAACAATATATATGTATCAGCCGTTGGGGTTCAAGGATCCCCACCATCCTCATCATGTCTGTTTGTTGAAGAAGTCCTTATATAGACTTAAGCAGTCTCCACGGGCCTGGTATACGAAGTTTGCTGACTATGTTTCGACAATTGGGTTCACTCACAGCAGGTTAGATAATTCCTTGTTCATCTACCGTCGTGGTTCATCCTTGGCCTACATTCAGTTGTATGTGGATGATATCATTTTGACGGCCTCTTCTGATGCCTTACGCCAGTCTATCATGACCATGCTCAGCTCTGAGTTTGCTATGAAAGACTTAGGGCCCTTGAGTTACTTTTTGGGGATTGCCGTCAAGCGTCATTCAGATGGTTTATTTTTGTCTCAACGTAAGTATGCAGCTAAGATCATCAAGAGGGCTGGGATGTCATCCTGTAAGTCCACTTCCACTCCAGTTAATACAAAGCCCACGCTTAGTGCCACGGCCGGCGCACCATACGAGGATCCGACCCGGTATCGCAGTCTTGTAGGGGCCCTTCAATATCTTACTTTTATAAGACCGGGTATTACGTATGCCATCCAGCAGGTGTGTTTATTCATGCATGATCCCAGAATTCAGCACATGAATGCAATCAAACGCATCATTCGGTATATTCAGGGTACATTGACTATGGTTTGCATTTATATCCTTCCTCGCCATCCACACTTGTCTCATACACAGATGCTGATTAGGGTGATTGTCCACACACTAGACGATCGACGTCTGGCTATTGTATGTTCCTTGGCAACAACTTGGTCTCCTGGTCTGCGAAGCGCCAGAAACTTTATCCCGCTCAAGTGCCGAGGCTGAATATCGGGGGTACGTAATGTGATCTTAGAATCATGTTGGTTACATAATTTGCTTTTGGAGCTTCATTGTCCCATTCAGAAGGCAACCTTAGTATATTGCGATAATATTAGTGTCATCTACCTTTCAGGTAATCCGGTTCAGCACCAACGCACTAAATATATCGAAATGGACATTCACTTTGTCCGTGAAAAGGTTGTTCGGGGTCACGTTCACGTCTGCCATGTCCCTTCCCGATATCAAATTGCAGACATCTTTACAAAGGGTCTGCCCACGATTCTTTTTGAAGATTTTAGGGACAGTCTCAGCGTTTGAAGACCGCCCGCTATGACTGCGGGGGTGTGTTAAACAAGGTATATATACCCGTGATATACACTTGGTATACATAGTGTATACCACGGGTACATTAGGAATAAGGCAGCCCATCACGGGCAGTAGTTGAAGCCCATCTCGGCAGTGGCTGAAGCCCATCACGGGCAGTGTTGGTTGTAGTATATTAGGAGTGTATATTGATATAATATTGTAGTGTCAATGTTACCTTAATTAGTCTTATACACTTACCATAATTGTATAGTTAGAATTATGGTAGAATAAGGTTTTAGGAATAGAATAGGAATAGGACTCTCCTATTATGGAAATATGTAACTTGTATATATACCTTTCAATTAATGAAAATAATGAAGGGGATTATTTCTTTCACTTTTATCCATTTTTTCCATCGAAAAAGTTATTCTGCCGGTGAATGACTTGTTTAATGCACAAGTTCAAATTCAAAATAATAAATTAATCAAGAATAGAGCTAAAAACTAATACATGAAGAAGACTCCATAGGTATAAAGTGAAGGAGGTCTCTAGTATGAGAAATGGACGGACGGTCTGAGGGATGGTGAAATGGAGGAGATAATCTTGGGGTGTGGTGTGGTTGTATTCCTATATTTTTATTGTATTTATTTTATTTTGTACTTATAACTATTTTGTAAAGGATGGCCTAAAACTTTTTAAAAACATCCTTGATAAAGTATAATTTGCTATAAATTTTATTTTTAAAGTAATAAAATACAAAGATGCAAAGAGTATAAAATAACTTGTCATAATTGTGGACTACCTTATAGAAAAATCCAGAAGAAGTTTCGACTAGGTGGAATTCTTTGTATGAGCAACTACTTATTGCTCACGAGTATAGAAGACCTATAACATTATTATTTAATGTCCATAATCAAAATCTAACATATATGCTTGTAGATGATGATTGGGATAAAATTTCGCAACTTATCACATTTTTAGAGAAATCTTTTCTAGATATTAAGGGATTTTCTGAGATTTATTATCCTACTATTTCAACTATGTTATTTTATATAGCTCTAATATTTTTGTTACTTAATGAATATATGTAAAAACCAACTTACAAGCCAGCTATTAAAAAATGTTTATAAAATTTTAAAAAATATTTTTTTCCTATTCCCACTATATATTTTATTGGTGTTGTATTAAATCCTACTAGTAAAATAGACAGTTGTAAAGCACTTGTTGAAACGATTTATGAAAGCTTAGAAATACTTCCAACAGACCCAACTGAAGAAGAACCAACTAAAGAAGAAGTTATGTCTAGCATACATAATGAATGCAAAAAATATATATGTATTACCAACAAGAAAGTGCAAATAATCAACTGGCTTCGATACCATCTACTTCTACTTCATTGCAACCTAATAAAAGACATATGGTTTCTGCTGCTAGTGTTCAAGGCCTTAGTAATAGAATGTTTAGTGGTTCAACTTTTTCACAAGTTAGCGAATTCATGTCTCACAATTTCGATTTGTGGTTCCTCCAAAGGTTTTCACCAACAAACTTCTCTCATTTTGTTCTCTTCTCATTCACGGTTACTCTCAATTCCACAAATATTTATCCAAAAGACTTCCGCTTCTACCATTAATGATTTCCACGAGTCGCTAAGCTTATGACATGTATGACTTGGCATTTTCAAGATTTGATCAGAAGGTCTTTATTTGGACCGATTTTGGACAGGGAAATGAAATGAAAAGACTACATGGAGGCTCAAAGATAACACTAAAATAACAAGATTGAGACTTACAACTTTTGGAATCGACTCAAAAGAAAAATAACTTCTGCTCCAGCTTCTTTGAAACGGGAATGATGAATTTTTATTTGGTTAGATCGAGCCTCAGAGTAGGCTGCCTACGTATCCTGCCGAAACAAGAATCAGATCGAACGTAGTTCACGCAACTGTATCTTATTGTGTTTTTTTTTTTCCTTTTTCTGACTCTTGTCTAGTTTTGACGCAATAATTTATATGTTGCGGAAAAAATCGATGCATTTGAAGTGAAATATCTGGATTAGTTTAGATTCAATTGATGAGAATAGTCACTGTTTTTAATCGAGTCTTGAAGGTGTGCCTTACCAAACTCATAATCGGTCTTTTCCATGAAACTCTATTATCTTATAATTCTCTATTCTGAAAGCCTGAATTGATGTCCAAATCTTGTCGTTGGTCACAACACATGTCACATTCATTATTGATTGGAGTGAGAATGGTAATGGTGAGCCGTATTGAAAGTAAAAAAGAGAAAAAAATGCAAAATAGTATGAAACAGAAGGAATACTTTATTTAAGAGAGAAAAGCAAAAAGACATGGAGTTGAACTAAACAAGCAAGATGCGGTTCAAAACCTCCAAGTTGAGCCGGTTTTTTTCCGAAAAAAAAAATCAAATTAAACCACAAAAACTCCTTTTTGAAAGATCAAGACCTCGCACTTTCCGACAGAATCTTTGAAAAATCCTAGACTCTTTGATAAAAGTCAGGACTTACAATATGATAACGAGGATCAAGTTGGTACCATGTAGTAGTTTTCTTGAATATGATAACGAGGATCAAGTTGGTGTCATAGGATTAAGAGAAAATGAGGTTTAGTCTTGAAAGCACTTGCCTTGTTATTTATTGTCATAGTTGCTTTAGGTTGGACGAAAATTTGTCTCTACTCAACTACAAATTCGTCACAAGTCAATTTTATTTTTTGGAAACTCACTTTTTTTTAAATCGAACCAGAAGGGGTTGCCTACGTATTATGTTGAGACATGAATCAGATCAAGCGTAGTTCGGGAGGATAATGAACAAACTTTTTTTTTTTTTTTTTTTGAATTTTCTCTTTAAAAGAAAAGAAACTCAAAAAAAAAATACAAAAGACAGTCTGTTTTTTTTTTTAACTTTCGAAGGAATGAATCCTAAATGAGAAATAAAAGAGAATACTTTCATATTTTTCTAATGTTCGAATTTTAACAAAGAGTGAACCCTAAAAAAGGTAAATCTTTTTTTAGATTTTCATAATAAGGAATAAAAACTCATTCTTTCTTTTGAATTTCTTGAATAAGGATCACCGAACCCGAGAAGGGCTGCCTACTTATTTCATCGAGGTGAAAATTAGATGTGCGTAGTTCGTGCAGATTGCAAAGTTGGATTGACTTTAAATACCATTATTTTTGGTCTGTTTATTAAAAAGGATATAGAAAGATTTTTTTCTACTTTTGAATCATGCCAAAGAAGCTAAATAAATTTGCTAAAAGTGAGAGAAATGTAAAAAAAATAGAATTTTTATTTTTTAGAAAAAACATAAGAATCCCTAAAAAAACACGAAAATCATTTTTTTTCTCAATATCCCTTTTATCTGAAAATATCCTAATCCTTTAAGTATACATCATTTTTCTTTTCGATCATCCGCTCTCAAAATATCAGTCCGTCAAAATAACTTGTTTACCCTCAAAGAATGCAACAAATAGCCACATAAGGATGCACATGTCGGTTCAAAAAGGGGTACCTGTCCTAGACGAACCCGGCCCCTGTGCCGAGTCCCACTAAGTCAAATGCAAGTGATGCAGATAAGTGGAGTCTACTAGGGATAACCATGCATGTGTTATCAGTTCTGCTAGGTCTAAAACCTAATGAAAAAATGTGTCTAGACTGGCTCACCCGAGCGGACAACTCGAGCCGGGGAGGGGCAACTTATCGGTAGCAGTGCTATTCCGACTTCATTGCTTGTTCAACCCCGCCTAACATGTGTGACTAATATCCTTCACCGGGTGCCGAAACACTCCGGCTTTATCTCAACAGAAAGTAGGATGCACAACTGCATTTCTGTAATCGTGTGTGAAGTGTTTTCATAGACTCAGAGGGGTGCGCGAGAGAAAATAGTTTATAATACGTTTCAACAATATCAAAACGGTAAATGAGTGACAAGTAGCACATTAAGCCAACAACACGATATATCCAAACAATAACAATAAAAGCCAAGTAAGAGTCAATATCACAAAGCTCGAATTCTGGTTGTCCCAAGCAGAGTTGTCAGAGATGTCACACCCTTTTTTCACCCAGCGATAAATAGGATTTTTATTATTAAAGGATTTTTTTCAAATGAAGTGACGGTTTTGAGTAGGGATTAATTATTTACAAAGTCGTCACTTAGAATTGTGTTTTGGTGTTCCAAGTCACCTTATGAATCCCTAATCAAAAGAAAATGACTCTTTTTTTATTGGTCCGCAAAAACAAAAGACCGGATAAGGAATTATGTTGACCGGGGAGAAGGTGTTAGGCATTCCCCGAGTACAGTGGTTCTAGCGTCGCTTTATCAATTTATACTTAGCTTAATCTATTTATTGGATAAATTGTGTAACTTGCCTTGATTTGCTCGTGCTTTTTATTGTTGAAATTTTATTAGTCTCAACCCAGATGCGTAACCGCATTCTGGATCTTGACATACACCAACTTAGAAGTTTAACCGCTTTCTTCTCTCGTATGTATCACACCTAAAATATTTGTCTATGCGTTTTGGTTTGAATTAATGAGCTTTACTTATTAGAACTATTTGGCCAAGGTGCGTAACCGCATCCTTGAATTTCTTTTAAGCGTCTCGACATAAGATGTGTGACCGCATTCTTAATTGAAACGAATTAATTAAGACGTGCCTAAAGCTCATCTAGAGTTAAAAGCGATTCTTCATCTCTTAAATACGAGACATTTATTTAATACTCCGTTTTTTACTAATCCTCGAGACAATTACTTCTTTATTGTTCTCACTCTTTTGACAACAGATTTTGAATAAATTTGCAATCAATCTCGTTCCCTCACACTTGTTTTTTCCACTCTTCTCTTTTCTAATTTTTATTTTTGTACCGAGGTTTGAAATAAATCCGCACTTCATCTAATTGAAAGACATCATATTAAGATAGAGATCACCTAAAGATATAAAATATGCTATTGATTAGAACTCATTGCTCTCCTCGTTATTATTAGCTCTTGAAAAGTTAAATTCTCATCAGCAACCAACAAATGAATAAATCACTTAAAAGAATAATCACTATATGCCAAGAAAGTAATCCACATAATCCAAGATAGACAAATACTCATAAGCATAGGTACTGGAAATTTTTTTACTGAAGCATTTAGAATAAATCTCATCCAAACTTCATTAAATTGCATAACATAGAGTAAGAAATCTCATGTATTAACCAAGAACGCATTAAAAATTGGACCTTTATGTCAAGGAACTTGACATCAACGTCCTTGAAAATAACAGACTAAAAGAAAACTTTGAATCGGGACCTCAACTGGAAAGCCTCGCCTGAAAACTTACTGTTTTGAGAACCTCTTTGTGTGCTCGGGTGAGAGATTCAGTGATGGATTTCGTTGGTGAAATAGGGGTGGTTTCACGGGGAAGAAGATGGAGTTTACACGATTGCCGTCGGAGATGACGATAGGGAGTTCACCGTGAGGTAGTGGAGAGAAAATTATGGCTGCCTTTGTGTACGTAAAAGTGTTGTGGCGGCTGACTATGTGTAGGTGTCTATTAGGATGATTGTGGTGTTTAGGTTTAGTGTGGGATCACCCCTTTATTTTTGGTGTTTAGGTTTAGGTGGGATCACCCCTTTATTTTTAGGTCATTATTTCTATTTATAGCTTGTCTATTTGTGTTAACATTCCCAAACTATCCCATGCCAAATTAGGATATTCTTATCTCAAAATGGAATATGTCATATATATATTATATGGACTAATTTTTCATGTGACATCATGCTATTGGGTCTTTTTTGTCAAATGAAATGAAACTTATATTCTAAAAATGAGACTATTTTTGCGGTTTTCAAATTTTCAAATAAAACCTACTGAAATAAAGTTAAAAAATTAAAATGTCAAGATTGACTAAAAAATATGTAATGCTAAATATCGTGGAAAAGCTCGAGGAATGGTAAAAAATTACGTGTCTATAGTAGTCAAAAAATATGTTTTCTCCCGGTCTTTCGGGTGCATCCTTATTTGGTTATATCCGGAATACGCATTGAGGAAACTCATTATCTTATGCCTGGTCGTGGGAGGGAAACTAAGATCCAGGCCCAGCCTATCGGTTGCGACTTCTGGAGGGATGCCTATCATATCCTCGTGCGATCACGCAAAACAATCATTGTTAGCTAGAAGATAATTAAGAATTAAATCTCTGACCTCCGGAGTTAACCTCGTGCCCAGGTATACCTTCATGTCCGGAGTTTCCTCACGTAGAGCTATCTTCTCAAGCTCTTCCAATGTAGATTCTGTGGCTTCCGACTCGTTCGGTACCTGAAAATATCTCAGCATCTGGTACCGGTCTGAAAACTCTTTTTCCGCATAAGTTGATTTTGTTTCTGTTGGCGAACCCTGATGGATATCTTTTGATGCGGGCTCCGCTTCCTTTAATTGCTATTTAGGATCTACCGCTGCCCCTGGTTCCTCTATGGCATACATCTCTTTGGCAGCGGGTTGTTCACCCTTAATTTGTTGGATTCTCTTTGGTGTCAGAAACTTCACCAGCAGATGTAATATTGACGGGACCACCTTCATATAATGTATCCATGGCCTCCCGAAGATAGCATTATATCCTATGTCACCATCGATAACATAAAATTTAGTCATCTTTATGACTCCCATAGCATCCACCCGGTAGATCAATTTCACCCTTAGTGGTTTCATTGGACATATTGAAACCTGATAGGGTCCTGGCAGCCGGAATGATTTTGTCTACCATGCCCATTTCTTTTACAACCTTTAGCCGGATAATGTTAGCAGAGCTTCCTGGATCGATCAAAACTTTCTTCACCTAGAAGCAATCAATAGGTAACGTAATGACCAATGCGTCATTATGGGGGAAATTACACCGACATCGTCTTGTTTAGTAAAAGTAATAGTATGTTCATCTGGTATATCCCGGAATCTCTTCTCCCTAATGACTGAAATTTTCATTTTCTTAGCCACAATGAAAGATGTAACAGCAATCATTGACCCACCAAAGATCGTGTTTATCATAAGAATTGGTGCGGCCAGATTAGATGTGTCCTCGGTGGGAGGTCCCCACTCGTAGTTATTACGAGCCTTTTCACTCAAATATTCTCGAAGGTGGCCCCTTCTTAGCATTCCTACCACCTCTTCTCGTAGGTGTCTACAATCTACGATTTTGTGCCAGTGTGTGCCATGAAAGTCACACCAAATGGACTGATCTCTTTTGTTCGGATAGGATTATAATGGTTTTTAGAGGTTATAAAGCTGGATAAGTTCTCAATACCGCCACTATTTGATCTTCGTTGATGCTAAGTTGTACTCGGATAATTTCGGGTATCCGAGACCCTCTGTGGCAAAGTTGGACAAATTCCCTTTGTCGAAATTTACCAATCCTTGATTGTGTTCTTCCGGGGCCTCCCTTGTCATTCATTTTCTCAAGGGAGCGAAAACCTTGTCCGTCTCCTTGCTTCTAGGGAGCAGGATAAGGTTGGAAGCAGTTCTTCGAGGAGTTTCGGTCTATTATTGCTCCTTTGTCTGATTTCCAAAAATTACTCACAGCCTGAGTTCCTAGGAAATCATCTTCTATTAGAATTTTGGACTCATACCGGTTGTGTACATCTTCCCAGGTTGTGGCCTGGAACTCCAAAAAAATTTCTTTGAGCTTCCGTGAGGCATCCGAACTTAAAGGGTTCAAACCCTTTATGAAAGCCTCTGCATCCCACTCGTCTAGAACTGCGGGTAGAAGCATCCGCTCCTTCTGGAACTGTGAAACAAAGTCCCTAAGGAGTTCAGTCTCTCCCTAGGCAATGCGAAAGATGTCTGCATTTCTCGTCTTCACCTTCCGTGCCCCCGCATGAGCTTTAATGAACATGTTGGAAAACATGCAGAATGACCCAATTGAGTACTCTGGGAGAAGTAAATATCATGTCAAGGCTCCCTTAGCGAGTGTTTCAGCAAACTTTTTTATCAGAATCGATTATATTTCGTGTTATTTTAGATTGTTCCCTTTGACGGCAGTGGTATAAGCTGTTATGTGCTCCTGTGGATCTGTAGTTCCATTATATTTGGGTATGAATGACATTTTGAACCTTTTAGGGATCAGTTCGAGCGCAGCCTCTAACTTATATGCCAACTAAATATATCTTCTCGCATATGGCCCTTCGATCACATGAGGGGCCCCCGATATTTGATTTAATCGGTGCTAGAACTCCTTATCATTTTTCCCTGCCTTCTCTGTGTTGGTATCCACTTTGTTTGTAATGTCCTTCATAAATTTCAAAACCTTCTCCTGTAATGGATTTTCAGGAATGGTTTTGCTTGTTGAAGCGTCATCAAGTCTTGGCCTACTCTGAGTATTCCTCGTAGCGTCCGAGATGTTTTCCATAGGTGTTGTTGCGGCCGTTGGAGTACTGCCAGCATTTTTGGACACGAACTCAGATAGAAACTACATCAGGTGGTCCAATTATGCGCTCATCACAGCGTTCTGTGCCCTCAAGTTTTTTATGGCTTCCTTGGGCGTCTCGTCATTGAGAATGTCTTCCTCCTGGGTTTATCCGCCTCCGGAGGTGGCTCCACCTGCACCCATCGAATTTTTTTGTACCTGATCTTCTATCGATAGGCCATCGGGTCTAATTGGGGGATTGTTATTATTATCCCCGGTGTTACGTTTGCCTCCAAGTTATTCTACTGTTATCATTTGTTTGATCTGAACAAAAAACAATACTTAAATACATAACCAGGGCCGACAAGGCCATATCACAAGTATAGACAATTGATAAGAAGGCCAACAAGGCTAGACAAGATGAATACCCACTGATACTAGTCTGCAAGCCTCTAAGTACTATAATACAACAACGAGTTAGGACAGGGTCTCTCCGTATCCAAATACCAAAACATATGTATATAGATACCTAGTGACTCCAAACAGCAACTCCAGAGAAGTGGAGTGCGACTATCAACAGCTGATAGCGGGCACCCTACTGAGAGGTATATCACCCTGTCTATATGTCCCTGCGGGCATGAACACAGTTCCCCAGAAAAGGGCATCCGTATGAAAAATGTACTGAATATGTAAGACGGATAACATATGTAAAACAGAGTGTAATATGAGAGATGAAAGTACAGAAGTCAACATAAAACTCAGAAACAGGCCTTAGAGGGCACACAACTGGTCTAATCATGAACATATGCATGTAAGTAAAAGTTAGGCCACTCTATGGGGCCATATCGTATAGTATCATATCAAATTCCACTGTAGGGTGAGCTCATAATAAAATGCTTGGCCATATAGGACACGGTGGTATCTGCCCAACTAATCATTGGTGTGCACATATAAGTACCTGCCCGACCGACTATAGCGCGGTGCGGTGTGGTAAAATAGAGACATATATATACATGCAATGCAAGACCAAGATCAAGAGACACTACAATTAGAGTCGGAGTGACCTATTGTCGTTATCCACTAACTACCATTATTGTCACTACGTACTTCAACCTTAACTAATCATCAGGAGGCATAATGAATATGACGAATACGGTCAACATGGAATACTCAAGAAATATGAATAACTTGATCAAAGAGAAGCATAGAAGCTTAGGATTTCTTTGTAGAGAATCATTTTGAGGAACACACTTATGTTAAATCCTGCCAAGGAAGGAAACTAGCCTTACATACCTTATTCACGAAGCTACAACCGTTACACAAGTCCTCGCACTTCTTACGGATGATTATCTATATCATGCAAAATATTAGTGTCAATATCGGCTTCATATTCTTATAGGAAAGTTCATTTAGTCGTTTTATCGAACAACTTGATTGCAGTACTTCATAAGGTCGTTTCTAGTTCAAATTCAACATGTCTTAGCACGGCAACCTTCATCCATACTCTTTCTTATCCCACAAAATGCTATCCATATATTTACAACTCCATTTGGTAGCCCAATCCATGTAAAAACAGCCCATACAACACAAAACTCGACTTTAAGTTTCATAATTACTAGTTTCTTCAAGAATTTCCAGAAACATTCAATCCAACACTTATACAAATTTAAGAGTAGGCTAGGGAAGATGGAACTCACCTCAAATACTCAAAAGAAACCTCTGATTCTTAGTTTACTTCAATACTAAGTCGCCTTCCAAGTCGTCGCAACAAGAAGAAAAGGAAGCTAACGTAAACCACGGGATTTTTACATTGATCTTGAGTAGTTTATGCTTGGATTTGGTTCCAAGTTGATTGGGAGCCTTGGAGAGAATCTTAGGAGTGTTCTAGGTCTTGAATGAATGAGAAATGAGGCCCCAAGTCGAAGCCACCCTTTTTATACAAAAAAAAGAAAGAAATTGCACTGCCCTATTATATGATGCAATTATACGGTTCGTACAATTGGACTGTATAATCAGACCTGCAAATTGAAATTCTGCAGGAAATTTTACGGTGGGAAAATCCAATTTGTACGGTCCGTACATCTTCGTCGTAGAATCTGGAAATTTCCTGATTTTGTCGAAACGTATTCTCTTCGATCCGTTTAACTTCTATGCACTCCATACTTCCATAATTCCATAATTCCATACATAAGCTATGAACCTCCATTATCCTTCTGTAAGGTCACATATCTTTCCGGAATATCGGTATCAATCGACGGCACGACGGGACGTGAAACTATGAGGCGTAAAACTTACAATGAAAAAATATATCATATTTATACATGAGCTCACGGGTACACACCCCACGATATATGCCCTTATTAATACAAGAGAATTAATGTTATAATAATTGGATAATTAGTGTCTTCATAAATGTCATTAATACTTTGTTGGAAGATGTGGGATTGATCTTGGTAACGGATGCGCGTTGGGATCCAAACCGCTCACCTGACCTTTATGATTACCGGTACCTCGCGTCCTTATGACGTCCCCGGTCTTGCTCATGTGCTACCGGTAGAGCCATAGGCTCACATGGACCTGACTCATCACTACCTGCCACATGTCACGACATAATTCACCCAGCTATATTATATGAATTTTGCCCTATACACAATTTATGCTGCATAACTTAATTCCTATAGAACTTGTGCTTGAGCGAGACAAAAGTTCAGCTTTCGAAGATAAAAATATTGTAGAACTTATGCGAGCGAAGCAAATCTGGATATTTTCATTAAATGAGCAGTAGGGATAAAAATTAAAGACCATAAATATGAGGGGCAAAAACTAAAGAATAGTGCGTTTGAAGGGAAATCCGTGCAAAAACTTCATGAAATACCCAAACGAACAATTATATTACTTTGCAGTTGGAAGTTTACCTTTCGACATTGAGATTAATATATGTTGTCGATTTTTGTTGTTAATTCCACTCTGTACCACTCATCCAACAATACATACCTAGTGAAATCCACATGTGGGGTTTGGGGAAGGTGGAGCGTACTCAGACCTTATCTCTATCTTGTGTGAGGTAGAAATGTTATTTCCAACAACTATAAAAGTATTCCTGCGACCATGACAATTGATGCACACATTAATTAGAATATTATGGAAATTGTACAATAGGGTGAAGTTCCACAAATTTAATGTTATGAGAACTGTACAAAAATGTTTGTACTTTCAAGTTTACTAGCTATAACTTCGTTGAATAATTTACAAATTTTAAGGGTATAAAATATCTTGAAGATTTGGGAGGGTGGCTGAAAACCCCTAGTTAAGGAAGGAAAAGAAACTCATGTCTCTAAAATCATCTTTTTTTGTCCTTCCCCTCATATCTAATGGTGCATGTGTTAGTTGGTAAAAGTAAATCAAATTGTTTTTTTAGCACTATTTTTTTTTTTAAATCATTACATTGGGGATTGTGTCAAAAACTCACACCACAACAATATATCCAGTGAAGGAGGAATCTGAGAAGAGTGGTGTGTATGCAGTCTTACCTCTACCTTCTGAGAGTAGAGACGTTGTTTTCGATAGACGCTCGGCTCAAGTAAAGTATACCAAAACAAATATATTATTCTGTAAATTTATTTCCATTACATTTAGCACCTTAATAGATTGGCCTTGATGTACCCAAATAGTAATCCACAATAATAGGAGAAATAACGAATAACCATAATACGTGGTATAGCAAAATGGTCGTTGCATATTAATTATGAAATTATGGACCATGTTTTGTCCAAAAAAACAGGCCAAAAGAATCTCTGTACTGAACATTTGTTCTGTTCTCTTACCCAAAATTAAGGATCTCTTTCTTTCTACTCTTTCCTTCTCTTTCTTTTTTGCAAAAAAAAAACTTGCTTCCTTTTAATTTCTTTCAGGAAACACCATTGTTTGCCAGATACTCAAATGGTATGTTGTATGCTCTTTATTCATTTCTCCTTACAAATTAAACATCTCTCTTTGTTATGTCCATGTTGTAACGAAAATTGTAGAGACACTTTCAGTATTTCTGATTTAACATAGCCAGATCTTGTGTGTTTTCTTTACTATGGTACAAAAATTGTAATGTGGTGTATTCTGTTATGAGTCAAGTGTTACATTATTAGTGAAAGGCGATAAAATATCATTGGAAACTATTAAGGAGGGAAACTATTGTAGAATTCCTAAAAAGGGACAGAAAATGATTTCTCCACCTTCACATTACATAATTTCAAGAAGTTCATGTCCGAAAAATTCCCCTTCCCTAACGCTAGGGGCGAAGCTATATGGTTCGAAGGGAGTTCAATTGAATCCTGTTCGTCGAAAAATTATGATCATGCAAATTAGTTTAACCAAAATTTATTATATATTGTTGATTCCCCTTGGCGGAGTCGTGAGGCAACAGTAAAATTGTCTCTGTGTGACCTATAGGTATAGGTCACGAGTTAGAGTTGTGGTATCAACCACTGATGCTTGTGTCAGGTAGTCTTCCCCGGACCCTGCGTGAACGCGGGATGTTTTGTGCCGAGTTGCATACCTTTTTTTGGTTAAATCCCCTTTGCCATAATGAAATCTTTTAGTGTAGAACAAACGTGGCACAAAATTTGTTTTAATTGCATGTGTGACATTCTTGCATTCTGGTAGGTTCAAATTGCATGTGTGACATTCTTGCATTTTCTTGAATTCCCTTGTGAGAATTTCTAGCTCCACCACTGTCTAATATTGCTGTCATGAAAAACGCATAGTCCGTGACATTATTTGTTTATGCCTGTTTTGTTGTTCTTTATTCTTAATAATATAGGTTTTAAGCAAGTTTTCTATGTTCTTTTTGTATGTATGTCTTTTCTTGTGGCAATTTGCATAGGCCAATTCGGCATCAGGGATAGCAGTGAGCGATGACTGCAAGCTGAAGTTCTTGGAGTTGAAAGCGAAAAGGAACCACAGGTACCTAGTTTTCAAGATTGATGAATCAATGCAGCAAGTTGTGGTTGAGAAAGTTGGAGGACAGGCAGAGACACATGATGATTTTGCTAACAGCTTGCCTCCAAGTGAGTGCCGCTATGCTGTTTTTGACTATGACTGGACTACTGATGAAAATGTCCAGAAAAGCAGGATCTTCTTTGTTGCTTGGTAATTAGCCCTTCCTTATCATTACTTTTCACTTTCTTGTTGCACCAAGCTAGGTTGCTTCCATCCTTCAAAATGTGTCGAATTCTCCAATATATACATATACGTACGTATATATTAAAGGATCATACACTAGAGTGTGACAATATTTTTAAAGAGAACCGAGCAACATAGCTATCAATTATTTATCATTAATATCTCCTTATTTACTTCTTTAACAAAGTGCACATGTTTGATATCTAAAAAAGTCAAAACTTTGATGATGCCATTCAACTTTAATTTATTACATCAAAGTCATAAAATTATTTTTTGTGGCAGAAAGATCACTAGATTATGCATATATATTGCCAAAAATAAAAGTAAAAACATCTAAAAGTGCTAAATCCGGTCCCGATAAAGCATATATAGGCTGCCACATGTACAAAATTGTTATGTAAATGTAAATAATATATCTTACTGTAATCGTGGGATTATTCTGGGTATGTTGTTGCTGTATACCTTATTGTAATCATGCCAACAACTTACCTTACAATATCCACGTGGCACCACTTAAAAAGAACCAAAAGCTTATTTCAGACCCAACCTAATACCGGATGTCTGTCACCATGTTTTTGGTTTTATTTTCTTAAGCAGTGCAACGTGGATATCACTTAAGGAGAGTTGCTAAAGCCTACTTGTGTTTTTGGAACTGAATTTAGTATTTTTGAGAATTTTGTTTTACTTTCTGTGATATATAGGCATTATTGAGTTTTCTTTTTTTTCTCATTATGAACATTAGTTTTATGATTTTGGTGCAATATACAGAAAGTTGAATGATTATCCGTGAAAATTTGATCTCAACGTACACATAGTTTGATATCTAATTAACAGGGACAAATCTTGAAGAGCTCGCAACATTTATGGGGCTAAATAATGTGTGATTTTGTAATCTTGGAATGTAGGTCACCGGAGACAGCAAGGGTAAGAAGCAAGATGCTGTATGCAAGTTCAAAAGACAGATTCAGGAGAGAATTAGACGGTGTCCAGGTTGAGCTGCAAGCTACTGATCCAAGTGAAATGAGTTTGGATACTTTCATTGGAAGAATCCATTGATGTGACTCAATTTCCCATACTTTCTGGGCCTCTATTCATTACTATATTAAGGGCTTTTAACATATTTGGTCACTCGACCAAAAATAATTACAGTCGCTCACCAATATACAAAAAACATACATTTGTTGACTGTTATTTTGGTGGGCGGCTATACAGTATAAAAAATCCTATCTGATTTTCCTTGGACCTCTCTTTGTTACTACTAGTTTTTAAGGAATTATGTTATCATTTCTTTAACTATGTTTTTCAGTATTGTCTTTTGAAACTTTTGGTTTGTAAACTATTAACATGGTCATGTAACAATGTGATGGAATCCTTTATAATATTTATTCATTTGGATTCTGTTCCTCAGTTTCTTTGCTTAAATTCATCATTATATTTGCTTTTGATTTTTGACAAACTATCAAAATTTTGCAATGAAAAGAAGCAGCAACAGGATATTCTTAGTTTATTAAGATTTTAAGATTGGCTAAGCTGATGATTCCATGTTCAAAATTCACTTGTTTTAATGTTCTGTTGAGGGTGAGACAAGAAGATCAAAAGCCATCAATATTTACAGGAAAACATATGTAACCAGATTAATGTGAAATCTTGGCTTAGCTTCACTTACATGGATTTATAAGAAGAATTAAATTTAGGTCTTATAATATAACAACAATTACTCCTCAGTCCCAAATAAATTGAGATCGACTATATGAATCTCCACTTTTTAATTTAAGCTCTCTTCATATCCTTATCGTACGGAATAAGTTCTCTAACAAGTCTAAACTCTATTATCAACTAGTAGATATCACTTATATGTATCTTTTCTTCCATTATGCACAATCTTTAGATAAGTATGCATTGATACCAAGGATTTGTAGGGTCTTTCGAGATAACTTCCTTCCATGTGATTTTAGGTCTACCCCTTCCCCTTTTAACACCTTCACTTACCATAGTTTAACATCTATGGACCGGTACATCTGTAGGTCGACAGAGCACATGTCCAAACCATCTCAAGTGACCTTCTCTCATTTTATCCTCAATGTGTGCTACTTGTACCTTATGGTGAATGTGGCCATTTCTAATCTTATCTAATCTAGCATGACCACACATCCAACTTAGCATCCTCATCTCTACAACACTCATCTTGTAGATATGTTGGACTTTAATAGCTCAACATTCACTACCATATAACATTGTCGATCTTATGGTCGTTCTATGTATAGAGCTTACCTTTCACTTTGGTGTCCTTCTATCACATTACACCCCGATAGCACTCTCCACTTCGGCCATCCAGTTGTAATCATCTAAGTAACATTTTCGTTTCCATTTCGAGTCTATGTATCTAAATTATTTGCATTTTGACACCGCAATTTCGTCTAGTCGCACCTCAAAATTTTTTTATTTTTATGCTGACTAAACATACAATCCATATACTTAGTCTTACTTCTACTTATCCTAGAACCCTTACTCTCTGAAGTGCTTCTCCATAGTTTAAGCTTTGATTGACACCCTCATTAGTTTCGTCAATTAACACAATATGATAAGCAAATAACATGCATCATTTATAAGATCTCATCTTGTATTCTGTTATAGCTCATCCATAACTAGGGTAAACAAGTAGGGAGTCAATGACGATCTCTGGTGCAAACTCACTGTTATGGGGAACTCCTCTCAACTATTATTGTTTTCATTCTAGTGACAACTTTTTCATACATATCTTTTAAGGCATTTATATATTTAATTTGAATTTATTTCTTCTCCAACACCTAGCAAAGGACCATGTGGTGTACTCTATCAGATGCTTTCTCTAGATCAATAAACAACATATGTAGATCTTTCTTGTTCTCGCAATAGATTTTTATCAATCTTCTTAGCAAAAATATAGCCTCCATGGTATATCTACCGACATAAATCTGAAACGGATCTCTTTCACACTTGTAGTGTTCATAAGTCTACGTTTATCACTTTTCCACATAATTTCATCGTATGGCTTATGAGTCATGAGTTTAACATCACAATAATTCGCACAACTTTGAATTTCTCCTTTGTTCTTATAAATCAAAGTCAGCTCATTCTTTTGGAACCAGTGTACTCTTCTTTCATTCATCATGCATCTTACCACTTCTTATTATAGCATTGAATATCTTGGTGAGTCATTCTACTTTGACCTCTCCAAGACATGGGATACTATCAGGACCATAAGATTTTCTAATCTTCACATTTTTCATGGAATAATTTGCCTCTATAGGCTTGATTCTGTGAGTGTAGCTAAAGTTTCTATCATTGATGGATGTGTGGAGATATAAAATATTATTATCTTAAATCAAGTTGAACAATTGATCAAAATAGTTTCTCCAATCTCTCCTTGATCTCATTTCTCCTATCAATACTTAATGAAAATCATCCTTAATATATACACTTCACCTGGTTTATATCCTTACCCTTCTTCTCTCTCAATCATGCTAATTTAAATATTTTCTCCTCTTCTCTTGTCCTAGCTTTCGATACGAGCCATCTTGAGCTTCCTCTTTGGGCTTTACTAATAGCCTTCTTAGTTTCCCTCTTAGCTCTTTTGCATTCTTCAAGGCTTCTCTTTCCTCCGCTTTTGCCAACTTCCTATAGCTCTTTCTTTTAGTTTTATTAACTCTTTATACCTTCTCATTTCACTAGATCCTTGCATCACTATCTATAAATAGAGATTCATTCGAGATGTATGTGTGCTCAAGTAAAGAGTGAGTGCTCAAGTAAAAAGTGTGCTCTAACAAGCAAGAAAGAGTGTGAGAGCAAAGATGAGAAACAAATTAAAGAGAATTGCTCGAGTGAGAGTAAAAGAAAAATTGAGATTTGGGATACTGCGAATAATAAGATCCTCATATTAGTAGTGAATCATTTCTGCATGTGATTGGATCTCTACATGAAGCTATTGTACATTCTTAATTGATTTTGGAATGTTGTAGATCCTGATATTCGTAGGTCGCACGACCTTACTTATCTGTATGAATTATGTGTGTTATTGATATGATATTGATTTGAGTCTAACCCATGATGAGCAAGTAGGAGATGTTGGATATTGGGTCGTGGTTAGCTCCATATTGGGATAGGGGAGTCGTACCTCTCTGCCAGAAGTTATTTTTCTTTACCCTTCTATTCTTCTTCCTTCTAACAGATAAGGTAAACCCATATGGAGCGACCCACAACTCAATATTCAATATTTTCCTTTCCCAAAACTGTATTTGGCCTTTATTTATTTATTTATGCGAAGTATAAGAAAAAATAATGTGACGCCTAAGAGTCTTTTTTCTTAGAGATAATTATCTAGAGGTGTCGTTCGGCCCTCTAGTTAACCAAATTTGACCTAATTATTGCTTTATTACTTGATATATCCTTGTTTTAATATTTTGAGTCCCTTATTTTTAAAGCCTGATCTCAATTCTTTTTCTCTCTTTTTTCTATGTGTTTTTTTCCAACTCACAATCCCTTTTTTTTCTTTGCATCATATCTCTCTCTTTTTCTCAAATCTCTTTTCACGTGTAGCTCTGTCATGGAAAATGTCTTTCTTTTTCTTCTAATTTTTTCTGAGTTTGACAGATGACAATAGCTATTAGCTCTGAATTCTTTAAGTCACCCCTTTTTTATAATGTTTTAGACCAATTATTATCCGGAAAATTTCTATTTATTCTCAATCACTATTATTACAATTTTTTGAAATCTAACGTTCACAAACATATATTCATATTAACATCTATCTATCTATCTATCTATATGTGTGTTATTTTTCCTTCGGTTAAGATTTCGTTGTAGTTTTCATCATCTTCTTCGTTGATCTCCGGTTGACCGCACCTTCTCCGCTCCGCTCGTATCCAATCTCTCGAATAATACCGCAATTTCCAAGTCGTCTCGGCTAATGAGTGTCTGTGGTCTCCTATTTGATATCTCGCTCGCGTAAAAAGCGCTTTCGTAGACGCGCTTGACGACGCTTGAATGTTCAAAACATCTCGAGCCATCATTGAAAGTGTCGGAAAGGTCTTCTCATTCCCCCTCCAAAGTATTTCACAAGTCTTCATGTCCATCTTCATTGATAACTTCTTGATACGGTACAGAACCCCGCAAAACAAAAATATCCAACTCGCTAATTTGGTTAGTAGTAGAGGTACGGCCGCACATTCTATTTCGAGGCTTTCAATACTAGCCGCGAAAAACAACATGTCTTTTGTGAGGTTGTGTTGAAGATGAAGAAGATGGTATGGAAGCCGGTAAGTTACTAGCATTTTCTTGTTGATAAAATCTATATATATTTTTGCATTGGTGTTCTACGCTAGACAATACTTATTCTTTAGTTTGTTCAATAGGTGGTGGGTGATTTAGATTTTTGGGACTTGGAGGTGGTAGTACTTCTATACAATCGTAAATAGTTTCAATTAGTGATTTTGTACCGTCTATTTTAATAGTAGGATTTAATACGAGAACCAATAATATAAATAGAGGGAATAGGAATAAAATATTTTTTTATTTTGAGAAATATTTTTTTAATAACTCATTTTATAAGCTGGTTTTTCCATATATTCACTAAGTAATAAAAATATTAGAGTTATATAAAATAACATAGTTGAAATAGTAGGATAATATATACCGGAAAATTCTTTTGTTGCTTGAAAAAATTTCTCTAAAAATACAATAAGTTCGGAAATTTTTTCCCAATCACTATCTAAAATCATATCACCTGCTTTTTATTATGAGAGTTAAAAAATAAAGTTATAGGTAATTTATAGTCATAAGCAACAAGTAGTTGCTCGTATAAAGAATTCCACCTAGTGGATACTTCTTGTGGAATTTTTCTAAAAGGTAGTTGGCAATCATGACAAATTTTTTTATATTCTTTTCTACGTTGTACTTTATTACTTTTAAAAATAAAGTTTATAGCAAATTGTATTTTACTAAGAATGTCTTCAAAAAGTGATAGACCATCCTTTACAATTAAGTTATATATATGGCACGCGCATTTTATATGAAAATGGTCCGGAAAAGACGGAGTTAAACTATTTTTTAAAATTGTAATTGCGTAATTGTTACTAGAAGCGTTATCTAATGTAATAGTCATAATTTTATCGGTAATTCCGTAATAATCGCACACTTGATAAATATTTTCTGCAATAAAAGTATCAGTGTGCCTATCATCTATATATCTATACGCTAAAATACGTTTTTGCATAGACCATTTATAATCTATCCAATGACAAGTTACGGTTAAATAATCATGGCCGTTAGTACTACGACCTATATCGGACGTGATGGATACTTTGCCATTAAAATGATATAATGAAAAATGTAAATATTGTTGATATTCATGCGCGAATTTAAATACATCTCTCTTAACGGTTGATCTAGGAAAACCGTTAAAAGCGAGGATTATATATATCTCTAATGTAATGAATAAAACCGGAGATGAAGGAAATGAAAAAGGCAAACCCTCCACAAAGAACTAATTTTGATATTGCTTCCCTATCTCTATGTTTATTGTATTTAGAGCCTACAATTCCCCCCGTCATAGGGTTAATTTGACCCCGTACTTGGTCCGGACGATGTCGATATGTGAACCTTGTCCCGATGGAGCGGCGTTTGCGCACCCGGTTTTGAAGCCTGGTATTGGGCATACCTAGTTTGGATGAGCACTTACTACGTGTCTAATTAAACCCCCCGTCCCACCGTGACCTTTTCCAGTTTTAAATTTTAAAACATTTTTACAAATTTTACATATGGCTACTTGATTCTCTACGTCCCTATCAAAAAATGTCCATGCATCTGATTTTAATGGTCGTTTCTTGGACCTCGTCTCATACTAGGGGGAATAGGAGGTATTTCAGTTGAAGGTGCACTAGTGGGTGTGTTGTCATCAACATTAGTGGGTATATCATCTAGATCATCGTCTAAATTAAAGTCTTCTTGAGTTCCAAAAAATAGCTCCTGGTCTAAATCTAATGGTATTGTAGGAAAATGTTGAGTATCAACAAAATCATCATGTGTAGGAATAAGATGACTAGAAGAAGTACCCTTGCCCTGGTTGCCCCTACTAGAAGAAGCACCCTTACCCTTATCCTTAAACATACCTTTTAATCCTTCCATTTTAATTATGATAATAAATAAATAATTAAAGACAATAAAATTAAGTGATCTAAACTAAATAAACGAGACAATAATAATTTAATGAAGGAACGAATGTACCAAACGCCGACGTAACGTCGACGTGTAATCGAGAGGTTGAAAATTGAAACTTTGCTCGTTATTATTTTTCTCAAGAAAATTCCTCTGTCAGTGCTCTACCTATTAGAATAGGTAAGAATCTTTTTATTTTTAGAATATTTATATTTGGGGTATATTCTTATGATTGGTCAAACATAATTTTAACCATAATCTTTGCTTGTAATCCTGTATATAATGTTGATTAAGTAAGTTCATTTGAGAGGCATAAAACCCGCTTTGTAGGTGATGGTGCAGGACAACAGACTGGTATAGATTGCGGTGACACTTTCAGTCCGGTGGTCAAACCGGCAACTATTCGAACGGTACTTAGCATTGCATTATCGAAATCTTAGTGTCTTATGCAGCTTGATGTAAAAAATGTTTTTTTACATGAAAATCTCAATGAAATTGTCTATATGTACCAACCTCCGGGTTTTCGTAATCCTCAACACCCTGATTATGTGTGCTTGTTCAAGAAATCTCTATATGGGCTTAAGCAAGCCCCTCGTGCTTGGTACCAGCGTTTTGCTGATTATGTGGCTACATTGGGTTTCTCTCACAGCATTTCGATCATTCTTTATTCATTTACCGTCGGGGCACAGCTATAGCATATATTCTTCTTTATGTGGATGATATCATCCTTGCTACTTCTTCAGATGCTCTTCGACAATCTATTATGTCTAAGCTTGATTCTGAATTTGCTACGAAAGATTTGGGCCCACTAAGCTATTTTTGGATATCTCAGTCACCCGACATTCAGGAGGTTTATTTCTTACATATTCTAATACTACCTCTAGATCTCTACAACTATTATTTTCACCTCTCTATATTGTGTGAAGAAGAAGACCCCTTCTGTATTTCCATGTTTTGAGTGTGCGTGAGTAGTGGAGTTTTGGGACGGCGATGGTGATGAACTTATTAGCGAATATTCTCTGTATATTTTTTAATTATGATTGATGTATATTTAAGGTAACTTAGGATTCTAATTATATTAGGAATCAACCTTTGTAAGGTAAGTTAGGATTCGTACCATATTAGGAATCAACATTTGTACAACTATATATATTGTGAATAATGAAAGGAATCCCTAAGGGAAATTATTATATCTTTCATGGTATCAAGAGCCTAAAACCTAAATCCCTTCTCTTCCTCATTCTCGGCCGAAATCAGAATTTTTTTCTGATTTCACAGGAAAAAAAAATCTGGTTTCTTCCTCCCTTTCTCGGCCAAACCAGAAAATTCCCTTCCCTCGACAGGCGGCAACCATGTCTTCCCCCACAAATTCCAGTCATCCACTGGCACACTTGACAACCCCTCTTAACGTTCAGTATCTTCTTTTCATCCGGCATTCGCCATTAACAACATCAAGAATTTTGTCCCTATAATTCTTGACCAAGAAGACTGTCAATATTCCATGTGGATGGAACTATTCTACATTCATGCATGTGCATACAACGTGCTCAATCATATTGACGAATATGTTCCTCGTCCCACCGATGTTACAGACTCAATCTAGCGTCGTCTTGACGCCATCGTCAAACAATGGATCTACGGCACCATCTCCAAAGACTGTTGTGCACTATCATGAAAACAGGTGCTACGGCACGTGAACTTTGGGTCTGGCTAGAAGAAATCTTTCAGGACAATAAAAATACTCGGGCCGTATGTTTGGAAGAGCAATTCAATAGTACCCGCCTCGAGAATTTTAACAACATGTCCGAATATTGTAAACAACTGAAACTCATAACCGATCAACTATCCAACGTCGGGACTTCTGTTTAAAAAACCAAGATGGTGCTTCAACTTGTTGTGGGTTTACCAAAAGGTGAATATGACACTCGCAACAATGATTCAACAAGACGACCCTCTCGCACGTTCACAACTATTGTTGGAAGAAACTAGACGTGTTAAACAAGAGGAACATAATCAAAAGGCGTTAGCCATTGACGGGATGGCAACACTGCGGCCAGCAACAACCAGCCATCACAACATGTCAAGCAGCAGCAGCAGGCTAGTGGCGGAGGTCGTGGCGGCAGAGGTCGCAACAACAAAGGCAAGGGCCGCGGAAAAGTCCAACGCAACCGATGGACAAAGAATCGGACAAGCTGAGCGGCGCGGTGGTCCAACCAGCAGGTGGCCCAACCAGCGAGAACTAGGCCTCGCCCGCATGCCCGTACCCGACCGTAGGGGCCCGGTTCCGGCAGCCTTAGTCGATCGGCCTCTTGGGCTCGCCCCCCACTGTGCAGCCCACCAGCGGCGGCGGCACCACCACTGGTTGCGGTCCGGCGAGAAGCGAGCCCGGCGGCCTCGGCCTCGACCGATTTGGGCCGAGGACTACACCACCGTGAACCTTCAATGCCCGACGATAATTGGTACATGGACACCGGAGCCACTTCTCACCTCACTCGTTCGTCAGGTAACCTATCTCAATTACGTCGGTTAAAGTGTCCTCAATTTATTACTGTCGGTAATGGTCATCGCATTCCAATTGAGGGCTATGGTAACACACACACCAAACATCCACACCCGCCTTTCTCCCTAAACCATGTCCTATACACACTTAACATCATTAAAAACTTAATCTCTGTTAGAAAATTCACTAGCAATAATTCTGTGTTTGTCGAATTTGACCCTTTTGGTTTTTCTGTGAAGGAACTCAATACGGGGAAAATTCTTACACGCTGCAATAGTGTGGGAGACCTCTACCCATTCACTCAATATTCCGTTGTCAGACCGCAGACACCTCTATCCCTTGCGGCGATCTCTTCCTCCACTTGGTACAACAGACTCAGACACCCCGGAGACCCAGTTTTTACTTTTCTTAGGACTTCTAAGTGTATTCAATGTAATAATGGGAAAATTGCCCAACACTATTTTTCTTGTCCACTAGGCAAACATACTCGTCTTCCATTTATGTCATCAAACAGTGTTACTTTTTCTCCCTTTGATATTGTTCATGCTGATTTGTGGACATCTCCAATTGTTAGCTCTTTGGGTCATAAATTCTATCTAGTATTCTTGGATGATTTTTCACATTTTGTCTGGATATACCCACTGAAATTCAAATCTGAAGTTTTTGCAAAATTCCTCGAGTTTCAAAAATTCATTAAGACACAATTTGAAAAACCTATTAAATCATTCCAATGTGATAATGGATGTGAATTTAATAACTCGGCATTTCACAATTTCTGTTCTAAACAAGGCATGGTTTTCCATTTTTCTTGTCCCTATACTTCTTTCCAAAACGGAAAGGCTGAAAGAATTATACGTACCATCAAGAACATGGTCCGCACACTTCTGTTTCATGCCTGCCTATCACCGCCTTTTTGGGTCTATGCTGTCAAAATGGTAGAATCCCTTCTAAATATTTTACTAACTAGCACACTCCAAAACAAGACCCCTACCGAAATCTTATACCGTAGGCAGCCATCATATGATCACCTATGCATTTTTGGATGCTAATGCTACCCCAACATAGCCTCTACTGCACCCCACAAACTTGCCCCTCGCACTCTGCCATGTGTCTTCCTTGGTTTGTCTCCTAATCATCAGGGCCACTTATGCTATGACATTGCCACTCGCAAAATCATCGTCTCCCGTCACGTCACTTTTAACGAAACAACCTTTTCCTTTTTCAAACATTCGAAAATTCCAAACAATGGATTACACTTTTCTCGATGAGTCTCCTATGTCTCCTCTACTCCAGTCGATGTGTCTCCGGCAAAGGACAGTACCGCTGCCATCTGTTCCGGCAGTGGACACGGCCCTGTTCCCACCACTGCTGCCTCCAGTTCCCTGCCATCAACATACTGCACCCCCCGCAGTTTCTCCTACACCAACAGAAGCCAGTCCCGCAGCCTCCCAGTCCCCATTAGTCCGGCAACCGGTGAATTGCGCCCACCGGTCCGAACCGGTGGACCAAAGAACCTCACGATCCCCGAACCACCACCACTGCCTTCTCATCGCATAGAGACTCGTGCATAACACGGGATCTTCAAACCCAAGGTTCACTTCAATCTCTCCACACAAACCTTATCACCCATTCTAAAAAAATCCAAAACTAGCAAAAATGGACCCAAATTGGAATGCGTCCATGTGCAAGGAATTTAACGCTTTAACCAAGCAGAACACTTAGGATTTGGTACCTAGACCAGCTGGTGTGAATGTTATCCAGTGTATGTGGCTATTTCGTCACAAGTTCGAGACAAGTGGTGACTTAGAGAGGTATAAGGCAAGACTAGTTGCCAATGGCACTAATCAGCAGGAGGGTATTGATTGTGGTGAGACATTCAGTCCGGTTGTTAAACCGGCCACTATTCCGACTGTTCTCAGTATTGCTATGGGCATGTATTGGCCGATTCATCAGCTTGATGTCAAGAATGCATTTTTTCATGGGGATTTGAATGAGACTGTGTACATGCATCAGCCTCCTGGCTTTGTTCATCCGGCAGCTCCACAGTTCGTGTGTCATCTCAGGAAGTCATTGTATGGATTGAAACAAGCACCCCGCGCTTGGTATGATCGGTTCGCCAGGTATCTTCTGCAAATTGGTTTTGTATGTAGCAGGTGTGATACCTCTCTCTTCACTTTTCACCGAGGTAGCAACACTGCATATTTGCTATTATATGTCGATGACATTGTTCTTACTGCCTCATCTGATGGGTTGAAGAATGAAATCATTGCTCTACTCAAAACTGAATTTGCTATGACTGACTTGGGTAAGCTAAGTTATTTTTTGGGTATATCGGTGACCAGATCTGCAGCCACTATGTTCCTGTGTCAGCGTAAGTATGCAGAAGAGATAGTGTACAGGGCCAAGATGGCAAATTGTAAAATTATGCCAACTCCGGTGGACTCAAAATCCAAGCTTAGTGCCAATGACAGTGCACCAGTTTCTGATCCCACTCTATATCGGAGTCTAGCAGGTGCTCTTCGGTATCTTACATTCACTAGGCCTGATATTGCATATGTCGTTCAACAGGTGTGTCTGTTCATGCACGACCCCCGAGAGTCCCATTTTGCCATCCTCAAACGTATTATCAGATATGTTAAGGGCACACTAGACTTCGGATTACATCTATACCTCTCTGCCCCAACCAAGCTACTTGCCTACACGGATGCAGATTGGGCAAGATGCCCCGACACACGTCGCTCCACCTCAGGGTACTGTGTATTTCTTGGGGATAGTCTTATCTCATGGTCCGCCAAGAGGCAGGCCACACTATCCCGTTCGAGTGCTGAAGCAGAATATCGCGGTGTTGCTAACATATCTACCATCTATATGTCTCATAATCTATTGTGACAACATATCTACCATCTATATGTCTCATAATCCGGTTCAACATCAGCGGACTAAGCATATTGAGATGGATATCCACTTTGTGCGAGAGAAGGTTGCCCGTTGTCAGGTCAAAATATTACACGTGCCTTCCTCTTATCAGTATGCAGACATCTTCACAAAGGGACTACCGCGACAGCTCTTCACCGTCTTCCGATCCAGCCTTAGCGTTCGGCCTCCTCCCGCTCCGTCTGAGGGGGAGTATTAGCGAATATTCTCTGTATATTTTATAATTATGATAGATGTATATTTAAGGTAACTTAGGATTCTAATTATATTAAAAATCAACCTTTGTAAGGTAAGTTAGGATTCGTACCATATTAGGAATCAACCTTTGTACAGCTATATATTGTGAATAATGAAAGAATCCCTAAGGGAAATTATTCTATCTTTCAGAACTGATAGTGATACGCTGCCGGGGGAACGAGCTCGTGAGTAACGTGAACTCTGTTTTTGGCCAAAGCGCCGACACAAATCTAATATTAAGACCCTAGAGGTTTTCTGTTTAATTTGTATTTGTATTCACAGATGTTATCCGGCTAACGCTTTGAGCAAATTGAAACATATCTCCAGAAAAATATTTTTGTTTCAATTACGTTATAGGAACGGATCGTTTTGATTCAAGATGAATTATCAGCCTATGAATTTGATATAGAGGTTCTTAAGATAAAAATGTACTCGAGGTTATTATCTGTGACTGTTAGTTTGTGTAAACACATACCAAAATAATCAGATACTAATTGTTTTCTGGTTATGATTGTTGAAATTTGTACTTCTTAATATTAGGTTTGTATTTGTTATACAAAGTATATACATTATTTATATATTATATATAGTGTATATGTAATATATATGTAACTTATAATACGGCATAAAGATAAATATGTAAAGTTATAAAAGAGGTTGAGCAACTTAAATAACTATACATAACAGATATATTATCTATACACTGCAATTTGAGTTGGTTTCGTTTGTTTATATATGATTATACAAAGCATATACATTAAATATACATGAGTTGGTTTCGTTTGTTTATACATGATTATACAAAGCATATACATTAAATATACATGAGTTGGTTTCGTTTGTTTATACATGATTATATAAAGCATATACATTAAATATACACAGTATATATGTAATGTTTATATATAGTTATACAGAAAAGATACATTATATATACATTGATGATACGGTGGGCTACATCGACTGCAAACTAGATGCGTGAGCTGTATATATATATATATATCTATACACTGATGATATTGTGGGTTACATGGTCAGCTGCAAACTAGATTGTGGACCGTATATATGGGTTATTTCCCCTTTTTATGCAAAGGAAAAACTACGATATCAAAATCCGGAAAAATATATATCCACGCAATATATGCATGAGTTTAATTAGTTAACTTTTAGAAGAAGAATTAATTTTAGTTTAGTCGAGTGAGATTTGCTTCTTTGCTCTTGATGATGATGTAGGATTTTCAAATGATTTTTCATAAGATTCAAAAAATTTATATCTCTGAAATAGTATATGATGTGCAATGATAAACATCAAATCTTTATTTTTGAATTTTTTTATTGAGTATGTGAGTTAATTTTGATTTAATTGATAGAAACAGTTTACGTAAATAAAAGTGCATTTGACATCATTGTTCAATTCTCTATGATCGGCAACGGGTTTCGTTAACCGCAAAGATATATTATAGGCTGAATAAGATAATAATAATGATAATGATAATGATAATCATAATGATAATGATAATGATAATCATAATGATAATAATAATAATAATAATAATGATAATCATAATCAGCATAATAATGATAATGATAATCATAATCAGAATAATAATGATAATGATAATCATAATCATAATAATAATAATAATAATAATAATAATAACAATAACAACAACAACAAAAATAATAATAATAATAATAATGAGCATGATAATAATAATAATAATAATAATAATGATAATGATAATGATAATGATAATGATAATGATAATGATAATGATAATAATAATAATAATAATAACGATAATCATAATAATAATAATAATAATGATAATACAACAACAATAATAACATATCCAGTGAAATCCCATAACGTGGAGTCTGGGGAGGGTAGAGTGTACGCAGTCCTTACCTCTACCTTGATAGGTAGAGCGGATATTTCCGAGAGACCCTCGGCTCAAGACAAAGCATAAGCACAAGCAAGCAAGAGAAACGGTCAGACCCAGACAAGAAATTTAAAGCAGTATGAAAATGCTGGTATCAAAAGCGAATAAGTCATGATAACGCATTCTGAAAAAAGAAGCAGTAACTAACGCAGGTAAATAAAATAAAAAAGTACACTAGAAAACACATAGCAGCAGAAATCAAACGATAGGGGACTATAAAGAAATATTGCGCCTACTAGTATGATAGGCTAAGCGGGTCTATAATAATAACACTACAACTACCAGTTTGTAAGCGTAAGTAGGACTACGTTGACTACCTACTACCCTTCTACCCTAATTCGTGTCCTACATAACCCCATATCTAAGGTCATGTCCTCGGTAAGTTGCACATGCGCTATATCGTGTCTAATCACCTCTCCCCAATACTTCTTCGGCCTACCTCTACCCCTCCTGAACCCGTCCATAGACAACCTCTCACACCTCCGCACTGGGGCATTTGTGTCTCTCCTCTACACGTATTCGAACCATCTCAACCTCGCTTCCCGCATCTTATCCTCCACCAATGTCACTCTCACTCTGTCTTGGAGATCATCATTTCTAATTCGATCCCTCCTTGTATGCTCACACATTCATCTCAACATCCTCATCTCCACAACTTTCATCTTTTTGGTGTGCGAAGTCTTGACCAGCCAACACTCCGCCCCATACAACATAGTCAGTCTAACCACCACCCTATTAAATTTGTCAATAAGTTTTGGTGGCACATTTTTATCGCACAAGACTCCAGATGCGAGCCTCCATTTCATCCACTCTTCCCCAATACAATGTGTGACATCATCGTCAATCTCTCCGTTCCCTTGGTTAATAATAATAATAATGTCACGACTCAAACCAGAGGACCATGACGGGCATCCGGACCTTACTTGTCGAGCACCACTTATCACATAATTACCATATATCTCTAATTTCGCATGGCCTACGAGGCCACTACGAGATATCCTGCTGATATACAAAAATAGTAGACTGGAAAGGAGCTATGTAAAATCCTGTAACCAAAGGACCCAACCTATATACATATAGGTACCAAGGCCGACAAGGCCATACATGACTATTATACACAAGACATTTGTCTACAAGCCTCTAAGGAGTACGTAACCTCATAAGATCGGGACGGGGCCCCGCCGTACCCCTATGCATATCTAAAATATCGTACCACGACTAGACTCCAACTCTGGAACAAGTAGAGTGCTCCAATATCAGCTGAACCAGCAACCTACTAATGCGGACTGTCACCTTGTCTACCTGAGCCTGCAGACATGAAACGCAACGTCCCCACGACAAAAGGGACGTCAGTAAGACTGATGTACCGAGTATGTCATACATGAAAAATAGCATACTAGAGACCTGAAAGTAACATGAGACAAGAAACAACCAACCAGTGGAGAATGCCTTTGAGGGCCATAATATGCATAAGTATCATGTCTGTGTAGAATGCCTCTGAGGGCCATAATATGCATAAATATCATGTCTGTGCAGAATGCCTCTAAGGGTCATAATATGCCTAAATGTCATGCACAATGCGGTCATGCACATATGCGTATATAACACTATCAAGCCTCAGTGGGCATCCCATCATATCATATCGGCCTCTGTGGGCATAATCATTATCGTGTATATATGTACCAGCTGCAGGAGGTGCGCGTATATAACGCCTTCCCTTTTCCATATCCCATACATATATATAATGCATACATATAGTAGAGTATATAACTCATTTTGAGGTCAAGGTATGTACATGAATGCAATGCATGAATGATATGATAATAAGACACTATAAATTTGTTGGAGTGATATAATATCGTTTCACCTCCGATTTACATTATGAATACTAACATATTTCCCATATACCTCAATAAGGATTTATGAACATAGTTAGACATTCTTTGACAATAAAAATGGATAACATGAACATTCTTAACTATTAGGAGTAGAATCATTTATGGGAAAATATTATGTTTACGCGTCGTACTTAGAATATGCCAAAAGAAAGAAATAATTTGCCTTAACATACCTTTATTCGATCTAGTTGTCGACACAAAGTATACCAGCTGTATAACACCTCAATCTGGTATGCCAAGAACTACTCTTATTCCACCCTACTCCACTACAAAATAATCTCTTATTATCTATCGTCCGGAGGAAATCGATGTAAAATTACTTAACCGCGTGAGGACATATCCTCCAAGTCATTCCATATTTTTTTGGTGCGTGGAAACATTCTACTTTTCATTGACATAATATCATTTATTCACTCTTGACTTAAAAAGAGTACTTAATCGCCTAAGAAACTACTAAACAAAACGATCAAGTATCTACCTTTAGTGGACCGTGGAGTCCATGCAAATGTCCATCAATTCTTAAATTTCATCTTTGTCCCATATAGGTGTCCATCCACTAGCCCATAATTTATTAGTCATCACATTTTACCTTAATTGTCATTGTCCCACATAGATTTTACAATTCCTACTTATCCAACATTTATCCACTAACTAATAAATTAATCCCCTATCACCATATACTTCACATTTAACTCATCACACACATAATTAATTTCTTGATCCCATTTCACTTAAATCTTAATGACTTATAAAACCTTCATATACTCAATCATAGTCATGCAATATAGCACTAGTCCATAACCTCTTTTGGGACATACAAAATATTATTCTCAATTCCCGTCATCACATTTGTTACGTCCAAAATTACTTCGGGGTTTTATCCTTTCATCTACTAAGCTCTTTGTTTGCATACGTGACTATGACATAAATCCTCCAAGGCTCGGGTCTACTTGCATACGTCTAGTTGTTCAACTCATCGCCCAAAATAATGGGGTATTACATCATTTCCCCCTTAGAAACATTCATCATCGAATGTTGGGGTGACATATCTAATTGCCGTCACGTAGTCAGAAAACACACCCACCGCTTCACGTGCCATATAATGTAACATTTATCTTTATGTTAGACCTCACATAGTCATCAATTATTAATGATAATAGTCTAACATAGAACTCACCTTATGTTTTTCTCGGAGCCTAGACGTTGGCCTAAAATAAGTAAGGGTATTTGTGTCTTATCTCCTCTTCCGCCTCCCGTGTCATTTTTTTCCACATTCTTATTCCGCCATAAAACTTCCACGGAGGCTACTTCTTTAGTCCTCAACTTGCGGATTTGTCGATATAAGATAGCAATAGGAACTTCTTCATATGATAGGTCCTCTGTAATTTCACATCGTCAATCGGTACAATCTGGGAAGGATCACTGACACACGCTCTTAACATAGACACATAGAAGACCGGATGAACAAATACTAACTCCGAAGGCAAGTCCAATTCGTAAGCCACTTGGCATATTCGTCGAATTATGTAATATGACCCAATGTACCTTGGATTGAGATGTCACTTTTTTCCAAACCTTATTACACCCTTCATAGGAGAGATCTTCAAGAATACCCAATCATCCACTTAGAACTCTAGTGTCACGGCCCAAACGGGAGGGCCGCGACGGGCACCCAGAACCCAAACCGAAGGGCGCGATGGTCATCCAGAACCCACCCGTCGGGTACCACAAATCGTACATTTATGACCTAATCATCATTAATTACGGACTAAGCCGAAAGAAAACTACGAGAAATCTTCATCCAGAAAACCAACTTATATATATACATACTCATACCAAGGCCAACAAGGCCATACAAAACCACTATCCACAGGACATCTGTCTACAAGCCTCTAAGAGTAGCAACATCAATGGTCGGGAAGGGCCACACCATACCCATATATATACAAGCAAAAATGTACCGTACCAAAATTAGACCAACACTATGAACAAGGGGAGTGCTCTAAAAATCCGTTGGATCCGCAATCAACTAACGTGAACCGTCACCTTGCCTATGTGAACCTGCGGGCATAAAACGCAGCTTCCCCTAATAAAAGGGACGTCAGTACGACTGATGTACTGAGTATGTCATGCATGAACAATAGTATAATAGGGATATAACAACAACTGAAACCGAAACAACTGACCAACAGTAAATGCCTTTGAGGGCCCTAATACATATGCCTAAATGTTATGCACAATGCAGTATACTTATACATCGGCCTCATCGGGCATCTTCCTTACCATAACATCCTCTGTGGGCACCATACCATGTAATGATTAATGAATGTATGCATAATGAAAATGCGGTATACTAATGTCCACACAGGAATTCTATCCATAACCGCCACACAGGCATTCGATTATATCATATAAGCCACACAGGCTTCAATATTATCATATCGTATTGGCCTCACAGGCATCCATCTTGACCACACATGCTCGATATGTGGCCTCTTAGGGCTCTTTTGTGTTAGTCTGTACCAGCTGCAAATGGTGTGCGTATATAACGCATTTTCCTTTTTCCATATCCCCTACATATATACCATATTTACCAAATAGTAGTGTGCGTAGAACAAGTGGTCCAGGGTAATAAATGAATGTAATGCAAATGAAAATGTATGAATGATAATAAAACCTTCTTTGAATTTATCGGATGACAATAATATCTTTTTCCCTCTAGCTAACATTGAATATTTAACATGTACCTTCAGTTGACACTGTAAATATTAACATCCTTTTCCACATGCCTCAATAAGGACTTAGACACATATTTAGACATGCTTTTAGTATAGGAATCAATAATATGAACATTCCTTAACTTCTAAGAATATAATAAATTATGGAACATTACCATAGTTACGGTTCATACGTAGAACATGTCAAAAGAAAGAAATAATTTGCCTTAACATACCTTGAATAATAACGGAACCAACCCATTTTAATTATTGTTTGTTGGGACGTTGCTCTGCAACAATATTGCAGAATATTTTGTTCCAACCAAAATTTAAGAGACTTGGTTGTTGATTTTGAAAAGGGACTAAACTACTTCATGCGTTTTTTCCCAATTCAGAAGTGAAGCATGTTGTTCCATTATGATATAAAAAAAAGGTTTTGGAGGAGTCTTTAAAAATGCTTCACGAGATGAAATGTAAAAAAATCGTTGAGTGTCTCAAAGGATTTCCAAAGCCAAATATAAACTCCCAACGTGATAATGACTCATCATTATTATGTTTCCCACTCAATTTAGTCTAACCTTAATAACTTGCCACCTAATTAGTGATATTAGCCTAGTCATTTTAGGCTTGTGCACCGTATGCCACCCGTAATTTCCCCCACTAACCTTGTCCCCTTCCCCTAAAATTAATTAATCACACACACAATTAATTAATTTTGTGATCCCAATTCACTTAAATCTTGATAACTTATAAGATTTTCTTATACTCAATGTCATACTTTTGTAATACAACACTAATCCATAACCTTTATAGGGATGTACATCTATTATTATAATCCCCATCGTCACGCTTGTTGCGTCCAAAATTATTTCAGGGTTTAATCCTTTTATATATTAATCTCTTTATTAGCATACATAAATATTTATTTCCCAACGCTCGGGTCTATTTACAAATACTTAGCGATTTTTACATACGCCTAGAGATTTAAATCGTGACCAGAAAGTACAGGATGTTACATCCTTCCCCCTTAGAAACATTCGTCCTCGAATGTTGGGGTGACATATCTAATCCCCGTTATATAGCCCGAAAATACAACTGTTCATAGTTCCACCAAATCCGCTAGGGTCTAATGGCTACAAACTAATATTGCACAATTTCAATAGATCTGTCTAGCCATTACTAACTCACCCACTGGTGTAGTTACGTCCTATCCACTCGGGTTACATACCAAATTTACAACACATCCACATTATGTGAAAAGACCGATAACGTACCTGTAACGATATCAAGTGAGGATTCATGATCCCGTCGTCCCACCAATACCTAAGTACGGTCATGTCCCCCACCAAAAATAGTTGTTCTACTCCTACCTCTACCTTGATCGGATAATGTGTTACGACTCTGCCCTGACGGGTGTCCTGACCATGATGAAGCTGCCGCAGATCCGACCGGCTAAACTCTAACATTTCGCCTCCTGTCGGACAATCCTGCATAAAATGACCAGGTTCACCACAAGAATAACACACCCTCACTCCCTGCTGGCATGGCCCTGTATGGGTCCTACCACACTGCGCGCATCGAGCCAATGGCGGTCTCATCTGGATAGCATCCCTTCTATAATAAGGACATGACGCTTGTGAATTCTGACCTGGTCCCGATTGAACAAACCGATCAGCCCTCGACCTTGTAGATGGTAATGATGTGTTGGCCATCGGGTAGATGGGCATTCATAAGGTTGTGGCATAGGATCATCTCTAATATCTCTTACATCACCGATGGATCGGGCCCTTTTATGCTAGCCCTTATCACGTTCTCGATCTTCCCACGGTTGCTTCATACGATCTTCCAAGTTCTGTGCATAAGCTTGAATGCGAGCAATATCCATACTCGGATTCAAAGAAGACGTAGTACACTCATTAACCAAGTGCGGCCTTAAGCCGGTAACAAACCTATGTACTTGGTCACTCAACTCCGCTACAATCGTAGAAGCATATCGGGCCAATGAATTCAACTGCAAGCTATATTCTCGAATGCTCATGCTGCCCTGTTCAAGACATAGAAACCTGTCCTGACTGGCCCGTCGAAGCTCAACTGGCAGAAAGTGTTGTAGGAATACCTCTGAAAATTCTCTTCATCCTGCTGGTGGAGCACGAGGTCCCCTAGATTGCTCTCATGTTTCATACCAGGTTACTACGACATCCCGCAGTCTATAAGAAGCAAACTTTACCGACTCAATATCGGTGGCATCCATCACCCGCAAAGTACGTTGTACATGATCTAAAGAAATCTGTGGGTCCGCATTCAAGTCTGACCTTGTGAATACCAGAGGGTCTAGATTGATGAAATCCCGAGCTCTTACGCTAGCAGCTCTATCAGAAGGACGGGGAACCTGGCGTTGGGCCTGAGCGGCTACCAACCGTGTCAATAACTGTACAACATTCCACATATCAAGATCTACAACTGGAGTATCAAGTGGAGGTACTAGGGGTATCGCAGCTCCACTACTTTTCTCTGATGGTGGTGTACTGGGAGAATCATACGAAGGAGTCATACCGAGTGTCTCACTCTGGCCCTCGCTAGCATGTGGCAATCGGCTGGTACCTTCGCCCGAAGCCATATCCAATGCCCTCATACTCTTGAACTTCTTCCTTGTTGTAGGCATCACTTGAATTATAAAACGAGACGAATTAGGAGTAATATACTTATAACTCAGCTCTACTGCACGATGTATTAGATGAAAGAACAGGAAACATCCCTAAATGTCAGATAGCCTCCCGTTTATAAGTATGGTGCACAACATAACCATAAATAAGACTCTACTATACACGACTTGTAGACTCTCTAGGACAGACATGCTTTGATATTAATTTTGTCACGACCCAAACCGGAGGGCCGCGATGGTCATCCGAAACCCACCCGTCGGGTACCGCTAATCGTACATTTATGACCTAATCATCATTAATTACGAACTAAGCCAAAAGAAACTACGAGAAATCTTCATCCAGAAAACCAACTTATATATATACATACTCATACCAAGGCCGACAAGGCCATACAAAACCACTATCCACAGGACACCTGTCTACAAGCCTCTAAGAGTAGCAACATCAAAGGTTGAGATAGGGCCCGACCATACCCATATATATACAAGCAAAAATGTACCGTACCAAAATTAGACCAACACTATGAACAAGGGAAGTGCTCTAATGCCTTGTGAACTTGGGCCGCAGGCGTCCCCCGAAAAAGGGACGTACATATGCCTAAATGTTATGCAACTGCGCCAACAAGAAATGCCTCTCGAGGACCCTACATATGCTTATGCACAATGCGGCTTACACATCGGCCTCATTGGGCATCTTCCTTACCATAATATCCTATGTGGGCACCATACCATGTAATGATTAATGAATGTATGCATAATGTAAATGCGGTATACTAATGTCCACACAAGAATTCTATCCATAACCGCCACACAAGCATTCGGTTATATCATATAAGCCACACATGCTTCAATATTATCATATCGTCTTGGCCTCACATGCATCCATCTTGACCACACGGCTCGATATGTGGCCTCTTAGAGCTCTTTTATGTGTTAGTACCAATTTACAAATGGTGTGCGTATATAACGCATTTTCCTTTTTCCATATCCCCTACATATATACCATATTTACCAAATAGTAGTGTGCGTAGAACAAGTGGTCCAGGGTAATAAATGAATGTAATGCAAATGAAAATGTATGAATGATAATAAAACCTTCTTTGAATTTATCGGATGACAATAATATCTTTTCCCTCTCGGCTAACATTGAATATTTAACATGTACCTTCAGCTGACACTGTAAATATTAACATCCTTTTCCACATGCCTCAATAAGGACTTAGACACATATTTAGACATGCTTTTAGCATAGGAATCAATAATATGAACATTCCTTAACTTCTAAGAGTATAATAAATTATGGAACATTACCACAGTTACGGTTCATACGTAGAACATGTCAAAAGAAAGAAATAATTTGTCTTAACATACATTGAATAATAACGGAACCAACCCCTTTTGATTATTGTTTGTTGGGACGTTGCTCTGCAACAATATTGCAGAATATTTTGTTCCAACCAAAATTTAAGAGACTTGGTTGTTGGTTTTGAAAAGGGACTAAACTACTTCATGCGTTTCTTCCCAATTCAGAAGTGAAGCATGTTGTTCCATTATGATATAAAAAAAAAAGGTTTTGGAGGAGTCTTTAAAAATGCTTCACGAGATGAAATGTAAAAAATCGTTGAGTGTCTCAAAGGATTTCCAAAGCCAAATATAAACTCCCAACGTGATAATGACTCCTCGTTATTATGTTTCCCACTCAATTTAGTCTAACCTTAATAATTTTCCACCTAATTAGTGATATTAGCCTAGTCATTTTAGGCTTGTGCACCGTATGCCACCCGTAATTTCCCCCACTAACCTTGTCACCTTCCATTAAAATTAATTAATCACATACACACAACTAATTAATTTCGTGATCCCAATTCACTTAAATCTTGATAACTTATAAGATTTTCTTATACTCAATGTCATACTTTTGTAATATGACACTAGTCCATAACCTCTTTGGGGATGTATATCTATTATTATTAAACCTCATCGTCACGCTTGTTACGTCCAAAATTATTTCGGGATTTAATCCTTTTATATACTAATATCTTTATTAGCATACATAAATATAACATAAATATTTCCTAACGCTCGGGTCTATTTACAAATGCTTAGCGATTTTTACATACGCCTAGCGATTTAAACCGACCCGAAAGTACAGGATGTTACATTTAGGTCCCACCGTCACACATCTGAATACGACTTCTGACGACTCTGAGTGGTTAACAACCGTTCTTGGATAAGCTTCACATTCTCTATGACTTGGTGAACTAGGTCAGGCCCAAATAATTCTGACTTTCCTACTTCAAACCATCCGATAGGAGATTTACATTTTCCATCCATTAAAAGCTTCATATGGAGCCATTTTGATACTATATGATAACTGTTATTGTAGGCAAATTCCATAAGGGATAAATGATCATTCCAACTTCCCCCATAAAGTCTAATACACAAGCTCGTAGCATGTCCTCGAGCGTTTGAATCGTACGCTCGGCATCCCCGTCTATCTGAGGGTGGAAAACTATGCTAAGATTAACTTGATTATCCAAACCTTTTTTTTTAAATGATTTCCCGAATTTAGCTATGAATTGCGCATCTCGGTCAGATATAATATAAATAGGCACATCCTGAAGGCGAACAATCTTCTTAATATACAACTTTGCGTAGTCCTCGACTGTGTAGGTAGTTTTGACTGCCAGAAAATGAGATGATTTGGTCAGTCTATCAATAATTACCCAAATTAAATTGAAATTATGATAAGAGCGAGGTAAACTCGTAACAAAGTCCATATTAATGATTTCCCATTTCTACGTCGGAATCTCAATGTTCTAAGCTAAGCCACCGGGCTTTTGGTGCTCCATTTTACTTGCTGACCATTAAGATACTGAGCTAAAAACTCCACAATGTTCCTCTTCATGTCATTCCACCAATACATACCTTTGAGATCACGATACATCTTAGTAGATCCAGGGTGAATGGAATATCGTGAACAATGGACCTCCGTCATAATCATGTCTCATAATCCTGCTACATTGGGAATACACAAATGGACCTTCCACCTAAGGGTCCTTCTCCCATTATACTCGAAGGTTGCGGTTCTCTTTTGTTAAATATCGATCTTCTCTAAAAATGGGATCTTCATCATGACGTTCATTTTCTTCCAGTACGAGGGATGACCCTGTTGTATTCTGAGTCATATGGCTATCAATATCTGAATCCTCCAATCGGACTCCCACTTAGCTAACTGATGCATTCCCTCATGTCAACTTCTCTCCTTAGTCCTCACACTAGTCAAGTTGTTTGTGATGAATTATTCTATTGTTAACTTAGCTTTGTTTACTAGTTGGTGTGCTGAAAACTCTTATATTTGTAGTATCTCAATCATGAACACTTTATGGACAATGTCATCAAATATGAAGTGCGCGTATCATCGCAGTTAACTTCCATTCATGGTCTGAAAAGAATCTGTACTTTCTCACTACTCGTAATTATAAACAACTTCTTGTCTTACTTCTTTTGACACTTGTTCACTCATTTTCTTACTTGTCGTACTCTTCTTAATTCTAAAATATTCAGGTATATATATGTACTCTCAAACATTGCTCCTGATTCCAATCATTGGCGTTACTACCCTTTAAAGGATGAGTTGTTAACTCATTCCTTTATTCAGCACGTGAAAGATTCTGGAGAATTTGCATTATATGACGTCGGCCTACTATTCAAACTTGGTCATTATACTTAGATTCGAATTTCTTTACTTGCCTCATGGCTAAGACTTTATGTTAATTGTGCTTTGGGAAAATATTCCCTCGATCTTGTTAAGATGTAAACCCATTACTTTAACTATCTCGTAGAACCTTCGGTCAGTTCAAAAATGTTCATGGACATCTGTGTTTGCCTGACATTTTATCTTCATTATAATGTCATTATCTATTGACATATATCTTTAATGCCTACCTTGTATCCATAGGCGTCATTGGCTCATTTTCACTTGTTTAAGTTCTGACCTCAAACTTTGCTCACTGTTACTTTCGTTTATATACTGTCTGAAAGGTATAACTGCATATGTTATGGAATCGAGGTTTCGTATATTTAGATCCAAGTCACGGTGTTACATGATCTAATGCCTTGTCAAGCTTTCTTGTCTTACCATTATTGGATCTTTCATCGACCGAGTTCTCATTCGTCTTACTTTTACATTTCCATTTCAAATTGCCTTAGGGAAGTCTCTTATCTCAAAGTATTTCTCATACTATCTTCTTGAACATCAGAGGTTTATCACCTTAGGCCGAAGAGTTTTTTCTGTTCCTCCTCTACCATTGGTCCTTACGCTATTCTGGAGTAATCATACATTTGTGAAACCTGCATAACTATAATCTCATTCACCTTTATCCTTCTCGTCGTAATCCTTCCTTCTACTCATCATTAAACGAAAAACATTTCTACCTTGACACTTGATCATACCATTTCGTTCATACTTATTAACTATTTTCATGTTTCTTACAACCATTATTCGATTGTTCCACAGTTCTCGTCCTCAATTTCCCTTAACAAGTTATTATTGTCATGAGGTTATTTGAAATTGTAACATGCTGCACAATGAAGCCGAAGACCTTGCCAGTCCAATACCTATATCATGCCTTAGCTTACTAACATTGATACATGTAATTCTCAATAATACGCGGTATCGCCCTTTAAGCAAGGACAAGAGGCTTATGTCACATTCCACTACCGTGGATAACTCGATCCTTATATATGACTTGGGCTCACTATTTTGGGTATGTCACTTTACATGATCTTCTTAAATTTACTAATGGTCACTCTTCAGACGATTCTATTGTGGTAATCCGTTCTCTTTAATGATATCCCGGGACAATTCTCAATCTTTTCTAGGTAATACTTTACAATTTAGGTCGCATGTACATAACATATTCCCTCATTCTAATCAACAAGAGTCACTGTAAAGTGTGTAGCTTTTCATAACTTGCTAAACATTCCAATTATGTCTTCTGCTTTTCATCTGTACAGATCGTAATCATCTCATCCTTACATTTGCGCATCAACATAGGACACTTCGGAACATTGTAGCCATGTCTACCACACTAAACCACACCCATGTACCTTTGCGGCATAATCCGGCATGCGCCCGACCACACTAACTACAAGACGGTTGGGGCGGTCTCACTCGACTTTTATAACTTTGACCCTGAGTTATTGGCATCTCCAAACCCTTTAAATATCGGCGATCCCTGACTAATAAATTCCCTAGGTTATGAGCTCCCTGACCCCTCAAGGGGTCTATCTCTATCAGATGCTTTAGGATGAAGTCGTGTCTGGGAAAGTAACTTACTCATATTCTTCTCGTCTTTGTGTGAAACCATCATATGAGTTTTGTATTGATCCTTCGTCCTACTACCTTACCTAGGTGAGGAGGACCAATATCTGTGCTCTAAGAATTCCGTCTTGAAAAGTCTTATTGTTGCCTCAACTCCTTCAATACCTCTGTGACCTTTTGATGACTTACAATTTGCTCCCGATATCTCACTTCTTTCTAAAACAACCTTTATTGATTTCGGTAAATCATAAGCTATAATAGGTATCTCTTATTGTGGTTCTACCACTACTGACGGCAAAATGACAATACTTATAACCTTCTACCTAAATATCAATCTTCTGACAACCCTCTGCATTCAGGTACTTTGTACTTCCTTTGCTTTACTCTTTTTTTTGTATCCCAAAGCAAACATTTTGCTTTCCAGACTTGCATTATCTCTTCCGTATATGAGTGAGACAATTTCTCACATCTCAAATTTGTATCATAATATTGCCCTTCTGGCGTATCAATCGTCTGGTAGACGTCACTCATTTACTGGACTACGAATATGAATTAACTAAAGTCTTTTTGGTAACCGGCATTACTGAAACGGTATGAGGAACGAGTTAAACTCGAGTTCTTAAGACTCAGTTCTACTGCACGATCTATGATATGAACGAATGGAAACCATCCCTAAATGTCTAGCAGCCTCCTGTTTATAAGTGTAGCGCGCAATACACCCATAAAAAGACTCTACTACACACGGCTAGCAGACTCCTTAGGAAAGACCTGCTCTGATACCAAGTTTGTCACGATCCAAAATAGAGGGCCATGACGGGCACTCGGACCTCACTTGCCGAGCACCACTTATCACGTAATTAGCATATATCCGTGATTTTGTGTGGCCCACGAGGCGTTCACAAGATATCCTACTGATATATGAAAATAGTAGACTGGAAAGGAGATAAATCCTGTAACCAGAAGGACACAACCTATATACATATACATACCAAGGCCGACAAGGCCATACATGACTACTATACACAGGACATTAACGAGTACGTAACCTCATAAGGTCAGGGGCGGGGCCCCCATACCCCTATGTATATCCAAAATATCGTATCACGACTAGACTGCAACTCTAGGACAAGTAGAGTGCTCCAATATCAGCTGAACCAACAACCTACTAGTGTGGACCGTCACCCGTCTAACTGAGCCTGCGGACATGAAACGCAGCGTCCCCAGACAAAAGAGACGTCAGTACATCTAATGTACCAAGTATGTCAGGCATGAAAAATAGCATAATAGAGACCTGAAAGTAACATGAGACAAGAAACAACCAACTAGTGGAGAATGCCTCTAAGGGTCATAATATGCATAAGTATCATGTCTGTGTAGAATGCCTCTGAGGGCCATAATATGCATAAATATCATGTCTGTGCAGAATGCCTCTGAGGGCCATAATACACCTAAATTCCATACACAATGCGGTAATGCACATATGCGTATATAACGTCATCAAGCCTCTGTGGGCATCCCATCATATCATATCATATCGGCCTTTGTGGGCATAATCATTATCGTGTATATCTATACCAACTGCAGGTGGTGCGCGTATATAACGCCTTCCCTTTCCCCATATCCCATACATATATATAATGCATACATATAGTAGAGTATATAACTCCTTTTGAGGTCAAGGTATGTACATGAATGTAATGCATGAATGATATGATAATAAGACACTATAAATTTGTCGGAGTGATATAATATCGCTTCACCTCCGATTTACATTATGAATACTAACATCTTTCCCATATACCTCAATAAGGATTTAGGAACATATTTAGACATGTTTTGACAATAGGAATGGATAACATGAACTTTCTTAACTACTAGGAATATAATCATTTATGGGACAATATTATGTTTACGTTTCGTACTTAGAACATGTCAAAAGAAAGAAATAATTTGCCTTAACATACATTTATTCGATCTAGTTGTCGACACAAAGTATACCAGCTGTATAACACCTCAATCTGGTATTCCAAGAATTACTCTTAATCTACCCTACTCCACTACGAAATAATCTCTGATTTGCTATCGTCCGGAGGAAATCGATGTCAAAATATGTAACCGCGCGATGACATATCCTCCAAGTCATTCCGTACTTTTTTGGTGCGTGGAAACATACTACTTTTCATTGACAGAATATCATTTATTCACTCTTGACTTAAAAAGAGTACTTCTGCATATATGTAACTATTTAATCACCTAAGAAGCTACTAAACAAAACGACCAAGTATCTACCTTTAGTGGACCGTGGAGTCCATGCAAATGTCCATCAATTCTTAACTTTAATCCTTATCCCATATAGGTGTCCATCAAACAACCCATACTCTATTAGCCATCACATTGTACCTTAATTATCATTGTCCCACGTGGATTTGACAATTTCTACTTATCCAACATTTATCCACTAACTAATAAATTAATCCCCTATCACCATATACTCCACATTTAACTCATCACATGCATATTTAATTTCTTAATCTCATTTCACTTAAATCTTAATGACTTATAAAACTTTCATATACTCAATGTCATAGTCATGTGATATAGCACTAGTCCATAACCTCTTTTGGGACATACAATATATTATTCTCAATTCCCGTCATCACATTTGTTACGTCCAAAATTACTTCGGAGTTTTATCCTTCATATAATAAGTTATTTGTTTGCATACGTGACTGACATAAATCCTCCAAGGCTCAGGTCTACTTGCATACGTCTAGTTGTTCAACTCATCGCCCGAAATTATGGGGTGTTACAAATAATGATAATAATAATAATGATACTAATAATAATAATATTAATAATAATAATAATAATAATAATAATAATAATAATAATAATAATAATAATAATAATAATAATAATAATAATAATAATAATAATAATAATAATAATAATAATAATAATAATGATAATCATAATCATAATGATAATCATAATCATAATGACAATCATAATCATAATAATAATAATAAATATGATAATGATAATGATAATGATAATGATAATGATAATGATAATGATAATGATAATCATAATAATAATGATAATGATAATGATAATGATAATGATAATGATAATGATAATGATAATGATAATAATCATTATAATAATGACATAATAATGATAATGATAATAATAATCATAATCATAGTGATAATGATAATGATAATGATAATGATAACTATTAACATATATTATAATATACTTCATATATTTATTAACGGATATTATAAATATACTCCATATATTTTATAATATTTAGTGTTGTATAATTATGGTAGATATAGGATCCCTATTGTATGAGGATTTCACATTGTACACACTATATATATTTGTATTAATGAGAAAGACTCCCCAAGGGAGATTAATACAATCTTACATGGTATCAAGAGCCAAAATTTATTCCTATCCTAAACCCCTAAATCGGCCGCCCTTCCCTTCTTCTTTTTCGGCGCCAAATCGGCCATCTACCACTGGTATACCGCCGATATAGACCTCGTATACGGCTAACATTGCATGTATACAGCTCTCTAAAGCCGATATACACCTCGTATACAACTAATTTTGCCTCCCATCCACGTCGGTCATGCCACGAACCCCCCCAACCCCCAAAATTTTCTTCTTTTTTTCGGCAGAACCTATGGCGAACACCACCCTTGGTGGATTTTCTGGCAGCAATGGGCACATATAAGGGGCCTGGGCTGCAACCCACATGTCAAATTGGTTGCTTCATCGGCCCAGCAGGTCTGGACAAAACACCGCTGGGCCTCAGCCATCAGGCCCTAATTCCCGCAGCCCATCAGCGGCCCAACAGTTGGGTTCACCAACAACAGGCCACAGCCTTCCGGCCCACTATCCTGGAGCCCAGCAGTCCGCTCTAGGCCTTCCCCAATCCAGTTTGGGCCAGGCTTTCGGCACGTTGACTTCTCAAAAACCCCGATATTGCGTGGTATATGGATACGAGCACCACGTCTCACCTCACCAACAATTCTGGTAATCTTCCACAACTGCATAATTTAAATACTCCACAATCCATTTTGGTTGAAAATGGTCACCGCATTTCAATTCAAGGTTTTAGCCACACTCTAACCCCACCACCACATCCTCACTTCTCCCTAAATAACGTTCTCTATGCCCCACACATTATCAAGAGCCTAATTTTTGTTAGAAAATTTGCTATAGATAATTTTGTCTCAATTAATTTTGACTCGTTTGAGTTTTTGTAACGGACCTACGTATCGGGAAACTCCTTACACGATGCTCTATACTTTCCTATCCACGTCCGCTGCAAGTGTCACCCCGCCCACATCTCTAACTACCCAAGTCACTCCTCCCACAGCCTTAGCAACAATCTCTCCATCTACTTAGCAACAATAATCATAACAATAATGATAACAATAATGGAGCGGCGTAGAGCGGTAGAGCTTTTAAAATTCAGCTCACTGTTTATAGTTGACTTCCATGTGAGATTGTATCAATTCCCTTCCTGAGGCTTTCTTATTAATATAAATATATATAGTGTACAGTGTAGAATCCTAGTACAATAATGAATCCTCTACTTACCATAATTCTATATACAAAATATATGGGATATATTCTAATTATGGTGGTGGGATTGAATTGGGATTCTATATACACGTTAATACACCCCTTCAGTCGAAGCGGGAGGAGGCCGGACGCTGAGACTGGATTTGAAGTCGAGGAACAGTTATCGAGGAAGGCACTTCGTGAAGATATATGTGTATTGATATGAGGAAGGCACATGTAACATTTTAACATGACCGAGAGCAACCTTCTCATAAACAAAGTGTATATCTATCTCAATATGCTTGGTCCGCTAATGTTGAACCGGATTATGAGATAAATAAATGGCGGATATGTTATCACAATATACAACAGACGCCTTACGCAATGGACAATGAAGCTCCAAAAGAAGGTTTCGGAGCTAACAAATATCAGCAACAACATTTGCAACTCCTCTATACTCTGCTTCTGCACTCGAACGGGACAATGTGGCTTGCCTCTTGGTAGACCTTGAAATGAGATTATCCCCCAAAAACACGCAGTAGCCTGAGGTAGAGCGTCGTGTGTCCGGACGTCCGCCCAATCAGCATTCGTGTAGGCTAACAATCTGATCGGTGAGGAGGGATATAGATGTAATCCATAATCAAGGGTGCCCTTAACATATCGAATGATGCGTTTAAGGGCAGTGTAATGAGGCTCCCTAGAGCATGGATAAATAAGCATACCTGCTGAACAGCATATACAATGTCAGATCTGGTGAATGTAAGATATTGTAGTGCACCTGCCAGGCTTCTGTAAAGGGTGGGATCAGATACTAGATCACCATCAACAGCACTAAGCTTTGATTGGAGTCAACCGGGGTGGACATGATTTTGCAATTAGCCATTTTAGCCATGTACAATATTTCCTCCGCATACTTACGCTGACATAAAAACATAGTATTCGTAGACCGAGTCACTGATATACCCAAAAAATAGTTCAACTTTCCCAAGTCAGTCATGGCAAATTCGAATTTGAGCAGTGTAATAATCTCATTCTTCAACACAACAGAGGAGGCAGTAAGCACAATGTCATCCATATATAACAATAAATATGTAGTGCTACTACCACGATGAAAAATAAATAGAGAAGTATCACTCTTTCTATATACGAACCCAAGTTGCATAATATACTGATTAAATCGATCATACTATGCATATGGAGCCTGTTTCAGACCATAAAGTGACTTACGGAGATGACAGACATAATGTGGAGCTGCTGGATGGACAAAGTTAGGCGGCTGATGCATATAGACAGTTTCTTTCAGATCTCCATTAAGAAATACATTCTCCATATCATGTTGGTGAATCGGCCAACACTTACCCATAGCAATGTTCAGAACTGTGCGGATAGTAGCCGGTTTAACGACCGGACTAAATATCTCACCACAATCAATACTCTCCTGCTGATTAGTGTCATTGGCCACTAGTCTTTCTTTGTACCTTTCTAACTCACCACTATCCCTGAATTTGTGACGAAAGAGCCACATGCATCGAATCACATTCACCCCTTCCGATCGAGGAACCAAATCCCAAGTGTGTTGTTTCGTTAAAGCATTGAATTCCTCACGCATAGCCGCATTCCAATTTGGGTCCAGTTTGGCTAATTTGGGATTTTTAGGAATTGGGGATATGGTTTTTGTGGATAGGTTAAAATGGACTTTGGGTTTGAAAATCCCGTGTTCGGCACGGGTTTCCATATGATGGGATGTTGTTGGCTGGTTTAGGGGACTGTTGGTGTCGGTAATTTGGCAAGGGATGGGGTTTCCGTCGGGAACAGTGTTTCCATCGGGATTAGGGTTGCCGTAGAGAACAGGGTGTGAAATTGGTATGTTAGGGATAGAGTTGGTGACAGGGTGATTTTTGTGGGTGGTCGTCGATTTGGGTAGTTGTAGGGTTGGGAGATCGATGAGGTGGGGTATGGTGTCGGTGGTGGTGGGTTGCTGATAAACTGGTTTAGTGAGGCGGTGATTGCGGTGTTGGATGGGATTCGGATAGGTGGTGGGTGCTGGAACGACGGTGGCGACATAGACACGGTGATAGTGACTAGAGAAGGGACTAGTGACGTTGGCCGATCGCTGGAGACTGTGGCAGTCGGCATCGGGAAAGATGGTGAGGCGACGAGAGACAGGGAGACCCTAGTGGGGTCAGGGAAGGTGGAAGTAGGTGGCGGACTTTGGTTGACGGTGGTGGGCTGACATAGTTCATGAATAATGACAAGAGAGGGGTCAGTTTCGTCAAGAAAATTATAGTCCGTTTATCAAAATTTTTGAATGTTTGAAAACGGAAACGTCGTCTCGTCGAAGGTGACGTGACGAGAGATGTGAAGTTGATGGGTGGACAAGTCATAGCATAAATAACCCCTATGGTTAGGCGGAAAGCCTAAGAAGATACATGGAGTGGTTCGGGGTGCTAATTTATATGGGGCGGTAGAGGACAAATTAGGATAGCACAGACAACCGAATATCCGGAGGTGATCATAGGAGGGGATTCGCCAGTATAGGGTTTCGATGGGGGTCATATTATGGAGTGTGCTAGTGGGTAGAATACTAAGGACGTATTTCACTATTTTGACTGCATATACCCAAAAGGAAGAAGGTAACGAGGCATGAAAGAGAAAAGTTCTAACTATGTTATTTATGGTGCGAATAATACGTTTTGCTTTACCATTTTGAGGACAGGTGTGAGGACACGAAATACGGAAAACCATGCCATTATTTTTGCAGAATTTGTGAAATGCAGAATTATTGAATTCACGTCTGTTATCACATTGAAAAGATTTTATGGGTCTTTCAAATTGTGTTTTGATAAATTTGCAAAATTCAAGAAATTTGGCAAAGACTTCCAATTTGAATTTGAGTGGATAAATCCAGATTAGTGAGAATAATCATCTAACAAGACCAGATAGTATTTATGACCCAACGAACTAGGGATGGGAGATGTCCACAGATCTACATGAATAATATTAAAAGAGGCAAGCGTAACACTAGTAGATGAATTAAACGGAAGATGAATATGTTTGTCTAATTTACAAGAACCATAATGTGGAGCAAGTTTTCTGTTACAACTAATAAAATTATTACTTCGAAGAAAATGAAAAACAGAAGCCCCTAGATGTCCAAACCTATTGTGTCAGGTTGATGGAGAGAGAGCAGTAAGAGATGTGTGACGGCTGGAACTGACAGCGGAGGATGGTGTAAATGGATATAGATCCCCTGTGTTATTTCATATCCTAAGAGGTATCCCCATACGCAGATCCTTTATAGTAAAACCAAATGGGTTAAAATCAACAGACACAGAATTATGACGAGTAAACTTGCGAATGGAGATTAAGTTTTTATGATATTTGGGCCATATAGGACATTGTTCATAGAGAAAGGTGGGTGGGGTGACTTGGTGTGGGTGTTACCTTGGCCCTGAATTGGAATGCGCTGACCATTGCCAACTGTAATAAATTGAGGAGACTTTAAACGAAACAATTAAGAGAGATTACCTGCGGACCGGGTGAGATGAGAAGTGGCTCCCGAATCCATGTACCAATTTTCATCGGCTGCTGTAGGTTTAGACTGCTGAAAGCTTGGCCCAAATCTGTGAGGGCCACGCCATTTGACTGTTGCGGATAGGAAGACTGCATGAAGTGGGCCTGTGGTTGCTGCTGATGGCCTGATCGGTAACCAGGAGCAGGGCCCAGTACCCCATGTTGAGGGTAGAAGGACTGGGCCGAAACAGTAGAGCCGGGTAAAGCCCATTTTGCATGCTGAAATGTACCAGATGGGCCTTGCCAATTGGGAATGTTGGTCGGCTGGCCCATCTGCTGCTAGAATTGCTGAGCCTGCCCGCGATGGCCTTTCCCCCTTCCTTTTCCGTCGCGGCCACTACCGCGACCCCTGCCACCTCTACCGCCGTGGTTGTTGCAGGGTTGAGTATTTTTCGGTGGAGGTGGTTGGGTGGCGGTGATGTTATTTTGGACAAGCGTTTCAACTGCAAGTGCTTTTTGAGTGTGCTCATCTTGCTTTGCACGTCGGGTTTCTTCCAACAAAAGTTGCGAACTAGCTTTGTTAAAACTGGGTAAGGGATCGGCCTGCTGTATCATAGTGGCGAGGGTGTCATATTCACCCTTCGGGAGGCCTGCAACCAACTGTAAGACCATCTTTGTTTCAGAGACTGGCATTCCAACGTTGGATAATTGGTCTGCGACGAGTTTCAACTGTTTGCAATATTCAGACATGTTCGAAAATTTCAAGACGAGTGTTGTTGAATTGTTCTTCCAAATACACTGCGCGAGTGTGCTTGTTGTCTTGAAAAATTTCTTCCAAACGTGTCCATAACTCATGAGCAACACCGATTTTCATAATGGTGTGAAGTAAGTCCTTAGAGATTGTGCCATAGATCCATTGTTTGACGATGGCATCGAGACAACGCCAAGTTGTGTCATCAATTTCAGAGGGGCGAGGGATTGAGTCGTCAATATGGTCAAGCACGTGATATACACATGCATGAATTCGAAACAGTTCCAACCATGACCAATATTGGCCATCTTCCTGGTCAAGAATTATAGGAATAAAATTCTTGATATTGGTAACTGCGAGAGCCGGATGGAAAGATGGTGAGGAGGGGGTCATGGGTGGTGTTTGAGTGACGACGCCGAAGGAAGCGGAAGCATCGGGGGAAGAGGAATCCATTAAAAATCGAAAGAAATGGGGGGGGCGATAATGCCGAGAAGAGGGGGAGGAAAATTTAGATTTTTAATATTTTGGCTCTTGATACCATGTGAAATTGTATCACATGGTATCATTGTTTATAGCTGACTTCCATGTTGCATGGCCGTGGCAGAATATATAAAAGCCACGTTCCAACATCATTAGCCAATAGCCCAATACCACACTCGATGCTCGGAAAACATTTAATTACTCGAAATATCAATTTGAGTAATCTAAATTTAGTAATTAGAATAAACCTTAAAAATTCAAAAAATATTAGGATAAATATTGACTTAACTAATCACCAAAAGAAAAAAGAATTTATAAAAAAAAAAGACGCAATTCATGCATTTAAGAGTCATTTCTTCATGAACTATCTAGAGAGATTATAATGCAAGAGTAGTATATGAAAAATATATAATACTGTAAGAAATATAACAGAAAATAATAACATATAAATTAGTATAATGAAAATAATTATGTTCATAATTTTTAAATACAAACATATTTTGTTACTAGTAAAGAATTTCCCGTGCTACGCACGGGCCCAAATTCAAGAAATGTTATTTTGAAATTCTTTTAATTTTAATATTTGTTTGAAAGTTGTTCAATATAGTGCATAATCAAAAAAATTCGCTAATGGTATTGGTAAGGTGATTTACATAACGGTGGTAACCTAAATTTTAATAAATACTCTCTTTTTCAATTTCAAAGCAAATACTGTCTAAACACCTAGCTCTAAAGTTATACTTTAATTTATTTCTTACGCTTTTAAATTATGGTCAATCTATACCCTCAGATCTTGAATCTATATTTTTTCTTTGACTATTTATCTGTAATTTGATGCCCTATTAGGTTATAGGATATGACTCTAAATGTATTCACAATTTAGATACTACAACTTTAATGAATTTGAATAAATTTTAACTATGTAAAATAATTAGAACTTTGATGCTAAAATAAATCCAAGAATACTTCCTTCAACCGAGAAAAAGATATACATAATCATTTAATGTTCATATAAGGGGGTAATTTTATTTTAATGGTGTGAATCTAAGCTAAATAACAACGGTCACTATTAAAAAATCTCTATTTTCACTGAATTTCTCACTGAAAAATGTTTATAGCTATTTCCTACTGAATGTCGATCGAAAAAATCTAAACAATAGTGTTTCCACACAAAAAAATTAAGAAGTTTTCCAACATTTCAATGTGAACTTGTTTTCCACCATACGTTTTTTAAAGAAATAATTCATTGATTATTTTCATTAATTGAAAGACTATATATACAATTTACATATTTCCATAATAGGAGAATCCTATTCTTATTCTACTCCTAAAACCTTATTCTACTTGGATACTAACTATACAATTATGGTAATACAAATTATGATAAGTGTACAATACTAATTACACTATAAAACCTTAGTTAATCCGTCTACTATATACACGGTAATATACAGCCCATTGTGCACGGTAATAAACAGCCCACTATACACAATATACACGTGTATATTGTGTGTGTATTGTGTATATTTAACACACCCTCGTAGTCATAGTGGGCGGTCTTCGAACGCTAAGATTGTCCCTAAAATCTTCAAAAAGGACCGAGGGAAGACCCTTTGTAAAGATGTCGGCAATGTGATACCTTGACGGGACATGGCAGACGCGTACCTGACCACGAGCAACCTTTTCACGGACAAAGTGAATGTCCATCTCGATATGCTTAGTGCGCTGGTGCTGAACCGGATTACCAGAAAGGTAGATGGCACTAATATTATCGCAATAAACCAAGGTTGCTTTCTGAATGGGACAATGAAGCTCCAATAGCAAATTACGTAACCAACATGATTCTGAGACCACATTAGCTACCCCTCGATATTCGGCCTCGGCACTGGATCGGGACAATGTTGACTAACGTTTCACAGACCATGAGACCAGGTTATTGTCGAGAAACATACAATAGCCAGACGTAGACCGTCTCGTGTCCGGACAACCCCCCCCCAATCAGCATCCGTATACGAGACAAGTGTGGATGTCGAGGAGGGATATAAATGCTAACCAAAGTTCAGTGTACCCTGAATATACCGAATGATGCGTTTGAGAGCATTCATGTGCTCAACTCGGGGATTATGCATAAACAAACACAACTGCTGGACAGCATACGTAATATCTGGCCTCGTGAATGTAAGATACTGAAGGGCCCCTGCAAGACTGCGATAGCGGGTCAGATTCTCGTATGGTACGCCGGCCGCGGCACTAAGCTTGGGTTTAGTATCAACTGGAGTGGAAGTGGACTTACAGGATGACATCTCAGCCCTCTCAATGATCTCAGGTGCATACTTCCTTTGAGATAAGAACAATCCACATGCATGACGAGTGACCGCAATCCCTAAAAAATAGCTCAAGGGCCCCAAGTCTTTCATAGCAAACTCAGAGCTGAGCATTATCATGATAGACTGGCGTAAGTCATCGGAAGAGGCAGTCAAAATAATATCATCCACATATAACAGAATATGTGCCACGGATGAACCACGATGGTAGATAAAAATGAATTATCCGGCATGTTGTGAGTGAACCAAATAGTCGAAACATAGTTTGCAAACCGCGTATATCAGGCCCATGGAGACTACTTAAGCCCATATAAGGACTTCTTCAACAAACAGACATGATGAAGATGTTTGGGATCCCTGAATCCCAACGGCTGATGCATATAGACTGTTTCCTTGAGATCACCATGTAGGAAAGCATTCTTTACATCTAACTGATGAATAGACCATGCTTTCGAAAGAGTCAAGCTAAGCACAGTGTGAATGGTAGTCGGCTTGACCACCAGATTAAACGTCTCACCACAATCTACACCAACGTGCTGAGTCTTATCATCGCCCATAAGCCGCGCCTTATGTCGGGCAAATAACCCATCTGAATTTTCCTTATGAGCAAAAATCCACATAGACCTAAAAATATTAATACCATATGGACGGGGTACCAACTCCCACGTCTTATTATCAATAAGAGCATTATATTCATCGGTCATAGCAATTTTCCAATTCGGGTCATTTAATGCAGACATGGGATTTCGGGGTACGGCTGATTTAAGAACATTAGAATGTAAATTAAAATGTTTTTTTGGAGTAAAAATCACCCATTGACTACGAGTGACTGGTCCATGACTCGGGGCAGAGGCGGGTGGATTTTAGGAATTTTCGGGACTCAGGACGGACTGGCCAGCAGGCAGTGGGCCTGCTGGCCCAAATCGGTAAACTAGAGTAGGAACTGACCAGTTCTAGAATTGGGCTGGACTGGCCCAATCACAGGAATTGGCCCAGTGGCTGGACTAGGACCGGCAGTGGGCGACGGACCAGTGGGGCCAGCGGGCAGTGGGCCCGCTAGAGAATTTTTGGTACGGGAGACGTTCAAAAAATGCTGAATAATATACGGGGATATACTTTCATCCAAAAAATTATACGAACTAGGCACGGGAGTTTTAAATTTATCAAATGGAAATTGGGATTCATCAAAAATGACATGGCGATTAATGATGATTTTATTAGAGGATAAATCAAAGCATTTGTAGCCACGATGATTAGACAATAATCCAAAAACACACACGGAGTAGACCGGGCCTGAAGTTTGTTAATTGTGGTGGACGGGAATAACGGATAACACAAATACCCAAAAACACGAAGATGTGAATATGAAGGAATTTTATTATATAAAATATGAAGGAATTTTATTATATAAATTTTGAAGGGGGGAGAATATGTCAAACCTTTGGAAGGAATTATGTTAAGGAGATAGGTAGTCATTTGTAGAGCATGATGCCAAAAAGACGGGGTACGGAAGCATGAATTAATAAAGTTCGGACAATGTTATTTATGAAACGAATTTTGCGTTCAGCTTTCCATTTTGTGAAGACATATGAGGACAAGAAAAATGAAAATTGACCTCATTATTAGCATAGAATTCTCGAAACACCCCATTGTCATATTCTTTCCCATTATCACACTGAATATTTTTTATTTCTTTTTCGAATTGGGTTATAATGAATGCTCTAAATTTTAAGAAAACATAAAAAATTTGAGATTTTTTCGCTATCGGAAACGTCCATAAAAACTTAGAATAATCATCCAAAAAAAGAACATAATACCGATGACACAAAGAACTGAGAACCGGAGACGTCCATAAGTCGCTATGAATAATATCAAATGGCATTAAAGTATGAGAATTTAAGTCTACAAATGGCAACCTAACAATTTTTCCTAAAGAACAAGATTGGCAATTTGGAGTACTATTCGTACACTTACATGAAATAAAATTATTTTTATCTAATGACAACAAAGAAGAAGACCCCGGATGACCAAGACAAACATGCCACAAGGAAGGAGCAAGGGTTGCAAACGCTGACGGCACAGCTTGACTCGATGGACTGAAACCCAGTGTGATAGGATAAAGATCTCCCCTACTATCACACCTCATGAGAGGACTCCCCATCTTGAAATCCTTCACAGAGAAATCAAAAGGATCAAATTCAACAGAAACAGAATTGTCAGTGGTGAATTTACGGACAGACACTAAGTTTTTAATCAATTTGGGGGCATGTAAGGTATCTTTCAAGATAAGGGGTGGATTGGGGGAGACAGTTTTATGACCATAACCCTAAATTTGAATAGAGTTACCATTACCAACAATTATACCACGAGGGTTGCTCAAATAGGAATAAGACGAGAGAGTACCTTGATCGGATGTCATGTGTGTAGTCGCGCCGGTGTCCATGTACCAATTCAGATCCGGTTGCGTCAACCCAAGCGTGGGCATTGCAGCCTCAATATCGATGTGAGTAGGTGTGGGACCCACTGCCGAGAATGTTTGTGTGGGCCGAGACCCAAGCAGTCCACCCTACTGCCCCGGCCCAGTGCTGAAACGAGAAGAAGGGGCCTAACTGTTGGGCCTGAATTGGGGCTGTCCAACCCACTGCCCATTAACTGAACCTGGAAAATAGGGGTTGTTGTTCCACAGCCCACTGCCCCAGCCCCACTGCCATGGGCCCTATGGCTGGGACCAGTAGGGAGGTGGCCCACTGTTGACTGGACGGGACCCACTGCCAGAATGTTGTCCACCAGAACCACCGTGTTTGCCCCCGCGGTTTTTGCCATTATTCTTACGATTATTTTTGTCGCCAACATGAGCATTGTTTTGGCCCAAATTATTAATAAAACCCGAATAATTTGTGAAGGATATCATCATGACTATAGGGCTTGCACCGGTAGTCGCCTTCTTAGCCAAACTGGCTTCTTCCAAAGTAAGTATGGAGCGGGCTTGATAAAAAGCGGGAAGTGGATTGCTTTGACAAAGGAGAGTCCCAACGCCATTATAGGACTCAGAAAGGCCGACAACCAATTGTAGAACTAGACGATTATTTGTCACAGGTGCGCCAACGTTACGGAGTTGGTCTGCCAACTCCTTGAGTTTCTTGCAATATGCAGATACTTCGAAAATTCTTCCATGCGAACTTGAGAGTATTCCTGCTCGAGTGTGACAACACGTGAATGTTGGTTATCTTGGAATATATCACGCAATCTATTCCAGGTAGCCATAGTTGTAGTGTCCGGTTCAATGATCTTCTGTAAGAGGTCAACCGAAATAGTGGAATAAATCCACTGGATAACGGTAGCATCAAGAGTAATCCATAACTGAGGATCCTCCGCGGGAATAGGTGCAGCGGGAGGAATTATGTAATGGATGACTTGATGGGAGGTAGCGTGAATTTTAAACAATTCTGCCCACGTCTCATATTGGACGTTTTCCATCTCAAGAACAATAGGGATGTTGTTCTTGATGTTAGAAACTGTGAGGGCAGGATGAAAAGTGTTCTTAGACATAACGAAAGAACAAAGGGAGAGGAGGGAAAATTTGGGAAGAGTGGAGGTAAAAAATATCACGAATTCCGTTGAAGGGGGACGGAAATCGAGGTTGTTGTGGCTAAGAAGTGGCACAAAAACCGAGAGCAAGGCGGAAGCAAGTTTAGACCTAGTCTCTTGATACCATGAAAGAAATAATCCCTTGATTATTTTCATTAACTGAAAGACTTTATATACAATTTACATATTTCCATAATAGGAGAATCCTATTCCTATTCTACTTCTAAAACCTTATTCTACTTGGATACTAACTATACAATTATGATAATACAAATTATGATAAGTGTACAATACTAATTACACTATAAAATCTTACCTAATCCATCTACTATATACACGGTAATATACAACCCATTGTGCACGGTAATATACAGCCCACTATACACAATAAACACATGTATATTGTGTATATTTAACAGTTTTCCCAATGAGTTAGTTCAATTGGAATGAAATGGGAAAATCACATTTTATAGTGTAAATTTCTCACTAAATGATGGTGGAAAAAAATTATGTTTCTAGTAGTTCGTAGCTCTTTATTGATAATGTTCACGTTAAATCATTTTTTTTTTGCTCTTAGTTACACCATATTACTCATTTTACTAGAGAAAATAATGAACGAAAATTATTCAAAGTTAAGACAGTTTAAATAAGTAAATAATTTCAAACTTAACACAATTGCAAAATTATTTTGGATTCAGATATGATGAGTTTGAGTCTAATTTTGGCTTGGAAGATTCAGTGATAAACAAGATATATTACTATCAAATTATGAAGAATAATTTAATTAAAAAAACTAATGTAAAATGGGATACGAACTATCAATAGGTGGGCTCAAGCCCTCTTCAAGCAATATGTGACCTATGTGGAGCACCTCCAAGAAGGCATTGTCCATGTGGTTCTGCAGAAAGAATGGTAAAATGGGTAATGTTGGTGACTCAGCCGACAACAAACAATAATAACATATCCAGTAAAGTTCCACAACGTGGGTTTGGGAAGGGTAAAGTATACGCAAATCTTACCTCTACATTGATAAGTAGAAAGGTTGTTTCCGAAAGACAATATCGGTGACTTAGCCAAAGATGAAAATAGATTTCTCATGCCAGACGAGCATGACAGTGAAACAGACACCTTAAGCAGCATAACTGTTGCTTCTATTATAAGAGAATGTCATTTGTAACCTAAAGAAATACATAAATCTTAATACGTTGTATCAATATTATTTCTGTAGAGTTTAATAGTGAACTACCAGATCTCGTAGGTATTATTTATAAAAATAATTTTTAAAAGTTGGTGATTTTTACAAATTTCTTATTACTGAATATCAAATATCAAAATATCTTTAAAGAATTTTTCTAGATAAACACATAATTTGAATTTTGAATTTCAGATTAGATGATCATTAATTTTTGAACCTTAAACTACTAATCTAGTCTAGTTAGAAAAATGTGATGGATCGACTTGTAAACAAAATGCCACTTTTAGTGGCAATATGTGCGTGAAACAAATAAATAAGTAGTGACAGTGTTAATCATCTACATCATGTTTCAAAAGTCCCAAACTTTCGAGAGACATCATTTCTACTATACTAAATCGCAAAAAGAATTATGGACGGTGGTGCTATTCCTCAAGTGGAGGAGACGACTAAACCAGTGCCACCGCCAATAAGTCAAGAACCATCTCTAGCGTCCGTTGGCCCAACCATGGCTACTCCAAACGACGTTATGGCACCACCACATCATGATACTACTGCTACTACACCTCAAGGTCCTAAAGTTATCACCACCGTCACACCTCAAGGTAAAATATTTATATACTCCTTAATTTACCTTTGTCTATACACCTAAACATTTTTTTTTATTTAGGTGTTCATTATTATTTTTATTTTTAGAGTTTAACTTATTGAAAGTATACCGTGATATATACGGCATATACAATGCCTTGTGTATACCGTGTATATCACGAAAACACAAATCAATTTGGTATGTGATAAACATGCCTAGTATACACGGTTTTAAGCTAGTTTTGATAATAAGTTTTTGTATATAATTAGCATTGTACACTTACCATAATTATAGAATTCTTGTACAAATAGAATAGGGTTTTGGAGTAGAATAGATATAGGATTTTTCATATTATGGAAATTGTAAATTCTATATATACTCATTCATTAATGAAAATAATAAAGGGATTATTTCTTTCATGGTATCAGAAGTCTAGGTTTCACATACCTCCTTCTCCAAAGCTTCCACTTGTATCGGTTTCTCGAGTTTCGAGCCCTTCCTCAATTTCCGTGTCGAGTTCTTCCTCCTCTCTTCCCAAATTTTCTTCCAAATCCCTCAAATGACCTATTTTTCTTTCGTTATGTCTACGTCAAAGAACATATTTCATCCTACCCTTATTATTTCCAACATCAAGAACCACATCCCTATTGTTCTTGAAATGGAAAATGTTCAATACGCGACGCGGGCGGAGTTGTTCAAAATTCACGCCATCTCACATCAAGTTCTCCATCACATAATTCCTCCCGCTACCCCTACTCCCGCGGAGGATCCTCAGTTATGGATTACTCTTGATGCTACCGTCCTTCAGTGGATTTATTCCACTATTTCTATCGACCTTTTACAGATGATTATTGAGCCGGATACTATGACTATGGCTACATGGAATAGATTGTGTGATATATTCCAGGATAGCCAACATTCCCGTGTTGTCACCCTTGAGCGGGAATTTTCGCAAGTTCGCATGGAGGATTTCCCGAATGTCTCAGCTTATTGTAAACGGCTCAAGGAATTGACGGACCAACTCCGTAACGTTGAGGCTCCTATTACCAATAATCATCTTGTCCTACAAATGGTTGCAGGCCTATCTGAGGCCTATAATGGAGTTGGTACTCTACTCCGACAAAGTAATCCACGTCCCTCTTTTTATCAAGCCCGTTCGATGCTCACTTTGGAAGAAGTCGGGTTGGCAAAAAAGGCAGCTACTGGCGCAAGTTCTGTGGCGATGATGACCTCATCCGATAACTCTCATGATTTTGTTGAAAATTCGAGCCAAAACTGCAACAACGGTGGCGGCAAGAAGGGTCAAAATCATAAAAATAATGGCAAGAATCACGACAGCAACAATGGCGGTGGCCGAAATAGTGGTGGCACCGGTGGTGGGCCTCGAGGCAGTAGGCAGCAGCCCAATTGGTCTCCACAGTGGGCCCATGGTAGTGGAACTGGGGTAGTGGGTCATGGCCCAATAGTGGGTATTTTCCTAGCAGTCTTTACCCGAGTAACTGGGCCAAATTCTAGCAACAGGCCAGGCCTAATTTCTTGGGTCCAGCTTCATGCGGCAGGCAGTTTTTTGGGTCGGGGCAGCAGGCTGGTGTGTTTGGGCCTCGGCATCCGTAGGCATTCCAGGAAGTGGGCCCCATACCGACTCCGACAGATATTGAAGCCGCATTGCATACGCTTAGATTAAATCCTCCAGACCCAACTTGGTACATGGACACCAGCACCACTTCTCACATGACATCCGACCGAGGTACTCTCTCATCTTATTCCAATTTGAGCAAAAATCATGGCATAATTATTGGTAATGGCAAATCAATTCAGATTCGTGGTTACGGTCATACAACTTTGTCTCCCCCCCCCCATCCATCTCTTGTCTTGAAAAATGCCATTCATGTCCCTAACTTAATTAAAAATTTGGTGTATGTCCGTAAAATCACCACTGATAATTGTGTTTCTATTAATTTTAATCTTTTTGGGTTTTCTGTAAAGGATTTCAAGACGGGGATACCTCTCATGAGATGTAAGAATAGGGGATATCTTTATCCTATCACGCATGCCTCCAGTCTCTCGAGTCAAACCTTGTCATCTACTTTTGCAGTTATAGCTCCTTCCTTGTGGCATGCACGTTTGAGTCACCCTGGGTCGTCCATTGTTTCTTCGTTACATAAAAGTAATTTTATTTCTTGTAAGGGTACACCTAGTACTCCGATTTGTCATTCATGTCCTTTAAGAAAATATGTTAGATTACCATTTATAGCCTCTATTTCTCGCACTTTAATGTCATTTGATATTATTCATAGCGATTTATGAACATCTCATGTTTTAAGTTATGTGGGCCATCGTTATTATGTTCTATTTTTGGATTTTTATTCTAATTTTTTATGGACTTTTCCGTTAGCGAAAAAATCTCAAGTTTTTTCTACCTTTTTAAAATTTAGAGCATTCATCCGTACCCAATTCGAATGAGAAATAAAAAACATTCAATGTGATAATGGCAAAGAATATGATAATGGGTTGTTTCGGGAATTTTTTGCAAATAATGGCATAGTTTTTCATTTTTCTTGTCCTCATACGTCTTCACAAAATGAGAAAGCCGAACGAAAAATCCGTAACATAAACAATATCGCCCGAACTTTATTGGTCCGTGCTTCCGTACCCCTTTCTTTTGGCATCATGCTCTACAAATGGCTACCTATCTTCTTAACATACTTCCTACAAAAGGGTTAGCATATTCGTCTCCTCTTAAAGTCTTCTATAATAAAAATCCTTTGTATTCCCATCTTAGGGTCTTTGGGTGTTTATGTTATCCCTTTTTTCCGTCAATTACTATTCACAAACTTCAAGCTCGTTCTACCGCTTGTGTATTTTTGGGTTATCCATCTAATCATCGTGGCTACAAATGTGTTGATTTATCATCTAATAAAATTATCATTAGTCGCCATGTTATATTTTATGAAACCCAATTTCTGTTTTCTAAAGTGAGTAGTCTCATGCCTTGTTCGTATAATTTTTTGGATGACATCGTCTCCCCGTACATCATGCACCACTTAATGGGCCGCTCCAGCGACCCGCCACATTCTACTGTTTCTGCCCCACTTTCGGCTATTGGGTCGGTTGCCTAGCCCAATACTGAAATTGCTTCAGCCTCGGTTCTTACTTCTACCCGTGCTACTGTTTCCAGTATTGGGCCAGTAGGCCCACTGCCTACTGGCCAGCCCGTCCCTCATCCGAATTATTTCCAAAATCCACCCAATTCTCCTCTGAGGCATAGACCGGTCACTCGTAGTCAATGGGGTATTTTAAAACCAAAATACCATTTTAATCTAAATTCTAATGTCTCTAAATCCCCTCTACCACGTAACCCAGTGTCTGCCTTAAATGACCCGAATTAGAAATTGGCTATGAATGACAAATATGATGCTCCTATTGAAAATAAGATATGGGAGTTGGTCCCCCGTCCTTCTGGTGTTAATATTATTCGATCTATGTGAATTTATACTCATAAAGATAATTCTGATGGTTCTTTTGTGCGACATAAGGCTCGTCTTATAGGTGATGGTAAGACTCAACAGGTTGATGTGGATTATAGTGAGACATTTAGTCTGGTGGTCAAACCGGATACCATTCGCACTGTTCACAGCTTGGCTCTTTCGAAAGCATGGCCCATTCATCATCTCGATGTGAAGAATGCTTTCTTACATGGTGATCTTAAGGAGACAGTTTACATGCATCGGTCCTTGGGTTTTCGAGACCCCAAATATCTGCATCATGTCTGTTTGTTGAAGAAGTCCTTGTATGGGCTTAAGCAGGACCCCCGAGCCTGGTATAAGAGATTTCCAGACGATATATCTACTATTGGGTTTTCTCATAGCAGATCTGATAATTCTCTTTGTTCATATATCATCGTGGTACTTTCTTGGCATATATTCTCTTGTATGTGGATGACATTATTTTGACACCTTCTTCTGATGATTTACACAAGTCTATTATGACCCTACTCAGTTCTGAGTTTGCTATGAAAGACTTGGGGCCCTTGAGTTATTTTTTGGGGATTCTTGTCACTCGTCATGCAGGTGGGTTATTCTTATCACAAAGGAAATATGCCGCTGAGATCATTGAGCGAGCTGGCATGTCCTCGTGCAAGTCCACGTCCACTCCAGTTGATACTAAACCCAAGATGGGTGTTGCGGCTGGCTCACCTTACGAGGATCCCACCAACTATTGCAGTCTTGCTGGAGCACTTCAGGATCTTACTTTCACGAGACCAGATATTACGTATGTCGTACAGCATGTGTGTTTGTTTATACATGATCCCAGGGTTAAGCACATGAATGCGCTCAAACGCATTATTCGATACTCCAAGGAACACTTGACTATGGCTTACATTTATATCCATCATCAACATCTACACTTGTCTTGCATACAGATGCTGATTGGGGTGGTTTTCCAGATACCAGACGCTCCACGTCTGGTTATTGCATGTTTCTTGGTGATAACTTGGTCTCATGGTCTGCAAAGCGCCAGTCTACATTATCCCGCTTCAGTGCAGAGGTCGAGTATCGTGGAGTAGCCAATGTGGTTTCTGAATCATGCTGGTTACGTAATCTTCTTCTAGAGCTTCATTGTCCCATTCAGAAGGCTACCTTGGTTTATTGTGATAATATTAGTGGTTTCTATCTTTCTGGTAATCATGTTCAATAGCAGCGCACTAAAAATATCGAGATGGATATCGACTTCGTTCGAGAAAAGGTAGCTCGTGGACAAGTACGCATTTATATATCCCTTCTAGGTACCAAATTGCCGACATCTTTACTAAGGGTCTTCCCTCGGTTCTGTTTGAAAATTTTAGGGACAGTCTCAGCGTACAACAACCGCCCGCTCTGACTGTGGGGGTGTGAAAGTATATCGTGATATACATGCCTAGTATACACGGTTTTAAGCTAGTTTTTGTAATAGGCTTTTGTATATAATTAGCATTGTACACTTACCATAATTGTAGAATTCTTGTACAAATAGAATAGGGTTTTGGAGTAGAATAGAAATAGGATTTTTCATATTATGGAAATTGTAAATTGTATATATACCCATTCATTAATGAAAATAATAAAGGAATTATTTTTTTCACTTATGTATCCTAACTGAAAACATTAATTATATAATTACTGTTAGTGATAGACTGATAGTATTATTGTTCCTGGTATAGTAGGTAAACAATTATGTTGATAGAGAAAAAATTATTTATAATGTTTGTGTATACTTATAATTTAAAAGCTGACAAGGTAATACAACAACAATAACATATCCAGTGAAATCCCAGAATGTGGGGTGTGGGAAGAGTAGAGTGTACGCAGACCTTACCTCTACCTTGGTAGGTAGAGTGGCTATTTCCGAGAGACCCTCGGCTCAAGACAAAGCACAAAAAGAAGCAAAGTAAGACAAACAAAGCGACTAAGCCATGATAGCGACTTCTGAAAAAGAAGCAATAACTAATGCAGGTAAATAAGATAAACAAAATATATATATCAGCATAAATCAAATGACATGGGACTATAAAGGAATACTGTGCATACTAGTATGATAGGCTAAGCGGGACTACAATAATAACACTACAACTACCAGTTTGTAAGCGTAAGTAGGACTATGCTGGACTACCTACTACCCTTCTACCCTAATATGTGTCCTCCATAACATACATTATGGCACCTCCCCTTGGATTTATCGCTTTAGTCCATCCACCACCAAGGAAAATGAAAATAGGCTAAGAGTTGATCCTTGATGCAGCCCCATCATCACTGAGAAGTTCTCCGAGTCTCCTCCTACTGTTCGTACCTTAGTCTTGGCTCCATCATACATATCCTTGATTTCCCTAGTGTACGCCACAGGTACACCTCTAACCTCCAAACATCTCCATAGAACCTCCCTAGGGACTTTGTCGTATGCCTTCTCGAGGTCGATGAAAACCATATTTAAGTCTCTCTTCCTCTCCCTATACTGCTCCACCAACCTCCTAATAAGATGAATGGCTTCTGTAGTCGAATGCCCCGGCATGAATCCAAACTGGTTCTCGGAGATAGACACGCCTCTTCTCACCCTCATCTCCACGTCTCTTTCCCAAACTTTCATAATGTGGCTTAGCAGCTTGATACCCCTATAATTGTTGAAACTCTGGATATCACATTTGTTCTAAAGCTGACAAGGTAATGAATTTGTATATTTTTAGAGTTTGACTTCTCTAATATAGATAGTATCAAGAATTTATAGACTGTCAGGTTACTTGTTGAAAATTGATTTAAGGTAATTATTGATGGTAAATATAGTATGGTTACCTACAATAGATGGTAAATGATCTGCTATAGTGAGTGAAATCACACCGATAGTGTAAGTATTATTTACACTGTCAGTAATTAAATTCATACTTTTAATTATCCGACACATACAAATGAAAATAAGTGATTATCTTGCTGTATTCTTTTTTATAAAATCTCAGAGGGTGAGTTTTCAGTTGGTATAATTGGATTCTATAATATCATAGTAGTTGCTTTCGTTATTATATTGATATTCTGGGTTTTATGCCATCGTTTTTAGTGTTCAATCTTCATAGTTGATGCTGATTTTCTTATACCAGTGATTCTTGGTTTTTCTTCAACTTCAATCAATAGCTCAATGAATAGGTTAGAGATAAACTCAGATTAAAAAAGTCTGCATTGCATACGTGTTGGAAATTTGCCTTTGGTGGGGAGGTGCGTTCACCCATATTTAATGAATTAAGCACTAGGGTTCCGCATGTTAGAGGCTTTGTCTCTTCACACGTGCATAATCTACTAAGTGAGTAGATGACCGTAGGACCAAGAATCGTCAAATTTCATTGAGAAATGAAAGAGATATTGGTCTACGAAGTAAGGTGTTTGAGGCATGGAAATATGGTGTGGGACAAATCTACCACATCGATGGAAAAAGGAAGAATTGCTCTCTTTATAAGTCTCAAAATTGGATAAGGGTTTGGGACCCCAAAGGGTATCCCATGTATTTAAATTTAAAAAGGGAGGACCTAGATGTGTTTTGGTTCAAGGCTAAGCCCACACACGCGCCGCCGCCGCCCGCCCATCCCGTCCAGTCTCGGGTCGGGTCGTGGGTCGTGGGCTTCTTCTGATATTATCTCTTTGGAACCCAAATTGTTTAAATATTTACAGTTTGGTCCCTGTAGTTTCTGGAAAGATGAATTTGGCAACAATGGAAGGCAGAAAGTTTCTGCCTACCGTTTGGGTTGATTTTTAGAGCATTAACCAGCCATTACTTGGCTATTAAACTCCTCCATAAATATCCCTCCTTTATTGTCCATAAACATGCCTTTAACAACACTCACTAATGGTCATAAACTTGTCATTAACAGCCCTCACTAATGTCCATTAACAGTCATGTCTTGGGCTGTTGAGCAGCCTCCCTTATGCTATATATTGATGCATTTTGGCTCAATTGTGTGATACAGAAACAGATAGAACACAGAAAAATGAGATACATTATACACACAGATAAAAAACATAAGAGAAACAACACAGATTATGTCCGCAGAAACAGTGTCAAAACAGAAACTCTTCTTTCCTTTTCCATTTCTTCAGCAAGTCGTATCGTATTTGTTTTCTTCGTCAAAATCAACCTATTTGCTTTGTAGTGTTGATTAAAGTGTTGTTTTATCTTGGGAGACTATTGTCCATTAACGTAAAAGCATATATACGGGGCAATCTTGTCTTAAGGACAGAGTGCCATCACTCGACTCAGCTCACAGTTGTAACCATCCAGATTTAGTGTTTCTTGATTTCAGGTTATCAAGATTCAAGACTCAACAACTTTATGGCAGTTCTGAATATTGGCAATTCGTTTATCCTTTCGAATACTTGTAATATTTATTTCCTCCCGTACTGCTTTACATAGTCCTATAAGTTTAAGATAAGATTTGTATTAGTGTTCGAAAGATGTCGGTCAAAAGTTGTGTGACCAAATCTGGATATGGCTGTGGTTTTCTGTTAGAAGATAGTGATGATTATGTTGTTGAAGGTCAACGTGTTCATGGTGTCACCGCTTCTGAGAGTGGTGGGAACAAGCGCACATGAGAGGCTGAGGATGTCAACTGGGACAAGAGGAAAAGGCTGAAGATGTGGTTCTATCTTGTAGCAGAAGGCCTATATCTGTCCCAGACAAAGGATCCGAATTATGGTAAGGAGGAAATGGACACTCAGTCCGACGAAGTGACTGAAGTGGGCCAGAATCCAACATTGGAATAAGTAATTTTTATTCTTTGTCAAGAATAAGATTAAATGATGTCTGATTAAAAGGGGCTTAAAGTAAGGAGGAATATGAAAATATTTTCATGAAATAATTTATATTCCTTACGCTTTAAAATCAGAAGTTTAATCTCATCTTCCTTCCCGTTTAAAGATTGGATTGTGTAAACGACTTAAAAAGGTCCGTTCCTTTAAGTGTAATTATTAAAAGTGTGTAAAGTATGTTCGCACATACGAGGGAGAAAGATCCACTGACTGTATGAAAACTGTTACCACTCTTAATTAAGCGCCAACAATTGTCTGGGCACCAATCAGAAGGGAAGAAGACTAAAAGCTAAAGACGTTGAGCCTGTCACATTATTTGGCAGAAGATCCTTCATATGATGATATTGGACACTTAGTCATACCAAGCCTACGGGCGACTGGAGTGGGCCAAAGTTCCTTTGATATGATGACATTTGACACTCAGTCATACAAAGCCTCCGGGCGACTGGAGTGGTGCCAAAATTTACTTCATAAGAAAAGTAATGGACACCTAGTGTGGTGGGCCAGAGTTTCCAGGTCTTAAATGATCTGAAGGCCTAAAGAAAGGTAGAAAAGAAATTAGACACTCAGTCTACCAAAGCAACTGGAGTGGGCCAGAGTATCCATATCACATATGATCCAGTTACGCCCTAACCACGGGCAAGAGGTTGTTCATGTGAAACAACGCCACCTCTAAAGTAGAAGGGGCTGGAGAGGTTCTCCTCAATAGGACTTCAGAGAATGGGATCACTCTCAGATGAGGTGATACATGTCCCAACTTTGTTTAAGGGACGATGTTGGTCAAGCTGGTTTGAGACTAGTCCAACAGGTCTGTAATAACTAAGAATGGTACAGTATGTCTGTAGCCAAATGAATGATATATTTATAATCTGTGCATCTATGCCATCATAGATTAAGACACGTTAAATAGAAAGTCATTCAAAAGCTAACGAAGTTGAGATTGTTGCCTTCTGTCGACATAAATCCTCAAAATGAATATGAGGTAGGCGAAGAGGCAAAATCACCTTTCCAAATTTTATCAAAGGAATAGCGAAAGAAGCACCGCTCCTTTAGAACTTAGTCACACCTACATGGGTGATTTGAAGTTTATACAAAAATAGAGGGTGGAGACAAGTATGTTGTGACCTTCATTAATGATGGTACTACGTATTGTATCCTTTGCTTGTTGAAAAGCAAAGATGAAGTTGTTGAAGCGGATAAGCGCTATAAAGCAGAAGTTGAAAATAAACTAAGCCTACGGATTGAGGAATTCGTAGTGATAGAGGGGGAGAATGTGAAGCATCGTTCATCAAATGACTGCTCATTACTCACCTCAGTCCAACGGTGTTAGCCAAGCACAAAGTCGTACGCCAAAAATATGTGGGGCAAGGCGATCTTTACCGCTAATGCGATTCTCAATGGAAATATGCATAAGGATAAGGATAACCCTCCGTGTGAGATATGGAAAGGATCTCACATATAAATAACAGTAGTGCTTATCGCCTCTTGGTGTCAAAGAATGCTGAATTCTTTGAGGATAACTTTCCTTGAGAAGAAAAAATGAGTTATTGCTTGAGGTTAACAAGAACCCGCGAGGGCCTGACTGTCCGGAACTAGACGTTCCACATCTACAGGACTTGAAAGTTGTTGTCTATTTGGAACTTAATATTCCAGATCTACAGAACTCAGGGATTCTAGATGTTGAACCGAGACGAGCAAAGAGGGGACAAAGCCTTGTTCCAGGCCTTCTAGCTTGTATGGTTGAGAATGAACCATGGACAATAAACAAAGAATTGTCATCTATAAAAGCGCTACTTTGGAAAGAAGCTAAAGAGAGAAATAGATTTCATCATAAAGAACCATACTTGTGTACTGTTTGATCTTCCTCCGGGAAAAGAACCTTTGGGTTGTGAAAAATGATACTCAAAAGTGAGTACAAAGTAGATGGATATACTGACAAGTATAAGGCCTCGGCTACTTATACATGTACTTCACTGTGAATAGCTTAACATCCAGGGCCATTGCAGTCTTACGTGGCATAGATGTTGAACCACCTTCCTAACCGAAGAGTTGGAAGGGAGAATCAGAGTTGGTTTGCTGGACTGTTGGGCTTCTTCCTGAACTTTCATTTTTGTCCCTGAAATGTTTACATTTTGGTCCTGAAAGTTTCAGATAAAACAGAAATAATGAATCTGACCACAGAAACATTGACTCTGGAGTTAGAAAGCCAACAGTTGGAAAACCAACAGTCTGAGAGTGGAAGTTATATTGAAACAAATTGTATGGGTATCACAGATGACATCTTAGGAATTGGATTTCTAAGACATCTAACGGACTGGTCTAACTCCAAACTCAGTTGTGAGATAATTGACAGTCTCGTTGAAGCCACCAATGGATATGAATCATATAACTGATTGAAATCATGGTGCACCCATATACAAAGAGCGATATGCACAGGTCACATGTAGTTCAATATATTGTACACACTACAACCGACCTGATATCGGCCTACAAAGCATATCAGTTGAACTAAGGTTCACTGATGATTTTAATAAATGATCAATAGAAGGCGTTAAGTTGGATATGACGATATCTGAAATATTCGCTTATCTATGGATTATGGTATTCTGGATGTCCAGCGGTTCTGGGAGAACACAGTGATGCAAACTGGACATCAGATGTGAAGAACACCAAAGCCACAAGTAAATGTGTATGGTGGGTCTTGGAAAATCCTCTAAGCAAACTTCCATCGGCCGATTCATGATGGAATCGGAGTTTATCGCTTTATACAAAGCATGAAAGAAGTTGAGTAACTTCACGACTCCTTAGAGGACGTCCCTTATTGGGAGAAACATGTGCCTTCAGCAATTATACATTATGGCTAGCCGGTCGGCTTCAGAAAGAACACGGATGACGGCGTCTAGACATATCTGTTAGGATTTGTCGGAGACATAAGACTGTATGGCATGTGATCATCACGGGTGTCACTTCCTTGATTACTAATCAAATGATATAGCAGACCCTTTAACTAAGGGACTACCCGAAGATCAAGTGTTCTGCCTGTCTAGGGGAATGGGCTTAAAACCCAAACAATACTAACCTTGCGGTGGTAACCCAACCATACTGATTGGAGATCCCAAGAATTTGGTTCAATGGAAAAACTAAGCTGCAAAAGGTTCAGTTGAGCGCTTCGATGGAAGCAAGAGCACTACGAATGATGATTTCTGTAGGGAAATATGAATCCAAAGTTGTTCCCGCGATAGACATTAATGTGCAACCTGCATGGTGGGTAAAGGTTAAGCTTCCAAACCTTTAAACAATCCTCAAACGGTTGAGGTTAAGGTTGGGGAAACTTTTAATGATTTCTAACACTCGTGAAGTGAGGTATAGAAAGATAACTTGTAGGAGATCACCTATTTAAGTGTGAGGACAGGCTGCCTCAAATGAACGCACTTAAGAATCCAAGTGTGTCCACGGCCACAACGGACAAAACCATAAGAATGAAAACAAATAAGGAGAGTTATTGTGTTGGTATCATTGTCTTGTCTTACACTACATACTGACGGTTCAAGACATCACGTTCACCGCGCAGTAAGTAAGTCCGATGGTATTCAACTAGGGAAGGTTCAAAGAAGAAGCTACATCTCCTGATGCAATATCTCTTCGCTGAAAGATTGCTGAAAGTAGGCACCTTGTGTGTGCGCCAAAATATCTTTCAAGAGGGAATTGTTAGAAATTTGCCTTTGGTGCGGAGGTGCGTCCACCCATATTTAATGAATTAAACACTAGGTTTCCGCATATTAAAGGCTTTGTCTCTTCACACGTGCATAATCTACTAAGTGAGTAGATGACCATAGGGCCAAGAATCATCAAATTTCATTGAGAAATGAAAGATATATTGGTCCACGAAGTAAAGTGATTAAGGCATGGAAGTATGGTGTAGGACAAATCTACCACATCGGTGGGAAAAGAAAGAATTGCTCTCTTTATAAGTCTCTAAATTGGCTAAGGGTTTGGGACCCCAAGGGGTATCCCATGTGTTTAAAAGAGGGAGGACCTAGATGTGCTTGGGTTCAAGGTTAAGCCCACATGCACGCCGCCACCCGCTCGCCCGTCCGGTCCGGGCTCGGGCTCGGGTCTCAGGTCTCGGGTCGTGGGTCATGGGTCGTGGGTCGTGGGCTTCTTCTGATATTATCTCTTTGGACCCCAAATTGTTTAAATATTTATAGTTTGGTCTCTGGAGTTTCAGGAACGATGAATTTGGCAACAACGGAAGGCAGAAAGTTTCTGCCTACCGTTTGGGCTGATTTTTGGAGCATTAACCACTCATTACTTGGCTGTTAAACTCCTCCATAAACATCTCTCCTTTATTGGCCATAAACCTGCCTTTAACAGCACTCCATAATGTCCATAAACCTGCCTTTAACAGCACTCACTAATTGCCATAAACCTGCCATTAACAGCCCTCACTAATGTCCATTAACAGCCATGTCTTGGGCAGTTGAGCAGCCTCCCTTATGCTATATATTGATGCCTTTTGGCTCAATTGTGTGATACAGAAACAGATGGAACACGGAAAAATGAGACACATTATACAAATAGAGATAAAAACATAAGAGAAACAACACAGATTCTGTCCGCAGAAACAGTGTCAAAACAGAAACTCTTCCTTTCTTTTCCATTTCTTCAGCAAGTTGTATCGTATTTGTTTTCTTTGTCAGAATCAACCTATTTGCTTTGTAGTGTTGATTAAAGTATTGTTTTATCTTGGGAGACTATTGCCCGTTAACGTAAAAGCATATATACGGGGCAATCTTATCTTAAGGACAGAGTGTCATCACTCGACTCAGCACACAGTTGTAACCATCCAGATTTATTGTTTCTTGATTTCAGGTTATCAAGATTCAAGACTTAACAACTTTGCGGCAGTTCTAAATATTTGCAATTCGTTTATCCTTTCGAACACTTGTAATATTTATTTACTTCCGTACTGCTTTACATAGTCCTACAATACGTTCCTCAATCGTTAGAAAGTTACTCAAAGTACTTTTACTGCTCAACTTTTAAAAGTATAGTAGTTTCTAAATATGTAAATTTTTAGTTTAAAAGATTAAGATATTGATGGCCGAATTGAGTCTGAAAATTAGGAAGTCCGACACTTGTACTCTGAACCCCATCACTCTTTTTGAAATGGAAGGAGTACTAATTTCTTATCTCATCATTTTTTAAAGATTCATTGTATAGTTCTTCTCCAAATCCAAATAACCTTGGCAGAGATCTATCCTGATCTTCTTCATTGCCTGATGAATGACTTTACAGCTCATGAACTATCAGTGTAAACATTTTACTCTACGGCGGCAACGCGATTTGAATTACTATTAAAAATAAGTGGTGAGCTTAGGTAAAAAGAAGGGACGGAGTGCAAAAAACAAATTAAAAATAAAAGGTAATCAATTAAGCGTTTGCATATATCTTGAGGGACATGTTCTCTATAGAGACCTCCGCTGACTAGAAGCTCAACATGATTTTGTGATATCATAATATGTTGTTGTTTTGATCTTGGCAGAGACCGATGTTTCATCAACGAAGAGTTCAAAGGGATCCCTTGACAGAGGTATGTATTACATCTAAACATTAACCAGTTTTGGCGACGCCTATAACATGAGACAGGATTAGGGATGTGCATAATTTGATGACTAATAACAGCAGAAAATTTCCTTAAGAGAACTTAAAGTTGGAACGCACTACTAAAAATCACTATTTTCCAACTGAAAAATGTTTAGTGGTTATTCTTGTTGGAAATTAGCCTTTGGCGGGAGTTGCGACCGACCAACTTTAACGTCTTAAACACTAGTGTTACGCATATTGGAGAATTCTGTTCTTCACACATGCATGATCTACTAAGTACGTAGATAACCGTAGGGCCAAGAATCGTCAAATTTCATTGAGAAATGAAAGAGATATTGGTTCACGAAATAAGGTGTTTGAAGCATGGAAAGTGTGGTATTGTGTTCAATTCTCCCTCATCGGTAGAGGAAGAAAGAATTGTTGTGTATATAAGACTCGAAATTGGTTTGGGGTTTGGGACCCCAAGGGGTATCTCATGTGTTTAAAGGAGGGAGGACCTAGATGTGCTTCGGTTCGAGGAAAGACCACACGCGCGCCGCCCGTCCGGTCCGGTTCCGAGTTCCGGGTTCACGGGTCACGGGTCGTGGGGTGTGGGCTGTGGGTCTTCTGATATTATCTTTTTGGGCCAGAGAACTTTGCCAGAAGTACAGTTTGATCCCCGAAGTTTCCAGATGTACAGTTCGGACCAGAATTCTTTCAGATGTACAGTTTGGTCCTTGAAGTTTCAAGATGTACAGTTTGGTCCCTAAAGTTTCCAGAATGTCAGAATTTGGACAATCAAAGCAGAAACGCCAAGCACTCAATTCAGCCATATTTTGGCTGAATTACTCCTCCTATAATGGCCAAATCCGTTGGTCTTTCACCATTTATGTGGTGGCTTTACTACCTCCATAATGGCCATTATTTGGCTGTTATGGAGGCAGTTTTTAGCCCCTCCCTCACCTATATAAACACCCCCTTACACCATTGTTGAGCACTACTAAGAACAGTTCATACAACACACGAAAATACACAACCAAAATAGTTTTCTTCCTACAACTTTCAAGCATCATTTCGTTACTCAATATTCTTCACGGTAGCATTTGAGTTTCCTTTGCTCAAGTGTTCCATTGCTGTTTTATCTTGGGAGACAAATTGTCCAGGACGTATAAAGGATACATACGGGGCAATATTGTCTTAAGGACAGAGTGCCACACTCGACTCAGCAAAAACAGTTTCTATTTTTCCGTCTTCAACAAAATTGTAATTTCAGTTTTGTGGTTCTATTGTAATTTTCAGATTTCTAGCTGAATTATTGAATCTTTATTTATCCTTTCGAATACTTGTAATAGTTATATACTTCCCGTTCTGCTTTATAAAGTACCATAGAGCAAAAACTCCCAACAACTTAAGACAATATTGTATAGTATTACTATTAGTGTTCGAAAGATGTCGGTCAAAAGTTGTGTGACCAAATCTGGATATGGAAATGGTTTTCTGGTAGAAGAGAGTGATGATGATGAACGTGTTCATGGTGTCACCACTACCAAGACTGGTGGGAACAAGCGCTCTCGAGAGCCTGAGGATGTCAACTGGGACAAGAGGAGAAGACTGAAGATGTTATTCTATCTTGCAGCAGAAGGCCTATATCTGTCCCAAACAAAAGATCCGAATAATGGTGAGAAGGAAATGGACACTCAGTCTGATGAAGTGACTGAAGTGAGCCAGAATCCGAAATTGGGATAAGTATTTTTCTTACTTGTCAAGAATAAAGATTAAATGATAAGTATTTTTCTTACTTGTCAAGAATAAAGATTAAATGAGGTCTGATTAAAAATGGATTAAAGTAAGGAGGAATATGAAAAGAATTTATATTCCTTACGCTTTAAAAATCAGAAGTTTAATCTCATCTTCTTTCCCGTTTAAAGATTGGATTTTGTAAACGACTTAAAAAGATCCGTTCTTTTCAGTGTATTGATTAAAAGTTTGTAAAGTATGTTCGCACATACGATGGAGAGAGATCCACTAACTGTGCGAAAACTGTTACCACTCTTAAGTAAGCGCCAAGAATTATCTGGGCACCAATCATAACGGAAGAAGTCTAAAAGTTAATGACGTTGAGCCTGTCATATTATTTGGCAGAAGATCCTTCATAGGATGATATTGGACACTCAGTCATACAAAGCCTCCGGGACTGGAGTGGGCCAAAATTCCTTTGATAGAATGATATTGGACACTCAGTCATACAAAGCCTCCGGGCGACTGGACTGGGCCAAAATTCCTTTGATATGATGATATTGGACACTCAGTCATACAAAGCCTCCGGGCGACTGGAGTGGGGCCAGAATTCATTTCATTGGAAAAGTAATGGACACCTAGTAAGGTGGGCCAGAGTTTCCAGGTCCTAAATGATCTGAAGGTCTAAAGAAAGGCAGTAAAGAAATTGGACACTCAGTCTGCCAAAGCAACTGGAGTGGGCCCGAGTATCGAGATCACAGATGATCCGGTTGCACCCTAACCAAGGGCAAGAGGTTGTTCATGTGATGCAACGCCACCTCTAAAAACAAAGGGGCTGGAGAGGTTGTCCTCAATAGGACTTCAAGGAATGAGATCACTCTAAAAAGAGGTGTTACATGTTCCTAACTTGGTTTAAGGGACGCTGTTGGTCAAGCTGGTTTGAGACTACTCCAACAGGTCTGTAATAACTAAGAATGGTACAGTATGTCTGTAGCCGAATGAATGATATATTTGTAATCCGTGCATCTATGTCATCATAGATTAAGACACGTTAAATAGCAAGTCATTCAAAAGCTAGCGAAGTTGAGATTGTTGCCTTCTTTCGAAATAAACCCTCAAAATGAATGTGAGGTAGGCGAAGAGGCAAAATCACCTTTCCAAATTCCGTCAAGGGAATAGCGAAAGAAGCACCGCTCCTCTAGAACTTAGTCATACCTACTTGGGTGATTTGAAGTTTATACAGAATAGAGGGGGGAGATAAGTACGTTGTGATCTTCATTGATGATGGTACAACGTATGAAATCCTTTGTTTGTTGACCCGCAAAGATGAAGTTGTTGAAGCGGACAAGAGCTACAATGCAGAAGTTGGAAATCAACTAAACCTATGGATTGTGAAATTCATAGCGATAGAGGGGGAGAATGTGAAGCATCGTTCATTAAACGACTGTTCATTACTCACCTCAATCCAACGGTGTTAGACAAGCACAAAGTCATACGCCCAAATTATGTGGGGTAGCTTGTTAAAAGATGGACTACCGAAACAGGTCAAGTTCGACCTAAGACTGTAGATTGTATATCCACTGGATCTGCAAATAACGAAGAGTGTTGATCGCCTCTTGGCGTCAAAAAATGCTGAATTCTTTGGAGATAACTTTCCTTGGAAAAGGAAAAAGGAGTAATTGCTCAAGGTTAACAAGAACCCGCGAGGGCCTGACTATCCGAAACTAGACGTTCCGTATCTTCAGGACTCGAAAGTTGCTTGCTATCCGGAACTTAATATTCCAGATCTGCAGAACTCAGGGATTCTAGATGTTGAACCAAGAGGGAGCAAAGAGGGGACAAAGACTTGTTCCAGTCCTTCTAGCTTGTATGGTTGAGAACGAACCATGGACAATTAACAAATAATTGTTATCTCCAAAAGCGCTGCTTTGGAAAGAAGCTAAAGGGAGAAATAGATTTCATATATAGAACCATACTTGTGTAATGGTTAATCTTCCTCCGGAAAAAGAACCTTTGGATTGTAAAATGTGCTCCCCTGTGAGTAGCTTAACATCGAGGGCCATTGTAGTCTTGCGTGGCATGGATGTTGAACTAGCCTTCCCAACCGGAGAGTTGGAAGAAGAGAATCAGAGTTAGTTTGCTGGACTGTTGGGCTTCTTCCTGAACTTTCATTTTGGTCCCTGAAATGTTTACATTTTAGTCCTGAAAGTTTCGTATAAAACGAAACAATGAATCGACCACGAAACATTGGCTCTGAAGTTAGAAAGCCAACAGTTGGAAAACCAACGGTCTGAGAGTGAAAATCATATTGAAACAAAGTCTCGATATGAAAGATATGGGTATCACAGATGACATCTTAGGAATTGGATTTCTAAGACATCTAACGGACTGGTCAATAGTTGACAGTCTCGTTGAAGCCACCAATGGATATGAATCATAGAACTGATTGGAATCATGGTGCACCCATAGACAAGGAATGATATGCACAGGTCACGTGTAGTTCAATGTATTGTACACACTACAACCGACCTGGTATCGTCCTACAAACATATTAGTTGAACTAAGGTTCACTGATGATTTCAATACATGATTAATAGAAAGGCGTTAAGTCGGATATGACGATATCTTAATTATTTACTTATCTACAGATTATAGTATTCTGGATGTCCAGCGGTTCTGAGAGAACACTGTGATGCAAACTGGACATCAAATCTGAAGAACATCGAAGCCACAAGTAAATGTGTATGGTGGTTCTTATAAAATCCTCTAATCAAACTTGCATCGACCGATTCATGATGGAATCGGAGTTTATCGCTTTATACAAAGCATGAAAGAAGTTGAGTAACTTCACGGCTCCTTAGAGGACGTCCCTTATTAGGAGAAACCCGTGCCTTCAGCAGTTATACACTGTGGCTAGCCGGTCGGCTTCAGGAAGGACACGAATGACGGCGTCTGGACATATCTCATCGGGATCCGTCGAAGACATAAGACCGTATGGCAGTTGATCATCAAGGGTGTCACTTCCTTGTTTACAAACTAAGGGACTACCCAAAGATCAAGCGTTCGCACTGTCTAGGGAATGGGCTTAAAACCCAAAATATACGGACCAATACAAATGGAAACCCAACCTTACGAACCGGAGATCCCGGTAATTTGGTTCAATGGGAAAACTAAGTTGTAAAGGTTCGGTTGATCGCTTCGGTGGAAGCATGAGCACTTCGGATAGTGATTTCGAAAAGAAACACCAAATCCAAAGCCGTTCCCGCGATAGACGTTAAGTGCTATCTCAGGTGTGGGTAAAGGTTAAGTTTTCAAAACTCGTAATGCTCCTCAACAACGGTTGAGGTTAGGTCTTTGGAAAACTTTTAATGGTTCCTAACACTTGTGAAGTGGGGTATAGCAGGATACCTTGTAGGAGACTACCTATTTAAGTGCGAGGGCGGGCCGCCTCAAAATGAACACACTTAAGAATCCAAGACGTTGTCCATGGCCAAAACAGACAAAACATTACGAAGAAGAGAGTAAGGGAATTTGTTGTGTTGGTACCATTGACTTGGCTTACACTAAACACTGACGGTTCAAGACATTACGTTCACCGCGTAGTAAGTAAGTCCGATGGTATTCAACTATGGAAGGTTCAAAGCTGAGGCTACCTCTCCTTATGCAACATCGGTCCGCTGAAATAATGCTGGAAATGAAAAGACACCATGTGAGTGCGCCAAAATCTCTTTCAAGAGGGGATTGTTGGAAATTAGCCTTTGGCGGGAGTTGCGACCGACCAACTTTAATGGCTTAAACACTAGTGTTACGCATATTGGAGAATTCGGTTCTTCACACATGCATGATCTACTAAGTACGTAGATAACCGTAGGGCCAAGAATCGTCAAATTTCATTGAGAAATGAAAGAGATATTGGTTCACGAAGTAAGGTGTTTGAAGCATGAAAAGTGTGGTATTGTGTTCAAATCTCCCTCATCGGTAGAGGAAGAAAGAATTGTTGTGTATATAAGACTCAAAATTGGTTTGGCGTTTGGGACCCCAAGGGGTATCCCATGTGTTTAAAGGAGGGAGGACCTAGATGTGCTTCGGTTCGAGGAAAGACCACATGCGCGCCGCCCGTCCAGTCCGGTTCCGGGTTCGCGGGTTCGCGGGTCTTCTGATATTATCTTTTTCGGGTTCGGGTCCACCGCTGCCCGCCCGTCCGGTCCGGTTCCGAGTTCCGGGTTCTCGGGTTCTCAGGTTCTCGGGTTCTCGGGTTCTCGGGTTCTCGGGTTCTCGGGTTCTCGGGTTCTCGGGTTCTCGGGTTCTCGGGTTCACGGGTTCACGGGTTCACGGGTCACGGGTCACGGGTCACGGGCTGTGGGCTGTGGGTCTTCTAATATTATCTTTTTGGGCCAGAGAACTTTGCCAGAAGTACAGAGAACTTTTCCAGAAGTATAGTTTGATCCCAGAAGTTTCCAGATGTACATTTGGTCCCTGAAGTTTCAAGATGTACAGTTTGGTCCTTGAAGTTTCCAGAACGTCAGAATTTGGACAGTCAAAGCAGAAACGCCAAGCACTCAATTCAGCCATTTATTTTGGCTGAATTACTCCTCCTATAATGGCCAAATCCGTTGGTCTTTCACCATTTATGTGGTGGCTTTACTACCTCCATAATGGCCATTATTTGGCTGTTATGGAGGCAGTTTTCAGCCCCTCCCTCACCTATATAAACACCCCCTTACACCATTGTTGAGCACTACTAAGAATAGTTCATACAACACACAAAAATACACAACCAAAACAGTTTTCTTCCTACAACTTCCAAGCATCATTTCGTTACTCAATATTTTTCACGGTAGCATTTGAGTTTCCTTTGCTCAAGTGTTCCATTGCTGTTTTATCTTGGGAGACAAATTGTCCAGGACGTATAAAGGATACATACGGGGCAATATTGTCTTAAGGACGGAGTGCCACACTCGACTCAGCAAAAACAGTTTCTATTTTTCCGTCTTCAACAAAATTGTAATTTCAGTTTTGTGGTTCTATTGTAATTTTCAGATTTCTAGCTGAATTATTGAATCTTTGTTTATCCTTTCGAATACTTGTAATAGTTATATACTTCCCGTACTGCTTTATAAAGTACCATAGAGCAAAAACTTCCAACAATTCTCACAGATATTCAGTGAGAAAAGAAAAAATAGTAGTGTTTTCACACGAAAAAATTAAGAAGTTTCACAGCGTTTCAATGGGAACCTCTTTCCCACCATGTGTTTTCCTAGTGAGTTGGTTCAGTGGGAATGTGGTGAAAAATCATGTTCTATAACACAAATTTCCCACTGATTGCCGGTGGGAAAAACCTCTTTCTAGTACTGACGATTCTGGAATTGTTCTCTGAATATCTTGATTGTTGAGAAGCGAAATACTCCAACTGAATGACTTAATTTGATGGAATTGGTCATATCTCAGATATTAACAAGAGTTTTGTTTCTTATTTTTCTTCAGATATTGCTCTTCACAGCTTGAAAATGAGAAAAGGTCTTCTTTCGTCAAGGCCTGGGAAGAAAGTGAAAAACGCAAAGTGGACAACAAGTAGGAATATATTCATTTATTGCATAATTGTTCTAGATAGAAAACTTATTGTTCTTAATTCAGTTTTTAGAAGTACAAATTTTCCAGCTCATGTAGATACAAGACATACATTATTCTTTGCGACAGCAAAGCTCGTTCCACCTTATTGCATCTTTACGTTTCTTTTGATAAAAACGTAACTTTGCTCACCTCCTCAAGACATAAATTCTTTTAATTTGCCCGCGTCTTTTTAGTAAGGGTGGCCAGTGGGCCGGACTCGGGTCTGGCGGGGTCGGGGTCGGGGCGGGACGAGCCAGGGGGTCGGGGTCGGATCTAGCGGGGCCTGGCGGGGTCGGGTCTAGCGGGACCTGCTCCAGTCCCGTCCCGATCCCGATCCCGATCCCGTCGGTATCGGGTCGGGGCGGGCTCGGGGCGGGGTACGGTCGTGTTTTCCTTTTTTTTTTTTTTTTAAATAACATATGTATAAAAAAAAACTCAATAAACAAAACAAGATAGTGTAATAAAAACATCTCAAGGCTGTTTTTGTGCCTCTTATATTATTTAATAGACATATGATTTTTTTGTAATACAAATACAATTGTCTAAAATCTAAATTGCAACTTTGTGGTGTTGTCCAAAAGTTGCAAATTACATAATAAAATTGCAATTAAAAAAATTACATTCTCAAAAAAAACCTGTTCTAATTGCTTGATGATTTCCTGTGGTTCTTCGGTTGGAATTGGTATTTGTTGGTCAAATTGATCCACGTCGCTTCCACTACCTTCGGTTAAAATTTCGTTGTAGTTTTCATCATCTTCTTCGTTGATCTCCGGTTGACCGCACCTTCTCCGCTCCGCTCGTATCCAATCTCGAATAATACGCAATTTCCAAGTCTGTCTCCGACCAATGAGTGTCTGTGGTATCCTATTTGATATCTGCTCGAGAAAAGCGCTTTCGACGCAGTTGATGACGCTTAAATGTTCAAAACATCTCGAGCCATCAATGAAAGTGTCGGAAAGGTCTTCTCATTCCCCATCCAAGTATTTCAAAAGTCTTCATGTCCATCTTCATTGATAACTTCTTGATACGGTACGAACCCCGCAAAACAAAAATATCCAACTCGCTAATTTGGTTAGTAGTAGAGGTACGGCCGCACATTCTATTTCGAGGCTTTCAATACTAGCCGCAGAAAACAACATGTCTTTTGTGAGGTTGTGTTGAAGATGAAGAAGATGGTATGGAAGCCGGTAAGTTACTAACATTTTCTTGTTGATAAAATCTATATATATTTTTGCATTGGTGTTCTACGCTAGACACCGCTTCTTCTTTAGTTTGTTCAATAGGTGGTGGGTGATTTAGATTTTTGGGACTTGGAGGTGGTAGTATTTCTATACAATCGTAAATAGTTTCAATTAGTGATTTAGTACCGTCTATTTTAATAGTAGGATTTAATACTAAACCAATAATATAAATAGAGGGAATAGGAATAAAATATTTTTTAATTTTGACAAACATTTTTTTAATAGCTGCCTTATAAGCTATTTTTCCATATATTCACTAAGTAATAAAAATATTAGAGTTATATAAAATAACATAGTTGAAATAGTAGGATAATATATACCGGAAAATTCTTTTGTTGCTTGAAAAAATTTCTCTAAAAATACAATAAGTTCGGAAATTTTTACCCAATCACTATCTAAAATCATATCAGCTGGCTTTTTATTATGAGAGTTAAAAAATAAAGTTATAAGTAATTTATAGTCATAAGCAACAAGTAGTTGCTCGTATAAAGAATTCCACCTAGTGGATACTTCTTGTGGAATTCTTCTATAAGGTAGTCCACAATCGTGACAAGTTTTTTTATATTCTTTTCTACGTTGTACTTTATTACTTTTAAAAATAAAGTTTATAGCAAATTGTATTTTACTAAGAATGTCTTCAAAAAGTGATAGACCATCCTTTACAATTAAGTTATATATATGGCACGCGCATTTTATATGAAAATGGTCTGGAAAAGATGGAGTTAAACTATTTTTTAACATTGTAATTGCGTAATTGTTATTAGAAGCGTTATCTAATATAATAGTCAGAATTTTATCGGTAATTCCGTAATAATCGCACACATGATAAATATTTTCTGCAATAAAAGTACCAATGTGCCTATCATCTATATATCTATACGCTAAAATACGTTTTTGCATAGACCATTTATAATCTATCCAATGACAAGTTACGAGTTAAATAATCATGGCCGTTAGTACTACGACATATATCAGACGTGATAGATACTTTGCCATTAAAATGATATAATGAAAAACGTAAATATTGTTGATATTCATGCGCGAATTTAAATACATCTCTCTTAATAGTTGATCTAGGAAAACCGTTAAAAGCAGGATTATATATATCTCTAATGTAATGAATAAAACCGGAGATGAAGGAAATGAAAAAGGCAAACCCTCCACAAAGCAACTAATTTTGATATTGCTTCCCTATCTCTATGTTTATTGTATTTAGAGCCTACAATTCCCCCCGTCATAGGGTTAATTTGACCCCGTACTTGGTCCGGGACAAGATCGGTATGTGAACCTTGTCCCGATGGAGCGGGCGTTTGCGCACCCGGTTTTAAAGCCTGGTATTGGGCATACCTAGCCGGATGAGCACTTACTACGTGTCTAATTAAACCCCCGTCCCACCGTGACCTTTTCCAGTTTTAAATTTTAAAACATTTTTACAAATTTTACATATGGCTACTTGATTCTCTACGTCCCTATCAAAAAATGTCCATGCATCGATTTTAATGGTCGTTTTGCTGGACCTCGTCTCATACTAGGGGGAATAGGAGGTATTTTAGTTGAAGGTGCACTAGTGGGTGTGTTGTCATCAACATTAGTGGGTATATCATCTAGATCATCGTCTAAATTAAAGTCTTCTTGAGTTCCGAAAATAGCTCCTGGTCTAAATCTAATGGTATTGTAGGAAAATGTTGAGTATCAACAAAATCATCCTGTGTAGGAATAAGATGACTAGAAGAAGTACCCTTGCCCTGGTTGCCCCTACTAGAAGAAGCACCCTTACCCTTACCCTTAAACATACATTTTAATCCTTCCATTTTAATTATGATAATAAATAATTAAAGACAATAAAATTAAGTGCGCTAAATAAAATAAACAGACAATAATAATTTAATGAAGGAACGAATGTACCAAACGCCGACGTAACGTCGACGTATAATCGAGAGGTTGAAAATTGAAACTTTGCCTGATGGAAGATCCTCAAGCTAGTTGCCAACTTCACTCACAATTCCCAAATGAATAAATAAAATTGAATATTTAGCAAACAATGTAGACTTGTAGAGAGAGATATTGAGAAATTAGAGAGATTGTAGGAAGATTTGTGAGAAAGATGAAGAGAAAATGAGTTATTTATAGTTGGAAAATTGGGTTAAAGTGTAAATATAATAACTTATGGGTTAAAAATAAATATTAAGGGGTTGGGGGAGGGGGGGCTAAAATGGACGTTGGCCAACGGCCATAATCTAAAATGGACGTTGGCCAACGGCCATAATCTAAAATGGTCGTTGGACCGGCGGCCATATTTGCAAAGGGGGAAAAGGGCGGGGTCGGGGGTCGGGGTCGGGGTCGGGACGGTCTCGGGGCGGGGTCGGGGTCGGCGGGCCTAGGGCGGGCTCGGGTCTGGCGGGACGAGACATCGTCCCGTCCCGAGTTCGAGTCCCGCCCCGTTATTTTTTATTTTTTTTTAGCGGGGTCGTGGCGGGACCGGGGCGGGCTCGGGACGGGGTCGGGTCGGGGTCGGGCCGTCCCGGCCCACTGGCCAGCCCTACTTTTTAGGTTGAGATGTTAATACTTCGATTTAGATCATATATAATGTGAAAAACCAACACGTCATTGTTTTTAACCTTGCTTTGGCTATTGAATAGGACACAAAAGAAGCTCTCTAAAGTTGCAACATGGGAGAGGACCCAAAAAGCAAAGCTTGAAGCTAAACTGAAGAAACTTGAGGTAACCATGCTCAGACTATACATGCATCTTTGATGAATTTGAATTGCATATCCTTCAAGAAAGTGATTTATACGGGGAAAATATCTCAATATCTAAGTGATTTGTAATGCATTTTAAAAATTACTAGCGCTCGAGTACTTTTGAAGTGATCTTAACTATTCTATGAACCACTCTGCACTTCTGGCTGCAGATCAAATTGTGTTTCCCTTAATAGGTCAATAATATCGAGAAACCTTTAGCTCTAGCACCAGCCAAAAGCCGATTTAGGATTTAAGTTTTATGAGTTTTAACCTTTAAGGTTCTTAGCATTGAACCCATTATATTTTTAAACTTATGGGTTCATGTCTACTAGTTGTTGTAAATTTGTGGACTTCTACACATAAATTTACTCCGCATAAAAAATACTCGGTTCAGATGAACCTGGTGCGAACACGCTGCATCTGGCTCTGGCAGCAGCGGTAGCATGAAAATTTAATACCGGTATTGTTGTCTAATGCATGGTATGAAAAAGTCCATGTGGTCCAGTTTAGGATAGGAATCAAAATACTTTTGACCTAAGTTGCCCGGCTCTTCAATAATATTGTCGGATGTGTGTTGGATCCTCCATGAGGTATGCATTTTTGAAGGATCCGACACGGGTACAACAACATATTTGGAGAGAGTACGCAACATAGCTTTTGACCATTTTGGTTTTTTGATAGGTATTTGACCGTGTTGATCTCCCCTCTATGTTGATATTGATAATAAGCTGGTGGAGATTGTAGGATCAGCTAGAGCACAAGAAAGCAGAATATGCAGAGAAGATAAAAAATGAAGTAGCATTAATTCATAAGGAGGCAGATGAGAAGAGAGCCGTGGTTGACGCGAGACGAGGGCAAGAATTTCTGAAAGCAGAGGAGACGGCAGCCAAGTACCGCGCTACCGGGCAAGCCCCTAAGAAGCAGCTTCTTGGATGTTGTGGATGTTAATGATGTTATGAACTTGTGAAAGATCATCAAGGATAACTTTCACTTTTCACTTTGTAAATTTCATGCTAGTTGCTTTTTAGTGCGTGTGTTCTTTGATGAGTGTCCAATTTGGTTTCTGCTTTCTAGCTACTCTGTATATGAAAACTACTCATGTTGAATAAAATGTTGATGATAACAAGTGCTCTCCGAAAACTTTCACAAATATACTTCATTGGAAGGGAATCTATTTTGTTGTTTGTGAGAAAAATCTAGAGTGGATTAATTTCTCTCGTGTCAAATATTAGTCGCGTTGGTGAACTAAATCTGTTTCAAATATTTCACGTTTTAAAAATACAAGATGCGAAGGGGAGCTTTGGCGTAAGTGGCAAACCATGTGACTAGGAGGTCACGGGGTTCTAGTCGTGAAAACAACTACATCTTGCATACAATAGATCATTTTTTTAATCCCTCCCCAGGAGCTCCTCTCTTTGCTCCCTTGGTGACTCGAACTTGCAACCTTCGGGTTGAAAGTAGAGGGTGCTTACCATTTGAGCAACCCCTCTTATCCAATAGACCCTTGTGGTGCGATCCTTATGCATTTAATATTTTTTGTTTTCAAGTTTATCTTTTACTAATTCAATAAGTGGAGTGTTAACTAAGCGAGATGTTTAAGAAAGAAGTATAGGGTAGGTTAGACAAATACTCTTCTTATGATTAAAGTAAATAATATGTCGGGTGTGCAAAATCTTAAAAGATAGATACTATGGACACGATGTAATATATATTTGGCCAGCAATTGAGAAAAAAGCAGTTTGAACAAATACTTGTAATTGAGTTATTAAAATGGTTTTTACAAGGGGTGTGTAAAAACCTTAAAAAGACATAATATGGACCGAAAATAGTACTATATATTTGGCCAACAGTTCAAATGCAACATCAACTAAGATGAGTAATCTAGTGTTTAATGATTAGCTATTCAAAATGAGCTCACCATATGGAGAGACTTGTACAAACAATCAGGCCAAGAGACCTGGATTTCTAAACATTTCAATATTTGACAGAGCCAAACCATATAGAGCTTTTACTGCAGCCGGAGGTACTAAATAACAACCAGCAGAAAGACGTAAAAGCCTAGGCGCGACAGTTACTTAAAGATTGCAAACTGCATGTTTTGGTGGAAGAGCAATTCAAGCAGCTTTCACTCAAAAAGGCAGCTCATGCCATTGTTACTACTAGGGAAATCCAAAAGAAGTTGATGTGCTGATTCAGAATCTTCCTCCAAATCATCCGAGCTAGTATGCAGTTGGCAATTCTTCCACTCTGCATCTTCATTTTGGTTGTTCCCTGAAGCTGAGGAACCGGTAAGACTAGCATGTATTACATGGTTACATAATACATTGTACATACAGAGAAATAAAGAATGGGAAAGAGAATGAATGGAGGTGACAGAAGTATGCGAGGCAATGAAGGAAACATCTATTTCTTGTGATAAATCTATTAGCGAATATTCTCCGAATATTCTTTGTATATTTTGTAATTATGATAGATGTATATTTAAGGTAACTTTGGATTCTAATTGTATTAGGAATCAACCTTTGTAAGGTAAGTTAGGATTCATACCATATTAGGAATCAACCTTTGTACAGCTATATATATTGTGAATAATGAAAGGAATCCCCAAGGGAAATTATTTCAATCTTTCATGGTCTCAAGAGCCTAAAACCTAAATCCCTTCTCTTCCTCATTCTCGGCCGAAATCAGCATTTTTTTTTCTGATTTCACAGGAAAAAAAAAATTGGTTTCTTCCTCCCTTTCTCGGTCAAACCAGAAAATTCCCTTCCCTCGGCAGGCGGCAACCATGTCTTCCCCCACAAATTCCGGTTCATCCACTGGCACACTTGACAACCCCTCTCAACGTTCAGTATCTTCTTTTCATCCGGCATTCGCCGTTAACAACATCAAGAATTTTATCCCTATATTCCGGGTTCGCGGGTTCGCGGGTCTTCTGATATTATCTTTTTCGGGTTTCGGGTCCACCGCTGCCCGCCCGTCCGGTCCGGTTCCGAGTTCCGGGTTCTCGGGTTCTCAGGTTCTCGGGTTCTCGGGTTCACGGGTTCACGGGTTCACGGGTTCACGGGTTCACGGGTCACGGGTCACGGGTCACGGCCGTGGGTGTGGGTCTTCTAATATTATCTTTTTGGGCCGAGAACTTTGCCGAAGTACGAGAGAACTTTTCCGAAGTATAGTTTGATCCCGAAGTTTCCGGATGTACATTTTGGTCCCCGAAGTTTCAAGATGTACGGTTTGGTCCTTGAAGTTTCCGAACGTCGAATTTGGACAACAAAGCGAAACGCCAAGCACTCAATTCAGCCATTTATTTTGGCCGAATTACTCCTCCTATAATGGCCAAATCCGTTGGTCTTTCACCATTTATGTGGTGGCTTTACTACCTCCATAATGGCCATTATTTGGCTTGTTATGGAGGAGCGTTTTCAGCCCCTCCCTCACCTATATAAACACCCCCTTACACCATTGTTGAGCACTACTAAGAATAGTTCATACAACACACAAAAATACACAACCAAAACAGTTTTCTTCCTACAATTTCCAAGCATCATTTCGTTACTCAATATTCTTCACGGTAGCATTTGAGTTTCCTTTGCTCAAGTATTCCATTGCTGTTTTATCTTGGGAGACAAATTGTCCAGGACGTATAAAGGATACATACGGGCAATATTGTCTTAAGGACGGAGTGCCACACTCGACTCAGCAAAAACAGTTTCTATTTTTCCGTCTTCAACAAAATTGTAATTTCAGTTTTGTGGTTCTATTGTAATTTTCAGATTTCTAGCTGAATTATTGAATCTTTGTTTATCCTTTCGAATACTTGTAATAGTTATATACTTCCCGTACTGCTTTATAAAGTACCATAGAGCAAAAACTTCCAACAATTCTCACAGATATTCAGTGAGAAAAGAAAAAATAGTAGTGTTTTCACACGAAAAAATTAAGAAGTTTCACAGCGTTTCAATGGGAACCTCTTTCCCACCAGGTGTTTTCCTAGTGAGTTGGTTCAGTGGGAATGTGGTGGAAAATCATGTTCTATAACACAAATTTCCCACTGATTGCCGGTGGGAAAAACCTCTTTCTAGTACTGACGATTCTGGAATTGTTCTCTGAATATCTTGATTGTTGAGAAGCGAAATACTCCAACTGAATGACTTAATTTGATGGAATTGGTCATATCTCAGATATTAACAAGAGTTTTGTTTCTTATTTTTCTTCAGATATTGCTCTTCACAGCTTGAAAATGAGAAAAGGTCTTCTTTCGTCAAGGCCTGGGAAGAAAGTGAAAAACGCAAAGTGGACAACAAGTAGGAATATATTCATTTATTGCATAATTGTTCTAGATAGAAAACTTATTGTTCTTAATTCAGTTTTTAGAAGTACAAATTTTCCAGCTCATGTAGATACAAGACATACATTATTCTTTGCGACAGCAAAGCTCGTTCCACCTTATTGCATCTTTACGTTTCTTTTGATAAAAACGTAACTGAAAGAAATAATCCCCTTGATTATTTTCATTGATTGAATAGATATATATACAAGTTACAAACCTTCTCCTACCATAATTCTACCTATACAATATGGTAAGTGTATATCCTAATTATGGTAAGTGTATAACCTAATCTAGGTAACAAATATACTACAATATACACACAATATACTTTCCTTAATACTAAAGATTTTGGCACCAATCTTGACGTGCTGAGCTGTTTAACACACCCCCGCAGTCATAGCGGGCGGTCTTCGAACGCTGAGACTGTCCCTAAAATCTTCAAAGAGAACCGCCGGTAGACCCTTTGTAAAAATGTCTGCAATTTGATAACGAGATGGGACATGGCATACGCGAACTTGACCCTTTGCAACCTTTTCACGGACAAAGTGAATGTCCATTTCGATATGCTTGGTGCGCTGGTGTTGAACTGGGTTACCTGAAAGGTAGATGGCACTAATGTTATCGCAATATACCAAGGTTGCCTTCTGAATGGGACAATGAAGCTCCAAAAGCAAATTACGTAGCCAACATGATTCTGAGACCACATTCGCTACCCCTCGATATTCTGCCTCTGCACTCGAGCGTGATAGAGTTGCCTGGCGCTTTGCCGACCATGAGACCAAGTTGTTGCCGAGGAACATACAATAGCCAGAAGTCGACCGTCTGGTGTCAGGACAACCACCCCAATCAGCATCCGTGTAAGAGACAAGTGTGGATGTAGAGGAAGGATACAAGTGCAACCCATAGTCTAGTGTCCCCTGAATATACCGAATGATGCGTTTGATTGCATTCATGTGCTCAACTCTGGGATCATGCATGAATAAACACACCTGCTCTGAACCGCATATGTAATATCCGGTCTGGTAAAGGTAAGATACTGGAGGGCCCCTGCAAGACTGCGATAGCGGGTCGGGTCCTCGTATGGTGCACCTGCTGCGGCGCTTAGCTTTGGGTTTGCATCAACTGGCGTGGAAGTGGACTTACAAGATGACATCCCAGCCCTCTCGATGATCTCAGCCGCATACTTCCGTTGAGACAGAAACAAACCACCTGAATGACGTTTGATGGCAATCCCCAAAAAATAACTCAACGGCCCTAAGTCCTTCATAGCAAATTCAGAACTGAGCATGGCCATGATAGACTGACGCAAAGCATCGGAGGAGGCAGTCAAAATGATATCATCCACATATAACAGAATATAGGCCAATGACGAACCACGGCGGTAGATGAACAAAGAATTGTCTGACCTGCTGTGTGTGAACCCAATAGTCGAAACAAAATCAGCAAATCGTGTATACCGAGCACGTGGAGACCGCTTAAGCCCATATAATGATTTCTTCAACAAACGAGACATGATGAGGGCGGTTGGGATCCCGAAACCCAACGGCTGATGCATATAGACTTTCCTTGAGGTCACCATGTAGAAAAGCATTCTTGACATCCAACCGATGGATTGGCCAAGTCTTTGAAAGAGCCAAGCTAAGCACGGTGCGAATGGTAGCCGGTTTGACCACCTGACTAAACGTCTCACCACAATCAATTCCAACTGCTTGAGTCTTACCATCACCAACAAGTCGCGCCTTATGTCGAGCAAAGGACCCATCGGAATTCTCCTTGTGAGCAAAAATCCACATAGACACGATAACATTAATACCATATGGACGGGCACCAACTCCCACGTCTTATTATCAATAAGAGCATTATATTCATCGGTCATAGCAATTTTCCAATTAGGGTCATTTAATGCGGACACGGGATTGCGGGGCAAGGGGGATTTAGAGACATCCGAATGTAAATTAAAATGTCTTTTAGGTGTAAAAATACCCCGCCGACTACGAGTGACCGGTCTATGAGTTGAGGAAGAATTGAGGGAATTTTGGGAATTTTCGGGCTCGGGATGGACCGGCCGGCGGGCGGTGGGCTGCTTGGCCCAAATCGGTACAGTGGGTTACGTTTACGGACCGGTTCCGGTGGGCTGGGACCGGCCCAATAACCGGAACTGTTCCGGTGGGCCGGAGCGATGAGGGAGTGACGTGATCGTGTGGGGCCGGCGGGCGGTGGGCCGCCGGGGAATTCTCGGGTACGGGAGTTGTCCGAAAAATTCCGAATAATATACGGGGATATTTGGTCATCCAAAAAATTATACGACTTAGGTTCGGGAGTATGAACTTTCGTAAATGGGAATTGAGTTTCATCAAAAATGACATGGCGATTGATTATGATTTTCTTGGAGGATAAATCAAAACACTTATAACCACGATGATTCGACGGATAACCCAAAAACACACACGGGGTAGACCGAGCCTGAAGTTTGTTAATTGTGGTGGATGGGAATAACGGATAACACAAGCACCCAAAAATCCGAAGGTGAGAATAAGAAGGGTTCTTATTATATAGGATTTTGAGGGGGGAAGAATATGTCAGACCTTTAGACGGAATTAGGTTAAGAAGGTAAGTGGCCATTTGTAGAGCATGATGCCAAAAATACGGAGGTATGGAGGCATGGATTATGAGAGTTCGGACAATGTTATTTATGGAACGAATTTTGCGTTCGGCTTTCCCATTTTGTGAAGATGTATGAGGACATGAAAACCGAAAATTTATCCCATGAGTAGCACAAAATTCTCGAAACTCCCTATTGTCATACTCCTTCCCATTATCACATTGAATATTTTTTATTTCTCTTTCGAATTGAGTACGAATGAACGCTCTAAATTTTATGAAGACGGAAAACACTTGTGATTTATTCGCAATTGGAAACGTCCACAAAAATCTAGAATAATCATCTAAGAAGAGAACATAATATCGATGACCCATTGAACTAAGAACAGGAGATGTCCATAAGTCGCTATGAATAATGTCAAATGGCATAGAAGTATGAGAATTGGAGTCTACAAATGGCAACTTAACAATTTTTCCTAATGAACAAGACTGACAAATTGGAGTACGACTCGTACCCTTACAAGAAATAAAGCTATTTTTATCTAAAACTGATAAAATAGAAGATCCCGGATGACCCAAACGAGCATGCCACATGGAAGGAGAGATGGCCGCAAAAGGCGATGGCAAGGTTTGGACTCGAAGGACTGAGACCGGGCATGATAGGATATAGATCCCCCCTACTATCACCCTCATGAGATGACTCCCCGTCTTGAAATCCTTCACCAGAGAAACCGAAAGGATCAAATTCAACAGAAACAGAATTGTCATTTGTGAACTTTCGGACAGACACTAAATTTTTAATCAATTTAGGAGCATGTAAAGTATTTTTCAAGAGAAGTGGTGGATTGGGAGGAGACAACGTTTTCTGACCATACCCTAGAATTGGAATTGAACTGCCATTACCAACAATTATTCCCCGAGGGGTGCTCAAATTGTAATAAGATGAGAGAGTACCTGATTCGGAAGTCATGTGAGTAGTGGCCCCGGTGTCCATGTACCAATTTGGGTCCGGTTGAGTTAATCCCAATGTGTGCATCGCGGCCTCGATATCAGTCTGAGTGGGGCCTGCTGCATGATGGGCTTGCGGAGAACGGGGCCCAAGGACTCCTGGCCGTGCTGGAACTGGGCCGTTACCGCCGTGGGGGCCGTTCTTTGGCCACCGGCCGCCGGGCCGCCACCGCCGGGTATTGGGCTCGCTTTGACCGGCCGCCCCACCGGCCGCCGCGGCTTCCGCCGAAGGGTGCCACCGCCACCGGCCCCACCGCTTGGGCCCACGGTGGTGGTGGCCCACCGTACCCGAATGGGACCCACCGCCCGCTTGTTGCTCACCGGAACCGCCACCAGAACCACCTCGTTTGCCCCCGCGGTTTTTGTTATTTTTGCGATTATTCTTGCCGCCACCATTATTATGGTTTTGGCCCGAATTATTAACAAAAACCGAAGGACTAGGAGAGGATGCCACCATGACAACTGGGCTTGCTCCGGTAGCCGCCTTTTTAGCCAAACCGGCTTCTTCCAACGTCAGCATGGAGCGGGCTTGATGAAAGTCGGGAAGAGGGTTGCTTTGGCGAAGGAGAGTTCCAACACCATTATAGGCCTCCGAAAGCCCGCAACCAACTGTAGAACTAGACGATTATTTGTCACTGGTGCGCCAACATTACGGAGTTGATCCGCCAATTCCTTTAGTTTCTTGCAATATGCAGAAACGTTCGGAAATACGTCCATTCGAACGAGAGAGAATTCCTGCTCGAGTGTGACGATACGGGAATGTTGGTTGTCTTGGAATATGTCACGCAATCTATTCCATGCAGCCATAGCCGTCGTATCGGGCTCCATAATCGTTTGTAGAAGGTCCACTGAAATAGTGGCGTATATCCACCGAAGAACGGTAGCATCAAGTGTAATCCACACCTCAGGATCCTCCGCAGGAAGGGGTCTAGCGGGAGGAATTATGTGATGAAGAACTTGATAAGAGATAGCGTGAATTTTAAACAACTCCGCCCATGTTGCATATTGAACGTTTTCCATCTCAAGGACAATAGGGACATTGAGCTTGATATTGGAAACCGTGAGGGCAGGGTGAAAATTGTTCTTAGACATATTTGAAAGAACAAAGAAGGAGGTTAAATTTAAGAGAGGTTTTTGAGAGCGGAAGACGAGATATTTGGAGAGAAAAACCCGAGGGAAGGGGGGGGGTTCTCGGCCAAGTATACAAAAGTTTGAGAGAAGAAAACTTTTGTTTAGACCTAGTCTCTTGATACCATGAAAGAAATAATCCCCTTGATTATTTTCATTGATTGAATAGATATATATACAAGTTACAAACCCTCTCCTACCATAATTCTACCTATACAATATGGTAAGTGTATATCCTAATTATGGTAAGTGTATAACCTAATCTAGGTAACAAATATACTACAATATACACACAATATACTTTCATTAATACTAAAGATTTTGGCACCAATCTTGACGTGCTGAGCTGTTTAACAGTAACTTTGCTCACCTCCTCAAGACATAAATTCTTTTAATTTGCCCGCGTCTTTTTAGTAAGGGTGGCCAGTGGGCCGGGCTGAGGGTCTGGCGGGGTCGGGGTCGGGGCGGGACGAGCCAGGGGGTCGGGGTCGGGTCTAGCGGGGCCGGCGGGGTCGGGTCTAGCGGGACTGCTCCCCGTCCGTCCGATCCCGATCCCGATCCCGTCGGTATCGGGTCGGGCGGGCTCGGGGCGGGGTACGGTCGTGTTTTCCTTTTTTTTTTTTTTTTTTTTTTAAATAACATATGTATAAAAAAACTCAATAAACAAAACAAGATAGTGTAATAAAAACATCTCAAGGCTGTTTTTGTGCCTCTTATATTATTTAATAGACATATGATTTTTTTGTAATACAAATACAATTGTCTAAAATCTAAATTGCAACTTTGTGGTGTTGTCCAAAAGTTGCAAATTACATAATAAAATTGCAATTAAAAAAATTACATTCTCAAAAAAAACTGTTCTAATTGCTTGATGATTTCCTGTGGTTCTTCGGTTGGAATTGGTATTTGTTGGTCAAATTGATCCACGTCGCTTCCACTACCTTCGGTTAAAATTTCGTTGTAGTTTTCATCATCTTCTTCGTTGATCTCCGGTTGACCGCACCTTCTCCGCTCCGCTCGTATCCAATCTCTCGAATAATACGCAATTTCCAAGCCGTCTCCGGCCAATGAGTGTCTGTGGTCTCCTATTTGATATCTGCGCTCGTTAAAAAGCGCTTTCGACGCAGCTTGATGACGCTTAAATGTTCAAAACATCTCGAGCCATCAATGAAAGTGTCGGAAAGGTCTTCTCATTCCCCTCCGGTATTTCGACAAGTCTTCATGTCCATCTTCATTGATAACTTCTTGATACGATGCAGAACCCCAAAACAAAAATATCCAACTCGCTAATTTGGTTAGTAGTAGAGGTACGGCCGCACATTCTATTTACGAGGCTTTCAATACTAGCCGCGAAACTTGATGTCTTTTGTGAGGTTGTGTTGAAGATGAAGAAGATGGTATGGAAGCCGGTAAGTTACTAACATTTTCTTGTTGATAAAATCTATATATATTTTTGCATTGGTGTTCTACGCTAGACACCGCTTCTTCTTTAGTTTGTTCAATAGGTGGTGGGTGATTTAGATTTTTGGGACTTGGAGGTGGTAGTATTTCTATACAATCGTAAATAGTTTCAATTAGTGATTTAGTACCGTCTATTTTAATAGTAGGATTTAATACAGAACCAATAATATAAATAGAGGGAATAGGAATAAAATATTTTTTAATTTTGACAAACATTTTTTTAATAGCTGCCTTATAAGTTGGTTTTTCCATATATTCACTAAGTAATAAAAATATTAGAGTTATATAAAATAACATAGTTGAAATAGTAGGATAATATATACCGGAAAATTCTTTTGTTGCTTGAAAAAATTTCTCTAAAAATACAATAAGTTCGGAAATTTTTACCCAATCACTATCTAAAATCATATCAGCTGGCTTTTTATTATGAGAGTTAAAAAATAAAGTTATAAGTAATTTATAGTCATAAGCAACAAGTAGTTGCTCGTATAAAGAATTCCACCTAGTGGATACTTCTTGTGGAATTCTTCTATAAGGTAGTCCACAATCGTGACAAGTTTTTTTATATTCTTTTCTACGTTGTACTTTATTACTTTTAAAAATAAAGTTTATAGCAAATTGTATTTTACTAAGAATGTCTTCAAAAAGTGATAGACCATCCTTTACAATTAAGTTATATATATGGCACGCGCATTTTATATGAAAATGGTCTGGAAAAGATGGAGTTAAACTATTTTTTAACATTGTAATTGCGTAATTGTTATTAGAAGCGTTATCTAATATAATAGTCAGAATTTTATCGGTAATTCCGTAATAATCGCACACATGATAAATATTTTCTGCAATAAAAGTACCAATGTGCCTATCATCTATATATCTATACGCTAAAATACGTTTTTGCATAGACCATTTAAAATCTATCCAATGACAAGTTACAGTTAAATAATCATGGCCGTTAGTACTACGACATATATCAGACGTGATAGATACTTTGCCATTAAAATGATATAATGAAAAACGTAAATATTGTTGATATTCATGCGCGAATTTAAATACATCTCTCTTAATAGTTGATCTAGGAAAACCGTTAAAAGCAGGATTATATATATCTCTAATGTAATGAATAAAACCGGAGATGAAGGAAATGAAAAAGGCAAACCCTCCACAAAGAACTAATTTTGATATTGCTTCCCTATCTCTATGTTTATTGTATTTAGAGCCTACAATTCCCCCCGTCATAGGGTTAATTTGACCACGTACTTGGTCCAGGACGAGTATCGGTATGTGAACCTTGTCCCGATGGAGCGGGCGTTTGCGCACCCGGTTTTAAAGCCTGGTATTGGGCATACCTAGCCGGATGAGCACTTACTACGTGTCTAATTAAACCCCCGTCCCACCGTGACCTTTTCCGGTTTTAAATTTTAAAACATTTTTACAAATTTTACATATGGCTACTTGATTCTCTACGTCCCTATCAAAAAATGTCCATGCATCGATTTTAATGGTCGTTTTTGGACCTCGTCTCATACTAGGGGGAATAGGAGGTATTTTAGTTGAAGGTGCACTAGTGGGTGTGTTGTCATCAACATTAGTGGGTATATCATCTAGATCATCGTCTAAATTAAAGTCTTCTTGAGTTCCAGAAAATAGCTCCTGGTCTAAATCTAATGGTATTGTAGGAAAATGTTGAGTATCAACAAAATCATCTGTGTAGGAATAAGATGACTAGAAGAAGTACCCTTGCCACCGGTTGCCCCTACTAGAAGAAGCACCCTTACCCTTACCCTTAAACATACATTTTAATCCTTCCATTTTAATTATGATAATAAATAATTAAAGACAATAAAATTAAGTGCGCTAAATAAAATAAACAGACAATAATAATTTAATGAAGGAACGAATGTACCAAACGCCGACGTAACGTCGACGTATAATCGAGAGGTTGAAAATTGAAACTTTGCCTGATGGAAGATCCTCAAGCTAGTTGCCAACTTCACTCACAATTCCCAAATGAATAAATAAAATTGAATATTTAGCAAACAATGTAGACTTGTAGAGAGAGATATTGAGAAATTAGAGAGATTGTAGGAAGATTTGTGAGAAAGATGAAGAGAAAATGAGTTATTTATAGTTGGAAAATTGGGTTAAAGTGTAAATATAATAACTTATGGGTTAAAAATAAATATTAAGGGGTTGGGGGAGGGGGGGCTAAAATGGACGTTGGCCAACGGCCATAATCTAAAATGGACGTTGGCCAACGGCCATAATCTAAAATGGCCGTTGGACCAGCGGCCATATTTGCAAAGGGGGGAAAAGGGCGGGGTCGGGGTCGGGGTCGGGGTCGGGACGGTCTCGGGGCGGGGTCGGGGTCGGCGGGCCTAGGGCGGGCTCGGGTCTGGCGGGACGAGACATCGTCCCGTCCCGAGTTCGAGTCCCGCCCCCGTTATTTTTTATTTTTTTTTAGCGGGGTCGTGGCGGGACCGGGGCGGGCTCGGGACGGGGTCGGGTCGGGGTCGGGCCGTCCCGGCCCACTGGCCAGCCCTACTTTTTAGGTTGAGATGTTAATACTTCGATTTAGATCATATATAATGTGAAAAACCAACACGTCATTGTTTTTAACCTTGCTTTGGCTATTGAATAGGACACAAAAGAAGCTCTCTAAAGTTGCAACATGGGAGAGGACCCAAAAAGCAAAGCTTGAAGCTAAACTGAAGAAACTTGAGGTAACCATGCTCAGACTATACATGCATCTTTGATGAATTTGAATTGCATATCCTTCAAGAAAGTGATTTATACGGGGAAAATATCTCAATATCTAAGTGATTTGTAATGCATTTTAAAAATTACTAGCGCTCGAGTACTTTTGAAGTGATCTTAACTATTCTATGAACCACTCTGCACTTCTGGCTGCAGATCAAATTGTGTTTCCCTTAATAGGTCAATAATATCGAGAAACCTTTAGCTCTAGCACCAGCCAAAAGCCGATTTAGGATTTAAGTTTTATGAGTTTTAACCTTTAAGGTTCTTAGCATTGAACCCATTATATTTTTAAACTTATGGGTTCATGTCTACTAGTTGTTGTAAATTTGTGGACTTCTACACATAAATTTACTCCGCATAAAAAATACTCGGTTCAGATGAACCTGGTGCGAACACGCTGCATCTGGCTCTGGCAGCAGCGGTAGCATGAAAATTTAATACCGGTATTGTTGTCTAATGCATGGTATGAAAAAGTCCATGTGGTCCAGTTTAGGATAGGAATCAAAATACTTTTGACCTAAGTTGCCCGGCTCTTCAATAATATTGTCGGATGTGTGTTGGATCCTCCATGAGGTATGCATTTTTGAAGGATCCGACACGGGTACAACAACATATTTGGAGAGAGTACGCAACATAGCTTTTGACCATTTTGGTTTTTTGATAGGTATTTGACCGTGTTGATCTCCCCTCTATGTTGATATTGATAATAAGCTGGTGGAGATTGTAGGATCAGCTAGAGCACAAGAAAGCAGAATATGCAGAGAAGATAAAAAATGAAGTAGCATTAATTCATAAGGAGGCAGATGAGAAGAGAGCCGTGGTTGACGCGAGACGAGGGCAAGAATTTCTGAAAGCAGAGGAGACGGCAGCCAAGTACCGCGCTACCGGGCAAGCCCCTAAGAAGCAGCTTCTTGGATGTTGTGGATGTTAATGATGTTATGAACTTGTGAAAGATCATCAAGGATAACTTTCACTTTTCACTTTGTAAATTTCATGCTAGTTGCTTTTTAGTGCGTGTGTTCTTTGATGAGTGTCCAATTTGGTTTCTGCTTTCTAGCTACTCTGTATATGAAAACTACTCATGTTGAATAAAATGTTGATGATAACAAGTGCTCTCCGAAAACTTTCACAAATATACTTCATTGGAAGGGAATCTATTTTGTTGTTTGTGAGAAAAATCTAGAGTGGATTAATTTCTCTCGTGTCAAATATTAGTCGCGTTGGTGAACTAAATCTGTTTCAAATATTTCACGTTTTAAAAATACAAGATGCGAAGGGGAGCTTTGGCGTAAGTGGCAAACCATGTGACTAGGAGGTCACGGGGTTCTAGTCGTGAAAACAACTACATCTTGCAGACAATAGATCATTTTTTTAATCCCTCCCCAGGAGCTCCTCTCTTTGCTCCCTTGGTGACTCGAACTTGCAACCTTCGGGTTGAAAGTAGAGGGTGCTTACCATTTGAGCAACCCCTCTTATCCAATAGACCCTTGTGGTGCGATCCTTATGCATTTAATATTTTTTGTTTTCAAGTTTATCTTTTACTAATTCAATAAGTGGAGTGTTAACTAAGCGAGATGTTTAAGAAAGAAGTATAGGGTAGGTTAGACAAATACTCTTCTTATGATTAAAGTAAATAATATGTCGGGTGTGCAAAATCTTAAAAGATAGATACTATGGACACGATGTAATATATATTTGGCCAGCAATTGAGAAAAAAGCAGTTTGAACAAATACTTGTAATTGAGTTATTAAAATGGTTTTTACAAGGGGTGTGTAAAAACCTTAAAAAGACATAATATGGACCGAAAATAGTACTATATATTTGGCCAACAGTTCAAATGCAACATCAACTAAGATGAGTAATCTAGTGTTTAATGATTAGCTATTCAAAATGAGCTCACCATATGGAGAGACTTGTACAAACAATCAGGCCAAGAGACCTGGATTTCTAAACATTTCAATATTTGACAGAGCCAAACCATATAGAGCTTTTACTGCAGCCGGAGGTACTAAATAACAACCAGCAGAAAGACGTAAAAGCCTAGGCGCGACAGTTACTTAAAGATTGCAAACTGCATGTTTTGGTGGAAGAGCAATTCAAGCAGCTTTCACTCAAAAAGGCAGCTCATGCCATTGTTACTACTAGGGAAATCCAAAAGAAGTTGATGTGCTGATTCAGAATCTTCCTCCAAATCATCCGAGCTAGTATGCAGTTGGCAATTCTTCCACTCTGCATCTTCATTTTGGTTGTTCCCTGAAGCTGAGGAACCGGTAAGACTAGCATGTATTACATGGTTACATAATACATTGTACATACAGAGAAATAAAGAATGGGAAAGAGAATGAATGGAGGTGACAGAAGTATGCGAGGCAATGAAGGAAACATCTATTTCTTGTGATAAATCTATTAGCGAATATTCTCCGAATATTCTTTGTATATTTTGTAATTATGATAGATGTATATTTAAGGTAACTTTGGATTCTAATTGTATTAGGAATCAACCTTTGTAAGGTAAGTTAGGATTCATACCATATTAGGAATCAACCTTTGTACAGCTATATATATTGTGAATAATGAAAGGAATCCCCAAGGGAAATTATTTCAATCTTTCATGGTCTCAAGAGCCTAAAACCTAAATCCCTTCTCTTCCTCATTCTCGGCCGAAATCAGCATTTTTTTTTCTGATTTCACAGGAAAAAAAAATTGGTTTCTTCCTCCCTTTCTCGGTCAAACCAGAAAATTCCCTTCCCTCGGCAGGCGGCAACCATGTCTTCCCCCACAAATTCCGGTTCATCCACTGGCACACTTGACAACCCCTCTCAACGTTCAGTATCTTCTTTTCATCCGGCATTCGCCGTTAACAACATCAAGAATTTTATCCCTATATTCCGGGTTCGCGGGTTCGCGGGTCTTCTGATATTATCTTTTTCGGGTTTCGGGTCCACCGCTGCCCGCCCGTCCGGTCCGGTTCCGAGTTCCGGGTTCTCGGGTTCTCAGGTTCTCGGGTTCTCGGGTTCACGGGTTCACGGGTTCACGGGTTCACGGGTTCACGGGTCACGGGTCACGGGTCACGGGCTGTGGGCTGTGGGTCTTCTAATATTATCTTTTTGGGCCAGAGAACTTTGCCAGAAGTACAGAGAACTTTTCCAGAAGTATAGTTTGATCCCAGAAGTTTCCAGATGTACATTTTGGTCCCTGAAGTTTCAAGATGTACAGTTTGGTCCTTGAAGTTTCCAGAACGTCAGAATTTGGACAGTCAAAGCAGAAACGCCAAGCACTCAATTCAGCCATTTATTTTGGCTGAATTACTCCTCCTATAATGGCCAAATCCGTTGGTCTTTCACCATTTATGTGGTGGCTTTACTACCTCCATAATGGCCATTATTTGGCTGTTATGGAGGCAGTTTTCAGCCCCTCCCTCACCTATATAAACACCCCCTTACACCATTGTTGAGCACTACTAAGAATAGTTCATACAACACACAAAAATACACAACCAAAACAGTTTTCTTCCTACAACTTCCAAGCATCATTTCGTTACTCAATATTCTTCACGGTAGCATTTGAGTTTCCTTTGCTCAAGTATTCCATTGCTGTTTTATCTTGGGAGACAAATTGTCCAGGACGTATAAAGGATACATACAGGGCAATATTGTCTTAAGGACGGAGTGCCACACTCGACTCAGCAAAAACAGTTTCTATTTTTCCGTCTTCAACAAAATTGTAATTTCAGTTTGTGGTTCTATTGTAATTTTCAGATTTCTAGCTGAATTATTGAATCTTTGTTTATCCTTTCGAATACTTGTAATAGTTATATACTTCCCGTACTGCTTTATAAAGTACCATAGAGCAAAAACTTCCAACAATTCTCACAGATATTCAGTGAGAAAAGAAAAAATAGTAGTGTTTTCACACGAAAAAATTAAGAAGTTTCACAGCGTTTCAATGGGAACCTCTTTCCCACCAGGTGTTTTCCTAGTGAGTTGGTTCAGTGGGAATGTGGTGGAAAATCATGTTCTATAACACAAATTTCCCACTGATTGCCGGTGGGAAAAACCTCTTTCTAGTAATCGACGATTACTCGGAATTGTTCTCTCGAATATCTTGATTGTTGAGAAGCGAAATACTCCAACCGAATGACTTAATTTGATGGAATTGGTCATATCTCGATATTAACAAGAGTTTTGTTTCTTATTTTTCTTCGGATATTGCTCTTCACACTTGAAAATGAGAAAAGGTCTTCTTTCGTCAAGGCACGGGAAGAAAGTGAAAAACGCAAAGTGGACAACAAGTAGGAATATATTCATTTATTGCATAATTGTTCTAGATAGAAAACTTATTGTTCTTAATTCAGTTTTTAGAAGTACAAATTTTCCAGCTCATGTAGATACAAGACATACATTATTCTTTGCGACAGCAAAGCTCGTTCCACCTTATTGCATCTTTACGTTTCTTTTGATAAAAACGTAACTGAAAGAAATAATCCCCTTGATTATTTTCATTGATTGAATAGATATATATACAAGTTACAAACCTTCTCCTACCATAATTCTACCTATACAATATGGTAAGTGTATATCCTAATTATGGTAAGTGTATAACCTAATCTAGGTAACAAATATACTACAATATACACACAATATACTTTCCTTAATACTAAAGATTTTGGCACCAATCTTGACGTGCTTTGAGTCGTTTAACACACCCCCGCAAGCATAGCGGGCGGTCTTCGAACGCCGAGATCGTCCCTAAAATCTTCAAAGAGAACCGCCGGTAGACCCTTTGTAAAAATGTCTGCAATTTGATAACGAGACGGGACATGGCATACGCGAACTTGACCCTTTGCAACCTTTTCACGGACAAAGTGAATGTCCATTTCGATATGCTTGGTGCGCCGGTGTTGAACTCGGGTTACCCGAAAGGTAGATGGCACTAATGTTATCGCAATATACCAAGGTTGCCTTCGAATGGGACAATGAAGCTCCAAAAGCAAATTACGTAGCCAACATGATTCGAGACCACATTCGCTACCCTCGATATTCGCCTCTGCACTCGAGCGTGATAGAGTTGCCTCGGCGCTTTGCCGACCATGAGACCAAGTTGTTGCCGAGGAACATACAATAGCCGAAGTCGACCGTGCGGTGTCGGGACAACCACCCCAATCGCATCCGTGTAAGAGACAAGTGTGGATGTAGAGGAAGGATACAAGTGCAACCCATAGTCTAGTGTCCCCCGAATATACCGAATGATGCGTTTGATTGCATTCATGTGCTCAACTCGGGATCATGCATGAATAAACACACCTGCCGAACCGCATATGTAATATCCGGTGCGGTAAAGGTAAGATACTTTTGGAGGGCCCCCGCAAGATCTGCGATAGCGGGTCGGGTCCTCGTATGGTGCACCCGCCGCGCGCTTAGCTTTGGGTTTGCATCAACCGGCGTGGAAGTGGACTTACAAGATGACATCCCGCCCTCTCGATGATCTCGGCCGCATACTTCCGTTGAGACGAAACAAACCACCCGAATGACGTTTGATGGCAATCCCCAAAAATAACTCAACGGCCCTAAGTCCTTCATAGCAAATTCGAACCGAGCATGGCCATGATAGACCGACGCAAAGCATCGGAGGAGGCGGTCAAAATGATATCATCCACATATAACGAGAATATAGGCCAATGACGAACCACGGCGGTAGATGAACAAAGAATTGTCGACCCGCTGTGTGTGAACCCAATAGTCGAAACAAAATCAGCAAATCGTGTATACCGGCACGTGGAGACTCGCTAAGCCCATATAATGATTTCTTCAACAAACAGACATGATGAGGGGCGGTTGGGATCCCCGAAACCCAACGGCTGATGCATATAGACTGTTTCCTTGAGGTCACCATGTAGAAAAGCATTCTTGACATCCAACCGATGGATTGGCCAAGTCTTTGAAAGAGCCAAGCTAAGCACGGTGCGAATGGTAGCCGGTTTGACCACCGGACTAAACGTCTCACCACAATCAATTCCAACTCGCCGAGTCTTACCATCACCAACAAGTCGCGCCTTATGTCGAGCAAAGGACCCATCGGAATTCTCCTTGTGAGCAAAAATCCACATAGACACGATAACATTAATACCATATGGACGGGCACCAACTCCCACGTCTTATTATCAATAAGAGCATTATATTCATCATCATAGCAATTTTCCAATTAGGGTCATTTAATGCGGACACGGGATTGCGGGGCAAGGGGGATTTAGAGACATCCGAATGTAAATTAAAATGTCTTTTAGGTGTAAAAATACCCCGCCGACTACGAGTGACCGGTCTATGAGTTGAGGAAGAATTGAGGGAATTTTGGGAATTTTCTCGGGCTCGGGATGGACCGGCCGGCGGGCAGCGGGGCTGCTGGCCCAAATCGGCTCTGGGCCGGGTTCGTTTCCGGACCGGTTGCAGTGGGCTGGACCGGCCCAATAACCGGAACTGTTCCGGTGGCCGGAGCGAGGGAGTGACGTGATGTGGGGCCGGCGGGCGTGGGCCCGCCGGGGAATTCAGGTACGGGAGTTGTCCGAAAAATTCCGAATAATATACGGGGATATTTGGTCATCCAAAAAATTATACGACTTAGGTTCGGGAGTATGAACTTTCGTAAATGGGAATTGAGTTTCATCAAAAATGACATGGCGATTGATTATGATTTTCTTGGAGGATAAATCAAAACACTTATAACCACGATGATTCGACGGATAACCCAAAAACACACACGGGGTAGACCGAGCCTGAAGTTTGTTAATTGTGGTGGATGGGAATAACGGATAACACAAGCACCCAAAAATCCGAAGGTGAGAATAAGAAGGGTTCTTATTATATAGGATTTTGAGGGGGAAGAATATGTCGACCTTTAGACGGAATTAGGTTAAGAAGGTAAGTGGCCATTTGTAGAGCATGATGCCAAAAATACGGAGGTATGGAGGCATGGATTATGAGAGTTCGGACAATGTTATTTATGGAACGAATTTTGCGTTCGGCTTTCCCATTTTGTGAAGATGTATGAGGACATGAAAACCGAAAATTTATCCCATGAGTAGCACAAAATTCTCGAAACTCCCTATTGTCATACTCCTTCCCATTATCACATTGAATATTTTTTATTTCTCTTTCGAATTGAGTACGAATGAACGCTCTAAATTTTATGAAGACGGAAAACACTTGTGATTTATTCGCAATTGGAAACGTCCACAAAAATCTAGAATAATCATCTAAGAAGAGAACATAATATCGATGACCCATTGAACTAAGAACAGGAGATGTCCATAAGTCGCTATGAATAATGTCAAATGGCATAGAAGTATGAGAATTGGAGTCTACAAATGGCAACTTAACAATTTTTCCTAATGAACAAGACTGACAAATTGGAGTACGACTCGTACCCTTACAAGAAATAAAGCTATTTTTATCTAAAACGATAAAAAATAGAAGATCCCGATGACCCAAACGAGCATGCCACATGGAAGGAGAGATGGTGCAAAAGTCCGATGGCAAGGCCGGACTCGAAGGACCGAGACCGGGCATGATAGGATATAGATCCCCCTACTATCACACCTCATGAGATGACTCCCCGTCTTGAAATCCTTCACAGAAAACCGAAAGGATCAAATTCAACGAAACGAATTGTCATTTGTGAACTTTCGGACAGACACTAAATTTTTAATCAATTTAGGAGCATGTAAAGTATTTTTCAAGAGAAGTGGTGGATTGGGAGGAGACAACGTTTTCTGACCATACCCTAGAATTGGAATTGAACTGCCATTACCAACAATTATTCCCCGAGGGGTGCTCAAATTGTAATAAGATGAGAGAGTACCTGATTCGGAAGTCATGTGAGTAGTGGCCCCGGTGTCCATGTACCAATTTGGGTCCGGTTGAGTTAATCCCAATGTGTGCATCGCGGCCTCGATATCAGTCTGAGTGGGGCCGCCGCATGATGGGCTTGCGGAGAACGGGGCCCAAGGACTCCCCGGCCGTGCCGGAACCGGGCCGTTACCGCCGTGGGGGCCGTTCTCGGGCCACCGGCCGCGGGCCGCCACCGCCGGGTATTGGGCTCGCCGGACCGGCCACCCACCGGCCGCCGGCGGCTTCTTGCCGAAGGGTGCCACTGCCACTGGCCCCACTGCTGGGCCCACGGTGGTGGTGGCCCACTGTACCCCGAATGGGACCCACCGCCTGCTTGTTGCTCACCGGAACCGCCACCAGAACCACCTCGTTTGCCCCCGCGGTTTTTGTTATTTTTGCGATTATTCTTGCCGCCACCATTATTATGGTTTTGGCCCGAATTATTAACAAAAACCGAAGGACTAGGAGAGGATGCCACCATGACAACCGGGCTTGCTCCGTAGCCGCCTTTTTAGCCAAACCGGCTTCTTCCAACGTCGGCGTGGAGCGGGCTTGATGAAAGTCGGGAAGAGGGTTGCTTTGGCGAAGGAGAGTTCCAACACCATTATAGGCCTCCGAAAGCCCGCAACCAACCGTAGAACTAGACGATTATTTGTCACTGGTGCGCCAACATTACGGAGTTGATCCGCCAATTCCTTTAGTTTCTTGCAATATGCGAGAAACGTTCGGAAATACGTCCATTCGAACGAGAGAGAATTCTGCTCGAGTGTGACGATACGGAATGTTGGTTGTCTTGGAATATGTCACGCAATCTATTCCATGCAGCCATAGCCGTCGTATCGGGCTCCATAATCGTTTGTAGAAGGTCCACTGAAATAGTGGCGTATATCCACCGAAGAACGGTAGCATCAAGTGTAATCCACACCTCAGGATCCTCCGCAGGAAGGGGTCTAGCGGGAGGAATTATGTGATGAAGAACTTGATAAGAGATAGCGTGAATTTTAAACAACTCCGCCCATGTTGCATATTGAACGTTTTCCATCTCAAGGACAATAGGGACATTGAGCTTGATATTGGAAACCGTGAGGGCAGGGGGTGAAAATTGTTCTTAGACATATTTGAAAGAACAAAGAAGGAGGTTAAATTTAAGAGAGGTTTTTGAGAGCGGAAGACGAGATATTTGGAGAGAAAAACCCGAGGGAAGGGGGGGGGTTCTCGGCCAAGTATACAAAAGTTTGAGAGAAGAAAACTTTTGTTTAGACCTAGTCTCTTGATACCATGAAAGAAATAATCCCCTTGATTATTTTCATTGATTGAATAGATATATATACAAGTTACAAACCCTCTCCTACCATAATTCTACCTATACAATATGGTAAGTGTATATCCTAATTATGGTAAGTGTATAACCTAATCTAGGTAACAAATATACTACAATATACACACAATATACTTTCCTTAATACTAAAGATTTTGGCACCAATCTTGACGTGCTGAGCTGTTTAACAGTAACTTTGCTCACCTCCTCAAGACATAAATTCTTTTAATTTGCCCGCGTCTTTTTAGTAAGGGTGGCCAGTGGGCCGGGCTGAGGGTCTGGCGGGGTCGGGGTCGGGGCGGGACGAGCCAGGGGGTCGGGGTCGGGTCTAGCGGGGCCTGGCGGGGTCGGGTCTAGCGGGACCTGCTCCAGTCCCGTCCCGATCCCGATCCCGATCCCGTCGGTATCGGGTCGGGGCGGGCTCGGGGCGGGGTACGGTCGTGTTTTCCTTTTTTTTTTTTTTTAAATAACATATGTATAAAAAAACTCAATAAACAAAACAAGATAGTGTAATAAAAACATCCCAAGGCTGTTTTTGTGCCTCTTATATTATTTAATAGACATATGATTTTTTTGTAATACAAATACAATTGTCTAAAATCTAAATTGCAACTTTGTGGTGTTGTCCAAAAGTTGCAAATTACATAATAAAATTGCAATTAAAAAAATTACATTCTCAAAAAAAACCTGTTCTAATTGCTTGATGATTTCCTGTGGTTCTTCGGTTGGAATTGGTATTTGTTGGTCAAATTGATCCACGTCGCTTCCACTACCTTCGGTTAAAATTTCGTTGTAGTTTTCATCATCTTCTTCGTTGATCTCCGGTTGACCGCACCTTCTCCGCTCCGTTCGTATCCAATCTCTGAATAATACCGCAATTTCCAAGCCGTCTCCGACCAATGAGTGTCTGTGGTCTCCTATTTGATATCTGCTCGCGAAAAAGCGCTTTCGACGCATTGATGACGCTTAAATGTTCAAAACATCTCGAGCCATCAATGAAAGTGTCGGAAAGGTCTTCTCATTCCCCTCCAAAGATATTTCAAAGCAAGTCTTCATGTCCATCTTCATTGATAACTTCTTGATACGGTACGAACCCCGCAAAACCAAAATATCCAACTCGCTAATTTGGTTAGTAGTAGAGGTACGGCCGCACATTCTATTTCTGAGGCTTTCAATACTAGCCGCAGAAACAGCATGTCTTTTGTGAGGTTGTGTTGAAGATGAAGAAGATGGTATGGAAGCCGGTAAGTTACTAACATTTTCTTGTTGATAAAATCTATATATATTTTTGCATTGGTGTTCTACGCTAGACACCGCTTCTTCTTTAGTTTGTTCAATAGGTGGTGGGTGATTTAGATTTTTGGGACTTGGAGGTGGTAGTATTTCTATACAATCGTAAATAGTTTCAATTAGTGATTTAGTACCGTCTATTTTAATAGTAGGATTTAATACGAAACCAATAATATAAATAGAGGGAATAGGAATAAAATATTTTTTAATTTTGACAAACATTTTTTTAATAGCTGCCTTATAAGTTTGGTTTTTCCATATATTCACTAAGTAATAAAAATATTAGAGTTATATAAAATAACATAGTTGAAATAGTAGGATAATATATACCGGAAAATTCTTTTGTTGCTTGAAAAAATTTCTCTAAAAATACAATAAGTTCGGAAATTTTTACCCAATCACTATCTAAAATCATATCACCGTTTGGCTTTTTATTATGAGAGTTAAAAAATAAAGTTATAAGTAATTTATAGTCATAAGCAACAAGTAGTTGCTCGTATAAAGAATTCCACCTAGTGGATACTTCTTGTGGAATTCTTCTATAAGGTAGTCCACAATCGTGACAAGTTTTTTTTATATTCTTTTCTACGTTGTACTTTATTACTTTTAAAAATAAAGTTTATAGCAAATTGTATTTTACTAAGAATGTCTTCAAAAAGTGATAGACCATCCTTTACAATTAAGTTATATATATGGCACGCGCATTTTATATGAAAATGGTCCGGAAAAGATGGAGTTAAACTATTTTTTAACATTGTAATTGCGTAATTGTTATTAGAAGCGTTATCTAATATAATAGTCGAATTTTATCGGTAATTCCGTAATAATCGCACACATGATAAATATTTTCTGCAATAAAAGTACCAATGTGCCTATCATCTATATATCTATACGCTAAAATACGTTTTTGCATAGACCATTTAAAATCTATCCAATGACAAGTTACGGTTAAATAATCATGGCCGTTAGTACTACGACATATATCGTACGTGATAGATACTTTGCCATTAAAATGATATAATGAAAAACGTAAATATTGTTGATATTCATGCGCGAATTTAAATACATCTCTCTTAATAGTTGATCTAGGAAAACCGTTAAAAGCAGGATTATATATATCTCTAATGTAATGAATAAAACCGGAGATGAAGGAAATGAAAAAGGCAAACCCTCCACAAAGAACTAATTTTGATATTGCTTCCCTATCTCTATGTTTATTGTATTTAGAGCCTACAATTCCCCCCGTCATAGGGTTAATTTGACCCCGTACTTGGTCCGGGACAAGATATCGATATGTGAACCTTGTCCCGATGGAGCGGGCGTTTGCGCACCCGGTTTTAAAGCCTGGTATTGGGCATACCTAGCTGGATGAGCACTTACTACGTGTCTAATTAAACCCCCCGTCCCACCGTGACCTTTTCCAGTTTTAAATTTTAAAACATTTTTACAAATTTTACATATGGCTACTTGATTCTCTACGTCCCTATCAAAAAATGTCCATGCATCTGATTTTAATGGTCGTTTTGCTGGACCTCGTCTCATACTAGGGGGAATAGGAGGTATTTTAGTTGAAGGTGCACTAGTGGGTGTGTTGTCATCAACATTAGTGGGTATATCATCTAGATCATCGTCTAAATTAAAGTCTTCTTGAGTTCCAGAAAATAGCTCCTGGTCTAAATCTAATGGTATTGTAGGAAAATGTTGAGTATCAACAAAATCATCCTGTGTAGGAATAAGATGACTAGAAGAAGTACCCTTGCCCTGGTTGCCCCTACTAGAAGAAGCACCCTTACCCTTACCCTTAAACATACATTTTAATCCTTCCATTTTAATTATGATAATAAATAATTAAAGACAATAAAATTAAGTGCGCTAAATAAAATAAACAGACAATAATAATTTAATGAAGGAACGAATGTACCAAACGCCGACGTAACGTCGACGTATAATCGAGAGGTTGAAAATTGAAACTTTGCATGATGGAAGATCCTCAAGCTAGTTGCCAACTTCACTCACAATTCCCAAATGAATAAATAAAATTGAATATTTAGCAAACAATGTAGACTTGTAGAGAGAGATATTGAGAAATTAGAGAGATTGTAGGAAGATTTGTGAGAAAGATGAAGAGAAAATGAGTTATTTATAGTTGGAAAATTGGGTTAAAGTGTAAATATAATAACTTATGGGTTAAAAATAAATATTAAGGGGTTGGGGGGGGGGGGGGACGGGGGCTAAAATGGACGTTGGCCAACGGCCATAATCTAAAATGGTCGTTGGACCGGCGGCCATATTTGCAAAGGGGGAAAAGGGCGGGGTCGGGGTCGGGGTCGGGGTCGGGACGGTCTCGGGGCGGGGTCGGGGTCGGCGGGCCTAGGGCGGGCTCGGGTCGGCGGGACGAGACATCGTCCCGTCCCGAGTTCGAGTCCCGCCCCGTTATTTTTTATTTTTTTTTAGCGGGGTCGTGGCGGGACCGGGGCGGGCTCGGGACGGGGTCGGGTCGGGGTCGGGCCGTCCCGGCCCACTGACCAGCCCTACTTTTTAGGTTGAGATGTTAATACTTCGATTTAGATCATATATAATGTGAAAAACCAACACGTCATTGTTTTTAACCTTGCTTTGGCTATTGAATAGGACACAAAAGAAGCTCTCTAAAGTTGCAACATGGGAGAGGACCCAAAAAGCAAAGCTTGAAGCTAAACTGAAGAAACTTGAGGTAACCATGCTCAGACTATACATGCATCTTTGATGAATTTGAATTGCATATCCTTCAAGAAAGTGATTTATACGGGGAAAATATCTCAATATCTAAGTGATTTGTAATGCATTTTAAAAATTACTAGCGCTCGAGTACTTTTGAAGTGATCTTAACTATTCTATGAACCACTCTGCACTTCTGGCTGCAGATCAAATTGTGTTTCCCTTAATAGGTCAATAATATCGAGAAACCTTTAGCTCTAGCACCAGCCAAAAGCCGATTTAGGATTTAAGTTTTATGAGTTTTAACCTTTAAGGTTCTTAGCATTGAACCCATTATATTTTTAAACTTATGGGTTCATGTCTACTAGTTGTTGTAAATTTGTGGACTTCTACACATAAATTTACTCCGCATAAAAAATACTCGGTTCAGATGAACCTGGTGCGAACACGCTGCATCTGGCTCTGGCAGCAGCGGTAGCATGAAAATTTAATACCGGTATTGTTGTCTAATGCATGGTATGAAAAAGTCCATGTGGTCCAGTTTAGGATAGGAATCAAAATACTTTTGACCTAAGTTGCCCGGCTCTTCAATAATATTGTCGGATGTGTGTTGGATCCTCCATGAGGTATGCATTTTTGAAGGATCCGACACGGGTACAACAACATATTTGGAGAGAGTACGCAACATAGCTTTTGACCATTTTGGTTTTTTGATAGATATTTGACCGTGTTGATCTCCCCTCTATGTTGATATTGATAATAAGCTGGTGGAGATTGTAGGATCAGCTAGAGCACAAGAAAGCAGAATATGCAGAGAAGATAAAAAATGAAGTAGCATTAATTCATAAGGAGGCAGATGAGAAGAGAGCCGTGGTTGACGCGAGACGAGGGCAAGAATTTCTGAAAGCAGAGGAGACGGCAGCCAAGTACCGCGCTACCGGGCAAGCCCCTAAGAAGCAGCTTCTTGGATGTTGTGGATGTTAATGATGTTATGAACTTGTGAAAGATCATCAAGGATAACTTTCACTTTTCACTTTGTAAATTTCATGCTAGTTGCTTTTTAGTGCGTGTGTTCTTTGATGAGTGTCCAATTTGGTTTCTGCTTTCTAGCTACTCTGTATATGAAAACTACTCATGTTGAATAAACTGTTGATGATAACAAGTGCTCTCCGAAAACCTTCACAAATATACTTCATTGGAAGGGAATCTATTTTGTTGTTTGTGAGAAAAATCTAGAGTGGATTAATTTCTCTCGTGTCAAATATTAGTCGCGTTGGTGAACTAAATCTGTTTCAAAATATTTCACGTTTTAAAAATACAAGATGCGAAGGGGAGCTTTGGCGTAAGTGGCAAACCATGTGACTAGGAGGTCACGGGGTTCTAGTCGTGAAAACAACTACATCTTGCAGACAATAGATCATTTTTTTAATCCCTCCCCAGGAGCTCCTCTCTTTGCTCCCTTGGTGACTCGAACTTGCAACCTTCGGGTTGAAAGTAGAGGGTGCTTACCATTTGAGCAACCCCTCTTATCCAATAGACCATTGTGGTGCGATCCTTATGCATTTAATATTTTTTGTTTTCAAGTTTATCTTTTACTAATTCAATAAGTGGAGTGTTAACTAAGCGAGATGTTTAAGAAAGAAGTATAGGGTAGGTTAGACAAATACTCTTCTTATGATTAAAGTAAATAATATGTCGGGTGTGCAAAATCTTAAAAGATAGATACTATGGACACGATGTAATATATATTTGGCCAGCAATTGAGAAAAAAGCAGTTTGAACAAATACTTGTAATTGAGTTATTAAAATGGTTTTTACAAGGGGGGTGTAAAAACCTTAAAAAGACATAATATGGACCGAAAATAGTACTATATATTTGGCCAACAGTTCAAATGCAACATCAACTAAGATGAGTAATCTAGTGTTTAATGATTAGCTATTCAAAATGAGCTCACCATATGGAGAGACTTGTACAAACAATCAGGCCAAGAGACCTGGATTTCTAAACATTTCAATATTTGACAGAGCCAAACCATATAGAGCTTTTACTGCAGCCGGAGGTACTAAATAACAACCAGCAGAAAGACGTAAAAGCCTAGGCGCGACAGTTACTTAAAGATTGCAAACTGCATGTTTTGGTGGAAGAGCAATTCAAGCAGCTTTCACTCAAAAAGGCAGCTCATGCCATTGTTACTACTAGGGAAATCCAAAAGAAGTTGATGTGCTGATTCAGAATCTTCCTCCAAATCATCCGAGCTAGTATGCAGTTGGCAATTCTTCCACTCTGCATCTTCATTTTGGTTGTTCCCTGAAGCTGAGGAACCGGTAAGACTAGCATGTATTACATGGTTACATAATACATTGTACATACAGAGAAATAAAGAATGGGAAAGAGAATGAATGGAGGTGACAGAAGTATGCGAGGCAATGAAGGAAACATCTATTTCTTGTGATAAATCTATTAGCGAATATTCTCCGAATATTCTTTGTATATTTTGTAATTATGATAGATGTATATTTAAGGTAACTTTGGATTCTAATTGTATTAGGAATCAACCTTTGTAAGGTAAGTTAGGATTCATACCATATTAGGAATCAACCTTTGTACAGCTATATATATTGTGAATAATGAAAGGAATCCCCAAGGGAAATTATTTCAATCTTTCATGGTCTCAAGAGCCTAAAACCTAAATCCCTTCTCTTCCTCATTCTCGGCCGAAATCAGCATTTTTTTTTCTGATTTCACAGGAAAAAAAAATTGGTTTCTTCCTCCCTTTCTCGGTCAAACCAGAAAATTCCCTTCCCTCGGCAGGCGGCAACCATGTCTTCCCCCACAAATTCCGGTTCATCCACTGGCACACTTGACAACCCCTCTCAACGTTCAGTATCTTCTTTTCATCCGGCATTCGCCGTGAACAACATCAAGAATTTTATCCCTATAATTTTTGACCAAGAAGACTGTCAATATTCCATGTGGATGGAACTATTCTACATTCATGCATGTGCATACAACGTGCTCGATCATATTGACGAATCTGTTCCTCGTCCCACCGATGTTACAGACTCAATTTGGCGTCGTCTTGACGCCATCGTCAAATAATGGATCTACGGCACCATCTCCAAAGACATGTTGTGCACTATCATGAAAACAGGTGTTACGGCACGTGAACTTTGGGTCCGGCTAGAAGAAATCTTTCATGACAATAAAAATACTCGGGCCGTATATTTGGAAGAGCAATTCAATAATACCCGCCTCGAGAATTTTAACAACATGTCCGAATATTGTAAGCAACTGAAACTCATAATCGATCAACTATCCAACGTCGGGACTTCTATTTCAGAAACCAAGATGGTGCTTCAACTTGTTGCGGCTTTACCAAAAGGTGAATATGACACACTCGCAACAATGATTCAACAAGCCGACCCTCTCCCAAGTTTCAACAAGGCACGTTCCCAACTATTGTTGGAAGAAACTAGACGTGCTAAACAAGAGGAACATAATCAAATGGGGTTAACCGTTGACAGGATGGCAACACCTGCGACCAGCAACAACCAACCATCACAGCATGTCCAAAGCGACCATCGGAGGTCGTGGCGACAGAGGTCGTGGCGACAGAGGTCGTGGCGACAGAGGTCATGGCGACAGAGGTCGTGGCGACAGAGGTCGTGGCGACAGAGGTCGTGGCGACAGAGGTCGCAACAACAAAGTCAAGGGCCGCGGAAAAGGCCAACGCAACCAGTGGCTCGGACAAAGCGACAACGCAGCGATGCGGTGGTCTAACCAAAGCGGCGGCGGTGGTCTAACCAAGCGGCGGCGGGGCCCAACCAGCGAGACCGGGCCTCGCTCGCATGCCCGTACCCGACCGCAGGGGGCCCGGTTCCCAGCGCCTTGGTCGATCGGCCTCTTGGGCCCCCCCACCACCGGCGAGCCCACCAACAGCAGCAGCCCAGCGGCCTGGCCCCGACTGATTTGGGCTAGGCCTACACCACCGTGAACCTTCAACAACCCGACGATAATTGGTACATGGACACCGGAGCCACATCTCACCTCACCCGGTCGTCAGGTAACCTATCTCAACTACGTCGGTTAAAGTGTCCTCAATTTATTACTGTCGGCAATGGTCTTCGCATTCCAATTGAAGGTTACGGTAACACACACACCAAACATCCACACCCACCTTTCTCCCTAAACCACGTCCTATACACACCTAACATCATTAAAAACTTAATCTCTGTTAGAAAATTCACTAGCAATAATTATGTGTCTGTCGAATTTGACCCTTTTGGTTTTTCTGTAAAGAAACTCAATACGGGGAAAATTCTTCTTGTATTAGGAATCAACCTTTGTAATAATGGGAAAATTGCCCAACATTATTTTTCTTGTCCACTAGGCAAACATACTCGTCTTCCATTTATGTCATCAAACAGTGTTACATTTTCTCCCTTTGAATTCATGCTGATTTGTGGACATCTCCGATTGTTAGCTCTTTGGGTCATAAATTCTATCTAGTATTCTTGGATGATTTTTCACATTTTGTCTGAATTTACCCACTGAAATTCAAATCTGAAGTTTTTACAAAATTCCTCGAGTTTCAAAAATTCATTAAAACACAATTTGAAAAAATCTATCAAATCATTCCAATGTGATAATGGACGTAAATTTAATAACTCGGCATTTCACAATTTATGTTCTAAACAAGGCATGGTTTTCCATTTTTCTTGTCCCTATACTGCTTCCCAAAACGGAAAGGCTGAAAGAATTATACGTACCATCAATAACATGGTTCGCACACTTCTGTTTCATGCCTGCCTACCACCGCCTTTTTGGGTCTATGCTGTCAAAATGGTAGAATCTCTTCTTAATATTTTACCAACTAGCACACTCCAAAACAAGACCCCTACCAAAATCTTATACCGTAGGCTGCCATCATATGATCACCTACGTATTTTTGGATGCTTATGCTACCCTAACATGGCCTCCATTGCACCTCACAAACTTGCCTCTCGCACTCTGTCATGTGTCTTCCTTGGTCTATCTCCTAATCATCGGGGCTACTTGTGCTATGACATTGCTACTCGCAAAATCATCGTCTCCCGTCACGTCACCTTTGACGAGACAACCTTTCCTTTTTTAAATCTTCGGAAATTTCATACCACTGATTACATCTTTCTCGATGAACCAAGTCTGTCCCCGGTCATCCAAAATCTATACCAACAGCAGCCCACTGTTCCGATAGTCTCGCCACTGTCCGGCACCACCCCAACAGCTCTCTGCTCACCCCTACAGCCCACAGTCGAGTCACCTGCACCACCAGCGACACTGCTGCCCATCACTCCAACAACTAGTCCAGCACACTGTCCAGAAACCAGTCCAGCTGAACTGCTGCCCACTGGTCCAGAACCAGTGGACCAGCAACCTCCCAGCCCCGACCCACCGCCACTGCCGTCTCATCGCATGGAGACTCGTGCACAACACGGGATCTTCAAACCCAAAGTTCACTTCAGTCTCTCCACACAAACCTTATCACCCATTCCAAAAAATCCAAAACTAGCAAAACTGGACCCAAATTGGAATGCGGCCATGTGCGAGGAATTTAACGCTTTAACCAAGCAGAACACTTGGGATTTGGACCTAGACCCGAAGGTGTGAATGTTATCCGGTGTATGTGGCTATTTCGGCACAAGTTCGAGACAGTGGTGACTTAGAGAGGTATAAGGCAAGACTAGTCGCCAATGGCACTAATCAGAAGGAGGGTATTGATTGTGGTGAGACATTCAGTCCGGTTGTTAAACCGGCCATTATTCGGACTGTTCTCAGTATTGCTATGGGCATGCATTGGCCGATTCATCAGCTTGATGTCAAGAATGCATTCCTTCATGGGGATTTAAAAGAGACTGTGTACATGCATCAGCCTCCTGGCTTTGTTCATCCGACAGCTCCGCAGTTTGTGTGTCGTCTCAGGAAGTCATTGTCTGGATTGAAACAGGCACCCCGCGCTTGGTATGATCGTTTTGCCAGGTATCTTCTGTAGATTGGTTTTGTATATAGCAGGTGTGATAACTTTCTCTTCACTTTTCACCGAGGTAGCAACACTGCATATTTTCTATTATATGTCGATGACATTGTTCTTACTGCCTCATCTGACGGCTTGAAGAATGAAATCATTGCTCTACTCAAAACTGAATTTGCTATGATTGACTTGGGCAAGCTAAGTTATTTTTTGGGTATATCGGTGACCAGATCTGCAGCCATTATGTTCCTGTGTCAGCGTAAGTATGCAGAAGAGATAGTGTACAGGGCCAAGAAAGCAAATTGTAAAATTATGCCAACTCCGGTGGACTCCAAATCCAAGCTTAGTGCCAATGACGGTGCGCCAGCTTCGATCCCACTCTATATCGGAGTCTAGCGGTGTGCTCTTCGATGTCTTACATTCACTAGGCCCGATATTGCATATGTCGTTCGGCGGTGTGTCTGTTCATGCACGACCCCCGAGAGTCCCATTTTTCCGCCATCAAACGTATTATCAGATACGTTAAGGGCACACTAGACTTTGGATTACACCTATACCCCTCTGCCCCAACCAAGTTACTTGCCTACACAGATGCAGATTGGGCAGGATGCCCAGACATACGTCGCTCCACCTCAGGGTACTGTGTATTTCTTGGGGATAATCTTATCCCATGGTCCGCCAAGAGGCAGGCCACACTATCCCGTTCGAGTGCTAAAGCAGAATATCGCGGTGTTGCTAATGTAGTTGCTGAGATCTGTTGGCTCCGAAATCTTCTTTTGGATCTCCAGTGTCCACTTCGCAAGGCGTCTATAGTCTATTGTGACAACATATCTGCCATCTATATGTCTCATAATCCGGTCCAACATCAGCGGACTAAGCATATTGAGATGGATATCCAGTTTGTGCGAGAGAAGGTTGCTCGTGGTCAGGTCAAAATATTACACGTGTCTTCCTCTTATCAGTATGCAGACATCTTCACAAAGGGACTACCGCGATGCTCTTCACCGATTTTCCGATCCGGCCTTAGCGTTCGGCCTCCTCCCCGCTTCGTCCGAGGGGAGTATTAGCGAATATTCTCCGAATATTCTCTGTATATTTTGTAATTATGATAGATGTATATTTAAGGTAACTTAGGATTCTAATTGTATTAGGAATCAACCTTTGTAAGGTAAGTTAGGATTCGTACCATATTAGGAATCAACCTTTGTACAGCTATATATATTGTGAATAATGAAAGTTATCCCCAAGGGAAATTATTTCAATCTTTCAAAATCAAATGTCCTTCGTTTTAGGCTATCCTTACTCTCCATAGTGGTGGGCCTATATTGTACTTCCTCCGTCACAATTTATGTAACTATCTTTTTGGATTTTAAGAGTCCTATCAATCTTTTTTAACATTTGACTCATTAAAATTTAACAATTGCACAACTAACTATAGTAATTAAAAAATTTTAATTCGAACTTAAAAATTTAACTCTTGAAGTTCGAATTGTCTCAGATAAATTAAAACAAATGGAGTAACACTACAGAGGGCTCAAACCCTCTTTGTATTATACCTGAACTTATCTTTTTAAATTAAAACGTACTACAATAATAACAATTTAATTGAGCATACAATCTCAAAAAAATAACATTTTAAAACTCAACGTAGTTGAACACTCACGATTTAAAACTCAAAGACCTACCGTTGACTCCCCACCTCCAAGGCTTTGGAATGAATACACTCAAAGGCTCAAAGGCCCTTTTTTGTTTCTTTTTCTTGAGCTATGTTATATGCCTATAAAAAGTTTTAAAAAAACAAAAACTTTATGATTGTGAAGGTTCTTTTCATCGAGGGACAAGGAGTAAAAGGACCTTACGACTGGACATAAAGGGCAGAAACTCCGAAAGAAGAAAGGAAAACAAATTATCAGCATCTTCGTACCTACGCCGCACAAATAAATGAATGACATTATTTGTATATAATTTTTTAACACTTAAATATCATTAATTGAGAGTATATTCTGACATATTTTTATCACTTAATCATATAAAATTTATATAATCTAACATCAAATGCGAATAAACATCTTTTTTAAAAACAAAAGTTGCACAAAGACAAATAAGAGCAAAGAGCCATTAAAATTCAAAAGGGGCCATAAATTCGCTTTATGCCGCGGATTATACTATACTGGGTTCAATTGGGTTCAAAGTTGCAACAATTATAAATGTATCAAGTTGTTAAGCTACATTATGAAAGTGTGAGAAAGGGCGGTGGAGATGAGAGTGAAGAGAGGCGTGTCTATTTCAGAGAATCAGTTTGGATTAATGCCGGGGCACTCAACTACAGAAGACATTCATCTTGTAAGGAGACTGGTGGAGCAGTATAGGGAGAAAAAGAGAGACCTACACATGATATTCATCGACCAAAAAAAAAAAGGCTTACAATAAAGTGTCAAGGGAGGTTCTATGGATCACTTGGAAGCTAATGGTAGATTAGGGCGATCAAGGACATGTACGAAGGAGCCAAAACCAAGGTAAGGACAATGGGAGGAGACTCAGAGCACTTTTCAGTTGTGATGGGGTTGCACCAAGGATCATCTCTTAGCTCGTTTTTATTTGCCTTAATGATGGATGGAACGCGGCAAATTCAAGTTGAGGTGTCATGGTGTATGTTATTTGCGGATGACATAGTCCTGATTGACGAGACCCACAACGGAGTTAACACTAAGCTGGAGGGTTGGAGACAAACTTTGGAGTCTAAAGGGTTCAAGTTGAGTAGGACCAAAATAGAATACTTGGAGTGCAAGTTCAGTGACGTACCGCATGAGGCTGACGTGGTAGTGAGGCTTTGTACCCAGGTTATCTAGAATAAGGACAGTTTCAAATATCTTGAGTCTATTATTCAAGGAAATAGAGATTGACGATGATCACACATCGTATTGGTGCAGGGTGGATAAAATGGAGGCTCGCTTCCGAAGTGTTGTGTGATAAGACGGTGCCACCAAAACTTCAAGGCAAGTTCTACAAAGTGGTTATTAGACCGACCATGCTATATGGGGCGAGTGTTGGCCAGTTAAGAACTCTCATGTTCAGAAGATGAAAGTTGCGGAAATGAGAATGTTGTGATGGATGGATGGACATATTAGAAGAGATAGGATTAGGAATGAAGACATCCGAGACAAGATGGGAGTGGCCTTAGTGGAGAACAAGATACAGGAAGAGAAACTGAGATGATTTGAGCATGTGAAGAGGAAAGATGCGGATGTCCCAGTATGGAGGTGTGAGAGGTAGGCTATGGACGGTTTCAGGAGAAGTAGAGGTAGACCGAAGTATTGGGGAAGAAGTGATTAGACGGGACATGACACAGTTCCAGCTTACCGAGGGCATGACCTTAGATAGAAGGTTATGGAGGGCTCAAATTAGGATAAAAAGCTAGTAGGAGCCCTGCCTATCCTTTCATACCAGTAGTCGCAGTATTGCCTATAGTTTCTTCTATTTTGAATATCTTATCTCTCTGTAGTAGCCTACTGTTCTTTGTTGTTCCTAACTGTTTTAGCATGGCTTACAGCTTGTATGTTGTTCATCTGAACCAAACGTTTTCTGCACAAAGTAAGAATATATATGTATTATTATTTAAATTTTGATAAATATTCAATTCTGATCCCATAAATTTAAACGTGTAAGACATATTAGTTGACGAGACATTATATTTCATGTATCCGCCTCTGGATTTCCAAGTTCCGGTGCGATGCAACAGGATTTCAGACATTACAAGGCCACTCAATTTACAGCCCTTCTCTGACTAGTATTTTTTTCGGTCCACTGATAATTATATCAAGAATTATTTACTTTGAAGATAATTATCTCTAGGAATAGTCTAGCATAAACAAGGAAGCTGGATATCAAAAAAAAAAAAATTATTTACTTTGAAGATAAGTGGACTACTACATCAATCAAAATTTAAAAAAAAATAGTGATCTGAGAATACCTAGAGTTGCAAATAAATCAAGGGTCAAGAGAACACATGTTGTAGTCAGTTGTACGGGAGACGCTCTTTTCATGGGATGTTCCAAAGGGACTAGTGGTACCACTCTAATCAACAAAAAAAGAATGCGCTGATCGTCTTGGGAACATTCATTTGGGGGAATTGACAAGGAAAAGGGGGCATTTTACAATACGATATATCTTAAATCTACCCTCCATTATACTTTAGGTCGAGTTATACTTTTGCCATGAGTGAATAGTCTTATATTTGCCCTCGACCCTAATGGAGCTCCAACTGAAGTATAACGAAAAGTATTTTAACCCACAATAAAAGATAAAGGGGTGAAGTCCTTGGATTTTTCTTCCAAATACACAGCATCCACTCAATTCACGCTGGAACTCCACTGAACTGAAGGACAAATAAGAGACAATTTGCTAACGACAAGGGTATGAATGACCAAAGTATAACATAAGATAAAATTAAGATATTTCATAGTAGTGGGCAACTATGGACCTTCTCCCATAGACGGAAAGCTTTACAAACTACAACTTAAATAGAGGTAAAACAACGAGAAAAGAACCAATTATAGAAATCCAGAAATAGAAAAAATAAAATCATACTCTTCACACCAGCCAAATTGACTACATTCATTCAAGACATATCCTGCTTGATTATTCCAAACGCTAACATAACAGGTGAAAAGGTATAAGAGCTGAAAGGAGTACAGAGCCCTTGGAACACAGGCTACACAAATACTGAGAAAGTGGTTGAACGTCTGATATTCATCTCTTGTAAATTCACGAAAAAGACTACTCCGTCACTTAAGATGTTGGGTGATATCTTTAGGCATCACTTCTCCATGATCAATGCCCACATTACCATATGCCGCAGATTAATATAGATCCAAATACCATAGAGCAAGTACTTTTGCAGCTTTGTCCGATAGACATACAGTGAAAAGGAAACGACAAATGCCAAAGACTACATAAACCAGGGGACTCACCAACAGTCAGTCTCTGACTGGACCTATCCAGTGTCAGTATGTACCACTAAATTCTTTTTGGATCAACTTAAAAGTGTCATTAGATCTAAAGATGAACTCAGTTATCTCAGCAACCATGAAACAGCCGAGTCATCCATTCTCTCAGCCTCTCACGAGTCCCAGACCTTCAACCTGAGATTTCTGCAAGAAAAAAAGGTTCAAATAAATACTCAACGTTTTTGCATCTCATCCTATCCTTATTTGGGGGAAAGAAAGGGGCCGTCAGCAAAACAAATTATTTTTTTTATAAAGCAGCATAACATATTATAGCACATTGGATGATGCCTTATATCAGGCTTTTCCAATTTCTGGACATTCGAGAAAAAAATGTGAGCTGCCGTTTGGTTGGGACTAGTGGGAAGAATAATCACGAAACAAAATCCAATATTGTTAAAACCATTTTTTTTACCTATCCTATCCACATAAAACATAGAATTTTTAATACAATATTAGGTTCCAATTTTCTTTTCCACGCGACTAATATCCGCATAAGTTATAATTTATCATCTTACGCATGATAGAATGTGGGGGTCAGTAATACAAGTATCAAAACCAATAATGACAAAAACAACCCTTAATTATGTTGACCAGATTTTTACTTTGTAAAAGAAATAAAAACATATTTTAAATATACAAGGTATAATACTTGATTTTTAATACAACAAACTAAACATTCAATAATAAATAATCACTACATTACAATTCACATATACTAATCACTACATAACTTGCTTCTACACCAAACAACATAAGGACCATTTCAATCATTATTATTCATAGTCACAACTCACAAGGAGGGAGGTGGTTTGGACGATAGCGGCTTCTATTCATATAAAGCAGTGAATCACTGAACAAAGAAAGTGAACCATGTATAATCCCTGGGTTTCCTTTAGTATTTTTTGAGAATGTTCTCATCTTTTTTTGAGTGCAGGGTTTTCTTGTGCTTTGGTTTCTGCTACTATCTGTTCTTTCTTGTACTTCGATTATCTTATTTTACATGTGGTAGCTACTGTTCCTTTTCCAAACTGTTGTACCATGGCTTAGTCGCTTTCATTATTTTCATTTTTATACTGCTTCGAATTTCTTGTCCTTATCTGACCTCTTTTTATGCTTTCTCTTGAGCCGAGGGTCTTTCGGAAACAGTCTCCCTACCTTGGTAGGGGTAAGGTTTGCGTATACTCTACCCTTCCCAGACACCACGTTGTGGGATTTCACTGGGTGGGTATGTTGTTGTTGACTTCATGTACCTCCTAGACTCCTTAGTATGTCTGACATATCTACGCTCATAAATCTTCTACTACATAACAATGAGGCATAAAAGAGGCAGGTCGGAAGAAAGATAGCCTTTGTATACTTGCTTTTTCGTTTTCATACATTGTAATAAAGGTTACTCTCACTTATGCTCTAGTAATAATGAGCTAATTGATAAATGGCCATGGAAACACATCAGGAAGACCAAACTCCCCACAAAGTCGAGTGTTTTAGCTGGACATCCCTATAAAAAATTTAAGATGTTTGACTGGACAGCCCTTAAGTTTCAAAAGTCTTTCATTTCATTCTTAAACTTCGTGTCCAATCAAACATCTTCATATAACGTGGGACAGAGGGATTAGTTGATATCACCTATATAGATCTTTTTCTCACATTGCGTCATATCTTTAGCCATGTATGCATGGATTCCAAAACAATGCACATATTTCGAAACCTTTATCATTGTGTAGAGTATAGATGAATTAGCAGTTACAACCTTTCTCGTCAAGATGTTGTAAATGTATAGGTTCATTCATATTTTTATAACACAAACAATTTTTTTTAAATATGTATATAGTGAAAATTCATCATTTTGCAATACAAACTTTACAATAGTGACAGGAGATAATTCCCAAAACCCCAAAAATATCAAACCCAAGTAAATTCATTCAAATGAAACCAAAAAAAACATTTTTTATCAGACTTCAAATGTATATTTATTACCTTATAAAAACTGATTCCCAGGCAATACTAGGCTAATACTCCCCATCCAAATTTTACGTGAATGTGTTTAACTGGGCACAGAGTTTAAGAATGAAAGATAGACTTTTGAAATTTGTGGTCTAAAATAAGCATTAGATATTTGTGTGAATATAAATCGTTTCATTAAGGGTAAAATCGGAAGTTTAAAGTTAAATTATTACTAATTATAGAAAGGTGTCATTCTTGTTGAGACTGACTAAAAAGGAAAGAGTGACACATAAATTGGGACGAAGGGAGTAAAAGATGAGCTCACTGTTAGACACTTTATAACGTAAGCAAGTCTCCTACCTAACTGATACTTGAAATTGTACATGTACATACATATACAGAACACAATTTGAAAGAATGTACAACAAATCCAGTGTAATCCCATATGTGAGGTCTGAGGAGGGTCGTGTGTACGCCGACCTTACCCTACCTTATGATGGTAGGGAGGTTGTTTTCAAAGACACTCGCTCAAGGGAATTTGAAAAATGTGTATGTGATAAAAACTTCAACAGGAGCATCAATGCATCGGTTATCTCCTTTGCTTTTTAATATCAATATATATGCATACATGATGTCCCTATTTACTTGATGCTAATTCAAAATATTTTTCTTCATTTGCTCGTCAGTTGGTTAATTTGTACTTAAATGTAGTAATTGTTCAAGTGCTAGAGTATTGATTAAATAATGATCAAAACCTTTTTGATATTCTTTTACATATAACTAAGGGTCACAAAAACCACCTTTTTCAAATGACACAATTTTCAAGAGTTTGAATAAGTGACTCTTGCAATTTATAATTGAATATGCATGTCCTTTTAAGATAAACATGATTTATAGTGCCTATTGACTATTTCGGCCATTTCTTGTCGCCAACCTGTTTTACGTAACTTGACATGGAAAACTTAGATATTTTTATCTTCCCCCTTTATGTTTAGTTTTTTATGTTCAATCCAATTGGTAGACAAGAATGAATATTTCTTTTTTTTTTAAGATATCAAGTGTACTCCCACAAGTGGGGTCTTAGGAGGGTAGGATGTACGCACACCTTAACTCTGCCTTTATGGGTAGAGAGGTTGTTTCCGATAGACCCTCGGCTCAAAAGAAACATTGTCAATGCAGCAAATCAAGGAAAATAAGGTAGCAAGATATCACGATACAACACAAATGAAGCAACACATAATAATACACACATAAGAGTATGGGTCTACGCATAACCTAAATACTACTACTAAGAAAAGGAAAAGAGGAGATGAAGAGGCTAGCCCCCTACCTCTCACAAACACAGTGCAACAAAACTCAACTATCTACTAACATTATATCATAATCCTCAACCTCCAAATCTTCCTATCTAAGGTCATGTCCTCAGTGAGCCGAAGTTGTGTCATGTCCTGTCTAATCACCTCCTCCCAGTTCTTCTTCGGCCCACCTCTACCTCTCGTAACTCCTAATATCGTCAATCTCTCACACCTCCTAACTGATGCATCATCACACCGCCTCTTCACATGCCCAAACCATCTCAGTCTCGCGCCTCTCATCTTGTCCTCCACGGAGACCACTCCGACCTTGTCACGTATAACGACGAATGAATTATTTCTCCATAAATCAATACTAGTTTATTAGTTAATAACCCCAACCATAAGAATCACATTGAGTACTTGTATATAGAAAAAAATAATTAAACAAAGAGTTGTGTCTTTTCTCTCAAAGAGTTGTGTCCTTTCACCAAAAAAAAACTTTTCAAAAGTTATTTTCTAGCAGCCAAATAGTTTCTTTAAAAATTAGTTAGTAATAAAAGAAATCAACTATTTAAAGAGACAATATAAATTACTACAATTTCAGTTTTTCCTTTAATTATTATTAAACACAAATATATATTAGGAAAAAAATATTTTGGACTTTCAACTTTTAAATTTAGGGATACCCATTTTATAAATAGTATAAATAGAGATTGATATGTGTTAACTACAACAAAATCATAAGCTAAAGTGAAATCTAGGATAGTCTTCCCTTTGTCATACTTAATACCATAACCTACCCTCGTATACTTGATCAAAACCGTTGCTATCTTTACCTACATGACCCTTTAGATCTCCCCCAATAAAAATTTGTTGGTCTCCTGAAATCCCTTGAACCAATGTGTGTACATCCTCCCAAAATTTAGCTTTACTTCTGCATCTGATCCCTTTTGCGGAGCATATGTAGTAATGACATTGATGGTCTCCTTTCCCAAGAAAGACTTAACACAAAATCATATCTCCAACTCGCTTTACCCCTTCAACCTTATCCTTAAGTCTTGGTTCTACAATAATTTCCACTCTATTCTTATTTCTATCTATCTCACAAGACAATAATTTGTAACTTGTGTTGTCCATCTCTCTAACCTTTTTCGTCCATTTACTTTCATATAAGCATGCATTATCAACTCTCCTCCTTTTTAGGGTATCCATCAATTCAATCGACTTCTCTCTCATAGTGCCTATGTTCCAGCTACCTGCCCGAATTCGACTCTCTTGGACCAACGTTTTTACCCTCATCCGTCCACAATGCAGGAACCCTTTCTTATTTTGCACCACGTCCGAGCACTGATGTGGCATAACTAGCTTCATTATCCATACCCACCCATGTTGTGGAAACCCTTCCATATTTTGCATCACTCGGTCGCTAATGTGACAAAACTATAACTTCTTTACCCATACTCGTCCATAATGTGGGAACCCTTGTTCATACACCCTCACACCCAGGAGACGGTGTGAAAAATAAATAATAAGCCCCCGGAGAGATGCAAGTAAAAAATTAAGTGGAAACAACAATGAGTCACTGAGAAGATATATCAAATTATAGGACAGCATTTAAATCTCCATATGGAAAATTAGATTCTCAGGTAGCTCAGCTCATAACTTAACAAACTGCATACCTGTACAAAAGACTCACCATTGGTGCACCATCAACCAGGCAGCTAACTGATCAAAGGCAATATATAGCCTGATCTATGTGGGGAGGAATTTGCTTGATCTCTGTTCCTAGTTCTTGTTCAATTCTATACCTGTCAGATACAATCAGTGTCATTGCCAAGTACATAAACTAATTGACCTTCTACCGCAAAAGAGATATATTATATCATACAGGTTGAAGCGATCCTCATAAGTAATCAGGTTCACAGCTAAACCAAGATGACCAAATCTCCCTGAACGCCCAACCTGCCAAAATATACTTAATAAGAAAATATCACATATAGATATACAGAGATGATTCACTCAGAAAAGATTTTGTAATGTATACCCTGTGTAAATACGTCTCTGAGTTCTTCGGGAAATCAAAATTTACAACAACATTGACTGCTTGAATATCTATCCCTCTAGTAAACAGATCTGCACCCAACATGGAAGAATAAAAGGTTGTTAAATCGACCAAGAAAATGAATTAAACATAACACAATATAATTACAAGAAGTGCACTTAGTTATCAACATAGAAAGAAGAGGACTCAAAACGGGTGTGAATAATTTGATATCAAGCTAGAATCATCATCTAAGAACAGGCACAAGGACAAGATCATCATGCAAAAGTCAAATCAGTAAATTTGTAAGACAGGTAAGAGTAGATTGCAGAAATTCCACATGTACATAGACAAGATATTACAGAGAGTTGAAAAACAACAAGCATAATGAAGAGATGAGCAAAACAACAACATACCCATTGAAATCTCACAAAGTAGGGTCTGGGGAGGGTAGAGTGTACGCAAACCTTACCTCTACCTTTGTAGGTAGAGCGGTTGTTTCCGAAAAACCCTCGGCTCAATACAGAGCATAAGCACAAGCAAAGCAAGATAAACGATCAGATCCGGCCAGTATGAAAATGTTGATATCGAAAGCGAATAAGTCATGATAGAGCATTCTGAAAACGTAAGCAATAACTAGCGCAGGTAAATAAGCTACACAAAGTACACTAGAGAACATGTAGTAGCAGCAATCAAACTACATGGGACTATAAAGTCATACCGCGCCTATTAGTATGATAGGCTAAGCAGACCTCCTGTAATAACACTACAACTACCAATTTGCAAGCGTAAGTAGGACTACGCTCGACTACCTACTACCCTAATTCGTGTCCTCCACAACCCCTTATCTAAGGTCATGTCCTCAGTAAGTTGCACCTGCGTCATATCCCGTCTAATCACATCTCCCCAATACTTCTTCGGCCTACCTCTACCCCTCATGAACCCGTCCATAGCCAACCTCTCATACCTCCGCATTGGGACATTTGAGGATCCCAAACCATCTCAACCTCGTTTCCCGCATCTTATCCTCCACCGAGGTCACTCCCACTTTATCGCTCTCGTTAGTGAACTTGCACTCCAAGTATTCTATATTGGTCCTACTCAGCATGAACTCTTTAGACTCTCGAGTTTGTCTCCAAACGTCCAACTTAGCGTTTGCTCCGCTGCGAGTCTCATCAATTAGGACTATGTCGTCTGCGAATAACATACATCATGGCACCTCCCCTTGGATTTGTCGCGTCAGTCCATCCACCACCAAGGCAAATAAGAATGTGCTAAGAGCTGATCCTTGATGCAGCCCCATCATCACTGGGAAATGCTCAGAGTCTCCTCCTACTATCCGTACCCTAGTCTTGGCTCCATCATACATATCCTTGATCGCCCTAGTGTACGCCACATGTACACCTCTAACCTCCAAACATCTCCTTAGAACCTCCCTAGGGACTTTGTCGTATGCCTTCTCGAGGTCGATGAAAACCATATGTAAGTCTCTCTTCCTCTCCCTATACTGTTCCACCAACCTCATAATAAGATGAATGGCTTCTGTAGTCGAACGCCCCGACATGAATCCAAATTGATTCTCTGAAATAGACATGCATCTTCTCACCCTCATCTCCACGACTCTTTTCCAAACTTTCATTGTGTGGCTTAGCAGCTTGATACCCCTATAGTTGTTGCAACTCTGGATATCACCTTTGTTCTTGTACAAAGGGATCATTGTACTCCACCTCCATTCTTCGGGCATCCTCGACGTCTTACAAATGACGTTAAACAACTCAGTCAGCCACTCCAAACATGCCCTGCCTGCGCTCTTCCAAAATTCAAGGGATCTCATCAGGCCCGGTCGCTCGTCCCCTGCGCATCCTGCGAACAGCACCATTAACCTACTCAACCTTAATGCTTCTCCAATACTCAAAATTCCGGTACCTACCGGATTGCTCCAGATCTCCCAGCATAATGTCTCTATCTCCTTTTTCGTTCAAGAGTTCATGGAAGTAAGACTGCACACCTCCGCCTACTATGCGCATCCTCCACCAGTACTTAGTTTTCCTCGTTCTTGATGCACCTCACGTGATCCAAGTCACGGGCCCTCCTCTCCCTCGCCTTGGCTAGTCTGTACAACTTATTATCACCGTCTTTTTCCTCTAATTCCACATAGAGGCGTTCAAAAGCCGCCGTTTTTGCCGTCGTAACCGCCAGTTTTGCCTCCTTCCTCGCCGTCTTATACAGTTCTCTATTCGTCCACTTCTCCACCTCATCCTCGCTTTCTACCAATTTAGCATACACCGCTTTCTTCGCTTCCACCTTCTTTTGAACTTTACCATTCCACCGCCAGTCCCACGATGCCCACCACAGCTAGCCTGCGAGACCCCAAGCTAAAAAAGGAAGTTCCCCACACAAGCATTCCCAGTTAACTCACTTGCATTAGTTTTGGAGAATTAGGGAGGCACCCATAAAAAGAATATGCAAACACATTACACATCAACCATAACTAACAAAGAGCAAATTCACCCACCATCTTAGATGACAATCTGCCCCTCGAAAAACCAGCATTAACAACAGAAAATAGCAAGTACAAGTACTAATAGTTTCAAGCAGATGCCACTTATCATACCAGTACAAACAAGGTTCCTACAGGCACCATTGCGGAAGTCATGAAATACTTTGTTCCTATGTTCTTGAAGCATCTTTGCATGAATGTAGAAGCATGAATAGCCTAACTCTGTGATCTTCTTGGCAAGCAGTTCCACACGGTTTACAGAGTTGCAAAAGATAATTGATTGGTTGATTTGAAGCTGTAAAAAGCGTTTTAGAATGTGTGAATTACAGCATACTTCAAAACATCCAAGCTTAGTTGTGTTAGGTACTGACCTTTGAGAATAAAGTGTTAAGGCAGTGAAGCTTCTGCCTTTCTTCTACAAAAGCATAAAATTGTGTTATACCCTTGAGAGTAAGTTCGTCCATAAGGTTGATAACATATGGCTTATGCAGATATCTATCTTTAAAGTCCTTGATTGTGACAGGGAATGTCGCAGAGAACATTAAAACTTGACGATTTGCTGGCAAGAAACGAATCAGCTGCACAATGGAAGGTTGAAACTCCGGAGAAAGAAGCTTATCAGCCTGAAGGACATAAGTATGCACAGATAGAATTAGTTGTCATCTAAAGTGTTTTCACTCGAAACAGAAAGATAAAATATGTGGGGAACAGTCCTTGGGTGAGTTCATTTTGAAAAGATAATAACTTGTAGGTTCGAAGCAAGTACCATAGCCGAACCAGCTTATGCTACTATATCCCACGTTAATGAGAAAAGAAAAGCTTGCATGCCAGAGATCTTATGTTGAACAAACCTTTATAACCACGTACTTGAACAATTACTAGTCATCCTTTTAGTCTTCTTTATATTCTCTCACAAAAACACAATTGATACAGATTTAATTCCATCAAATAGGAGGGGGGGATGAATTACCTCATCCATGACAAGCATGGAGCAATCTTTCAAAACGCATATTCCCTTTCTCGCAAGGTCAAGTATTCTTCCCGGAGTTCCAACTAGTAAATGAACCGGTTGATAGAGTCGCATTATATCATCCTTCAAGCTGGTCCCCCCAGTGGTAACCATGACTTCAATTTTTAAGTGCTTCCCAAGTTCTTTACAAACTTGAGAAGTTTGAAGAGCCAATTCTCGTGTGGGAACAAGGATAACAACTGCATTAAGAGAAAACAGACAACAGTAAAACACAAGCTAAAACTGAGTGAACCAAATTCCATTTCTATGAAAAACAATAGAATACTACTATTTCGTTTTTGTTGCAGAGGAAGCTAAATCAATCTTTATGACCAATAAACTTTATCAACCAAACTCCCATTAACCAAATACAAGAAGGTCATACAGCAGGTGTATGTTCAACTGAACGGTATATGACAGGGAAGTTGCTGCAAATGAAGAATCAATTATAGAACTTATTGATGCACATGCAAGGCTGAGAGAACATACTTTCTTTCAAAACCTTTAGATTGCCATAAAGTTTACTTCATTGTTTATTTATTAGCTCGTCTTTTCTTTATCAGGAAAACAATGAAGTAATTAGCCCATATTACAGCACATGATGTACTCCACTAGGACATAGTTTATCCCATCAAAAGTGGATTTCTTTTGGTATGCACCAACAAAATACTCCAGTATAAATAACAACTTTGATGAGCCAATTCAATGTGCAACCAACTGACAATTTGGAATTGCCATCTGCATTTTATATAGAACTCTAAAATTATGCCAAGTCAATTTGTAAAGGTCTGAACTTCAACTTCATTATCAAACAAACCAGCCCGGGCTCGAGTAACTGCTGACCTCAACGACTCTAACTTAAAAAGGTTTACTCAAGCTCTTCACAATGTAAAAGTATATTTTCATGATTAAGTAAGAGTTTGCATTTATGTTCAAACAACCGTATAAAAAGAATAGTTCCTTCACAGAATTATTGACCCATAATGCACTTAATTTTTTTGTTTTTAGACGATGCACACAAGGTTTCCACTCCGCTATGTTACAATTCCATTAAAAAGAAAACAAAACTTAGGGGCCTAAAAGAACCAATTGCTGGCTGAACTCGTTTAATATGCCATGTACTAGAACAAATAAAGGGTTCACAGAATAACTATGAATTGCTTGTCAGAACCTTGAATGGCATTGATGTCCTGATCAATTTTTTCCAATGCCGGAATGCAGAAAGCAGCAGTTTTCCCTGTTCCGTTTTTTGCCCGAGCCAAAATATCACTCCCAGTAAGAGCAATTGGGATACTCTCTTCCTGGATTGGAGATGGTCTCTCAAAACCCTTCTCATAGATTCCCATAAGCAATTCACGCTTAAGAAAATAGTCTTCAAATTCATTTCCCTTAGTCGCTGTTACATCCTACCAGGAAAATAGACTGTTAGGACAGTAACCAAGTTAAGTCCAAAGGAGAAAATGAACCAAAGGTACAAATGCAGCTCATGCATGGAGAGCAATGAGAAATGTCTTCCTACAAAATATTTTACCATCATCATCATAAAACGAAACCAAAAAAATGCTATGATAATTGATAAGCAAACCAACCTAATGAACATGAGATAACAAATCAAGGCATACAGAAACTAAAATATCTAGGTTAGGTATTACTGATGTTACATTAACTTAGTGCCCATTTAGTAAGGAGGACTAATCTTGGTATAAAAACCAGCATTGCGTAAACATTGTTTGGTTGGTGAATTCTGCAGAAATAATCGATGTATAAAATTCAGCATAGCACATTACAATGTTTGGTTAGCATTATACTTTCCTTCTTAAATAATACTTGCATAAGTTATGAGGAAATCTATGTATTATTTTATGTAGGATAGAATGTGGAATAAGAATACGGCCATTAGTAATACATGGATTAAGGAAACAAAAATATCCTCATCACTTCAAACTTCAAACGTATACCTTTTACTTTTCAAAAAATCACCCAACCAGAAATAACCCTTGCATTGTTAATCTCTGTACATTACAATCTCTACATTACTAATCCCCGGATAACTTGTCCTGGAACCAAATGGCCCCTTAGTGTTAATATAGAAAAATTAATATTGCAGAATCATGATCCCAAAATATAAACTGCTACATATCAAATTGACATGAATAACCCTTGCATAACGCCACAATAAAAAGCAAAACTTGCATGACTTTCAGAAAGGAATTCCTGCCCGAAGCAACTTCTTATAGCCATTCCACTTGACTTTGCCATTTTCACTCTTAATCAATGACAAGCCTCTTTGCACAAGGGCACTAAAGAGATTTACATAAACACTATTACAACACTGAAAGATGAAGATAGTATAGTTCATAGACACCACACAGAAAAATAAGAAGGTACTACATGACTAAGGGAAAACCTCATAAGTAAACTGCTGAACCATCTCATTTAAAACTTTAAGTTTTTAGATGAGATTGTTAAAGCAGGCATTACCGCCCCCACCAAAGAGAATTTTCATGTTTGACTCATAAAAATAAAAAGACTTAAGCCCACACATGACGGGTTTTTAGATGAGATTGTTAGAGCATGCATTACCACCCCCTCACCAAAGAGAATTTTCATGTTTGACTCGTAAAAATAAAAAGATTTAAGCCCACACATGACGGGTTGTGTTAAAGACATAATTAAGTAAATAAAAGGTGTGCTATCTTTGACAGTTTAAGCTTTTAGATGAGATGATCGCACAATTCAACATAAAATTTGTAAAATAAGAATAGACTATATATTAAAAGAATGACAATAGTTTTAGCTTTGTTAGAAGTTTTAGATGGTGTTTGGGTATATTGATCTGTGGGAATCGCTTAAACTACTAGAGATGAAACGCCTTTATTTATTTATTTAAGATCCCCGACACGCCCAAACGATGGCAATGTTATCAAAGGTGAAAAGCGCAGGAACGCGCTAAGTGTCAACTCAAACTTTAAGCCCACAACACAAGTAAAACGTGAGCTTTGGTGAAGAGGTGCAGACGAAGAAAAATATTAAATGCATACATGTAATGCAAAGAAAAATAGATATAGATACAAAAAACTATATGTGCCAAAGAATTGAGAAACTACAATTCACATGAATATACACATGTAAAGATGTTTATTTATGAAGGTGGCACCCGAGCAAGCCTGCACGCACCTTAACTATTTCATCGGTACCTCCTACCTCCCATCAACACAGGTACCTCATAACTCTACCCACCAAGGCTTAGGTAGATGGGAAGAAATCACCTAGCCTACAAGTAAGAATTATGTCGATTACGTTTAAATTTCTTCACAATTTCTGAATTACATGCAAGATTTTAAATCTGATTAGTGACTAATTTTCTTTTACTAAATTTACAATTTCGTATTTTGAATCACCCACATATTATTAATAAAGTTTCCCAACTTAGTTATCACTTTCTATATTTACTATTCAGTGTTACCATCTTTAAGACTGAGTCATACGTGCTCAAATATGCACAACGATCCACTAAACTGCCAGTTAGACGAGGCGAAGCACCTGGCACCGAGTTTCAAAGCTCAAGTGTGCCTTATGCAAGCATTTTACAACGCTTCAAAGAATTACCTATCATTTACATTATCTAAAGTTGACCTTTTTGTTATGAAGGTGGTGTTGGGCCAAATTGTTCGCACCTCAACTATTCCACTGGATACCTACTATCTCCTACAAGTACAGATATCAGGGTATCCCCGTCCACTAAGACTTAGATAGATGGGAAGAGATCACCTAGTTGTTTGTCCTTGTTGGGATTTGAACCCGGTTCCAAAGTTTGCATCCACTTCATTGACCAATTATACCACGCTCTTGGGTGCTACACTAGAACATTTTGACAAACCATGTTTCAACTTTTTATCATGACCTAAAGACTTAATAAAGAGGGGAGCCACAAGAAACTCATAATACGGCAAAAACATCTACTGAAATGGATTTCGAGCTTTTTCTTTCGAAAGCAATGAGCTATAATTGTTTTATATGACCGAGAAACTTGCCTGGAACACAAACATCACTAAGGTGAATGAATCAGAAGATGCATGCACTTATAAGATCCCACCCCATATATATTTCCTAAAAAGCTGTTATAAATGCTCCTTTAAATGACATACTTTTGGATGCTCAAACATAAACAACCAAAGGCTTAAATCATGATATTTTATTCCTCAGCTAAATATTCTTCTTTTTCTTCTTTTTATAACCGAGGAATCTCCAACGGCCAGTGATGCATGGTTCGAAACTAGGCACATATTCCTTAGCTACATATTCTGAAGCTATCCATGAAAAAAAATGATAAGCCCACAGAAAATTTATGAGATGCTTGTACGGCCACCTTCTTTAGTAGGTACCACTTCATTTTACTACATTTAATTTATGAAACAGGCAAAGCGAACATACCGTCTGAGTTAGAAAAGAGAAAAATTTATAAGCATGACGTCTAAGAAGAAAAACAAAGACCATGACTTCAACATGGTCGTCATCAAGAGAATAAATCAAGATAAATTCAACTAATAGCATAGAGAGACTTGCAAATGCAAGATTTACCTCTGTCCTGTATCGAGTATCAGCGGGTGGTAGCTTCAACCTCGCCTTCCAGTCTTGTGAACTAGAGAAGAGGAAAAAGAGAAGATTTAGCTCTCCAGTTAAGGTATAAAATATGTTCAACAGCATAGTTAATAACATAAACCAGACTCCTGTGACATATATAACCGTTCTAGCACCTTAAACCTAAAGTGTTAAATAGTTAAAACTTTGAGGGAAGATATCATCCTCTCTTTCTTACTTCATCCTTTCTTAAAATATATTCTTGTTGAAGCTAATAATCAGAACTATACAACATACGGAAGCTAAGTTCCCTCGAAAGTGAAGGCATCCCTTGGTGTAGCCCTTGAGGCTCAGGATTAGTGACTTGTGTCATATGAGCAGACTGCACAAGAGTCTTTCCCCCCACCCCAAACATTCCTGTTTCTGCAGGCATCATATAGAGATTCACGACCATCGCTTCCTCTTTTTTTAAAATGGTGACCAATTCTTTCTCTATTGTCCCACAGTTCACAAGATGCACGAACATGTTGGCCTTAAATTTGGAAGTTAAGACGATCTAAGCATTGACAGCTCTGCATCACCATGCTTTAATTTGTTGCATTTAGACAAGCATTATAAAATTTTACGAGACAACATTCTTCATTCACGAAAAAGCAGCCCAACACCATATAACTAGCTAAAGCACTTTTGTCCATGAAAAGTGAATCCTTCAATATGTTGTGAGCCTTATACAGCCCTCTCTTATCACATTTGCATCCTAAAGTGTCAACTAATAAAGCAGTCTTTAATGCTAGATTTATATTAAAATTTGTGAATTAGCTAAATTGAGTGAAGCCAGCAAACATTAAACTCACTCAATATTGAGCTCGGTGAATGTATGTATTCATGAACCAAGCTTATCTTAACCTGGAAATAGAACGCTCTTATGTCCATCATAAACCCCTTCCACCGGAACTCAAAATTGATCCCAACAAGTTTTTAAGCGGCACACATTAATACTATGTCAGTATCCATCTACACTGTTATATATAGAGCGTTTCGACTCCTCCAAACAGGCATTTGGGCTTTACCTGTTCCCACTTAGCAAACTATAGGTACACTGAAATATTTCTAACCAGTTATACATTTCCTACAATGCAGCCTTGTAAAATGACTCAAACTAATTTAAGTAAATAGAATTAAGCGCAATCTTTTACAATGATGACAACCAACTAAATCGTTAATTCAACTAACTTCCCACAATTATCTGCAATTTAAAATTTCATATTTGTGTACTGTTTTTGTATGAACAACTACTCTAACTTTATTTAGTAGAAAGATGCCAATACTACCAAAAACTAATCAACCTAAACTTGACAATGTTGTCCATATGTTTCAAACAGAAGTCAAATTCAGCCTAAGGGTGTGTTTGGTTTCCAATTTTCCCGCATTTGGTTGGTCAAAATGTTTTGGAAAACATTTTTTCTAGGAAAACAAGCTCCTTGAAAATAAGGAAAATGACTTCCCTAAAGGAAGTAGGGAAAACAAGTTTCATAAGTGAGTTCTAAGTTCATTGTATCGTCACCCCACCCACCCAATGCCCCCAACCCCCACTCCTTGACCATCCAACCCCCACCACCCCGAACACACACTCTCCACCCCATCCACCTTCATATATTTTGCTAGATTACATATAATTCTATTTGTACCAAACACTAGAAAATGAAACTCACTTATATTAAAATTTGTGAAAGTTAAATTGAGTGAAGCCATCAAACATTAAACTCACTCAATATTGAGCTTGGTGAATGTATGCATTCATGATCCAAGCTTATCTTAACCTGGAAATAGAACGCTCTTACGTCCATCATAAACCCCTTCACCAGAGCTCAAAATTGATCCCAATTAAGTTTTTAAGCGGCACACATTAATACCATCTCAGTATCCATACACGCTCCATACACGTTGTTAAATATAGAGCGATTTCACTTCCCATAACCGGCAACAACAACAACATACCCAGTGAAATCCCACAATGTAGGGTCTGGGGATGGTAGAGTAGAGTGTACGCAGACCTTACCTCTACCTTGGGAGATAGAGAGGATATTACGAACTTCCCATAACAGGCGTTTGGGATATACATGTTCCCACTTAGCAAACTATAGATACACTGAAATATTTCTAACCAGTTATAAATTTCCTAAAATGCAGCCTTCTAAAATGACTCAAACTAATTCAAGTAAATAGAATTAACCGCATTTTTTTATAATGATGACAACCCACTAAATCGTTGATTCAACTAACTTCCCACAACAACATAGCCAGTGTAATTCCACTGGGTGGGGTCTAGGGAGGGTAGAGTGGACGCAGACCTACCCCTACCTTGAACACTTGTTTGAACAACTACTCTAACTTAATTTAGTAGAAAGATGCCAATCCTACCACAAACTACTCAACCAAAACTCGACAAAGTCATCCATATATTTCAAACATATGTCAAATTCAGCCTAAACTTAAACTCCTCCTAACAGATATATTCCATATGCAAGGTGGGACCAAGGACCGAAGTAGTTTGCTTCCTAACTTTATACTCATTCGGTCCATTTTTACTTGTCCACTATACTAAAAATAAATGTCCAGTTTGGAAAACCAAGAAATAATTTCCATTTTATACCTATTTTACCCTTCTTGTCCTTTGATTTCCTATTACTATCTGTTATTTCTTGTACTTCAATTATCATATTAGTTTGATGCATTTATTGTTACTTTTATGCTTATCTATAGTATTTTTGTCATGATCTCTTTACTTTCTCCAATCATTATCTGACCTTTTTTGTCATACTTTCTCCTGAACCGAGGGTCTTTCGGAAGCAGTCTCTCTCACCCAAGGTAGGGGTAAGGTCTGCGTAAACTCTACCCTCTCCAAACACACCTTTGTGGGACTACATTGGGTATGTTGTTGTTGTTGTGATTATTTTACCCTTATTATTAAGTACTAATTATTTCCAATTCATTTCTCAACGAGTGAGATGACTTATAATAACTAGGGGTGATATAGTAAAATTATCATTTTATTCTTGGCTTCTCAGGTGTGTGTCAAGTCATGGACAAGCAAACATGGCCGGAGGGAGTACATATAGCTAAGAGTAATTATCACTGCATTACAGACATTCTCCATAATTTTACATAATTATAACGGGTACGAGCAGTAGTACTCTGCACTCACAGGCTTTAACATCTTGAATGGATCCAAACTATAGACACACACAAAAAATAAATAAAAGCTACCTTTGGTCAACTGCTTCAGATTGTACATTTTTTTCAACTTCATCACTCGTCGAATCAGATAGCAACTGATTGTTCCTTCTTAGCCATTGCTGTGTTTGCTGTTGGTTCTGAAAATGTTGCTGTTGATTCACTGGACTTCTCTGCACGTACTGTTGAGGATTCCTTGGTTGAAAATTAGGGTTAGGTTAGGATACATGTTTCCTCCTCCTCCTCCGCCGCCGCCGCCGCCCATGCCCGGGAGTGGATATCTTCCTCTTGGATTCATTTGAAAATGGATCTACAAACTTGGAGCAACAAAAACCCTAGAAAATTACGTTAAATTGGAGCAATAAAAACCGTCCAGAAAGATATCTAAGCGAAAATTTATTAACAACAAAATTGAAGAAATTGTGAAGAATTTTTGGTGAATATGAAGAAAGTTTTAGCGAAATTGATTGAAATTTTAAGAGCAACTTGAAGATGTTGTGAAGAAATACAGAGAAATGATTGAAGCGGGCCTAGGGCGTAAAGAGATTTGTTAAAATTGCAGAGGGGCCCTCGGGTCATTTTGCACTTCTGTCTCTATTCTGTGTTTTTAAAAAGTTGACTTAGTCATTAACACACCCATTAAATAAATACTAACTTCTAGTTAAAAATAATTAATTTCATTAAAATATTCCTAATTAATTTGATTAAAATATATAACTCGGTTTTTTTATTTAACGTCAAATCAAACCAAATGTTATCGTTTGAAAATTTGAAATAATAGGTTCTTTTTTACATACTATGCATTTAGCAAGTACATAATAAGTTTTTTTTTAACGTAATATGCCTTTAGCGAGTACATAATATATATTTTTTACGTACTATCATTTAGCAAATACATAATAGGTTTTTTACGTACTATGCATTTAGCAAGTGCATAATAGATTTTTTTATGTAATATGCCTTTAGCAAGTAAATAATAGGGTTTTTTACGTACTGCGTATTTATCAAGTGCATAATAGGGTTTTTTACGTACAACGCACTTAGCAAGTGCATAATAGGGTTTTTTTACGTAATATACCTTTAGCAAGTGCATATTAGGTTTTTTACGTACTATGCATTTAGCAAGTGCATAATAGGTTTTTTTTACGTAATAAACATTTAGCAAGTGCATAATAATTTTTTTACGTACTATGCATTTAGCAAGTGCATAATAGGTTTTTTACGTAATATTTCTTTAGCAAGTGCATAATAGTTTTTTTACGTAATATTTCTTTAGCAAGTGCATAAAAGGTTTTTTACGCACTATGCATTTAGCAAGTGCATAGTATATATTTTTTATGTACTATGCATTTAGCAAGTGCATAAAAGGTTTTTTATGTACTACGCATTTTGCAAGTGCATAGTATGTTTTTTTACGTAATATGGCTCTTTAGCAAGTGCATAATATGTTTTTTATGTAATATGTCTTTAGCAAGTGCATAATATATTTTTTTACATACTATTCATTTAGCAAGTGCATAATATGTATTTTTACATAATATGTCCTTAGCAAGTGCATAATAGGTATTTTTACGTACTATGCATTTAGCAAGTGCATAAAAGGTATTTATATACTACACATTTAGGAAGTGCATAATAGGTTTTTTTACATACTACTCATTTAGCAAGTGGATAATAGGGTTTTTACGTACTACTTATTTTGCAAGTGCATAACAGGTTTTTTTACGTAATATGCCTTTAGAAAGTGCATAATATGTTTTTTACGTAATATGCCTTTAACAAGTGCATAATATGTTTTTTACATACTATTCATATAGCAAGTGCATAATATGTATTTTTACGTACTATGCATTTAGCAAGTGCATAAGAATTGTTTTACGTACTATGCATTTAGCAAGTGCATAATAGTTTTTTTACGTAATATTTCTTTAGCAAGTGCATAAAAGGTTTTTTATGTACTACGCATTTTGCAAGTGCATAGTATGTTTTTTTTACGTAATATGGCTCTTTAGCAAGTGCATAATATGTTTTTTTATGTAATATGTATTTAGCAAGTGCATAATATGTTTGTTTACATACTATTCATTTAGCAAGTGCATAATATGTATTTTTACGTAATATGTCTTTAGCAAGTGCATAATAGGTATTTTAACGTACTATGCATTTTGCAAGTGCATAATAGGTTTTTTTAAGTACTACGCATTTAGCAAGTGCATAATTTATTTATTTTTTGCGTACTATGCATTTAGCAAGTGCATAATATATTTTTTACGTAATATGTCTTTAGCAAGTGCATAATATGTATTTTTACGTACTATGCATTTAGCAAGTGCATAATATGCATTTTTACGTAATATGACTTTAGCAAGTGCATAATAGGTATTTTTACGTACTATGCATTTATGAAGTGCATATTAGTTTTTTTACGTACTATGCATTTAGCGAGTGCATAATGGGTTATTTTTACGTACTACGCATTTAGCAAGTGCATAATATTTCTTTTACGTACAATGCATTTAGCAAGTGCATAATATATTTTTTTACGTACTATGCAATTAGCAAGTGCATAATATATATTTTTACGTACTATACCTTTAGAAAGTGCATAATATGTATTTTTACGTAATATTCCTTTAGCAAGTGCATAATAGGTATTTTTACGTACTATGTATTTAGCAAGTGCATAATAATTTTTTACGTACTACGCATTTAGCAAGTGCATAATAGGTTTTTTTACGTACTACGCATTAGCGAGTGCATAATTTATTTTTTTACGTACTATGCATTTAGCAAGTGCATAATATTTTTTTTTACGTACTATGCATTTAGCAAGTGCATAATAGGTTTTTTTTTATGTATTACACATTTACCAAGTGCATAATATATTTTTTACGTACTATGCCTTTAGCAAGTGCATTATAGGTTTTTTTTTTACGTAATATGCCTTTAGCGAGTGCATATTAGGTTTTTACATACTATGAATTTAGCAAGTGCATAATATATATGTTTTACGTACTATGCATTTAGCAAGTGCATAATATTATTTTTACGTACTGTGCATTTTGCAAGTGAATAATAGATTTTTTACGTACTGCACATTTAGAAAGTGCATAATTTTTTTTTACGTAATATGTCATTAGCAAGTGCATAATAGGTTTTTTACGTACTATGAATTTAGGAAGTGCATAATAGAGTTTTTTACATACTATGCATTTAGAAACTGCATAATCGGATTTTACGTACTATGCATTTAGAAACTGTATAATAGGGTTTGTTTTTCATAATATGCATTTAGAAAGTGCATAATATGTTTTTTTTTACGTACTATGCATTTAGCAAGTGCATAATAGGATTTTTATGTACTACGCATTTAGGAAGTGCATATTAGTTTTTTTTTTACGTAATATATCTTTAGCAAGTGCACTATAGGTATATTTACGTACTATGCATTTAGGAATTGCATAATATATTTTTTTTACATACTATCATTTTGCAAGTGCATAATATATTTTTTTATGTACTATGCATTTAGCAAGTGCATAATATGTATTTTTACGTACTATGCATTTAGCAAGTGCATAATAGGTTCTTTTTTTTACGTACTATGCATTTAGCAAGCACATAATAGGTTTTTTACGTAATATGTCTTTAGCAAGTGCATAATAGTTTTTTTACGTACTATGCATTTAGCAAGTGCATAATATACTTTTTTACGTAATATTCCTTTAGCAAGTGCATAATAATTTTTTTTACGTACTACGCATTTATCAAGTGCACAATAGGATTTTTTACGTACTACGCATTTAGCAAGTGCATAATATTATTTTTACGTACTATGTATTTAGCAAGTGCATAATTGGTTTTTTTTATGTAATGTGCATTTAGAAAATGCATAATATATATTTTTACGTACTATGCATTTAGCAAGTGCATAATATGTATTTTTACGTAATATGCCTTTAGCAACCGATTTTTGATTTATTAAATCAGTTTGACTTGGTTTATCGGTTCAGATCGATTTTCGATCTCATAGATCACCCTTACCCACAAATTATGCCATGCATTCTTAAATAAATTATACTCCAATAGATATAAATCCGATTTCAAAGTGCATTATTTATGAAATATTATAATGTGAAAATATAAATTTATATCCCACAAAAAGAAATTATTTATTATGAGGACAAAAACTAAAGACCAGCACAATATAAGGCCATTAGTGTCAATACCCCTTCATTTATACCTTTTTTATTGAACGAGCTGAATTTTTTGGGTGTTTTGCATGGGATCTATACTTGTTATAATTGCAAAAAGGGCCTTCACATTAAAGTGAAATGCAAATAGAACCTTGTTGTAAGAGGGCTTAATCTTTTATCTTTTTCTTTAGCAGCCAACCTGTGGATTACAATTTTCTATTTGCAAAGATGGGGAGGTCGTAGTTGAGAGAACTTATGTGGCTAATTTAAAATGCAAGGTTATGATTGAACTACTATAAAATGATTATCAGTGTTTGATTGCTAAAAGACTAAGCATATTTTGATCCCGCCCCGTATCCCCCTTGAGAAATAGCCATTGCATAATGGCCAAAATTTGATTTTAGCCGTTGCCAACGGCTAATAACGGTCATTTTGGCCCCCCATAAACCTCCGCTCCCTAAATATTTTTTTTTAACCCATAAGTTAGTATATTTACACTTTAACTCTATTTCTCAACTATAAATACATCATTTTCCTCTTCATTTTCCTCACAAATCTTCCTACCATCTCTCTCTACAAGTCTAAATTGCACACTAAATATTATATTTTATTTGATAATTTCTATCAAAGTTCAACAATTGAGAGTGAAGTTGGCAACTAGCTTGAGGATCACCGAGCAAAGTTTTAATTTTCAACTTCGATTACACGTCGACGTTACGTCAACGTTTGGTACATTCGTTCCTTCATTAAATTATTATTGTTACTTAATTTTAATTATCGTACTTAATTTCATTAACTTTAATTATTTATTTGCATAATTATAATGAAATGAAGTTGACGTTTTTCTGGTATAGATACTAGGGGTAACATGGGTAATGGTGCATCTTCTAGTAATCATAATTACAATGATTTCACTCATGTAGATAAAACTGATTTTTTAATGTTAATATTAATATACTATTAGATCATGAGGTATATTATGCATTTGAACCAGACTTTAATTTAAAAAATGTATTAGAAGATAATTTAGATAACACACCCACTAGTGCACCTCCACATCAGGCTCCGACTGAGTCTCAGGCTGAAACTAAAACTGTATTGCCTCGTATTCCCCCTAGTATGAGTCGAGAACAAAAACAACGAAAATTAAAATCACCTGCATGAGATTTTTTGATAGGGACATTCCTAATCAACTAGCTATTTGAAAAATTTATCACAAAGTTTATAAATTTAAAACTGGAAAAAGGTCAAGGTGGGACGAGAGGTTTAATGAGACATGTAGAAAACTCTCACAAAGCAAGGTATAACCAATACTTGGCTGAAAAATCGAGTGTGCAAATACCTTCTGAGTCGGGACAAGGTTCACATAGTGTCCTCGACCAAGTACAAGACCGAATTAACCCGATGACGGGGGAGTTATAGGTCCTAACGATTATAAACACAAAGATCGGGAAAATTTAGCAAAATTAGTTGATGTGGAGGGTTTGCCTTTTTCATTTCCTTCCTCTCCTGATTTTATTCATTACATTCGAGAAACATATAATCTTGCTTTTAACGATTTTCCTAGATCAACTATTAGAAGATATATTTTTAAACTTGCGCATTAATATCAACAATAATTACGTTATGCATTGTATCATTTTAATGGCAAAATGGCTATCACTTCTGACATAGGTCGTAGTACTAATGGTAATGATTATTTAACTGTTACATGTCATTTGATAGATCAAAATTGGTTTATGCAAAAATGTATATTAGCATATAGATATATTGATGATAGGCACACTGAAATTTTTATTTCAAGAAATATTCATGAAATTAGTGAATATTATGGAATTACAAATAAAATTTTGATTATTACATTAGATAATGCTTCTTTTAATGATTCTGCCGTAAACATTTTAAAAACTCGATTAACTCCATTTTCCCCCCCCCCCAATATTTTTCATGTTAGATTTGCATGTCATATTTATAACTTAATTGTAAAAGATGACCTAAAACTTTTTAGTTATATTCTTGATAAAATACAATTTGCTATCAACTTTATTTTTAAAGGTAATAAAATACAAAGACGCAAAAAGTATAAAAAAATATGTCATGATTGTGGATTACCTTATAGGAAAATTGCATAAGAAGTTGCAACTAGGTGGAATTCTTTGTATTAACAATTAGTTGTTGCTCACGAGTATGGAAGACCTATAATTTTATTATTTAACACCCATAATCAAAATTCAAGGGATATGTTTGTAGATGATGATTGGAAAAATATTTTGGAACTTAATGTATTCTTAAAGAAAGTTTTTTAGCTACTGAGGGAATTTTCTGATATTTATTATTCTATTATTTCATCTATGTTATTTCATATATCTCTAATATTTTTGTTACTTAACGAATATATGCAAAAACCAACTTACACTCCATCTATTAAAAAAATATTTTTAAAATAAAAAATATATTTTTCCTATTTCCAATATTTATTTTATTGGTGTTGTATTAAATCCTACTATTAAAGTAGACGGTTGTAAAGCACTTGTTGAAACAATTTATGAAAGCTTAGAAATACTTCCAACTCCAACTCCAACTTACCCAACTAAAGAACCAACTTACGAACCAACTAAAGAAGAAGTTATGTCTAGCATACACACTGAATACATATCTATCTATATATATATATATATATATATATATATATATATATATATATATATATATATATATATATATATATATATATATATAGAGAGAGAGAGAGAGAGAGAGAGAGAGAGAGAGAGAGAGATATTACCAAGAGCGAAGTGCAAATAATCAACCGATTTATGTACCATCTTCTTAAACTTCACTGCAACCTTATAAAAACACATGCAGTTTCTGTTTCAAGTATTCAAAGCCTTAGAAATAGAATGTATAGTGGTTCAAGTTCTTCACAAATTAGCGAGTTTGAGGTTTATGTTTTGCAGGGTGTTGTACCATACGAATCAATTGTCAATGAAGATGGACGTGAAGACTTGTTGAAATACTAGAGGGAGAGTGAGAATGAGAAGACATTTCCAACACTATCAAAGATGGCTCGAGATGTGTTGAATATTCAAGCGTCATAAACAGCTTCTAAAAGTATTTTTTCTGCTGGAAGGTTCAAATAGGAGAGCACATACACTCATTGGCGGGAGACAATTTAAAGATTGTAGTTTTATTCAGAGATTGGATTAGAGCGGAGCGTAGAAGGTGCGGTCAACCAGAGATTAGGGATGGCAACGGATAGGATCTGGACCGGATCCTACTAGATCCAGATCCAGATCCGTTTTTCATACCTTAATCCAGATCCGGATCCAGATCTATCAGGTTCATAAAAATCATATCCAAATCCGGATCCATCGGATCCACAGGGTCCACGGATCGGATCTGGATCGACATGTAAAAAAATTTGCCTTGCTAAGATTTTTTTTTGAACTGACAAACGATTTTTACTTAGCTAACAATTTACTGTGTTTCAATTTTGTAATGTTCATATGAGATATTTTGTTCGTTGTTTCGTTTTGGTTGTGAGCTATTAATTAAAAATGTTGGACAATGACAATAGTTGTGAAAAATATTGACTAGTATTTTCACAATACTGAACTTGCATGTGCTTGGAATCTTCACAAATGAAGTGAATATAATTTTAACTACTTGTCTATGAAGATGTTAGTCATTCACTAATATAACATTGATTTTATTATCGAAGTTACCTCTTTATTTTTTTATTTTTGAGTTAACGCGGGGATAAATTAAACTTGTTTTGAGAATTAAACTTGCAAGGATGTGCTTAGCAATTTTAAGAAAATACTTATAAAATTACATTCTAGGTTATGAATATATTTAATAAAAAATGGATCCACGGGTCGGATCTGGACCGGATACGGATCTCAAATACAAGATCCAGATCCAGATCCGATCCGTCAGAAACGGATCCGGGTTCGATCCGGATCCGTCGGATCCAAATTTTGAAGATCCATATCCTATAAAACGGATCTGGATCCACCGGATCCGGAACGGGTCCAGGATCCACTGCCATCTCTACCAGAGATCAACGAAGAAGACAACTACAACTACAATGAAATCTTATCCGAGGGAGCAAGAAGCGACGTCGAATAATTTGACCAACAACTTTCAATTCCAATAGAAGACCCTCAAGAGATTGTGAGGAAATTAGAAAAAGTATGGTTGAATATGTAATTTTTTAATGGCAATTTTACTATGTGATTTGTAACTTTTGAACGACGAAACAAAGTTGCAATTTTGAAATTGTATTATAAATAAAATCATATTTATATTAAATAATATAAGAGGCATAAAAACAGTCTTGAGATATTTTTATTCACTATCTTGTTCAATTATTTAAGTTTTTAAATATATATTCTTTTAAATTAGGGGTCTAAAAAAAATTAAAATCCCCCTACTCGTCCCCCAAGTCCCGTCTCCTCTTCCCGCGGGATGTGGGATGGGACAGGACCTCTTCCCGTCCCCCTTATCCCGCCCGCCAAGTCCCGATCCCGACCACCCACCCCGTCCCTCCAAATCCCGTCCCCCAAATTCCATTCCGTCCCGTCTCATCCCGTCCAACTGGACACCCCTAGTTGATAGTAGTGTAGCCAGTCAGACCTACACTTACCTAACAGTGATGTAATCAGTTAGTCTTCGCTGCTTACTGGTCGTTTGTGATGTGACTTGTCTATTCGCTTGTACTTCGTCAATATCTAGTGATACGCCCTGTAAACATAAAATGATATTATTATCAATATTTGCCTGAAAGGTCAAACACTTGATTTCTCTTAAATAATTTTTATTTGAGTATAAACGATTTGGAGCATGTCTATTTTGCTTTGACTTGATACATATTATGTAGTTCACTCATATGTTTTTAAAGTTTGTCCTGTCATTTGGTGTAGGTAGATTAATTTTCATGTGATTTTCCTATCACAATGGCTAACAGACACACGAGCTTGGGTTGTCATCATCTCTCTTTTATTTGGTATCCTCGCGTTATGTTCAATGAAGGCTAGACTTGATATTCTCTTGGTAGCGGCAAAATAAGTTTCTCAGCATTATTATTTCATTTATTGTATCATAGAGGCTCCATAGGCGTTGTGGGTTGGATGTTACTTTTGCATGGCCGCTATATGGTATTATTGAAGTGTGACCATCTGATCTAAAAGCTTAAGCTGTTAGATAGAACACACTTTTAATATTTGATTATATTTTCAACACGCCCCCCCACGTGCTGGCCTGATTTTTTTCATGGTCCAAGCACATGGAAGTTCTTTTTGAGAATGGGTGGCGGTGAGGTTCGATCCTAGGACCTTTGGCCCGCTCTGATACCATATTGAAGTGTGACCATCTGATCTAAAAGCTTAAGTTGTTAGATAGAACACACTTTTAATAGTTGATTATATTTTCAACATATATATTATGAATGACTCTTTAATTGTATATGTAATGACCCGATCCTTTATTTTGAATATTTATGTTCCAAATCATAACTTGAGGTTTTGTATATGTTGGTATTAAGTTGTGAAACTTGTTGGTATGATTCAAGTTGGGACCTCGGGGTCGGGAGGGATGGGGTCCTGGTCATATCAGACAAATATTAACTTGAAAACATTGGTTGAAAATTTCTAATGCCAAGTCTAGCGCAACCGCAAATCGTGAGGTGAGGCACCATGATACCAGTACATAGTTGACTAATCAAGTTGTCATTTGATGAATCATATATTAGTTGATAATTTTGGTCCCTTTTTATATTAATTGATTAGTAAATTAATGAAAATTTTATTTGGATAATGAGTAATTGTGTTGCTTTACGTATAGAACTATTTAAAACTATGGCTGGCCAGTGGGACGGGATGGATGAGACGAGATTTGTAGGGACGGTGGAGTGGGTCGGGATCGTGATAGGTAGAACGAAGGGGAATGGGATTTAGGGGGACGGGAAGTGGTCCCATCCCGTCCCACATCCCGCTATCAGAGGGGATGAGATTTGGGGGGACGGGACGAGACGGGAAGGGGGATTTGGGGGGCTTTTTTTCTTCTTCTTTCTAGACACTTAATTTAAAATATATATATATTTAAATATTTAAATAATTGAACAAGATAGTGAGAAAACATCCCAAGGCTAATTGCCTCTTATATTATTTAATAGAAATATGATTTTTTTTGTAATACAATTTCAAAATTGCAACTTTGTTTCGTAGTTCAAAAGTTGCAAATCACATAGTAAAATTGGCATTAAAAAATTACATATGCAACCATATGTTTTTCTAATTTTCTGACAATCTCTTGAGGATCTTCGGTTGGAATTAAATTTGTTGGTCAAATTGTTCAACGTCGCTTCCTGCTCCATCAGATAATATTTCGTTGTAATTGTAGTCATCTTCTTCATTGATCTCTGGTTGACCGCACCTTCTACACTCCCTAATCCAATCTCTAAATAAAATTGTAATCTCCAAACCGTCTCCCGCCAATGAGTGTATGTGCTCTCCTATTTGAAACCTTCCAGCACAAAAAAGCTTTTAGAAGCTGGTTATGACGCTTGAATATTCAACACATTTAGGGCCATCTTTGATAAAGTCAGAAATGTCTTTTCATTCTCCCTCCAGTATTTCAACAAATCTTCACGTCCATTTTCATTAGCAATTGATTCGAACGGTACAACACCCTGCAAAACATAAACATCAAACTCGCTAATTTGTGAAGCACTAGAACCACAATACATTCTATTTCGAAGGCCTTGAATACTTGAAGCAGAAACCACATATTTTTAATAAGGTTGAAGTGAAGTAGAAGAAGATGGTACAGAAACCGATTGATTATTTGCACTTTGCTCTTGGTAATACATATACATAGTTTTGCATTGTGTTTGTATGCTAGAGATAACATCTTCTTTAGTTGGTTCTGTTGAAAGTATTTCTAGGCATTCATAAATTGTTTCAATAAGGGCATTACAACCGTCTACTTTAATAGTAGGATTTAATAGAACACCAATAAAATAAATAGTGGGAATAGAAAAAAATATTTTATTAATTTTATAAATATTTTTGTAATAGTTGGAGCGTAAGTTGGTTTTTTCATATATTCATTAAATAAAAAAAACATTAGAGCTCTATAAAATAACATAGATGAAATAGTAGGATAATAAATATCAGAAAATTCCTTAGTAGCTAGAAAAAATTTCTCTAAGAATACAATAAGTTCCCAAATTTATGCCAATCATCATCTACAAGCATATCCGAAGGATTTTGATAACAACTAATTGATCATACAAAGAATTTCACCTGGTTGCAACTTCTTCTGGAATTTTCTATAAGGTAATTCACAATCATGACATGTTTTTTTAAAACTCTTTGCGTCTTTGTATTTTATTACCTTTTAAAATAAAGTTGATAGCAAATTGTACTTTATCAAAGATGTTTTTAAAAAGTTTTAGGCCATCATTTACAACTAAGTTATAAATATGACATGCACATCTAACATGAAAAAAATAGGAAAAAGATGGAGTCTATCGAGTTTTTAAAATGTTTACAGCATAATCATTACAAGAAGTATTATCTAATGTAATAATAATAATTTTATCAGTAATTTCATAATATTCACTAATTTCATGAATATTTCTTGAAATAAAAATTCTAGTGTGTCTTTCATCAATATATCTATATGCTAATATAAGTTTTTGCAAAGACCAATTGTGATCTATCCAATAACATGTAACATTTAAATAATCATTACCATTAGAACTACGGCCTATGTCAGAAGTGATAGCCACTTTGCCATTAAAATGATACAATGCATAACATAAGTATTGTTGATATTCATGCGCAAATTTAAAAACATATCTTCTAATAGTTGATCTAGGAAAACCATTAAAAGCAAGATTATATGTTTCTCGAATGTAATGAATAAAACCAGGAGAGGAAGGAAATGAAAAATGTAAATCCTCCACAACAACTAATTTTGCTAAATTTTTCGATCTTTGTGTTTATCATATTTAGGACCTATAACTCCCTCCGTCATCGGGGTAATTCGGCCTTGTACTTGGTCGGGGACACTATGTGAACCTTGTCCCGACTCAGAAGATATTTGCACACCCGATTTTTCAGCCAAGTATTGGTTATACCTTGCTTTGTGAGAGTTTTTTACATGTCTCATTAAACCTCCCGTCCCATCTTGACCTTTTTCGATTTTAAATTTATTAACTTGGCGGCAAATTTTACAAATAGCTAGTTAATTAGGAATGTCCATTTCAAAAAAATCCCATGCAGGTAATTTTAATTTTCGTTGTTTTTTGCCTCTTCTCATACTAGGAGGAATATGAGGCATTTCAGTTTCAGCATGAGACTCAGTCTGAGCATGAGGTGGAGCTACACTAGTGGGTGTGTTATCTAAATTATCTTCTAATTCATTTTTTAAATCATAGTCTGATTCAGTAGTTGGAGATGCAGAATATACCTCATAATCTAATTATTGCACATTTGCATTAATATCAACATTAAAAAGTTCAGTTTCATTTACATAAGTGAAATTATCATAATTAGGATTAATAGAAGATGCACCCTTACCCCTGTCACCCCTACTACCTCTACCAGAAAAACGTCCACCTCGTTCCATTATAATTATGCAAATAAAGAATTAAAGTTAAAAAAATTAAGTACGATAATTAAAATTAAACAATAATAATTTAAATAAAAGAAGGAACTAGTGTACCAAACGCCGACGTGTAATCGGGTTGAAATTGAAACTTTGCTCGATGATCCTCAAGCTAGTTGCCAACTTCACTCCCAATTTTTGAACTTTGATAGAAATTACCAAATAAAATATAACATGTATTTTCAACCTCGACTATGAAGAGGAAGATTTGTAGAGAGATGGTAGGAAGATTTGTGGGAAAAATGAAGAGGAAAATGATGTATTTATAGTTGAGAAATAGGGTTAATGTGTAAATATACTAACTTAAGGATTAAAAATAAATATTAAGGGGGTAGGGGAGTTTATGGGGTGTTGGGGGGGGGGGGGGGGGGATGGCCTTTGTAGCTGTTGCCAACGACTATAATTGCAAATGGTCGTTTGTGCAACAGATACATTCTGAAAACGGGACGGGATCGGGGAGGGACGGGCCGGGTCAGGGGCGAGATCGGGATAGGCAGGACCAACCCTAGACCTATCCAGATTTCGAACTCGACTACTGTCAATCCCTATTCTGTAATTTAACCGACGGGGTCGGGCCGGGATCGGGACGTCCCGACCCACTGCCATCCCTATTTCAGACTAATGCAATAAAAAAATAGAAGAAAACAAAAAAAAGGGATGGAAATGCACTTGAGCAATACTGCGCGAACGCGCTAGACAGATGGAACTTCTAGAAAAAGTATGCACTAATTGCACGCTGAAGGTCCTAATGCGCAATTGTGCAGTTTTCCTAACGGAAATTTTTATCCAGGGCCAATCTTTTTGAGTATCCCTTAACATATAAAAGGAATAAGATCGTCCTAAGTAAGGAATCTATGATTTATGGTGCAGTTTTTAGAAGGAAACGCAAGAGAAGAAGGCATTTGATCAAGTTACATCAGCACAAGAGTTTAAATTTAGTAAATTAGGTGTTATGTCTTCTACCTTTTTAACTCTTATTTTGGTGTACTCTTTTTTTCTTCCCTTATGGAGTAATTTTCTTATAACAATTGACATGAGATAATATGTTGATCGTTGGTTAGATTCCATTACCCATCCTCCAATTAAACCAAAAGGACCTAGTGAACTAGTGATTGAACTCTTTCTTAGAAAATATTAGCAGGAAGTCATTCTTAAAAGATATATTGATGTTTTCAAGGCATACATCCGTTGGAAATTTGCCTTTGGCGGGGAGATGTGTCTACCCATCTTTAATGAATTAAACACTAGTGTTTCGCATGTTGGAGGCTTTGTCTCTTCACACATGCATAATCTATAAGTGAGTAGATGACCGTAGGGCCAAGAATCGTCAAATTTCGTTGAGAAATAAAGAGATATTGGTCCACGAAGTAAGGTGTTTGAGGCATGGAAATATGGTGTGGGACAAATCTACCACATCGGTGGAAAAAGGAAGAATTGCTCTCTATATAAGTCTCTAAAGTGGTAAAGGATTTGGGACCCCAAGGGGTATCCCATGTGTTTAAAGGAGGGAGGACCTAGATGTGCTTGGGTTCAACGCTAAGCCCACACACGCGCCGCCGCCGCCCGTCCGGTCCGATCTCGGGTCACGGGTCACGGCCGTGGGGGATGTGGGATGTGGATAAGGATAAGGATAAGGATAACCCTTAGAGGTTGCTGTCTATCCGGAACTTAATATTCCAGATCTACAGAACTCGGGATTCTAGATGTTGAACCGAGACGGAGCAAAGAGGGAACAAAAACTTGTTCCATGCCTTTTAGCTTGTATGGTTGAGAACGAACCATGGACAATTAACAAAGAATTGTCATCTCCAAAAGCGTTGCTTTGGAAAGAAGTTAAAGAAAGAAATAGATTCCATCATATAGAACCATACTTCTGTAATGGTTGATCTTCCTTCGGAAAAAGAACCTTTGGGTTGTAAAATGTGCTCCCCTGTGAGTAGCTTAACATCCAGGGCCATTGCGGTCTAGCGTGGCATTGATGTTGAAACAGTCTTCCCAATCGGAGAGTTGGAAGAAGAGGATCAGAGTTGGTTTGCTGGACTGTTGGGCTTCTTCCCGAACTTTCATTTTGGTCCCTGAAATGTTTACATTTTGGTCTTGGAAGTTTCAGATGAAACAGAAACAATGAATCGACCACGAAACATTTACTCTGAAGTTAGAAAGCCAACAGTTGGAAAACCAACAGTCTGAGAATGAAAGTCATATTGAAACAAAGTCTCGATATGAAAGATATGGGTATCACAGATGACATCTTAGGAATTGGATTTCTAAGACATCTAACGGACTGGTCGATAGTTGACAGTCTCGTTGAAACCACCAATGGATATGAATCATAGAACTAATTGGAATCATGGTGCACCCATAGACAAGGAGCGATATGCTCAAGTCACGTGTAGTTCAATATATGTTACACACTGCAACCGACCTGGTATCGATCTACAAACAGATCAGTTGAACTAAGGTTCACTGATGATCTTAATAAATGATCAATAGAAGGCGTTAAGTCGGATATGGCGATATTTGAATTATTCGCTTATCTACGGATTATAGTATTCTGGATGTCCAGCGGTTCTGGGAGAACACAATGATGCAAACTGGACATCAGATATGAAGAACACCAAAGCCACAAGTAAATGTGTATGGTGGGTCTTGGAAAATCCTTTAATCAAACTTGCATCGACCAATTCAGGATGGGATCGGAGTTTATCGCTTTATACAAAGCATGAAAGAAGTTGAGTAACTTCACGACTCCTTAGAGGACGTCCCTTATTGGGAGAAACCCGGGCCTTCAACAGTTATACACTGTTGCTAGCCAGTCGGCTTCAGGAAGGACACGGATGACGCTGGACATATCTGTCAGGATCTGTCGGAGACATAAGACCGTATGACAGTTGATCATTACGGGTGTCACTTCCTTGTTTACTAACGAAGGGACTACCTGGAGATCAAGTGTTCTGCCTGTCTAGGGGAATGGCTTAAAACCCAAACAATACGAACATTTGCGGTGGTAACCCAACCATACTGATTGGAGATCCCAAGAATTTGGTTCGATGGGAAAACTAAGCTGTAAAAGGTTCAGTTGAGCGCTTCGGTGGAAGTAAGAGCACCTCGGATGATGATTTCTGTAGAGAAACATGAATCCAAAGTCGTTCCCGCGATAGACATTAAAGTGCTACCTGCATGGTGGGTAAAGGTTTAGCTTCCAAACCTTTAAACGATCCTCAAACGGTTGAGGTTAAGGTTGGGGAAAACTTTTAATGATTCCTAACACTTGTGAAGTGGGGTATAGCAGGATACCTTGTAGGAGATCACCTATTTAAGTGCGAGGATGGCCGCCTTAAATGAACGCACTTAAGAATCCAAGTGTGTCCACGACCACAACGGACAAAAACGTAAGAATAAAAACGGATAAGAAGAGTTATTGTGTTGATATCATTGTCTTGGCTTACACTAAACACTGACAGTTCAAGACATCACGTTCACCGCGCAGTAAGTAAGTCCGATGGTATTCAACTAGGGAAGGTTCAAAGCGGAAACTACCTCTCCTGATGCAATATCTTTTCGCTGAAAGATTGCTGAAAGTAGGCACCTTGTGTGTGCGCCACAATCTCTCTTTCATAGAGGGGATTGTTGGAAATTTGCCTTTGGCGGGGAGATGCGTCCACCCATCTTTAATGAATTAAACACTAGTGTTCCGCATGTTGGAGGCTTTGTCTCTTCACACATGCATAATCTACTAAGTGAGTAGATGGCCGTAGGGCCAAGAATCGTCAAATTTCATTGAGAAATAAAGAGATATTGGTCCACGAAGTAAGGTGTTTGAGGAATGGAAATATGGTGTGGGACAAATCTACCACATCGGTGGGAAAATGAAGAATTGCTCTCTATATAAGTCTCTAAAGTGGTAAAGGGTTTGGGACCCCAAGGGGTATCCCATGTGTTTAAAGGAGAGAGGACCTAGATGTGCTTGGGTTCAAGGCTAAGCCCACACGCGCGCCGACGCCGCCCGCCCGTCCCGTCCCGTCCCGTCCCGTCCGGTCACGGGTCGTGGGCTGTGGGGACTTTCTGATATTATCTTTTTGGACCCCAAATTGCTTAATATTTATAGTTTACAGTTGGACTGGTTTTTGGAGCATTAACCAGCCATTACTTGGCTGATTAACTCCTCCATAATCACCCTCCTTCAAGGCCATGAACATCCACACTGATGACATTAAACCTGCCATTAACAACCCTCCTAATGGCCATTAACAACCATATTTTGGGCAGTTGAACAACCCTCCTCCATGCTATATATTTATGCCTCATTTGGTTCAATTCGTGACAGAGAAAAACAACAATATAAACAGCATATACAACACAAAATAGTGACGAAAAACAGTGTTGAAATACACACATATACACAAGATATACACAACAGAGACACATTATATACAAAGAGACAAAACAGAAGAGAAAAGAGAAACTCTTCCTTCCTTTTCCATATCTTCAGCAAGTCGATTCATATTTGTTTTCTTCGTCAGACTCAACCTATTGGCTTTGTAGCGTTGAGATTAAAGTGTTGTTTTTCTTGCGAGACTATTGTCCGCTAATGTAAAAGCATATATACGGGGCAATCTTGTCTTAAGGACAGAGGGAAATCACTCGACTCAACACACAACGTTGTAACCATCCAGATTTAGTTGTTTCTTGATTTCAGGTTATCAAGATTCAAGACACAACAAGCTTGCGGCAGTTTTGAAGATTGACCATTTATTTATCCTTTCGAACACTTGTAATAGTTATTTACTTCCCGTACTGCTTTATAAAGTACAATATAGTACCAACAACATCGAGAACACTTGTCTATTATTGTGTCCAAGAAGATAAATTATTCGAAGAAAAACACTTGTTCAATTAAGATATGTTAACTAAGTATTAAATTAGGTAGGATCGTTTATATCTTAAAGGTGAATGTCGAATAAGGGTTAATCTCCAAATTAACAATAACATATTTATCGATTTTCAATCTCCATAATTTTTCTCATGTATAAATCTTACCATTCTTAAGATCTCTCATTTTCTGTGACTAGTCTTGTTGTTGTTGTTCTTTTTTTTTTTTTTTTGTTTCAACACTTGTAAAATTATTTCCATTTGACTTGGAGGTCACGGGTGGAAACAACTTCTTGCAAAAATATAGGTTAAGATTGCGTATAATAGACTATTGTGGTCTGACGCTTCCTCAGACCCCACGCATAGCGAGAGCTTAGTGCAACAGACTCCCCAACACTTGTGGTTTATAACTACTCTCAATCATACGAATTAAATTTTTGAATAGTTCTTAACAAGAGTTATTTGAACAAATAATTTTACCTTTCATTGTAGAGACGATATATTTATATAATGTCTTTGACGAGATAAGATCTTTATTTTATCATTGTGTTTTGCTATCAAACCCCAATTTGAGTCGGTGGTGTGATCGACTTCGATGCCGTAAACTCCCATCAAGTTTCTAACATGGTTTCTATCCACTTCAATGCCTATAAGCAACAAAGTATTCACAATCATCTAATAACAATGTATTTTGAAATAATTAATAAGCGGAATGAAGTTCTTTTTTATTTTTATAAGACTAGTGATATTGTCTGCGCTTCGCACGGTTTTGTGAATAAATTAATAAATTTATACTAACAAAATTTATAAAAAGAAAGTTCATATTAACTAAAGTTTAACAAATATAAATATTTTGTCCAAATTAGGTTCAACAATGTTCATATCATCAAATTTACTTAAACATATGAGCGTAAATACAATGGATCATAAAATAAAATATTTGACTTAGAGAAAATGTGAAATGATCACATTTCCAATATGCACCACTGATCACACTTAGAGTGAAAATACATCTCAATGTGATTTTTAAATTTTTGACCTCTGAGTTAGTCGAAACCGTCGACTTGTTCACCAACTTCTTTGTCGTAATGAAGATAAATTATAGAAAAAGGACCTGACTAATAGGAAAACTAACAAAAATGTATAATAATAGATATAAGATGGAGAGATTTAGTCGCATACATATAAATACATACTTAATGTTGTTATCTTAAGCTAGATTGAATCAAATTCCAAAATGTTAAAATTATATGGGACAAAAAGTAAATGAACCACAAAAATCAATATTGCGTATCTAACTGCACCAAGTCTATTTTGTTGAGACAAATTAAACTAATTCATAAACTAATTCAAAGCATAGCATAGAGATATAAGATGGAGAGACTTAGTCGCATACATATAAATACATACTTAATGTTGTTATTCTAAGCTAGATTGAATCAAATTTGAAAATGTTAAACTTATATGCGACAAAAAGTAAATGAATCACGAAAATTAATGTTGCGTATATAACTGCACCAAGACTATTTTGTTGAGACATATTAGACTAATTCAAAGCAGAGCACAGTTGTACTCGCACTTGCAATATAACTTTTACAAAATTGGGTCAAAAATATTTTCTGAAAAATTAATTTTAACAAAGCATTATCATGAATCTAACTAAACTCCAAAATATAGGTCATATAAGCAAATATAGTGTCATCTCTCCGAGGAACATATTATTTTTTTCAAAAAAAAATGAAAGGCACAAAATCAAAATTGAAAGGCAAAACACACAAAAAAAGAAAACAAATAATAGATTGTTTACAAACTTGCAGCACTCCAAAATATTACTATGCACGTGCACAACAAAACTCAAAGAAAATGAGAATCATAAAAAGGAAGGGAGGAGGTTATGAAAAATGTAAATTAATTGACTTTAATTTTATATCTTATCTATGTCCACCAAACAACACTTGACTCTTGAGATTAATATATATGACTTTTAATTTTCTTTTTGCAGGAATCCAAGGCAGTTGGCCTCTTTAATCGTTGGGTAATCCAAGGCAGTTGGCCTCCTTTAGTCTACTCATCCACATAGTAAGCTAAAACAAGAAGTTAAAAAGCATATCATTTGAAGTTGCCTTAGTTAGTCAAGGATTACCTAATTGCCTCATCAAGTCTTCTTACTCAAATTAGATTGGTTAAGTAGCTGCCTAAATGCCTTTTAAGTTCTCCATTATTATTGTAGATAATTATGGTGAATTAAATTGTCATAGAAGTGACAAAAATGTTACAAGTTCACAATAATGTTCCTCATTATTAATATTTTATAATAAATTAAATGAAAAATCACAACCAAAGAAAGTAGAAAAATGAGGAGCAAGTCATGGAAAAACACCAAAAAGTCGGTAATTGCAACATTGGATTAACTGTTACACTCCTTTATTTTGGAAAGGAAGAATTAAACATTTATTTAATGATAGAAATTAAATGAGATGAAATGGTCAAAATTTCTCACTTCAGTTTTTGTTTTGTCCGAAAGAAAGAGAAGGAAGAGAGGGATTTCAAAAAATAAAATAAATGCTAATAATGAGGAGAGAGACATTAATATTTTTAAGAGGTTTTTGGGACATAAAATAAGGAAAAAATTAAAATTCTGAAAATAAATAAATAGTGATATTGACCAATAAGACATGCGACATCACCTTTCTCATTCTCAGCTTTATTATATAAATAGATTAACAATTTCAAGTCTAATAATCAAGACATAATAAATTTAGTCATTCATATATGTCATATGATTATCCATATCCAAAAATACAACTCAATACTGTCTATACAATCTCTAAGACACTTAAGAATGAATAATCATAATATTAATAATGTGACGAGCTTAGACCCGTTATACATAAACATGAAAATGCAATTATTGTTAAGAGTCATATATCAAAAATGGAATGTGAAGATGAATTTTTCTTATATGGACTTGGACAATCCTCACCCTACAAGCTAGCTTTTGAGGATCAGTTAGGCCCAAGATCCATTTTTATATGGTATCAGAGCCACTCATTCCAATTCTGTGTTCGTCGATGTTGGATCCCCAAATTATATTGTTCACGCTCTAGTTAACGAGGTCTGGGCGTGCGGGGGAGTGTTAAGAATCTCACATCCGAAATGGAATGTCAACATGGACTCCTTATATGAACTTGGACAATCCTCACCGTACAAGCTTGCTTTTGGGGTTGAGTTAGGCCCAAAATCCATTCTTTACATGATATCAGAGCCAGACTCATTCCAATTCTGTGTTCGTCGAAGTTGGGCCCCCAAATTATATTGTCCACGCTCCAGTTAACGAGGTTTGAGCGTGCGGGAGAGTGTTAAGAGTACCACATCGGAAATGGAATGGGAACATGGACTCCTTATATGGACTTGGATAATCCTCACCCTACAAGCTAGGTTTTGAGGTTGAGTTAGGTCAAAGATCCATTATTTACAATTATGTTCACCCACAATCCAAAAGTGGTTTAAGTATAGAGGAAAAATGACCCTAGCTCATACGAAAACCATTTTGCGTAAAAACCTGAAAATATGACAATATAAAAATGATGCTTGAGTATTGGAATACTTAGTATGTGTCTGAAAGTATACCGTGATATACACGGTATACACGACGTATACAATGCCTTGTGTATACCGTGTATATCACGGAAACACAAAGCATTATGGGCCTTGATATACATGCCAAGTATATCACGGTTTGGAGCTAGTTTTGATAATATGTTTTCGTAAATAATTAGCATTGTACACTTACCATAATTGTAGAATTCTTGTACAAATAGAATAGGATTTTGAGAGTAGAATAGGAATAGGATTTTTCATATTATGGAAATTGTAAATTGTATATATACTCTTTCATTAATGAAAATAATCAAGGGATTATTTCTTTCATGGTATCAGAAGTCTAGGTCTCACATACCTCCTTCCCCAAAAGCTTCCGCTACTCTCGGCTTTCTCGAAATCCGAGCCCCTTCCTCGGTTTCCTAACTGATTTCTTCCTCATCTCTTCCAAAATTTTCTTCCCAATCCCTCATTAACATATTGTTCTTTCGTTATGTCTACATCAAAGAACATGTTTCATCCTGCCCTTACTGTTTCCAACATGAAGAACCACATCCATATTGTTCTTGAGATGGAAAACGTCCAATATACGATGTGGGCAGAGTTGTTCAAAATTCACGTCATCTCACATCAAGTGCTCCATCACATAATTCCTCCTGCTGTTCCTACACCCGCGGAGGATCGTCAACTATGAATCACTCTTGATGATACCGTCCTTCAGTGGATTTACTTCACTATTTAAATCAAAATGATATTTTAATCTCAATTCTAATGTCTCTAAATCCCCTCTACCACGTAACCCACTGTCTGCCTTAAATGACCCGAATTAGAAATTGGCTATGACCGACGAATATAATGCTCTTATTGAAAATAAGACGTGGGAGTTGGTCCCCCATCCTTCTAGTGTTAATATTATTCAGTCTATGTGGATTTTTACTCATAAAAATAATTCTGATGGCTCTTTTGCGCGACGTAAGGCTCGTTTTGTAGGTGATGGTAAAACTCAATAGGTTGGCGTGGATTATTGTGAGACATTTAGTCCGGTGGTCAAACCGACCACCATTCGCATTATTCTCAGTTTGGCTCTTTCAAGGCATGGCCCATTCATCAGCTAGATATGAAGAATGCTTTCTTACATGTCTTACATGGTGATCTTAATGAGACAGTTTACATGCATTAGCCCTTTTGTTTTTGAGACCCCACATATCCTAATCATGTCTGTTTATTGAAGAAGTCCTTATATGGGATTAAGCAGGCCCACAGGCCTAGTACAAGCGATTTGCAGACTATGTGTCTACTATTGGGCTTTCTCATAGCCGGTCTGATAATTCTCTATTCATCTATCATCGTGGTACTTCCTTGGCATAAATTCTATTATATGTGGATGATATTATCTTGACAACTTCTTCTGATAATTTACGCAAGTCTATCATGACACTACTCAGTTCTGAATTTGCTATGAAAGACTTGGGGCCCTTGAGTTACTTCTTGGGGATTGCTGTCACTCGTCATGCAAGATGGTTGTTCTTATCCCAACGGAAGTATGCCGCTGAGATAATTGAGCGAACTAGTATGTCCTCGTGTAAGTCTACTTCCACTCCAATTGATACCAAGCCCAAGCTGGGTGATGCGGCTGACTCACCTTACGAGGATCCCATTCACTATCACAGTCTCGCTGGAGCTCTTCAGTAACTTACTTTTACAAGACCGAATATTACGTATGTCGTACAATAGGTGTGTTCGTTTATGCATGATCCTAGGGTGAAGCACATGAATGCGCTTAAAAGCATTATCCGATACATCCAGGGAACACTTGACTATGGTTTGCATCTATATCCATCATCAGTCTGTATACTTGTCTAGTATACCGATGCTGATTAGGGTGGCTGTCCGGACACCAGGCACTCTACTTCTGGATATTGTATGTTTCTTGGTGATAACTTGGTCTCATGGTCTGTCAAATGACATGCTACCTTATCACGCTCCAGTGCAGAGGCTGAGTATCGAGGGGTAGCCAATGTAGTCTCTGAATCATGTTGGTTACGTAATATTCTCTTGGAGACTCACTTTTCCATTCAAAAAGCTACATTGGTATATTGTGATAATATTAGTGCCGTATATCTTTCCGAAAATCCGGTTCAACACCAGCTCACTAAACATATTGAGATGGATATCCATTTTGTTCGCGAAAAGGTAACTCGTGGACAAGTACGCGTCTTACATGTCCCTTTCAGGTATCAAATTGCAGACATCTTTAAGGGTCTTCCATCTGTTCTATTTGTCGATTTTAGGGACAATCTCAGCATACGAAGACCGCCCGCTATGACGGCGGGGTGTGAAAGTATACCGTGATATACACGGTATACACGGCGTATACAATGCCTTGTGTATACCGTGTATATCACAGAAACACAAAGCATTATGGACCGTGATATACATGCTATCACGATTTGGAGCTAGTTTTGGTAATAGGTTTTTGTATATAATTAACATTGTACACTTACCATAATTGTAGAATGCTTGTACAAATAGAATAGGATTTTGGGAGTAGAATAAGAACGGGATTTTCCATATTATGGAAATTGTAAATTATATATACACTCTTTCATTAATGAAAATAATCAAGAGATTATTTATTTCAGTCTCATACCCAAATCACTCCATGTTGGGCAAGAGTTATAATAAACTCAACATGCATGTCAGGTTTAAATAAATAATTCAGTCATTTTTTGACTTGAGAAACTTTGTTCACAAGATTAACATTCAAGTGTCATTTTGAATATCTGGTGTTTCAATAACAAGCAAAAGTGGTGTCATTTTCATCGGGATATCATCCACGAAGGTTGTCATTTCCCATGCACAACTAAGCAAGTGTATTAATCAAGGATCTAAGCAGGTCGTTGTACCCCTGAACAACTAGGAAAACATATTTTATTATTTTTTAAAATCATGTCATTCAGCTGAAACCCATTTTTTGTCATGTATCAAGGATTAAAGAAGATTTTTGTATCCTCCACCCCCCTCCACCCCGGTCCTGAATAACTAGGCACTAGTGTACCTTGGTAAGAACCCAAAGGTCCGATCTTCCTCCAGATCGGATAGGTCAAACACAAACATTTTTTAAAATGTATTCTATTTAAAAGTGCATTTTAGTCGAATCCAATCTCTTTATTAATTCAAGTTGCATCAAAGTCTCATTTCATTATTTTTAATGGAAACAAGTGACAATGAGTTAAAATAATGTCATTTCAAAATATACCATGAGCTTTTCAATATCCAATAAGGTATACATGATATTAGAAATCATAATGCATCATAAATATCTCATTTAGTTTGTAAGATGAACTCAACATCTTTTCATAATCAAGAGTTAACAATCTATGTCAAACCATATGTAATGACCCGTTCAATCGTTATGTGCATTTTGACCATTTTACCCCTGTTGATCCAATTCTCAAGGTTATCGGGCGATCCTAGTAGAAATTGGAAGAATTAAAAACTTTAAGTGATAGTGTTTGATCAATAATTGACTTTTGGATAAACGGACTTTTTCAGAATTTCGTCGATTCTGTGAGATATGGAGGATCGTTTATGACTTGGTGGATAGTTGGTTCGGTTTCTGAGGCTCTCGGGAGTATTTTGGACTATTGGTTGGAAAGTTGGTTTTAGGCCATTGGAGGTTGACTCGATAAAATAGACCTCCAATTGAAATTCTGAGACCACGAGTGAGTTTATAGCGTGTTTTTATGTAGGTTTACATGTCTGGTTTGTGTCCGAGAAGTCTCGGGTGATTGTCGGATTTCAGAATTGTGTTTTGGGAATTTCTGTTACTCGATGGGGCGAGCCTTTGTACGCCGCAACGGACCCGCCTCGGCGAGGCCTGGTCCGCTGTGGCTAATGTTGGGAAATTTGTAAGGAGCGATCCTTTGTTGATCAAATTATGATTAAGGGACGGATTCGCCTACCAGGTGAGAAAAGGGTAGGTGCCCGCACGTTTCCTAATTTGGGATGTGACAAGTTGGTATCAGAGCCTTAGGTGACCCGGTCTATAAGTACAAGAACATGTCTAGAAGAATCTTGCGGATCGGTACGATAAGCTCCGTACTTATCTGCGAGAGGCTGTGGGGGCATTTAGGAAACTTGAATTTCTTTATTATTTTGTGCTACTTTATTCAAATTAATATCTAGAACGTTCGAATTGGTATCTGATTCATTTCTATTCTCTCACATATGGTGAGGACACGAGTTGATATCGCGAGAGACGACACACCCTATCCCACTGCTAGGGTAGGCACGAAAGGATAAGGACAGGCTAGAGGCCGTGGTGCTACACCAGCCAGGGGCAGGGCCCCTGTAGCTAGACAAAAACGGGCACGATCAACTTCCAGAGCGTCAGCCCGAGAGAGAGCAGGCAGTTGTGGGAGGTATGGGGCCAACCTAGACTCACCCCGTGTCCATGTCTGCCCTAGTATTCTAGGACACCTTGACCCATATACTTCTACATCTTGATACCCAGCATGTTGTGGGTGGTGCCACTACTCTAGGTGATTCTCATACTAGAGTAGGGTTACATGCTCCTAAGTAGGGACAGACATCGGGGATGCAATCTGCTACTTCCATGGCCCACACGTTGATGGTATACCAGCCCTTGAGGGCATTCCTAGGCCAGTATCAGCTTAGAATTTGACACTTGGAGATCAGGAGCTCATAGGTATGTTTTTGAAGATAGAATCACCCAGATTTTACGGTACCCGTAGTGAGGATGCGTATAAGTTCATTATGGATATGTATGAGAGGATTTACAAGATGGGTATTGTGGAGTCCCATGTTGTGGATTATGTGTATTTCCAGTTTTGTGGAGACTTGAAGACGTGATGGAGGTATTATATTGAGGGCAGACCTTTCGGTTCACCTCTACTCACTTGGGTATAGTTCTACCAGGCCTTATTGAAGAAATATGTGTCGCATACCTTGAGGGAGCAGCGCAGGGATGAGTTCACCCATTTATGGCAGAGAGGTATGTCCGTGGCGGAGTATGAGGCTAGATATTTATTTTTGGCTCAGTATGTGACACAGTTGATTCAGATACAGATAGAGAGGGTTTGTAGGTTTATTAGTGGACTTGTGCTTCCACTTCATATTGCTTGTCTTCAACTTGTGGCTTTGGGGTCTTCCTTCCAGGAAGTAGTGATCACACAGTGAGTGTCAAGTTTGCTACAGTTCGATCTTTTGGAGGGTCTAGTGAGAAGAGGCCTCGTAAGCATGGGGATTTAAGTGGGTTTTGTCAGAGGCGGGAGTTAGTCTTCCAGGATATATCATTCAGCCCCCAACCATCCTGTTCAGTCCGCATTGCATGCATCTTTTGTGGCCCTTCTAGATAGAGTGGTTATGGGATCAGGCAGTCTCACGAAGGTTCTTTTTCCCGGCTAGTTGACCGAAGTGGTCCTTCTAGTTCTTCAACCTTCATGTATCAACCTCCGGCACCCAAAGTTTGTTATGGTTTTGGTGAGTCGGGTCACTTCATGAGAGATTTTCCCTAATTTAGATAGAGTGAGACTTAGCAAGGTTTCAGGTTTCAGACTCCAAGGACTCGGTATCTTCTGGTATCTAGGGTGGTTCTTCAGCGAGAGGCGGTGCTCAGTCAAGCTGCATTGGTTATTATTCATCTAAGGGTGGACATCGATCCGATAAGGGTAGTTTCCAGGGCTTCAGTAGAGGAGCACAGTTCATCCAGAGTGGCCGTATGGTGCGCATTGCTATACTTTTCCCGGTAGCCCCGAGACAGAGGCTTCTGATACTGTGATCTCGGGTAACATTATTGTTCATCATCGACCGGCTATGGTCATGTTTGATCCAAAGTCTACTTTCTCATATGTATCTTCTTATCATTCAGTTGGTTGGGATTTGACTTGGGACCATCTTGACATGCCTATTCATATGTCTCTCCTCTGTATGCCCACACATCCATCTTAGCATCCCCTCTCACACCTCCGCACCGGGGCACTTGTGTCTCTCTTCTGTACATGCCCGAACCATCTCAATCTCGCTTCCCACATCTTATCCTCCACTGAGGCCACTCCCAACCTGTCCCGGATATCATTTCTAATTCTATCCCTCCTTGTATGCCCACACATCCATCTTAGCATCCTCCCTAGGGACTTTGTCGTATGCCTTCTCGAGGTCGATGAAAACCATATGTAAGTCTCTCTTCCTCTCCCTATACTGCTCCACCAACCTTTTAATAAGATGAATGACTTATGTAGTCGAGCGCCCCGGCATGAATCCAAATTGGTTCTCGAAAATAGACACGCCTCTTTTCACCCTCATTTTCACGATCATTTCTCAAACTTTCATAGTGTAGCTTAGCAGCTTGATACCTCTATAGTTGTTATAACTCTGGATATCATCTTTGTTCTTGTACAAAGGAATCATTGTACTCCCCTTCCATTCTTCGGGCATTATCGCAGTCTTAAAAATGACGTTAAACAACTCAGTCAGCCACTCCAACCCTGCCCTGCCTATGCTCTTCCAAAATTCAACTAAGATTTAATCAGGTCCGGTCGCTCATCCCATGCGCATCCTGCGAACAACACACTTAACCTCCTCAACCTTAATGCTTCTACAATACCTAAAATCCTGGTCAACCTTAATGCTTCTACAATACCTAAAATCCTAGTACTTACCTGATTGCTCCAAATCTCCCAGCACAATGTCTCTGTCTTCTTTTTCGTTCAAGAGTTTATGGAAGTAAGTATGCCACCTCCGCCTAATATGCGCGTTCTCCACCAGTACTTTGCCATCATTGTCCATGATGCACCTCACGGATCCAAGTCCTTGGCCCTCCTCTCCCTCGCTTTGGCTAGTCTGTATAACTTTTTCTCCCTATTTTTTTCTCTAATTCCACATACATGCGTTCAAAAGCCGCCGTTTTTGCCGCCGTAACCTCTAGATTTGCCTCTTTATTCGCCATATTATACAATTCCTTGTTCGTCCACTTCTTCACCTCATCCTTGCTTTCTACCACTTTCGCATACGTTGCTTTCTTCGCTTCCACCTTCTCTTGAACTTTACCATTCCACCACCAGTCTACTCGATGCCCACCACGGCTACCCCGCGACACCCCTAGCACTTCTCTAGCTACCTTTCGAATGCAACTGACCATTCTGTCCCACATACCGGTTGCATCCCTAATACTCCCCCAAGCCCCCTCGGCCATCAGCCTCTCCCCATCTCCTTTTAACTAACTATGGTCAAACTTTCCTATTTGATTCTTAACCTGTCATCCACAACCCTCCTCTTCTTCTTTATCTTAATCTCCAAATTCATCACCAAAAACTTATGTCGTGTTGTAAGATTTTCTCTCGGAATGACCTTGCAGTCTTTACAAAGACTGTTATCAACCTTCCTAAGGAGCAAAAAGTCTATTTGAGTCTTAGCCAACGAGCTACGGAAAGTCACAAAGTGCTCCTCCTTCTTCAGGAACCTCGAATTGGCTATCACCATCCCAAAAGCTCTAGCGAACTCCAAAAGTGAGACGCCTCTCCCGTTCCTGTCCCCGAGGTCAAAGCCTCCATGCACGTCATCGTAACCCTCGGGAGTGACCCGATATATCCATTGAAATTCCCTCCTACAAATAACTTCTCAGTGGGTGGTATATCTCCTACCACTTCGTCCAAATCCTCCCAAAAGGGCCTCTTCTTATCGTCCATGCCTGCGTGCGTCGCGTAAGCACTAATAATATTTATAGTGGACCCTCAAACTACCAACTTAATCGCCATCATCCTATCATTGACCCTCATAACCTCTACCACCTGATCTTTTAGCTTGCTGTCTACCAAAATACCTACCCCATTCCTATACCTCGACCTGCCCGAGAACTATAAGTTATACTCGTCCATATCCTTAGCCTTAGGTCCTACCCATTTGGTCTCCTGGACACATGCTATATTAATCCTTTTTCATTTTTTTTTACGAAAAAGACAGGAAAATTCCAAATTTGAACTAACCTAACTACCTAGAATGGATTAAATTATAGTGTTGTAATAAAGGGAAAGATTCAAAGAAGGGCCTAATTTCACTCAAATTCAGGAGAATGAAAGGCAAATTGTACCTCCTAATATTTGGATCTCCCAATCACGTGTCTTAAAATTATCGGTTGTAATAGCACAATTCAACTAATTATTTTCCATGAGAAAAGTTAGTAAATTCTCTATTACTGGTGGAGAAACACAGGGTTTTCTTTATTGTTTGTTTAATCTCAATAACAAAAAGGTTAGTGATAAAATAATATCATATAATTGTATATTTTTTAAATTTGGTTAGTTAATATTATCATTGTAATTAGTTAGATTAGTTACCTAGTTTGTATCTTTGTCAATAACCGTGTATTCCTATATACTATACACAAATAATGAGTGAAAAGACAGGAAACATATTCCTTTATGGTTCAACAGCCAAACCCTAAACCTAAATTCTCCCCCTAGCTGTCGTCGACCTCCCCCCTACCGCTGCCGACCTCTCAGCCCCTCTCTCTCTCTTTCTTTCCATCTCTCTCCCTTTCTCCCCACTTTTCAATGGCTGAACAACCCAAATTCCATAATGCTTTTATTGTTAATAACATCAAGAACTTCATTCCCATTACTCTTGATATGAAAAAAGTTCAGTATTCCTCCTGGCCGGAATTGTACAAGATCCATTATCGTGTGTACAAAGTCATCGATCACATCCTCCCTCCTAAATCAAAGTCCACTGACGAGCCCCTAGAGAAACATGATGGTTTTGATGATGAACTTTGGTCACGATTAGATGCGGTTGTTCTATAATGGATCTACAACACAATCTCGAACGATCTATTACATACAATCATTGAAATCGACGCTGCTGCACGACAAACATGTGAGCGATTGGAAAGTATTTTTCATGATAACAAGACACAACATGCCTTATATTTGGAAAATCAATTTAAGGACATTCAGCAGGATGATTTTCCTAACTGGCTCTTCTTTCTCTCTCTACGCGACCTTACTGACTTTTCTGCCTTGCTAGTAACGGCTAACCCGCCGGTGACGTCCCATCACCGGCGACCACCCAGTCAGGCGAACATGCATGTACTGTAACTTTCGTCTCTCCCCTCTCTTTATCTTCTTCTTCCATCCATACCTTCTTCTCTCGAGGCAGTTCAACCCCGAAGCAGCGATAACCACCGTCGGTGGTACCGTTACCTTAGTAGCAACGATAACTAGTGAGTCGAGTCGCCGCCGGTGAATTTATTTCGGCGGATCCCGTCTGCCCATCTCCTTTTCTTTTCCCATTCCCTTTTCTTCTCCCCCTAACCCCCCAACCCACATGTAACAACTAAGGCAGTTGCTGCCGGTGTCGATCCCCCTCAGCATCAACCCTAGGCGAGAGGGCAACAAACAGACAGTGGTAACGACACGTGGTCAGCCAGTGGCATCTCTCTTATCCGACAGTGAACAATATTTCCAGAAAGGAATTTTTTCCGTTGATTGAATAGTGAATTTAGGCGGCGAACAGGTAATCGGCATTCCAGCAGTTCCGCCGGTGAACAGTAACTCCGCCAGTGAACAATGTTACGACGGTGAACATTGCTATACCCAACAGATTCTACCCAACTGGAGTTGGTACCTCCGGTCTCCCTTACTGATTCTTAATCTCTCATCCTTGTAGCTAAATCATGAATTTTACATTCTAGCCTATAGTTCTATCATTCTTGTGGACTTGTGCTATAGTATTGATTCCTGTACCTTTTAGTGTGAACTTTTGATTAGTTTATATTTGTTTTAGTGGGGTTGGTAAACGATGGTAGACTAGGGTCATGTTCTCAGTCGGGGACGGGGGCGAGGGTTAGAGGGGTATGTGGGGTAAGGGAGATGATAGGATGAGAATAGGGTCTTGAAACATTAAGACTTTAACGAGGAAGTTCATAGAGCTAGTTAAAGTTTTTAAGAAGAGGAGGATTAATCTAGGTGTGTTCAGGAGATCAAATGAGTAGGATCTAACGCTAAGGATGGAGTCCTCTATTGCAAGACTCATTTCGAACAACTTTTTAAGGAATGCGGAAATTTTAGCAAGAACTTTCAGACTTGTGAGACTTCCTTTTCCTATAACTAATATTATACATTTATAAGCTTCTTTACCAACCATTTCTTTTTTCTTTTTTACTAATCATTTTTTGTCCGTGTAATTAACATTTCAGCACCTAAGCCTGACAAGGAAAATGCACTGGTACGTTCTAAATGATTGATTGAATAGTACATTTTTTAATTAAGTTTGATTCTACAATAAGATTGTACATGCAAGCATTTCTATTTTATGTTTCCTTCAAGACAAAAAGATAACTGTAAATGTTTGTGCACACAAGGACTCCAAGCAAACTCTCTGCCATGTTCTCTGGAACCCAAGACAAATGAGCAGCCTGCACCAAAACTGTCTATCCACTTGAAAAGGTTAAATTCATTTTTTTAAATAAAAATAACCCCATTGACTAGTTACAACTTACAAGTGTGTTTGGTTGATGGAAGTTATTTTCTATGGATGTTTTTCTGGAAAATTATCGATATTCGGTTGATAAGTGAAAAATATTTTCCAGTAAAAAGATACATTACAGATTAATAACAATATTAATCAGAGAGTGTTTTTATGAAATTTTTTAGTTCTTGGAATTTATAATAATGTCTAGGTGTTAGTTGGAACAAACAATATGAAGTTAAAAGTTAGAATAGTTGTAAGAAAAATGATTCTCATCCATAAGTGAAGACAAATGCGGTGCATTCAGGATTTAAATTTTATGAATTCTGGATTTTAGGACAACGACCTCAAGTACTAGTAATTGAATTCGGAAGTCATTTTCCCTTTTTGAAGAGAACTTTTTCCTTGGAAAATATTTTCTAATAACTAAACACTAGAAAATGACTTCCTCACGAAAAATAATTTACTGAATTTCGTCGTACCAAACACACAAGTGTCAAAGATTATGGGGAAAAAATGAACATATGAATGATAAAATGGATGTTGAAATGTATGTCAGGTGACAATGGAAGGAGAATCATTCCACAAGTCATGTTTCAAGTGTGCACATGGAGGAAGTCCTCTTACACATGCAACTTATGTTGAAAATTTACTAAATGTGGAATTAAGTATATTCCATTAATTTATGACTCGAATAATTGGGCCCGCACGTCGGAAACGTCATTTCCACACACGTGCAAACGTTGTGTCAAGTATCGCAAATTTTATTAGTGAAAGAGATATTGGTACGTATGTAATACGTTTGAGACATAGAATTATGGACGGTTATTGGCCAAATGACAAAGTATTTCACGTTGGTAAAGGAAGGAAAAAGTGTATGAAGTGTAAGATGAAACGAGTCAAAAATCGCCACGGAGCCGTGAAGGGCCGCGACGCCACAACCGTCGGAGCCGCGATGCCTCCCAGGCTGCGCCGCGACGCTACGGCGGAGGCAGAATGCTGCGACGGGAGTTGGAAAAATCTGATGTTTGGGCTGGTTTTGGAGCATTGATTCTCCATTACTTGCCACATGAATTCAACCATTATTTGGTTGAATGTAACCGCTCATTCAAGTGCTATTACATGACTATTGAAGTCCATTAGTTAGCTAGATGAGGGGTCTTCTCTTCACACTATAAATTGAGGCCTTTGGCTCAATTGAAACAAGACTAAACTCTTAGAAAATTCTCCATATTTTCAGAGCTCATATTCTTCCTCTCTAGCAAAGTCACTATACTCAAAGTTCTTCAAGAGTAACACTTGAGTTCCTTTGCTTACTTGTTAAAGTTGCTGTTGTATCTTGGGTGACTATTGCTCAACACCGTAAAAGGAGACATACAGGGCAATCTTGTCTTAAAGAAAGAGTGCCATCACTCGACTCAGCGAATCACATAAAGCAATCGATTAAGTTTTTGATTTCCAGTTTTATTGTAATAGTTTGTTTATCCTTTCTATTATTGTAATAGTTACTTACTTCCCATTCCCTACAACAATTGTATCCCAACAATTTTAAGACAAGATTGTGTTGTAAGTAACTAAGTTAGAAAGATGACTGGTATAAATCAAACTGCTTCTGATTCTGCGGCTGCTGCTCAAGGCAATCCCTCTGCCTTACCCACTGCTCAAGGCACTCCTAGTGCCTTTCCGGTTGCTCAAGACTCATCCAACACCTTTGCTGCATCTCAAGGGAATGTTGCCGCTCCTCCACCCGCTGGATTTCACCATGAACGCCCTGAAAAGTTCATGGGGACAAACTTCAAAAGATGGCAACAAAAGATGCTCTTCTATCTGACTGTTATGAGAATGACACGTTTCCTAACAGAAGATCCTCCACAAGCTGAAAATGAAATGGACCCTTCGCCTTCTGAAACGGGTGAAGGGGGCCTAGGTATCCATGTCATTAATGACATGAAGATGGTTCTTGATGCATGAAGTCATAGTGATTTCATGTGTAAGAATTACATATTGAATTGCTTATCAGACCCTCTCTACACGGTGTATTACACCGTTAGCAACGCCAAAGAGTTGTGGGAGAAGCTATAAAAGAAGTACAACACACAAGATGCAGGTACTAAGAAATTCATCTTTTGGAAATTTCTGAAATTTCAAATGGTGGATAGAAAGACAATGATGTCCCAAGTCCAGGAATTCCAAATGATTTTACATCACCTAGATTTGGAAGGTATGAAGCCAGACGAGCAGTTTTTGGTTGCATCACTGATTGAAAAGTTACCTCCTTTGTGGAATGAGTTTATAAGCTAATTAAAGCTCAAGACAAAGGAGATGACCTTTGAAGAACTTATTATCAAACTCCAAATTCAGGAAGATAATAAGAAGGCCTTGCCTAGGGGTAAACAACCCGCTGAGGCAAAGGCAAATCTGGCTGAGGCCAAAGGGAACCTAAGCAAGAAGTGGAAGTTCCAGAAAGACGGCAAGACCCAAGCAGCGGAGAAGTTCAAAGGAAACTGTCACCACTATGGGAAACCTGGTCATATGATCAAGGATTGCCGCAAGCTCAAGACTGAGCAACAAGAGAAGGCCAAGGCTAAGGGTAAGGCTCAGGTTAACGTTGTCAAGGACCAATTTCTGGATGACATGATTGAGGAGTTCCCAACGGTGGTGCTAGAAGCAAACCTGGTTGAGAATCCTACGCAATGGTGGATGGACACATGTGCTACAAGACACATCTGTTCCAACAGAGATGCCTTCTCCACTTATACACCGGTTACAAACAAGAAGCTGTTCATAGGCAACAACGATTCCTCTAACGTACTGGTGGTAGGAAAGGTAGTCCTGAAGATGACTTCTGTAAAGGAGCTCACTCTAAAGGAAGTGATGCATGTTCCTGAGATTAGTAGAAATTTAATTTTAGGTCGTTTTAGGCTAGTGTTTGAGTCCAATAAATTTGTAGTCACTAAGAATGGAACGTTTGTGGGAAGAGGATTCATCTGTGAAGGCCTCTTCAAAGTAAACACCATGTTTGTATTACGTAAAAGCAATAATATTTAAGCCTCTTCATCTTACTTGCTTGAGTCCTCTAATTTATGGCATCATAGATTAGGACATGTCAACTACAAGTCTATCCAAAGGTTGGTAAATTGTCGTCGTCTATCGACGTAAACCCTCAACATAAGTGTGAGGTGTGCGTAGAGGCAAAAATCACAAAGCTTCATTTTTGATCCATCGAAAGGAATACCGCTCCTCTAGAACTTATTCACACAGATATATGTGATTTGAAGTTTGCACAAACTAGAGGGGGGAACACGTACTTTGTGACTTTTATTGATGATGGCACTAGGTATTGTTACCTTTACTTGTTGAAAAGTAAGGATGAAGCCTTTGAAGCGTTCCGACGTTACAAAGCAGAAGTTGAGAACCAACTAAGCTTGCAGATCAAATCCATTCGTAGCGATAGAGGGGGAGAATATGTAGCGCCTTTTGAGGAATATTGTGCCCAAGAAGGCATTGTTCATCAAACGACGGCTTCATACTCACCTCAATCGAATGATGTGGTAGAACGTAAGAACCGCACATTGAAGTAAATGATGAATGCCTTACTCATCAATTCCGGTCTTCCCCAACACATGTGGGGAGAAACTGTCCTTACCGCTAATACGATTCTTAACAGAGTCCCACATAAGGGTAAGGACAAAACTCCATATGAATCATGGAAGGGAAAGAAACCCACCTATAAATATTTAAAGGTGTGGGGTTGTTTGGCAAAGGTTGAAGTACTCAAGCCAAAGCATGTCAAGATTGGGCCTAAGACTGTAGATTGCATATTCATCGGATATGCAAATAACTGTAGTACTTATCGCTTCTTAGTGCATAAGTCAGATATTCCAGATATCCACGGGGGTACAATCATGGAATCAAGAAATGCTCAATTCTTTGAAGATACCTTTCCGAGAAAGGGAAAAGACATAACCTCTCACAAACAAAGTTATGAACAAAGCTCTCATGAACCGGGAGTCGTTGACGACCCAGATCTAGATGGTTCAGATCTAGTGGATCTCAAAGTGGCTGAATTTCTGGAATCTAGTGTTCCAGATTCTCAGAACTTGGAGACTTCAGAGATGGAACTAAGGCAAAGTAAAAGTGCCAAGAAGGATAAATCCTTTGGTCCTGACTTTGTAGCTTATATGGTTGATGATGAACCAAGGACAATTGCTGAAGCATTGTCAACTCTAGAGGTACCGCTCTGGAAAGAAGCTATTGAGAGTGAAATAGGCTTCATTCTGCATAACCATACTTGGGAGTTGGTTGATCTTCCTCCGGGAAATAAACCATTGGGTTGTAAGTGGATACTCAAACGGAAGTATAAAGAAGATGTGTCTATAGATAAGTACAAGGCCAGGTTGGTAGTCAAGGGCTATCGGCAAAAGGATGGCCTTGATTATTTTGACATGTACTCCCCGGTGTCTAGGATGACGTCCATACGAGTATTCATTGCGATCGCAACATTGTGTGACCGTGAGATACATCAAATGGATGTCAAGACAGCCTTCCTAAATGGTGATTTGGAAGAAGAAATCTTATGGAACAACCCGAGGGGTATGTGGTTTCAGGGCAAGAGAAGAAAGTTTGTCGGCTTGTCAAATCTCTGTATGGGCTGAAACAAGCCCCGAAGCAATGGCACGAAAAATTTGATAATACTCTACTATCGAAGGGTTTCGCCATTAATGAGTGTGACAAATGTGTCTACATGAGAGGTAACTCTGACTCGTTCGTTATGATATACATGTATGTAGACGACATGTTGATCACAGGGAGAAATCCTAGCATAATTCTAGAGACTAAGAACATGTTGAAATAATGCTTCGACATGAAGGATATGGGTATCGCTTATGTCATCTTAGGGATAAAAATCTCTAAGTCGACGGACTGGTCTTATCTCAGTCTCACTACATCGAGGATATTTTGAGAAAGTTTGAGATGTTTGACAGTTCACCTATAAAGTCACCAATAGTTAGAAATCAAAAGCTTGATAAAAATCGTGGTGCACCCATATGCCAGGAGCAATATGCACAGGTGATTGGTAGTTTGATGTACATAACAAACTGCACGCGACCTGATATTGCTTATGCAATCAACAAGTTGGCTATGTTTACCCGTAATTCGAGTAATGATCATTGGAAGACGTTGAATCGGGTACTACAATACCTGAAATACACGTTAAAACTTATGGGTTGCATTATTCGAGATATCCAGCTGTACTAGAGGGGTACAGTGATGCAAACTGGATATCTGACATAGAGAACACCAGGTCCACCAGTGGGTATGTATTTACAATTGGTGGTGGGGCTGTGTCTTGGAAATCCTCTAAGCAAACTTGTATTGCCCGATCCACGATGGAATCGGAGTTTATCACTTTATACAAAGCAGGAGAAGAAGCTGAGTGGCTTCACGACTTCTTAGAGGATGTTCCTTATTGGAACAAACCCGTACCTCCTATAATGATCCGCTGCGACAACCATCGGCTCTAGGAAGGGCACAGAATGCTATGTACAACGGCAAGTCTCGTCATATTCCATGGAGGCATAAGACCGTTAGACAGCTGATCACCACGGGTATAATATCCATTGATTACATAAAGTCAAAGGATAATATAGCAGACCCAGACAAAGGGCTTACCCAAGGATCAGATGTTCTGCCTGTCTAGGGGAATCGACTTAAAACCCAAAGTATAAGGACCAATACGGTGGTAACCCAACCTTACTGACTGGAGATCCTAGGAATTAGGTTCAATAGGAAAACTAAGCTATAAAGGTTCATTTGATCGCTTCAGTAGAAGTATGAGCACTTCAGATAGTGATTTCTGTAGAGAAATACCAAATCCAAAGCCGTTCCCGCAATAGACTATAACTGCTAACTGCAGTGTGGGTGAAAGTTAAGTTTCCAAAACCTTTAATGATACTCACCGGTTGAGGTTAGGTTTGGGGAAACTTTTAATGGTTCCTAACACTTGTAAAGTGGGGTATAGCAGGATACCTTGTAGGAGACCACCTATTTAAGTGCGAGGACAGGCCGCTTCAAATAAACGTACTTAAGAATCCAAGAAGTGTCCACGGCCACAACGGACAAAACATTACGAAGAACTGAGTAGAGAAAGTTGTTGTGTTGGTACCATTGACTTGGCTTACACTAAACACTGACGATTCAAGACATCATATTCACCACGCAGTAAGTAAGTCCGATGGTATTCAACTATGGAAGGTTCAAAGCGTATGCTACCTATCCAGATGCAACATCGGTCCGTTGAAAGATTGTTAGAAAATGCACCATGTGTGTTCGCCAAAATCTCTTTCAAGAGGGGATTGTTGGAAATTTACTAAATGTGGAATTAAGTATATCCCATAAATTTATGACTCGAATAATTGGGCCCGCACGTCGAAAACATCATTTTCACACACGTGCACACGTAGTGCCAAGTATCGCAAATTTCATTAGTGAAAGAGATATTGGTACGTATGTAATACGTTTGAGACATAGAATTATGGACGGTTATTGACCAAATGACAAAGTATTCCATGTTGATAAAGGAAGGAAGAAGTGTGCGAAGTGTAAGATGGAACAAGTCAGAAATCGCCGCGGAGCCGTGAAGGGCCGAGACGCCTCAACCGTCGGAGCCGCGACGCAAAATGGCTGGTCAACTACTGGAGCCGCGATGTTTTTTCACAGAGCCGCGACGCTTCGGAGGCAGAATGCTACGACGGGAAGTTGGAAAAATCTGACGTTTGGGTTTTTTTGGAGCATTGATTCTCCATTACTTGCCACATGAATTCATCTATTATTTGGTTGAATGTAACCCCTCATTCAAGTGCCATTACATGGCTATTGTAGGCCATTAGTTGGCTAGATGAGGGGTCTTCTCTTCACACTATAAATTGAGGCCTTTGGCTCAATTGAAACAAGACTAAACACTTAGAAAATTCTCCAGATTTTTAGAGCTTATATTCTTCCTCTCTAGCAAAGTCACTACACTCAAATTTCTTCAAGAGTAAGACTTGAGTTACCTTTGCTCACTTGTTAAAGTTGTTGTTGTATCTTGGGAAACTATTGCTTAACACCATAAAAGGAAACATATGGGGCAATCTTGTCTTAAAGAAAGAGTACCATCACTTGACTCAGCGAATCACATAAAGCAATCAGTTAAGTTTTTAATTTCCAGTTTTATTGTAATAGTTTGTTTATCATTTCTATTATTGTAATAGTTACTTACTTTCCGTTCCTACAACAATTGTATCCCAACAACTTATGCATCACTTGATGGAATCCTCTATTGCAAGCACCATTTTGCACAACTCTTCATGGAGAAAGGAACTTATCAACATGTCCTTGAAGCTGCAAATAACAAAGAGAATGCTGATCAAGCAGCAGCCAATGAAGTACCTGAAGAGGAAGCTGCTAAGGAAACAACAGATGAGCAACCAGAAAAGGAGCCTGATGAGGAAGAGTCACAAAAATCCTAATATATATATATATATATATATATAAATATATATATATATATATATATATATATATATATAAATATAGTTGTTTGTATGTTTCTGATCAGTAAATAAAGTTTTTTCCTTTTCTTTTTGTGATCAATAGACAAACCCTCTTATTCATGTAGGTAAAGAATGAATATTGAGCATAACTCAACCCCAAAAGTTAGCTTATAGGGTGAGGATTGTCCAAGTCCATATAAGAAGTCCATGTTTTCATTCCATTTTTGATGTGGGACTCTTAACACTCACTCACACGCCTAGACCTCGTTAATTGGAGCGTGAACAATATAATTTGGGGGCCCAACATCAACGAACAAAGAATTGGAATGAGTCTGGCTCTGATACCATATAAAGAATGGATATTGGGCCTAACTCAATCTCAAAAACTAGCTTGTAGGGTGAGTATTGTCTAAGTCCATATAAGGAGTCCATGTTTCCAGTCCATTTCCGATGTGAGACTCTTAACAATGTAATCAAATTTCTTGCCTTAATTTTTGTATTTCTTGTCGAGCTTGCAAACATGTTAAGAAGATACACACTATATAAGTTTGAGTTTACTTTTTATATACTGATAGTACAAAAAGAATTACAGTACAAAAAATGATAGATGAAGAGTGTAAAAGGAAGCTTCCAACAAATAAGTGAGTAAAATAAATTTTAATTTCGTGCAAGTTGGGAGAGAAGGGGAGCCTTGACGTAATTGGTAAAGTTGTTGCCATGTGACCAGGAGGTCATGGGTACGAGCCGGAAAAACAGTCTCTTGCAGAAATGTAGGGTAAAACTGCGTATAATAGATCCTTGTTGTTCAGCCTTTCCCCGGGTTAGTACACCGAACTTAGTTTTTTTGGGAGGGTAAAATATGAATTAAGCTCTATATGATAAAAATGTGTAACAAATTTTGTTTTATCATTAGTTTGTATTCTGGTATAATGAAGTTCTTTTGGAGTCTTTTGTTTATTGTTTCAATCATCACATTTGTTTAATCTATAAAACAAATAGTTATCATACTTCAAATATGAATGTTTCAATAGATCATACATACATCAATTTGTTCTAGTTTTACTAAACATATGTTAACATACGAAAAATTACGAAACTGAAAAAACAGACGAAAATCGAAACAATTCAATTTAATTTTGTTTGGTTTGTATATATAGCGTAGTAAACTTTTCTTTTTTCAAATATATTCAGCAACCTTACATGTTTAATTTGATTTAACTTTTAACTCTTCATAAACACCTCTATACCACCCCAATAGAATTTATTCACACTCTTGATGTTCACACTAAATAATAGATGTATTACATGTGTTTACACTACATATATATATATATTTTTTTTTCTTATTTAATTAAGATTAATTAATATATAATTTTGCCTTATTAAATCACTAACCATAATAAATTTATATGTTTTGTAGTCTGCTTAGCCAAACTTCTAAAATAAGCTAAACGCAGCAGGCCCCGCGTGTAGTCGAACAAATGAGAGGTTGTCGACGAAGGGGTCAAAGGTTGCGCAAGACCCCTTCAACCTCGCCCGCGTGTTAGCTTGCTTGTACTATCGCTCGCCTGCCTGACCTGCTTTCTGGCTAGCTTCTTTATGGCCAGCGCTACCCTAACCTAGCTAGCGCTTTCTGAAAAGTATTTTTCTCAAAAGTCTTTTAAAAAACGTACTTTTAGTGAGAAACCATTAGTGTTTGACCAATTAATTTTAAAAATACTCTGGAAAAGTAATTAGTGTTTGTCCAAGCTTTTAAAAGATACTTTTAAGTGTGTCTTTTGAAAAATTCTTTTCAAAAAGTGTTTTTGGGAAAAATTATCTTTTTAACCTTTTTAAAAACAACTTCTGCTACTTTACTTATTTTCTCTCAAAAGTTTGGTCAAATATCTCATTTTAAAAAAAAGTATTTCTTAATTTTTTTTTTTTACCTCCCAAGAACTTGACCAAACAAACTAGTAGTGCAAACACCTAATGCCAATAACTTTTTACCATGCCACCGAGCTACCTGCTTGATAGCAAGTAGTAGTAGGAAGTATTTTGGGCATAAAATTAAAAGGAAATTTGCATGGAGTCCAATAGATATTTCAGAAAGTATATGGGATCTTTCCGCATTAGTAATTTCTGGTTTTCCTTTCTTCAAGTGAAAAATGCAAATGGCAATTTGTTTGGGGCATCAGAGACATTTCAAGAAGTATAAAGGAGCATTCCGTAATACCCCAAATACTTTCTAAACTCTTCCCATACCTTCCAGTACTTTCATTTTCTTCTCTTTTCTACCCCCAATACTTTCACTCAGAATTATCGAAGAAAAGATGGACCCCAGAATTGATAAGCTCGTAAGAAGGACAACAATGGTGGCTACTCTCACTGCTTCTTATTTCCTTCTCACTGCTGATTATGGCCCTGAACCCAATATTCTCGACCCGGTAAATTTTTTCTAATTAGTCCTTGAATTTTTCCTTTAATAGCATGTTGGTGTTTTAATCTTGAATTTTACCTTTTTGGTTCTTAGTTCGTTATTTTGTGTGTCTGAGTAGTTGATCGTGAAATGTAATATTTGGTTTTAAGGGTGTTTGGTATGGCGGAAAATGTTTTCCACAAAAATAATTTCTAGGGGTAGGGTAGTTGGGGGGTAGGGGGAGGGAGTGTAGCGTGGCGAGGGTAGGTGGGGTGTATAGTACGGGGTAAGTTGGGATGAGTTGGTGTGTTTTTATTCATAGGAAAATTTTTCCTCAAATTTTTAAGGAAACATTTTTCCTATTTTGAGAAAAATATTTTCCAGGATATTAGTGGCAACCAAACAAGAGAAAAATAGGAAAACCTGCTCTTGCCCTCGAAATTCCCTTTTCTTCTTGGTTTGTTAAATAGCATATTAGAGTAGTTAAACCTAGTGGAGTGAGCAAATAGGTTGGATTATTCTGGAACATACTGTAGGAACATAGAATATTGGAGTAGTACAACAACAGCCCGTCAATCCTAAGCAAGTGGGGGTGGATATATGAATCCTAACTGGTCATGTCGTTCTATTTAAACTTATTTGTCCAAGATGTATGCAAGTTAATTTATATTTTCTACTACCATGTAAATTTTTGACATGGCTAAAGAACTCCTAGAAAGAAAAAGACCTAAAGGAACGTACTAATGTGGCTAAAACATAATTCCAGCTAATCAGTACCACAACACGGGGAAAATTGATGCTTAAACAAATATGGTCTTAGGATTTAAGAGGAATGCATGCAATTGGAATGAATTTGACAAATTTGAGAACCTGGACAAACAATTTGACTGAGGCAGTGCTGTTAAAAATTTGCTAAAGGACGCTTAATCCCTAACACTCGATGAAACCTAGGTTGTGCGTTTCACCTCGCCAAATTGATGCTTTTATTTTAGGAGTCAAGGTGTTGGTTGTTGAAGAATAGAAGCTCCAAAACCTCTGCGCTGCTCTGGTGCTAAGCTCGATCGGATCCTTTCAGTGATCCATCGATATTCAGTCTTTGAAAAAACCCTTAGTTTACTGCTAATATAAGTTATTTTCATTTTTTATTGCTTGATTAATTTTTATCTTTTTGTTCAACTCTTATCACTCTTTTATGTAGAAAATGTTTATCTGATCGATGTATGTTTGTTTAGGAAATAATTGATCAATTTTTGAAGTATAGAGACTGATTCGAAACCCTAATTCGGAGGGCGCGATATATAATTTCGACTTTTCTTAGAACCAAACCCTAATTTTAATGGCTACAACTACCAACCCGATGCCGACTTCGCTCTTCATTCACTCTGAAATAATAACACTGACTACGGCCAAAGAACGTCGGCCGCTCCAAACCTCTCCATTAGCCGTCGATGATCTTTGGCGCCACGTGCCGGTTCCTTATAGTGGATTGAGTTCATTCGTGACGGTGAATCGAATCATTGATTGCGGCAACATCTGTTCTCCTCCTCTGAGCAAATCATTAACTCCTCTTCTGATCGGTCACCTTCTAAAGTTGCAGCGTCTACGACAACTAAGTTAATTCGAAAATGAAAGAAGTCTATCGAAAGCGCTTGGTACTTGTCTGATTAATCACACTGATAGCTTCATTAGTTCACTGAAGTTTATGTGAATGATCGCGATAGGTAGCCATCCGTCTAATGAGCTAACTTCTTGACCTTGCTCTAGGCCTTCTGGATCTTTATTTCCTTCTTCTTGTTGCTCATCGTCATTTGATTTGCATGGTTAGTTGCTGCTTGTGGCGTCGTTGATAAAGCCACATCCGAAAAGTTTGAAGCTAACTGCATTTCGAGTGCTTAAGCGGAGCTTGTGGTCAGTCGTTCCCGCTTGTTTAAAAGATCTTCAAATTGGATTCAACACTACATACAATATTCCATTTCGGCCTTCTCTAGCTCTTTGCTTGCTTGTACAAAGCGCATGCCCGAGGGGGCTACTAGGAAGTACCTCCTCAGTTTCGTCGGGGAATTCAGTTGCAGAAGCACAACTTGAGAACTACGATAATGGAAATGGGAGCAGTAGTAGCAATGCTCCGAAGAAACCTGCATGGAGTAAACCGTCACATGGTGTTGTTGAGGTCAGTCCGATAATGAGAGAGGATTGCCCAAGATCATATGAAGAGGCTAAGTGCCCATTATCCCACTATGTGAACAATGGCTAAAATTGATTCCAGCTAATCAATTCTACAACTCGGGCTGTTACATATAGTCTTAGGATGTAAGAGGACTACATGCAATTGAAATGAATTTGACAAATTTGAGAACCTGGACGTGCAATTTGACTGAGACAATGTTGTTAAAGGCTCGCTAAACGAAGCTTAATCCTTAACGCTTGGAGAAACCCAGGTTGTGCGCTTCACCTCGCTAAATTGATGCTTTAGTATAGGAGCCAAGATGCCCCGATGTTGCTTGTTGAAGAGGAGGAGCTCCAAAACCTCTACGCCGCTTTGGTGCTTCAGGATCTGATCGATATTCAATCTTTGATAAAAACAAATCTTAGTTTCCTGCTAATATAAGTTATTTTCAATTTTTTATTGGTTGATTAATTTATCTTTTTGTTTAACTCATCACTCTTTTCTGTAGATAATTTTGATCGATTTAATGTTTGTTTAGGTTTTTTTAAGGGAATAATCGTTCGATTTTTAAAGTATAGAGAATGATCTGAAACCCTAATTTGGAGGCCTTGATATATAAAATTTGAAATTTCTTTTTCTTTCTGACCAAACCCAAGGTTTAATAGCTACAACTACTAACCAAACATCGACTTTGGCTTTTTATTCACTCTGGAATACTAACACCGACTCTGGTGCAGCCGCTCTAGGCATCCCCAACAATTTTTGGCGGAATGTGATGGGTCCTTGCCGTGGTCTCAGATCGTTCTGCGGCCAATCAGAATCTCTGATTGCGGCAACATCCTCTTCTCCTTCTCTGTCTCTTACGTCGTTGGAGCAAATCATTAGCTCCTCTTCTGATCGATCGTCTTCTAAAGTTGTGGCGTCTACCATAGCTGGAAATACCTATACGTTTTCGTCAGAGGATTCAGTTGCAGAAACACATCATGAGAACTCCGATAATGGAAATAGGGGCAGTAGTAGCAATGCTGCTAAGAAACCTGCCTGGAATAAATTGTCAAATGGTGTTGTTGAGGTCAGTCCGGTACTCTTGGCCCGCTGTTTCAGAGTCTACCAAGGCTTCCCCAAAATCCTCTTTTTCAAAAGTACTCGAACCATAGCTGGAGGGATCAAATTTTGTATCACAAGGCACTTGAATGGCATTTTGACCTTCTCAAAAGCTAGCTCACGAGGGAATGATGGCCCAAGATCATATAAGGAGTGCAAGTGCCCATTATCCACCAATGTGGGACTCCAACACTCTGCACGCCCATGATTGGACATTTAAAGCGCGGGCGATATAAGATGGGGGGCCCAATAACGGGAATAATGAACCGTGATGCCCCAGGCTTTGATACTAGGTTAAAAAATGAATCTTGGGCCTAACTGAATCTCAAAAGCTAGCTAATGGGGAGGATTGTGTAAGATCATATAAGGAGATGGAGTGCCCATTATCTCTATCGGTGTGGGACTCCAACAATGGCTAAAACTTAGTTCCAGCTAATCAGTACCACCAGTCGGGGTAAAGGGATGCTTCAATATGATCTTAGGATGTAAGAGTATGCAATTGAAATAATCTCTAACAAATTTGAGAATGGGGAAGAGTAATTTGATTTGAGGCATTGTTGTTAAAGGCTCGCTAAAGGACGCCTTATCCTTAATGCTCAGTGAAACCCTAGTTGTACGCGTCAACAACAACAACATACCCAGTGAAATCTCACGTTGGAGAAGGTAGAGTGTATGCAGACCTTACCTCTACCTTGGCAGGTAGAGTGACTGTTTCCGAGAGACCTTCGGCTCAAGACAAAGCACAATCAAAGTAAGATCAACAAAGCGAATAAGCCATAATAGCGCATTCTGAAAAAGAAGCAATAACTAATGCAGGTAAATAAGATAAACAAAGTACACTAGAGAACACATAGCAATATAAATCAAACGACAGGGGACTATAAAACAATACTGCGCCTACTAGTATGATAGGCTAAGTGGGCCTACAATAATAACACTACAACTATCAGTTTGTAAGCGTAGGTAGGACTACGCTGGACTACCTATTGCCCTTCTACCTTAATCTTGTGTCCTCCATAACCCCCTATGTAAGGTTATGTCCTCGGTGAGTTGCACCTGCACCATATCCCGTCTAATCACCTCTCCCCATTACTTCTTCGGCCTACCTCTACCCCTCATGAACCCATCCATAGCCAACCTCTCACACCTCCGCACTGGGGCACTTGTGTCTCTCCTCTGTACGTGCCCGGACAATCTCAATCTCGCTTCCCACATCTTATCCTCCACCGAGGCCACTCCCAACTTGTCTCGGATATCATTTCGAATTCTATCCCTTCTTGTATGCCCACACATCCATCTTAGCATCCTCATCTCTGCAACTTTCATATTTTGGGTGTGCGAAGTCTTGACCGGCCAACACTCCGCCCCATACAACATAGTCGATCTAACCACCACCCTATAGAACTTACCTTTACGTTTTGTTGGCACCTTTTTGTCGCACAAGACTCCAGATGCAAGCCTTCATTTCATCCACCCTGTCCCAATACGATGTGTGACATCGTCATCAATCTCTCCCCCCCCCCGGATAATAGACCTGAGGTACATGAAGCTTTCTTTCTTTGGAATGACCTGAGTACTAAGCCTTATCTTCACGTTTGTCTCAAGGTCGCTCCCGTTATTGAACTTGCACTCCAAATATTCTGTCTTGATCTTACTCGGCCTGAACCCTTTAGACTCTAGAGTCTGTCTTCAAACCTCCAGCTTAGCGTTCACTCCGCTGCGAGTCTCATCAATCAGGACTGTCTTCTGCGAATAACATACACCATGGCACCTCCCCATGAATTTGTTGCGTTAGTTCATCCATCACCAAGGCAAATAAGAATGGGCTAAGAGCTAATCCCTGGTGCAACCCCATCATCACTGGGAAGTGCTCTGAGTCTCTTCCTACTGTCCGTACCTTGGTATTGGCTCCATCATATATATCCTTGATCGCCCTAGTGTACGCCACAGATACACCTCTAACCTCCAAACATCTCCATAAAATCACTCTAAGGATTTTGTCGTATGCCTTCTCGAGGTCGATGAAAATCATATGTAAGTCTCTCTTCCTCTCCCTCTCCCTATACTGCTCCACCAACCTTCTAATAAGATGAATGACTTCTGTAGTCGAGCTCCCCGACATGAATCCAAATTGGTTCTCGAAAATAGACACGCCTCTTTTCACCCTCATCTCCACGATCCTTTCTCATACTTTCATAGTGTGACTTAGCAACTTGATATCCCTAGAGTTGTTGCAACTTTGGATATCACCTTTGTTCTTGTACAAAGGAATCATTGTACTCCCCTCTATTCTTCGGGCATTCTCGCCGTTCCTGTCCCCGAGGTCAAAGCCTCCATGCACGTCATCGTAACCCTCGGGAGTGACCCGATATGTCCATTGAAATTCTCTCCTACAAATAACTTCTCAGTGGGTGGTATATCTCCTACCATTTCGTCCAAATCCTCCCAAAAGCGCCTCTTCTTCTCGTCCATGCCCGCCTGCGGCGCGTAAGCACTAATAATGTTCATAGGACCCTCCAACTACCAACTTAATGGCCATCATCCTGTCATTGACCCTCCTAACCTCTACCACCCGATCCCTTAGCTTGCTGTCTACCAAAATGCCTACCCCATTCCTATACCTTGACCTGCCCGAGAACTATAAGTTATACTCGTCCACATCCTTAGGTCCTACCCATTTGGTCTCTTGGACACATGCTATATTAATTCTCCTCTTCATAAGAATCTTAACTAGCTCTATGGACTTTCCCGTTAAAGTCCCAATGTTTCAAGACCGTATTCTTAGCCTAGCATCTCCCTTACCCCACTTAACCCCCTAACCCTCGCCCCCGTCCCCGACCGAGAACATGACCCTAGTCTACCATCATTCACCAAAGCCACTAAAGAAAAAAAAATAAAAAAATACTAGTCAAAGGTTAACGCTAACACACACGGGAACCAATACTAAAGTACAAGTTAACAAGAATATAAAGGTAAGTCAGGCTACTACAGACCCGAATGATAAAACAAAGGGCAACAAGAATAAAAACAAGAATGTAAAGTCAAGATTCAATAAAACGCAACATGCGAAAATTTAACTACACGGATAAGAACAAATATTGAGTACAAGCAACTGGAGGTATCAACTCCAGGTTGATAGAACCTGTTCACACGCCGTGTGAAAACAATGTTCACTGCCTAAAATCACTGTTTCCTGCCGGAAATCACTGTTCCTTGCCGGATGTCGTGGCAGATCTGGTGGTACCGGCAAAAACAGAGCAAGAGAAAAAAAAAAAAAAAGAGACCGCCGGAAAAAGAAAAACTGTCGGTGAAGCTCCGGCGAAGTCGAAGAATCAATCTCCAAGATCCGACAGCTGGATATGCTGGCTAAAAGTGGATCAAAAGAATTTTCCTCTTTATTCCTTTATAACAAAGTTCTGCTTCTGGGTTTCACCGAAAAACAGATCGACCGATTCACTTACGCCGGTGGCACACAGCATTAATAATGTTCTCTTACACTTGGTTCAATGCCTATTTACTACTGCTACTACTATAAGCAGGAGATCAAGAAATGCTGTTGCTCTATTCCTGTTTTGACTATTTCCAAGAGAGCTCAAGAAAATGGCCGCTGAAGTCACCTTGGTAAATTGATGCTTTAGTATAGGAGTCAAGGTGCCAAGGCGTATGCACCTACACCGATAGATTTTGTCTTTAGACTATAGCGCACATCATATATCTAGCTTAATTAAAGATTTTTTATTCTAGTAATTACTTTTTGAATTTGTAGTTACATTTTCTTGCATTACATGTCTATTTTTGTTGTTTCTTCATTAGCTCTTTTCTTCACTAAAATCCACACTTCAATTGCACCTGCACTTAAAGTTCCAACAGATTTTGGCCCTGGACTGAGGTCACTATAAGTAGCTTGAGGATTGCACCTTCCTTTTTTTCTTTGGGATGAAAATATTGACATTTGCAGTTGAGAAAATACCGTACTATATCTATCTTATTTTGTCCAAATGTAGATATTCTAGGTACTTTAATGGATTTTCAGTTTAGAAAATTGAATTATACTTTTAACAGAACTGAACCAGCAATTGCTCAAAATCCTTTATAGGATATGGCTTATTACTCGGATCCTTTATCATTCCATATTATCTTAACCTTTCATTTTTGTTTTGATGGAGTTGTTCCCTATCCATCTCCAAAAACCATATGCACTTGTACCCACTACTCAGTACCATACCCCGAGTCAGTTATGCACAGATTCATGGAACCCTGTTGGGAGAAGTGGAGCTTTGCAGTTGGAAGTCTATTTCTGATAAAGTGACTTTTAGTCTGTGCTGGGTAGTAGCTCTTGGTGTACATGCTCTTTTGGAAATTGTATGTTTGGAAGAAGCAGTAAAGACTAAGCCCAACTTGTTTTTCCTTTTTGTCTTGTTTACGAGAAACTAGCTGGCCTCTCTTCACATACGTGTATGAAATGTTTGTGGCAGACTTGCTGCCAAACTTTGTGTTTGACCGTTGGAGCTATAAAACTCCTGATTATTATAGTTCACACATGATCAACTTCATATTTTTTCACTCATTTTCGAGGTTTGCAATTTTCCTTGTCGGTTCTTATAAAACCCACAAAAAAATCATATTTCTGTTTTGCTTAAACTAGCTCGGCGGTTTACTAGTAGAATGGAGAAGTCTTGTAACAGACTTCTTAATTATATAGCTAGTGGTTTCATCAAAGACTTGAGGGTTTGGTAGGTTGCAGTTTAATGTATATGTCATCAATATCCCGTACAAAAGTGCTAGTAATATTCCTCATGCCCTGTTAAACTATCTATATCCTTTCCAATAATCCCATGCTTTTACAGTTTTGGGTAATTAACACTGTTGTGTCGAGTCTCGTTCCCTATGCTAGTGCAGTCATCTTTGGACATCAAAGAGTTAATTATCCTTAGTTGTCATGTGGTTGGTTGGTTTGTTTGTTTAAGGCAGCCTTTTGTACTTTCTTGGACATTGAAAAAGACCTTTCCAGGTTGTGCATTACTTTGTGTTGATGCTACATTGGGAAATACTAGCATTGTCTATTAGAAATGGTCATTTCCTATAGTAAGACTGAAGTTCTCACTTTTTCTGTCAGTTATTATCAAGTAACCTTTCAAGACTTTGCTTCATTTGCTGCATATTATTTTGCTTTGCAATAAGCACTTCCTGATGTGCTGTTTCTTCTTTTAAAATGTCAGATTAAAAACGCAATACTGTCAGCAGAACATTCTCTCAAAGAGTCGATCTTTGGACCAAAGAAGGGTGTTCAGGAAAGTGACGCTGATAAAGTCGCCCCTAGCTCTTTGGAGAAACATCAGAAGTCCGGTGGCTAACTTGTTTTCATCGTCCAAGTATGCAGAGTGTAGTAGTATAGCTTAACCCAACATCTGGAACCTTATCTACATTTTCGGAACAGTTTTTCTCGTAAAGGTGAATGTGAATATTAGGATTGGCCTCGTTTAAGCATGTTATCAATGCAAATGTTATCTATACTGGAGCATGTTTATTTTAATATCAAGGGACCAGTCTTGAATAAATGAAAAAATAGGGCAGGCTGGTGCACTAAGCTCCTACTATGTGCGGGGTCCGGGAAAGGGTCGCATCACAAGGGTCTATTGTACGTAGCCTTGGGGTTTTCACAGGGATCTGTCTTGAATGAATTAAAAAAATTCGTCTACTTTGTGGCATGCTCAACTTCAAACTGTTGCTCTCATGGGTTGTCTCTTTCAAGAAAAACTCATTGTTTTAAAAGGGTGAAAGACTTCTAATGTCTAACTGGGGCGCAGTTTCCATTTAAGGGTGTATAATAGGTGTCGATGGAAATTCATCAATTATGTGCATTGCCATCTTGGATGAATTGCTATGCGACTTTGAAGGACAGAGACATTATAACTTGTCTCATGAATACTGGATTCTACGATGAAATGCGAATGAAAGACATTTTTGGACAATCTCATACTCCATCCGTTTCAATTTGTTTGTCGTAGTTACTATTTGGATAATTAAGAACATGTTTGGTTTGACTTATTTTAAGTGTTTTTAAGTCAAATTGACTTAAGCTAAAAGTCATAAGCTAGAATTTCTAACTTCTGACTTATAAGTCAACAACCATAAGCTCACCCAAAGATGCTCTAAAAACTATTTTCTTTGACCATAGTTTTTTAAATACCTTCTAAATATTTTGAATTGTTACCTTCTAAATATTTTGAATTGTTAACGATTATGACTTAAAATACCATTGATGTAGTTTTTAAATACGTAAATTCTATTTCAAAAAAATTGAAATGTTTTTGTCCGAATTGGCACCGAACATAGTTAGTTTGACACTCGTATTTTGAATCAAGTAAGATAAATTGAAGTTGCAATATTGGAAAATATGACTTACATCAGACCGTTCACGAACGAAATAATTTCTGTAGTGAACATTTTTGTTTCATAACTTCGGGTAAACTTGTTTTCAAGACTTTGGTTCAGTGGTAAAAGAGCATCACGTGATGTGTGGATTAGATGCATTTTCATAAGTTCAAACTTCATCCGAGACCAAAAACTTGGTATTGATTAAGTAGACAAGGGTAGGGGCAACCCCGTAATCACATGAATTTGTCCTCGAGATTTATCGTTATCACAAAAAATAAAAAGAAGAAACTTTCAGCATACTGGCCTGTGGGAACTGAGAACTGTACCGTAGAGGGAACGTCTCATATATGAATGTTGCTTAGCTAGGAAAGGAATATCTCATATATAATGTTTTTTGAAAGAAATTCTTTTATTAATGCTATGGATGAAGGCTCTTTCACTGATCAAAATAAGAGTTAATAGAGTTTAGCCATCGTCAGATAAAGGAAAAGGAGTGATGCCACCGTCGTCATCTCCTATGCTATCACCGTTGTTCACCATTCCTTTCTTCTCCCGTTGCCGCTGCCGTCGTCATCTCCATCTTCTACGGCAAGTTCCAACCGTCGCCGTCACACACCGATCGAAAAAGGAGAGGTCGGTAAGGCCCAAAAGTTATCGGAACAGTGATTTTTGGTAGCTATCATGTTTTGGGATGTTAGAAATTTTAATTATTTACATAATAGTCCATTAGGTTCTAGAATTGCTAATAGACTCATTTAGTGAGTTAGTTGTCTTTATATTTCAGTAGCAAATGTGATCGTACTATATTGAATGAAAATATCTAATTTTTGTCTCTACCTCTCTTTCTCCCTCTCCCTCTTCCTATCTTCTTCCTTCTTTCTTTAATTTCTCCATTGTTCGAGCTCACCGGAGCTCATTATATCGTTACAAATGGTATCAGAGCCGACGATAGTCGGCCTCGATCGGCTACCGCAACTATACCTATTGTCCATTCACATGATTCACCCTGTCCATTCGAAGCTCAAGGTAGTGTTGTTCCCAATTTCTATCGAGAGTCCTATGGGATCGAGCTCAATACTGATTCATACACTGCACCGTCACATAACCCTCTTTGATAAATACCATCCCAATTACTTTGAGAAAGTGAGTGTGAGGTATTTTCACAAACACATGAACTTGTCTAAGCAAAGAAGTATAGGAACGTCATCTCTTCAGAATGACATCACAGAGAAAGTAGGGCTGGAAGAAGAAGATGATGAAAAAGAAGAAACACCTGGTTACAATTTGAACAATGAAGCACCATTGGAAGTTCAATTCGAGGATGCTAAAATTTTGAAAAACAATGGCTCCCAAGTGTTCGATAAAAATCCTCAACAGAACGAAACTGGAGTAGATAAGCTTCAATCAGTAAAAAGAAATGAGGAAAAAGAAGAAACACTACCATAATTGAAATCTGGAAAACCCGAAGAGGAGAAGTTAGAAGATAACGAATATCAAATGCTTGATCAAATTCTTTTAATGTATGGAATCAATGTGACTAATTTGAAATGGGATGATAGTGAAGATGATGTTGATTTTGATGAATGCGGACTTTTTTAATTGATTCATACCTTGCTAGAAGGATTAGCGAAGTTGAGCTGTTTTTGGTAATCGCTCACAAAAACTTCAACCATAGCATGGTGAGTCTAAAAGAAGTTGTAGCTAGGGTCAGGCTCAAGAAGAAGGAGACAGGAGAAAATGTCATTTCGCTCGTATGTACACGATATTTATGTCATCATTGAGCCTCTATTGATTGATGAAGATTATTATGCTCGTTTTATAGACAACATTGGGATGCTTATTTCCATTGGAATCACATTGATGCCTGCCAGGGATATACAAGTGGTAGCCTTGACGAAGATGTTTCATCTGTGAGATTGTTTGCTAGGTGTGATACATCGACAAGGGTGAAACTCCAGCTAAAAGGGCATGATGATGAAGATACATATGTTAATGAAGAATACTCTAATGCTCCTTCATAAGATCAACGTACTGCCACTATTGAAGTTGGTAAGCAAATTATGATCTATATTGAACGGAACTTGGTTGTAGGGGTAGATAATGAGGACTGCTTTAGGAGGAGAATTGCTAGCTTCAGTAAGAATTATGAAAAGACTGTTGATAGTTATTTTACTCGAGCATTGAAGAAGAAGAGATTTCTTGTCCATCCTAAAATAATTATGCATTTTAACCTTTTTTGCTTTGGATTGGATACACCTTGGAATTACAACTCAGTTCCTAACTGGTTTGCAAGGGTGCAAAAGATAGATAATGAACGACCATATTGATATACATTTCTTCACACGTTGAGTTTTGAGGATGACCATAAGATAGTTGCTATTGATTTCATGGACCCACTGAATAGTATCTTTGGTGTTAAGATGATGAACTTGACTTATCACAATGTTAAGGTGTTTTCACATGGAAAACCTCCAGTTTCTTATCAAGGGGCACGTGATCCAAAACTAATTATTGAATTCACATTGCAACAGATCAAGCTGCTGCTGAAGGATAGAGTATACGGAAAAGCAGCAGGAGGATGTTTTGAGAGTCATGAGCCTAGCATATTAATAGAGTTGAACTTACGAAATTTTGTCAGGAAGGTGCTTAGGAGAAAAGATAAGTGGATAGTTGAGCTTTTCACTCTTTGGTGTGGGTACTGCAAAAAGCTTGCTCCTGACTGGAAGAAAACTGCTAAATACCTTCAGGGTAAGCTGAAGCAAGGCCATGGAAACTGTGATGCAGAGAAGTCTTTGATGAGCAGGTACAATATTCAAAGTTTTCTCACAGTTTTGATATTTGGTACTGACAAGGACAACTCTGTCCCATACGAAGGTGCAAGTATAGCTTCACCTATGGGAGTTCTTTGCATTAGAGAAGCGGGAAACAAATGTCGTACTTCCTGAGCTCATTGAGTTTACTATCCCAGTTGTCATAGAGGAGAAATGTAATTCTGCTGCAATTTGTTTTGTTCTATTCCTACTGGATATGTTAGATTCCAAGGCTGAAGGAACAAATTCGTAAAGATGTTGTCAGCGGCGAAGTTCAAGAGAATTTCCTACAACTATGTTTGGGTGGCCACTGGTAAGCAACGAGATCTTGGAAAGCACGTTGACTTTGGTGGTTTTACATGTTCTGCAATGGTGGCTATGCTAAGTGCTTACTTTGTCAAATATAAAGTGTAGTTGTGGGAATTCCCTAGGAAATTAATTTTCTTGACGAGTGATTTGGGTGAAAACAAGGCAGCTATTTTTGTCCGAAAGCTATATGAATTAAAACAGGGAGTAGACAGCTTCAGTTCATTTGCAAGCTTCAGCACAAGTGTTGTTGCATCTACTATAAATACATTGGACAAGAATGATGGTGAAAGAGTCATTTTCATCTTTGATCCTGGAGGTGGCTTCATCAACTTCCAATCCCAGTTTTTCATATCCAACCTTGAGGACAATGTTGATTTAAAGGAGGGTGGAATGTCACGTTTTGGATGTTACAAGTTTTAATTATTTGCATAATAGTTCCTTTAGTGGGTTAGTTGTCTTTATATTTCAGTAGTAAAGGTGATGGTACACTATGTTGAATGAAAATCTCTCCCTCTTCCTCTCTTCTTCCTTCTTTCTTTAATTTCTCCATGGTTGAGCTCACCAGAGCTCTTCATATTGTTACAACAGCTTCAAACGGACTACTGTGATCTCTGGTGACTTCTAGTGGACCCCGACGATCTCCGGCGTATTTTATATATTGGATCTCAGATATGAGCGTATTTAATTTCTTGTATCTCAAATCTGAGTGTATCTTTTTTCTTGTATCTCAAATCTGAGTGTATCTTTTTTCTTGTATCTCAAATCTGAGTGTATTTGAGTATATTTTATTATTATTTTAGTGTAAAATATTTCAGTGTTCTTTTATGTATGTTTCGCTTGTATTTCGAAAGAGATTTTTTTGTATACAAATAATTACAGTGAATTTGAATGCAGTTGAATATTCCTATATTTGTTCTTGCATTTATATTATTTGAATACAATTGAATTTAACAATAAGCTGCCGAATTTAAATACAATAAGTTGAATATAGTGTAAAAATAGTTACGAATGAATACAATCGAATTGAAGACATCCAAATTGAATACAACGAAATACAGCTGAATTGGGATACAACTGAATCTCAATACATGTCACTGTAATTACGAAATGTGATTAGCAAAAGTGTAGCTATGCCTAAAAAGAACCCTCACAGCATAGTTATTTGTGAAAATTCCTCTTAATTTTTTAATTATAATTTGATTATAGTGAAGGTTTTTTTTTAAAATATAAAATAGTTTTGACACCTTTTCTTTAGGCTTTCGCTATTGTTTTGTCGTGGCAACGTTTTTTCTTCTAAGGTTATGTTTTGAGCTTTTAATTTAGTTTTTGATATTTCAAGTTTTGTAAATTATGACATGAATTTTATAAACCAGTGTTTAGACCATCTTCTTAAAGAAAATTTAAAAATACTTTTAATTTTTGAAAAGATCAATCTTTTGAATATTTAATATTTGAGATTAGAATTAATTCTTTTTATCTAGGAGTTTGTATTTTCTTAAGGGGTGTGCAAATGACTAAGTGAACACTCTTTATGATTCGGATGAAGTAATAATGTACCTAAAAGGTTTACCAGCTTTGACAAAAGGTTTCGTTATTGATTCCGATTATTTAGTTTCTCTAATAATGTTATGAAAGACAATTAGAAATTCACATCACGCAGCAGAATAAAGAACATCATTGATATGTGTGGTGTCCTTTACAACAGAATAAGAACATTATGATTCTTTCCCTTGCTTAGTGACTGGGACTTAAAAGTAATTATATACTAGTAGAGTTGATAATATATATAATTACTCCAAATAAATGAAGATAAAATGGAGGAAATATATTTCAATCCTCAATAATTTGCGAATATGCATTAAAACACTCGAGGAAAGAGGAAGGTTTTTAGTGTATTCTCTAAGAAATATTCTTCCTTAATTATTTTATTCCAAAGTAAATATACCCAAAATACAAGCATAATCCTAAGCTAGAATAATGGTAACGAATGACTAAATATACGGTAATTAATGACTAAATATACATCTACCATATACACAATTATGAATAAATATTCTATCCTATTCTATCACACCTCGTAGTCGAAGCGGGAGGTCGGCGTATGCTGAGACTGTCCCGAAAATCTTCAAATAGAATCAGCGGAAGACATTTGGTAAAAATATCTGCGATCTGATAGCGTGACGGGACATGTAAGACATGTACTTCTCTGCGAGCGACCTTTTTCGCGAACAAAGTGAATATCCAGCTCAATATGCTTATTGCGTTGATGTTGAACCGGATTCCTTGCAAGATAAATTGCACAAACATTATCACAATAAACCAACGTCGCCTTCGGAACCAGACAGTGGAGCTCCAAAAGAAGGTTCCATAGCCAACACGATTCAGACACCATATTGGCAACTCCTTGATATTCTACTTCGGCACTGGATCTGGACAAAGTAGCTTGCCATTTGGAGGACCAAGATACCAAATTGTTACCAAGAAATACACAATAACCAAACGTGGAGGGTCTGGTATCCGGACATCCACCCCAATCTGCATCTGTGTATGAAATGAGAGTGATTGTCGAAGACGGATATAGATGCAAACCATGATCAAGAGTGCCCTGAATATAGCGCACAATGCGTTTGAGCGCGTGCATGTGATCCTCCATCGGGTTATGCATGAATAGAAAAACCTGTTGCACAACATAAGATATGTCGGGCCTCGTGAAAGTGAGATATTGAAGAGCCCCTGCAAGGCTGCGGTAATATGATGAATCGGCATAGGGCTTGCTGGAAGAGGCACTCAACTTCGGTTTAGTATAAACCGAAGTGGCAGACGACTTACACGAGGACATGCCAACTCATTCAATGATCTCTTCTGCATACTTCTTTTGAGATAAAAATAAACCACCTGCATGACGTGTCACAACTATCCCCAAGAAGTAACGTAGTGACCCTAGATCTTTCATTGTAAACTCTGAGCCAAGAAGTGACATGATAGACTTGCGAAGATCATCAAATGAGGCAGTTAATATAATATCATCCACAAACAGAAGAATGTAAGCTATATCATTACCCTGACGGTACATGAATAGAGAATGATCAGACCTGCTGTTAGAAAACCCAATATTAGAAACATAATCTGCAAACCTCTTATACCAGGCCCGAGGGGCTTGTTTGAGCCCATACAATAATTTCTTCAGTAGACACACATGATTAGGATAAGTGGGGTCCTTGTACTCCATGGGTTGATACATGTACACCGTTTCATTGAGTTCTCCATACGGGAATGCATTTTTGACATCAAGCTGATGAAGCGGCCATGCCTTTGAAAGATCTAGACTTAGTACCGTGCGAATAGTTGCTGGTTTGACCACCGGACTGAAAGTCTCACCGCAGTCCAAACCAACATGTTGTGTCTTCCCATCACCTACAAGACAGGCTTTATGCCTCTTAAATGTACCATCGAATTTTTCTTATGACTAAAAATCCACATAGACCAAATCACATTAACATCAAGAGGACAGGACATCAAATCCCACGTCCTATTATTAATAATAGCATTATATTCATCATCCATAGCCATTTTCCAATTCAGGTCATTAAGGGCAGACACATGATTGTGGGGCAATGGGATTTGGTAATATGGGTGTGAAGACCGTATTTTTTGTTTGGCTTAAAAATCCCGTGTTGACTACGAGTGACTGGCCGTTGGGCCGGGGGCTAAAGATGACGAACTGCTCGACAGTGGTCTGGCAGTAGAGGGACTACCGAGAATGGGCCGACAGTAGTTGGACTGCCCGGCAGTGAAGGTGGGCCGTGACCCAACGGACTGCCAGGCGCTGGGCTTCGCGAAAGTGGGCTGCCAGCGAGAGGCTCGACTGGGCTGGCAGCCACTAGGCGCAGAAAATGAGCTGAATTGTCGAGAAGGGCTTGGTTGCCTCCATTATTGCCATTTCACTTCTTATGACCACGGTTTGTTAGCAAATTTTCAAATTGTGAAGGGTTATCATCGGATGGAGCGACAACCATGGAGAAATTCGACACGGTGGTTGTCTTTTTGGAAAAACCCATTTCTTCTAGTATGAGCTTAGAACGGGCTTGGTAAAATGGCGGAAGAGGGTTGCTTTGGCGGATGAGCGTACCTACTCCACTATATGTGTCGGTGAGGCAGGAAACCATTTGTAACACGAGCTGATTGTTAGTTACCGGTGCCCCGACGTTCTTTAGTTGGTCTGACAGAACCTTGAGTTGTTGACAATATGCCGGCGCATTGCAAAAATCCGCCATATCAGTGGTGGAGAATTCTTGCTCAAGTGTGATGGTCCGGGAGTTCTTATTGTCTTGGAATATGTCACGTAAGTGTCCTAAGCCTCCATAGCCGTGGAGTCAAGCTCAAGAATAGTATGCAGCAAGTCACTCGAAATTGTGGTGTAGATCCACTTGAGGACCGTCGCATCAAGGGTCAACCATAATACCTTCTCATCCTCGGATTTCGACACCTTCTCCTTGCCTTTTCCCAACAGAATTATGTGATGGATAACCCGGTGTGAGCAACAATGAATTTTAAAAAGTTTCGTCCATGTCGCATAATGGATGTTTTCCATCTTAAGAGTGATGAAGATATGAGATTTGATGTTGGAGATAGCTAGGGCTAGGTGAAAATTGGATTTCGAGTCAGACATGGCTGTCGAAAGAGAAGGTGGTGGCCGGCGGCGCACAAGGAAGGGGGGCGACGATGAGAGAGAGAAAACGTTAGGGTTTAAGAACTTTTCCTAGAATCTGATATCATGTAAGAAATATTATTCCTTGATTATTTCATTCCAAAGGGGTAGTAAATATACTCAAAATACAAGTATAATCTTAGGCTAGAATAATGGTAACTAATGACTAAATATACGACAATTAATGACTAAATGTACATCTACTATATACTCAATATACACAATTATGAATAAATATTCTATCCTATTCTATCATATTCTATTGGGTAATTAAGACAATTTAAAAGACACTATGTTATTGTGTGATTGTGTGCCTTAATTAATTTTGAACCGATCACATGGATTGAATAATTCAATCACCATTATTAGACCTTAAAAGAAAAAACTAAAACTCTTTCAGAAAATATGTGAAACCTCAATATTGTGTAAGTAAGGATTTAAATAATCGTGCAATGAAGTAATCATCATTATAGATATTTTTTCTCTTTTTAATCTATATCATGAACTTATCTATAAAATAAATACATTTTATGTATAAAGTAAAAAGGCGAATCATAATTTTCAAGCATATTATAATGATTCGGGGGGGGGGGGGGGGGGGGGGTGTTTTATAACTAAGATATTTATGTAATTAATTGGCTGTTGGTGTGGTTCGGATGCTTTAATTTAATTTTGAACAGATCACATGATTTGAATAATTTAATCACCATCTCAAAAGAAAAACAAAAACCATCTTCAAGAAACTACGCGAAGCCTAATAGTTGCAAGTAAGAATTAAAATAACTGTGCAATGAATAAATCACCATTATATTATGATATTTTTTCTCTTTTTAATCTATATTATGAACTTAATTATAGACAAATAAATCTTATTTATTATATAAAGTAAAAGTAAAAATAATTTTCAAGCATATGTACTGATTTAGGGATGTATTTATAACAAAGTTTTTTTTATTAGGGATGTTTAGTGTAATTTATTGGGGCTTGGTGAGGTCATATGCTTTAATTTAATTTTGAACGGATCACATGGACTGAATAATTTAATCACCATTAGTGGTGTGTTTTAATTTAATTTTGAACAGATCACATGGATTGAAAAATTTAATCACCATTATTAGACCTCAAAAGAAAAATAAAAATCATCTTCCAGAAATATGCAAAGCCTCAATATTGTGCAAGTAAGAATTTAAATAACCGTGCAACGAAGTAAATCACCATTATATTATGATATTTTCTCTCTTTTTAATCTATGAATTTAACTATAGAACAAATAAATTTATATATAATATAAAGTTAGGAAAAAAAAAAGGTGATGTGACACCTCTCATTGGCCAAGAAACACATTTATCTTTTTTTTTTTTTTCATTTGTGTGCTATATAAAAAAAAAACTTAAATATCACTCCTTTAGCTCTCTTAATTTTGTATTTACATCTATCTTCTTTTTTGTCCTATTTAATATATCTCATTATACCTCAATAATTATTTTACAAGATAGCCGTTTCAAAATTAAACCTCCCATAACCTATGACTTTTCAATTTCCCAATTTTAGAGGTAAAGCTTTTATGGTATAAAATTATAAATTGAATGTTAGCAAAGTCAATCCATCTCTTAGTCACCATAAGGATTTTAGAAGAATTAGAGGGATATTACGTTGCTTTTGGTATCTCCCGTAAGAATCACTTCTATTTTCAACTTATTTTGAATATATGATGATTTGGATTATTTTTTATAAATGTTTAGTATGCTAAAATTTCTTTTAAAAAAAAAATAGGTTTGGTGTTTGTCCAAATGTCACTAAGTGGCTTCCTACGCTTCAAATTCCAATCCACATCAAAAAGATATCGAATCTTTTTCGTTTGTTAATTATCTTCGTAAACTTTTGAAATGGCAATAAGCATTTGCTAACACAATTCATTATTTCAGTGAGTTTGGTTATCTTATGCACTTATTTTCTTTATCAAGTATGTGAATTTCTATTTCCTGATTCTAGAGTAAAATTCCGAGTATTTTCCAATTTAAAAACACTGTAACAATGAAACATATGTATTTATATAATAGCATGAATTGATACCATATTTAGTTAATGTGAAAACAAAAGAAAGGATGAGAGTTGTTTTTAGGGCATTTTTAGAAAGCTAAGGCAGATGAAAGTAGAAGAGAAATAGTTATTCATTTCAAAATTAAACAAAAATCTAAGAAAGTATCTCATTTTGCTTTATTGCAATACTGTACGGTTTTGTTGGGTTGTTGTACCCAGCGGATATTGAAAACTTGTTTCAAACCCAACAAATGTAGAACTGTTTGACTATAGGGTAATTTAAAATCTTAAACATAAGACTTGAATGATACTTACATTTTTACAATATCTGAAATCTTTATCAACTGTGGGTGCGCACGCGAATGCCCTTTCGATTGCAAGCTCCAAGCTTCAATGTATTCCTCCTTTGGAAAGCTAGGAAATCTGGCAGAGGTTCGAGATAGTGTTTTGATTCTGAGTCTCTAAGACTTAGAATAATGATATGAAAATCAAGTGTAATGAATAATGAAGTGTAGGTCTGTATTTATAGCTGAAAAATTAGGTCAAACCGAATTAGGGTTTGACCTTGGGCCTGGCCCAAAATTCGAGACAGATTAGGTCATGGCACCGCGGCCCTATGGTGTGGGCGTCGAGGCACTGACGTGGCCGTACACTATCTCGTTTTATTTTCCGTACATTCTTAATTAAATTCAAAATCCAATTTTGACTTAATTAAAACAATCATTATTCATTTAAATATCTCGATTCTAAATCGAATATTTAATACTCTCTCAATACATCCTTAGATCGAAAAGACAATCGACATAGTGTGACCCTATAGGCCTTCACATATCGACATTAACTAAATTAAGGTCTACGCGGAACTCCTAGATGGCGCCGCAAGACGAACTCAATATGTGAAGTACGTTTACACGAATCCAGTAAACTTAATCTCTAAATGGTAAGATAAAATCCTTTCATTTACGACACACCCGATCAAGCTTAGGATTTGTCAAGTGTCTATCCAATTGGCTTAATCATTGTATCTCATCTATATTAGTTGATAACTAGACCATATTCTAAATATGTCTATTGCGTTGGCCAACGACTTAGTCAACCTAATATCACTGAGAAGCTGAGTGTTCTCTCGAATATACATTCGAGGAATGAATCCTAATCTTGGCTCAACTACCACCTTTAATCCACATCGTAATGTACCTAATACAAGCCGTATCTCAACCTATAAGGCATTTGAGCTTAGGACATGATCAAAGTATATTACTTTGTAGACAAGGTGCGCATTGACCTCAAGTCTAAGGACTTTTATCTCCCACACGCTGATCATACTTTAGACAAGTATAACAAACAATATATCAGCAGGGTATACCAATACTTTCAAAGTATCCATGTGTCCATCACGAGTAGCCATTACTCTTAGCAGGTAAGACATACTACATCATCTAAGGATGTGATGCAGACCACATGTCGACTTATCACATATCATCAATATCCCATTCTCGATGATCATTAGTCGAGGTTATTTTAAGAGTTACGTTATAATATTAATATCTCACATTATTAATAACAACGTAACCTCTAGGGATGCATATTATAGAATATTATAAAAAATCAACTAATAATTCAATAATTGCAAATGCCAAAATATTAATCTTCATTAATAATAATACGAATGTGTATAAAGTACATTTGTCCTAATACAGATTGTCTCTAGGACATACATATACTTTCAATCTCCCACTTGGCCTAGAGCCAATCTATAACATATCTAATGTCCATATTCTCAAAATGACCATTATGATTGACTAAGATTAATGGTTTAGTGAATGGGTCAGCTAGATTATCGTTTGTGGAAGCATAGTCTAATCTAATCTCTTCAGTCTACACCATCTCCCCGAGTATGTGGTACTTCCTTGGTACATGCTTGTTTCTGTTTGTTGATGTTGGTTCCTTAGCCTGTGCAATCACACCAGTGTTGTCACAATAAATAGTTATTGGACAACTGGCACTCGAAACTACCCTTAGTTCCTTCAGGAACTCAGAAATCGCGACAACTTCTTTACCAGTTTCCGATCCAGCAATGTACTCAGCTTTTGTTGTCGAATCAACAGTTGTAGCTTGTTTGAAACTTTTCCAGCTCACTGCTCCACCATTGAAAATGAACGTGTACCCAAACTGAGATTTGAAGTCATCAATATCCGTCTGGAAGCTAACATCAGTGTACCCAGTAGCAACTAGCTTTTCTTCCCCACCATAGACTAAGAAGTAATATTTAGTTTGTCTAAGATACTTAAGAATACTCTTGACTACTTTCCAGTGTTCTTCCCAGGATTCTGCTGGAATTTGCAAGTCATACTAAGTGCAAAGGCCACATCTGGCCTAGTACTGGTCATGACATACATAATCGATCCTATAGCCGAAGCATATGGGATCCTCTTCATGCATTCAAGTTCTATAGCATTAGAAGGATTGTCCTTCTTAGATAACTTGATGCCTTATCCTATAGGTAGACCACCTTTCTTGGAATTTTCCATAAAAAAACGTCTAAGCACTTTGTCTATGTAGACTGACTGTGACAACTCCAACAATCTATTAGGTCTATCTCTATAGATCCTAATTCCCAGAATGTATCAGACTTCACCTAAATTCTTCATCATGAAGGTACTGGACAACCACTCATTGACTTACTGCAGGAGAGTCTTATTGTCTCCCATTATCAATATGTCATCTACATATATAATAATGAAGACAATTGTCACGACACAAACCGGAGGGCCGCGACGGGCACCCGGACCCCACCCGCCGGGTACCGCTAATCCCACTATCAACACCTATTCATAATTGATTATTGACTAAGGCGAAAAAAAAGATTATGAGAATAGTAACCCAGAAATCCAACTTATATATATACATATACCAAGGCCGACAAGGCCATACAATACTACTACACACAGGACACCTGTCTACAAGCCTCTAAGAGAATACACAACATCAACATGTCGGGACAAGGCCCCGCCATACCCATATAGACGCAAAACTGTGTCGTACCAAAATTAGACCAACACTCCTAACAATGGGAGTGCTCTAAAAATCCCCTGAAATCTACAACCTATTCACGTGGGTCGTCGCCTTGCCTATGCGAACCTGTGGGCATGAAACGCAGTGTCCCTTGATAAAAAGACGTCAGTACGACTGATGTACTGGGTATGTGAGACATAAATATCAGCATAATATGAATGTACCAATAACTGAAACATAAACAACTGACCAACAATAACTGCCTCTGAGGGCCCTAATACACTTGCCTACATGTTATGCACAATGCAGTGTCCATATTCATTGACCTCATCGGGCAATTTCCTTACCATGACAGCCTCTGTGGCCATCATACCATGTAATGGTTAACGAATATATGCATGATGCAAGTACGGTATTTATATGTTAGTGTTGCGGATCGTGCAACCCATCCCAATATATGTTAGTGTTGCGGATCGTGCAACCCGTCCCAATAAGCCTTACAGGCATCACATCACATCATCACATTAACAAATCATTACATTATATTGGCCTCTTTGGGCTCTTTTGTGATAGTCTGTACCAGCTGCAGGTGGTGTGCATATATAACGCCGTTCCTTTTTCCCATTCCCCATACATATATATAAAATATTTACCATATAGTAGTGTGCATAGCACAAGTGGTCCAGAGTAATATATGAATGCAATGCAAATGAAAATGCATGAATAACATTAAAATATCCTGAGTCACATAATCTCCTTGTACCTTTGGCTAACACTGTGTATATCAACATCTTTTCCATATGACTCCATAAGATCTTAGAAACATATTTAGATATGCTTTTAGCATAGGAATCAATAATATGAATATTCTTAACTACTAGGAGTAGAATAAATTATGGAGCAATATCACGGTTATATTTCGTTACGTGGAACATGTCAAAAGAAAGAAATAATTTGCCTTAACATACCTTCATTTCGCTAAACTGGAAGGAAAATATTGTTGCTGCACCTTATTCTTAGAAACAATGCCCAAATGTCACTGCCTACTATCATCTACTTAGCAAAAAGAACGGTATATCTTAAAAAAAGAAATGTTAAAGGGGTCGCTCATGCTTTCTAATTCGTACAAAAAGAAGTTTGGAGACACTTTGGAAATGAATCACGAATTGCAACTGTTGTGCCTTAAAAAGAAATGCCTTAAGTTGAGCATTCAATGGCCTTAATAATTTGGTCTCCCACTCAGCCAATTCTTTGGCGGTAGGAGGCCCTAAATCACGCCCCATCACTTTAACATGCACGGTCACTTAATTTAATTAAGTGACCTGCCTCCGAATAATTTATCAATCATACACATAATTAATTTCGTGATTCCAATTCAATTGAACTTTGATAACTTATAAGACCTTCATACACTCAATGTCATAATTTGTGATATGACACTAGTCCATAACCTCTTTATGCACGTACCAAATTTATTTTCGACTTTCGTCGTCACACTTGTTACGTCTAAAATTATTTCGGTATTTAATCATTTTATATACTAATCTCTTTATTAGCATAAGTAAATATAACATAAATTTTCCCAACGCTCGGATATATTTACACATGCCTAGCGATTTTTCATACGCCTAGCGATTTAAACCGTAACCCGAAAGTACGAGACGTTACAACAATACTCCCATCCTTGCGTTTACTATAAACACAAGGATCCTCTTTGCTTCTGACGAAATCAAATGACTTGATAGCCTTGTCAAAGAAAATGTTCCAACTCCTCGAGGCTTGCTTAAGCCCATAAATGGACTTTTGTAGATTGCATACAACATTTGGTTTGGACTCAAGCGAAAAACCCTCAGGTTGTTTCATATACACCTCCTCAACTGGATTACCATTGAGGAAAGCGATTTTGACGTCCATCTGCCAAATGTCATAGTCATAATATGCAGCTATTGCAAGCAAAATCCGAATGGACTTAATCTTAGCAACAGGTGAAAATGTTCTATCATAATCGACCCCAGGCCGTTGATTATAACATTTATCCACCAATCTTGCTTTATAAGTCTGTACATTTTCAAATGCATCGATCTTCTTCTTGAAGACCCATTTGCATCCTATGAGTTTAACACCAACTGGCAAATCAACCAAGTTCCACACTTGATTGATGTACATAGATTCCATCTCGGATTTCATGGCTTCTTGACATCTCTTCGAATCAATGTCCAACATTGCTTCGCTATAGGTTGTAGGTTCATCGTTATCGGGAATATCTATCTCACTGTGTGTTCCACAAGTAGATTTAGTTTTTCAGGAGGACGATGAGTCCTAGTGGACCTACGGAGTTGATTGTTTTGCAGTTTAGTGCTTGGTATGTTCTGACTGTGAGAGGGTTCTTGTATGTTGGATAATCCACTAACTTGAGAGCTTTCAGGAATATCATTTTCATGTATTTCCTGAATGAGAGGATGTGCAACCATTGCATCTACTCCCAAAGGATGTGTAGGAGGATCTTGCATTTATGCATTATTCCTCGTAACCCTACCACTGGTCGAAGGGCGTACTTGAAGTACCCAATCTTCGCCAAATACTCCCACTGAATTCTTGCCTTGGTCATTCGTCAAGGATTCAACATCTATGTTAGCTTGCGGTTCTTGAATTTCTCCAAGTTCTATCTCTGTGCAACTATGTTCCTTGTAGACATATTCTTCTTCAAGAAAAGTTGCGTTCCTGGAAACAATGACCTTACGTTCTCCAGGAAGATAAAAGTAGTATCCCTTAGTTTCCTTTGGATACCCCACGAAGTAACATTTCTCACTTTTGGATTCCAACTTGTTAGTGAGCATCTTATTAACATATGCAGGGCACCCCAGGGTCTCATATGTTTAAGAGCTGGCTTCTTGCCACACCATATCTCATAGGGTGTCTTTTCTACTGACTTGGAAGGAACCCTGTTCAGAACATATATTGAGGTTTGTATAGCATGTCCCCAAAGGTATGTCGGTAGAGATGAGAAGCTCATCATGGATCGAACCATATCCAATAAGGTTCGGTTTCTCCTTTCAACAACACCATTCATCTGTGGTGTTCCAGGAGGTGTCCACTCTGATTGAACTCCATGTAGCTTTAAGTAATCTAGAAAATCCTTACTCAAGTATTCATCTCCTCGATCCGATCGAAGGGTCTTAATACTTGTTGCAAGTTGCTTCTCTACTTACGACTTGTACTCTTTGAACTTCTCAAAAGCCTCAGATTTATGTCTCATAAGATACACATATCCATACCTTGTGAAGTCGTCAGTAAAAGTGATGAAGTATGGGAAACCTCCTTTAGCTTGAGTCGAAAATAGCCCACATACATCAGTATGGACCAACTCAAGCACCTCCTTGGCTCGCACTTTCCCAGAAAGTGGCTTATTGGTCATATTTCCTCTCAAGCAAGATTCACAGTTACCATTAAGACTCCAAGTCAAATGGTTCGAGGTAGTCTAACTTCCTCAACCTTGCTATCATTGATTCGTTGATATGACCAAGTCTGCAATGCCATAGGTAGGTAGAGTTTCTATTACTTATCTTAGCTCATTTATTTTCTACATTGAATATTTCTCGACTACAGTTTAGTGTATATAATCCATCCACAAGAGGAGCAGTTCCATATATAACATTATCAAGAGACAATACTTGACTGCCATTATAAATATATGAGGAAAAACCCTCCATGTCCAAAACAGGGATAGAAATGATATTCCCCGTTAACGAGCGTACATAGTAACAATCATTTAAAACTAGACAATACCCAGAAGGAAAATTTAATCTATAAGTTCCTACGCACTCAACATCCACTCGTGCTCCATTTCTAACGCGTAGGTCCTCCTCTCTTGGTCCAATCTTCCTGCTATCAGTTAGCCCCTGCACATTGGTACAAATGTGTGAGCCACAAGCGGTATCCAATACCCAGGAATGAGAGTTATTTATAGACATATTTATTTCAATGACATACATACCTTGTCCACCAGGAGGTAGAAGCACCTGTGCTTTTCCTCCTTCTAGTGCAGTGCAATCCTTCTTCCAATGCCCCTTCTTGTTGCAGTTGAGGCATGCATCCTTAGCCGGATTCACCTTCTTCTTCTTCACACCTCCATTAGGCTTCATAGCTGAGCGCGCATCGACTGTTTTGCCCTTCTTTTTCTGCCATTCCTTACCTTTTGGCTTGGGTCGGCTAGTAGAGCTCACCATGAGCATAACTTTGCCTTTGGAAGTGGAAGACTCAAATGTCTTGAGCATGTTGTGCAGCTCCGGCAGACTCGCCTTCGTTCCATTCATATTGTAATTCACTATGATGTTTTCAAAGGAACGAGGGAGAGAGTTCAGGATGAGGGTGGTAGCGACATTATTTTGCAGCTTCGTTCCAATTGAATCAAGTCTCTCTATCAGCCCTATTATCTTCAACACATGCTGTGAGATCTGGCCCCCTTCATTGAGCTTACACTTAAAAAGTTCTATCAGTAACTCATATTTCATAGTCTAGGATTGTGAGTCATAGAGACTCTTCAAGTGTTCGAGTATCTCATTGGGACCCATGTTCTCATGTTATCTCTGAAGTTCTATAGACATGGAAAACAACGTCACGCACTGTGCTGAAGTGGAATCATCTAGGTGTTTTTGGTAAGCATCCTTATCAAAAGAGGCATATTCAGCAGAGTCAGTCACAGGGACTGTTGGGAACACCGTGTCCAACACGTATTCTAATTTCTCTTGTCTCAACACTATTCGCAAATTTCTTAGCCAGTCAAGGTAGTTAGGTCTAGTAAGTTTGTTCATTTCAATCAATATTTTCATTGATAAGCTCGACATCTTTGATAATCTGAAGAATTAGATAGACTGGAAATCAAACTCAAAATTTATTTCCTATTATACACATTCGTTTAGGCTAATCAACACTGTCTTTTGTTTAATTAGCTCCAACTATTTTAACATACTTCTACGACCCCATGGTAGAATACAGACCTATATTAATTAAGGTCATAATGGGCCAATATCCAAGCCTATGCTATCTCCGCGTTTGCTTTGGCTGATAACTTTAATAACACATCTTGGTAGGTTCTAAACCAATTGCAAAACTTATTTGCAACTCGTAGTTGATCATATATTATATTTAATCTTGCATCCATAGATTAGTCCGACACTTTGGCGCCAAGATTTGTCTAAGCAAGTCAACCCAATTACACGATTGCGTTTATGTATCTAAGTAAATTTTGCCTTTGTAAGCAAACACTTTGGTGTAAATACACACAAAAGTTTATCATTTACCTTTACATTTAAAACACATCTATGAAAGAGTCTGGGTCCTCGTAGACTTAGAGCAAATGCTATGGCATAAATACTCGTATCGCCGAAAATGATTTTGCACTCTAACAATTATAATGGACGATGCATTTTAATATAGACTTGTATTTAATTTTTTTTTGGGGAACATTTTAATTCAGGGTTTTAACCAAGATCAACTCTTTTACGCCATATCCAATATGACATCTTAATATCATGCAAAACTAATGACACATATAGTTGGGAACCGTCAACCCAATATGCATGATATAAGATGGTTTAATCAAATACTGGGCGCCGCCTGCCCAGACAGTTATAACAGACACTATGCTAATTATTAAAAATAAAGCATTTAAACACTTAGCATATAGTTCGTATATTATTCAATAATATACAATTAATAATAATCATGTGTTAACTTGTCTAAACTGTAAAACTTAAGTCTAATCCAAACAGTCCCTTAAAAATTTTATGATTTTAAAAACTGATTTTCAGGATATTTCTGTAAGTTCTAGTTTTTCAGAATTTACAGTTTAGTCCCTCAAGAATTTAAAATTTCAATTTTGAACCCCTTTAAATTCAGAAAATCCAATTTGAATTTTCAAAAAATATTTCAGATTACAGGGACATGTCTGTAATTTTTAAAATTTTAAATTAATTACAGATTTAACCCAAGGGACCAAATCTGCTTTTCTGAAATTACAAATTTGTCCCAAGGACCAAATCTGATGATTTTAAAATCTTTTCCAGGGATCAAATTGCAATTTCAGAAACTCCTAAAATTTTTAGATTTTCCCAAGAGCTAAATTGCAATTTCGGAAATCGCCACTGTCCCGCCGGAATAGTGACTTCCGCCACTGTGTAACGCAGGAACAGTGTTCAGTTACTATTCACTATTCATTTTTTTTTTTAAAAAAAATTAGAGCCTCGGTGCCGCGATGCTCCATTGTGGAGTTCGGCGCCTCTGTCTCAGAAGCACAAAATCCGCATTTCCGAAACCCTAAAACTGGTTCAGGGTCATATTTGCAGATTCATCTTCGTTACCCTTCACTATCAAACAACACGTTCATCGATCATCATCCAATCCCTTATTGTTCTTCGCTTCAGTGCACCATGTTCGCAATGAACCGATTACGCACATTGACTTAGAAGAGTTTGATCGGAATGACTTCCTCGATTACATCATTGTTTAATAGTTTGAGAGACAAGGATGATGTGCTTTTAAGATATTAGGTTTTCAAGCTTTAAACGACATAAATTTCAGATTAAAATAAATTCTAACCCATATTATTATTAGTTAATTACCTTATACTCATACAAAACAACCCTGACTCTGATACCACTGTACGATTTTGTTGGGTTGTTGTACGCAGTGGTTATTGAAAACTTGTTTTAAACCCAACAAACGTAGAACAGTTTGACTATAGGGTAATTTAAAATCGTAAACATAAGACTTGAATGGTACTTACATGTTTACAATATCTGGAATCTTTATCAACCTTGGGTGTGCACGCGAATGCCCTTTCGATTGCATGCTCCAAGCTTCAATGTATTCCTCCTTTGGAAAGCTAGGAAATCCGGCAGAGGTTCGAGAGAGTGTTTTGATTCTGAGTCTCTAAGACTTAGAATAATGATATGAAAATCAAGTGTAATAAATAATGAAGTGTAGGTCTGTATTTATAGGTGAAAAATTAGGTCAAACTTGATTAGGGTTTGACCTTGGGCCTGGCCCAAAATTCGAGACAAATTAGGTCATGGCGCCGCGGCAGGCGCTGACGTGGCCGTACACTGTCTCATTTTATTTTCCTCACATTCTTAATTAAATACAAAATCCAATTTTGACTTAATTAAAACAATCATTATTCATTTATATATCTCGATTCTAAATCGAATATTTAATACTATCTCAATACATCCTTAGATCGAAAAGACAATCGACATAGTGTGACCCTACAGGCCTTCACATATCGATATTAATTAAATTAAGGTCTACGCGGAACTCCTAGACGGCGCCGCAAGATGAACTCAATATGTGAAGTACGTTTACACGAATCTAGTAAACATAACCTCTATATGGTAAGATAAAATCCTTTCATTCACGACACACCCGATCAAACTTAGGATTTGTCAAGTGTCTATCCATATGACTTAATCATTGTATCTCGTCTATATTAGTTGACAACTAGACCATATTCTAAATATGTCTATTGCGTTGGCCAACGACTTAGTCAACCTAATATCACTGAGAAGCTGAGTGTTCTCTCAAATATACATTCGAGGAATGAATCCTAATCTTGGCTCAACTACCACCTTTAATCCACATCATAATGTATCCAATACAAGCCGTATCTCAACCTATAAGGCATTTGAACTTAGGACAGGATTAAAATATATTACTTTGTAGACAAGGTGCGCATTGACCTCAAGTCTAAGGACTTCTATCTCCCACACGCTGATCATACTTTAGACAAGTATAACAAACAATATATCAACAGGGTATACCAATACTTCCAAAGTATCCATATGTCAATCACGAGTAGCCATTACTTGTAGCAGGTGAGACATACTACATCCTCTAAGCATGTGATGCAGACCACATGTCGACTTATCACATATCATCGATATCCCATTCTCGATGATCATTAGTCGAGGCTATTTAAGAGTTACATTATTATATTAATATCTCACATTATTAATAACAACGTAACCTCTAGGGATGCATATTATAGAATGTTATAAACAATCAACTAATAATGTAATAATTGCAAATGCCAAAATATTAATCTCCATTAATAATAATACGAATGTGTATAAAGTACATTTTTCCTAATACAGATTGTGTTTAGGACATACATATATCTTCAAATACTTGTGCCAAAGCAATTAATAAAATAAATTATGAATATCGTACGCGGAGAATATAATTAAATAATCTCATTTATCTTTCTACTTCCGTTTTTATTGAAATTAGAGAATGACAAAGTCTTAAAAATTAGAACAATGCAATCTACTTTTGTTAGTTTTTACATTTGAAGATTAAAAAAAAACCAGTTCATAAATATAACGAGCGCGATATCTTTTATAACCGCGCGACGCGCGGACAAATTCACTAGTTTTATTTATAAAGTAAAAAGTGAGAAATAATTTTCAAGCATATAAAATGGTTTAGGGTGTATTTATAACTAAGTTATTTATTAGGGATTTAGTGTAATTTACTGGGGATTGGTGGTAATGTGCTTTAATTTAATTGTGAACAGATCACATGGATTGAATAATTTAATCACTATTATTAGACCCAAAAGAAAACAAAAAGCATCTTCAAGAAAATATGCAAAGCCTCATTATTGGGAAAGTAAGAATTTAAATAATCGTGCAATGTAGTGCATAATTACCATCTGCGGGAAGAAAAGGGATGGCTGTTGAAAAACTCACATTCTTAGAGCCATGTTTTTACATTTTATGTTGTTTTATTGCATAAATGATCACTAATTACTAAATTAATGACAGTGCCTTTGGGACTTTCTAAACTGAAAAGGAGATGGGTAACTAAGAGAATGTAATTAAGAAATGACTTTTAAGTTCTCTAGTAAATAGTATAACAACAATAATAACACATAGTCAGTGTAATATTGATCACAAATGAGGTAGGAGAGGGTAGCATGTACGCAACCTTATCCTACATTTGTGGGGAATAAGTATATCATATAAATAGAAAATATTAAGTAAACTATCAAATAATTGAAAAGAAAGATAGATGTGATTCTTGGCTCAAGAGATATGCCATATCACTTTTTTTGCTTTACACGCCCCTTAAGATATGCCATAAAACATACTTCCTCCGTCTGAAATTATTTGTCATTTTTTTGCTTTACACATACCTTAAGAAATATATTAATTAGGAGGGCAATTTGACCTTCTTTGCCCTTATTTATATCTAAGTTATAATCTCTCTACATTAAATATTCATTCTATCTACGTGTCATCTTTATTAATGACAAAGGGTAAAACAGAGAAAAAATAATTAATTATGTCTTGAACTTCTAGAATGATAAATAATTTGAGATAACTATTTTTAATAACCACGATAAATAACTTGAGACGGAGGAAATATGTTTTATGTTAGATAATGTAACGACTCAAAAAGTCATTTTGCTTGTTTTTCTTAGTAGTCCCAAAACTACCCTTCCCGAGCCCTTATTTTCTTATTTGTGACTTGCGGAGATGGGTGGCATGGTTTCCAAGTTGATCGGGTAGGTTTCAGACCCATTTAGTTAAGTTTGAGAAATTCTAAGTTAGGAGATTAGAAGAGTTTGACCCATAGTTGACTTTTATGTAAACGAGCTCCGTTCGTAGTTTTGTCTGTTTCATTAGCTCCGGAATGACGTTTATGACTTAATCGAGCCTTTGGTTTGGGTCTCGAGACAGTACAATGTGTTTTGGGGATTGATTTGTAAAATCGTGGATTAGAACTTCAGTGTTGACTTTAGTCAAACCCGAGCCCTTAGAGACCTTTTTCGGGAAATCCGAATGCTCGAGCAGGTCTGAAATGTGTTTTCTGAGAGGGTAGCATGTCTGATTTGTGTTCGGGAGGTCCCGGGAGTGTTTTGGGTAGTCGGCGAAGATTTTGAGGACTTGGGCTACTGCTGGTTGCTGGTGTTCGCCCGAGCGACCAGGCGTCCGCCTCGGCGGGTCCACCTCAGTAGAGGTTTGGCTCGCCGAAGTGGAAATCTCTCATCAGTCGGAGATCCGCCGAAGCGGAGATTTTCTCACTGAGGCACGTGCACCTCAACGGAGGTTCGGGAATTTAATGATTTCTGCCTCATCGAACAGGGTTTCCATTGGAGCGGGTTCAGTAGAATTGGGTCCGTCAGAGCGAATCACTAGGTAGTTTTAAGTAGGATTAGATCTTGCATTTATTTCATTCCCCACGTCCGACACCTCGGTCGGAATGAGCATCGCCTCGGCCCGTCTGAGGGCCACCTCTACCTCCTTGAGCACCACCCTAGCTCCCTGATACCCGCCTCTAGCCTACTGCCCTATTTCTTTGGCTCTAAAACCCTGAGACTGTCCACCCCGTCTGAGTTTGGGGCAATACCTATTGAAGTGCCCAAGATCCCCATACTCAAAGCAACCCCTCGAAATTGTCGACAGTTAGGATGAAGAAGAACTGGCGCTTGAATAATCACCCCGAACAGAAGGCCAATAAGAAATAAGGACTAGCTTCCACGATCCCTGAGAAGTACGCAAAGATTGGCCTCCTTCTGATGTAGGCATAGCAAAAACAATGAGTATGACACTCGGACGATGATGACCCATCTACTATAATATTGTGGCCTCCAGATGAAGCAACTATATGAGTGCTAAACCGAGGTCTCTTGACCGCTCTCTCCTTCCAATCCTCTCTCCGTATGAACTCAACTTCTCTCACATCATCAATGATCTGCGGGAAGGTGGAACCGGTGGCAGCCATCTGTGCTGCAATAAACCGAAGATGACATATCAAACCATTGGCGAACCTCCTCACCCTCTCATCCTCATAAGGTAGAATCATCAACATATGTTGAGACAAGGCGTGGAAACACGTCTCATACTCGGTCACATATATACTACCCTGGCGTAACCCCTCAAACTGAGCCCGTCTCCTTTCTCTAACACTACGGGGCACAGACTTCTCCAAAGGATATGGGTAAATAAAAACCAGGTCATAGGAGGGGACCCTGATGGTCAGAACTCAAGATAGGACCACCATCACTTCTTGGTCGGCCCGACCATCTGAAAAGCCGTATAATCAACACCATAAAACTCCACGAGTCTAAGGTTGTGCAACCTCTCATGACAGCTGATCAAGAACTCATAAGCGTTATCCTCGGGATCCCCATCATATCTGGGAGGATCCAACTTCCTGAATCTCTCGAACATCTTCTGCTTATTTATGGACATGGCAGGCTGTGTGGCTGGAGGTGTAGTAAGGCCAAGTATAGGCACACCCAGAAATTGAGGGACTGTAGCATGACTAGGACGAACCCCAAGTGTCCAAAATCCCAGCATAATAGCATGGTAAATAGTCTATCCTCCGACCCTAGTATGAAATGCATTAGTAGTAACCGGATGGACACCCTGAGCAATAGACTCCAGAGAACTCATCATCCTAACAAGGTCTCCTGAAGTACTGGTGTGGCAATGAAACTCGAGGGCATCTAATCCTGTCTGGCCCCGTCAGCCTGACCCTGCTCATCCTCCTTGATCGGAACCTCCACATCCTCCGGAGACTCTACTCGGTCACGAGCGCGACCAACTGCAAGTGATCGACCTCGGGCTGAAACTCGAGGCCTACCCTTGCCTCTGCCTCACACCCTGTCACGGAAACCTTATCTGACAATGGGCGCGGGTGCAGGATCATCATCTCCTCCTACGACTGATCTAGTCCTCACCATATGTGAGAAAGAATAAAACAAAAAAAGTTTAGAATTCAGTCATAATCGATCACACAAAAGAATAAAAGAATTGAAGTTTTCTAAATGTCTTATAGTCTCTCGAAGATAGGTATGGAGCTCTTCGTACCGATCTGCAAGAGTCTACTAGGATCCTCCTGTAGTCATGAGACCATTAACCTAGGGCTCTGATACCAATTTTTCACGACCCCAAATTTCAATTGTGTTGTGAGGGCATCTACCCTAACCCGTAGGAGAACCCATCCAATAATCATACATATAAGCGGAAAATAATATGGAAATAAAAGAAGTACAAGAGGAATACTTAAATAGTTTTAAATACCAATATGCAATCTAAAATAAAACCCCCAAGTGATCTGGTAGTCATAAGTACCATGCTCTAAATCGAATACAAGTCTGAATAAAGGATAAATACATAATCTGTCAGAATATAACAATAAGATATAGTCTGTGAATGGAAAAGCATAACAAAAGGGAAGAGTGGAGTTCTAGTGCTGGGGAAGAAGCTGCGGCTCACCTTGGATTCTAAGGTATCACTCGTGCTGATAAGGGGAAGAATTAAGATACTCCGGTGTTGCCTCCTAGCTCAGTACATGCACATAAAGTGCAACAAGAGTAGAGTGAGTATTGGAAACACGCGTACTCAGCAAGCATCATCGACCGATCCTAGCTATAACGGTGGCGAGGGCTAGTACTTTACATTACCTCTCTCTACTAGTTAGTTACATAAGTATAGAATAAAATAGTTAACCAACCTACAATGAATCTATAGTTTAACTCACTATAAGTACCCTCAAGCCACACGCCACACAAGTCCAACCTAAACCCCATTAGGACATCTCGATCCCTCATGTCACTCTGTTCAGGTATTGCACAAGGTTAAGCATAAGCTTATTGTATTCCTTCTAACAGTCCAAGAGCACAAGTACAATAGAGTTAAAGCCAACCACATATGTCATAAAGCTCATATCATGATATAAATGAATACAATGCAGAATGATATGTATGAATGCAAGTGGCCACAATACTTGGTACACACATGCTACTGTAGTAGCTGTCATATGACTCATGTAGGACTCATGAGGTACATATACTCATCTGATCCCATCAGATACAAACTCTATGGCTGAAGTGTCATATCGATTATCACTCTCATAAACATGTGTCATATCCCTTAATCCGACTTCCCAAGCCATTCTCAGTAATTTCACCAGTAACCAATGTCAAGTATATATAATGTATGAATGAGATGGATATGAATACACCATGCAATCAGCATAATCATTTTATCAGTATTTAATAGTCTTAATCAAGTGTTTAGACGAGGTGTAGAGTGATGAATGCATGACAGTCAAATCAGGATATCATATCAATGGCTACACGCCCAAGTAAATAGCAAACATACCAACTAGGCGGACTCTTGCTCCGCACATAGTGGTCGAAGGTTAAACACATAAATTCCTTCATTTGTTATACTATTAGTTCATTGATTACCCACTTAAGTTCATCATGTACCCATATTAGTGCTTGTCACCTCACTAATACGGGACCATCAAGTTCCCATTAGTCCCAAAGTTTATTAATTTAGCATACCAATACATAACGCTATACTAGAGTCTAGAAAAGTCTCAACATACCTGAATAAAGCCGAAGACTCAATCAATAGCCTTTCCTTTCCACTGGGCCTCCTTACGAATCCACTTTGATCAAACATATAGAGTATAAATGATATTACGGTCTAAGTTACCCATAATCCCCCAAGCTAGGTTACAAAGGAACCCTGAGCCCACATTGTCAAAATGGCGAATTTTCTGCCCAAATAGTACTAATATAAGCTAGATATGCATAATCTCAAGTTAATTGAACAATAAAGCCCAAAGGATCCTTAATTTCAATAATTATAAAAAATCCCCAATTCTAACCCTAGATTCTTCCCCAATCCCCAAAAGGGTTCTTAACATGAAATTGATCTCAGACACATCATCTACTAGGTGAATATAATTCTAGTTTAGGATAATAAGAACAATAATCCATTAATCAACCCCAAATCCCCAATTAGAACTCTCTTAATCTCAACAAGCATTTCTACCTTTCCCCCCATTTAATACACATTCTTAGGATGTACTATAATAGTACTCATTAATGTAAGGAAGAATGATTACCTTAATGGTGAAAATCTCTTGAAGTTATCCCTATCTTGCTGCCTACGCTTGAGTCTCAAGGTGGGATCACGACCATTTCTACGCTTTCCAGGCAAACCCGAGGCAGAGGCCTCCGATGTTGTGATCATAAGTACTCTTTCAGTTTTCCATCCTGCTATAATTTTATTCGATCCAGGGTCTACCTATTCTTGTGTGTTTGCCTACTTTGCATTGAACTTGGATTTGATTTGTGAGTCTCTAGCCATGCATATTCTTGTGTCTATAACTGTTGGGGATTCTGTAGTGATAGATCAAGATATTTTTGGGTTGTGTTGTTATATTGTTAGGGTGTGATACTCAGGTAGATTTGAAAGTCTTGCGTATGGTAGACTTTGATGCTATATTGGGTATGGATTGGTTAGCTCATTATCATGCTATCTTTGATTGTTATGCCAAGACTGTCATATTTGAATTCCTTAGTTAGTTTGGAAGGGTACTCTTAGCCAGTATTTGAAACGGGTGATCTCGTTTCTAAAAGCTTAGAAGATGGTAGAGAAGGGGTGTTTATCTTATTTGGCCAATGTTCATGACACTAGTGCGGAGACCCATTTCTTAGATTAAATTTCGGTAGTTTAGGAGTATCCAGAGGTGTTGCCTACAGACCTTCCTGGTGTTCCGCCGAAATGTGATATCGACATTGGTATTGATCTAGATTCGGGCACTCATCCCATTTCTATGGCTCATCATCAGATGTCACCGACCGAGTTGAGGGAGTTGAAGGAACAATTGCAAGATCTACTGAGTAAGGGATTCATTTAGCTCAGTGCTTCGCTTTGGGGTGCTCCAGTGTTGTTCGTCAAGAAAAATGATGGGTCTATGCGCATGTGTACTGATTACAGGCAGCTGAACAAGGTGACTCTCAAGAACAAGTATCCGATACAATGCATTGATAACTTATTTGATCAGATACAGGGTGCTTCCGTCTTTTCAAAGATTGAATTGAGGTCTGGTTATCATCAGCTGAGGATCAGGGCTAAAGATGTTCCTAAGACAACCTTCCAGACCAGATATGGACGTTATAAGTTTCTGGTGATGTCATTTGGGTTGACTAATGCACCTGCAACCTTTATGGAGTTGATGAATGTGGTATTGAGACCCTACTTGGATTCCTCTGTGATCATGTTTATTGATGAAATTTTGATATACTCGCACAGTTAGGAGGAGCACGAGCAACATTTGAGGATCATGCTTGGTATTTTGAAAGAGAAACAACTCTATGACTAATTTTCACAGTGCTAGTTTTGGCATAGTTCAGTGTCTTTCTTGGGTCATGTGGTGACAAATGATGGTATTATGGTTGATCCTAAGAAGATAGAGGCAGTTCGAGATTGGATGCGGCCTACTTCAGTTATAGAGGTTCAGAGCTTTGTTGGACTCACAGGGTATATCGGCGAATTTTAGAGGGTTTTCATCTATTGCAACCTCATTGACTAGATTGACTCAGAAAGATGTGCCTTTTGAGTGGTCTGATGCTTGTAAGGCGAGCTTTGAAAAGCTCAAGGCCTTATTGACTATCTCTTCTATTTTGACATTGCTGGTCGAATAAGAGAGTTTTACTGTGTATTGTGAAACTTCTGGAGTGGGTATTAGGTGTGTGTTGATGCAGAAAGGAAAAGTCATAGCTTACGGTTTGAGGCAATTATAGGTTCATGAAAAGAATTATCCCACCCATGACTTAGAGTTGGCGGCGATCATGTTTGCCTTGAAGATTTGAAGACACAATCTCTATGGTGTGTATTTGAGGTTTACACCGACCATCGTAGTCTTTTAGTATTTGTTCAACCAGAAGGATCTTAATTTGAGACAACATCAGTGGTTGGAGCTTTTGAAGGATTACCAAATGACTATCTTGTATCACCCATATAAGGCGAACGTTGTAGCAAATGCCTTGAGTTGTAAGGCGGTAAGCATGGGTAGATTGGCCATGTTACATGTAGGGGAGCGTCCTATGGCTATAGATGTTCGGTATTTGGCAAATTGGTTTGTTAGGCTTGATATCTCTGAACATGATATGGTATTAGCCTGTGTGGAGTCAAGGTCTTCCTTGTTAGAGCAGATTCGGTCCCAGTAGTCTGATGACACTCAATTGTGCAAAATCCATGATAAGGCGTTGTGGGGAGAGACAATGATTGATAGTGATGGTGTTCTGAGTATCAAGGGTCTGATTTGTGTTACTAGGGTGGGTGACTTAACCAGATTGATCATGGAGGGCCCCCATAGTTTGAAGTATTCCATCCATCCGGGAGCTACAAAGATATACAGTGACTTAAAGCAGCATTATTGGTGGTGCATGATAAAGAAGGACATCGTATCCCGGTGTTTGAATTGTCAGCAAGTGAAATATGAGCACCAGGGGCATGGTGGTGAGTTTCAGAGGATGACCATTCCTGAGTGGAAGTGAGATTGGATCGCCATGAATTTCATGGTAGGATTGCCTCTTTCTTTGGGCAAGTTTGATGCTATATGGGTCATTGTGGACAGGTTGACCAAATCTGCCCATTTCATTCCAGTCCAAACTACCTATAATTCAGAGAAGTTGGCCAAGATCTACATCCGAGAAATAATTCGATTGCATGGGGTGTCCATTTCCATTATGTTTGATCGGGTACATAATTCACTTCTCACTTTTGGCGGTCCAATGCAGAATGAGTTGAGTACTAGAGTTGACCTTAACACAATATTTCATCCTCAGACCGATGGTCAATCTGAGCGGACTATTCAGGTTCTTGAGGACATGTTGCGAGCTTGTGGGATTGACTTCGGAGGTCATTGGGATCACTTTCTACCACTGGAGGAGTTTACTTACAACAATAGTTACCATTCGAGCATTAAGATGGCACCATTTGAGGCATTGTATGATAAGCAGTATCGTTATCCTATCACGTTATTTGAGGTATGACCTTAGGGTACTGTCCTTTTGAGGGAATAGCTAGATAAGGTTAAGTTGATTTAGGATAAACTTCTCACAGCTCAGAGCCGACAAAAGAGTTATGATTACCAGAGAGTTTTTCCTTTGGATTTTATAGTTGGTGAGTGGGTATTGCTGGAGTTCTCACCCATGAAAGGTGTGCTGAGATTTGGGAAGAAGGTCAAGCTCAGACTAAGGTTCATTGGCCATTTTGAGATCTTAGACAGAGTTGGTGAGGTGGCCTATGAGTTGGCTCTACCTCCTGGGTTATCTAGTGTGTATTTGGTGTTCCACGTCTCAATGCTGAGGAAGTATGTTCTGAATGATTCTCATGTGATTAGTTGGGACTCGGTGAAGTTGGATCAGGATCTAGCTTATGCGGATGAGCCTGTAGCTATCTTTGACAGGTAGGTCAGAAAATTAAGGTCCAAAGAGATATCTTCCATGAAGGTTCAATGGAGGAATCACCCAGTAGAGAAGGATTTATGAGAGACCGAGTCTGATGTGAGGGATAACTATCCTGAGCTATTTGAGAGCCCACATATTTCCTTTTCCGTACCGTTCGAGGACGAATGTTTATTTAAGTGGTACTCGATGTAACGACTCGAAAAGTCATTTTGTTTATTTTGCTTAGAAGTTCCTAAACTATCCTTCCCGATCCCTTATTTGTTTATTTGTGACATATGGGTACGAGTTGCACAGTTCCCGATGTGATCAGGTAGGTTTCAAACTCATTTAGTTAAGTTTGAGAAATTCTAAGTTAAGAGATTAGAAGAGTTTGACCTATAGTTAACTTTTGGATAAATGGGCTCCATTCATAGTTTCGTCGGTTCCATTAGCTCCGGGACGATATTTATGACTTAGTCGAGCCGTTGGTTTGGGTCCTGAGACAGCTCAGTGTGTTTTGGGGATTGGTTTATAAAATGACATTTTTCGGGAAATCCAAGTGCATGAGCAGGTTTGGAATGTGTTTTCTGATAGGATAACATGTTTGGTTTGTGTCTGGGAGTATTTCGGATGGTCGGTAGAGAGTTTGAGAATTTGGGCTACTGCTGGTTGCTGGTGTTCGCCCCAGCGAGCAGGCATCCGCCTAGGCAGGTCCACCTCAGTGGAGGTCTAGCTCACCAAAGCGTAACTCTCATCAGTCGAAGATCCGAGAAAGTGGATGATTTCCTCACCGGAGCGCGTGCGCCTTAGCAGAGATGGCTTCTACCCCAACGGAGGTTTGGGAATTTAATGATATCCGCCTTAGCTGACAGGGTTTCTGCCGAATCTGGTTCGCCCCAGCTGAATCTGGTTCGCCAAAGCGGGTCACTGGGCAATTTTTAAGTGGGATTAAACCTATCATTTATTTCATTCACCAATATTGATATCTCCTTAAAACTCGAGCTTGGGCAGCAATATAGGGATAACTTCAAGATATTTTCACCATTAAGGTAATCATTCTTCCTTCCATTAATGAGTACTAGTGTAGCACATCCTAAGCATGTGTATTCAATGGGGTTAAATGGTAGAAATGTTTATTGAGATTAAGAGAGTTCTAATTGGGGATTTAGGATTGATTAATGGATTATTATTGTTGTTATCCTAAACTAGTGTTATATTCACCTAGTGGATGATGTGTATGAGATCAATTTTATGTTAAGAACCTATTTGGGGTTTGGGTAGAGCTTTTCTATAATTTTTGAAATTGAGGATCCTTTGGGATTTTGTTGTTCAATTAACCTGAGATTATGCATATCTATCTTGTATTAGTACTATTTGGATAGAAAAGTTGGCATTTTGATAATGTGGACTCGGGGTTCTTTTGTATCCTAGCTTGGAGGATTATGGGTAACTTAGACCGTAATCTCATTTATACTCGATATGTTTGATCAGAGTGAATTCGTAAGGAGGCCCAGTGGAAAGGAAAGGTTGTTGCTTGATTCTTTGGCTTCATTCAGGAAAGTTGAGAGTTTTCTATTCTCTAGTATAATGTCATGTGTTGGTATGCTTAATTAATGAACTTTTGAGACTAATGAGAACTTAGGGGTCCCGTATTAGTGAGGTGATGAGCACTAATATGTATACTGGATGAACTTAAGTGGGTAATCAATGAACTAATATTATAACAAGTGAATGAGTTTATGTGTTTAGACTTCGGGCCAGGATGTGCGGAGCAAGAGTCCGCTTAGTTGGTATGTTTGCTATTTACTTGGGCATGCAACCATTGATATGATATCCTGATTTGACTGTCATGCATTCATCACTCTACACCTCGTCTAAACACTTGATTAAGACTGATAAATACTGATAAAATGATTATGCTGATTGCATGGTGTATTCATAACCATCTCATTCATATTATATATATACTTGACATTGGTTACTGGTGAAATTACTGAGAATGACTTGGGAAGTCGGATTAAGGGATATGACATATGTTTATGAGAGTGATGACCGATATGAAACTTCAACCATAGAGTTTGTATCTGATGGAATCAGATGAGTATATGGACCTCATGAGTTCCCCATAGGTCATATGACAGCTACTACAGCAGCGTGTGTGTACCAGGTATTGTGGCCACTTGCATTCATACATATCATTCCGCATTGCATTCATTTATATCATGATATGAGCTTTATGACATATGTGGCTGGCTTTAACTCTATTGTACTTGTGCTCTTGGACTGTTAGAAGGAATACAATTAGCGTATGCTTAACCTTGTGAAGGACCTGAACAGTGTGACTTGAGGGATCTAGACGTCCTAATGGGAGTTTAGGTTGGACTTGTGTGACATGTGACTTGAGGGTACTTATAGTGAGTTAAACTGTAGATTCATCATAGGTTGGTTATCTGTTTTATTCTATACTTATGCAACTAACTAGTAGAGAGAGGTATCGTAAAGTACCAGCCCTCGCCACCATTATAGCTAGGGTCGATTGACGATGCTTGCTGAGTACACATATTTTTCGTACTCACTCTACATTTGCATCACTCTATGTGCAGGTACTGAGCCAGGAGGCGATGCCGAAGCAACTTGATTCTTCCCCCTCATCAGCGCGAGTGATACCTTGGAGTCCAGGGTGAGCTGCAACTTTTTCCCCGGTACTAGAACTCCACTCTTCCTTATTGCTATGTTTTGCCATTCAAAGACTATATCTTATTGTTATATTCAGACAGATTATGTATTTATCCTTTATTCAGACTTTTATTCAGTTTATAGCTTGGTATTCATGACTACCAGATCACTTGGGTTTTTATTTTAGACTGCGTATTTTCATTTTAAAACTATTTAAGTACTCCTCTTGTACTTCTTTTATTTGTGCATTGTTTTCCGCTTATGTGTATGATTATTGGTTGGATTCGCCTACGGGTTAGGGTAGGTGCTCTCACGACACAAATGAAATTTGGGATCGTGACAGATAAAATAGTAATCGCATTTAATAATTTATTTAGAGCTTTCAAATTACCTATAAAATTGTTACTTATTAAAATTAGAATTTACATGGACTTGTAATACCAGTTAAGTTTATAATTAACTAGTCAACTTATCCGCACTTCGTGCAATCACCAAAAGGACAGTATATATATATATATATATATATAACTCTTAAATTCATTTTTCCTAAATCTTTCAATGTAAAAAGATCATTATTTGATTCACACAAACTTCACCCATTTCCAAAACAAATATGTAGAATTGGGGAACATCACGTAACAAAAATAAATTTACTCCCTCTGTCCCATATTAATTGGCATATTGCACGTGTCAAGAGTTAAATTATACAAACTTTGAGTAACATTTTATAATATATCTTTTCATCAAATTAACATGAGAAAGTAGGCACTTATAATATTTATATTATAGTTTTTGAATATCTAAATTTTAGATATAGAATATTGTGCTAAGTTAATCTAATTTAACTTAAAAAATGAATTAAATTGACTTTTGAAAAAAAATATGACGACTAAATTGAAACGCAAGGAGTAAATAAAAAAGAATATACTTAACGGATGGGACTCCTCTCTAAATTTTATTGTTTGCATTTCCCCAAGTTCTTTGGATAGAAGTAAAGCTGGCCAGTGGGCCGGGACAGCCCGACCCCGACCCGGTCCCGCCCCGACCCCGCCAAAAAAAAAAAAAAAAAATTACGGGGGCGGGACTCGAACTCGGGACGGGACGAGGTCTCGTCCCGCGAGACCCGAGCCCGCCCCAGGCCCGCGAGACCCGAGCCCGCCCCGACCCCGACCCCGACCCCGCCCTTTGCAAAAATGGCCGTTGCACCAACGGCCATTTTAGATTATGGCCGTTGGCCAACGGCCATTTTAGCCCCCCCCTCCCCCAACCCCCTACCCCTTAATATTTATTTTTAACCCATAAGTTATTATATTTACACTTTAACCCAATTTTTCAACTATAAATAACTCATTTTCTCTTCATCTTTCTCACAAATCTTCCTACAATCTCTCTAATTTCTCAATATATCTCTCTACAATTCTACATTGTTTGCTAAATATTCAATTTTATTTATTCATTTGGGAATTGGTAGTGAAGTTGGTAACTAGCTTGAGGATCTTCCATCGAGCAAAGTTTCAATTTTCAACCTCTCGATTACACGTCGACGTTACGTCGGCGTTTGGTACATTCGTTCCTTCATTAAATTATTATTGTCTGTTTATTTAGTTTAGATCACTTAATTTTATTGTCTTTAATTATTTATTTATTATCATAATTAAAATGGAAGGATTAAAAGGTATGTTTAAGGGTAAAGGTAAGGGTGCTTCTTCTAGTAGGGGCAACCAGGGCAAGGGTACTTCTTCTAGTCATCTTATTCCTACACAGGGATGATTTTGTTGATACTCAACATTTTCCTACAATACCATTAGATTTAGACCAGGAGCTATTTTCTGGAACTCAAGAAGACTTTAATTTAGACGATGATCTAGATGATATACCCACTAATGTTGATGACAACACACCCTCTAGTGCACCTTCAACCGAAATACCTCCTATTCCCCCTAGTATGAGACGAGGTCCAAAGAAAACGACCATTAAAATCAGATGCATGGACATTTTTTGATAGGGACGTAGAGAATCAAGTAGCCATATGTAAAATTTGTAAAAATGTTTTAAAATTTAAAACTGGAAAAGGTCACGGTGGGACGGGGGGTTTAATTAGACACGTAGTAAGTGCTCATCCACTAGGTATGCCCAATACCAGGCTTCAAAACCGGGTGCGCAAACGCCCGCTCCATCGAGACAAGGTTCACATACTGATACTGTCCCGGACCAAGTACAAGGTCAAATTAACCCTATGACGGGGGGAATTGTAGGCCCTAAATACAATAAACATAGAGATAGGGAAGCAATATCAAAATTAGTTGTTTGTGGAGGGTTTGCCTTTTTCATTTCCTTCATCTCCCGGTTTTATTCATTACATTAGAGATATATATAATCCTGCTTTTAACGGTTTTCCTAGATCAACTGTTAAGAGAGATGTATTTAAATTCGCGCATGAATATCAACAATATTTACGTTTTTCATTATATCATTTTAATGGCAAAGTATCCATCACGTCGATATAGGTCGTAGTACTAACGGCCATGATTATTTAACTCGTAACTTGTCATTGGATAGATTATAAATGGTCTATGCAAAAACGTATTTTAGCGTATAGATATATAGATGATAGGCACACTTTGGTACTTTTATTGCAGAAAATATTTATCAAGTGTGCGATTATTACGGAATTACCGATAAAATTATGACTATGACATTAGATAACGCTTCTAGTAACAATTACGCAATTACAATTATAAAAAATAGTTTAACTCCGTCTTTTCCAGACCATTTTCATATAAAATGCGCGTGCCATATATATAACTTAATTGTAAAGGATGGTCTATCACTTTTTGAAGACATTCTTAGTAAAATACAATTTGCTATAAACTTTATTTTTAAAAGTAATAAAGTACAACGTAGAAAAGAATATAAAAAAATTTGTCATGATTGTGGACTACCTTTTAGAATAATTCCACAAGAAGTATCCACTAGGTGGAATTCTTTATACGAGCAACTACTTGTTGCTTTTGACTATAAATTACCTATAACTTTATTTTTTAACTCTCATAATAAAAAGCCAGCTGATATGATTTTAGATAGTGATTGGGAAAAAAATTCCGAACTTATTGTATTTTTAGAGAAATTTTTTCAAGCAACAAAAGAATTTTCCGGTATATATTATCCTACTATTTCAACTATGTTATTTTATATAACTCTAATATTTTTATTACTTAGTGAATATATGGAAAAACCAGCTTATAAGGCAGCTATTAAAAAAATGTTTGTCAAAATAAAAAAATATTTTATTCCTATTCCCTCTATTTATATTATTGGTTCTGTATTAAATCCTACTATTAAAATAGACGGTACTAAATCACTAATTGAAACTATTTACGATTGTATAGAAGTACTACCACCTCCAAGTCCCAAAAATCTAAATCACCCACCACCTATTGAACAAACTAAAGAAGAAGTATTGTCTAGCGTAGAACACCAATGCAAAAATATATATAGATTTTATCAACAAGAAAATGCTAGTAACTTACCAGCTTCCATACCATCTTCTTCATCTTCAATACAACCTCACAAAAGACATGCTGTTTCTGCGGCTAGTATTGAAAGCCTCAGAAATAGAATGTGCGGTCGTACCTCTACTACTAACCAAATTAGCGAGTTGGATATTTTTGTTTTGCAGGGTTCTGTACCGTATCAAGAAGTTATCAATGAAGATGGACATGAAGACTTGCTGAAATACGGAGGGGGAATGAGAAGACCTTTCCGACACTTTCAATGATGGCTCGAGATGTTTTGAACATTCAAGCGTCGTCAAGCTGCGTACGAAAGCGCTTTTTCTCGCGAGCGGATATCAAATAGGAGACCACGGACACTCATTAGCCGGAGACGACTTGGAAATTGCAGTATTATTCAGAGATTGGATACGAGCGGAGCGGAGAAGGTGCGGTCAACCGGAGATCAACGAAGAAGATGATGAAAACTACAACGAAATCTTAACCGAAGGTAGTGGAAGCGACGTGAATCAATTTGACCAACAAATACCAATTCCAACCGAAGAACCACATGAAATCATCAAGCAATTAGAACAGGTTTTTTTGAGAATGTAATTTTTTTAATTGTAATTTTATTATGTAATTTGTAACTTTTGGACAACACCACAAAGTTGCAATTTAGATTTTAGACAATTGTATTTGTATTACAAAAAAATCATATGTCTATTAAATAATATAAGAGGCACAAAAACAGCCTTGGGATGTTTTTATTACACTATCTTGTTTTGTTTATTGAGTTTTTTTTATACATATGTTATTTTTTTAAAAAAAAAAAAAAAACCCGCCGTATCCCGACCCGAGCCCGACCCCGCCCCGACCCGAGCCCGACGGGATCGGGATCGGGACGGGACTTGCTCCAGTCCCGCCCGACCCGACCCCCGCCGAGCCCGCCAGACTCGACCCCGCCCCTTCTCCCGTCCCGCCCCGACCCCGACACCGCCAGGCCCGCCAGACCCGAGCCCGGCCCACTGGCCACTCCTAGATAGAAGTCATGACATGTCATATTCCAGTATTAATATTTAAAATTTAATTTAATAAAGTAAGATTCTAATCACGGTTAGAATAATAAATACACTATTTCCATATCAAATCTCAGAATTTTTCGGGTGATAATTCCTTTTCTTTCCAATCCTTTTCTAATCGTTCAAGAGGATTATTTCAACAATGTGTATATATATAATCAAGGCGTCACGTCTCTTTTTCATTCGTATATATATAAGATTGAAAAAAGAGACGTATCGGATCCTGCTTGGACGAAACGGAAGATATTGTCAATAAATAGAAGTACGTCTTGCTCATTAACATCTCGGAAATATTCCGACATAGTTATATATATATATATATATATATATATATACATATATATATATATATATATATATATATTTCAGAAAAGTAGAATTTTTAAAAAAAATGAGGACAGTAAAAAATCAAGGAGAAACATTTGTTTACGTATAGATAGGACAATGTAACTAAGGCAGTAGATAAACAATAGCAAGTAAAACTTTGGGGATCAAACCTTTTGAAGAAGCGACTTTTCTTTCCGAGAGGATGCTTGATACGCTGCAAGAAATGCTGGGTAAAGTAATAGAACTTTCTTATTATAAGCTAAAAATAATTGCTTGCAAATTTGTACGCCTTCTGCAAAGGTGTAAATATTGCATCAGTTACAACTTTAATTAGTAAAAAGAATTATTGCATTAGTTTCATGCAACTTTAATTGGTAACATATATGTATTGAGTAGTTAAGTTGCAATTAGGTCTTAGTTGAAACAGTGCTGCCTAACATAATTAAGGGAGTTAAGTAAGTCATTTAAACATGACTTTTCAAGTTTTTTATTTTTACACTTTTTAAAATAGCACATAGATTTTAAAAAATAGGAAAATGGTCAAAATATTGAGAAAAAAGATAAATACCAATTGAGGCCATAGAGAGGTGTCACATCACTTTGTCTATGCATGAATTATTTGTAACACCTCGTATTTCCGGATAATAATTTTAGCACATACGTAGGCAACTGGACCTGACCCTGGAAAGTTTATGTTGTACTTGCATATACTAATATGGAGATTAGTATATAAAATATTGTGATCCTGAAATATTTTTTGGATTTCATAAGTATGGCGATGGAGATTAATAATAATAATTGTATGTCCCCAAAGAGGTTATAGACTAGTGTCATATTACAAGAATTATGACATTGAGTATAAGAAGGTTTTATAAGTCGTCAGGATTTAAGTGAATCGGGATCGAGAAATTAATTGGGTGTATAAATAATTAATTGTGGGATTAATTAATTATTAATGGGGACAACACCAGGTGGGATTCCACGTGTAGCTTTGTAAGTGTATTGTTGGAGTAACCAGCTTAAATGACTAAGCTTTAAAACCATTTGCTGGCAACTTCACAAGCCTTCAACCGATTCTCTCTTCTCGATAATACATAGCCATCAGTTCTTCAATCTTCTTCAATCCTTAAAGCTCCTGAAGAAATCCTTCGATGGAACAATAACTATTACACTTCTATTAGAAGGAACAAATTCCCACTGGTGAGCTCTTTGAAATTCTCGACCAAATTGGAGATTTTTCAGTAAGCTTTCGCATAATCAAGGAAGGAGAGATTCATGGCATTTTGGGCCCTAAAACCTAGCAAAATTGAAACCTTGAAGCAAGGTTGAAGGCTCAGAAGCCAAGCCTAGACTTTGAGTCTAGTCAAAACTCGAGCAAGTCGATTTCAGTGCTTCTGGTTCTGTCTGTCGGAATCCGGTACGTGCGGAACGCTTTTCGATGAGTTTCGTTGCTACTTTTAATTGAGGCAATCCTTCTTGTTCCTAAGTTCATACGAATTACAGAACATGATTCTTACTAGTTTTAAGACGTTTATCGAAAATGCTAAGCTTGAGTTGGGTATTATCGGGACTGCCGTAATTGTAAGGTGTTGGGGTTGCATGTGAAATTGTTGTACTGTTTTGGATATTATAGCATTAGGAAGAAGGATTAAGAAGGGTTGATTGTGTGGTTATATGCATAGGTTTCGACATAAAAGAAGTATAGATTCTACACGTACAAAGTATTCACTAGAATGTCTCAATGAAGCGATTTTTAGTATATTGATCCGATTATGATGTAAATCGTTCATATGGTGTAGATATTCGTTCATAGATCTTACGAGGACCGCGGAACTTAGATAATTTTGACAACAAGGTATGCAAGGCTCTTTCTTTCTTTTCACATAATTCTATGTGCGAAACATAACCATCGTGTTGCTACATAAATTACTCTACTCTTAGTAGTTAGGTATGATCAAGTTATCGACTCCTATGTTGAATGAATATCCAAGTATGTTTCTAAGGCCTTAATAAGGCACACCGGAAGAGATGTTGATGTTCCCATTATTAACCAAAGGTGTAAAGGATATTATGTCACTCTGGATGTTTTATTATTATTCATGCATTTCATTTGAGTTGCATTCGTATGTTACCCTAGACCACTTGTGTTATGCACATTACTATATGGTAAATATTATATATATATATATGTATGAGAATTGGTGAAAGGGAAAAAGGCATTATATACACACACCACCTGCAGCCGGTACAAACTATTACAAAAGAGCCCGAAGAGGCCAATATGATGTGATGCCCTTGTGAGACGATTTAACCTGATGCCCACAGAGGCGGTTATGGGAGGATTCCTGTGTGGATATTAGTATACCACATTTGCATTGTGCATACATTCATTAGTCATTATATGGTATGATGCCCATAGAGGCAATTATGGTAAGGAAGATGCCCGAAAAGGCTGAAGTATATGTATACTGCATTGTCATAGCATTTAGGCATGTGTATTAGGGCCCTCAGAGGCATTTACTGATGTTTAGGTATTTCTATTTCAGACTATGATATATCTCTGCTATGTGATTTCTTATGCCTGACATACTCAGTATATTAGTCGTACTGAAGTCCTTTTTTTGGGGGACACTGCGATTTATGCCCGCAGGTTTATATTGAGAGAGTGATGGTTCGCATTAGTAGGTTGTTGGCTCAGCTGGTATTTGGAGCACTCTATTCATTTCGGAGTTGCAGTCTAGTCGTTGTACGTTTTACTCTTTACAGGCTTGTAGATAGATGTCATGTGTATAATTGCCATGTATGGCCTTGCCAGCCTTGGTATATAGAGGTGTATGTTAGGGATTTTAGGTTGGAACTTTATATAATCTATCACAACTCAGTCTGTGTTAAAATATGATTAAGGGTAGAATGTAGATGTGGGGCCCGACAGGTAGGGTCCGGGTGCCCGTCGCGGCCCTCCTGTTTGGGCCATGATAAACTTGGCATCAAAGTATGTCTGTCCTAGGGAGTCTGCAAGTCGTGTCTAGTAGAGTCTTGGTTATGGGTGTATTGTGCGCCATACTTATAAGCAGGCGGCTACAAGGCATTTAGGAATGTCTCCGTCTGTCATAATCTAAATCCTTCGATAGAGTTGAGTCGTAAGAGTACTGGTTCCTAATCAAATTGTCTCATTTGAAACTACTTCAATGTTTACAATGAGAAACACATCGGGTAATAAGGATGCGGGTATTGTCGCAAGATAAGATGTTAGACAGATACCACCCGCTGGCACGGGTCAGAGGGTTACAGAATTTAAAAGAAGAGAGGTGGGTTATACTATGTTCTCAGATCCATCAGAAATCATGGAGTCTATAGAGGAGGATCCATCTGAAGATCCCTATGAGTCACCCGCTCGAACACCCTCGATTCTTCCAGCGTCAAGTGGGGTGAGGGGAGTTTCGACTTCACCAAGGACTTTAGTATCAGTGTCGGGCCCCACTGACCATGGGATAGGTGGAACATCACAGGGACGGGTAGAACCGAATTTTCCTCAGACATCACGCCATGATCGGGTATGCATGTCGCTGAATGACCCCGACCCTTCCGAGATTTCGGATAGTCCACAATCATGGGGTCTGTTAATCAGGGCTCGTCGGTCCATGTTATTAGATACACGCTGGAGGAGGAAATAAGGTAAACCAGGATAAAGCGAGTGGTTAGTAAGGATAAGAGAATTCCACTTCGAAGTGTGTCGGATTGAGGGTCATATATTGGGCCAAGGTAGAACAATGTAGAGATAAAGTTATTTGGACCTATAGATCTTGCCACCTAAGGCTGAACTTAGTTCCTGCTGTATAAGAATATGACATTTTATTCTTGATCTTGGTTGAAGTATATAGTTCATGTGATGGTTGTGAGTTATGAATATCATCTAAATGTTTCTTCTTAAAACTATTTTGTGCCTGCTTTATTGATTCATGGGTATATTGGGGGTTCATGGGATTTGGTATCTGCTATAACTTGGTTCAAAATCCAATGTGTCTTTCTATGTTGTTGCTGCTCATTGTGAAGGAATCCATCTCTAATTAAGTCCTGGTGGAGCACTTACCTAACCAAACATTAAAATGACAACATGTTTGATATGTTGTAGCTTATGTTGTCTGTCTTAGAACCTTACTCATACTCATGAATGGAATGTACTGTGTATGCCTTAATGTGACCCTGCCTTGGTTATGTTCTCTACTCTTAAGTCATGTTTATCTGCATCCAATCTAATGTTAAGTGAATACTGAGTCTCTTCTTTTGTTGTTAATTAACCTAAAGTTATGTTATGAATGCCTAGAAAAGAACTATTTCTGCATCTATTCATGTGTCCATGTTATCATTGCCTATGTGTAAACCAATTCACCTAGTTTAAGTGCATGTGTAAGTTAAGAATAGAAGCTCAGAACCACAATGTTAGTTGACATATGTTCCCAACAAGTTAAAATGCTAAACTTGGGCTAATTTCAGCATGCTAGTTTTGAAGAATTGATTCAGAAAGTTTCTCTGGACTTCTGCAGGATAGTTAAGTCCAAATACCCTGTAATGTTTTCTTCTGTGCTTATGTCTGGTTACATCTAAATATGCTAAGGTTACCAATGCATTATAGGGAGTTAGAGGTTGACTATTAGTGTGTGACATGTTTAGATCTTCATGGATGATTTAGTTTCAGGACTTGATACTTAGCTTGATAGTATGTAGGAATGAGGGTATGCATTTAAGCATTTTATGATGTTCTCTATTCATGATAAGAACTGATAGCATAAGTGTATATCAACAACATGTCTATCTTCATCTTTTGTATAAACATATCCTTAAAGAAACCTGAAAGTCCTATGTTAAGTGTCTTACTTCATCCATCCTTTGTTTATTTTTGTTCAAGCTCTAAGTAAATTTGATTTGTTGTCAACATGATTAGATTCAGGGACTTCATGATGGTAAAGAGGGGAAGTGGGGCATAACTATTTATCAAAATAATTATGTGTTTTGCTAGTATAGTGTCATTTATGATCATGTTGTGTCCCTGTCCAATTAAGATTAACATTTCCATGATTATTTGGATTGAGCTGAAATGATTTGTCCATTACCTAAGTTTGAGCATATGCAAGAATGAAGCTACTGTAATTGCCTAGAATGGATTCTGGTTGTCTAAACATGAACCTGAAAATTTTAAAAAATGGCATGAGTGATATCTATCATCTTGTATACATATATTAACTAATTTTTTTTGTTATACATGAATTGAATTTGGGCTAAGTAACTGGTAACCATGTTTAGTTTTAGCTGTCTGGGAATGTTAAGTTTAGTTTAATTCTTAGGGCCAGCTAAAAATGCATATATGTTGGATCAGTGGTTTTGTGCCATTGATATACTTGTTAGTTTCTGAGATAGTTAGCTACCATACCTCCTATTGTTATGGTTGTAGCTTGATATCATTTATTACCACTGTTGGCCTGTTGTTTTTCTGTCACAGCTTTGCACCTTAATAAGAGATGTTACCATGTTCAAACATATGTTGTGTACTGTGTAATTAGTAAATGACTGAATCAGTGCTAAGCAGGAAACTAATATTTTGTGATTATATGTTAGTATGTATGGTTAGCCATCTCTGTTGAATAAGCATAGACTATGAATTATTCCTACTTGGCTGCTTTTTTACATGAAGCAGGTTCAAAGTAACCTGAACTTGTCATATCTAACCTATATGAATGACAAAATATGTGACAGAAATAGAGGCTTACACTATTTAGATTAGGCTAATGTGGAATTAATTGGAATAAATGCATTGTGTGTTAAAATAAGGATTGTACCATTAACCCTTTCACACCCTAAATGAGGTAACAAGCTGCACCAGTATGAATACACAGACCAGAACTACATTTAGTCACCATGAATTGTATTTTACTCTGATTTGTATATTGATAACTGTCTTTCTTAACTGCTCACTGTTATATTAAGCTGGTTGCTGCATATATCTGATATTTGCTGAGACCTTTAGCTGTCATACTTACTGTTGTTATGGCTGTTATCTGATGTCACCTGCTGTACTGTTTAGCTGCTGTTTTTGTTGCTGCTACTACTGTCTCTGTTACACTTCAAACATATGTTGCTGCCTTTTTTCAGTCTCAAATGTCCTGTTTTCAAACATGTTGTGCCCTTTTAGTTATTTGTATCCTTTGTTAAGACTTGTGTGGCTCTTAAAATACTACACTTTGAGTTATGCATGCTACTTTGTTACTATTTGTTGTTACCTGTTATCATGATTCCCTGAGCTGCTGTAAATTGGGTAAGGTTGTTACTGCCTTTGGGATAAATTGTGGTTATGTACTATTGTTATTTTGCTGGACATATAGCCTTGTTGAACTGCCTTGTTGTGCTGAAAAGGATGCTAATTTGCGGTGCTATGGTGTAAATAGTTGCTGCATTGTGACCCAATTTTACTGCATAATTTCGATTGATATGAGCTGAATTTGTGAGGAATTTTGACCAAGTTGCTGCTCTCTTAAGAACTTCAAACCAGTGGCTAGTTAGCTATTGCCCAGCCACCATTTAAGCTTAATAATTGTTGCACTTTGAAGGTTTTCAATATGTCGTAGTTTGGGGATAAGTATGCTGCTTGCCTGTTGCTATTGCTGTCTCACTTTGTGGCTACCAAACTACTGCCTATTGTACATATTTGGTTGTTGTGCTAATAATGTACTACATACTTAGGTGAGAACTCATCAACCTTTTAACTTTTTATTTAGGCAACTAGCTAAGTGAAGATTGGTTCACAACAGGTTGCTACATACTAGAATAGGAAAGGTGTCACTATGTATTTATTTTATTGTGACAAGAATTGGATATATCAATATCGACATTCGAGGACGAATGTTTCTAAGCAGGAGAGGATGTAACACCTCGTATTTCCGGATAATAATTTTAGCACATACGTAGGCAACTGGACCTGACCCCGGGAAGTTTATGTTGTACTTGCATATACTAATATGGAGATTAGTATATAAAATATTGTGATCCTGAAATATTTTTTGGATTTCATAAGTATGGCGATGGAGATTAATAATAATAATTGTATGTCCCCAAAGAGGTTATAGACTAGTGTCATATTACAAGAATTATGACATTGAGTATAAGAAGGTTTTATAAGTCGTCAGGATTTAAGTGAATCGGGATCGAGAAATTAATTGGGTGTATAAATAATTAATTGTGGGATTAATTAATTATTAATGGGGACAACACCAGGTGGGATTCCACGTGTAGCTTTGTAAGTGTATTGTTGGAGTAACCAGCTTAAATGACTAAGCTTTAAAACCATTTGCTGGCAACTTCACAAGCCTTCAACCGATTCTCTCTTCTCGATAATACATAGACATCAGTTCTTCAATCTTCTTCAATCCTTAAAGCTCCTGAAGAAATCCTTCGATGGAACAATAACTATTACACTTCTATTAGAAGGAACAAATTCCCACTGGTGAGCTCTTTGAAATTCTCGACCAAATTGGAGATTTTTCAGTAAGCTTTCGCATAATCAAGGAAGGAGAGATTCATGGCATTTTGGGCCCTAAAACCTAGCAAAATTGAAACCTTGAAGCAAGGTTGAAGGCTCAGAAGCCAAGCCTAGACTTTGAGTCTAGTCAAAACTCGAGCAAGTCGATTTCAGTGCTTCTGGTTCTGTCTGTCGGAATCCGGTACGTGCGGAACGCTTTTCGATGAGTTTCGTTGCTACTTTTAATTGAGGCAATCCTTCTTGTTCCTAAGTTCATACGAATTACAGAACATGATTCTTACTAGTTTTAAGACGTTTATCGAAAATGCTAAGCTTGAGTTGGGTATTATCGGACTCGCCGTAATTGTAAGGTGTTGGGGTTGCATGTGAAATTGTTGTCTTGTTTTGGATATTATAGCATTAGGAAGAAGGATTAAGAAGGGTTGATTGTGTGGTTATATGCATAGGTTTCGACATAAAAGAAGTATAGATTCTACACGTACAAAGTATTCACTAGAATGTCTCAATGAAGCGATTTTTAGTATATTGATCCGATTATGATGTAAATCGTTCATATGGTGTAGATATTCGTTCATAGATCTTACGAGGACCGCGGAACTTAGATAATTTTGACAACAAGGTATGCAAGGCTCTTTCTTTCTTTTCACATAATTCTATGTGCGAAACATAACCATCGTGTTGCTACATAAATTACTCTACTCTTAGTAGTTAGGTATGATCAAGTTATCGACTCCTATGTTGAATGAATATCCAAGTATGTTTCTAAGGCCTTAATAAGGCACACCGGAAGAGATGTTGATGTTCCCATTATTAACCAAAGGTGTAAAGGATATTATGTCACTCCGGATGTTTTATTATTATTCATGCATTTCATTTGCGTTGCATTCGTATGTTGCCCTAGACCACTTGTGCTATGCACGTTACTATATGGTAAATATTATATATATATGTATGGGAATTGGTGAAAGGGAAAAAGGCATTATATACACACACCACCTGCATCTGGTACAGACTATTACAAAAGAGCCCGAAGAGGCCAATATGATGTGATGCCCTTGTGTGGTGATATAACCTGATGCCCACAGAGGCGGTTATGGAAGGACTCCTGTGTGGACATTAGTATACCACATTTGCATTGTGCATACATTCATTAGTCATTATATGGTATGATGCCCACATAGGCAATTATGGTAAGGTAGATGCCCGAAAAGGCTGAAGTATATGTATACTGCATTGTGCATAGCATTTTGGCATGTGTATTAGGGCCCTCAAAGGCATTTAATGATGTTCAGCTGTTTCTATTTCAGACTATGATATATCTCTGTAATGTGATTTCTTATGCCTGACATACTCAGTACATCAGTCGTACTGACGTCCCTTTTTTCGGGGGACACTGCGTTTTATGCCCGCAGGTTCATATTGAGAGAGTGACGGTTCGCATTAGTAGGTTGCTGGCTCAGCTGTTATTTGGAGCACTCTATTCATTTCGGAGTTGCAGTCTAGTAGTGGTACGTTTTACTCTTTAGAGGCTTGTAGATAGATGTCATGTGTATAATTGTCATGTATGGCCTTGCCGGCCTTGGTATATAGATGTGTATGTTAGGGCTTTTAGGTTGGAACTTTATATAATCTATCACAACTCAGTCTGTGTTAAAATATGATTAAGGGTAGAATGTAGATGTGGGGCCCGACAGGTAGGGTCCGGGTGCCCGTCGCGGCCCTCCTGTTTGGGTTATGATAAACTTGGCATCAAAGTATGTCTGTCCTAGGGAGTCTGCAAGTCGTGTCTAGTAGAGTCTTGGTTATGGGTGTATTGTGCGCCACACTTATAAGCAGTTGGCTACAAGATGTTTAGAAATGTCTCCGTCTTTCATAAACTAAATCGTTCGATAGAGTTGAGTCGTAATAGTACTGGTTCCTAATCAAATTTTCTCATTTGAAACTACAGCAATGTCTACAATGAGAAACACATCGGATAATAAGGATGCGGGTACTGTCGCAAGACAAGATGTTTGACAGATACCACCCGCTGGCACGGGTCAGAGGGTTACAGAATTTGAAAGAAGAGAGGTGCGTTATACTATGTACTCAGATCCATCAGAAATCATGGAGTCTATAGAGGAGGATCCATCTGAAGATCCCTATGAGTCACCCGCTCGAACACCCTCGATTTTTCCAGCGTGAAGTGGGGTGAGGGGAGTTCCGACTTCACCAAGGACTTTAGTGTCAGTGTCGGGCCCCACTGACCATGGGATAGGTGGAACATCACAGGGACGGGTACAACCGAATTTTCCACAAACATCACGCCATGATCGGGTATGCATGTCACTGAATGACCCCGACCCTTCCGAGATTTTGGATAGTCCACAATCATGGGGTCTGTTAATCAGGGCTCGTCGGTCCATGTTATTAGATATGCGCTGGAGGAGGAAAGAAGGTAAACCAGGATAAAGCGAGTGGTTAGTAAGGATAAGAGAATTCCACTTCAAAGTGTGTCGGATTGAGGGTCATATATAGGGCCAAGGTAGGACAATGTAGAGATAAAGTTATTTGGACCTATAGTTCATGTGATGGTTGTGAGTTATGAATATTATCTAAATGTTTCTTCTTAAAACTATTTTGAGCATGCTTTATTGATTCATGGGTATATTGGGGGTTCATGGGATTTGGTATCTGCTATAACTTGGTTCAAAATCCAATGTGTCTTTCTATGTTGTTGTTGCTCATTGTGAAGGAATCCATCTCTAATTAAGTCCTGGTGGAGCACTTACCTAACCAAACATTAAAATGACAACATGTTTGATATGTTGTAGCTTATGTTGCCTGTCTTAGAACCTTACTCATACTCATGAATGGAATGTACTGTGTATGCCTTAATGTGACCCTGCCTTGGTTATGTTCTCTACTCTTATGTCATGTTTATCTGCATCCAATCTAATGTTAAGTGAATACTGAGTCTCTTCTTTTGTTGTTAATTAACCTAAAGTTATGTTATGAATGCCTAGAAAAGAACTATTTCTGCATCTATTCATGTGTCCATGTTATCATTGCCTATGTGTAAACCAATTCACCTAGTTTAAGTGCATGTGTAAGTTAAGAATAGAAGCTCAGAACCACAATGTTAGTTGACATATGTTCCCAACAAGTTAAAATGCTAAACTTGGGCTAATTTCAGCATGCTAGTTTTGAAGAATTGATTCAGAAAGTTTCTCTGGACTTCTGCAGGATAGTTAAGTCCAAATACCCTGTAATGTTTTCTTCTGTGCTTATGTCTGGTTACATCTAAATTTGCTAAGGTTACCAATGCATTATAGGGAGTTAGAGGTTGACTATTAGTGTGTGACATGTTTAGATCTTTATGGATGATTTAGTTTCAGGACTTGATACTTAGCTTGATGGTATGTAGGAATGGGGGTATGCATTTAAGCATCTTATGATATTCTCTATTCATGATAAGAACTGATAGCATAAGTGTATATCAACAACATGTCTATCTTCATCTTTTGTATAAACATGTCCTTAAAGAAACCTGAAAGTCCTATGTTAAGTGTCTTACTTCATCCCTCATCAGTTTATTTTTGGTGAAGCTCTAAGTAAATTTGATTTGTTGTCAACATGATTAGATTCAGGGACTTCATGATGGTAAAGAGGGGAAGTGGGGCATAACTATTTATCAAAATAATTATGTGTTTTGCTAGTATAGTGTCATTTATGATCATGTTGTGTCCCTGTCCAATTAAGATTAACATTTTCATGATTATTTGGTTTGAGCTGAAATAATTTGTCCATTACCTAAGTTTGAGCATATGCAAGAATGAAGCTACTTTAATTGCCTAGAATGTATTCTGGTTGTCTAAACATGAACCTGAAAATTTAAAAAAAAATGGCATGAGTGATATCTATCATCTTGTATACATCTATTAACTAATATTTTTTTTTGCTATACATGAATTGAATTTGGGCTAAGTAACTGGTAGCCATGTTTTGTTTTAGCTGTCTGGGAATGTTAAGTTTAGTTTAATTCTTATGGCCAGCTAAAAATGCATATATGTTGGATCTGTGGTTTTGTGCCATTGGTATACTTGTTAGTTTCTGAGACAGTTAGCTACCATGCTTGCTATTGTTATGGTTGTAGCTTGATATCATTTATTACCATTGTTGGCCTATTGTTTTGCTTTCACTGTTGTACCTTAATAAGAGATGTTACCATGTTCAAACATATGTTGTGTACTGTGTAATTAGTAAATGACTGAATCTATGCTTAGCAGGATACTAATATTTTGTGATTACATGTTAGTATGTATGGTTAGCCATCTTTGTTGAATAAGCATATACTATGAATTATTCCTACTTGGCCGCTTATTTACATGAAGCATGTTCAAAGTAACCTGAACTTGTCATATCCAACCTATATGAATGACAAAATATGTGACAGAAATAGAGGCTTACACTATTTAGATTAGGCTAATGTGGAATTAATTGGAATAAATGCATTGTGTGTTAAAATGAGGACTGGACCATTGGCCCTTTCACACCCTAAATGAGGTAACAAGTTGCACCAGTATGAATACACAGACCAGAACTACATTTAGTCACCATGAATTGTATTTTACTCTGATTTGTATATTGATAACTGTCTTTCTTAACTGCTCACTGTTATATTAAGCTGGTTGCTGCATATATCTGATATTTGCTGAGACCTTTAGCTGTCATACTTACTGTTGTTATGGCATTATCGATGTCACTATTTGTCTTGTTTAGTTCTTTGTTTTTGTTCTTTGCTACTACTGTCTCTGTTACACTTCAAACATATGTTGCTGCCCTTTTTCAAGCTCACATGTCATGTTTTCAAACATGTTGTGCCCTTTTAGTTATTTGTATCCTTTGTTAAGACTTGTGTGGCTCTTAAAATACTACACTTTGAGTTATGACTGCTACTTTGTTAGTATTTGTTGTTACCTGTTATCATGATTCCCTGAGCTGCTGTAAATTGGATAAGGTTATTACTGCCTTTGGGATAAATTGTGGTTATGTACTATTGTTATTTTGCTAGACATATAGCCTTGTTGAACTGCCTTGTTGTGCTGAAAAGGATGCTAATTTGATGTGCTATGGTGTAAATAGTTGCTGCATTGTGACCCAATTTTGCTGCATAATTTAGGATGATATGAGCTGAATTTGTGAGGAATTTTGACCAAGTTGCTGCTTCCTTAAGAACTTCAAACCTATGGCTAGTTAGCTATTGCCCAGCCACCATTTAAGCTTAATAGTTGTTGCACTTTGGAGGTTTTCAATATGTCGTACTTTGGGGATAAGTAGGTTGCTTGCCTGTTGCTATTGCTGTCACTTTGTGTCTACCTAACTACTGCCTATTGTACATCTTTGGTTGTTGTGCTAATAATATACTACATACTTAGGTGAGAACTCATCAACCTATTAACTTTCAATTTAGGCAACTAGCTAAGTGAAGATTGGTTCACAACATGTTGCTACATACTAGAATCAGAAAGGTGTCACTATGAATTTATTTTATTGTGACAAGAATTGGATATGTCAATATCGATATTCGAGGACGAATGTTTCTAAGAGGGAGAGGATGTAACACCTTGTATTTTCGGATAATAATTTGAGCACATACGTAGGCAACTGGACCTGACCCCGGGAAGTTTATGTTGTACTTGCGTATACTAATAAGGAGATTTGTATATAAAAGAATGTGATCCTGAAATAATTTTTGGATTTCACAAGTATGGCGACGGGGATTAATAATAATAATTGTATGTCCCAAAAGAGGTTATGGACTAGTGTCATATTATAAAAAATATGACATTGAGTATAAGAAGGTTTTATAAGTCGTTAGGAATTAAGTGAATCGGGATCGAGAAATTAATTGGGTGTATAACTAATTAATTGTGGGATTAATTAATTATTAATGAGGACAGCACCAGGTGGGATTCCACGTGTAGTTTTGTAAGTGTATTGTTGCAGTAACCGGCTTCAATGACTAAGCTTTAAAACTATTTGCTGGCAGCTTCACAAGCCTTCAACCGATTCTCTCTTCTTTATCCGATGAGTTTCGTTGCTACTTTTAATTGAGGTAATCCTTTTTGTTTCTAAGTTCATACGATTTACAGAACATGATTCTTACTTGTTTTAAGACGATTATCGAAAATGCTAAGTTTTGGGTTGGGTATTATCGGGACTGTCGTAATTGTAAGGTTTTGGGGTTGCATGTGAAATTGTTGTAATGTTTTGGATATTATAGCAGTAGGAAGAAGGATTAAGAAGGGCTGATTGTGTGGTTATATACATAGGTTTCGACATAGAAGAAGTATAGATTCTACGTGTAAAAAGTATTCACTAGAATGTCTCAATGAAGCGATTTTTAGTATATTGATCCGATTATGATGTAAATCGTTCATATGGTGTAGATAATCGTTCATAGAGCTTACGAGTACTGCTGGACTTAGATAATTTCGACAACAAGTTATGCAAGGCTCTTTCCTTCTTTTGGCATAATTCTATGTGCGAAACATAACCATCGTGCTACATAAATTACTCTACTCTTAGTAGTTATGGATGATCAAGTTATCGACTCCTATGTTGAAAGAATATCCAAGTATGTTTCTAAGACCTTAATAAGGCACACCAGAAGAGATGTTGATGTTCCCACTATTAACCAAAGGTGTAAAGGATATTATGTCACTCCGGATGTTTTATTATTATTCATGCATTTCATTTGCATTGCATTCATATATTACCCTGGATCACTTGTGCTATGCATATTACTATATATATATATATATATATATATATGGGAATTAGGGAAAGGGAAAAATGCGTTATATACGCACACGGAATTAGGGAAAGGGAAAAATGCGTTATATACGCACACCACCTGCAGCTGGTACAGACTATTACAAAAGAGCCCGAAGAGGCCAATATGATGTGATGCCCTTGTGTGGCGATATAACCTGATGCCCACAGAGGCACTTATGGGAGGATTCATGTGTGGAGATTAGTATACCGCATTTTCATTGTGCATACATTCGTTAGTCATTATATGGTATGATGCCCACAGAGGTTGTTATGGTAAGGAAGATTCCCGAAAAGGCTGATGTATATGTATATTGCATTGTGCATAACATTTAGGCATGTGTATTAGGGCCGTCAGAGGCATTTACTGATGTTCAGCTGTTTCTGTTTCAGACTATGATATATCTCTGCTATGTGATTTCTTATGCCTGACATACTCGGTACATCAGTCGTACGGACGTCCCTTTTTTCGGGGGACACTGCGTTTTATGCCCGCAGGTTCATATTGAGAGAGTGACGGTTCGCATTAGTAGGTTGCTGGCTCAGCTGTTATTTGGAGCACTCTATTCATTTCGGAGTTGCAGTCCGGTCGTGATATGTTTTACTCTTTAGAGACTTGTAGATAGGTGTCATGTGATTAATTGTCATGTATGGCCTTGTCGGCCTTGGTCTATAGAGGTGTAAGTTGGGGCTTTTGGGTTGGAACTTTATATTATCTATCACGGCTCAGTCCGTGTTTAAATATGATTAAGGGTGGAGTGTAGATGTGGTGCCCGGTGGGTAGGGTTCGGGTGCCCGTCGCGGCCCTCCGGTTTGGGTCGTGACATTATTGCATTAGTTTCATGCAACTTTAATTGGTAACATATATGTATTTAGTAGTTACGTTGCAATTAAGCCTTAGTTGAAACAGTGCTGCCTAGCATAATTAAGGGATTTAAGTAAGTCATTTAAACATGAGTTTTCAGATTTTTTATTTTTGCACTTTTTAAAATAGCACATAGATTTTTAAAAATTAGGAAAATGGTCAAAAAATCTATATATAATATAAATCTAGGCATAGACAATGTGATGTGGCACCTCTCTATGATCTCCATTCCTATTTATCTTTTTTCTCTTTTTTTTAATTTTTTTTCTATTTTATACTTATTTTTCCTAAATACATAGCTCAACTAAACGAGGAAGACATTTAAGAAAACAAGTTACCAAGACCATTATGCTTTTCCCATAACTTCTGATTTTTCATTTTCTCCTATACTAAATAAAGAAGGAAAGAACGTGATGTTGCAATCACTAGTTTTAAAAGGCTTAGATGTCTATATTAAATATCCAGCCCATTTATAGTAATAAAGCCTAATATCCATTTCTTTTCAAGGAACTAAAATCCACATAACAAGACCAAAAGCATTAGTTTTCACCAAAAGATGCATTTGTTCCACAATTCAAGCATGCTGTTAGGAGAAAATTTTCTTCGAATGGCATGCTTCAACTAGGACTGACCAATGGGACGGGATGGGATTAGGGGGACGGGGATTTGGGGGATGGTGGAGTGGGTCAGGATCGGGATTAGGGGGACAGGGATTTAGGGGATGGTGGAGTGGGTCGGGATCGGGATTAGAGGGACGGAGGGGGACGGGATTAGGGAGATAGGAAGTGGTCCCATCCCGTCCCACATCCCACTATCAGAGGGAACGGGATTTGTGGGATGGGAGATTTGGGGGATTTTTAAAAACTTTTTTTCTAGACACTTAATTTTAAAAAATATATATTTAAACACTTAAATAACTTAACAAGATAGTGAAAAACATCCCAAGGCTAATTGCCACTTATTTTATTTAATATAAATATGATGTTTTTCTAATACAATTTTAAAATTGCAACTTTGTTTCGTAGTTCAAAAGTTGAAAATCACATAGTAAAATTGGCACTAAAAAAATTACATATGCAACCATACTTTTTCTAATTTTCTGACAATCTCTTGAAGATCTTCTGTTAGAATTGAAATTTGTTGATCAAATTGTTCAACGTCGCTTTCTGCTCCCTCGGATAAGATTTCATTGTAATTGTAGTCATATTCTTCATTGATCTCTGGTTGACCGCACCTTCTATGCTCCTCTCTAATCCAATCTCTAAATAAAACTGTAATCTCCAAATTGTCTCTCCCAATGAGTGTCTGTGCTCTCCTATTTTAAACCTTTCAACACAAAAAGTGCTTTCAGAAGCTGTAGATGACGCTTGAATATTCAACACATATCGGGCCATCTTTGATAGAGTAAGAAATGTCTTTTGATTCTCCCTCCAGTATTTCAACAAGACTTCACGTCCATTTTCATTAGCAATTGATTCGAACAGTACAACACCCTGCAAAACATAAACATGAGACTCGGTAATTTGTGAAGCACTTGAACCACTATACATTCTATTTCGAAGACCTTGAATACTTGAAGCAGAAACCACATGTTTTTTATAAGGTTGAAGTGAAGTAGAAGAAGATGGTACAAACGCCGGTTGATTATTTGGACTTTTCTCTTAGTAATACATATATATAGTTTCGCATTGTGTTTGTATGCTAGAGATAACATCTTCTCTAGTTGGTTCTATTTCAAGTATTTCTAGGCATTCATAAATCGTTTCAATAAGGGCATTACAACCGTCTACTTTAATAATAAGATTTAATACATCACCAATAAAATAAATAGTGGGAATATAATTTTTTTTAAAATTTTACAATCATTTTTATAATAGCTGGAGCGTAAGTTTTTTCTTATATTCATTAATTAACAAAAATATTAAAGCTATATAAAATAACATAGATGAAATAGTAGGATAATAAATACCTGAAAATTCCTTAGTAGCTAGAATTTTTTTCTAAGAATACAATAAGTTCCCAAATTTTATCTCAATCATCATCTACAAGCATATCTGAAGGATTTCGATTATGTGCATTAAATACTAAAGTTATAGGTCTTCTATACTCCTGAGAAACAACTAATTGTTCATACAAAGAATTCCACCTAGTTGCAACTTCTTCTGGAATTTTCCTATAAGGTAATTCATAATCATGACATATTTTTTAAACTCTTTGCGTCTTTGTAGTTTATTACCTTTAAAAATAAAGTTGATAGAAAATTATACTTTATCAAGAACAGAGCTAAAAAGTTTTAGGCCATCCTTTACAACTAAGTTATAAATATGACATGCACATCTAACATGAAAAATATCGGGAAAAGATGGAGTTCATCGAGTTTTTAAAAATGTTTACAGCATAATCATTACAAGAAACATTATCTAATATAATAGTCATAATTTTATCAGTAATTTCATAATATTCACTAATTTCATGAGTCTTTCTTGAAATAAAAATTCTAGTGTGCCTTTCATCAATATATCTATATACTAATATACGTTTTTACATAGACTAATTATGATATATCCAATGACATGTAACAGTTAAATAATCATTACCATTAGTACTACGGTCTATGTTAGAAGTGATAGCCACTTTGCCCTTAAAATGATACAATGCATACTGTAAATATTGTTGATTTTTCATGCGCAAATTTAAAAACATCTCTTCTAATAGTTGATCTAGGAAAACCGTTAAAAGCAGGATTATATGTTTCTCGAGTGTAATGAATAAAAATAGGAGAGGAAGGAAATGAAAAAGGCAAACCCTCCACAACAACTAATTTTGCTAAAGTTTCCCGATCTTTGTGTTTATCATATTTCGGAGCTATAACTCCCCTCATCATCGGGTTAATTCGACCTTGTATTTGGTCGGAGACAATATGTGAACCTTGTCTCGACTCAGAAGGTATTTGCACACCTGCTTTTTCAGCCAAGTATTGGTTATACCTTGCTTTGTGATCCTTTTCCACATGTCTCATTAAACATCTTGTCCCACCTTGACCTTTTCCAGTTTTAAATTTATAAACTTCGGGATAAATTTTACAAATAGCTAGTTGATTAGGAATGTCCCTTTCAAAAATATCTCATGCAGGTGATTTTAATTTTCGTTGTTTTTGGCCTCTTCTCATACTAGAGGGAATATGAGGGATTCCAGTTTCAGTCTGAGACTTAGTCTGAGCTTGTGGTGGAGCTGCACTAGTGAGTGCGTTATCTAAATTATCTTCTAATTAATTTTCTAAATCATAGTCTGGTTCAGTAGTTGGAGATGCAGAATATACCTCATGATCTAATGATTGCACATTTGCATTAATATCAACATTAAAAAGTTTAGTTTCATCCACATGAGTGAAATCATCTTAATTAGAATTACTAGAAGATGTACCCTTACCCTTGTTACCCCTACTACCTCCACCAGAAAAACGTTCACCTCGTTCCATTATAATTATGCAAATAAAGAATTAAAGTTAAGAAAATTAAGTAGGATAATTAAATTTAACAATAATAATTTAAATAAAAGAAGGAACGAGTGTACCAAACGTCGACGTGTAATCGAGGTTGAAAATTGAAACTTTGCTCGATGATCCTCAAGCTAGTTTCCAACTTCACTCCCAATTGTTGAACTTTGATAGAAATTAGCAAATAAAATATAATATTTAGTGTGCAATTTAGACTTGTAGAGAGAGAGAGAGATTAGAGAGATGGTAGGAAAATTTGTGAGAAAAATGAAAAGGATGAGGTATTTATAGTTGAGAAATAAGGTTAATATGTAAATATACTAACTTAGGGGTTAAAATAAATATTAATCGGTAGGGGGTTTATGGGGTGCTGGGGGGGCCAAAATGACGGTTTGTAGCCATTGCCGACGGCTAGAATTGCAAATGGTCGTTTGTGCAACAACTATTTTCTGGAAACGAGACGGGGCCGGGGATAGACTAGGATAGACGGGACATGCACTTGTCCCGTCTCGATTTTGAACCCGACTAGAGTCAATCCCTATCCCCTAATTTACCCGGCGGGATCGGGATGGGACGGGGAGGGATCGGGCCGGGACGGGGCGGGATCGGGTCGGGACGGAGCGGGATCGGGTTTTCCCGGCCCACTGCCAGCCCTACTTCATATGCAATATTTTTACACATATCACACCATTATACATATTATACAAATATGTGGTGTTGTCATGTTGATAGATCTTCATGAACATATCTATGATGCTCCATTTCATAATAGTTATTTTTTGGTTGATTTACTTTTTAGGCCACTTCAAAATATTTATCTTTTGGTTGATTTACTTTTTAGGAATTTCAATTTTGAATAACTATCTATCGAATAATTTCTCCGTATATGAATGGGAAATTTAGTTTGATTCCTAATGTATTTTTTGGGTTTCGTTAAAAGCTCGTAGGGGAAAGTTGAACATTTGAACTTCTATTGGCTGACTTCTTGAACAATATTAGAGGAGAAGTTTATTGTCCTTGAGAAATACCCGAAGGTGCAAATTCTTCATCTTTTGATTTGTGTTTTATTTAATGTAATTATGTATTAAATCTTCACTTTTTCTTTTTTACATCGAATTTGGCAGAGTAAGAGTCCAAGCATGGAAACTCTTATAAACTTTTTTCTTGAACAACATCTCTTGAAGAGAGACGATAATGGAATTAGTTAGAAGAGAGGTACGAAAACACAATCAGATATATTTTTCAGCCAATTTTTCATATCGAAATCCATTTTCAGCAATTTTTTCAGTCATCTCACCATCATCAAATAACTCATATTTTTATTTATTTTTCTCCTTGAACTTTGCTTTGTACATGATTTTGTTGTCATTTTGTGTTTTTTCCTCACTTTGTTCTCATAACTCATGAGTTTTCTTAATTGATCAATATACAAATTATTTTCTTTAAAGTTCAGGATGTGGTTTTCGCATTTTAGGATTAGATGGGAACTGTCAAATTAGGTTGGAGCAATTTAATTTCAAATATTTTGAATGTGCATTTACAGTAAAACAAAAGCACTTTAAGGTTTCTCTTTGTTAACTACTTTTTTGTATTTGTTCGGTTGGATTTTGAGCCCACTCTGGCCTCGCGGGGTGGGCCTCTGTGGTTGCCAGCCTGAGCTGCCATAGCTTATGGATATAGTAATGGGAAGGTCCCAACAGAGAAAAAAGTCAGGATAACGAGCGCTCCGCCCTCCAAGCGGGTGGCAGGAGCAGCTGGCAAGTGCTTGGTAAGCCAACAACCCAGTGAACCGGGTGGGGCACTCAAAGAAAGTGGGCAAACATAGCAAGTACAAGAAATGTCCTCGTTCCACTTTCTTAAAAGCAAGGACCACTACGGAAAGTCAAACCAAAGATCTATGGAAGTTGGGGTTCGTCCCCGATCAATATTGGATCAAACAACAGGGGGCCGTAGCAATGACCACTTTTTTTATTGATTCAATACAATAGGGGAAAATATCGTACAGTTCTCTACCGAGACAAACTCTCAACGGATCCTCCATGCGCTGAAAATACCTCTTCCGTACGACTTTATCGTGACGGGAATAGAACAACAGGTAAAGACCCGGCCCAGGGTGAGCTTTATTTATTGTTGAGAGAATGGGGAGATCCCGTTTCCATTATTTGGGGGATTTCAGGGCCCTCTCGATATTTTTCATAGTTGAGAAGGGGGAATGAGTGTAAATCAATGGACATTAATGAACCATCTTGATGGACGTTTCACATGACACGATCAATTCGACTCAAGGTCCATCGCGAATAAAAGGTGCTTACTTTCCTAGTAACGAAGGAAAGGGCCTTAAAGCCACTTGACTTTTTAGAGAGGGAAGGGCTTTTTTCGCAGTAATAGTGGGTCAGTATCATGAGATCTATACCGGCCATCAGAATAAAATAAAGGTCGAAGGACCATTCGATTCATTAAGGGGCATAGAGGCACCCTCACTCGGTGTCATTTCTGGACCTAGCAGCAGATGGGTGGGTCGTGCCTGAATTCAGACCGGACCAGACTCTTCTTTGTTTGAGCTCTCCTAGGCATGCAGACCGAAGATCTCACTTGTCCTGGACAAGTACGTAGAGATCTTCGTGGGATCATGGAAGGAGTATCAATCGATCTTTTCTAGGATTCTTTATCACACCACACATGGAGATCTTTTCATTTATAGATCAGAGAGTCCTCCCTTGACCAAATTCTGAAAGGTTAGGTTACTACTTGCTTCTACGGATGAGGTTTACTTTGCCTGGAGGTCATATTTATCATAATCTAAAGCGATAAGAATGAAAGGGTTGGTGTGGCCACAACTACAACTACTGGCGCTTCAAAAGGCTTAGTTTCTAAGGGCGCTACTAAAAGCCTTTTTAGGTCCTATAATAGGGAGTTGTAAGCCTTTGTCTGCTGTAGCGGGTCCACTCCAGCAGAGTTGATTCCGTCGGGACGGAAACACTGGTCAAGTGTCCTATTTATTCCATTAGGTCAGAATGCTTTTCCTCAAATAGCAAGTCTCAAATCTAGAGCCACCAAATAGCATTTCCAAATGTCAAAGAGCAATTTCATCCTTGGGATAAGTGACTCTTTCTTTGTGAATTAAGTTTATGCTTCGAAGTTCTTCAATAATGGTGATATAGCATGAATATAAGCTGGGGAAGACGGGTTATGCATTTTGTAAGAATAAGAGAATTATGTTATTGATTAATGAAGGGTTTATGGATTACTCTACGTGTATTATTGTAAATAAGTGATGAATAGGATTAGAAAATCATCTTATAAGGCTTAAATTGGTTGTAGAAACCTATTCCAATTGGGGAAAATTTCTAGGGGTTCAATTGTGGGCTTTTTGATAATTATGCAATTGAAGGTTATGAGTATATGTTTCTAATTAACATAAGGATATGACTACTTAGTATGTATTCATGATTTTTGGGTATTAATGTTCGAGTCTTGGTGAAGTGGTCCCAGGGTCGATATTTATAGTCTTGCTTTGTTAACGGTTATATACTTTTTGTTGTGGTGAATAAACAAATTCCAATTGAAATAAAATCTTTAGGATAAATCAATGCAATTTAGGAGGACATCAATTCAAATCCTGGTAAGTCTTATATTAACGAATAATATATGTGTGGATAAACTTCGACTGTCACTCGGCACAGAGGAGGGGAAAGATTGTCACTGAGGCTTGATTGAATAACACTCATATTCAGCCTCGAGGTAGGCTACGATTTAGTTTTTTGAGACTCCGATAGAAGTACATAGTAGTTATAAATGTTGAGGGGTATTGGGCATGTTTAGGGGTCTCACTCAGACAGTTGTGATGAATGGTTGAGTGGGAATTAGTATTGAACTGTGTTGATGGGTGATTTGGGGAATCAACCTTAAGTTGATTCTGACTACTGTTATGTGGGTTATCGCCATTATGTGGGCTCATCTTCATATTTGATATTGTCATGTTTATTCATCACACATGGTTTGATATGATATCCTGAGTGTACTTGGATTATTGGTTTTGGACTGCTTGATATGATATCCTGATTGAACTTGGATTATCGTGGTTGGACTATTTGATATGATATTCGGATTATACTTGGGTTATTTGTTGTTGAACTCTGGAAGCATGTGATATTCATCTCCTATACTTGGTTGCATCTCATATATTATGATTTCTTGCCTTGCATTGTCATTTGCATTCATACTCTCATAGTTATGATGATATTGATATGAGAGTGGTATGAAAATGTTGTGGGTCCAAGAGACCGGAAAGGCAAAATCTTTTGAGATCTTGGAAACATTAAGATGATGATATTACGAATGAATCAGGTTGAATGCCACAACAGATATGATACGTGGGTATTGAAGTTGTACGCCTATAACATGATATTATTACAGCCAAGAGCTAGGCTCCGTGATCCGATGAGTTATTCCAGAGCGGAGGGGTATATGGACTTCACGGGTCCCCTATGGATGTACGAATCATAATAAAACCTTGATGTACTGTATACCGGATTGATAAAGGTACCTGGGATTTGCATTTGCATTCATATCATACATATATCTATACATTTATTATCTCTTATTGGGTAATGTGGATCGGTTTCTTGCCATGATTGGGCTTGTCTATGTGGATATCTGGATAATTAGATCTGTGAACACTTGGATAAATATTGAATTGGTTACCATTTGTGGCTTGATTTCTTATGCATGGGTTTTATGATTATTATTTGTAAGTCTAAGTCTTTGATGTCTACTGCTACGGTGGTCGAAAGTGTCAATATGTCAAGATTATTGTCTAGATTCATGGAAAATATATGCATTGTGTGTTGTCTGTTAAATGACCGTGTGAATGGGTACTTAGTCTAGTAAGAAAAATATGATAAGTGTTGTCATTGGGGAGGTAAACATTGCATGAGCTATGTGTGTCAGAATGTAACTCTATAGAGACTTAGCTAAATCCAAGACTAGGAATAATAGAGGAGTAAATGTCACCATGGTTAGCTTAAGTTTAGTATTCCCGAAAAGTGTTCCAAAAGGGTCGTTGTGATCTAAATGTTGACTTATTTATTGATGTGTTAAGTTTGGGTAAATGGGGTTAAGCTTGAATATGACTTGGACAAGAGAGTACTAATAGACGGGTACTATGATAGTAAAGTCTTTGTATATGTGAATCTATTGATTGTTCTTGACTGTGACTGGAACCTTATGTGAACAATGTGACTTGTTGAATCAGGGTATTGATATGTGTACAACATGACTTATATGGGTCTACTGAACTGTCTAGTATAGGATTATCTGGTGTCAACTTGATATTTATCTCTGTTACATATCTTCCGTCATTGTCGGGCTATGATGTCTATGGGGGTATGTTGTGTACTTATGCTATGCTTGCTGCATCTTTTCTGATGTAGATACAAATCCCTCTACTAGTTCTAGAGCTCGAGTGTGAGTCTACGCGGATGGATTTCGGCATTCCAGAATGAGGATGCTTCTTCCGGCATACCTTGGATGCTTATTCTCTTACTCTGTCTTTACATTTGGATTCGAAAGACGTAGTTAGACATTTTGATTATGTTATCCAGTTTTGGCCTATGTTGCCTTCATTCAGAATTGTATTCCGCATTACTGCTCTTGTATCACAGACCAGATTTTGGAGGTTGTGTTGATGTTTGTTATATTTCTGCATTTCTTTCATATTGTTTTGTTTATATGGGAAGTGACTCGTCTATCGGTGGGAATGTGTAGGTTCCACCACGATTCCTGAAAAGGAGTCGTGACAGTGCAATCATCAATTAAGCGCATAATGAAAGTAAGAATGAAGGATGTAATGCAATGCAATGGTATGATTCAAGTATCAAATTCTCTCTCAAACCTTATATACACGATACTCCTCGGTAATCTTTGGGAGTTCATGACCCATGGGGAACTCGCGAGGTCCATATGCCGTCAGAACCATTTCCCTTCGGCTTACACACGTTTGCTGGAACCATTTCTCTTCGGCTTATCATAATTTTTCCGGAGCCGTTATATATTTCCCTTCGGCATTTCACAATTTCTCCAGAACTATTTTCCTTTGGCATTTCACTATTTTGCCGAAACCATTTCCCTTCGGCATCTCCCTTCGAACAGACCAATCTAACTCACTTTCAATCACATTACGTGAACCATCATAAAAATGATATGGATGATAACAACAACAGAAATATCAAATATAATCATTATTCATACAAGAATATGCCTCCAACTAAATCAACACTGGTATACATGTATAATGGAGTGATATATGCATATAACAAGCAGTCAAGTCAAATAATCATCAACTAATGACCTCATGCTTTGGTATTCTCGGATTACAATCCGTAACTACAGAATCATATTTTCCCATTTATACATTGGTACTCGTATCAATGCCCGTCACACCACGGGTTCGAGACCCCCCTCTTTTGCCATTACTTATTATCAGTTCTCTTTTAGTCTTTAATTAGCAAAACATCCATTAACAAAGTCTTAACATACCTTGAATGCAGAACAAATATGTCACAACTCCTTAAGATTTTGCCTTTTCTTTCTGAAGTGCCTCGAACGCTCCAAAACTATCAAATACATAATCTACATGAGAAAACGAATTCGTAGACACCCATATTATTATACTAATCTTCTGAACCCCAAAAGTCACTCAAACGGGAAATCTCGGGCTTCGAAGGCAAAACTATAATTTCACACAAAAATCAGTTTAACCATAGCCCATAGAGTCTAAATTTAAAAAAATGATTCAAATTCGACTCCAATTTGACTTTCAAATTGAAGAATTTCATATTCTTAACTTTAGAACTTAAGACCCAATTTCTACAACTAAAATATGGATAAAAATGCTAAATAAATGATGGAATCATGGATAAATACCGAGATCAAGGTTTGAAACTTACCCCCAAGCCAAATCATGAAGATTGCCTCCAACTTGCCTCAAACCAAGACCAATTGCTAATTTACAAACACTAGGTATAACACCCATCCAGTCCACGGGTCTCGGATTTTGATACAAATTACATTCTGATATAATTCTCTCCATAAGATTACCAAATATATCATAAATTCTCAATCTTGGTGAGTGAATGTTACCTAATTGCTAATTTCCTCCAATTTGAAAACATCAGGTTGAAATAGATGTCCGGTTAATTGTGTCGGAAGTAGACAAATCATTCCTCAATGAAACGGCTCATCGCGAGGATAAAGATTATATACTCACAATCCAAGTTTTATCAAGAATTGCTCACGTATCTGCCAAACAAAACTTGTAGTTCTTTTACCAAAAACCCTCTTGAAAATCACCAACTTTGGCCTTTAATCTAGCTTAGAATTATGTAAAACTCAAAGACTTGAGTTAGAAATCATACATTGATGATATCCCATGATTATCCATTGACGTATCTCTCAAAAGTCATATTTTGATGTCCTAAAGGTGATCCCAAATGAAATAATTCAGACAAATTTCTTTTACAATATAGAAGGACGCATCCGGTATTTCTAGAATAGTTGTATAAAAAAAATCTGCAATATTTATTTGCACTAAAAAGATCATAACTCTCTCATATATGATCTTGAAATTTGATGATTTTAGTTTCTCTCAGTCTGAAATAATGATATGTACCTAGTCGTTCAGTCGAAGTTCCACACGTGCCATTTGTAGAAATAGTATGCCTAGGATGTACTTTGCTCCTGAATAACCATAAGTAGCCAACTGCAGCCTCTGGCATACTCAGTGTACTTATAGCACCTCAGGTCTGAATCATGTGGTATAGCAAAACCTGCACGAACTAAATCAACCACCATCAAGTCATTTCCTAAGTGAATAGAATCCTTAATATTAGTTTTTCCAAATTCTGCAAGTGTTGTATAAGTATGCTGCATTATTGAGAGGTTAGCATTTATGTCCAAAGTTGTATATGGTGTACAGGTCTGCTGAGAAACTGCAGCTATGCAAATGGTATGCATATAACAAGCGTGTCCTCCTCTGTCCTGCACACATGGTTCCATATCATTTCTTACAAAGATAAGATCAATGGAACAGTAATATACACTCTTCAAATGCAATAGCTCTGTTATGATCTCTGCATTATCCATATTTGCCTCCATCTAAAAGATATCCTCATGATCCTCAACATAATAATTAGGGTTAGGGTGAAATAATTTTGATAGAAATTTATGATTTCGTCGACGTGGGTATGGGTCTCCTTTTTGGGGTGCTTTTGACCCGAATTTTTATATAGTCAATATGGGTGTCTACGGACTCGTGTGTTAATATAGATTTCATTTTTGATATACTTTGAATGTGGGGAGGCACTCCAGAAGGGGAAGGCTCAGGTTTGAGGGTTTATAGCTCCCACTTGGCTTTCAAGGTAGGTTACGATTTTACTCTTTAGACTCTGATTGGAGGACATATATAGTATATAAATACTAAATGTGTAAAGCATGTTGAGCCTTCAGGACTTAAAGGTGGTGATAAACCTATTGGTTTGGTATGGTTATTGCTTATGTGGGCTATGATAGCCATATTTGAATTATACTTGTGATTATGGACTTGTTTAATTGTCATCATTCTACATCTCGTCTAATTCATGGAAAAGGAATCATTCTTGAAATTGAGTTGATGTTATCTAACGATATAACACTCGTTTACCCTTTTCATACTCTCTTGATATTATTGACATATGATACCATGCATGCTATATTCATTTATACATACATATATACTTGTTGAAGTGAGTCACTGACTAAGATACGAGATGATCCTATGAGATCGGAAAAGAGGTAAGAGTTATGATTTCACAGCTAGAGGGGAAATAGTTTTTAGTGATATGATATGGTAAGATTTAATAATATATGATATGATTCTCACACTCCGAGGGGAAGTGGTTCGGGATGGTGGTGAGTGGTATATGTACCTCGTGAGTCCCCATGGGTCATGACTAGACGGAATGACCACTAGCATTTGTGTATCGAGTTTATTTTGGCCAACTGCATTGCACTCATTCATACAATTCTTAAAATGATCTAATTGTTTACATGTCTTTTTGTTGTACTACATGAATCACGACTGTTTACTGTAACTTTAAAGGGATAATATTCTATTAGATATGATGTAGGGTTAGTATTTATATACTATATGTGATGTCTCTTCGTTGTCGGCCTATGATACTTACATGGTACTAGTGATTGAACTCATACTACACTTGTTGCACTCTATGCAGATACAGATCCGTGCTCCAGTTCCAGGCCCCGTAGCTGATCCTCAGGCTATTCTTATAAGATTCTAGGTTGAGCTACCAATCAGATTTGCAGCCATGTATCTCTTCTTATGATTATCTTGTATTTTCATTTAGTATCCTATAAACATTTATTATTTAGTTTTGAGACATGTATTTAAATTTAGAAGATCTTGTACAAGCTAGACCAGATTTTGGGGTTGTAATTGACTAAGTTATGTTTTCGTATCTTATATATATATATATATATATATTAAAACTATTGAAATATACTTTTATTGTAATTATTTTTTCCTCATTTTGTTCGACTATTGACATATTGGGGATGGTTCGCCTATCAGGAGAATAGTGTAGGTGCCTTCATGGATCCTGTATTGGGTAGTGACAAATTGGTATCAGAAGCCCTAGGTCCATCGGTCTAATGAGTACATGATCAATGTATAGTAAAGTTTTGGGGATTGGTAAATAGACGTCCATACCGATCCTTGATAGGCTATGGGACATTTAGAAAATTTCCATTCATTCTTTTTTTTTTGTGTTACTTCATTCTGATTGGTTTCTAATTCATTTTTTTCGTGCAAGTTTGTTTAGATGGGTGATGTGCCGAGAAATTATAGCACATTTGATGCCAATCGCATTAATTATTGTTGTCCTTAATGCCTTCATAATGCGTGTTTCTTACATTATTTCAATTTTTTAAGGATTTTTGTCCTGGGATACCAAAAGTGAGGGAAAATGCTTAAACATGGATAAAAATGCTGAAAAATGAAGAAGTGCTGAGAAGACCACTTCTGCGGACCGCAGAACCAGAGTGCGGGCCGCAAAATGGCAAGACAAGTCACAAAATTAAACAATGATTCGAAGACTCTGGAGCCCTGAAGTGCAACCCATTCTGTGGTCCGCACTTCCTTTCTGCTGACCACAGTTCGGTCTGTGAACCACTACTCCAATTCAAGTCCAGCTCAGATTGAGAGGCTTCAGGGGACTTCTGCAGACCACAGTTCAATTATGCGGACCGCACTTCCAATCGCATTTTGAGACAGTCCAAGATTGAATACACTCTGCGAACCCTAAGTCCCTTCTGTGGAATGCAGATCAATTCTGTTGTCCCACTCTACGGTCGCAGAGTGGCCGGCGGTGGAAATTTTGTAATTACGTGTAGTCCAAAATTTGAGTCTCTACATATAGTTTGTCTAGGGTTTTGTGATAGATACTAGACTTTTCACCTACTCTACCTTTTACTATTGATTAGACATTATTATTCTCTTTACACTATTAGTCTCTTAATGGTAGAATATTCACTTTATCTTGTCATTCAAATACATTTGAAGAATCTTGAGTATATCTGGGCACGAGATTAACCCCAGAGCACAAACACCTACTTTATAAAGCACATGAAGAGAGATAATGTTTGAGATGGATGCAACATCTTGTTGTTCACTCGGCTTCATATATGTATCGTAGGAGTCTGAAGTTTATCATAAATAACTCTTCTAAGGACTCTTATATCTTGTCCGCTAAGTCCTTATCTCGAGATCTTTTAATTCAAGAGTTCTACTCGCATTTGGACTCTGAGATGCAACACTTCCATAGACCTGGTTCATGTACTTGTTCATCTACTTTGTGGATCATTAAAATATACAAGCTCCAACAAAAACTCTTGCATTTTGAATTCAAAATTTTGTCCAAAAAAAAAAGAGCAAGAAATAGGAATGGACAAAAAGCAAGTCAATGCGACAAAAAATATGGTGGATGTTAATTACCTAACAAGTGATCAAGTTGAGTAAATACTTTTTACACCGTGAGTATATAAAAATTAGCTCTAGGTTCGATGGACTGATATCGAAATTGGACTAATTATAATGTTATATAATCCCAAGGAATGGATATTCGAAACCCAAAAATAATGCCCAGCTTGAGTTGACTTGTAGTTGGCCAACTGCTACACGAACCAAAAAGAGTTTTTCCAGGTCTGTAGGCCCTAAATTTGACTGCAGAGTAAGCTTATTTGGCTAATTTCTCATTGTCATTAAATATGAATACAATACTTTTGTTTAGTTTGATCAAGAGGAAGTGAAAATAAAATGAAAAGGCAATATATTTTAGATCAGAAAAAAGAATACGAAAAGGGGTAAGAGACGCCCCTAACGTATTTTTTATGGGTTAAATTTACATTTCTTTCCTTTATTGGATTCCAATTATCCCTAATATTAATTTTCGGATTAAAACTATCTATACATGTGGGCCTTTTATTAAATTGGTGGCACTAATTTATTAGTCCACAAAAATGAACAAACTTAGAAAACTTTCCACCAACTTTTAATTTTAGCTTCTTCCTTTTAAATAATTTTAAGAATATTTTAGTCATTTAATATTTTTAATCAATCTTCGCAAAATTAAATACTTTATATACATATTTTTTATAATTGATCTAATAGTAGCGGATGGTGACACTAATACTATAGAAAGGATGCACTTGATTAAAATGTTAGTTATTTTAAGAAGAATAATAAAAATCAATTCTTACTTAATTCATTTTCTTTAGCAGGGCATCATGTTCTACAAAGACACCTCACTCCACGTCTTGGCGACTTTGGTGGTAGCCTTTTCGTGCAACAATGGATTACTCAACATCTGAAATTAACTAAAGCTCCCTCTTTCCTTTTGATTTTCAGTTGTCTAATAAAAGAAATTCCAGAAAACATGTCGTCGTTGGTTTCTGTTGAACTTCATGGTTGTCTACATGCTCTGCAAAGGTATGAAAATGAGCATGACATGATAGGTGCCCAAAAGGATCGGATAAAGGCAATTAAAACTGAAGTTTGGTTTCTGGAAACATTTTTCGAGTGGAAAGAAAAGCAGAATTTCAAGAAGAAGTATAAAGCCCTGCAAAAGCATATCAAGCCGTTGATGCAAAGTATAGTAGATGATCTGTTCATGTTGTGTGGAAAAGACGTACTCACTGATCACTTTGACCCCATCACATCTGATGTGCTTAAAAAGATTTGGCTTTTCAAGCTAGAAATCAGAGCTTATTATTCATATCCAGAAATTCCAAGCTCTGTATTTCCTCCAACTCATGAATTTGTGGTGAAATACATCGACAATGTTGTGCAGAATCTCAAGGATCTGGTGATTGTTCGACTTGGAGATGTTGGTGATTCTTTTACACAAGTGAAGGATCAAATGGAAGTGATGGAAAAGGAGTTGACATTACTCAAGAACTTTGTCTGTTTTCTGGGAACAATGTACAGCCCAGAACTCCAAAGCTGCTAGAAAGCTTTCCTCTCTCATGCTAAGGTTGTGGCTACAAACGCTTCAATTGTTTACTTCTTGTATTTGCCTGATCCCAACGAGGACACATCGTCCTTGGCTCTTGAAATTACTACTAATTCGTTCCTAAAACGATTGACCCTATTGAGCCGTGCGTCCGCCACATCTATACTGATGTCCTACGAAACTTAAGGTTATTAGGCAGTCCTCCCATGTCCTCAAGAAAGCTTGTTTCCTTGTCTACCTCGTTTAGAATTATTCTCAATGAGTTGCCATTGATTAACAACATAGAGGAGGAGATGAGTATCCGTTTTTTCACACGACTTGAGAATGTGGCCATTGATGCTGGACTCCTTGTTTATTCTTTGTATGACAGCAGCAAAGACAAGGAAGATCAGAACCAAGGACGGTTTGTTTTAGCTGACACAGTTCAGCTTGTCAAGACACAGGTTGACCGCGACATCTGGGTGTGGCTGCAATCCCATTTGCCTAAAAATGATACACTGGGATCTACCAATATTCTTCTTGAGAGCTTAAAGGAGCTTCTTTGTTGCAATTCTGATTCAATTGCTTCTGTGAAGAACCAGCTTGAACGGGTCCATGAGGAGCTTGGATTTATCCAAATTTTACTCAATGGCGCAGAACGACAAGGCAATAATGATGAACTTCGAGATATTGCTACAAGAGTCATTGATAAGGCACGGGAGTTACAGTATACAATTGATTCTTTGGAAGTTACAGATGTTCCTCTTACGTATCTCAAAATATGGCTCTCAGTGATGATTCGGGAGATTAATATTGTTAAAACAGAGTTGCCTGAGTGTTGGAGAAAGGAATTCACCCCAATTGCTTCTACTGCCATGAATGACGAAGACGCTGTGGGATTTAAGGATGTAAAGGAAACTTTAAGAGGCAAACTAGTGGGAGGACCACGCGAGCTAGATATTATCTCCATAGTCAGTATGCCTGGATCAGGCAAAACGACCTTGGCCCGAAGTTTTAAGAATGATCAGTCAATTGTCTCTCATTTCAATATCCGAGCAGAGTGTCGTGTTTCTCAGGTATACACACGTAAAGACTTGCTACTTTCTATTTTGAATGATGTTATTGATGAGCATACTGATCTTAGTAAAGAAGGTGAAAGTGAATTAGCTGCCAGATTGAAACGAACATTAATGAGAAGAAGATATTTTTTGATCATTGATGATGTGTGGGAGAAAGATGCATGGGATGATCTAAAGTTATGCTTTCCTGATGATGAAAATGGTAGTAGAATCATTCTGACCACCAGGCTATGGGAAGTTGCTCTTTACACTAAACGTTTCACTGATCCCCATGATCTACGTTTGTTTAAAAATGAGGAAAGTTGGTTGTTATTACAAAGAAAGGTGTTTGGGGAAGAAAAGTGCCCTGAAGAGCTAAAGCAAATTGGGCAGGAAATAGCAGAAAAGTGTAAAGGGCTACCTCTTTCCGTTGTTTTGGTAGCTGGTCTTCTCGCGAGGATGGATGAGAAAGAACAATGCTGGAGGCAACTGGAATTAAGTTTAGGTGCACAAATCCAGGGTGACACAAAGGATTTAGTACAATTAAGTTACTACAATTTACCTCATAAGCTAAAGTCATGCTTTTTATATTTCGGAGCTTTTTTAGAGGACAGGGAGATTTTAGTCTCAAAGTTAACAAGGTTATGGATTGCCGAGGATTTCATTGAAAGTGATGATAAGAAGACTTTGGAGGACATTGCTGAAGCTTACTCGGAGGATCTTATCGGAAGAAACTTACTCATTGTTACTAAGAAGAGATCCATTGGAAAGATCAAAGCATGTCGTGTACATGACCTAGTACTCGACTTCTGCAAGGAAAAAGCTGAGGAAGAAAATCTCTTGCTGTGGCTAAAAAGGTACTTACTCTCTCTATGGTTCTTTAACTTTCTGATTTATTCAGACTTTTGCACTCTTATTTCTTATACTACTACTACTATTTAATTTTTCAATTTCCAGAGATCATCCAGGATTCTATTCTAACTCTGATGGGGACAGGAGAGTTCGGTGGAGCACATCATGCTCGGGAGCTCGGTCAATTTTATTCAGGGAGGTGAGTGACAATACATTTGCTGTCATGAAAAATGCATCAGACATATTCGGCAGCTTCAAGTTTCTAAGGGTGTTGGATTTGGAGTCTGTTATTGTGTATTCTATCCCGATAGAACTTAGAAATCTAAGGTACTTTGCTGTTCGAACTGCTAAGCATTGCATCCCATCATCTATAGACAGTCTTTCGAATCTTGAAACATTTCAAGTTAAAGGAATGAAGGAAGAGGTAACACTGCCATATACTTTTTGGTAGCTTGTTAAGTTGAGACATGTACATATTAGTAATATAGCTTTGTTCAGATGTCCATGAAAATTTGGCGACGCTTTCCTCGCCATATTTTTCTAGTGCGGAAGATATGGCGAGGGTAGTGCGCAGGACACCCAATCTTAAAAAATTAAGATGCGTATTAGACAAATCATGGGGTCGTGGAAAGAACGGAAGACGATTCCCTGTATTAGACTCCTTAACTCAACTTGAAACACTAAAGGTACTCTTCTTCCATGTTCCCAAAATAATTCCGACAAGATTAAACTTCCCATTGAGTCTTACGAAATTGTCATTATGCAATTTTCCTCTGGAATTTCGACCATTGCAAATCTTCCCACCCTTCATGTACTTAAACTGCAACAAGTTGACTTCGACAGGAATGAATGGGAAGTGAGAGATAATGAGTTCCCTCAGCTCAAATTCTTGAAACTTGAAAATCTCAATCTCTCGAAATGGAGAGCCTCTGATGAAGCCTTTTCTTACCTTGAGCGATTGGTTTTGCATAGATGTTTATACCTTAAAGCAATACCTTCTGGATTCGGTGATATGGATTATTTGCAAAGCATTGAGGTAAAGTCATGTAATCAATCTGTTATCGACTCAACCATGGAAATCAGAGAAACACAAGTTGATATGTTGCAAAGATGTGGTTTCAAAGTCTTTATCCAGCAGTAGAATAGTGTAGTTGCAAGCCCGCAACCTTCAGTGATTGTAATTGATACCCCCATCATGCTTCCTTCATTTTTTATTCTTTTTGAATGACATTATGTGTGTGGGATATGTTTCTGCAGCCACTGTTTGCTGTATAGCTCATTAACCCCTAATCTCTTTAGTTTCTTGCAAAACAAAAAAAAAAAATACCCCCTTTTTTATAAAGGGAAAAGGTTACCCATTCAATTTCTATAGCAGTGAATGCAAGTTCTTTTCTTTAGGTTTAATTTTTGTTCAGATTGTGAGAATGTTGAAATGGGTTGGGGTGTTTAATTTGGTGTGGATCAATTTCGTTTAGTATATCCGGGAGGATTAAAAGAAGGGATCCCGTCATTTGGATTGATTTGTGGATTTCTGTCATATAAGGGGTATTTTTATGAATTTTGTTAATGGAGGGATATTTTTTACTCCAACATGTAATGGAGGATAAAACTAGCTAATTTATGTAAGTATGAGATATATTTTTGACCGTTTTCCTTTTTATAAATTTACCCTGAGCAAAATAGAAATACGAAAATATAGTGTGTGAGTCCCACCTCTCCTACCCCTCTAATTCATATTTCATAATGCTGTTTCTTTCTCCAACCAAAGCAAAACGCCGCCCACCTTTTCTCCCCCCATCAAACGTCTTGTTATCACTGTTTCTATCTTCCCCCATTCCACTCTAATTTCTTCTTTTTTTTTCTCTACCACTAGTGGCAGTAGACTTATTTTCAACTTGTTGCAAATATATACTTTATCCGTCTCAATTTAAATGTATTAATTTGATTAAATATAAAATTTAAGAAATAAAGAAATATTTTTAAATTTTATAATCTAAATTAAAGATATGTAAGATACACTTTTTTTAGGACAAACAAAAAAAAAGTAAAATACTTAAATTGGGATAGAGGTAATATATAATTGGTATGAGATGATAATGTATACTCCTTTATTTCTTAAACTTCGTGTTCAGTTAAACTATATCATATAAATTGGGACAGAGGGAGAGTAAGATTTAGTTTATTCTTCCAACGAAGTGGATGCAATATATATACTTCGTCTGTTTCAATTTATGTGAACCCTTTACTATTTGGGGAGTCTACAAGGTAGTTATTTGACAACGTTTTTTTTATATTTTTTCTATATTATTTGACTTATAACACTTTTAATGTAGTTTCTAAATATAAAAATTTTATTTTTACAAACTTGAAAAATGGATGTAAAAATTTAAGATCAAAATTATAAAGTTTGACCCTCGTACTTCAAAAAAATTCACATAAATTGAAAATTACTCCAATAACTACAAAAAAATTGTCCAATTGCAGGGGTTAAAATTATAGATTGTTGGAGTTGTTAACCCCCGCAATATGTTGTACTGACGGTTTTAAAAACCCCCAATAAGGTGGGCCGCAAATGGATTGCATGGGGTTTTTAGAGAACCGCCGTAACCTATTTGCGGCCATCATTTTGCGGGGTTTTAACCTCCTCAATTTGACTTTGACAATTTTCATAATTCATTTTGCGGGGGTTTTCTCCTCCCCAATATTTTTTAGTCAAATTTAAATACTTCATTTTGCTGAGACGAAATTTAATATAAATTAAACTAATATAGATTTTGATATAACTAATTACTAAACTTGTACATTCATAATAATAATAATAATAATAAATAAATAAACTTATAAATAAAACATAAATATTTTATAAAATCATAAAGATGTTAGCGTAAAGGTAAATCTCAAGTTATCAAACTACTTGAAATAAATAATCCCTTCATTATTTTCATTAATTGAGAGAGTATTTATACAAGTTACATATTTCCATAATAGGAGAATCATATTCCTATTCTACTCTTAAAACCTTATTCTATTTGAATACTAAATATACAATTATGGTAATACAAGTATTATGGTAAGTGTACAATACTACTTACACTACAATATTACCTAAACTAGGAGATTACAATATTGCCTAAATATCTACAATATACACGGTTTCTATACACCAACCGAGAACCCCATATACACATAATATACATGTTATGGGATATATTTAACACACCCCCGCAGTCATAGCGGGCGGTCTTCGAACGCTGAGACTGTCCCTAAAATCTTCAAAAAGGACCGAGGGAAGACCCTTTGTAAAGATGTCGGCAATTTGATATCTCGACGGGACATGACATACGCGAACTTGACCACGGACAACCTTTTCACGGACAAAGTGAATGTCCATCTCGATATGTTTAGTGCGTTGGTGCTGAACCGGATTATCAGAAAGGTAGATGCCACTAATATTATCGTAATATACCAAGGTTGCCTTCTGAATGAGACAATGAAGCTCCAAAAGCAAATTTCGTAACCAACAGGATTCTGATACCACATTAGCTACCCCTCGATATTCAGCCTCGGCACTTGAGCGGGATAGAGTCGAGTGACGCTTTGCAGACCAGGAGACCAAGTTGTTGCCAAGAAACATACAATATCCTGATGTAGACCGTCTGGTGTCGGGACAGCCACCCCAATCAGCATCTGTATATGAGACCAGTGTGGACGTCGAGGAAGGATATAAATGCAACCCAAAATCAAGTGTACCTTGAATATACTGAATGATGCGTTTGAGCGCATTAATGTGCTCAACTCTAGGATCATTCATGAACAAACACACCTGCTGGACAGCATATGTAATATTCGGTCTTGTAAAGGTCAGAAATTGAAGGGCCCCTGCAAGACTGCGATAGCGGGTCGGATCCTCGTAGGGTGCGCCGGCCGCGGCACTAAGCTTCGGTTTCATATCAACTGGAGTGGAAGTGGACTTACAGGAAGACATCCTAGCCCTCTCGATGATCTCAGCTGCATACTTTCGTTGAGACAAGAACAATCCATCTGAATGGTGCCCAAAAAGTAAGTCAAGGGCCCTAAGTCTTTCATAGCAAACTCAGAGCTGAGAATAGTCATGATAGACTGGCATAAGGCATCGGAAGAAGCAGTCAAAATGATATCATCCACATATAATAGAATGTAGGCCAAGGACGAACCACGATGGTAGATGAATAAGGAATTATCTGACCTGCTGTGAGTGAATCCAATAGTCAAAACATAGTCAGCAAACCTTGTATACCAGGCCCGTGGAAACTGCTTAAGCCCATATAAGGACTTCTTCAACAAACAGACATGATGAGAATGGTTGGGATCCCTGAATCCCAACGGCTGATGCATATAGACTGTTTCCTTGAGATCACCATGTAGGAAAACATTCTTGACATCCAACTGATGAATAGGTCATGCCTTTGAAAGAGCCAAGCTAAGCACAATGCGAATGGTAGCCGTCTTGACCACCGGACTAAACGTCTCCCCACAATCTATACCAACCTGCTGAGTCTTACCATCATCCACAAGCCGCGCCTTATGTCGAGCAAATGAACCATCTGAATTCTCCTTGTGAGCAAATATCCACATAGACCTGATAACATTAATACTAGATGGACGGGGCACCAACTCCCACGTCTTATTATCAATAAGAGCATTAAATTCATCAGTCATAGCAATTTTTCAATTCGGGTCGTTTAAGACAGACACAGGATTACGGGGCAAGGGGTATTTAGAGACATTAGAATGTAAATTAAAATATCTTTTTGGTGTAAAAACACCCCGTTGACTGCGAGTGACCGGTCTATGACTCGAGGAAGAATTGGGTGGATTTCGGGAATTTGCTGGGTGCGGAACGGACTGGCCAGCAGGCAGTGGGCCTGCTGGCCCATCACGGTAATTTGGAGCACTGACTGGACCCGTTCCAGAATTGGGCTGGACTGGCCCAATCGTTGGAACTGGTCCAGTGGAGGTACTGGGAAAGACAGTGGGTGACGAGTCTGTGGGGTCAGCGGGCAGTGGGCCCGTTGGAGAATTTGGGGTGCGGGATATGTCCGGAAAATGTTGAATAACATATGGGGATATATTATCATTCAAAAAATTATACGAACTAGGCACGGGAGTATTATCTTTAGAAAATGAAAAATTGGGATTCATAAAAAATGACATGGCGATTAATGATGATTTTATTAGAGGACAAATCAAAGAATTTGTAGCCACAATGATTAGATGGAAAACCCAAAAACACACACAGAGTAGACCGGGCCTGAAGTTTGTTAATTGTGGTGGATGGGAATAACGGATAACACAAACACCCAAAAACCCGAAGATGTGAATATGCAGATTTTTATTATATAAAATTTGAAGGGAGGGGGGGGGGGAGAATATGGCAAACCTTTTGAAGGAGTTATGTTAAGTAGATATGTAGCCATTTGAAGAGCATGATGCAAAAAATAAGGGGGTACGGAAGCATGAAGTAATTGAGTGCGGACAATATTATTTATGGAACGAATTTTACGTTCGGCTTTCCCATTTTGTGAAGATGTATGAGGACAAGAGAAACGAAAATTTATCCCATTATTAGCACAGAATTCCCGAAACACCCCATTGTCATATTCTTTGCCATTATCACACTGAATATTTTTGATCTCTCGGTCGAATTGGGTTCTGATGAATGCTCTAAATTTTAGGAAGATGGAAAAAATTTGAGATTTCTTCGCTATTGAAAACGTCCATAGAAATTTATAATAATAATCCAGAAAGAGAACATAATACCGATGACCCACAGAACTAGGAACAAGAGACGTCCATAAGTCGCTATGAATAATATCAAATGGCATTAAAGTATGAGATTTTGATTCTACAAACGACAACTTAACAATTTTTCCTATAGAACAAGATTGACAATTTTGAGTACGACTCGTACCCTTACATGAAATAAAACTATTTTTGTCTAAAAATGACAAAATAGAGGACCCTGGATGACCAAGACGAGCATGCCACAAGGAAGGAGAAATGGCTGCAAAGGCTGACGGCAGGGTTTGACTCGATGGATCGGAACTGGGTGTGATAGAATAAAGATCCCCCCTACTATCACACCTCATGAGTGGACTCCTAGTCTTGAAATCCTTTACATAGAAACCAAATGGATCAAATTCAATAGAAACATAATTGTCAGTAGTGAATTTACGGACATACACTAAATTTTTAATCAATTTGGGGGCATGAAGGGTATTTTTCAAGATAAGGGGTGGATGGGGGGGAGACAACGTTTTATGACCATACCCACGAATTGGAATAGAATTACCATTACCAAAAATTTATACCGCGGGGGTTGCTCAAATTGGAATAATACGAGAGCATACCTGAATCAGACGTCATGTGGGTAGTGGCCCCGGTGTCCATATACTAATTTTGGTCCGGTGGATTTAAACCAAGCATGTGCATTGCGGCTTCGATGTCGATATGTGTCGAGGCTGCGACGTGATGGGCTTGCGGGGGCCGAGGCCCAAGTACCCCTGCCTGCGGTCTTAGCCCAGACTGCTGCTGGCTATAACTGGACCAGGCCGAATTGGGCCTGGACTGTTGCTGGGCCGGCCACTGCCGCTGGGATGAAAACTGGTTGGGCCCAAGCTACTGTTGTGGGGCCCACTGCCACTGCATAGGGGTCCACTGTGGGCCCCAGAACTGTTGTTGTTGTTGCTGACCACCGCGAGGACCCCCACCGCCACCACTATTTTGTCGGCTTCGGCCGTTGTTCCCGCCGTGGTTTTTTGCCATCTTTCTTATTTCCACAATTTTTGCCACCACCGTTGTTGTGGTTTTGGCCCGAGTTGTTCGACACGGTAGAATACACCGTGGACTCGGTCATCATGACTACAGGACTAGTACCGGTAGCCGCTCGTTTCGCCATGCCTGCTTCTTCTAGTGTAAGCATAGAACGCGCCTGACAAAATTGCGGAAGCAGATTACTTTGCCGAAGAAGCGTTCCCACACCACTATAGGCGTCGAAGAGGCCGAAAACCATTTAGAGGACCAAACGATCGTTTGAAACCGGCGCGCCAACGTTGCGAAGTTGGTTCGCCAATTCCTTTAATCTTTTGCAATAAGCCGAAACATTAGGAAAATCTTCCATATTGACATGAGAGAAATCCTGCTCAAGGGTAACGACTCTAGAATTTTGATTATCTTGGAATATATCTCGCAGTCTATCCCAAGTTGCCTGTGTCGTAGCGTCAGGCTCAATAATTGTTTGCAAAAGGTCGGTAGATATGGTGGAATATATCCACTGAAGAACGGTAGCATCAATAGTCGTCCACAAGTTTGGATCATCCTCGCGTTTTGGCACCTCCGGATCCTCAGGAGCCACGGGGATTATGTGATGGATGACTTGATGCGATCGTGCGTGAATTTTGAACAGTTCGGCCCACGTCGCATATTGGACGTTTTCTATTTCAAGAACGAGAGAGATGTTATTCTTGATGTTAGAAACTGTAAGGGCAGGATGAAACATGTTCCGGGACGTAGACATATTGATAGAACAATATGTGATTGAGGGATTAGGGAGAATTTTTTTTTGGAAGAAGGAGGTTCTCGTCGGCACGAAACCCGAGAGCAAGGGTCTTGGATTTTGGCTAGGGATTCGACGGAATTTGGGAGAGTTTGGGAGAGAAAATAAACCTAGACTCTTGATACCATGAAAGAAATAATCCCTTCATTATTTTCATTAATTGAGAGAGTATTTATACAAGTTACATATTTCCATAATAGGAGAATCCTATTCCTATTCTACTCCTAAAACCTTATTCTATTTGAATACTAAATATACAATTATGGTAATACAAGTATTATGGTAAGTGTACAATACTACTTACACTACAATATTACCTAAACTAGGAGATTACAATATTGCCTAAATATCTACAATATACACGGTTTCTATACACCAACCGAGAGCCCCATATACACACAATATACATGTATATTGTGTGTATATGGGGTATATTTAACACTACCGATGTACTTTGTTTGCACCATAAGAATACAAGAAACAAGAAAAATCTAACACACCTAATACAGGCAGAAAAATTGAACACATGTTCAGCTTCTGTTGTGACTTTTAAACAACTATTCATTAAATTAGGATCTCTAATATCGACAACAAGTTTGAATTCAGTCCCCAAAGATGCACGTTTTCATACTTTTGAGAGTAGCTTCTGTCACAACTTGAGCTACGATGGTTGCTTTCTTCACATCATTTAATTCCTTGATTTCAGAATTCTTTCAAGCAAGAAAATAATTATTCTTTCCTTCACATAATCCCTTAGATATAACTTAACATGGTGCATTTCTGTCTCTAATTGAACAAACTATATAAACATTACAGCAAAACATAAATAATACTAAAATCTCCGAAAATAGGGAGGAAATGCAATTACCACTGACAACTCTTGCTCTTGCATTCTCGGTTGTCTTAATAAGTTCATGCCACTTGTTGAAGACTCTTGGTAGGACCACTATGTTCCATGACTGCAAATTCAATCGAAAAATTTCTTAAGTGACACATGAAAGTGCTTAAGAAAAAGTTCTCTTATATTACAGTTTATAGCCAATACAAACTTCAACTTAAAAGAGTTGATTCTACCAGGTTTAACCAGAAAAATCTGTAGTCCTTAAATAGAGGAAAGAAATGGATCAACATACAGAGAAATGTGTAAAATCTGACATTGCAGGAACCAATTTGATGAAAGAAAGTTTACATCTTCGTTCATCTTAAAACCATGTTTACACCAAAAGACAAACTTAGAGATTGGATACCGAATATGAATGATTACACAGGATCATAACCACTCAGAATGTGTAAACGCATACCAATCAACTATGCTAAGTCTGCTCTATCTTGTGCATACGGGTGGCAGATGGGCCGTTTGGACTGAAGTTGGACGGGTCAACGACTGAATCAATAGATGAGTCAATGCCCAACCCGCCCAAAGCTTACATGGGTTAAGATGGACGGGTCAATATGTGCTAAATGATGGGTCATAACCTAACTTGCCCAACTTGACCCATTACTTTTACAAATTTCAAACTTACTTTCTATGATGTTATTTTATTTTGTATGATATTTAATTTTTCCATATCTTTATTTTTAAAATAAGAATAATATTTTTAAGAATTTTTTTCATTTTTATAAAAGCAAAATAAATATATAAAATAATGGGTGGGAGGGCAGGGGGTGAGAAGGGAGGGGGGGGGGGGGCTAGGTAGTGGGCTAAGAAAAATTTCTCATTTTTTATAAAAAAATTGTATAAGTAAAATAAATATATAAAGTAAAAACTTCGGGGAGGGGGGTGGGGATGGGTAAGCAAATTTTCTCATTTTTTATAAAAAGTTTATAAAAGTAAAATAAATATATAAAATAAAAAAGTTGGGGGTGGGGTGGGAGAGTGGGGAGTGGGGGGAGGAGGAGGTTGGGTGATGGGGTAGGGTATGGGGTGGAGGGGCTAGGGGGAGGAGGTACGATTTTTTTTATATTTTTAATAATTGTTCTATAAAAGTAACAAAATATGAAATATAAATTTGAGGATAGGGTAGGGCATAGGGTGGAGGGCGGGCGGGGGGGGGGGGGGTTAAAAAATTCATATTTTTCATAATTTTTTTTATTAAAGTAAAAAGAATATGAAATAGAAATTTGAGGATGGAGTAGAGCATGAGGGAAACACATAAGAACTCTTGAATGGAAAAGAGATGTAACTCCAGTTGGGGGTGGGGGTGGGGGTGGGTAAGAACTTTTTTTATATTTTTAATAATTTTTTTTATAAAAGTAACAAAAATATGAAATAGAAATTTGAGGATAGGGTAGGAGTGGAGGGGGTAGGACCCTAAGAAAAAAAATCATATTTTTTATAAATTGTTTATAAAAGTAAAAAAAATATACAATAGAAATTTGGGAATGAGGTAGGGCGGGAGGTGGGGGTAGATGTGGTAGGTGGGTAGGGGTGGTAGGGAGGTAGGGAAGGAGTAGGCAAGGTAGGGTCAGAGATGTGAGGGTGGTTCAGTGCATGAGTGGGGGTTGAGATGGAACTTTGTGGGACTAGACTCCATTATTTAGGCATAGGTTGGATCTCGTGGATATACTTAACCACTTTTTAGTAAAGACGGTAACTTTAAGATAAGTTGATAACACTGATGATCTTTGTGGTTAACTTAGTTGTAGAATTCTATTTTCAAGTTAAACGCTTTTAAATTGATTGTATCTTAGCTAACTAATAAGTGGAGAAGTATCGGAAAGGACAACCCTCGCCACCGCTATAATTAGGATCGGTCAACGATGTTGCTGGGTACATGTGATTTTCGTACTCACTCTACACTTACTGCACCTTCTGTGTGCAGGTACTGATCCGAGTTCGAGTGGAGCATAGCTTTGAGAGCTTGGAGTGCCTATTTCGGAGTCTAGGGTGAGCTGCTGATGCCTTCCCAACACTGAATTCTCCTCTATCCATTTATTCTCTATCTTCTGTATTTTAGACAGTATGTATTGAGTATTCAGACATTGTACGTTTATCTTAGAAAGCTCTTGTACTTGTGACTTTAAAGTTTTGGGGAATTGTTTTAGACCTTATGTACTAAATTGTCAAGATCTTGTCGGTACTTTGGGTATTCCTTTACTTTTCCACACATTATTTCGTATATATTTTCTTGCATGTTCGAGGTTTGCCTACAGATTTAGGATAGGTTCCCTAACGATACAAATAGGATTTTGGGCCGTGACAAAACAACCATGCACTTGTCTTCATCTCGATTGAAGAATATATAATTGATTTAAAAGAAATTAATTTTTATGTCAAAGGTGTGTTTATTTTCTTGAAGTACTGCTATCCAAAGTAATATATGATTAAGCAAATTGTTCAAATATTTAATATCATCAACCATGTAAAAAAGTATATATTTTATATATCACAAAGTGAGCAGCAAAAAGGAACTGATAGATGAGTAGGCTTCCCCTTTCGATTCACGGAATGTGATCTGGGACACGATGGGAGTTTGCGTATCTCGGTAGGATAACAAAAAAGATGCAAATTGTGTTAGTATAACCAATCTAAAATCAAGCAGGAGCTAAATATATCCAATATAAGGATATGTGAGACACCAATCAAACATGAAAGAAAGTTTTTATACTTTGTTAAACCAACTTCACCATCTCTTGGGAAAGTTGACATAAAAAATGTGGAGGAAAACATTTCAAATATTTTCTTAAGCCTACAATAGTTGCAAATAATTACAATATAAAGGATCTTCAATTAAGCAAAATAATTATCAAAATACCTTGAAGTAATGTTGCATCTTCCACATGTTGACGCATCTTTTCTTTAACTCTCTGGAAGGTGGCATTTTTTGTTCACGTTTTGGCAAATGCATACAAGTTAAATGATGAATAATACTTACATCTTGTTGCATATTAACCACAGTTTTGGTTTATTCTCTTCTTTTTGCATTCTTTGTTTTTTGTGCATTAGTTCATTCTCTAATTCCAATCAAAATTTCTAATGACTGCAAAATAATGATGTAGCATAATTATGAAAGATACAAACTTCTAAAAAAACTGAAGCTTTTTGTTAAAGACAAGGAAAAAGTTACACAAAAAGAAAAGAACAAAACTCATTCTTAAAGCAATTTACTACATCAAATCAAATCGAACAATTTTCTTGTTTTTCTCATACTTAGTCCCAAACACCATTCTAATTACAGCCAAAATAAACTCGAAATACTTTAAATTAAGTAATTCAAATATATGCTTGTCATATATAAGTTTTATATTTATACTCATATGTGAGGGCACGTGCAGAGGAAAGACACAAATGTCCCAGTGCGGAGGTGTGAGAGGTTGGCTATAGACGGGTTTATGAGGGGTAAAGGTAGGCCGAAGAAGTATTGGGGAGAGGTGAATAGACGGGATATGACGCATGTGCAACTCACTGAGGACATGACCTTAGATAGGGGGTTATGGAGGACACGTATTAGGGTAGAAGGGTAGTAGGTAGTCTAGCGTAGTCCTACCTACGCTTACAAACTGGTAGTTGTAGCGTTATTATTGTAGGCCTTCTTAGCCTTATCATACTAGTAGGCGCATAACTACTTTATAGTCCCCTGTCATTTGATTATTGCTGCTATGGTTTTCTAGTGTACTTTGTTTGTCTTATTTACCTGCATTAGTTATTGCTTTTTTTTTTCAGAATGCGCATTCATGACTTATTCGCTTTATTTGTCTTACTTTGATTGTGCTTGTGCTTTTTCTTAAGCCGACGATCTCTCGGAAATCGCCGCTCTACCTACCAATGCAGAGGTAAGGTCTGCGTACACTCTACCCTCCTCAGACCGCACATTGTGGAATTTAACTGGGTATGTTGTTGTTTGTTAGATATACATAATATACACAATATACTCTATGTATATTGTGTATATCATGTATCCCGAAATTACCGAGTGCACTGCCCACCCGTGGGCTCTCCTCCTTCTCTTCTACTTTGTACAATTATGTAATGTAGTATTGTAGTGTAATTAGTATTGTACACTTACCATAATTGTATAGTTAGTCTCCAAATAGAATAAGGTTTTAGGAATAGAATAGGAATAAGATTCTCCTATTATGGAAATATGTAACTTGTAAAAATACTCTTTCAATTAATGAAAATAATCAAGGGATTATTTCTTTCATGGTATCAGAAGTCTAGGTTATTTTTTTCTTCTCAAAATTTCCGTCCACCTTGCTCATCGAATTCCAGCTTCCCTTCCCTGGTCTTCCTTGCCGTCGGTGGTCTTTCTTTTGTGTTTTGTTTTTCCTTCTCAAAACACCTATTGTTCTTTCCTAATGTCTACTCAAGGAACACGTTTCACCCTGCCCTTGTTGTTTCTAACATCAAGAATCATATCCCTCTAATTCTTGAAATAAAAAACGTCCAATACGCGACGTGGGCCGAGTTGTTTAAAATTCACGCTTGTTCACATTAAGTCATCCATCACATAATCCCCACGGCTCCTGGTGATACAGAGGTGTCTACACGCGAGGATGATCCTAAGTTATGGACAACACTTGATGCCACCGTCCTTTAGTTGATTTATTCTACTATCTCTACCGACCTATTGTATACGATTATTGAGCCAGACGCTACGACGATGGCTGAATGGGATAGACTGCGTGACATATTCCAGGATAATCAAAATTCTAGAGCTATTACCCTTGAACAGGAATTTTTCCACGTCAACATGGAAAATTTCCCGAACGTTTCAGCATATTGCAAAAGGTTGAAAGAATTGGCGGGCCAACTCCGCAACGTTGGTGCGCTAGTTAGTGAAGATCGTTTTGTTTTACAGATGGTTGCTGGCCTATCCGAGGCCTATAGTGGCATTGGATCTCTCCTTCGTCAAAGTAATCCTCTTCCGAGGTTCTATCAGGCCCGTTCCATACTTACTTTGGAAGAAGCTGGTTTGGCTAAAAAGGCGGCTACTAATGCTAGTCCCGTGGTCATGATGACATCCTCCACTAATCATCAAAATTTTAGTGACAATTCGAACCAAAACCGATCTCACGGGACGGCAAAAATGGCCAGAAAAATAATGGAAAAAATTGTGAGGCAAACGTGGTGGTTCCGGCAGCAGTCGCGGTGGCCAAAACAGTGGAGGTGGACCCCATCCCGGTTACAGTAGGCCACCGACCCACTGGTCTCAGCCTTGGGCCTCTGGACCGTGGGCTTGGACAAGTGGACTGTGGCCCTACGACCCAACTCCACACAACTTTCCAGCCACTAGCCAGTGGGCTTCCCAGCAGCCTCGACGACCCACTGGCCTAGTAGTTCCAGCAGCAGTTACGGGCCAGGGGAGCACGCAGGAATTCTTAGGCACCGGCCTTCGCAATCCCACCACGCAGCAGGCCCCACTCAGACCGATATTGAGGCCGCGATGCACACACTTGGTTTGACTCAACCGGACCCCAAGTGGTATATGGACACCTATGCCACTACTCACATGACATCCGATTCAGGTACTCTCTCGTCTTATTCTAATTTGAGCAACCCTCGTGGTATAATTATTGGTAATGGTAATTCTGTTCCAATTCGTGGTTATGGTCATAAAATATTGTCTACCCCTCATCCACCCCTTATCTTGAAAAACACCCTACATGCCCCCAAATTGATTAAAAACTTAGTGTATGTCCGTAAATTCACTACTGACAATTCCATTTCTATCGAATTTGATCCATTTGGTTTCTCTGTGAAGGCTTTCAAGACAGAGAGTCCTCTCATGAGGTGTGATAGTAAGGGAGATCTTTATCCTATCACACCCAGTTCCGGTCCATCGAGTCAAGCCTTGCCCTCAACATTTGCAGCCCTTTCACCTTCCTTGTGGCATGCTCGTCTTGGTTATCCGGGGTCGTCTATTTTGTCATCATCAGATAAAACTAATTTCATTTCATGTAAGGGTACGCGTAGTACTCCAAATTGTCACTCTTGTTCTTTAGGAAAAATTGTTAGGTTGCCATTTGTAGAATCAAAATCTCATACTTTAATGCCATTTGATATTATTCATAGCAACTTATGGACATTTCCTGTTCTTAGTTCTTTAGGTCATCGGTATTATGTTCTTTTTTTGGATGATTATTCTAAGTTTTTATGAACTTTTCCAATAGCGAAAAAATCTCAAGTTTTTTCCGTCTTCTTAAAATTTAGAGCATTCATTAGAACCTAATTCGAACGGGAAATAAAAAATATTCAGTATGATAATGACAAAGAAGACGACAATGGGGTGTTTCGGAAATTCTGTGCTAATAATGGGATTAATTTTTATTTTCCTTGTCCTCATACGTCTTCACAAAATGGGAAAGCCGAACGCAAAATTCGTTTCATAAATAACATTGTCTGAACTTTATTGATGCATGCTTCCGTGCCCCCGTCTTTTTGGCTTCATGCTCTACAAATGGCTACATATCTCCTTAACATTCTTCCTTCCAAAGGTTTGACGTATTCTTTCCTACACATTTTATATAATAAAACACCTTCGTATTCCCATCTTAGGATCTTTGGGTGCTTGTGTTATCCCTTATTTCCATCCACCACAATTAATAAACTTCAGGCCCGGTCTACTCCGTGTGTGTTTTTGGGTTTTCCGTCTAATCATCGTGGTTATAAATGTTTTATTTTATCCTCTAATAAAATCATCATTAATCGCCATGTCATTTTTGATGAATCCCAGTTTCCATTTGCTAAGGTTAGTAATCCCGGGCCTAGTTCATATAATTTTTTGGATGATGGTCTTTCCCCGAAACTTATTCACTATTTTTCGGACGTGTCCCGCACCCCAACTTCGCCAGCAGGCCTACTGCCCGCTGGTCCTCCCCAAACAGTGTCATCGTCGAATCTGGGTCCAACAACTGGGTCATCCATTCTACCCAGTTCTAGCCCGATTCAAGTCTTGTTTCGGGTCCGATGTTGGACCGTTCCGGTTTCGCTTCCCGATTTGGGCCAGCAGGCCCACTGCCTGCTGGCCAGTCCATCCCGAGTCCCAAAAATTCCCAAAATCCACCCGTCTCTTCCCCGAGTCATAGACCAGTCACCCGTAGTCAATAGGGGATTTTTAAACCAAAAATACATTTAATTTACGTTCTAATGTTCTTAAATCACCCTTGCCCCGTAATCCTATGGCTGCATTAAATGACCCGAATTGGAAAATTGCTATGACCGATGAATATAATTCTCTTATTGATAATAAGACATGGGAGTTGGTGCCCCGTCCATCTGGTATTAATATTATTAGATCTATGTGGATTTTTGCTCATAAGGAAAATTCAGATGGTTCATTTGCCCGACATAAGGCGCGACTTGTGGGTGATGGTAAGACTCAGCAGGTTGGTGTGGATTGTGGTGAGACATTTAGTCCGGTGGTCAAGCCGGCTACCATTCGCATTGTGCTTAGCTTGGCTCTTTCAAAAGCATGACTTATTCATCAGTTAGATGTGAATAATGTTTTCCTACATGGTGACCTTAAGGAAACAGTCTATATACATCAGCCTTTGGAATTTAGGGGTCCTAAACATCCTCATCATGTCTGTTTGTTGAAGAAGTCCTTATATGGGCTTAAGCAGTCTCCACGGGCCTGGTATAAGAGGTTTGCCGACTATGTTTCGACTATTAGGTTCACTTACAGCAGGTCGGATTATTTCTTGTTCATATATCGTCATGGGTAGTCCTTGTCTTATATACTTTTGTATGTGGATGATATTATCTTGACTGCCTCTTCCGATGCATTACGCCGGTCTATCATGACAATGCTCAGTTCTGAGTTTGCTATGAAATACTTAGGGCCTTTGACCTATTTTTTAGGGATTGCTGTCACTCGTCATGCAGGTGGGTTATTCTTGTCCCAGCGGAAGTATGCAGCTGAGATCATTGAGAGGGCGGGGATGTCATCATGTAAGTCCACTTCCACTCCCGTTGATACTAAGCCCAAACTTGAGGCTGCGGCCGACGCGCATACGAGCATCCGACCCGCTATCGCAGTCTTGTAGTGGCCCTTCAGTACCTTACATTCATGAGATCCGATATTACGTATGCCATACAACATGTGTGTTTGTTTATGCATGATCCCAGAGTTGAGCACATGAATGCGCTCAAACGCATGCTTTGGTATATTCAGGGTACACTTGACTATGGCTTGCATCTATATCCTTCATCAATGACAACACTTGTCTCATATACATATGCTGATTGGGGTGGCTGTCCGGACACCAGACGGTCTACGTCTGGCTATTGTATGTTTCTTGGTAATAAATTGGTCTCATGGTCTGCGAAGAGTCAGTCGACTTTATCCCGTTCTAGTGTAGAGACTGAATATCGAGGGGTAGCTAATGTGGTCTCTGAATCATGTTGGTTATGTAATTTGTTGTTAGAACTTCATTGTCCTATTTAGAAAGCGACCTTGGTTTATTGTGATAATATTAGTGCCATCTACCTTTCTGGTAATCCGATTCAGCACCATCGCACTAAATATATTGAGATTGACATTCACTTTGTTCGTGAAAAGGTTGCTCGTCGGCACGTTCGCGTCTGCCATGTCCCATCCAGGTATCAAATTGCCGACATCTTTACGAAGGGTCTTCTCTCGGTCCTTTTTGAAGATTTTAGGGACAGTCTCAGCATTCGAAGACCACCCGCTCAGACTGAGGGGGTGTGTTAGATATACGTAATATACATAATATACTCTATGTATATTTTGTATATCATGTATCCCAAAATTACCGAGTGCACTGCCCACCCGTGTGCTCTCCTCCTTCTCCTCTACTTTGTACAATTATGTAATGTAATATTGTAGTGTAATTAGTATTGTACACTTACCATAATTGTATAGGTAGTCTCCAAATAGAATAAGGTTTTAGGAATAGAATAGGAATATGATTCTCCTATTATAGAAATATGTAACTTGTAAAAATAATCTTTCAATTAATGAAAATAATCAAGGATTATTTCTTTTATTGTTGTACTCATCTGTGAGGGCTGTGTATGTCCCATAGAAAATACAAAGAAGAATTAAAGTTGGATCTTCCAAAGCATCATTGTTTTTAACCCAATTGAGTAAGTTGTTGATGTATAGGAAAGTGAAGTGCAAAACAAACAGAAGAAGTGAAGAACATAAGGAGCTTTATCTTTCATGACCCAAAAAAAACACATGAAAGAAAAAAAAGAAGAAGAGTAAAATAGCACCATCTTTGAGAAATTTGTTGACAACCTTCCGCTTCATCTTCTCCGGATACTGTTGACGCATAATGTCACGAACCCTTTTCCGGAGTCGTGGTGGCACCTATACATTTCCCACTGGTAGGCGAACGATTTCCCAAATTAAATAAAATCAAGAAGAATTGTGGAAATAGTAATATTAAGTAGGATATCTCATATTTCTGTAGAAGCGGAACATAAGTCTGAATCATCAAATATAACCTCCCAAGATCTGGTCAATAATACAAGAGTGCTAATAAGGATACAAGTCTGAATGAAGGCAACAAAGGCCAATACTGAATAACATAATCAAAATGTCTTAACATCTTTCAAACCCAAATGTAAAGTCATAGTAAAAGAATAAGCATCAAGTCATGCCAGAAGAAGCATCCTCAACTTGGAACACCGAAATCCACCTGCCCGGACTCACACTCATATACAGGGACCTTACTATCATAGTACCCACCGACTAGTACTCTATTGTTCAAGTTATATTCAAGATTAACCCCACTTACCCAACTTATCACAATAAATAAACGAGTTAAACTTACATCACAACAACCATTTTAGAACGCCTCCAAGAGGGTAGCACCTAAGCTAAACATGATGATGTTAATTCCTTATTTAACAATACCCTTTACACTTAGTTAAGTCTTGATACAGTTACGATCGAACACACATAGATCGTTCCACACCTACCTTTCCACTAGTGACACTTATCATAGGTTCCTTACTAGACTCGTTACCCAGTCATATGATCAATTACCAGACAACACATAAATGCACATAATTTCCTGGACTTAGACAATAGTCATGACATAATTTACATTTCCGACCACAATAGTAGTTGACATCAAACACTTAGAATTACACTTATTAAATGCCAAAACCCATACATGAGGAAGCAAGCCACACACGACAATCCAATCAATACAACAACCTTAACCATTTATCCAAGTGTTCATAGAAACCAGCATAATCATTATCTCCAAGTATTCGCAGAGATAAGCTCAATCATAGCGACCATTTCAGTCTAATACAATCAATTCAATTAAAGTAAATCAGGGTTTTAACCAAGTTCCAATGACCAACCATATCACATTCCAACCCAATTAAACAATTTATAGAGGTATGTATGATATGAATGCAATGCACATACAAGGTACCTTTCTCAACCTGATATACAATACGTCAAGGTTTTATTATGATCCATACACCCATGTGGGACCCATAAAGTCCATATACCACTCCTTTCCAGCCAGAATTCCACACACGAAGACTCATTTGTCTTGAATAATATCATGTTGCAGACGTGCAACTCTGTTCCCCACCTATCAATATCCGTTGTGGTGTGCAACCCGAACCATCCGTATTATCATCATCTCAATGTTGCCATAATCCCATAAGTGTTCTTACCTTTCTGGCCTCTTGGGCCCACAACATATCCATACCACTCTTATATCAATATCACAGAACGATGAATGTATGAATGCAAATGACAATATAAGGCAAGACATCATGATATAATGAGATGCAACCAAGTAAGGAGATGAAATATCACATGCTTTCAAGAGTTCAATAACATATATATAATCCAATACACAGGATTTCATATCAAATCAATCCATCAACCATAATCCTCGTGAAATCAAGATATCATATCAAAACATGTGTGATGAATAAACACAACAATATCAAATATGACGATGAGCCCACATAATGGCGACAAGCCCAAATAACAGCAGTCGGAATCACCATAAGGCTGATCCCCCAAATCACCCATCATTACAGTTCAACACCGATAAACACTCAAAATTTCATCACAACAGTTTGAGTGGGACCCCCAAACACGCCTAATACCCCTTAACATTTATAACTACTACGTACTTCTATCGGAGTTTCAAAAAACTAAACCGTATCCTACCTCATTGTCGAACAGGAGCACTAACAAATCAAGCCTCGGTGATCGTCTTGCCCTTCTGATGCGCCTCGCGATACTCAAAGTCTATTGACGTACGTATTATTCGTTAATATAAAACTAATCACAATAAAATAACACTTTAAATTCCCTTTCCAGGCTCACGTCACCAAGACTCGAACTTAATACTCAAAAACATCTATTACATACTAAGTAATCATATCCTTAAGTTAATTGAAAAACTATACACATTTGAATCCCCAATTGAAAATTAATTTAAAAGCCCCAATTTGAAACCCTAGATTTTCCCCTTTTTGAAAACAAACTTCTATAATCAAACTAAGCTTTGAAACATGATAATCTAACATAACCCAATCCTAATTCATGATATTAATACTATTTGATCCATAAATCCTCATTAAAATCAACCATATAACTCTCTTAATCTCTCAATATGCATAACTCATCTTCCCAACTCACATAATATGCTAAACCACAATTAGAAGAACCCATAATCATAACTTATGCCATAAGAGAGAAATAATCTATTACCTCAAAGTTTGAAATGCTCATAAAGCTCTGAAAATATCCTTATGCAGCGCTGGCTTCGAAGGTTTGTTATTTGGGAAAAAGAAATCTGACCGAAAAATATTTATAGGATAGTTGAACAGTGATCCGCCCCAGCGGAATCGACTCCGCTGGAGCAGATCCATTGCGGCGGAAAATACCTCGTTGGGGTGAGAGTTACTTGACAACTCAACCCTCGCCACGACAGACACGACTTCGCTGTGGTGGACTTCCCCTGATTCCCAGATTTTGCTTTTGGCAAGCTAACCCCTCACCGAGACGGACCAGCCGGGGTGGATACTGGTTCCGTCGTGGCGGACACTAGACATCAGTTGATGGAAAACAGTCTAAAACCTCCGTTAAACACCTGGAACCTTCTGAATACAAACCAAACATGCTCGTCTATGGTAAACAGTGCTACGAACTTGATTTCACCCTCAGATTTCACAAATAACCGAGTCAAAGCATACTTTTCTAAATAATCATCTATGACAAAGCAAAATTGCAAACACACAAATAAGGCCACAAAATACACCTGATTGCCTCAAGAAGAGAATCAATGACTCAACTAAGTCATAAATGATCCTAAAAAACTATCGAAAGTGACGGGACCCGGAAACGAACTCATCTAGCCAAAAGTCAATTCTGAGTCTAACTAACCAACTCTAAGTTCTCAAACTTGAGCTTTTCATCTAAAACTCATATAAATGGACCTCATGATCCGTGCCACCCGTCCCTTCACATTACAAACCCCACATAAATATCACGGGAAGGTAAAATGTCTTTGGCTATAAATGACCAGACGGATCGTTACATCAGATACTAATTAAACAAATGTTCATCCCCTTAATAACCTCATGAGAGTCCCAACAAGCCAGTAATGAGATGATAGAACAGCCTGTTCATTCAACCAGTAGAAGCTACTATAACTTACCTTAGCACCCCATATATCTATTCTTTGAACCAAATTTTCTTTCACAGCTAATTCTCAAATGTACGAACTGACTCCACTCGAATACCCTAATTTGATCATAGCCATACTTCTATCCGCGCCCCATTGTATCCAAAATTACCACAATAGTTACCAACATCCCTTAGTTTAACTTCAACCATCATCCATCATATACTGATAACATAGTCTGATAATGTTAGTCTTCCTTCTCAACTATCAATTTTTTCCTTCGTACCAAGATTCCTTAGAACACATAAACACACATCACAAGTCTAATTTCCCTCAAATTTCTAAACGATCATACTATAAACATGCCTATTGATTACTTTGACATGCCAAATCCATAGAAAAATGACTGATCCCTCTAAAAACTTCCCATAACCAATTGTATTTCCTCTATGCATACCAAGTAACCGTGCAAACCATTAGAACCATCTGAATTGCTGTCATCCGATAATTATTATCAATCTTGAAATTTCGATGGGAGATGGTAACACCGTCATACTACTATTTCCAAAACAAAATCCCTTGAATTCTTGTCGGTGGTTTACTAGAATACCACAAGTCTTCCAGTCAATGTAACATAGGTCACCGACCCTAAATAAACAAATATATCCCGAAATAAAATACTCAATTTCTAAATCATCGTTAGCCACCCGAACGGATTCCAAATGAACTAGTAAGCCCTTCATAAGCATGCTATGACTTCTTCCATCTCTTTTCCTCTTGAACAATCAATCACGTGTCGTCACCCACATCTTACAAAGTTGGTTTCTATCCAAGTCATCAATTTGACACCAACGAACCATACCCTCAATTATAATCTTTATGTTTCCTCGACTACTACCCGATATGTAAGTCTGATAAAACCCCATGAACTCCAAACACATGAATTTTTCTTTGTACTTTCTCTAAACTGGCCCACACTCTGGACACCTTGTCGAATCTCTATCTGTCATATCCTGCTAACTACATGTCTTACCAATTTATGATGTATCGACCTAACATTTCATTGCGCAATTACTTCCAAGTCTTAATACGCGAAATACTAATCCATGCTATCATCCAACAATGTTTTAACACAGTCTATTACCCGTCGCCCAACACAAACCTCATGAAATATTCATCATAACACTTAGTCAACTATGATAAATTCACTCCTTCGAGCATACCAAACTATTTCATCCGGTCTGAAAGATGAGAAAACAATGACACCATAAACCATATCTAACCGAAGATTTTCCATTGTTTCAAATCCGAATCCTTTCCTATCTCGAAGATGCACCTTACTCAATACAAGTTAAATCAACCACACATTTATTGAATTTCTTACATTTCCACCATTCATTCCAATCATGTTCACCACTAACAACCGATAATTACTCAAACCTTTAAATAAGGAAACTTCTCCCAAAAATCTAGCACATTCCATGTACCCCCTTTATGAGATTTCTCGACTGGAAAGGACATCAAACCACTTTGGTTACTCTAACCAACAATCATTTAGTACCCAAACGATAACCCAAACCATCACTGGACCAATCCATAATCCGGAAGTGATCCCTAATTACCGAACATACACTCTTACTAGCATCCTCATATATTTTCATCGACAGACCCTTGCAAAAATCCTTGAATGAAATAATTCTCTTCCTATATTAATCCATGTATTCACTGACTCGATTATCGATACACGAAGCCTTTCACAACCAGAATTAGATCAAACCTTCGTCAACCCATTAACATAAATATTCCTATTGACCAATACCTTATTCGAGAGTCAATACAATATTTGCCTACAAAAACCCTATCTTTAACTTATTTTGCTGAACCATAACATATTCAACTAACCGCACAATTTCCCTGTCATTCGGTCACCTCCAAAGTCATTACACCAATAACTATCAAAATTCTCAAGTATCAATCTTTACATACCATTCCCACAAATCCTATCCAAAAACTAAATGCAACACCCGGTAATCCCTCGATAGAACCTCACATACCTCCCTATTAGTCGATCACTGGCTCCCATTAGCCTACGATGAGTCCAACATACCAATGCATATACGACTTCTTAGACTAACTCAATACTAAACAACTGTGAATTAACTCAGAATCAACAATCTCTTGGTTTCAACAATCCCTTATCATCACTAACCTCGCAAATGGCAAGTGAACCCACGATCACACTTTTTATGTGAAGAGATGTGATTGTCTATTCCACTAAGCTTCACTCATGACAAGCAACATTGCCACATGATCTAAAAAAGAAAACCATTCACTGAAGAACTCACAACCACTAATCCTACTATGTTATCATAATAATATCAAATTGAGGCCAACTCAACATTTCATAGCCTATATGACATCCACCCTGGTACACCTTGTAACTTATCCCAACAAACACGTTAGATACCAATTTTCCCTTCATACATCAGAGATTGATCCATCTAAATTCTTTCTCTTTGCACCTCTAAATTGTCATTCCTACTTTCAAAATATGCCACCGAACTGAGGAGTCATAATCATAACCCCAATTAATAGAACCACAAATCATAGCTGAATACTGAACTTTGTCACGCGTCTGTATCATGGTAATAAGACTCATACCCTACCGGGTGATATCATATTAAACCACTCACGCATAAATATAAAAGTGTGTTACCACCATCGGTGATAGAATATGAAGAAGTTCAGATACCAATTTGATTCAACATAGAATGAAAGGAATGAAGAAAGAAAAGTTCCCAAACATGTATATACATAGCAGGACCGATGAGGTCACAACATGGTTTAGAAAAATACAACTTAGCTGACAAGGCTATAAATCAACACTGTATATACCAAAACAAGTTTGTGAACCTCTACGAGTAACTATACTGACATATTGCCAAGATAGGGCTCAGACCTTCCCATACCGTACATAACTCTAAAAAACATACTCACTAGCTAACCAAGAAGCTATGGGAAGTACGAAGCTTACTTACTGCAACTGAACTCGACAGCTCTTATAATGGTGGTCTAGCTGAGTCCTTATCAGAACCTGCGGCATGAGCAAATTGCGCCCCCCGGCAAAAGGGATATTAGTACGAAATAATGTATCGAGTATGTAAAGCATGAATAGCAGTATAAAAATGTAAGTTGTAAAGAAAATGTAATAGCATTATGTGGAGATAAGATGTAAATGAAAGCATAAGCAACCTGAATGCCATATGAGGTGAATAACAAAACTCTGATACTCAAATATGGATTGGCTTTTACTGGGTAAACTACCCTCATCTTATACCATGAGGTATATAACATGGCATTACTCTTAGGTGTATGTGTGGATATGCAGTGCAAAGTGTACAGTGATTTATGTATATGTTACGGAATGCGCAACCCGATCCATTATATGTATATGTTGTGGAACGTGTAACCCTATCCAATATATGTATATGTTACGGAACGTGAAACTCGATCTAATATATATATATATATATATATATATATGTTGTGAAATGTGTAACCCAATCTAATATGTGTATATATTGCAAAACGTACAACCCGATCTAATATATGATCATGATTGTATGCATGATATCAAATGCCAATAATAAATATATCAACACTAATGGGAATTGGGGTTGTGGACAACAGACTGTGACAACAATGGCTCTTTGGGCTCTTTTGACACCCGTAAACTCTTTGTCTTTGTTTGAACACGACTCGTGGTTGACTCATTAGAATGATTCTTTTTGAAAACTTATGACAAGACTAGTAATCAACAACAAGGATCATAATAATACGAATAAGCAATGAACACTTGTTAATAAGAGACTTTGATAGGCAATAGAGTGAAGCTCTCAACGTTCTTTTCAAAAACGATAATTCTTTGGATTGATGCTATTGAAAGAAATGGATAGCCTTACATACCTTATCCACGAAGATACAAGTCGCCCTATAAGTCTTTGTATCCCTTACGAATGATTATCTATAGCTACAAAGGGTCAATATCAATATCGAATCTATATTCCAAATAAGAAACTTCATTTAGACATCTTTATCGATAACCTTAATCACAAAGGATTCTTGGAATTATAAACAAAGGGTACTTATGTAATTTGATCCCATGATTCTTTGAAATATACTTTCTGATGTTTACAATACTAACAATCAACTCACTAATCAATATCACCTCATAATTCAAGAAAAACAACCCACAAGTCTATATACAATGATTTCATATGTTTATGGATTATGAAAATCCTATCACAACTTACTCCAAACCATCAATTAATCACAAACATAGATAGATGAGGATAAATTTTACCTCGATGTGTCAAAATCCTCTCAAAATAGCAACTTGCCCCAATATCAAGTGTTTCCAAAATCGCTTCACTACAAGATGATTTCTATGATTACCGTGGGAATTATCACATTAATATTACGTGATTTTCCTTGGGATTGATCTTGGATGGTGTGAAATACTTATAGAGGATTTAATAGGTGCTCTAGGTCAGATCTGGGTGAAAAATGAAGTCCAAATCGTGAAACCCGCTTATACACCCGACTACAATTTTCTACTACCGCAAATTGAAGGTAGGATTGATAGTCCATTAAACATTTGACGGTCTATCAACCTGGACCGCCAAGTTACCTCATGAGATCTCAAAAATGTAGGAACTTTGACTGTTCAATTTGGCATTTTAATGGTCCATTAAAATATTCGACGGTTCGTCAATGTGGACGGTCAATCTGGCTCCTGAGATCAGAAAATCTCAGGAACTTTGACGGTTTAACTTGACATTTTGACAGTCCGTAAATCCCTTTGAAGGTTTTCTAGCCTTGCCGTCGAACATGATCAATTTCTAATTTCGTCGAAACATATTTCCCTTGATCCTTTAGCTTTTACATGCCTCGAAACTTCCATAAACAAGTCATAATCCTTTATTATTCTTTTGTAAGGTTGTATCTCTTCCCGAGGCATAGGTATCAATCGACGACGTGATGAAATGCGGAACTACAGGGTGCAACATTCTTCTCCCTTAAGAACATTCATCCGTTAATATGGAAGATATTCTTAATTGTCAAGGGTTCTAAAAAATTTGGCAGAGTTTACTTTTATAAATAGGACTATCCGAAACCTGTTAAACAATCCAAATATATATCCAACGCCATACAGGGAAACATAATCACAAAATAAAATCAACTTGGCCTCACACGACCGTCTATGTATGCAAGAATCAAGAGGGTTAGCAATAATTCACCTTAACTATCCTCTATCGTATTCTAAGCTTCACCCATCATATCTGCCTTCACATTAATACCTAAACACATTATAGGTTTTAGAAATAGAGTAGAAATGAGAGAATTGTATTGCACAAATAACAGTATAGACATAAAAATTGAAATAAGTAAGGGTATTTGGATCTCATATCTTCTGCGGCCTCCCAAGTCATATCTTCTGTATTGTTATTCCTCCACAACACTTTATCTGGGCTAATTTTTCCTTTCTGGCCAAATATCATAACCCCTTACATAGGAGAAACTTTTAAGAATACCCAATCGCCAACTGCAAATTCTAAGTCTCGGCGTCGAACATGTGAATAAGATTTTTGTCGACTCTAGGCAGTCAATAAGCGTTCTTGAATCAACTTTACCTTCTCTACTGCTTGCTGGACCAAATCGGGGCCTAATAACTTAGCTTTCCCCATTTCAAACTGGACAACTTGGGACCTACACTTTCGCCCATACAATGCCTCTTACGGGGCCATCTTGATGCTGGAACAATAGTTGTTATTGTAAGCGAACTCAATGAGGGGTAAATGATCATCACACTACCTTTGAAATCCAATACACAAGCCTGTAGCATGTCTTCGTGTGTCTGGATTGTCCGTTCGGCTTGACCATCAGTATGTGGATGAAAAGCTATACTAAGGTTCATTTGGGTGCCTAGACCCTTCTGAAATGACTTCCAAAAGTGAGCCATAAACTGAGCACCTCTATCAAATATGATGGAGATCGGAGCACCATGCAATCGAACTATTTCCTAATATACAGCTTGGCGTAATCCTCTACCAAGAAAGTAGTACGAACAGGTAGGAAATGGGCTAACTTTGTAAGTCTGTCAATGATAACCCAAATGGAATCGAACTTTAGATAAGAACGGGGTAAACCAGTGATGAATCCATATTAATCATTTCCCACCTCAAAGTAGGGATTTCTATATACTGTAGCAAACCTCTAGGATTTGATGCTCGATATTAACTTGTTGACAATTCGAGCATTGAGCTACAAATGCTGCAATATCTTTCTTTATGTCATTCCACCAATAAACCTGTCAAAGGTCATGATATATCTTCATCGATCCAGGATGAATGGAATATCTAGACTGGTGGATTTCAACCATAATTTTCTCTCAGAGTCCTCTGACATTTTCTACACGTAGTTGATCCTGATATCTAAGAACTTTGTCTCCCATAAGCTCCAATATTGGCTTCTTCTGTAGGAAGATCTATTCTTTCATTCGAACCAACACGGGGTCCTCGAATTGTCTTGCCTTCACCTCAGTTATTAAGGATGATTCTGCAGTATTCTTCACCAATGTTCCTCCATCATTCATGTCCAAGTGTCGTACATTTAAACTAGTTAAGCGATATAGTTCTTTAGTTATTTCCTTCTTATTAGTTTCAATACCATTCAAACTTCCCATATACTTACAACTTTAGGCATCAGCTACGATATTTGCCTTTCCGGGATGGTATAAAATGTCTATATCGTTGTCCTATAACAAATCTAGCCACCTTCTTTGCCTTAAATTCAGCTTCTTTTGGCGGAATATATACTACACTCTTATGGTCTGTGAATATGTCAATGTGTACTTCCTATAAGTAATGACGCCACATCTTTAAGGCAAAGATTAATGCTGCTAACTTAAGATCATGAGTCGGATAGTTTACCTCGTGCTTCCTCAACTGCCTCAAAGTATATGTTATAACCTTTCCATACTGCATCAAGGCATATCCTAAACAAACTCTGGAAGCATCACAATAAACCACATACCCATCGGTACCTTCGGGAAGGGCAAGCATAGGTGCAGATGTCAACCTCTCGTTCAACTCTTGAAAGCTGCACTCATACGCATCTGTCCATTGAAACTTAGCTGCCTTGTGAGTAAGCTTGGTCATAGGCATGGAGATAGAAGAAAAACCTTCCATGAATCTCTGATAATATCCTGCTAAACCCAAGAAACTACGTACTTCAGTAGGAGTCGTGGGTCTCGGCCAATTCCTTACGGCCTCAATCTTTTGAGTATCCACCTTAATACCTTCTAAGGAGACAATATGTCCTAATAAGGAAACATAGTTTAACCAAAATTCCCATTTAGAAAATTTGGCATATAGCTTACGGTCTTGGATATTTGTACCACCGCTTGGAGATGATCTGCATGGTCTGCCTCAGTCCGTGAGTATACCAAGATATCATCAATAAATATGATCACGAAGATATCCAAGAATCGCTTGAAGGCTCAGTTAATTAAATCCATGAAGGCTGATGGCGCATTAATGAGTCCAAAAGACATCACCCGAAACTCAAAATGGTCATACCTAGTCTGAAAGGAAGTTTACGGAATATCCTTCTCATTTACCCTTAACTGGTGGTATCTCGACCTTAATCAACTTCAAGAAATACTTATCGCCTTGTAATTTATCAAATAAATCATCTATCCTCAGAAGTGGATACTTGTTCTTGATAGTGACCTTATTCGATTACCTATAGTCAATGTACATCCTTCAATAACCATCCTTCTTACGAATAAATAATACTGGTGCGCCCCATGGTGGAGTGATAGGTTTGATGAAACCTTTTTCTAATAAATCCTTCAATTGCTCCATTAATTCCCTCAGCTCGGCTGGAGCCATTCGATAAGGAGGGATAGATATTGGGTGCGTATCTAGAAGTACGTCAATAGTGAACTCAATTTCCCGCTCTAGAGGAATGCCCTGAAGCTCATCCAAAAATATATTAAGAAATTCGTGGACTACTAGGATAGCCTTAAGGGTTGGGGGTTCTGTATCTTTGTTCCTGACCTGAAATAGATGATTTACATAACCTTTAGAAATCATTTTTCTTACCTTTAGTTAGTAAATAAACCTGCCTTTAGGAGTAGCTGCATTGCCCTTCCATTCAAGGGTCGGCTCACCTGGAAAACTGAACTTGGCAAGTTTTGTCTGACAATCGACATTTGAATAGCAAGAAGCCAACCAATCCATGCCCATAATAACGTCAAACTCAACCATAGGTAACTCAGCTAAATTCGCAAAAGTAGGGCAATTACAAACTGTTACGGTACAATTCCTGTAAATTCATCTTGCTATAATTGTCTCACTAATCGGTGTAGCCACTTCATATGGCTTAGACAGCAACTCTAGTTCAAACCTAAATTTGCTCGCGAGACGGATAAACATAAGACAAATTGAAGCCTAAATTTAACAATGCATAAACATCATTGGTGAAGACGGATAGTATACATGTAACAACATCTGGAGACGACTCTAAATTCAGGCGACCAGATAAATATAGCTGCAGTTCTAAGCACCGCCTGAACTAGAGGATCCTCCTCGGCCTCTGCCTCTACCTTTTGAGGTCTGGGGTCCACCACTCTGCGGACGTACACTTGATGAGGATGTTGTCATCAATCCCATTAGCCGAGATGTATTATCTCTACCCCTATTTGGACATTGGCTCATGTAATGATTAGGTTCACTGCACGTATAAGACACATCAGCACCTTAATGACATTGTCCCGGATTCCTACCACACTGGCCACAAGGCGGCAATAATGATTTCATCTAGCCCGAACTCCTTTGCTCCTGAAAAACTGAAACTATCAAACTCTGCCTTATCCCAAATTGAGTACACCTGTCATATCTAGGCCATTAAAACTGAGATGGAGCACTATTATCAAACTGGGGCGGATGTATCAGAAATTGTTGTTTGGAGCTACCCGATGCTTCTCCGAATGACAAAGCTGACCTAGCCCTCTTGGTCAACTCTCTCTCCACACTTCTATCCTCTCGGAGTTGCCGCTTGCAGTCTTCAACACTTTGAGCATATGCCTAGATTCTAGAAATAACCATATCTCTATGTAACGAGGTTGCCATACACTACTCAATCAGATGCAGATACAAACCCGCTAGAAATTGATAAATTCGAGCCCTCATTGTGTCCACAATATTTGTAGCATACCTAGCCATAGAATGGAGTTGCAGACTATATTCCCATACACTTTTGCCCCTCTATTTGAGATTTAAAAATTGCTCCACTTTAGCCTCTCATACCTCTAACGGAAAGTAGTCATCCAGAAAGGCGTCCGAGAACTCCTCCAACACAGTTGGAGGTGCATCTGGTCCTCCAGACCACTCCTAGGCCTCATACCATAAAACAACCACGTCTCGTAATTTGAAAGAGGCCAACTCTACTGCATTCATCTCCAAAGCATGCATCACCAGCAATACCCACCATATTTGATCAATAAAGTCTTGGGGGTCTGCATTTGGATTAGTCCCCGTGCATAATGGCAGATTCAATCCGAGAAATTCCTGAATCCTAGAGCTCTCAATACCATTAAAAGACCCAGTGCCTGTAGAAGCCATTATTTGACACTGTTAGGTGGCTACTATCTGCGCTAATAGCTGTACGGCATTTGCCTCTCCATGTTTAGAAGACTCGGGTGGACGAACTAGAGGAAATAAATTATGTTTAACTGGAGGAACTAGATTCGGAGGAGCTAGAGGTACTGCACCTCCTCTAATCTCCTTGTGAATGGGTAGAACTAGTGATACATGATAGTGTGATTCTCCCTAAGATTTTGTTCTATCAACTTGGCCGGGCGAGGCATTACCGGTACCTTCACCCCTATTAGCACCGGCTCGATTACTTGTAGTAGCTCTTATAGTAACTAGCATGATTACTGAAAAATGAATTAGAGCATGAATTAGACTCAAACCATGTAACTCAGCTCTATTGCACGATCTAGGAAGTGAAATAATAACAATCATCCCTAAATGCTTGGAATCCTCCTATTTATAAGTGTGGTTCACAACACACCCATAAACAAGAATCTACTAGACACGGCTCACAGACTCCCTAGGACTGACCTGCTCTAATACTAATTTTGTCACACCCCAAACTGGGGCGTGGGGTAGACGACACCCAGTTCTATACTGGCTTGAGTGTGTACCACTCTAAGTTTCTATACGAATAGACTTCTGACCAACAAGGTCATACTATGATATATTACAACAACAACACTGAACAAGAGGGATCAACCTAACATGTATAGACATAACAGGACTGATGAGGTCACAACATGGTTTAACAAAACACAACATAGCTGACAAGGCTATATATCAACATTGTACATTCCAAAATAAGTTTTTGAGTCTCTACTAATAACTAGATTGAAATATGGCCAGAACTGGGCCCCAACCTACCCATACTGTACATAACTCCATAAAATATACTCACTAGCAGACCAGGAAGCTCCGGGAAGTATGAATCTTACTTATTGATGGCTGAACTCGACAACTCTTATAGTAGTGGTCTAACTGAGTCCCTGTTATAACCTGCGGCATGAACACAAAGTGCCCTCGACAAAAGGGATGTCAGTACGAAATAATATATCGAGTATATAAAGCATGAATAGAAGTATAAAACTATAAGTTGTAAATAAAACAATAACATTATGCGAAGATAAACTGTAAATGAAAGCATAAACAACCTGGATGCCATATGAGGCGAATAACGAAACTCTGAAACTCAAATCTAGATAGGCCTTTATTGTGTAAACTACCCTTGTCTCATAGTGCAAGGTTTATAACATGGAATTACTTGTAGGTGTATGTGTGGATATGCAATTCAAGGTGCACAATGATTTATGTATGTGTTATGGAACACACAACCTGATTCATTAGATGTATATATTTCTGAATGTGCAACCCAATCCAATATATGTTTATGTTGTGAAATATGCAACCCGATCCAATATATGTATATGTTGCGGAACATCCAACCAGATCTAATATGTGTATATGTTACGGAACGTGCAATACGATCCAATATATGATCATGATTGTATGCATGATATCAAATGCCAATAAGATATATGAACACTAATGGGAATCGTAGGGTGGACAACATACTGTGACAACAATAGCTCTTTTACCTCTTTTGACACCCGTAAACTCTTTGGCTTTGTCTGAACATGACTCATGGTCGAATCGACGATTAATTATTTAGAATGCTTATTCTTGAAGACTTATGACAAGAGCACAATAACCAACAACAAGGATCACAAGAATATGAATAAGCAATGAACACTTCTTAACATGAGACTTTGATAGGCAATAGAGAGAAGCTCTCAATGTTCTTTTCAAAAATGATAATTCTTTGGATTCATATTATTGAAAGAAATGGACAACCTTACATACCTTATCCATGAAGCTACAAGTCATCCTATAAGTCTTCGTATCCCTTACAAATGATTATCTATAGTAATAAATGGTCGATATCAATATTGAATCCATAATCCAAATAAGAAACTTCATTTAGGCATATTTATCGATAACCTTAACCACAAAGGATTCTTAGAATTATAAACAAAGGTTACTTACGTAATTCGATCCCATGATTTTCCAAAACATACTTTATGAGGTTTACAATACTAACAATCAACTCACTAATCAATATCACCTCATAATTCAAGCAAAATAGCCCACAAATCTATATACAATGACTTCATAGGTTTATGGGTTTCGATTAAAAAAATCCTTTCACAACTTACTCTGAACCATCAATTAATCACAAACATAGATAGAGGAGGATATCAAGGGTTTCCAAAATCTAGAATTATCACGTTAATCTTATGTGATTTTCCTTGGGATTGATCTTGGAAGATGTGGAATCCTTAGAGAGGATTTAAGAGGTGTTGTAGGTCAGATTTGGGTGGAAAATAAAGTCCAAATGGTGAAACCCACTTATAAACCCGACTGCAATTTTCCATCGCCGCAACTTGACGGTAGGATTGATGGTCCGTCAAACATTTGACGGTCCGTCAAACATTTGACGGTCCGTCAACCTGGACTGTCAAGTTGCCTCCTGAGATCTAAAAAATACAAGAATTTGACGGTTTAAGTTGGCATTTTAACGGTATGTTAAAATATTCTACGGTCCATCAATGTGGACCGTCAATCTGCCTCCTGAGATCAGAAAATCACAAGCACTTTGATAGTTCCCCTTGGTGTTTTGATGGTCTGTCAACCTTGCCATCAAACATGCCCAGTTTCTAATTTCGTCAAAACATATTTCCCTTGATCCATTTAGCTTTCACATGCCCCAAAACTTCCATAAACAAGTCATAAGCTATTATTATCCTGTCATAAGGTAGTACCTTTTCCGGGGGCATATATATCAATCGATGACATGATGGAACACAGAACTATGAGGTGTAACATCTTTCCCCTCTAGGAACATTCGTCTGCGAATGTCGAAGATATTATTAATTCTTAAGGGTTCTAAATTTTTTTGCAGAGTTTTCTTTGTAAACAGGACTATCCGAAACCTGTTAAATAGCCCAAACATATATCCAATTTCATACATGGCAACATAATCACAAAATAAGATCAACTTGGCCTTACATGACCATTTATGTATGCAAGAATTATGAGGGTTATCCATAACTCACCTTAACTGTCCTCTGCTGTATTATGAGCTTCACGCGTCATATCTACCTCCAAATTAATACCTAAACAAGTTATAGGTTTTAGAATTGTCGGATAGAGTAGAAACCAGTGAATTGTATCGCATGAATAGCGGTATAGACATGAAGACTAAAATAAGTAAGGATATTTGGATCTCATATCTTCTTCGTCCTCCTAAGTCATCTCTTCTGTATTGTTATTCCTCCACATCACTTTAATGGAGACAACTTCTTTAGTTCTCAGCTTTTGAACTTGGCGATCCAAAATAGCTACCAGAGTTTCTTCATAGGTTAAATTCTTGGTGATCTATACATCCTCTACGGGAGTAATACATGAGGGATCTCCTAGGCACTTACACAACATTGACACATGGAATATCGGGTAAATTGTTTCCAATTCCGAAGGTAACTCAAGCTTATGAGCCACTTGGCCTATCCTATGAATGATCTTATATGGTCCGACGTATCTGGGGCTAAGTTTTCCTTTCTTACCAAATCTTATAACCCCTTTCATTGGGGAATAGGTATCAATCGATGACGCGATGAAATGCAGAACTACGGTGTGTAACAGTACTGATGTCTCCGTACTGATCTACAAGAGTCTACTAGTCATTGCTCTTGTATTTAAGACCATATAACATAAAGCTCTGATATCAAATTTATCACGACCCCTTTTCAGGAGTTATGGTGACACCTAAACATTCCCCACTGGTAAGCGAACCACTTCCAAAATTATCAAATAAAATCAAGAAGAATTGCGGAAATAGTAATGTTAAGCAAGCGATCTCATATTTCTGTAAAAGGCGGAACATAAGTCTGAATCATTAAATACAACCCCCCCAAGATCTGGTCAATAATACAATAGCGCTAATACAGATACAAGTCTGAATAAAGGCAAGAAAGGCCAAAACTGAATAACATAATCAAAATGTCTAACTACATCTTTCAAACAGAAAAAAAAAGACATAGTAAGAGAATAAGCATCCAAGGCATGCCGAAAGAAGAATCCTCACCTTGGAATGCCGAAATCCACCTTCCTAGACTCACACTCGAGCCCGCAAACTAGTAGAGGGACCTATATCTCCATAAAAAAAGATGTAGCAAGTGTAGCATGAGTACACAATGTACCCCTATAGACATTATAGGCCGACAACGACGACATATACGTAATAGAGATAAATATCAAGTTGACACTAGGTAAGCGTATACTAGACAATTCAATAGCTCATATAAGTCACGTTTTACACATATCATTTTACCGATTCATCAGGTCACATTGTTCACATAAGGTTCCAATCACACTGACTAGTACTCTCTTGTTCAAGTAACATTCAAACTTAACCCCACTTAGCCAACTAATCACATTAAATAATTGAGTCAAACTTACATCATAACAACCATTTTAGAATGCTTCCAAGAGGGTAGAACCTAAGCTAAACATAATGACATTAATTCCTTATTTAACCATAGCCTTTACACTTAGTTACGTCTTGATACAGTTACGGTCTAACCATGAATCAATCAGGTTTGAAAGAAGGCATATTATTAAAAATAAAATCAAGGTGGGAAATACTCTATCACATCCCAACCTTGGGGTATGGGGGAGGCCGGCACCCAGTGCCCGAAGGCTTGAGCATACCACTAGTATCTGAATCCTGAAACATGAAACTTGGCACGACAAGGCCTCCAATTATCTATATATGACAAGACTGAAAGATAACCTATAAAAAAAAGAGTACAAGCAGGATATATATATATATATGAACAGATAGCCAAGGCCGACAAGGACACAATACGTGTATACTATTAACAAAAAGGGCCGACAAGGCCATGACGTACTGAATATGTATGATAGGTAACATACATAAAGACGTACTGAATATGTAAGGTAGGTAACTTACGTACTGAATATGTAAGGTAGCCAAGGCCGACAAGGCCACCACGTCGAAGAAGGGCATCAGTACGAAAGACGTACTGAATATGTAAGGTAGGTAACATACGTGAACATGATATATAACATGAAATATATAGAGATAAGGGTCAACCTGAAACTCATAACAGCCTCTTGGGGCCTACTCAGTCATATCAAAAATATATGTATGCATGTCTGTAAAAATTATGCCACTGTGTAGGGCAAATCATATCATACTGTCTATATATATATATATATATATATATAAATATATATATATATATTGTACCCAGCCTCGATGAGGACTCGATTGTACCCAGCCCAACTATGGGACTCGGTAATGTCTCATATCAAACCAACTTTAGCTGGGTGTACATCTATGTGACGTACCCGATCGATTATAGCGCGACTCAGTAAGAAAATAAATAAATATATATATATATATATATATATATATATAATTGCAATACAATACATACTCTATCAGATACCACAAGCAAAGCCTGAGTGACCTATTATCGTTATCCTCCAACTATTGTTATTGGCGCTACGTTCAAGAATCCAGATATAAACACTTGAGACTTATATAACCCGAGAGACATTATGTACAAAAGAGTAGTCATGAATTATGATCGATTTGTCAAAGAATACCTTTCATTACTTCATTTTAGAGAAAGATTTTCATTTAAAGAAACGACATATCGAGTCATGCCAAGAAAGAATATTTGCCTTACATACCTTATCGTTGAGATTAGAATCGCCTTATACGCCTCCACATGCCTTACCAATAGCTATCTATAGTAACAAAGAGTCGATATCAATATCAAATCCATATTCCAAATAAGAAACTTCATTTAGGCATCTTTATTGACAATCTTAATCACAAAGAATCATTGGGCTTATTAACAAAGAGTACTTATGTAATTTGACCCCACATTTCTCTGAAACATAATTCCTTAGGCTTTTAATATCAACAATCAATTCAATTATCAAATCCCAGCTTTGGTGGGGGGGGGGGCACCCAGTTCCCGATGGCCCGAGCGTACCACTAGTATCTGAATCCTAAAACATGAAACTTGGGCCGACAAGTCCTCCAATTATCTATATATGAGAAGACTGAAAGATAACTAAAAAACAGAAGAGTTCCAGCAGGATATATACATATGAAAAGATAGCCAAGGATGACAAGGCCAAAATATGAGTATATTACTAACAAAAAGGGCCAACAAGGCCACGACATACTAACATCTACTATACAAAAGTCTGTAAGCCTCTAAGAGTCAAACAAACATACCAACATGTCGGGACAGGGCCGCACCGTAACCCAAAATACTAGTATCATATACATCAGTACCTAAAACTCCTATAATGTGACTCCGAGAGAAGGGAGTGCGACAAAAACACGGTTGAGCAGATCACCTACTGAGGAGGAGCGTCGCTCTGTCTATCTGTACCTCCGGGCATGAACACAATGCCCCGGAGAAGGGCATCAATAAAAAAGATTAACTGAATATGTAAGGCAAGTAATATACATAAACATGAGATAAAACAAGAAAGATATAGAGATATGGGTCAACCTGAAACTCTTAACAGCCTCTAGGGGCCTACTCTATCATAATCGAAAACATATGTATGCATATCTGTAAAAATTATGCCACTTTGTGGGGAAAATCATATCATACTGTATATATATATATATATAGTACCCTGCCTGGATGAGGACTCGGTCATACCCGGCCACAAGTAGAGATGGAGTGACCTATTGTTGTTATCCTCCGACTATTATCATTGGCGCTACGTTCAAGAATCAAGATATAAAAACTTGAGACTTATATAACCTGAGAGACATTATGAAAAGAAGAGTAGTCGTGGATTATGATCACTTTGTCAAAGAAGACCTTTCGCTACTTCATTTTACCGAGAGATTTCTATTTAAAGAAATGACGTATCAAGTCATGCCAAGAAGGAATGTTTGCCTTACATACCTTATCCTTGAGATTAAAATCTCCTTATACGCCCTCGCACGCCTTAAGAATAGCTATCTATAGCAATAAAGAGTCGATATCAATATCGAATCCGTATTCCCAATAAGAAACTTCATTTAGGTATCTTTATTGACAATCTTAATCACAAAGAATCCTTGGGCTTGTTAACAAAGGGTACTTATGTAATTTTACCCCATGTTTCTTCGAAAACATAATTCCTTAGGTTTTTAATATCAACAATCAATTCACTTATCAATTCCCAATCCACATCATTAACAAAACAACCCACAAGTCTTTATAAATGATTTCTTAAGTTTATGGGTTTTGATTACGAAAATCCTTTCACGTCTTACTCTGAATCATCAATTAATAACAATTATAGATAGAAGAGGATCAAACTTACCTTGTTGCATCAAAGTTTACTCCAATCAGCTAGTTCCCCCAAATTTTCAAGGGTTTCCAACATCAATTCAATACAGAGAAAATGATTTCCGCTATTAATACAAGGATGATCACGTAAATCCTGCATATTTCGGATTAGGATTTATCTAGGAATGATATGATATATCTATGAGTGTTTGGAGAGGATCTATGAACTGGTTTTGGAGAGAAAATAAAGATAAATTGATGCAACCTGCTTTTAAACCCGTAAATTTTCCACCGCTGGAATTCGACGGTGGGATTGACGGGACCGTCAAATACTTCAACGGTCTATCAATCTTCCCATCAAACTTCCAGAGAAAATGGACGGCTCATAGAGGAAAATTAATGGTTCATCAAATATTTTGACGGTCCGTCAAAGTTGCTGTCAAATGCCCAAATTTTCCAATTTTGTCAAAATGTACTTTCTTCGATCTGTTTGACATCCCAACACTCCAGTACTTCCATAATCAAGCCGTAAACCTTCATTACCATTTCGTAAAGTTGTGCCCCTTCTCGGGACATCAATATCCTATCACCAGCACGACAGAAAGCAAAACTACGGGGTGTAACATACTCCCGACACAACTAATGAGGGAAATGAGATATATCAATCTACAACAATGATAATCACAATCTTTAGTCTTAATAGTAGAGTTCCTTTTGAAGGGACGTCATTACTATTATGTTTATTCATCGATCATGCCAAAAGAATGAATGAGTGAGCTTTAACATACATTGTTAACAGGGCAACACTACTCCTATGACGTCTTGATCATCTTATAAGCATCAACACAAACAATTAAGACAATCCATGTTAATATCTAATCAATGGTTTCATGATTTCGTCATTGCGACATTTTGCCGAACATTTAGCGTGCATACTTTATTCCATATTGTTTTCATGGTAAATTAATCTATTATCACCTCCTATACAATAACACAACATCAGCAAGACTACAAAAAACATACTTCGTGAAATCGAAGCATTGTTATCTCAAAAACCAGGTCGACCCGTTCAACAATCAATACCACAACTACTATGAACAACTATAGAGTTTGTCCAAACTTCTCCATGGATTTCTCTACAAAAATATTATCCTAAGCTAGGAGAACTTAAGAATACTAGGAACAGTAAGAATCGTACCTTAAACTTCTAAGAGATCTTCTATACAAAGGCTCTTTTCAATTCTTCCAAACCTCTGAATTATTTATGACAATCCAAGGGAGATTCCAAGATGATCCAAGCTTGCTTGAGGGAGAATTCACCTCCTAATATTGTATAATGGCTCTTCAATGATGTGTTTAGCTTTGGAGAATGTTTAAGAACATATAGGTTTAATTTGGAGTGAAAATGAAATGAAATCAGAAGGGCTTCGATATTGGTCTTTATATAACCAACTCCACTGCCTAACATGTGCGGCGCATATTCCCATATGCACACTCATATGCCATCGTATATGGTGGCAGTGAGGTGGAAGAAACGTTTCTCTGGTCTGTGGTGGCATCCGCGAGGCGGAATGGGTTCCGTGGGGTAAAACGCTTAGCGTATCATCCTATCTTCGTCAAACCTTGCCGAGATGTACTTCCTTTGATATTAATGACTTATAACCATCCAAATATCTTCTTAACATATATTTATGTCATAAATGACCCTCAAAACGGGGCTCGATTCATTGGAACTTAAGTTGATTAATCAGGTCTTCAAACGGGCGCGAAACAATGGGTATAACTCGGAATCTTTTGGATATGCTTCCAACTTTGGCCCAAGGCATCCCTTATCATTTTTATGAACATTATACTTTCCTCATCTTGCATTGTCTTGACACGATTCACTCAATGTAGGGATTTCAAGCATGAAGAGCTTAACAACTCATTTAAACTCTTATAATTTCTTCGAGTTCAACTCGACCATTCCTTAATTTTTCCAATCGAACCTTCTTCCTTATCTTAGGATCCTTAACTTAAGGTATATTCAATGTGCGAATTTACGGGTATAAAACCTTTATCATTTCAAACATACCCACTTAAATTCATGTTATACATGGGTCATATAACATAGGGTACTAAATGAATTATGGACTTGTCCCATTAATCACCAACTAAATTAATTGTCCAAAATAACCTTTTTACTCTACCACTATGTATAATGTAAAAATTAACCCACTTAGTCAATTATATTATTCTCCAACTTATACCTTATATGTGTATAAATAAAATTTCTACGAATAATATATTCACACATTAAATAAATATGATCCAAAAACTACCCGACAATTAAATAACTGTAGCTAAATGAATAGCTCAAAATTCCCATTTTATGTGACGGGAAGGGCCTTTTAGGGAAAAAAGAGTTCAAAATCTCAAAACAACCTAGCAGGTTGTTACAGGAAGAATCAATAGCCAATTTGGATAGGCAAATTCGGAAGTTGAGATCCAAAGAGATAGTTTTAGTGAAGGTTCAATAGAGGCATTATTCGGTCGATGAAGCTACTTGGGAGACAAAGTTAGACATGAAGAGTGGATATCCCAACTTTTTGATAGTTTAGATACCTTCTTTCTCTTTAAGTTTGAGCACGAACGTGTGTTTAAGTGGTGGATGATGTAATGATCCAGTCGGTTGTTTTGAGAAATGATGCTCCATTTTATGTGTCGTCTATTCCAGAAGCTCTATAATAATTATTTATACCTGATTGCAAAATGTGAAGTCAAACGAATATCATTTGGTTCACTTTTGGAGAAAGTTTCATTTTCGGAAATCCGACATTTAATTATTTGGATTAATTGCACATTTTAGGAAACCCTAATTTGATTAGGGACCTAAAAATTTTGATACATTTGTATTATTATTTGACATGTAGAAACTGACAGAACTAATTTTAGAGTTCGTTTGGTTGGTTTTTGACAATTAAGTCAATTTTAGTATTTAATATGACCATTTATGGTGAAAAGATGGTCACAGAATGAAATAAGATTTGGATTAAAAAATTGTTTATTCCATTACGTTTGTATGATCATTTTTTTAGGAACTTTTTAATTTAGATTTGGATTTCATTGGTCAAGTTTTAGTGTTTGAAGCGTTGACATAACTCAAATGCCGCCGATGTTTTGATGTACCATTATATCCATTTGATGTTGGAGTTGTGTTTTGATTGTTGGGATAGATGCGTATCAAAACTTTTCATCCATGGAAACTTGAATCGTCGAATTCTGAGGTCGTGTGAGATTTTTAGAACCAAAATAGTGAGGTGGTATGTTGCTGGTGTCTGGTGGCAATCTGGTGCTTCGCGGGGCACCGTAAGCTATGTGGACTCACCCCTTTATAAACACATTTCGAATTTCTTCATTAAGGCACCGAGTGCGGGCCACGCCTCCCCAAGTTTGGGGCGTGACACTACTAGTCGGATCTGCTGCCCCGGATCTCTTCTTATGATTATCCTGTCTTTTCATTTCGTACTCTATAGATAGTTATTATTCAGCTTTGAGACATGCATTTAAATTTAGAAGCTCTTGTACAAGCTAAATCATGTTTTGGGGTTTTAGTTGACTAAGTTATCTTTCTGTATACTGTTGTAATGTACTTTTGATGTAACTAGTTTTTCCGCATTTTCTTCCACTGTTGACATGTTGGGGATGGTTCGCCTACTGGGGAAAATACTGTAGGAGCCTTCATGACCCATGAATTGGGTCGTGACAGTTGATTTTGGTCAACTATATCCATTTCGTAACTTAAGAATTTTCAAATTTCACTATTTCTTTTCCGATATACACGAGATTATCTTGGGAATCATGTCACCCATCCCCGCAAGTCCAGAACATCATTTTATAGCTACGGGAAGGACCGTTTACATAAAAAGGGATCTAAAACTCAAAACGGCCTATCGTGTCGTTACGCATGTACTGTAAACTTCTAATATATTAAAGCAGTATCTATAAACCAAAAAAGACAATAGTACTACTGTTTTGGTTCCTTAGAGTAACTAGCCAACACATGAAGGCCAAGGAAAATGGGCACATGGGTGATTAGTTTGAAGCATATAGGCAATTTAAATTATTAATAGATAGATGAGTAGAAAAGGGTAATTACTTTGGGCCGTGTGGATATTTTGTGTAGTGGTCCTATCTTATACATGTGTTAGTTGTGGAGAAACGAAAATCATGAACCAAAATGCTCTTTTTTATGTGGAAAGACAAAGAACCAACCAAACATTATATAATTTATTCTAGATTTAATGTGGGTATTATTTTTTCTCACTTTGTTAACCAAACACAATGAAATTTACGAACAAGAAAATGTAATATTGTACAACAGAAGAATGTCAATTTTCCCATATTTTAACTTGGTGTAGTAAGTAATATTCCTTATTTTCTAGCTTACTAGTTCAACTATTTTTAAGAATAATTTACTTGTAGTTATCTTTAACGTGGACTTATTTTGCATGGTAAATGGATAAAAGCTAAACTCCTTACTAAAATGCTCTATTACTCTCGGATGTGCCGTGGAAATACGACATTGATATCAATTACATAATTTTTTGTTACTCCTTAGACATGTTTTAATGTCATTTCTTAAGTTATTTTATGCTTTGGTAGGAATGTTAAGTGAAACTACCAAGCCCAAGGAAGCTGAGAATGATGATATGCGGTCGCAGATTTATTATACGGGATGCATAATCGAAATGCGGACTACAAGAATGTAGCCAAGAGAACTATTGAAACTTCCTGCTGAAGTCCATTACGCGGAACTCAATGCAGCGTGCATTTCATGATATGCAGCCACATTTCAACTGCATGTCAAAATAGTAAGCTAAGAATTTTGCAGTCCAAAACGCGGAAGCAATATACGGCCCGCAGATTCAATATGCGGACCGCACATGAGATGTGCGTATGAAGTTCAGAAGAAGCCTCAAGTGGATATGAGGAAGAGCAACACAATATGTAGATCGATATGCGTCTGTTGTTGTCAAGGCTCAACATTTTTGTCAAGTTTTTGTGCACAAATTTTTGAACTTATAGATAGACTTTTTAGGATTTTGTGGATCATTCTTGTTCAGATTTTTGTTCCAAATATTGAATACTCATTTATGAGTTCGTGAAGCTTTTAAGACACATGATTCCTTTATTTTTGTCTTCATCTTTTTCGCTTTTGTAAGTTTTCATGTATTTATTTAACCTTTGTGTTCTTGTTTTACGTTCCATGTCTATGTAACCTTAAATAGCTAGGGTTGTGGCACTAATATATTACTTATGTGATTGGGTTTGATAAAAAATGTCAATGTTTTGTTATCATTAATGATATTTATTACTTATTTAAGCTTTCTTGATACTTTGATGGCTGCAAACATTAAAGGTTGCTAATACATCCTTTATTTGCTTGAGAAAGAAAATTAGGATTTAGTAAGAATAATAGCAAGACTTTAAACCTCATTTAATAGACTCAAGTTAGATATAGGGAGAGTCTAACTTGGGGTAAAATTGATTGACTTTCATACATATTTCAAGTCTCGAGAGAGTTTAAGAGTGAAATTTGACAAGTGAGTCGAGAGACCCTTGTTGAGATTTAAGAAATCAGTATTCATATCATTGTGGCATCAAAACGAGTCTATTATCATACCTATTGCATTACTTCCATTTGGGAACCACAACCATAGTTTCACTTCCAATTGATTATAAAATCAAAACAAGTTTATTTCTTTCAAATTAGTGATTAAAAATTGTCTAATTTCAAAGTGTTACAATTAAATCAACAACTATACCCCCTCCTTATATAAGACTTTGAGTTGGGTTATACACTTAATAAGTAACCTTTATTCATTGTATTCTCATTCGACCCCAATCTAGTTGGGTTCGATATTTAACAACTATAGTTTATTACTAATTAAAGGTGTAATTTGAACGTATCACTCTCCGAGTCGAGATAGTGAACTATATCTATAGTCTACTGACCTCATGACTACAAGAACTACATCCAGTTCCACGACTTAAGAAGTAATGTAAGTGCAATTGATTCTCTCCTGCCTAAGACACAACTCTAGCTGTTCAAACAGAGCAATAGAGGCACTTGCGCTAGGCGCTGAAGGCCATTGCTAACCCAAGCGAAAGGGTGATTTGGAGTACCGTCTTGGAGATCATTCTTATTAGCGAATATTCTCAGAATATTCGCCGTATATTTTATAATTATGTTAAATGTATATTTAAGGTAACTTAGGATTCTAGTTGTATTAGGAATCAACCTTTGTAAGGTAAGTTAGGATTCGTACCATATTAGGAATCAACCTTGTACAACTATATATGTTCCTGTGTCAGCGAAAGATCTGCAGCCACTATGTTCCTGTGTCAGCGAAAGTATGCAGAAGAGATAGTGTACAGGGCCAAGATGGCAAATTGTAAAATTATGCCAACTCCGGTGGACTCAAAATCCAAGCTTAGTGCCAATGACGGTGCTCCAGTTTCTAATCCCACTCTATATCGGAGTCTAGCAGGTGCTCTTCAGTATCTTACATTCACTAGGCCTGATATTGCATATGCCGTTCAGCAGGTGTGTCTGTTCATGCACGACCCCCGAGAGTCCCATTTTGCCGCCCTCAAACTTATTATCAGATATGTTAAGGGCACACTTGACTTTGGTTTACATCTATACCCCTCTGCCCCAACCAAATTGCTAGCCTACACGGATGCAGATTGGGTAGGATGCCACGACACACGTCGCTCCACCTCAGGGTACTGTGTATTTCTTGGGGATAATCTTATCTGATGGTCTGCCAAGCGGCAGGCCACGCTGTCCCGTTCGAGTGCTGAAGCAGAATATCGCGGAGTTGCTAATGTCGTCGCTGAGATCTGTTGGCTCCGAAATCTTCTTTTGGAGCTCTAGTGTCCATTACGCAAGGCGTCTATAGTCTATTGTGACAACATATCTGCAATCTATGTCTCATAATCCAGTCCAACATCAGCGGACTAAGCATATTGAGATGGATATCCACTTTGTGCGATAGAAGGTTGCTCGTGGTCAGGTCAAATTTTTACACGTGCCTTCCTCTTATCAGTATGCAGACATTTTCACAAAGGGACTACCGTGACAGCTCTTCACCGACTTCCGGTCCAGCCTTAGCATTCGGCCTCCTCTCGCTCCGTCTGAGGGGGAGTATTAGTGAATATTCTCAAAATATTCGCCGTATATTTTGTAATTATGATAAATGTATAGTTAAGTTAACTTATGATTCTAATTGTATTAGGAATCAACCTTTGTAAGGTAAGTTAGGATTCGTACCATATTAGGAATCAACCTTGTACAACTATATATATTGTGAATAATGAAATAAATTCAGAAGGAAAATTATTCTATCTTTCAATTCTGTATCCAAACAAGTGGTTAATATGTATGTTGACAACCGTTTTTTATCTTCCATCCAAAGGCTCTAGCCGGGTATTGCTCTTCGGTTTCGGACCTCGAAATAGTTCTCAAAAATCAGGATTCCACTTTGTCATACAATGTTTGCTTTTTCCTGCGAAACGATAGTGCACAATCCAAAGTATGCATAAGCATTAGATGGGCATTAGGATGAACGTGGAAAACACGAAGGGTTGTTAAACCGAAAAACTAGATTTTAAGATTACTTTCTAAGCCAGCTCTTTCCCTGAACAAAACCACTCTTACATGCAAGAGTAGTTTCACTACACAGGCGTAATACACGTCCTATAATATTCGATTTATACAAGTATATATCCTTACTTAGCGAGATGATCGAGAAAACAAGTGGAGCATGCATGTCAAGAGTACCTCAAACCCTCGCCAAAGTTAGGGGACCTTAGTACTACATAAGGAAATCAAAAGGCTCATTAAGGTTTTGTGTCATTCAGCCACTCTAGATTAATGCTTTGGGTCCAATTCTTAAATTTGTATGCATTAGCATCAAAATCAACCTTTATAAGCCTGTTGGGGTGTATATGTGGCTAGAGATAACAAGGGTGTTGAGATATATAAGTAAAAAGTGCCCTTTCACCACCACTACCACAAAAGGTGAAAACCTAGGTAGTATTTGGAATCAAAGGAATTACAAGATATTCCTATAGTATTTTCTTTTAGCTCCACGATTAAGGAAGAACTACAACCATGACTAGCTATTAGAATCTTAGCAAGACTCAAAAATTCAAAACAAGTCAATTTACAAAATGGATCCTATTACTGAATTAATTTTAAGTTTAGTGTACCACAAGAAAACATGTATAACTTTTTACTAAAAATAAGGTGCCATTAAACTAAAGTAATGCTAAATATAACTAATAGATATCCTGATAAGGATCCTTTTAAAAAAAAAAAAGGTGTTCCTACTAATTAACCAAAAATAACTTCATGAGAAAACATCTTTTGTTCTCATAAGAATATCCTAATGCCTGCTAAAAGTCTAGAGAATCTATGAAGTAATATGTTAGAAGATCTTAGATTAATATAGCATGGAATATTCTTCTAAATTCTGACCTATATATATATATATATATATATATATATATATTTGGTTATACTTCTTTCTTGGTGACTCCTTATTTCATGTAACCTAATCTTACCTTATTTCTAGTTGCCTAACCTCCTATATATGAAGGCACTTATATATTATCTCTGATCAATTCAATTCATGATCTATCCTTTCCTCCTATTCTCACCTGGTATTAGATCATTTACAATCTTCATGATGATATAAATAACTTCAGCCTAGCTACCTGAGTCTTACACCTGTACCGACAAAGTTTTTTATTCTTTACATAATTGAAGTACTCTTATCTCTTTTCTGTGACCAGTCCGAACACATTATTCTTTCCTACTATTACTTTCAACATTGTTTTGGTACCATGTGTCATGTTTGAATGTTTATATTAGTACATGGATTATATTTTTGTTCACATCTATTCATTTGTCAAGTCGAGAGCACCTAGTTAGCTGACATATCATCACCACAATCCAACGACAAGTCAACAACGTGCCTAGTCAGCGCTATATATCATCATTAAATGGTAGGTATAAATGGTGTCAGAAAGGTTAAATAGAACAAAAAGCTGAGTCGATATAAAACAGCAACAATCAACAAAAAGAGGAGGGTGTTTCTTACTGTTGAAGTTAGATTAGTTGCAACGTTCAAAGTCGTTGCAACGTTTGGTTATCTCAAAAACTTTCAGGACCAAAATGTAAATAAAAAATATTTTAGGGACCAAAAAGAAAATTCCGGATGACAGCCAGTGACCCGTGACCCGAGCTGCAGCCAGACCGGACCGAATGGGCGGGAGGCGGCGGCGCGCGTGTGGGGCTTAGCCCCTAAACCAAGATCACCTAGCTCCTCCTTCTTAACACATGGGGTTACCCCTTGGGGTCCCAAACCCTTACTCAAAACTAAAGTTTATATAGTGCTCAATCCTTCCATCTTCTACCTATGTGGGAGTTATTTGACCAAAACAATCCATCTATTCGTGTCTCAAACACTTTACTTTATGTATCAATATATCTTTCATTTCTTAATGAAATTTGACGATACTTGACACTAATATCATCTACTCATTTAGTAGATTAGGCATGTGTGAAGAAATGATGTTTTCGACATGCGGGGCCCATGTGTTTAAGTCACTAAAGATGGGAAAAACTCAATCCCACAGTTAAATTTCCAACAATCCCCTCTTGAAAGAGAATTGGTGCACACAGGGTGCCAAAGTTCAGTAATCTTTCAGCGGAAAGATATTGCATCAGGAAATATAGCTTTCGACTTTGAACCTTCCTTAGTCGATTACCATCGGATTTATTTACTGCGGGGTGAACGTGATGTCTTGAACCGTTAGTGTTTAGTGTAAACCAAGACAATGATATCAACACAATAACTCCCCTTATTCATTTCTTCTTATAGTTTTGTCCTTTGTGGACATGGACAACTTCTTGGATTCTAAAATGTGTACTTTTGAAGCGGCATGTCTTCGCACTTAAATAGGTGATCTCCTATAAGGTATCCTGCTATACCCTACTCGCAAGTGTTAGGAATCATTAAAAGATTTTAGAAACTTATCATTTACCCATTATACAGGAAGCACTTAATGTCTATTGCGGGAAAAACTTTGGAATTATATTTCCTTAAAGAATAATAATCCTAAGTGCTCTTACTTCAAGTGAAGCATTAAAACTGAAACTCTATAGTTTAGTTGTCACATTGAACAAAATTCTTGGGATCTCCAGTCGGTAAGGTTGGATTACCACCATAAAGATTCTTATTATTTGGGTTTTAAGCCTATTTCCCTATACATGCAAAATATTTAATCTTTCGTTAGGCCTTTAGTTAATGGATTCTCTATATTATCCTTTGATTTGGCGTAATCAATGGAAATGACACCCGTGGTGATCAACTTTCTAACGGTCTTACGTCTCCGATGAATATATCTAGACTTGCCGTCGTACATACTGTTATGTGCCCTTCCTAAATCCGATTGGTTGTCACAGTGAATCATTACCGAAGGTACGAATTTATCCCAACAAGGGATATCCTCTAAGAAGTCGTGAAGTCATTCTGCTTCTTCTCCTGCTTTATCTAAAGAAATAAATTTCGATTCCATCGTGGATAGGGAGATGCATGTTTTCTTAGAGGACTTCCAAGACACAGCCCCACCACCAATTGTGAAAATATACCCACTGGTGGATTTTGTGTTCTTTATGTCCGATATCCAGTTTGCATCACGGTATCCTTCTAATACGGTTGGATATCTTGAATAATGTAATTCGTAAGTATGTGAATATTTCAGATATCGTAGTATCCGATTTAACGCCTTTTGATTATCATTTCCAGGATTACGAGTAAACCTAGCCAACTTATTGACTGGATAAGCGATATCGGGTCGGGTGTAGTTTGTAATGTACATTAAACTACCAATGACCTACACATATCGCTCTTGGGATACCGGTGCACCACGATTCTTATCAATTCTATGATTCATATCCATTGGTGACTTCATAGGGGGACACCATCTTCAATGTAATGAGACTGAGATAAGACAAGTCCGTCAGATGTCTTAGAAATCTTAAATCCTAAGATTACATCAGCAATACCCATATCTATCATGTCGAAACATTGTTTCAACATATTATTGGTTTCCAGGATCAAGTTTAGACTACTTCCGGTGATGAGCATTGCATCTACGTAAAGACATATCATGACAAATGAGTCAAAGTTCCTTTTTATATAGATACATTTATCACATTCATTTATGGAGAAACCTTTTGATAATAAAGTATTGTCAAACTTTTCATGCCATTGTTTTGGGGCTTATTTGAGTCTGTACAGAGACTTAACAAGTCGACATACTTTCTTTTCTTGTCTTGGAATTACATACCCCTCGGGTTGTTACATGTATATTTCCTCTTTCAACTCTCCATTTAGGAAGGCTGTCTTAACATTCATTTGATGTATCTCAAGGTCACGCAAAGCTGCTATGGCTATGAATACTCTTATTGACGTTAATCTAGACACATGGAAGTATGTGTCGAAGTAATCGAGGCCTTCCTTTTGTCTGTAGCCTCTGACTACTAATCTGGCCTTATATTTGTCAATAGTTCCATCTACTTTGTACTTTTTTTTGCGTATCCACTTGCAACCCAAAGGTTTGCTTCCTGGAGAAAGGTCAACCATTTCCCAAGTATGGTTCTGCATGATGGAATCTATTTCGCTTTCTATAGCTTCTTTCCAAAGCGGTGCTTCTGGAGTTGACAATGCTTCCTTAATTGTCCTATGTTCATTTTCAATCATATAGGTTATAAAATTTAGACCAAAGGTTTTGTCCTTTTTGGCCCTTTTGCACCGTCTTGGTTCAACCTCTGGAACCCCTAAGTTCTGTATATCTGGAACATTAAGTTTCGGGTAGTCAGCAACTTTTGAGTCCTGTATATATGAAACGTCTAGTTCTAGATAATCAGAAAATCCCGGGTCTTGTTGATTTTGAGCATTTTGTTCATAACTTCGTTTGCACGAAATTAACTCTTTTTCCTTTCGAGGAAAGATATGTTCAAAGAATTCAGCATTCCTTGATTCCATGATCGTACCCTGTCTAAGGTCCAATTCTGACCTGATTTGGTTTAGGTACTTCGACCTTTGCGAAACAGCCCCACATTTTCAAATATTTATAAGTGGGTTTCTTTCATTTTCATGATTCATATGGAGTTTTATCCTTACGCTTATGCGGAACTCTATTGAGAATTGTATTAGCGGTAAGAATCGCTTCGCCCCATATGTTTTGGGCTAAACCGTAATTGATAAGTAAAGCATTCATCATTTTCTTTAACGTACGGTTTTTGTGCTTGGCAGTACCGTTAGATTGAGGCAAGTAAGGAGCGGTCATTTGATGAACAATGCAATTGAGTACAATATTCTTCAAACGGTGCTACGTATTCTCCCCCTCTATCACTATGAATTGCCTTAATCCAAAGGTTTAGTTGGTTTTCAACTTCTGTTTTGTAACGTTTAAATGCTTCAAGAGCTTCGTCTTTACTTTTCATCAAGTAAACATAACAATAACTTGCACTATCATCAATGAAAGTCACAAAGTACTTGTTCCCCCCTCTAGTTTGCACAAACTTTAAATCACATATATCGGTGTAAATAAGTTTTAGAGGAGCGGTGTTTTTTTTTACTGAATGGAAATATGATTTGGTTAATTTTGCCTCTATGCACACATCACATTTATGTTGAGGGTTTATGTCGAAGGAAGGCAAACTCCAACTTTACTAACTTTTGAATGGATTTGTAGTTAACGTGTCCTAATGTATGATGCCATAAATTAAAGGATTCAAGCAAGTAGGTAGAAGGAATTATTTCATTAGATGAACATATTACATACATAGTATTTATTTTGAAGAGGCCGTCACACGCGAAGCCTCTTCCTACAAATATACCATTCTTAGTTATTACAAATTTGTCGGACTCAAAAACTAGTCTAAAGCCAGTCTTGACCAACAGTGGCCCTGAAACTAAGTTCTTGCGGATGTTAGGGACATGCATCAGTTCCTTCAGAGTAAGTTGTTTGCCTGAAGTCATTTTGAGGACAACCTTTTCAACCCCTTGCACTTCAGATGTAGCATTGTTGCCTATGAACAACTTTTTTCCCGAGATTGGGGCGTAAGAGGAGAATGTACTCTTGTCAGAGCAGATGTGACGGGTTGCACTTGTGTCTATCCATCATTGCCTTGGATTCTCCACCAGATTTGCCTTCAGCACTACAACATCCTTTGCTCGTTTGGCTTCATTCCTTCCAAATCCAGATGATGAAGAATCATTTGAATTTCTTAGTACAGATCTTAGTACCCGCATCCTGTGCGCTATACTTTTTCTTGAGTTTTTCGCACAACTCTTTTGTTGTCTTCACGGTGCAATACACAGTATAGAGTGTATCCGACAGACCGTTCACAATTTAGTTTTTGTACATGAAATCACTATGATTTCAGGCATCCAGTGTTAACTTCAGGGCATTTGTGACCTGGATATCTTCGCCCACTTCAGTCGTTGTGTTAGACTGAGTGTCTATTGCATCCCCACCAGAAGGAGGATCTTCTGTCAGAAAGCATGACAGGTTCAATGTAGTAAGATAGAACAACATCTTTTGTTGTCATCTCTTGAAATTTGTACCCATAAACTTTTATGGGTGTTCTCCTTGGAAACTGGCAGGAGCAGGGACAACAACATTCCCTTGAGTAGCAATAGCATAACCAAATGCAATGTTTGAAACAGACATCTTTCGAACACTTAGTTTGTCTTAAATTGTAGGTATAAATGGTGTCAGAAAGGTTAAAGTTAAACAGAACAAAAAGTTGAGTCGAGAGATGACTCTCAGTCTTTAAGACAACATTGCCCCGTATATATGCTTTTACGGTGAAGGATAAATGTAAATAAGAAATATTTCAGGGACCAAAAAGAAAATTTCTGAAGATAGTCTGTGGCCCGTGGCCCGAGCCAGACCCGAACCGGATGGATGGGCGACGCGCGTGTGAGGCTTAGCGTCGAACCCAAGCTCACCTAGGTCCTCCCTCTTCTTAACACATAAGTTACCCCTTGGGGTCCCAAACCCTTACTCAAAACTAGAGTTTATATAGTGCTCAATCCTTCCATCTTCTACCTATGTGGAGATTTGTTATTTGACCAAAACAATCCATCTATTCATGTCTCAAACACTTTACTTTGTGTATCAATATATCTCTCATTTCTTAACGAAATTTGACGATACTTAGCACTAATATCATCTACTCATTTAGTAGATAAGACATGTGCGAAGAAACGATGTTTCCGACATGTGAGGCCCACGTGTTTAAGTCACTAAAGACAGGAAAAACACAATTCCACATAGTTAAATTTCCAACATAAATCTCTACTAAGTCAACGCCATGGATAGCAAGGATCTGGCCAAGTTGTCAGTGCTTGTTTTTTTTTTTTTTTTTTCATAAATCTAGTTTAGCTGGCAGCGGCATGTCCGCAAATACAGTAATGTTTCATGGCTTTACTTTGGAGTCATCGCATAGTCAAATTTATTAAGGCATTGTCAAGTTATCATTTCTTGCATATTCGACTTAAGTTTTCAGTTTAGTTTACAAACTCAAGTTGCTTCCTTACTTTGTTGGAAAAGGTGGGTTGGAAGTCAAGAAAATTAAGATTTGATTGTCTGGTTACTCAACTTATAGTAAAAAAAAGGCAGCTCGGTGCACTAAGCACTCGCTATGTGCGGGGTTCGGGGAAGGGCCGGACCACAAGGTCTATTGTACGCAGTCTTACCTCACATTTCTGCAGGAGGTTGTTTTCACGGCTTGAACCCATGATCTCTTTGTCACATGGCAACAACTTTACTAGTTACTCCAAGGCTCCCTCCCCTTCACTCAACTTATACTACTTCACCATTAAAATCATTTATCTTTTTTTTTGTCTCCCAAAAACTATCTTACTTTACCTACTTCGCCTTCATTATCATCTTAATTGAAAATACAGATTTCAATACCTATTTAGTGACATGACTATAGTAGGTTCTAGGAAAAAAATACTAAAAAAAATTAATATCAGTACTTGAATTTATTGACCCGAACCACCCTAAATCCGATCAAATCCCTAACCGACCAACTTGAGTGCTTCCTTTGATTGTCATATAGTAACTATAAGCAGTTTTTTTGCTAAGTCATGTGTCTTATTTAGCAACATGTAACAATTGGTATTGGTTTCAATTTTTTGGTTGATGATTAAATCTTCTACTATTGTTATTAGTATTGTTCCGGTGTTTTTTTTACCGAATTTTCAGTTGCTGTTGTTACTGTAAAACTTTAGAAGTTGGAGTTTGAGTGCAAAATTGGAGATGTCAAATGAACTTTTTAATATTGGATAATAGTTTGCTATTGAAGAGATATTAGTGTATTTTGAACCGTTCAAATTAAATGCCTACACCCAACACCATGAGTAGGTCAGGATAAATGAAGGATAAATATAGAAAATCTTTAATAGTTGTATTAAGAGTTTCACATCGTATATGGAATGAGAACATAAATTCCTTATATAGACTTAGACAATCTCCATCCTACAAGCTAGCTTTTAAGGTTAAGTTAGGCCCAAGATCCATTACTTACATGGTATCAGAGTCAGACTCATTTCAATTATTTGTTCGTCAATGTTGGACCGCCAAATTATATTGTCCACGCTTCAGTTAATGAGGTCTGGACGTGCGGGGAGTGTTAAGAGTGTCATATCGGATATGAAATGAGAATATGAACTCCTTATATGGACTTGAGCAATCCAGTTAAGCTCAATATCCATTCTTTACCAGATCCTTATATTATGTTTTCTTATATTTAAGTCAACTCACTTCTTTTATGCTTGTTCCAACGACAGATATGTGCAAAAAAAATGTTAAATAGTCTATTTTTTTAAGAAATTCAATGCAGAATCTTCATACAACTGGAATTCTTGACATTCTTAGTTTGCTACATAAGTGGGTTGGGTCAGGATTTAGACCTAGATTAGGGTGGGCCGTGGGTATGGTCATAAATAAATCAAAGTCTTGATTTTAGTTTTTTAGCATTTTTTCCCTTAAAACTTACCATTGTCACATTATGAAATGGGTAGCAAAAAATGTAGCATTGGCTAAGATGACCATAGAAACTAACTAGGTAAAATAAAATGACCTTTGAAAGATAAAAAAGATAAGTAACTTTGATACCCAATTACTATAATTGAGCCGAGGGTCTCCCGGAAACAACAGCTCTACCTAGAAGGTAGAGGTAAGATCTGTGTACACTTTATCCTCTCCAGACCCCACATTGTGGAATTTTACTGGATATGTTGTTGTTGTAATGTTGTTGAGTGACCATTCAATCAATCAACTTAGAAAATTAATGTAATAACATATTAGGATCATCCAGATTCTTAATATATAATAATTTTAATTCTGCCGTATTTAATAATATCCGTACCAAGATAATTAATTTCCTGAATATCTTTACTTATTTCATATAGTTTAAATTTATTTTATTTTGAGTAGAATAAAACCCCAAAAGAGGAGCCCATATTATCTACCACCACTCTAATAGAAGTTATTTTGACAAAGTCTAAATAATTTTTGAACTCGTAATTACTTGCAGAGAAATTGAGAAAACAATCGAGCATGGAGAAAGAATAAGGTAAGAAAAGACCCCTCTCCTAATCTGGTCTTTTCATAAAACGTGCTGGTTAATTTGGCATAAGTATTTATACTACCCCTACATAATGACTTAAGCTTATTTGACCTTTCTACATGCATAACATGGTCATCAAATAAGGTTGTCTAGTGTCTAACAATTATCAGATAAATCCAACACTAACAGAAAAGTTTAGTACAAACAAATGGATCCATCAACATATGTACCAGTAGACTTTTGAACATGAATAGAGGATCGCTTATCTTCAAACCCTGTAACAACTAAACATCAAGCTGGTTAACTTGTGAAGATTGTGACTAAGTACCTATTACACTGAAGATTAGCAAAACCGGCTTTTAATTTTTTTAAATATTTTGTAGAAAAAGAGGAGGTAATAGAGATGGTCCAATATTGTTTAGTAATATTTGATAATAGCCATACATAAGTTTTGCATTTGGAAGTATAAAGAGATACAAATTTGCACACTTGGACATGGTTCTATTTCGTAGATTTCTAATGCCGCATAAATTGCTTTAACAAGTCATTGTGTCACGAGCCCTTTCAGAAATCGTGGTGGTACCTACATAATCCAACCACGTAGACGAATAACTCCTAAATCATTAACACGATACAACATAAGTAAAAGCGGACGATAACGAAATACTACATAAGTTGTCTCATACTATAAATGCATAATAAGTAACAAATCTGAAACATCAACAAATACCCCCAAAGATCTAGTCTGTAGATACAAGAACATTAACATAATAAAAAACAAGTCTGAGAAAGTGGCATGTATGCCAAAACTGAATACATAGTTTGAATATGTCTCTCAAGTACGATCAAAAGACAGTAAATAGAGAAAGAGTATCCAAGGGTATGCTGGAGATAGCATCCTCACCATGAATGTCTGGGATCAACGACTCGAACTCTCATCCACGCGGTGATGTGGAAGTGGAATGTATTGAATCTGCATCCAAAACAAATGAAGCACGTGTAGTATGAGTACACAACGTACCCCCGTAGACATCATAGACCGACAACGATGGAAATACATAATCACAGATAAATACCAAGTTGACACCAAATAATCACATAATCACCAAGGTGTTTCATAGAGTCCACAGTATCTCAAATATCAAATAGCAAGAACAATCCCTTTCAAGTTCACAATTCAATCAAGTTACTCAATATCACTCAATAACAGTTTCCATCCACAGTATATAAAGATAAAGCATAAGTATGTATGATATGAATGCAATGCATATGCAAGGTACCTTTCTCAACCTGATATATAGTACGTCAAGGTTTTATTATGATCAAGTACACCAATGGGGGACACACAAAGTCCATATACCGTTCATAGCCAACTGGAATTTCACACACGGATCTGACTAGAGCCCATGACTCATTTGTCGAGTCTCAATCATGTTGCAGAGGTGCAACTTCGTTCCCCGCGTATCAATATCATCTTAAGTGCCATAACCTTATATTACTCTTACATTTTTTGTCTCTTGGACCATAGCATATCCATACCACTCTCACATCAAGTCATAAAACCATGAGTGTATGAATGCAGTTACAATACAAGGCAAGATATCATGATTTATTGATATGCAACCAAGTATAGAGATGATATACACATGCTTTCAAGAATTCAACAACACATAAGAAAATCCAATAAAATCAAGACATCAATCGAAAGCATGTGTGATGAGTAACCAAACAATAAGCCCATATATGACGATGAGCCCAACTAATAGCAGTCGGAACCAACACAGGGCTAGTTCTCAAAACCCCATCATCACAAAACCAAAATCCAAATTTACAACTAAAGCCACAAAATACATTGGATTGCCTCGGGAAGCGAACCGATCACTCGAGTAAGTCATACCCTTCGAAACTACAAGAAGTGATGGAACCCGAAAATAAACCCATCTAGACACATGTCAACTTTGAGTTAAACTAACCAACTCTAAGTTTCTAGTTTTGGGCTTTTCATCTAAAACTCATATAAATAGACGTCGAGATCTGTGCCACCCATCCTGCGCATCACAAACCCCACAAAGAGTCTTTATAAAGAAATGACTAGGCGGGTCGTTACATCAAATACCAATTAAAACAACATTCATCCTCGAATGGAGAGAAACAAACATGGGGAACGTACCGGAAGTAGTGAACATGCTCGGATATCTGCTCCGCATATCAGACACGGTCTCCCAAGTCGCCTCCTCGACAGGTTGATGCCTCCACTGAACCTTCACTGAAGTTATCTCCCTCGATCTCAACTTCGTTACCTACCTATTGAAAATAGCCACAGGTCCTCCTCAAACTCTAGACTCTGATCAAGCAATATTGAGTCCTACTGGATAATGTAAGAACTATCGGCATGATACTTCTTTATCCTAGACACATGGAAAACTAGATGAATGCTTGAAAGACCCGGTGGCAGAGCCAACTCATATGCCACCTCTCTCACTCTCTAAAGAACCTCAAATGATCTGATATACCTAGGACTCAACTTCCCTCTCTTGCCGAATCTCATCACACCCTTCATGGGTGAAACCTTCAGAAGAACCTTGTCACCCACCATGAACTCTAAATCTTGGACCTTTTGGTCCGCATACTCCTTCTGCCTGCTCTACACTACCAAGAGCTTGTCCTGGATCACTCTCACCCTCTCTAAGGACTCTTTCAATAAATCAGTACACAAAGGACGGACCTCAAATGCATCAAACCAACCAATCGAAGATCGACATCTCCTACCATACAATGCCTCAAACGATGCCATATCGATATTAGAGTGATAGCTGTTGTTGCACACGAACTCTGCCAAGGGCAAGCACTGGTCCCAATGACCACCAAAATCAATCATGCAGTCTCATAACATGTCCTCCAATACCTGAATAGTCCTCTCAAACTGACCGTCAGTCTGTAGGTGAAATGTTGTATTGAGGTCCAAGCGAGTACCCAACTCTCTCTGCAAAGTCTGTTAGAAATGCAAAGTAAATTGATTACCCCGATCCCAGATTTTATAAATAGGAACCCCATGAAGATGAATGATCTCCCGGATATAGATCTTAGCCAACTTCTCTACATTATACATCGTCTGAACTGGAATGAAATGCGTAGTCTTAGTCAATCTATCAATAATAACCCAAATCGTATTAAACTATCCCAGAGTCTTGGGAAATCCCACAAAAAAATCCACATCCTATGAGACACACCACCAGGACGCTAGTGCTCATACTTGATTTGCTGGCAATTCTGACACCGAGACACAAAATCAGCAATGTCTCTCTTCATCATCCCCCACCAGTAGTGCTGCCTCAAATCATGATACATCGTAGTAGCACCCAAATGAATCGAATACCTAGAGTTGTGGGCCTCCTCCATAATAAATCTAGTCAAATCTCCCACACAAGGCACACACACTCTACCCCTAATCCTCAGAACACCCTCGCTATCAATCATGGGCTCCTTGGCCTCGCTACTCATCACCTTATCTCGAATCTTGCACAACCCCACATCATTATACTGGTGCGCTCGAATTTGATCCAAGAGAGACGACCTCACCTCCACACAAGCTAGAATCCTACCCGGATTCAAAAGATCAGGCCTTACAAAATGGTTGGCTAGAGTCTGGACCTTTAATGCCAAATGACGCTCATAAATTGCCAAACAAGCTAAACTCCCCATACTAACCGCTTATCTTCCACCACATTGGCATTGCCCGGATGATACAAAATGGTCATGTCATAATATTTCAACAACTCCATCCATCGATGCTGCATAGAATTCAAGTCGCTCTGATTAAATACGTGCTGAAAACTGCGATGATCAGTAACAATGGACACCATAAAGATAATGCCTCCAGATCTTCAAAGGGAACACAACGGCAGCCAACTCCAAATCATGTATAAGATAGTTTTTCTCATGCACCTTCAACTGCCTTGATGCATAAGCGATAACCTTACCCTCCTACATCAACACATAGCCTAATCCAATCTTAGAAACATCGCAATATACCGTAAAATCCTTCCCCTCCATCGGAAGGGATAAAATCGGGGTTGTGGTCAATAAAGTCTTGAGCTTTTGGAAGCTCTTCTCACACTCATAAGACCACTGGAAAGGAACCTTCTTCTGAGTAAAACACATCAAGTGAGAAGCAATAAGATAGAATCATTTGACGCACCGGTGATAGTAGCAGGCAAGACCCATTAAACTCTGAATCAATGTCATAAAAGTCAGTCTAGGACAGTCCGTGACTGCTTCTATCTTCATATGGTCAACCATAATCCCATCCTTGGACACCACATGGCCCAAGAATTCTACAGAATTCAATCAAAACTTACACTTCGAGAACTTAGCATATAGCCTCTTCTCCTTCAAAATCCTAAGAACCACTCTCAAGTGTTGCTCATGGTCCTCCTGAATCTTTGAATATATTAGAATGTCATCAATAAATACAATCACGAAAGAATCTAAGTACGACTTGAATATCCCATTCATCAAATCCATTAATGCAACGGGGGAATTAGTAAGCCCGAATGACATTACCAAAAACTCTTAATCCCCATAACGAGTCCAAAAAGCCATCCTGGGCACATCATTGGCCCGGATTTTCAATTAGTGATACCTGGACCTCAAATCAATCTTGAAAACATAGAAGCACCCTGAAGCTGGTCGAATAGGTCATCAATACGTGGAATCAAATACTTATTTCTTATAGTGACCTTGTTCAACTATTTGTAATGAATGCACATACGCATAGTGCCATCCTTATTCTTCATGAACAAGACAGGAGCACCCCCTAGAGATACACTCGGTCGAATAAAGCCCTTACTCAATAAATCATAAAACTACTCCTTCAATTCTCTCAAATCAGCTGGAGCCATATGGTACGGAGGAATAGAAATGGATCGAGTACCTGACTCATGATCGATATAGAAGACAATATCTTTGTCTGGTGGAATACCCGGTAAATCTAAAGGAAAGACCTCCGCAAACTCACTATCTACTGGAACAGAATCAATGGAAGGGGACTCCACACTAGTATCCATAATATACACAAGATAAGCCAAACAACCCCGATCCACTAACTTCCTAGTCTGAATATAAGAAATCACTTTCCTAGGAGCAGGGCTGGGAGCGCCTCTCCACGCTAACCTCGGAAGACCAGACATAGCTAGCGCGACCATCTTGGAATAACAGCCCAAAATTGCATGATATGGTGACAGCCAATCCATACCCAATATAACATCGAAGTACACCATATCTACCCAAGTGTCGTAACCCATGAAAGTAACTACATAATTGCGATATACTCTATCAATAATCGCATAATCATTGACTGGAGTAGACATAGGAATATCAAGTATATCACACCACATCTCCAATTTAGCAGAAAAGTAGGTAGACACATAAGAAAAAGCAGACCCTTGATCAAACAACACATTAGCAGCTCGATGATCGACTGAGGTGATACCTATAATGACTGCGTCTGATGCCTCGGCCTCTACCCTACTAGGGAATGCATAACAATGAGTACACCCTACCTCAGACTAAGTACCCTACTGGCCACCTTATCTTGAATGATCTACACATATCTTCGACTGTGATCCACCACAACCAGACTGATGGCCACTACAGCCTGACTGAGATCCTCATCGGCTAGTATGACTATCGCTTCTAGACGTCTATGCTAGGGTACTAGGTGCATGAGAGCCACCCAAAAATAGCCTGGGGCAATCTCGTCTAAGGTGCACAACCTCTCTATAAGTATAACAAGCTCTGGCCGCTGAGGGCTACTAAATAGAGATAGAATAAAATGAGGTATCATGGTCTGAATACCGAGACTGAGAACCCCTCGATGACTGGCCTCCACCACGTCCATCGGTAATCTGAAGAGCTGCCTGAACCGGTCGACTAGGCTACGACTGATGATATCTCTCCTAATAACTATAACCATGGAAAAACTCCGGAGACTTCATGTTTGAAAAGTACTCCCAAATCTTTGGCTCATCGCGGGTCATAGTTGTCCCACCAATAGGTTGGGGATCAAACTCTAGAGCATGAACCTCATCTATACACGACGCTAACCTCGTCGTAGGCTAAATATCAGGCGTATGAAACTCAGGGGTCTGAGTCTGCCCCTCTCCTGCACGGGGTTGAGAACCACTCGGAGTAGTAGGATGTGCACATATTTGAGAAAAACCATCGAGAACACTTAATAGCCTGACCAATATATCCTGAAGGACTGATATAGCAATAAATCCAGGCTAATCATAGACTGGTCCCACCTCTTCCTCTATCACATCATCTTGAGGCTCAATAACTGGCTCAGGAGAAATTGATCTGGCACGAGCCTGTCCGGATCTCTGTGCTCCGCCCCTAGATGGTGTTGCTGCTCTGGCTCTACCCCAGCTCCGACCGCGTGCTCTGCTATGTCCATGCATGGCCGGTACCAAAGCATATGCCTCATCTCTCGCCACATCGGCATGAGTCCTCACCATCTGTGAGAGAGTAGAAACAAAGTTCAGATATCAATTTGATTCAACTTAGCACGAAAGATATGGAGAAAGTGAAATTTCCTAAATATCCATAGCCTCCTGAAGATAAGTACGGACGTCTCCACAAAGATCCACAAGACTCTACTAGAAATTGCTCTTGTATTTAAGACTATTTAACCTAGGGCTTTGATACCAACTTCATCACGACCCCCTTTCAGGAATCGTTGTTGCACCTACATAATCCCACTATGTAGGCGAACCACTCCCAAATCATTAACATGATATAACATAAGTAAAAGCGGAAGATAATGAAATACTACATAAGTTGTTTCATACTATAAATGCAGAATAAGTAACAAGTCTAAAACATCAACAAATACTCCAAACGATCTAGTCTTTAGATACAAGAGCACTAACATAATACGAAACAAGTCTAATAAAGTGACACGCAAGCCAAAACTTAATACATAGTCTGAATATGTCTCTCAAGTGCAAACAAAAGAAAATAAATAGAGAAAGAGTATCCAAGGGTATGCTGGAGATAGCATCCTCACCCTGAATATCTTGGATCAATGACTCGAACTCTCAGTGACGCGATGCTGCAAAGGTGGAAGGCACTGAATCTGCATCCAAAATGAATGCAACAAGTGTAGTATGAGTACACAACGTTCCCCCATAGACATTATAGGCTGACAATGATGAAAATACATAATCAGAGATAAATACCAAGTTGACACCAAATAATCTTACACAAGAATATCAATGACCAAGTATATCACATAATTACCAAGATCTTTCATAGAGTCCACAGGAATCTCAAGTATCAAATAGCAATAATAATCCCTTTCAAGTTCACAATTCAACCAAGTTACTCAATATCACCCAATAACATATTCTATCCATTGCATATCAAGATAAAGCATAAGTATGCATGATATGAATGCAATGCATATGCAAAGTACCTTTCTCAATCTGATATATAGTATGTCAATGTTTTATTATGATCAAGTACACCGATGGGAGACCCGCGAAGTCCATAAACCGCTCCTAGCCAACTGGAATTTCACACACGAATTTGACTAAATCACATGACTCATTTGTCGAGTCTCAATCATGTTGCAGGCGTGCAACTCCACTCTCCGCGTATCAATATCATCTCAAGTGTCATAATCTCATATTACTCTTACCTTTCCGGTCTCTTGGACCACAGTATATCCATACCACTCTCACATCAAGTCACAGAACCATGAGTGTATGAGTGCAATGACAATACAAGGCAAGATATCATGATATAATGAGATGCAATCAACTATAGAGATGATATACACATGTTTTCAAGAATTCAACAATACATAAGCAAATCTAGTCAAATCAGGATTTTAATCAAAAACATGTGTGATGAGTAACCAAACAATAACAAACATGGCGATAAGCCCATTTATGGCAACAAGCCCAACTAAATAACAGTCGGAACCAACACAAGGCTGGTTCCCAAAACTCCATCATCATAGTTTAACATTGATACCCACTCAACTTTTCATCACAACCGGCTGAGTGGATCCCTCAAACACGTCCAATACCCCTCAATATTTATAACTAATTACGTGTTTCTATCGGAGTCTCGAAAATCTATACCGTAGCATACCTCATCACCGAGCGGGAGTGCTACCAAATCACGTCTCGAATACAACCCTGCCCTTCTTTCTTGCCTCGGGACGATCGAAGTTTATTCACGCGTATTTGATAGTTAAAAATAAGCTTAACACAACAAAATCAAGACTTTAAATACTCATCATGGGCTCACGCCACCAAGTCTCGAACTGTAATACACAAAACTCATATAAATGGACCTCAGGATCCGTGCCACCCCATACCCGCACATCACAAACCCCACAAAGAGTCTACGGAAGGGTCAAACAAGCAAATAAGGGTTTTTAGCAAGAAACGACCAGGCGGGTCATTACACATTGTGCACCATGAAATTTTTACGGAAGAATTAGCATAGTAACAACACAAAAAAAGACGCAGAATAGATTTTTTTAAAATCATATCAACAATAGCTACTTGATATGTTTATTAATTTTTCTTATACTCAAAAAATAATATTGAAACTCCAGCTATACATTATAACATTTGTGAAATAGTAGGATAATAAACATCAAAAAATTATTTAGTAGAAAATATTATTAATTTTTCTAAAAATGTAATAAGTTTGAAAATTATATCCAGATCTTCATCTACAATCTGGTCGTGCAGATTAGCATTATGTGCATTAAATGTTAAATGTACAGGTTAGCGGTATTCATACGCAATAACTACCATTTTATATAAAGAATTCCACCAAATTGGAAGTTTTTTGAAACATTCATACAAACATTTATTTTTTGTAGTAATAAACAACTATTAAGACAAAAATACAACGATGTCCCATTAGCACAAAGATAACAACGTTGTTCCTATAATCGTCAAAGATTCTTGAAATTGGGAGTTTAATCAAAGTCATTATTTTCTATCCCATAGAGTAGATAGGGATCGTATAATCCTGCACATTGATAAAAACAACAATCATCAATATAATGCAGTAAATGACTTAGTTTTGTGACCATTAAATATGCATATTATTACGCTTGTGACTTATTCAATTATTCATTTGTTAAAAGTTGTGTGCATTCAGAAGCTACCTTTGAAAACCTCGAAATTTTCCATGTTGGCCAAACTTACAGCACGTTCATCCTCAACTTCTCTTTGTTTTGCCAATATGTCTTCATAAGAAATTAACTGATTCTCTTTTCCATGTGTATCCTCAAGCACTCTATTTCATTTTGAGGAGCAACTTCAGGTAGGTCAAAGTTTGTAGTGATGCATACTCTCTCCTTGGGTTTAACCTCATTTTGATTGTTATGATTGTCCAACTTCATGAGATCGCTCTTTTGAAAATTCACTGCAGGCTCTGATCTCTCGGAGCACGAAGCTTCTGCTATTCCTTTTTTGAGGGTGTTTCTAGACCCCCCAACCTTTAGTTTCAATGAACAGTGTTAATAAAAAATAAAACTAAAGAAAAGAAACTACGCTAATACGTTTTTCATTTCAATTTGTTTGATGCACATTGACTTGACGTGTTCCTTTTCAACACAAACACATTTGACAGATTGAGAAAGATGCAGTAATATTTAATTAATCTAACAACTTACCATAAACTTGTCGACCTCGACTTTTTTGCTCGTGGACGCCGCTTCACTTCCAACATGCAGTTCACCGCTGCTACCTTTATGATTCTTTGCTGCAGTTTTTGAGTTTGAAGATTCTTTTTTTCTTTTGTGGGAGTGTTGTTTTGGAATCCCAATCTTGATTTAATGTAAGATAATGTTGTAAGAATGAGTGTGACAATAAGAAAAAAGTTTATTTTTGTAATATAATCTAACAGCTTACCTTAATCTCTTTTACCGCATTAGTTTTTGAATCTACTTCTATCTTCAATTTCTCAAAACCACCAAATATGTATCTCCTTACATCCGCAACTGAGCGGCATGTAACACGTTTTTTTGTATTGTAGTAAAACTGCAACGCAATAAAACTTTTCTTAAGGTTATAATAATTAATAAAGGGTTTAACTTTTTAACACTACTACCATGCATGCACCAACAAGTCATTAGACATCGTTCTAGATAAACACATTAAGTTGAGCATGCCAATGCAGATGAAACGAACAAAATTATTATAATCGATAAGATGTCTCATGATAGATAATGTGAAAACAATAATGCATATGTCTAGAGACACATCTGGTAAAATCAAATGTGCCTATAGTATCAAACCATCAAGTCACCTTTATAAAATGTAATATGTCTTATTTTTAAAATTAAAAAATTCACATTTTAAAGAGGATTATCAGTAAATACATACTTTAAATGACATGATAGTGTAAATAATTCGTTATACTAATGATGTACGTAACTTAAACTCGTAAATAGATTATAAATTAGAATCACAACTAACTTTTTACTTGATTATTTATCTCTCATTTTTTTGATTTATCATTTTGTTAGAGCCCCATCACTAGTCTTTAGGACCAACATATTGCAAGAAAATTAAAATAAGAATTTAAGTTCTAATCAAAACAAGATATTAATTTTACTTACGGTGTCATAGTGTCCATTAGGACGCCTTCTCTTTTCACATTTCCATTCGTGCAACATGTCATGATATTTGCGGTTAAGTCCAAATGGATCGTCTAATACTTCTCCCTATAATATGAGTCCACAAGAAAGTATTTGACATAATTATGATCATATGGTTTAAGAGCTATTTAAATTTACGCATAAACAATCTTAGAAAATAAATATACTAACCTTTTTTAATTCTATTGTGTAAATATGAGTTTCACCTTCTAAAGGTAAAATTATGAAGTTAACATCAGTGTCGGCAGTGACTTTGGCATTAACCAACCTTCTCTTCCTCCCTGTGAGTTGATGGGGTGTTATTTTTGACTCATTCTGCGATAATAGAAAATTGTTAATTATGATAACTTATTTTTTATGATTGTGATTTAAACGAAAACTAATTTTTACGCGATCAGATTGCATATATTTGTTGTGATAGGAAAAATATCTAATATTTAGGATTACAAATTTCATTTTTATGGAGGTATTCCAGTGATCTGATAATTCAAAATTACTATATATATATATATATATATATATATATATATATATATATATTGTGTGTGTGTGTTAAACTCATTTTCAAAATAAAGGAATAAGATAAGTTAGATGCATTGATGATGTAAATATTTTTTTCACTACAATATTATATCAAAATGTCTTTGTGTACCCAAAAAATTGACTCTCTAGGTGAAAGATGTATACTCACAATATATATGACAATAATTTACGTAAATAACAATACATATAAAAACATATTTATATTGTTGGTATATATATCATCTATCAACATGACAAAGGGTAAATGAAATCCAAATATCATAAAATAAATCATTAAACAAGTAACCAAAGAAAAAAATTATGATAATTGTTAAGAGTCTCACATCGGATATGGAATGAGAACATTGACTCCTTATATAGACTTGGACAATCATCACTCTACAAGCTAACTTTTGTGGTTGAGTTAGGCTCAAGATTCATTCTTTACATGGTATCAGAGTCAGATTCATTCCAATTCTTTATTCACTGATGTTGGGCCCCCAAATTATATTATTCACGCTCCAGTTAACAAGGTCTGGGCGTGCGGAGGAGTGTTAAGAGTCTCACATCGGATATGAAATTGAAACATAGACTCATTATATGGACTTGGACAATCCTCAACCTACAAGTTAGCTTTTGGGTTGAGTTAGGCTCAATATTCATTCTTTACAATAATCATACTCGACTTACCATTGTTTGCTCAATTGCTTGACATATCAGAAGGAGAGAATTATGCTCTTCTGGATGATGTGGAGTAGAAGTTGATGAGAACTGTAAAAAATTATTAATCATATATTGGAATAAACACAAAGAGAAAGATCGTAAATATGATGAATTTCTTTAGAATCATTCTTTAAGTGAACTAAAAATGATCAATTCAATAAATTCTACAATCACATTAATTATCATGGGCAGTATAGGGAGGTATTCCAGTGATCTGATAATTTAAAATTACTGTTAGTATATATATGTGTGTGTTAAACTCATTTACAAAATAAAGGAATAAGATAAGTTGATGCATTGATGATGTAAATATGTTTTTACACTACAATATATCAAAATGTCTATGCGTACCCAAACAAATTTACTCTCTAGGTGAAAGATGTATACTCACAATATATATGACAATAATTTACGAAAATAACAATACATATAAAAATATATTTATATTGTTGGTATATATATCATCTATCAACATGACAAAGGGTAAATGAAATCCAAATATCATAAAATAAATCATTAAACAAGTAACCAAAGAATTTTTTTTTATGATAATCATACTCGACTCACCATTGTTTGTTCAATCGCTTGACATATCAGAAGGAGAGAATTATGCTCTTCTGGATGATGTGGAGTAGAAGTTGATGAGAACTGTAAGAATTTATTAATCACATATTGGAATAAACCCAAATAGAAAGATCGTAAATATGATGAATTTCTTTAGAATCATTCTTTAAGTGAACTAAAAATGATCAATTCAATAAATTCTACAATCACATTAATTATCATGGGCAGTATATATCTTTTATATATATATATCTTTTATAATACACACACATATGTATGTTAATAGGAAAAATAACAAAATTTGAAAGTCAATTTCATAATCAATGTCAACATCAGTTAGAAATAATGAAGTCAAAAGGTTTCAATTAAAAAAATAAAATTTAAAATAACATCACAAAAAAGTGTTTTTCTTAATATATACACACACACACACGTTATTAACTTTATACATAACATACACGAATATGTAAAATGTAGAATTCACGACGAAAGAGATTAACTATAAAGGTGGATAGATAATAGTTATCATTATTAGATCAGTTTAAAGAAAAATAATAAATTTGTAGATTTCATTATTAAAGCCAAAGTTATTAGATTAACTGTTAGATTCTTGCAATCAGTATTACAATTAGAATTCCACCATAAAAATCAAGACAACTAATATGCTATGACCACCCTCTAACAAAGAAAATATAAAACAAGAAAAGATTTAAATAAAAATTAATTTTTTTATCATCTTTATTTTTGTAAAATAGAAAATAGAAATCGTTATTTTTAAAATTCGGTAAAATATGATTGTTCATAAAATAAAATTAACATTAATCAGTGTGAGAAATCAATTTAAGTAGACTTGTTCCTTTTTCTTTATGATGTGACCGCTCGTTGTCTTTATGATAGAAAAATATATAATCACAAAAAATATAAGAAACTCTTTTTCTCCAAAAGTCAATTGTTGTTTGTATGAGAAAGGACATTCAGAAATATTTCCAAAAATATAAAAATAAATCTAAGAATATATGAAATTATATAAAATCTTGTTTTTGTAAATCAAATAAAAAATCCAAATTGAGGTATAAAGATTATGAAATAATTTATCAAAATAAAATTTAGATACACAATTTTCCCTAATTGTTTTCTATAAAATAAATTAACCCAAAAAACAATTGTAAAGAATGGATCTTGAGCCTAACTCAACACCAAAAGCTAGTTTGTAGGGTGAGGATTGTCCAAGTCCATAAAGGAGTCCATGTTCCCATTTCATATCCGATGTGGGACTCTTAGCACTCCCCCGCATGCTCAGACCTTGTTAACTGGAGCGTGGATAATATAATTTGGGGGCCCAACATCGGTGAACAAAGAATTGGAATAAGCCTGCTCTGATACCATGTAAATAATGTATCTTGGGCTTAACTCAACCCCAAAAGCTAGCTTGTAGGGTGAGGATTGTCCAAGTCCATATAAGGAGTCCATGTTCCCATTCCATATCCGATATGGGACTCTTACCACTCCCCCGCACGCCCAGACCTTGTTCACTGGAGCGTGAATAATATAATTTGGGGGCCCAACATCGGTGAACAAAGAATTGGAATGAAACTGACTCTGATACCATGTAAATAATGGATCTTGGGTTTAACTCAACCCCAAAAGCTAGCTTGTAGGGTGAGGATTGTTCAAATCAATATAAGAAATCTATGTTCTCATTCCATATCCGATGTGAGACTTTTAGCAACAACACATTCAAATGCCACGACAGTGTATAGATATCTAGAATCCATGTGTTTTTTTGCTTATACACAACAAGAATCAAGCATTAGACAAGAGTTAAAGAATATGCAAAAGATAATAAATTAAAACGTAAAGCGTCAAGCAAGAGAAAAATATGGAATTATAATTTATAGTATTCTTACTGTTGTCCTCAAGACATTGTTTCTTGGATGAGTTGATACTTCACAAGGTATTAGCACGCATTCAATAATATCATTTCTTTGATTTTCTTGAACCTGCAAAGGATGCATAAAAAGTATAAAATAATTATTCAAATTTTGAATGCAGAAAAAATGATTCTCCTATGTATCCTTAAGTTTTTTTAAAGTGCAAGTTTCGTTATGCAACCATTTCTTAAAATGAATAACAAAGAAAACCGATTTATTTCTGCAAGAAAAGTTATCTATTTTTATAAAAGCAATTCTAAAAAAAACTTTAAAAAAATGATACAAACGATCTTAGTACTTTTATCGAATGCATCTTAATTCTTTTTACACAAAACACTAAAAAAAATTGATGAAAGACAACATACCGCTATTCGAACAACATCAATTGGGGGAACGTAAGGTATCATATCGCGGCAATTGTTAGATTCATAAGAAGAACTCATTTTCTACAAGCAAGTTGGTAGAGAGAAATTTTGCTCAAAATAATATTGAGAAACAATGTGGTTTGAGGGTTAAATGGAGAGATATATTTATAGCTAAATCGATCTTAACAAATGTGTGTACAATGAAGATTAGTTGTCATTTTACCTCTTTTTAGTACGAAAATAATATCGTTACCATAATTCGACAACTCTTTACAAGTCGATTTTGAATATTTATTTGTAGTAATGTGATTATCATTTAGATTCTTGTAATTTTTCTGTAGATGAGATGTAATTAAAATCCTTTTAAAACTACTGACAATTACTAACATGGTCAATTAGGTTGACGAATTAATTATTAAGAAAATTAGACTTTTTAAATTTTCCAATTAAAATCCTACATGTATTGCACATGATTTTAATATTTAGGCATATACATCCTAAAAGGTTTACTAATAGAAGCACTTGTAGAAGAATTTATAATGTGAATGCTTGCAAAAGTAAAATCATAATGTTTTTGATAAGCTTTTAATAATGAAATTTGAATTTTGAAAAGTTATATGTAATGATGCATATAAATAGAAGAAATCCCTTACGTAAATCATACATATTATAATTATCGTGTATATCAAAAATTCATTCTCTTGAATAAGAAAATGTTTTTTAATATCAGATGAAATCGTATTTTTTTTAATATCCGATGAAAATATTTTGTTGCTTTTTTATTCCCTCTCTCTTTTATCTTTTAGTATTCTGTACTAGACTTAAATAGACTAAAAGACATAAATAAAGTTCCATTATGTAACATAATGCAGTAATAATCACGGAATTAAAGGGAAAAAGGGGCTGAAGCAAAAACAAAGAAGGCAATCTTAAGTCAATGGAGGGGAAAATGCATGTTGTCTCCGGAGAAAAAAATATAATTAAAAATATTTTATTAGACGCTACCCTGCTGAAATTAGGTACATGAGTATAAAAATTACGTGATCCATAATGAAGCAAATTAAAATATAATGCTAGAATAGTCAAATCGAGATGAATGAAAGATACTTCTAAAACTAGTTTTTCTTGATAAGAATGAGTGCTACATCACTCAATTGATGATGGTTCATTTATTATCGACAATAGTTCTCCAATGTTTTTTTTTTGTTTCATTGAACGGTTATTCAATTCATTTCTATCACAATAGAAAATAAAATGTTGTGATGACACCAACTCACATAAGTCGTTAAGCCAATCATTACCTTTTTACCCTAAACTGAATAAGAAAACAAATGTGGAAAATATTAAAGTAAACAAAATTAAGTCTTTAATGAAATCCCATAAAATAGCCGAATATAAAAAGTACGAAATCTAAAAATCAGGTGTCACGAGTACAAGAACTAACAAAAGGTACTACAATCTAGAAATATATTCCAATAATACATAAGTTTTTCGAATGTAAAAGACAGAAAGTAAAAGATAAGAGGGAGGATCCGGTGCCATGAATCTCTTTAGTGGCTCACCCCAAATCTTCCAATCGATCTCCTCAACGGGAAGAGTAATCACGGGCTCCGCTGGTACTTGAAACTGAACTTGTACACAAAGGTGCAACAACTGTAGCGTGAGTACGGAAAATAATGTTTACTCAGCAGCATCGTTGATCGATCCTATCGGAGATGAGGTTTGGCCTTCCGATTACTACCACCACAATAACCACCATTAGTTTACCATAATCATAATAATACACTAAATCACGGAAGACTGGCATGGTTTTCACATAGACAAGGAAATAGAATCAAATCCACAAATCAGGTATTAAACATAGAATGTGGATAAAATGAGATGAGATGCAAGTGAATTACAATGCAATGCAAGAATTTTCAATCACCGGTACACACACGTTCGAATATTAACAAATCGTGACCCATGAGGAACTCGCGAGGTCCATATACCACCTGAAATCCTTTTCCTTCGGGTTCTCAGCTATTACTAGGTTCACAATACGACACTCAAGCTATATCAGTGCATCACTCCGTTCGAAATTATGTCCCCTCGGATTGACATATGTATCCTCAAGTATAACATGCATGAGATACCATATGAAGCATGAATATGACATGCACAACAATAAGAAGTTATGATATGCAATAAATATTCTATCTTAAACCAATTTATGTCATAAAGATCCGATCTTTAGCAGTTTATACAATAAAGACTAGAATTTTTTTCTTCTTTTTCACTTTTCAACGAGTATAAAGGAGTGATGGGAGCACATATTCACATATAAGACAAACATAATGATGCAAAAAGTATGGGATTCATACTCCAATCACGGATCCAAATGATCATATTATTGTATCATCTAATGCCCAAAGCATGTCATTCACTACATAAATTAAAGATGCAAGTACCCATAACATGTCATCGGTACCCGATACAAGTGTTCGTCACCTCCCAAGTATCGGGAAACCCTTATTATCCATATTATGTCCTTTATTTAGTTAATTATACCAACCATGATGCTTTAAATAAGGTACAAGATTTCAACTTTTTTGAAAATAGGAGCTCGAGAATCACAATAAAGTGTTGCCTTTTCGTAACACCTCTGAAAGGTGCTACTCTATTTGAACATGGATAATACATTAACAAACGATTCTAACAATACCCATATTACTATACAAAACTTTTGGATCCAAAAATTCACCAAAAAATAGAATCTCGAGCCTCAAAGAAAAAAATGGAGAATTTATTCGAAAATTAGTTTACCCATCATCTTTGGAGTATAGAAATGAAATATGAACTAAATGCAACATCAATCTCATGATTTAATAGAGAAACTCCATTTTGAACCTAAGGTTTCTATACCCATGAGACCCTCATCCCAAATCATAGTTTCTACCATGAAATTCCTTACTAATCAATGAAATAATCGTAAAAGGAACATTAGAAGCTTACCCAACAGATGAATCTTTCAAATCTCTCAAAAATCTCCTTAAACTGAGCTCACATGCTTTAAATATTTGAATGAGAAGCCAAATCTCGAAATATAAAATAAATATTTGATCTACACAACAATCCTCACAGGTGGGACCCTTTTCTTGCATATGTATGCTTCACATCTGCTGTCCAAACCTTGCATGTGCGAGGTTCACTTAACCCAGCCCAGCTCGCAGGTGCGGGGCTCCATGCACAGGTGTGAGGGCCTCTTCATAGGTGCGACCCTTGCCTGCATGTACCATCTTAGCACATGCGGCCCACCTTGCGCAGGTGCGGCCTCGCAGGTGTGATGCACCAGAACCAGAAAATCTAAAACCAAGCTCAAACTTCAAATCAACCCCCGAAACTCATACGAGACCTTTCTGACATAAACCAAATATGCAAATCACTCCTAAAACATGCAACAGACTTGCTCGCACACTCAAAATACTCATACGAAGTCGTCTTGTCCTGCTGTTGACTATGGTCAACTCCAATTCTCTTAATTAACTAAAATATCAACTAAAAGTCCAAAATACACTTGACTCCCTCGAGAACCAAATCAACGACTTTAGTAAGTTATAAATGACATTCCGGACCTAATGTAATTGATGAAACTTCAAAAAAGACTCAGATTCCCTCAATGTTGACTTTAGTCAACTAAACTTATCTCTTAAATTAAGAACTCTCCAAAATCCACAAAATCACCCGAATCACTTGAGACTCGTTCCAACCATTCACCTAAGTCAAAAATTACGTTCTAGAGCTAATGAAACCATCAGAATTCAATTCTGAGCGCATCTTCCCAAAAATTAACTCCTAGTCAAACTTCTCAAACTTGAAACTTCTAAAACTCTTAAACTTAGATTTTCTTTCGTTATTTTCATCCGATTGCCTCGGAAATTATGCAACTCATCCCCGCATATCAAATACATCAAAACAAAGTTAGGGAAAAGTGCATTTACGAGAAAACAAGCAAAATATAAATAATGACCTAACATGTCGTTACATCATCCACCACTTAAGCACATGTTTGTCCTCGAATATAAAAGAGAAAAGAAGTACATGAATCTCCAAAAAGTTAATGATATCTAGTCTGCATGGCCGTCTCGGTCTCCCAAGTAGCCTCCTCAATCGAACGATGCCTCCACTAAAATTTTATCAAACTATCTCCTTGGATCTCAACTTCCAAATTTGCCTATCAAGTATAGTAATCGGCTCCTCCTAATAAGTCAAATTATGATCAAGATATACCGAATCTCACTGAATCACATGAGGACCATCCAGTTGATACATCTTATGAATGGAAATATGAAACACAGGGTGAACACCTGACAATCCCGGAGGAAAAAACAACTTATAAGCTACCTCACCGATACACTGCATAATCTCAAAAGGGATAATATATCAAGGGCACAACTTTCCCATCTTCCTTAATCTCATCTTACCCTTCATGGGTGAATCTTTCAACAGTACTCGTTCACCAACCATTAACTCTAGATCATGAACCTTCCGGTCTGCATAACTCTTTTGTCGACTCTGAGCTGTGAGAAGCCTCTACTGAATCAACTTGACCTTGTCCAAGAAATCACGCAAAAAATCTGTACCCCAAGGCCTAACCTCAAATGTATCTAACCAACCAACTGGAGAACGAGACCTCCTACCATATAATGCCTTAAGCGGTGCCATCTCAATGCTAGAATGATATTTGTTGTTGTAAGAAAACTCAGCCAAAGGTAGGAATTGATCCTAATGGTCACCAAAATCAATCACATAGGCCCATAACATATCCTCAATGTTACACCCCATACTTTGTATGTCATTTTCATCGTGGGTTAACTAACATAATCATAGTAAGGTGGAGATCCATTCACAAGGTTGATAAAGGTTTAGATGAGTGTTAAGTATGTTTTGTATGAGTTTGGGATTAAACGAACCAAAGGAAGTAAGTTCATTGAAATTCGGGTAGAAATACGCAGAATTCTGGACATAATGTTGGCCTAAATCATTGGAAGTAAATCTCTTACTCCCTCAGTCCCAAAACAATTGACACTTTTTGCTTTTCGAGAGTCAAAGTTTCTAATTTTGACCGTCTGATAGAATATAAAATCTTTAAATTTTTTGAAATAACATTTACATATTTGGAAACTACTTAAAAAGTAATATAAGTCATCATAATTATAATTTAAAATATTTAAAAGACATTTGAAAAAATTACAATCAAAGAAACACTCATTTGACTCACGAAAAGTGAAACGTGCCAATCATTTTAGGATGGAGAGAGTAGTATATAAGGATTTATGGAGTCCATAAGCTATCTAAATTTAAGTTCAGCTAGTCTACCTTCCAACGTAAAAAACCATTCATCAATTAGAACTCTATACAAAACGTTATGTGCTTTTTAAGTAAATGTGTTTCGGCCAAAGTAGAATGCAGCCCGCAAACTGTGTTTGTGGCACCACATTTAGGTCTCATTTTCAACATTTTTGAGATGCCCACTACCTAGAGATGCTATGGACTTGCGGTGCAGCATGTGGTGACTTGCGACCACAAGTGCCACCGCAAACGCGAAGTGGTGGGACGGTTCTATGACTTTATAACTCGATTAAGGCTCATTTTCACTCCCAACACCCTAAATAACACCTACCACCTTTCGAAAATCTCCATAAAGGTTCCTCCACCCTAAATAACACATACACCTTGAAATCCTCTTTAGCTGGCTTGGGAAAGTTATGGATTCCTTGAGATTGAATTGAAGTTGGTTGTAGGAGACTTATTGGCTGATTAAGGTAACATTTCACCATCCTTATGTGTCCTTTAGTTTCTCTTGGCTTGGTTTATTTGATTAGTTAAGGTAACTTGTAAGTTATGGAGGTGTTGTAAGCATGGCTTCTAAGAAGCAACTCTTGTAGTATGAAGTTATGTTATCTTGTTGTTTGAGATTGTGAATTGAGATTTAAAGTAAATACAAGTGTTGAATCATGTTATTGAATTTGTGTAGTTAAGAAAAGAAGTTGAGGAACATGGTGTTGTTATATTGAATAAGAATCCATAGTAGAATAACTCTAGAACTTCACGTACGCAAGTTGTTCAACGAAATGCTTAAATGAAATCTCTTATAAGATATGGATTCGATACTGATACAAATCCTTTATATGATGTAAATAATTGTCCATAGAAGGCGCGAGGGTTCCTGTGACATAGCTAACTTCCTCGACAAGGTATGTAGGTCTTACTTTCTTCTTCGTTATGGCATGATCCTTTCTATAACAATCGATACGAACATGTCTTAGTAAATATTCTATTCTTAGTTGATTAAGAAGACACTTGAGGTTATTCCACTCCTTGATTATGTATATATCTGTCGTTCTGTAAGTCTATGATCCATCATTGATATTGTCCCCTTCCATGGTTAAAACAAGAGTTAGCACTTCATGATTAAGAAACTAAGGTAAGAAGTCTTCTTTATGATTAATCGTCACAAGGTAAAAGGAGTATACGAGTCCACATAAAAATAGTCGGGGGTGCAACGACCTTACATCACCCCGACTAGTTAATGAGTCCTTCATAGGCTTGGCATGGCCCTTACTTATGGAATTATATACGTGACTATACAAATACGATACTGATGATATTGTCCATAGAGGCCTATGGCATTACATACGTGATCTATTATATACATAGTATGTCCCTAAGAGGCCTATGACATTATATACGTGATTGAATACCTGCAGGTTAGTATAGTGTAACACTTATGAGTTTCAGATGGTATCTCCAATTTCTCTGATTTATTGTTGCTTTATTTATAGTTGATTATGCCTTACATATTCAGTACATCTTTCGTACTGATGTCCCTTCTAGGGTACTGTATTAATGCCCGCAGGTACAGATAGAAAGAACGACGCTCCTCCTCAATAGGTTGCATATTCAGTTGTGATTGTCATACTCCCATCTCTCGGAGTTACTATACATGAGTCTTTAGGTACTGTTGTACATATTACTAGAGGCTTGTAGACTTTTGTATAGTGGGTGTATATATGTCGTGACCTTGTTGGCCCTTTTGTTAGTAGTATACTCTTCTTATGACCTTATCGTCCTTGGTTATCTGTATATATCATGTTAGGACTCTTTTTCATGTAGGTTATCATACATTCTTGTCCTACATAGTTAAATAGAGGCCTTGTCGGCCTAGGTTTTATATTATAGGTTCCAGATACTACAGTTGGTTCGCTTAGGCCTTTGGGTGTTGGGTGCCCTCCTCCCCCCAAGGTTAGGGTGTGATAAACTTTGTATCAGAGCAGGTCTGTCCTAGGGAGTCTGCAAGTCATATCTAGTAGAATCTTTTTTATGGGTGTGTTGTGCACCACACTTATAGGCATGAGGTTGCAGGGTATTTAGGATGGTTACCTTTTTTCCTGATCTAGATCGTGCGATAGCGCTGAATCATAAGTGTTCACTCGTAATCTTCATCTTGTTTATGTTCTCAGTTATGCCTGCTACTACTATGCAATAAGAGGTTTTTCGGAGGTTAGATCAGGAGGCGGGTGAGGGTGTCAGTCAGGTACCACCTTCTGACCCGGAGATATATGAGCACCAATACGAGGTTATATCTTGGCCTCCAGGACTCCACCCCAACGACCACCTCCAAAAAGGCAGAGGGGAGCTGATGTACCTCCAGTTCCTCCCCCGATTGCCCCTGATCAGGACCTAGACATGCAGAGTGCGGTGTAGTTGTTAACTAGGCTAGTAGAGTCTCACACCTAGTGTCAGACACATGGTACTTATGATAGGGAAGTCAACGCAAGAGTTTGGGATTTTATCAACCTGGACCCTCCAGTATTTACAAGATCAGACCCAAATGCGGACCCGTAGAACTTTTTAGATTAAATGCAACGTACTTTGTGGGTGAAACATGCTACATATGCAGAGTCAGTAGAGTTGACTTCATATATGTTGCGTGATGTTGCCATAACCTGGTTTGAGACTTCGGAGCAGATTCGGGGACCCCAAGCCCCACCTATGAGCTGAAGAGAGTTCTCCGAGACATTATTGTAGTAGCATTTGCATGTGGATCTCCGACAAGCCAAACAGGATAGGTTCTTACACTTGGAGCAGGGTAATATGAGCGTCCAATAGTGCAATTTGTAGTTCAATTCCTTGTCTAGGTATGCCCCTGCGATTGTTGCTGAAATGAGTGATCGGGTTTCTCAATGTGTTAATGGTTTGGGGCCACATTTGGTAAATGAGTGCACGACAACTTCCTTAAATCATAATATTTATTTTTCCTGCATCCTGGCTTATTCACAGAACTTGGAAGATCGTAAGAGGTAGCAACGGGTTGGTCGAGAGCATGATAGGGGCTAGTATAAAAGAGCTCGGTCCACAGGTAATATATGGGATTTTAGAGGTGGGTTCAGGCCACAGTTTCCCAAGCATCCATCTTATCCAGCAGCTAGTGCACCACCGCAGTTTTAGGGCCAACATCATGATTGGACCACTTATTCTGGTCAGTGTTCATGGGCACCAGTCCAGAACTATAGAGGAGATTCGAGCCAGATAAGGCCTATTTTACCCCGATGTGCTCAGTATGGTAGGGGCTATCTAGGGAAATGCCGTCGAGAGTCAGATGTATGTTATTCTTGTGGTTACCCGAGGCAATTTTCTAGGGACTACACGATGAGAGGTGGAGGCAGTATGACACAACTGACAGGGTCTGTAGCAGCTTCTTCTTCATTATTATTCCCCCGTAGGAAAGGCACGCATATATCGGTTGGTAAAAGTAGAGGTAGAGGCAAGGATCGGACATCTAGCTCAGGAGGTTATCAGAACTGCATTTATATGTTGTAAGGCCAATAGGGCCTTGAGTCATCTCCGGATGTGGGTACAAGTATATTGTCTGTATTTTCTCTTGACGTATATGCTTTGATAGATCTGGGTTCTACTTTGTCATATATTACCCCTTTTATTGCTGGTAAGTGTGGAAATGAGCCTGAATTGTTACATTACTTGTTCAAAGTATCTATTCCCATGGGTGAGCCTGTGATTGTTAGGCGGGTGTATAGGAGTTTTGATGTAAAGATATATGACCGCCATATGTTAACTGACCTGAACGAACTAGAGACGGTGGAATTTAACGTTATTATAGGTATAGATTGGCTGACTTCTTGATATGCTAATGTAGATTGTTGGACGAAAGTTGTTCATTTTAATTTTTTAGGTGAGCCTGTCATTGAATAGAAGGGCAATATTGCAGCACCTAAGTGGAGATTTATTTCCTACCCGAAGGCTCGGAAAATGATCTCGAAAGGGTATATCTATAATTTAGTGCAGGTTCAGGACGTAGAGGCAAAGCCTCCAGCCCTTTAGTCAGTTCCTACCGTTAGTGAATTTTTTGATGTATTTATTAATGAACTTTCTGGTATCCCCCCCCCCCTCAAAAGAAAAAATAATTTTTCTATCGGCGTGCTTCCAAATACCCAGCCTATATCTATTCCTCCATATCGAATGGATCCGGCCAAGCTAAAAGAATTGAAAGCTCAGCTAAAAAATCTTCTTGAGAACGTATTTATTAGGCCCAGTACTTCTGTGTGGGGTGCATTGGTGTTATTCGTTTGTAAGAAAGATGATTCATTGAGAATGTGTATCGATTACCATCAGCTGAACAAGGTGTCTATTAAGAATAAATACATGCTTCCCAGGATTGAGATCTATTTGATCAATTGTAAGGCGCCAAGTATTTCTCAAATATCGATCTTCGATCTGGATAACATCAGTTGCGAGTCAAGGAAAAGGATATCCCGAAGACAACTTTCCAGACCAGATATGGCCACAGTGAGTTTTTGGTTATGTCATTCAGTTTAACCAACACACCGACAACATTTATGGATTTGATGAATCGATTATTTAAGTCACTTCTAAATATCTTCGTGATAGTATTTATTGATGACAACTTGGTGTATTCTCACTCATGAGTAGAGAACGCGGATCATATGAGAGCGGTATTACAGACATTATAGGATCGCAAATTGTATGCTAAGTTCTCTAAATGCGAGTTTTGGTTGAAATCGGTGTCTTTTATGGGTCATGTAGTGTTGGATGAAGGCATCAAAGTGGATAGTCAGACGATCGAGGCGATAAAGAATTGGTCGAGGTCCACAACTCCTACAGAGGTGCATAGTTTCTTGGGCTTGGCAGATTACTATCGGAGATTCGTAGAGAATTTTTCTTTCATTTCCGCATCACAAACAAAGTTGACTCATAAAGCAGCTAAGTTCCAGTGGTCATATGCTTGCGAGAAGAGTTTCCAAGAGTTGAAGAACATGTTAACGTCAGCACCTGTTCTAGCACTTCCTGAGGGATATATTATGTATTGTGATGCTTCCAAAGTAGGGTTGGGATGTGTTCTGATATAGCATGGAAAAGTTATTGCGTATTCTTTGAGGAAACTAAAGAAACACGATCAGAATTTCCCCACCCATGATATTGAGTTAGTGGCGTGATTATGTTGGAGTGGTGTGATTATGTTGTGGATCCAAGGAACCGGGAAAGGTAAGAACACTGTTGAGTATGGCAACATTGAGATGATGATACGCGGGGATCGAGGTTGTATACTTGCAATAGATATTATTACAACCAACAACTGGGCTCCGAAGGGAAATTCCAGATGGGTATATGGACATCGCGGATCCCCCATGGGTGTAAGATCATAATAAAAATTTGACGTGTTGTATACGGGATGATAAAGGTACCTGGCATATGTATTGCATTCACATTCATACATTTATCCATACCTTAATTACTTGTGGGGTGATAACGTGGCATGGACTGGTTATTGTAACGTGAGCGATTTCCTTATTAAACAAGTTTATATGATTGAATTCATTATGTGAACATATTTGGCTTATGTGAATGACTTGATCTTAGTGGATTGGCTGTGTGTTACACCTTATGAGTCAGGGTACTCATTGTAAGTCTTATCTGTGTCGGTGAAGTCATTTGCTTGTACTGATTGGAGAGTGGTAGAGTTATTGGTAAGAGTCTAGTATGGATTGCAGTTATAGTTGTCAGGGTGTTGTTGTCATGTGGTCTTGCCTACATGCTACATAAGTGCTTAATTGTTGCCTTGATAAATAGAGTTTTAAGATATGGAAATTGCATAGAACTTATGGAAAGGGTATAATGGACTAAAGTTGTCTTTCTTGTAATCGGATGTGGCTAGACTTAGGTTCGAACTAGAGATAATGACCGTTCATCAAACGTCCTCCTTATAAGATTATATGCTGGAAGGTTTAGGTTAGCGGGGTAGCGTACTATGTGTCTAGATAATAAGTCGGGTTTAATTGGGGTGATAATGCTCTTTACGTGAAATAGATGACTTAAGTTCTAACTAAACCTTGTTGTGATTGAGTGTTTATATGAATTACTAGTCGTGCATGATTGCTAGTGTTACATGACTTGTGTATCCCCTATGGACTAGGTGACTTGTTGACTATATGAACTATTATGTGAAAAATGTGACCTCATTGACCTTGGAACTATTATAATAGGATTATTTGTTGTAACTTGATATTTATATCTTTTTGTATATCTTTCATCGTTGTCAGCCTATAATGTACATGGAGTACGTTGTGTACTCATTCTACGTTTGCTGCATCTTTTACGTGTATGCTGGTATTCAGTTATTTAGGTTGCAAATTTGAGCACGAGGAGCCGAGGCCGACTACTCATTTCAGTGGCCTTAGCTTCTATCTTATGGAAATTGTCTCCTTCATTCGGAGTAGTGTTATATTTCTCATTCAGTTGTTGTATTCGTAAAGTCCTTGTATAAGTCAGACTAGGTTTTGGGAAAAGAAGGTTGTTGTATGAATTCAATTATTTTTTTATTTAAAGGATTAGGCATTTTATATTGTAACTCATTCTCTTCCACATTTATTTAAACCTTCTAGAAGGTTGTTTAGATGTTGATTCGCCTACCAGGGGGATCATGTAGGTATTACCACGATGCCTGTTATTTGGGTCATGACAATAGCTTTTGCTAGTATTGCTGCACCGCACCAACGAGCCAAAACGCATATATGCGAGGGTCGGCCCGTAGGTGCGATGATGGCTGGTGTCGTCTATGGTCGCACCTGTGAGGTTTTTTGCGCAGTGGCAAAGTCGCACCTGCGGTCTTCGGTCTTTTAAGTGAAGCCCGCACCTGCGAGGTTTCTTCCGTAGGTGCGGTGTCGCACATTAAAGTTTTTTCACACTTTTGTGAATATCGCTAAATTAGAACCCTTAAAATTCTCAAGTTCAATTTTAGACATCATTTCTCACCTACTTCAAGTTCTAAGCTTAGTTTTGAGGAGATTCAAAGGGGATCTGATTATTTTACTTTGGAGTAAGTTTCTAACCTTGAGTTATTTATTAAACCATGTTTCCTTTCATTTGTTTGTAGATTAAATCATGTTTATGGTTAGAACAAAATCCAGGGTTTTAACCGAACTTCTTAATAGGGTGTTTTCATGGAACTAAATACCAAGATCTAGACTTTGTATATTGATCCTTTAAATTTTTATTGTTTAATATATGGGTAAACTATTTCCAGACTTGAATTTCCCATTTCAATCCATGATTTTGATATGAGATTTAGGGTTTTTTCATAATTGTTTTTTTATAAATTATCTAATTGAAGGCCTAATTGTGATTAGTTTTCCATCAAATTTAAGAATATGACTATCTAGACTATTTGGTACATGTTTCTAAACTAAATTTCTAATTTTTCCCTCGAGGGCTTGAGGTCACTTTTGAGTTGCGTTTTAGATTTCATTTGGAAAAATAATTCAATGGGTGTTTTTAGATTTGTATTTTAACATAGAATCTATAATATCTAGACTACAATCGTTCTGAAGCTCTCCGGAAGGGTAAAGCAATAACGTGAGGGTTTGTGGCACCCGCTCGACATTAAGGTAAGTTATGGTTTACTTTCTAGACTCTGATTGAGAGCATGCGTAGCTTATAATTATTGAGGGGTATTGAGCGTGATGGGGGTCCCATCTTAGTGAGTGTGATGAGCACTTGGGTGGGTACCGGTGTATATTGTTGGGTATTTAGAATATCGGGGAAACATTTGAGCCTTCGGGCGTGGTTGTGGTGTTAAATTCCACTTAAGTTGGTGTCGATAGTTGTTTATGTGGGTTATGATAGTCGTGATTAACTTATACCCGTTATGTGAATTGTCTTACCTCATCACTCTATGTCTTATAAATATGGAAAGGTTGATCTTTGGAATCCTTGTGGAAATGTTGGTACTAGGGCACTTGATTATTTATCTCATATGTACATGATTACTCTTCTCATGCTTCCATAATGATTGTTTTACTTGTTGCACACATACATTCATTCATTCTGATATTATGAATGAGATGGATCTTGATATGATATGCAGGTTAGTTCGATGAGGCTAGAATGAGAGGTAAAATGATATTGATATGAGATGAGACTACTTGATAAATGAGGATGTGATTATGATATGATGCTCTACTAGTATTCGGAATCATATAGTTGGTTGTGAGTAGTATATGGACTATGAGCCCCCATGGGTCATGACTATGTGGAAAAATTCAGTAGCATGTGTATACCAGATTGATTTGGTCTATACATTGCATTCATATGTCATCATTCATTTACTTATTATGTGATCTGTGCATACTTGATTATCCATGTTCTGGAGAGGTTAAGTGTTAGACAATAAGTAAGTTCAAATGATAGTTATTTGTGAAGTAGACTCAGTTTTTATTTGTGGTACGTGTTTTATTATCGTTGTCAGCCTATGATGCCTACAGGGGTACATTGTGTACTTATACTACACTTGCTACATCTTTTATTTGGATGTAGATACAGTTTCTTCTTCCAGCTCTAGGTCTCGTGGCTGATTCCCGATGCAATTCTTTGGAGGTTTACAGGGTGAGCCATTCGTCCTATCAACAATCCTGGATCTCCCTCTATCTTACTGCTTTTGTTTTATTCTTCTTCCAAGACAATTATTGTAATTCAGACTTTGTAATATTTATTTAGATGCTCTTGTACAATTTTAAACTAGGTTTTGGAGTTGTAATATTTGGATAATTTCCGCATTTCATATGACTTATATTATCTATGGCAAGACATTTTAAAGTAGTAATATAATGTTCAATTCCGCTCATTAATTGAAATTAAGTAAACGATTTCAGGGATGTTCCGCCTATCGGGGGATAGTATAGGTGCCATCATGATCTGTGAAATGGATCGTGAGAAGTTGGTATCAGATCTCCATGTTCATCGGTCTCATGGGTACAAGACAAATGTCTAATAGAGTCTTGCAAATTGGTACGTTGACGTCCGTACCCATCCTCGAGAGTCTATAGGACATTTAGGAAACTTCCCTTCTTTTATTCCTTTCGTGCTAGTTTGTTCAAAATTGTATATGGCCTTGTATTTCCTATTCTCTCACAGATAGTGAGGACACGTGCAAATGCGACTAGGGATGAGGTACCGGTGCCTACGACTGTAGCGCGGTGTAGAGGTTGTGGTAGGGGTAGACCTCATAGAGCGGCACTGGCTAGGAGTAGAGCACCAGTGGCTGGCCACACCCGTGCTAGATCTTTGTCCAATGAGCCAGAGGTTGAGCATTATGATGAGACTTTTGAGGAGGAGGAGATGGGACCAGCAAAGGCTCCTCTAGAGATTATTGTCACGCCAATGCTTGAAGGATGTCATGATACGCATCTTGAGCCTTCTTGAGGGTTTGACCCAGACATGTGTTCTTCTAGTTACTCCAAATGGGTCTCAGAACAGAGATGGAGGTCAGACTCCGGATCAATATCGTACTTCGGAGGCACATCCTGCTGCTAATGTGGCACCCCAAATTGATGATATTCTAGTACCAGATTTTGACCCTCGACCAGTCCATGGTCCAGTTATGACATGCGAGGAGCAGAAGATGTTTGAGTAGTTTTCCAACTTGAAACCTCCATGTTTCAATAGTATACCCGAGGAGGATGCCTATGAGTTTATTATGAGTTGTCATAAGAGGCTTCACGCATTGGGTATTGTGGAGTTGCACGAGGTTGATTATGTTGTTTTTCAGATGATCGAGGATGCCATGCAGTGGTGGACGTCCTACATTGAGTTTTGGCCAACTGGGTCGGCTCCGTTCACATTGACTCGATTTTATCATATATTCTTAGAGAAGTATGTTCCTCACAGTCTAAGGGAGAGGATGAGAGATGAGTTCTCGAGTTTAGATCAGGGAGGTATGTCAGTCATGGAGTATGAGTCCCGATTTCATGCCTTATCCCGCTATGCAACACCGTTGCTCCCTACTAAAGCGGAGAGGGTCAGCATTATATGAAGGGATTGACCATTCAACTTCAGTTGATGACATTACAGCTAGTAGCTTCTGGAACATCGTTCCAGACGGTAGTGGATCATTCCAAGATGGTTGAGTCAGTGAGGAGTGGGTCTCAGGGGAGTGCTAGCGACAAAAGCGCTTGTAAGTTTGGTAGTTTCAGTGGCTCTTCTTCTAGAGGCTGGGGACAATATGGAAGACCCCACCATCACTAGTCTGGTCGCCTTATTCAGTCAACACTCTAGATTTTAGCAAGTGGCCCTTTGAGGCACAGTGGTTACCGTTTGGGGCAGACATCTTATAGTTCTTATTCTCGATTTTCAGATCATGGAGGGCATTTTGGTTCATACATGACAGTTCAACAACCCATGTTGGGAAAAAATTGTTATGAGTGTGGTGGGCTAGAGCATTTTCAGAGAAAGTGTCCCAGGTTCAGATAGGGTGGGGCTCAGCAGGGTTTTAGAGTTCAGACACCCAATCCTCCAGCACAGTCAGTTAGGGGGGAGGCTCGCAGTCTAGCAGATGTGGTCATCAGTCTTTTTGGGGTGGTACTCAGTGAGAGGTGGAGCTCAGGCAGTCACGGGGGTACACAATCGGACGGCAAACGTGCCTATTTCTATGCTTTTTCAGGTAGACTAGAAGCCGAGGATTCTGATACGGTGATCACAATTATCATCTCAATCTGTCATTGGTCTGCCTCCGTATTATTTGATCAGTGTTCTACTTTTTCCTATGTGTCCACTTATTTCTCTATGGATTTTGATATGTTATGTGATATGTGTTACGGTTTACCTTTACGCGGGGCATAAAGGCTAGTTTATAACTTGTGAACTCTTGGATTTATTTATTTTTAGAGTCGCCACTTAATTTATAAAGGAAATTAAGAAAACCATGTAAAAAAGGGGTTTTCATCTTTTAAAAGAAACATCCTAAATAACCAGTGTTCGAGATAAGTGTTCAGGTGATTCCCTAGGGAAGGTGTTAGGCACCCCGGTATTAAGAATCCGCAGAATACGGTTGACCTTTGAGTTTTAAAATAACAAATTTGCTTAGAATGTTTAAAAATATTTTATACGTATATTTGTCATTCAAAATCATCTTCCTTTCTTTTTGATAACATACTTCATATACTTGATGTCAACCTCATTTCACTGGTTATACTTTCTTGGCAATGAAAAGGAGGGAAATTCATGCTGGCCTTGTTCAGTAGCGATATCAAGGTTGATGAACTGGTATTGCAGACTTATGGCTATACTCAATAAAAGATTATAACCCTGTACTGATCATGAATTCAGAAAAAATATCAAGGTATATCAGTTATTACCTGTGTTGTGGTGTGAGCTATTCTATCCCATTTGTTGTAAGTACCCCTACTGGTATTTGACCACTCGCATCCATCCCGTGTTAGAATTAGTGAAAAATCAAGTTTAGAAGTTTCAGGTATGAGAAAAATGAACATTGAGATGAGGCGAAATCATACCCGGCCACAAAAAAAGCATATCGACTCATGTGGTAAGTTATGCACCTTGGTATCATTGTTATGTAATATATATAACTTCCATAAATTCCCTAGGTTTCCATCTGCATAGGAAAATCTGGCTTATATACACCCTTCAATTTATACTGGTCAGCAAGTATGGTAGGTGTTTTAAGGATTAAAAATAAAATCCCGTTAAGTGTTCTTCTCCTTTTACCATCTATCATCATTGGCATATTTTGGATCACATACATCTATATCACATTAATTGAGCAATATCGGAAAGAACCTTTGTGATTTGGGTGAGCTCCGCTGGCAATTACATTCCACCTACATAGCATACACCAAATAACTGAATGGTAAGTGGCAGAAAAGCTTTACAACCTATTAAATTTGTTACCAACTACTAAAAGCTTTCTGATACAATTTGATAAGTGCTTTCAGAAGAGAAGCAAATCATGGAGAAAGTTTGTCAGATTCATCTTTTGGTGGTTCGGGAAGAGGGCCGTGTGACATTCATTTAGAGTTTGTATATTTCAAAATGCCTATATCGGTAACTCTTTGCCATTGTGATTGGTTCACAAATCTGGCACTTGCAACAATGTAGTAATTGGAACTTGAGTTTTGAACCATGGTTACCAAAAGGAAGTATGATTGTCCGACGACATGTATGGATAAGCTAGTATAGTTATAGTGTATGCTTCTGCCAAAACTAGGTTATGATTAAGGTTGACAAAATTAGCCCAAATCCAAATGACCCGTCCAAGGTTTTATGGGTTTGGGCAAGAGTGATTTTGATGATGGGTTGGTTTGGGCTAGCCCTGATCCATCATAAATCAGCAGCCCAAATGAACCTATGATGATGCACAAACTTGACCCACGAAAATGCTCAATCTTAAAGATTAGAGCTCCACTCTAGGTTAAGATTTTTATTTATAAATAATTATTTTAAAAATCTTTTATTATTTCAGAATAATTAAAATACATCAACGCACCCCAACCACCCATCACACTATTTATCCACTCTACCCCCTCCCGTACACCAACCCCCGCTCAAGCACTTCACATTTCTTCCCCTACCTTGCCTACTTCACTCCACCCCTACCCACCTCTACCCCACCTACCCCATCTACCCCAACCTCCCGCCCTATCCCCACCCCCACTTGCCCTACCCCATTCTCAAAAATAATTTATAAAAAAATATGAAGGTTTTTCTTACCTCCCCCCTACCCACACCTACCTCCTCCACCACCCACCCTATTGCACTACCCCATCCTTAAATTTCTATTTCATATTTTTTTACTTTTATAAAAAATATGAAATTTTTTTCTTCCCTCCCTGTACCGCCCTAACCCCCACCTACCCCCTCCACCCCACCCCATCCTCAAAGTTCTATTTCATATTTTTTGTTACTTTTATAAAAACAATTATTAAATTTTTTTTTTCTTACCTCACCCCCTCCACCTCTCCACCCCCATGCCCTACCCCATCCTCAAAATCTATTTTATATTCTTTTTACTTTTATAAAAAAATTATAAAAATATAAAAAAAAATCTTACATGCTCCTCCCTACCCCTCCTCCACCCCATGCCCTACCCCCTCCTCAAATTTCTATTTCATATTTTTTTACTTTTATTAAAAAATTATTTAAAATATGAAATTTTTTTCTTATCTCGTACCCCCTCCACTCCATGCCCTACCCCATCCTCAAGTTTCTCTATGGATTTGGATATGTTATGTGATATGTGTTACGGTTTACCTTTACGCAGGGCATAAAGGCTAGTTTGTAACATGTGAACTCTTGGATTTATTTATTTTTAGAGTCGCCACTTAATTTATAAAGTAAATTAAGAAAACCATGTAAAAGGGGGTTTTCATCTTTTAAAAGAAACATCCTAAATAACCAGTGTTCGAGATAAGTGTTCAGGTGATTCCCCGGGGAAGGTGTTAGGCACCCCGGTATTAAGAATCCGCAGAATACGGTTGACCTTTGAGTTTTAGAATAACAAATTTGCTTAGAATGTTTAAAAATATCATCGTTGGCATATTTTGGCGTATATCATCATTGGCGTATTTTGGATCACGTACATCTATATCACATTAATTGAGCAATATCGGAAAGAACCTTTGGGATTTGGGTGAGCTCCGCTTGCAGTTACATTCCACCTACATAGCATACACCAAATAACTGAATGGTAAGTGGCAAAAAAGCTTTACAACCTGTTAAATTTGTTACCAACTACTAAAAGCTTTCTGATACAATTTGATAAGTGCATTCAGGAGAGAAATAAATCATGGAGAAAGCTTGTCAGATTCATCTTTTGGTGGTTCGGGAAGAGGGTCGTGTGACATTCATTCAGAGTTTGTGTATTTCAAAATGCCTATATCGGTAACTCTTTGCCATTGTGATTGGTTCACAAATCTGGCACTTGCAACAAAGTAGTAATTGGAACTTGAGTTTTGAACCATGGTTACCAAAAAGAAGTATGATTGTCCGACGACATGTATGTCTAAGCTAGGGTAGTTATGATATACAGTGTATGCTTCTGTCTAGGGCTGGCAATGGATCGAGTGGAGCTCAATCCGCCTCCACCCGCCAACCATCCATCCACCACCCAACCCATCCATCACCCTATTTTTTCTTCATCCACATCCGATCCACCCATCATCCATGGGTGAATCGGGTGTTTCGTGGATGAAAATTATAGCACAATTAGTTAATCACCTAAAATATAACATGAAAAATCGGTTTCGGAGAAAATCAGGCCGTTATAGTAAAATATTGTTATAACGAATGATAATTATAGAGTATGTATGATCTTTGTAATGCGAGGATGATAAAGATGGAAAATTATTTGTAATATTTTGAAATTCCACCCGATATAAAATGAATAAAGGAAATTATTCTTTTTTAGATTTTGAAATTCCAAGTAAATGTTTTGTTTCTCTCAGGGAGAAAAATAGAAATTAATAAGTAGATCAAATTAGTATTCATTTGAATTTCTCAAATTAGAAATGATATTTTTCTTAAAACGTAAACTCCACATATCTCATTTAGATATTCTTTCAAAAGTGAAACAAAAGATCTATTCGTTCTCTGTTTTTGTTTTTTGTTGAAAAATTGTATCTAGTGTTAGTAGGATGACTTCAATCACAATTACATCAAGAAATTATATCAATTTGTTGCACTCCGGGTTTGCCTTTTGAAGTTATTAAGAAGACTTGCAAAATCTTAACTAGGAGAAGTGTCGGGTGGATGGATGGGTCGGGTGGTGGGTTGGATGTATGTCCACCCGAATCTGACCCAATCCGTCACCCGATTAAAATCCGTGTTTTGTCGGATTTTCGTCCATATAATCAGGTCGGGTGGATCGGATATCCATCGGATCAGGGTGAAATTGCCAGCTCTACTTCTGCCAAAACTAGCCCAAACCCAAATGATCCGCCCAACCTGTCAAATGTTTCATGGGTTTGGGCAAGAGTTATTTTGATGATTGGTTGGTTTGGGCTAGCCCTGATCCATCATAAATCAGCAGCCCAAATGAACCCATGATGATGCACAAATTTGACCCACGAAAATGTTCAATCTTAACGAAGATTAAGATTTTTGTTTATAAATAATTATTTTAAAAATACTTTTATTATTTCAGAACAATTAAAATACACCAACGCACCCCAACCACCCACCACACTATTTATCCACTCTACCCCCTCCCATACACCAACCCCACCCAAGCACTTCACATATCTGCCCCCTACCTTGCCTACTTCACTCCACTCCTACCCACTTTTACCCCATCTACCCCACCTCCCGCCATACCCCCTATCTCATTCTCAAATTTCTATTTCATATTGTTTTTACTTTTATAAATAATTTATAAAAAAATATGAAGGTTTTTCTTACCTCCCCCCCTCCCCCCCCCCCACACACACCTACCCTCTCCACCACTCACCTCATTGTCCTACCCCATCCTCAAATTTCTATTTCATATTTTTTTTACTTTTATAAAAAATATGAATTTTTTTCTTACCCCTCCCTATCGCCCTAACCTCCACGTACCCCCTCCACCCCACCCCATCCTCAAAGTTTTATTTCATATTTTTTTTTTACTTTTATAAAAAAAATTATTAAAAATATGATTTTTTTTTTCTTACCTCACCCCCTCCACCCCCACCCCCATGCCCTACCCCATCCTTAGATTCTATTTTATATTCGTTTTACTTTTATAAAAAAATATAAAAATATGAAATTTTTTCTGACATGCTCCTCCCTACCCCTCCTCCACCCCATGCCCTACCATCTCCTCAAAATTCTATTTCATATTTTTTTACTTTTATAAAAAATTATTAAAAATATGAAATTTTTTTCTTACCTCCTACCCCGTCCACTCCATGCCCTACCCCATCCTCAAATTTCTATTTCATATTTTTTTAATTTATAAAAAAAATTATTAAAAATATGAATTTTTTTCTTACCCTCCACCCCCAAACCCCCTGCCCTCCCACACCACCCCGATGTTTTTATTTTATATATTTATTTTACTTACATATAAAATTTTATTGAAAAATGAAAAAAATTCGTACCCCATCAATCAACCCCCCTCCCCTGCCCCTCCACTAACTCCCGCCCTCCCACCCCACCCCTAAATTTTCAATTTTATATATTTATTTTACTTTTATAAACTTTTTATAAAAAATAAAAAAATTTGCCCCCACCCTCACCCGAAGTTTTTACTTTATATATTTATTTTACTTATACAAAAATTTTATAAAAAATGAGAAACTTTTCTTACCCCACTACCCACCCCCCCCCTCAACCCCTCCACTACCCCTGCCCTCCCACCCATTATTTTATATATTTATTTTGCTTTTATAAAAAAATTAAAAAAATCTTTAAAATATTATTCTTATTTTAAAAATAAAGATATGAAAGAGAGATGGATTGTCCTAACATGCATTTGGTGGACTATTTGGGAAGAAAGGAATCAGATATGTTTTGAAGACAAACAAGGCACCATGCAAAAGTTGAAGATGAATTGCTTAGTCCTTTTTCTATTTTTGGTGTAAATGTGAATATTTAGTAGATGCTGAAGATATTCTTTGATGTTCTAGCTGATTGTTTGTAAGAAGGAATGCATGTAGGAAGTTTACTTGTATTTTACTTTGTTTCTACGGGACTATACAGCTTGTGTAGTATACGTGTTATATATTAAATTGTTATCGGCTTATCATTATAGAAAGAAAAAAAAAAGGAGAACAATTCCTGGAATGAATTTTGATCTTTTAATAGTAGAGGGAAGAAAGGAGTGATGCAGCAATACAAACAACAGGATTCGGGGGGTAAGAATGTTCTGAAGTCAACTGATTCTAAGAAAATGAATAGCATTAATGGACTACAAGGAATTGAACCACTGGAGGAAGCGCTGCTGAATTCTCCGGTGACAGCAGTGAGGTCCACGACGGATACAGCAATTGAGGCAAGTGAAAGCCCGAAATCTTGGGCTGATATGGTGGATATTGAGGAATTTCCCAAATTGCTAGGTACACAAGTAGCAGGTGATGCACAAGGTACTAGTTGGAGTAGAGTAGTAGGTCCAATTCCAGGTACAAGTGGTATGAAATTGCAATTGGACGAGGCGGCTTCAAAGATGGTGAAAATCACACTGGAGGATGTGATGGATGAGGTGGAATACTTGGCAACATCAGTAGTTTGTTACGTGCTAGGGTCCAATCCACCCCAGACGGTAATGGATGGGGTTTGCAGACGAATTTGGGGTCAATTGGGGGCACACAAAGTGGCGCATGCGAATAGGGGAGTGTTTTTTATTGAGATTTGAAACAATGGAGTCGACAAATATTGCAATGGAGCAGGGAATCCAAATGTTTGATCGTAAGTCTGTGATTGTTAAACCATGGGCACCAGGGATGAAACTTACGAAGGAGGCTATGGAGAAGATCCCGGTCTGTATACGCTTGTTTGGATTAGATATCAAATATTGGGGGCCAAATGCTATTGCAAATATTGCTGGGATGGCAGGGAAACCAATTCGTACAGATAGTGCCACTGCATTGAAGGAGAGACTTATATTTGCAAGGGTATTGGTGGAAGTTATTCTCAATAAGCCACACCCTGTCAGTCAGTGTGATATTTGAGAATGAAAATGATTGTGAAATTACACAGGAAGTGCACTATGAGTGGAAGCCAATTTTGTGTCCACATTGCAAAAACTATGGACATGAATTGAAGGATTGTAGGAAGCATTTGAAGGAGGATGAAGTCAGGAAAGGGAAAATGCAGGAGAAGAAGACAAGGGGCAAAATGATACAAGGTCAGCCCTCACAATAGGAGAAGCATGGAACTGAACAAGGAGGGGGGCAATTCCAATACAATAATAGAGGTGCTAAGTATTCTAGTAAAGGGGAGATGAGGGAGCAGCGAGTGGTACCAACTAATAATAGATATGAGACATTGGAAGATGAAAAATAGAATGAAATGCATAAGAAACAACAAGTTGCGACTGAGGGCCATAAAGCAAAGGATATTCCAAGCTCCTCTACCCCTAAGGAGGAGCAAGGAAGAGGTGAACCTGAAAGGGAGAAGGGGGAGGTGATGTATCCTTTCTCATAGATATATTGGGATTTTGGAATACCAGGGGACTAAACAACCTTGCCAAACAGCAGGAGATGCAGTTGTTTATGAAGAATAATAAGGTGGGGTTGTTTGGTCTGGTGAAAAGCAAGGTTAAGAGGACTAAGTCTCAACAAGCCTCTCTTAACTTGTGCAACGAGTGGTCATTTAGTACAAACCTGGCTAAACATTCAGGAGGCAGAATATAGATATTATGGAAATCTCATGTCTATGAGGTGGATATAAAGGAGTCTACTGAGCAGATGATACATTGTGGGCTGGTGCATGTTGGAAATTTACTGATGTAGAATTAAGTTTATCCCATTATTTATGACTCGAACAATTGGGCCCCGTACGTCGGAAATATCATTTCCACACACGTGCAATCTTAGTGCCAAGTATCGTAAATTTCGTTAATGAAAGAGATATTGGTACGTAAGTGAAATGTTTGAGACATAGACTGATGGATAGTTATTTGCTAAATGACAAGTGTTCCACGTTGGTAAACGAAGGAAGGATTGTGCGAGGTGTAAGATGGAACGGTCGGAAAAGGGCCGCACAGCTGAGAAGGGCCGCGGCACCGGAGCGCCGCGGCACCCCCTAGCAGCTCCGCGGCGCGTGACTGTAAGTTTCGTCGGCTTTCTAGTTGAATTAGCGCCGCGGTGCTTCATGGGCAGTGATTGCTCGACGGAATCCCAAAAGTCTTAGCTGTTGAGGGGGTTTCAATGGCATTGAATCCACCCAATAATGGCCATCACTTGGACCATTATGTTGCTGCATTACTTGGGGGTTAAATGTCATCCATTACATGGAAATTGATTGCCATTGTGGGGCATTTGAAGAGGCCATCTTGCACACCTATAAATTGAAGTGTTGGCTCAATTCTATAGAAGAAGGGATGAACATATATGAACATATGAACAGAAAAACAAGTTCATAACACCACAAAGAAATCAGAATTTCCTGATAGCAATCCTTCTCTTAGCAATCTTCATTATTTGTGTTCTTTGCTGAGATCATTTGTGTAGGCTTTGCATACTTGATAGTTTGTTGTTTCATCTTGGGAGACTATTGTCCACACTTCCGTAAAGCCTATATACGGGGGCAATCTTGTCTTAAAGACAGAGAGTCATCTCTCGACTCAGCCGATGGTGTTGTGGTTTATCTAATTGATTGCTAAGTGTTTCAGGTGTTAACTTAACAGACGAAGGACTCTAATCGTTCGTATTCTCAGTGGATCTACAAGACACAAGTGTAGCAGTTCATGTTCTTGTATTTCCGAATACAAGTTCTATATTTGAAGTTTCATTCAAGATCAAGATTTTGACAACTTGTTGTTGTCCTCATTGTTGTTTATCCTTTCGATCACTGTAATAGTTATTTACTATTCCCGTTGTTGTTGTACATATTCTAACAATTTTAAGACAAGATTTGTATTAGTGATTCAAAAGATGTTGGTCGACAAGTGTGTGACCAAATCTGGTTGTGGTTTTCTTCTTGAATACAATTCTGTTGAAAGCTTTGCTAACAGTTCAAACCACAACCGTGCTTTCAAGATTGGGTCTAGTTATGGTTCTGTCTTTGACGACAGTTACAAATCTATTTCCGTCAAAGGAGGAATCTCTGAATCTGATGCTGAGCTTCAAGATACTACTGATAGTCATGCTAGTACGGCTAAAGATCAAGGACGAGTTGGTGTCAACACTTCCGAGCGTGGTGGAAACAAGTGCCTACGAGAGACTGATGATGTTAACTGGGACAAGAGGAGAAAGCTGAAGATGATGTTCTATCATGTAGCCAAAGGCCTATATCTGTCCCAGACAAAGGATCCGAATTATGGTAAGGAGGATATAGACACTCAGTCTAACTGAAGTGGGCTAGAATCCAAAAGGTCTAAGTTAATCCTTCCTTATCAATAATATGTTTAGTTAATATCTGAATAAAAGTATGTAAAAGCAAGGCTGGAATATGAAAGTGTTTTCATTAAAAATTTATATTCCCTACACTCTAAAATCAGATAGTGAATCTCCTTCCCTCCCGGTTAAAGATTGGACTATTGTAAATAAACTTAAAAGATCTGTTCTTTTGAGTGTAATTATGACAAGTGTGTAAAGTATGTTCGCACATACGAAGGAAAGAGATCCACTGACGGTGCCAAAATTGTTACCACTCTTAAGTAAGCGCCAGGGATTTTCCTGGGCACCAATCACAAGGGAAGAAGACTAAAAGATAATGTCTTATCTTAAGACGTTGAACCTGTCATACTATCTGATAGAAGATCATTCATTTGATAGAATGATATTGGACACTCAGTCGTACAAAGCCTACGGGCAACTGGAGTGGGCCAGAATTCATTTGATAAGATGATATTGGACACTCAGTCGTACAAATCCTACGGGCGACTGGAGTGGGCCAGAATTCAGTTGACAGAAAAGTAATGGACACCTAGTGAGGTGGGCCAGAGTTTTCTAGGTCTTAAATGATTTGAAGGCCAAAAGAAAGGCAGAAAAGAAATTGGACACTCAGTCTGCCAAAGCAAATGGAGTGGGCCAGAGTATCCAGATCATATATGATCCGGTTACGCCCTAACCACGGGTAAGAGGTTGTTCATGTGAAGCAACGTCACCTCTAAAGTAGAAGGGGTTGGAGAGGTTGTCCTCAATAGGACTTCAGGGAATGGGATCACTCTAAAAGGAGGTGATACATGTCCCAAACTTGGTTTAAGGGACGCTGTTGGTCAAGCTGGTTTGAGACTAGTCCAACAGGTCTGTAATAACTAAGAATGGTACAGTATGTCTGTAGCTAAATGAATGATATATTTGTAATCCGTGCATCTATGCCATCATAGATTAAGACATGTTAAATAGAAAGTCATTCAAAAGCTAACGAAGTTGAGATTGTTGCCTTCTGTCGACATAAACCCTCAAAATGAATGTGAGGTAGGCGAAGAGGCAAAATCACATTTCCAAGTTCCGTCAAAGGAATAGCGAAAAAAGCACCGCTCCTCTAGAACTTAGTCACACCTACATGGGTGATTTGAAGTTTGTACAAAATAGAGGGGGGGGGGACAAGTACTTTGTGACCTTCATTGATGATAGTACAACGTATTGCATCCTTTGTTTGTTGAAAAGCAAAGATGAAGTTGTTGAAGCGAATAAGCGCTACAAAGCAAAAGTTGAAGATCAACTAAGCCTACAGATTGAGGAATTCGTAGTGATAGAAGGGGAGAATGTGAAGCATCGTTCATTAAACGACTGCTCATTACTCACCTCGGTCTAACTGTGTTAGCCAAATGCAAAGTCGTACGCCCAAAATATGTGGGGCAAGGCGATCCTTACCGCTAATGTGATTTTTAACAAAACTACGCATAAGGATAAGGATAACTCTCCGTGTGAAACATGAAAAAGATCTCACATACAAATGTTGTGATGTGGGGTGGCTTGGTAGAGGTTGGAATACCGAAACAGGTCTAGTTGGACCTAAGACTGTAAATTGCATATCCACTGGATCTGCAAATAACAGTAGTGTTTATCGCCTCTTGGTGTTAAAGAATGCTGAATTCTTTGAAGATAACTTTCATTGAGAAGGGAAAAAGAAGTAATTGCTCGAGGTTAACAAGAACCCGCGAGTGCCTGACTGTCTGAAACCAGACATTCCAGAGCTACAGGACTTGGAAGTTGTTGATTATCCGGAATTTAATATTCCAGATCTACAAAACTCAGGGATTCTAGATGTTGAACTGAGACGGAGCAAAGAGGGGACAAAGACTTGTTCTAGGCGTTCTAGCTTGTATGGTTGAGAACAAATCATGGACAATTAACAAATAATTGTCATCTCCACAAGCGCTGCTTTGGAAAGAAGCTACAAAGACAGAAATGGATTCCATCATATAAAACCATACTTGTGTAATGGTTGATCTTTCTCCGGGAAAAGAACCTTTGGGTTGTAAAAGTGGATACTCAAAATTGACTACAAAGTAGATAGATCTACTGATGAGTTTAAGGCCTCGGATACTTGTACATGTGCTCCCCTGTGAATTGCTTAACATCCAGGGTCATTGCAGTCTTGCGTGGCATGGATGCTGAAACAACCTTTCTAACCGGAGAGTTGGAAGGGGAGGATCAGAGTTGGTTTGCCTGACTGTTGGGTTTCTTCCTGAACTTTCTTTTTGGTCCAAGAAATGTTTACATTTTGGTCCTGGAAGTTTCATATAAAATAGAAACAATGAATCTGATAACAGAAACATTGACTCTGAAGTTAGAAAGCCAATAATTAGGAATACCAACAGTCTGAAAGTGGAAGTCATAATGAAACAAAAGTCTCGATATGAAAGATATGGGTATCACAGATGACATCTTAGGAATTGGGATTTCTAAGACATCTAACGGACTGGTCTAACTCCAAATGCAGTTGTGAGATAGTTGACAGTCTCGTTGAAGCCACCAATGGATATGAATCATAGAACTGATTGGAATCATGGTGCACCCATATACAAGGAGCGATATATGCAGGTCACATGTAGTTCAATGTATTGTATACACTACAACCGACCTGGTATCGGCCTACAAAGCAGATCAGTTGAACTAAGGTTCACTCGTGATTCTGGAAATGGTCAATAGAAGGCGTTAAGTCGAATATGACGATATCTAAAATATTCGCTTATCTACGGATTATGGTATTCTGGATGTCCAGCAGTTCTGGGAGAACACAGTGATGCAAACTGGACATCGGATATGAAGAACACCAACGCCACAAGTAAATATTTATGGTGGGTCTTGGAAAATCCTCTAAGCAAACTTGCATCGGCCGATTCATGATAGAATCGGAGTTTATCGCTTTATACAAAGCATGAAAGAAGTTGAGTAAACTTCACGACTCCTTAGAGGACGTCCCTTAGTGGGAGAAACCCGTGCCATCAGCAGTTATACACTGTGGCAAGCCGGTCGGCTTTAGAAAGGGCACGGATGACGGTGTCTGGACATATCTGTCGAATCTGTCGGAGACATGAGACCGTATGGCAGTTGATCCTCATGGGTGTCACATTCTTGATTACTAATCAAAGGATATAGCGGGCCCTTTAACTAAGGGACTACCCGAAGATCAAGAGTTTTGCCTATCTAGGGGAATGGGCTTAAAACCCAAACGATACAAACCTTTGCGATGGTAACCCAACCATACTGACTGGGGACCAAAATTGTGATTCAATGGGAAAACTAAGCTGCAAAAGGTTCAGTTGAGCGCTTCGGTGGAAGCAAGAGCACTTCGAATTATGATTTCTGTTTAACAAACATGAATCCAAAGCCGTTCCCGCGATAGACATTAAAGTGCTACCTACATGGTGGGTAAATGTTAAGCTTCCAAACCTTTAACGATCCTCAAACGGTTGAGGTTAAGGTTGGAGAAACTTTTAATGATTCCTAACACTTGTGAAGTGGGGTATAGCAGGATACCTTGTAGGAGATCACCTATTTAAGTGAGAGAACAGGCCGCCTCAAAGGAACGCACTTAAGAATCCAAGTGTGTCCACGGCCACAACGGACAGAACAAAAGAAGAAACGAATAAAGGGGAGGTATTGTGTTGGTACCGTTGTCTTGGATTACATTAAATACTGACGGTTCAATACATCACGTTCACCGCGCAGTAAGTAAGTCTGATGGTATTCAACTAGGGAAGGTTCAAAGCGGAAGCTACCTCTCTTGATGCAATATCTTTTCGTTGAAAGATTGCTGAACGTAGGCACCTTATGTATGCGACAAAATCTCTTTCAAGAGGGGATTGTTGGAAATTTGCTAATGTGGAATTAAGTTTATCTCATTATTTATGACTCGAACAATTGGGCCCCACACTTTGGAAATATCGTTTCCACACACATGCAACCTTAATGCTTTATAAGTAGTGACTGCTCGACGGAATCCCAAAAGTCTTGGCTGTTGAGGGGGTTTCAATGTCATTGAATCCACCCAATAATGGCCATCACTTGGACCATTATGTTGCTGCATTACTTGGGGCTTAAATGTCATCCATTATATGGCAATTGATTGCCATTGTGGGGCATTTAAAGAGGCCATCTTGCACACCTATAAATTGAAGCCTTGGCTCAATTCTATTGAAGAAGAGATGAACATATATGAACAGAAAAACAAGTTCATAACACCACAAAGAAATCAGAATTTCCTGATAGCAATCCTTCTCTTAGCAATCTTCATTATTCGTGTTCTTCGCTGAGATCATTTGTGTAGGCTTTGCACACTTGATAGTTTGTTGTTTCATCTTGGGAGACTATTGTCCACTCTTCCGTAAAGCCTATATATGGGGCAATCTTTACTTAAAGACAGAGAGCCATCTCTCGACTCAGCCGGTGGTGTTGTGGTTTATCTAATTGGTTGCTAAGTGTTTCAGGTGTTAACAGACGAAGTACTCTAATCGTTCGTATTCTCAGCGGATCTACAACCCACAAGTGTAGCAGTTCATGTTCTTGTATTTTTTAATACAAGTTCTATATTTGAAGTTTCATTCAAGATCAAGATTTTGACAACTTGTTGTTGTCCTCATTGTTGTTTATCCTTTCGATCATTGTAATAGTTATTTACTATTTCCGTTGTTGCTTTACATATTCCAACAGTTCATAGGGCTTCCAGGAAGAGTTTTCATGTTACTTTAGTCTATGCATTTAATGACATGGCATTAAGAAGGTGGTTGTGGCAAGACATTAGGAGAGTTCATGAGTTCAGGCATTGTATTAATGTCTGTGAATTATGATACTTGAATTAATCAGGAGCTTATTTCACATGGTGTAATAAGCAAGGTCAAGAGAGAAGAATTTATAGTAGAATAGATAGAGTACTCACAAATTGTGACTGGGTGACAGACTTACCCGACTCAGAGGTGAAATTCATGAACGCAGGGGTGTATAATCATTCCCCTGGTATTCTAAACTGGGAAGGGAGTGCAAAGGTTCAACATGTTTTCAGATACTTTAATATGTGGAGTCTTGATCCTCAGTTTAAAAAGAAGGTGCAGGAGGGATGGGATACTGATAAGAGGGTAACCAAGATGTATGAATTAGTGGGCAAGCTGAACAAGTTGAAAAGAGTCTTAAAGGGGTTTAACAAGTCCAAATTCAGTGAGGTTGAGAGGAGAGCAGATCAATGTATGACTGACCTGAAAGAATTTCAAATGTTACTTCAAACCAACCCAACTGATGTTGTACTGATAAGAGAAGAAAAGAGTTTGGAAGACTTGTACTTAACATGGAACAAAGCTAGAGAGCAATTTTTGAGATAGAAGAGTAAGGTATTATAGCTGACACAGAGATCAGAATACAAAGTTTTTCCATGCCATGCTGAAGGCTAGGAGGAATGCAAATAGAGTGTTCACAATCATGGATGATCAGGGGAGACAGCAAAATGAACTAAAGGGAGTTGCTACTGCATTTATAGAGTTTTATAGCAAGCTACTGGGTACTAAGAAGCAGGATGGGGATCATGTCTGCATGGCACTGGTGAGGCAGGGTCCTATATTGCAAGAGGAACAATGCAGGCAATTAATTCAGCCAGTGGCAGGGGAGGAAGTAAAGAATGCACTGTGGGTAATTCAGGGTGACAAAGCACCTGGACCTGATGGGTATAGCAGTCAATTCTACAAGGATAGTTGGAAAGTGGTAGGTGATGATGTTATAGCAGCAGTGCAAAATTTCTTTAATGTAGGAAGAATGCTGAAAGCCATTAATTCTACTTTGATCACTGTTATACCAAAAAGTAAACATGTGGAAGGGGTGGGGGATTTCAGACCCATTGCTTGTTATAATACCATTTATAAGGTGATCTCAAAGGTGTTATGTAACAGACTGAAGCCTATATTGCCTACTATCATATCTGGGAGCCAAAGTTCCTTTGTGGAGGGGAGGACAATAGTTCAAAAATATTGATATGCCCAGATTTAGTAAGATTGTATAAGAGGAAGAACTCAACTAAGAGCTGCCTACTTAAGATAGATCTTAAGAAGGCTTATGACTCAGTGGAATGGGATTTTGTGCAAGAAATGCTAGAAGCTCTGAACTTTCTCCAGAAGTTCATAGTTTGGACAATGAAGTGTGTTACTACTACTCAGTATAGTATTGCTTTGAATGAATGGGTGCATGAAAATTTCAAAGGGGGGAGAGGATTAAGGCAAGGGGACCCTATATCCCCCTTGCTCTTTGTTATATGCATGGGGTACCTTACAAGAGTTTTGAATAGAGTTGGGGAACAACCAGGGTTTGAATTCCACACAAAGTGCAAGAGTATTAGACTGAATCATATGTTTTTTGCAGATGACATGCTTGTCTTCTGTAAAGGCACATTTCAGTCTGTCATGCTTCTCCTAAGAGGGCTCAAAACCTTCTCAAATGCCTCTGGGCTGCAGGCTAATGCTGGGAAGTCAAATGTATATAGTGCTAATATGGAGCCTCAGAGTTTGGAGGATATTTGTAGTGTCGCAGGGTATCAACAAGGAAAATTACCCTTCAACTACTTGTGGTACCAGTATCCACAAAGAAGCTTACAGTAGGGGATTGTGAGATGTTGGTTGATAAGCTAGGGGCATTCAGACAGAGTTCAGCTCATAAATTTTGTGCTGATGCAAACACATACATATTGGTCTTCCATATTCATATGAAGAAGTTGATAGCAATCTATAGGAACTTCTTAGGGAATGGCAAAGAAATAACAAAGAAATCTCCTTTGGTGGCTTAGGATCTGGTGTGCAGACCTAAGAGGATGGAGGACTGGGCATAATGGATAGCATAGTGTGGAATGAAGTAGCCATGGCTAAATATGTTTGGAATGTTGCACAAAAGGCAGACAATTTATGGGTGAAATGGGTTAATCATGTGTATTTCAAAAATAAAAACTGGTGAACTTATGTGCCATCTAGTGACTGCTGCTGGTACTGGAGGAAAATATGTAATATCAAAGACAAGTATAAACTGGGGTATGTGGGCAATGGGTGGCTGAAAGCTGATGGAAGGTACTCAATACAGAGTGGGTACTATTGGAGGAAAGGGGAGATGGAAGTGTGGCATGGAAGCAGGTGGATGTGGAATACTCTCAACACTCCCAAGCCTTGTTTCATTGGGTGGTTAGCAGCTCACAACAGGTTGCTAACTAGGCAAAGGCTGAAGAGAATAGGCATCACAAATGATTAAACTTGTGGATTATGTGGTGATGCAGTAGAGAGCATAACACATTTGTACTTTGTGTCAGTTCTCAAGTACATGTTTGGCTAGATTAATGGATTGGATGGGGTTGAGATGCCAGAATACTGAGGTTACTAGCTTGTGGAGAAGGTTGACCAGGAGCAGGAGAGGCAAAAATTGCAGGAATTTCATAAATGCAGTCTTGGTGGCACTGGTGCATAGCATATGGAGGGCTAGAAATGCAGCTATATGGCACCAGCAAGTGCCACTACCCATACTAGTGTGTGACCAGATCAAACAAGAGGTGCAGATAAGAACAAAGAGTAAGAGGAGGAAGAACGAATGTCGACATGGCAGGCAATGAATAGAGTTAGGCATGGCAACGGATTGGATCTGGACCGGATCCTACTAGATTCAGATCCAGATCCATTTTTCATACCTGAATCCAGATCCATCGAGTCCATAAAAATCAGATCCAAATCCGGATCCATTGGATCCACCGGGTCCACGGATCGGATCGGATCTGGATCCACATGTAAAAAAATTTGCCTTGCTAAGAATGTAACCTTGCTATTTTTTTTTTTGAATTGACAAACGATTTTTACTTAGCTAACAGTTTACTGTGTTTCAATTTTGAAATGTTCATATGAGATATTTTGTTTGTTGTCTCGTTTTAATTGTGAGTTATTAATTGAAAATGTTGGACAATGACAATAGTTGTGGAAAATGCTGATTAGTATTTCCATAATGCAGAACTTGCATGTGCTTGGAATCGTCACAAATGAAGTGAATATAATTTTAACTACTTGTCTATGGAGATGTTAGTCATTCACTAATATAACATTGATTTTATTATCGAAGTTACCTCTTTATTTTTTTATTTTTGAGTTAACGCGGGGATAAATTAAACTTGTTGTGAGAATTAAACTTGCAAGGATGTGCTTAGAAATTCTAAGAAAATACTTATAAAACTACATTCTAGGTTATGAATATATTTAATAAAAAACAGATCCACGGGTCGGATCAGGACTTGATACGGATCTCAAATACAAGATCCAGATCTGATCCGTCAGAAATGGATCCAGGTACGATCCGGATCCGTCGGGTCCAAATTTTAAAGATCCATATCCTATAAAATGGATATGGATCCATCGAATTCGGACCGGGTCCAGGATCCACTGCCATCTCTTACTATACATAAACATACACACTTAGCTTAGATATATAGGTTACTTATTTGCTAGAAGTTATAGTACGAGATCAAAGGATGTTGAGATATCAAGTATAGCTTATGTTAGATATACATAATATACACACAATATACATGTGTATATTGTGTATATTTTGGTTGTCTATTTGGCTCTCGGGTTCCTTGTATTACCGTGTATGTAGTAGATAGTTTAGGTAAGGTTTTGTAGTGTAATTAGTATTGTACACTTACCATAATATTTGTATTAACATAATTATATAGTTAGTATCCAAGTAGAATAAGATTTTAGGAGTAGAATAGGAATAGAATTCTGCTATTATGGAAATATGTAAATTGTATATATAGTCTTTCAATCAATGAAAATAATCAAGGGATTATTTCTTTCATGGTATCAGAAGTCTAGGTCAAACAACAATTTCTCTCCCACAAATTGTTGTTTTTTCGGCCAAGCCTCTACCGAGCCCTCCTCCTCGAGTTTGCCATTGTTTTCCGCTCTCAAAATCTCTCTTCCAAATCCCTCTATCACATATTGTTCTTTCGTTATGTCTAGGTCAAAGAACACGTTTCACCCTGCCCTTGTTGTTTCTAACATCAAGAATCATATCCCTCTATTTCTTGAAATAGAAAACGTCCAATACGCGACGTGGGCCGAGTTGTTCAAAATTTATGCTCATTCGCATTAAGTCATCCATCACATAATCACCGTGGCTCCTGATGATAGGGAGGTGCCTACACGCGAGGATGATCCTAAGTTATGGACAACACTTGATGCCATCATCCTTCAGTGGATTTATTCTACTATATCTACCGACCTATTGCAGACGAATATTGAGCCAGACGCTACGGCGATGGCTGGATGACATATTCCAGGATAATCAAAATTCCAGAGTTGTTACCCTTGAACAGGATTTTTCCCACGTCAACATGGAAAATTTCCCGAACGTTTCAGCATATTGCAAAAGGTTGAAAGAATTGGTGGACCAACTCCGCAACGTTGGTGCGCCAGTTAGTGAAGATCATCTTGTTTTACAGATGGTTGCTGGCCTATCCGAGGCCTATAGTGGCGTTGGAACTCTCCTTCGTCAAAGTAATCCTCTTCCGAGGTTCTATCAAGCCCTATCCATGCTTACCTTGGAAGAAACCGATTTGGCTAAAAAGGCGGCTACTAATGCTAGTCCCGTGGTCATGATGACATCCTCCACTAATCCTCAATTTTTTTGTGACAATTCGAACCAAAACCGACCTCACGGGGGCGGCAAAAATGGCTGGAAAAATAATGGAAAAAATCGCGGGGCAAACGCGGCAGTTCCGGCAGTAGTCGCGGTGGCCAAAACAGTGGCGGTGGACCCCATCCCGGTTACAGTGGGCCACCGGCCCACTGGTCTCAGCCTTGGGCCTCTGGGCCGTGGTCTTGGACCAGTGGACAGTGGCCCTACGGCCCAACTCCACAAAATATTCCAGCCACTAGCCAGTGGGCTTCCCAGCATCCTCGACGGCCCACTGTCCACTGGGCCAGTAGTTCCAGTAGCAGTTACGCGCTAGGGCAGCATGCAGGAGTTCTTGGGCCCCGGTCCCCGCAAGCCCACCACGCAGTAGGCCCCACTCATATCGATATTGAGGTCGCGATGCACACACTTGGTTTGACTCCACCAGACCCGAATTAGTATATGGACACCGATGCCACAACCCACATGACATCCGATTCAGGTACTCTCTCGTCTTATTCCAATTTGAGCAACCCTCGTGGCATAATTGTTGGTAATGTTAATTCTGTTCCAATTCGTGGTTATGGTCATAAAACGTTATCTCCCCCTCATCCACCCCTTATCTTGAAAAACACCCTACATGCCCCAAATTGATTAAAAACTTAGTGTATGTCCGTAAATTCATTACTGACAATTCCGTTTCTATTAAATTTGATCCATTTGGATTCTTTATGAAATATTTCAAGATGGGGAGTCCTCTCATGAGGTGTGATAGTAGGGGAGATCTTTATCCTATCACACCCAGTTCCGGTCCATCGAGTCAAGCCTTGCCTTCAGCATTTGCAGTCATTTCTCCTTCCTTGTGGCATGCTCGTCTTGGTCATCTGGGGTCATCTATTTTGTCGTCATTAGATAAAACTAATTTTATTTCATGTAAGGGTACGCGTAATACTCCAACTTGTCAGTCTTGTTCTTTAGGAAAAAATGTTAGGTTGCCATTTGTAGACTCAAAATCTCATACTTTAATGCCATTTGATATTATTCATAGCGACTTATGGAAGTCTCATGTTCTTAGTTCTTTGGGTCATCGGTATTATGTTCTTTTTTTGGATGATTATTCTAAGTTTTTATGGACTTTTGCAATAGCGAAAAAATCTCAAGTTTTTTCCATTTTCTTAAAATTTAGAGCTTTCATTAGAACCCAATTCAAACGGGAAATAAAAAATATTCAGTGTGATAATGACAAAAAATATGACAATGGGGTGTTTCGGGAATTCTGTACTAACAATGGGATCTATTTTCGTTTTTCTTGTCATCATACGTCTTCACAAAATGGGAAAGCCGAATGCAAAATTCGTACCATAAATAACATTGTCCGAACTTTATTGATTCATGCTTCTGTACCCCCATCTTTTTGGCATCATACTCTACAAATGGCTACATATCTCCTTAACATTCTTCCTTCCAAAGGTTTGATGTATTCTTCCTCCCTACAAATTTTATATAATAAAACATGTTCGTATTCCCATCTTAGGGTCTTTGGGTGCTTGTGTTATCCGTTATTTCCGTCCACCACAATTAACAAACTTCAGGCCAGGTTTACTCCGTGTGTGTTTTTGGATTTTCCGTCTAATCATCGTGATTATAAATGTTTTAATTTATCCTCTAATAAAATCATCATTAATCGCCATGTTATTTTTTATGAATCCAGTTTCCGTTTGCTAAGGTTAGTAATCCCGGGCCTAATTCATATAATTTTTTGGATGATGGTGTTTCCCCAAAACGTATTCACTATTTTTCGGACGTGTCCCGCACCCCAACTCCACCAATGGGCCACTGCCCGCTGGTCCTCCCCAAACAACGTCGTCTCCCAATCGGGTCCAGCAACTGGGCCATCCATTCTACCCAGTTTTGGCCCAGTTTCGGGTACTGTTTCCGTGTCCAGTGTTGCCCCAATTCCTATGCCCAGCTCCAGCTTCAGTTCCATATTTGGGCCAGCAGGCCCACTTCCTGCTGGCCAGTCCGTCCCGAGCCCCGAAAATTCCCACAATCCACCCGCCTCTGTCCCGAGTCATAGACCAGTCACTCGTAGTCAATGGGGGATTTTTAAATCAAAAAGACATTTTAATTTACATTCTAATGTTCTTAAATCACCCTTACCCCGTAATCATGTGTCTGCATTAAATGACCCGAATTGGAAAATTGCTATGACCGATAAATATAATGCTCTTATTGATAATAAGACGTGGGAGTTGGTGCCCCGTCCATCTAGTATTAATATTATTAGGTCTATGTGGATTTTTTCTCATAAGGAAAATTCAGATGGTTCATTTGCCCGACATAAGGCACGGTTTGTAGGTGATGGTAAGACTCAGCAGGTTGGTGTGGATTGTGGTGAGACGTTTAGACCGGTGGTCAAGCCGGCTACCATTCGCACTGTGCTTAGCTTAGCTCTTTCGAAGACATGGCCTATTCATCAGTTTGATGTAAAGAATGCTTTCATCCATAGTGATCTCAAGGAAACAGTCTATATGCATCAGCCTTTGGGATTTAGGGATCCTAAACATCCTCATCGTGTATGTTTGTTGAAGAAATCCTTATATGGGCTTAAGCAGTCTCCACGGGCCTGGTATACGCTGTTTGCCGACTATGTTTCGACTATTGGGTTCACTCACAGCAGGTCGGATAATTCCTTGTTCATCTATCGTCGTGGTTCATCCTTGGCCTATATTCTGTTATATGTGGATGCTATTATTCTGAATGCCTCTTCAGATGCCTTACGCCAGTCTATCATGACAATGCTCAGCTCTGAGTTTGCTATGATAGACTTGGAGCCCTTGAGTTATTTTTTGGGGATTGCTGTCACTCGTCATGCAGGTGGGTTGTTCTTATCTCAAAGGAAGTATGCAGCTGAGATCATTGAGAGGGCTGAGATGTCATCCTGTAAGTCCACTCCCACTCTAGTTGATACTAAGCCTAAGCTTAGTGCCGCGACCGGCGTACCATATGAGGATCTGACCCGCTATCGCAATCTTGCAGGGGCCTTTCAATATCTTACATTCACGAGACCAGATATTACGTATGATGTCCAGCAGGTGTGTTTGTTTATGCATGATCCCAGAGTTGAGCACATGAATGCACTCAAATGCATCATTCGGTATATTCAGGGTACGCTTGACTATGGTTTGCATTTATATCCTTCCTCGACGTCCACACTTGTCTCGTATACAGATGCGGATTGGGGTGGTTGTCCGGACGCCAGACGGTCTACGTCTGGCTATTGTATGTTTCTTGGTAATAACTTGATCTCATGGTCTACCAAACGTCAGTCGACAATGTCCCGATCCAGTGCCGAGGCCGAATATCGAGGGGTAGCTAATGTGGTCTCGGAATCATGTTGATGTGGTCTCGGAATCATGTTGGTTACGTAATTTGTTGTTGGAGTTTCATTGTCCTATTCAGAAGGCAACCTTGGTTTATTGCGATAATGTTAGTGCCATCTACCTTTCTGGTAATCCGGTTCAGCACCAGCACACTAAACATATCGAGATGGACATTCACTTTGTCTGCGAAAAGGTTCCTCGTGGTCAGGTATGCGTCTGCCATGTCCCGTCAAGGTATCAAATTACCGACATCTTTACGAAGGGTTTTCCATCGGTCCTTTTTAAAGATTTTAGGGACAGTCTCAGCGTTCGAAGACCGCCCGCTCAGACTGCGGGGGTGTGTTAGATATACATAATGTACACACAATATACATGTGTATATTATGTATATTTTGGTTGTATATTTGGCTCTCGGGTTCCTTGTATTACCGTGTGTGTAGTAGATAGTTTAGGTAAGGTTTTGTAGTGTAGTTAGTATTGTACACTTACCATAATTGTATAGTTAGTATCCAAGTAGGATAAGGTTTTAGGAGTAGAATAGGAATAGAATTCTCCTATTATGGAAATATGTAAATTGTATATATAATTTTTCAATCAATAAAAATAATCAAGAGATTATTTCTTTCAGCATAGGATATTGTAAATTGTTCTGTTGTATGGTGACTAATAAAATCTTTCTTTTTTACCAAAAAAAAGGGAATGAAGAACTAGCTAAATGCCATACTTGGTGTGAAATATGATAAAATCCTGTACCGCAAGTTATGCCTAAAATTAACCACTAGGCCGATGGACAAATATGTATGGGCCCGGGGCGTCACACATCATGTAAAAAAGAAAGCTTTGGACCAAAAATATTGGGAAAGCTGGGATGATTTGGTGGGGGTATGTTTTTCACATAGATGAGTCAGGGTAACTGTTGCTGAAGAAATCATAGATTAGTCCATTGTATTTTTAATCATACTTAGGGTTCCTTGGGATACTTTGGTACCCTTTAGAGGTTAGTGAGAGAACGGATAAAATCAGTCTTTTTTTATAGCTCACTGGTTGGCATTTTATTGAATTTTCTGTAAATAGTTTTTCCGATAATTTTGATAATGTTGAAAGAGTTTAGATTTGGATTTCCATAACTAAAGCTATAGAGTAACATAACTTGTTCGTTACTAAATGTTTCCCTTTAAAGAAGTACATAATTTAATTCTTGATAAATGTGTATTGTCATTTATAGTGTATACATGCACCAGTAACGTCTCATTTAATATATGTTTCTGCAATAGCATTCTTTAGAAGATTTAAAGCTTTCATAATCCTTAAACTTGTAAAAGGAATTAGAGATCACATGAAGAAAGGAACTCATTGTGGTATAATGAAGGGAGGACTCCTTGAAGTTTTTGTTGTAAGTGCCCGAGGCATTAGCCACTCCAATATTATTGGTAAGGATTATACCTATATACATTAAAGGTTTAAAGAATTTGTATATTATCAAGTGTATTTTAATATTTTATAGTAGGTAACTTGTCTCGTATATGTTTCAGGTTATTAATCTACTTATTGTGGACATTTTCTACTCTCTCTGTCCCAAAATATGTGTCGTTTTCCTTGAGTCAATTTAACTAATCATTGCAGCAAATTGCATTAATTCAACTCAATATTTTAAAATTAATATTTAAATATTTAAAAGCTATACGAAAAGTACTATACATCACAGTTATTTTATGTCAATATGATAAAAACATATATTTAAAAATATTTGTCAAATTTCACATAGTTTGAATCTCCAAAAATTAAAAGCACTAATAATTTGAGACAGAAAGAATAGTTACTAGGTTGGGCAAATGTGTAATGTGTTAGAAGTTCTTTTATAATTGTTATAATGGGAATATGATGAGGTACAACTTCTTCTTCTTTTTGTCACCCTTTAAGTCTTTATATTTACTGATTATTACTTCTATTTTGTACAGGGAAACCATCGTATTATGTGATTGTTGAATGTGTATCTCAATCCTACAAAACAAAAATTTCCTCGGGTTTGTTTTTTGTTCCTATTCTTGAATAACAATTTACTTTAACTTTTTTTTGGTTTTCCCACACGGTGTCCGGTACCGCATTAAAGTCTGATTATATCCGGATCTATGCCGCGTAGAGCAAATTTCTGAGGAAAGCGCCTAGATTAACTTGTAGTATAATTTGGCAAAATATAGGGCCTTTTGTTTCCTAGTTTTGGAATTTCATTAGTATCCTTGATTGACAACCTTCCTTAATGGATTTCATAAGAGAACTAATAGAAGTATTTTTTAGTATATGATATTGCATGACTCTGTTTTTTGTCATCAATTGTTGTCCAAGTGCATTTTGCACCAATACCAAAATTAATACTCCCTCTATTTCTACTTGTATGCCACTCTTTCTATTTTTTTGCAATTTTAACAATTTTCACAACTTATAATAATTTTAATTTATTAAACAGTTCAAGATTTAAACTTTGATGTTATATCAGACAAAGTTGTTAACAATAGATATTTACAAATTCAGTAATCAACTCATATATGTCGACATGTCGTTGCTACGATGACAGTAATACTCAGATCCGTTTTTCTTAGTTAATTGCTATTTAATGCAGGTAATCGAAAGGAAATTTTGTGGAATGAGAAGTTAAAGTTTGAATTGCCAACTAACAAATTAGAAGAATGTAACTACCTTAAATTAAAAATTATGGACGAAGAGTTCTTCACAGCTGGTGAATTTGTCGGTGAAACCAAGTAAGGACTTACTTGTTACTTGACTCTATTTCAATTATATAATTTTTTATGGCTGATATTGCTTTTTGTATAATATTATATAATTATATAAAATGAAATGAAAAAAATTTAAAAATCTCTATATTTTCTAATGACATATAAATATAAAATTAAAATACTTTCACAGAATATTGAACATAAAGTAAATGTATAACATGACCAAAATTTAATTCCAATTAATTAGCATAACATAAAAAAAATTCTTCCATTATGTTGTATTTTCTAGGCCTGAACGAATTTTAAAAAGTGATGAACTTTTTAGACATCTTTCTTTCATGTAATTTAAGGTTTCTCAGCCCTTCTTATCATTCAATTATCATAAATTTACACCTACGGACCTACTTATGCTTCTAGAGGTTGAAACAAGCGACCTCCTTTTATTTTACACAATTTACAGTCTTTAAGATTTTCTATTTTCACCAGAACCAATAATCTAGCAACTTCCTAACTGTCCTTTCCCCCCTTATTATACCACTAGTTGTTTAATTGAAACTGTATTTTGGTTTTTGTTTCTTGTGATTCAGAATTAATCTGAAAGGAATAATTATGGAGGGGAATGAAAAGAGGTTCATTGAAGTGACACCAGCTGCTTATAATGTGGTGCTTGAAGATGACACATACAAAGGGCAAATAAAAGTGGGGCTCCGATTCACTCCTAGCAATGTATGCATCTTTAATTAATTATTTCATAATTGAAATTGGCATATTACTATTCTTTCTATCTCAATTTCTATGCTATCTTCGAATTTCAAGAGTTTAAAATTTTAATTTAACTGTGAATTCAGACATGAAACTTAAATTTTGTAAATAAAATTTACGTATGTAGAAACTACGTAAAAGGTATTATAAATCACAATAATTGACAATTCAAAATTGATAGTGAATATATTTCCATATATTCGCCGTATATTCTGTAATATTCTGTAATGCCGCCCACCACCCTATTTTTTCTCTCCCTCTTCCGGCGCCAAACTGCCAGTATACCACCGGTATACCTCTGCTATACGCTGATATACAACCGCCCCAACCCTTCTATTTCTCTACCAGGCATGTATACCTCTGGTATACAGTTGATATACAGCCGCCCCAACCCCTATATTTCTCTACTAGGCCCGTATACCTCTGGTATACAACTGATATACATCCGCCCAACCCCTCTATTTCTCTACTAGGTTTTGGCATCCCTCATAGCGTCACCCGCAGCCCACATAGCTTCTACCGCTTCCTCTTCCTCAACACCTGACAGCACAAATCCTCTTCCCTCTTACAATCCCAACACCTTTCATCCGGCTTTCGCCGCAACCAATATCAAGAACTTCATCCTGTTGATTCTTGATCAAGAGGATGGACAATACGCGTCGTGGGTTGAACTCTTCCAAATTCATGCATGTGCTTACAACGTGCTTGATCACTTTGATACCACCTATCCCCGCCTACCCGACGTCGACAACATGACCTGGAAATGACTTGACGCCATCATCAAGCAGTGGATCTATGACACTATCTCCAAGGATTTTCTTCATACTATCATGAAGACCGGAGCTTCGGCTCACGATTTATGGACACGGTTGGAGGAAATTTTTCAAGACAACAAACATACACATGTCGTGTATCTTGAGGAACAATTCAACACCACCCGTCTTGAAAATTTACAAATATGGCTGACTACTGCAAACAATTAAAATTGATTGCCGACCAATTATCTAATGTGGGTACTCCAATTTCGTACACAAAGATGGTTTTGCAATTGATTAATGGTTTACCGAAAGGTGAATACGACACACTTGCAACGATGATCCAATAGGTTGATCCCCTACCGAGTTTCAACAAAGCATGGTCCTAATTGCTATGAGAGAAGACGAGACGAGCGAAACAAGATGAACACAATCCTAATGAGTTGGTGGTTGATTCCGTCGCGACCACCGACCAGCCACCACCGCCGCAGAACAACCGTAGTGGCGGCAGAGCCAGAGGCCACAGAGGTGGCCGGAGAGGCAAAGGAAAAGACCGAGGGGGTCAGGCCAATGCACCCAGCCAGCCACATCAAGCCCAACATCCAACACAATTGGCCGGCCCACTGCCCTGGCAGATTTATGGAAACTGGGCCTCAACCCCCAGCAACTTTCCAACAACCGCGACCCAACAAAAATAGTGGCAACAACCGCGACCCATTATTCTGGGAGCCCACCCAGCGTCACACCCTGGCAGCCATCAGACCCATTTTTCCGCAGCCTATCAGTCAGCAATCGACCCCACTCCAACTAACTTGAGCCAGGCTTTCGGCACCTTGAATCTTCAGCAGCCCGATAACGCCTGGTATATGGATTCGGGCGCCACATCTCACCTCACTCACAACTCTGGTAATCTCCCTCAACTGCGTAGTTTAAATACTCCTCAATTTATTATGGTCGGAAATGGTCATCGCATTCCAATTCAAGGGTTTGGCCACACACAAACTCCACCATATCATCCCCCATTCTCCCTCAAACATGTCCTATATGCCCCAACATCATCAAGAACTTAATCCATGTTAGAAAATTTACTACTGATAATTCTGTATCTATTGACTTTGACCCATTTGGTTTTTCTGTGAAGGACCTACGTACGGGAAAACTTCTTATGAGATGCAATAGTGTTTGGGACCTCTATCCTTTCCTATCCACGTCTGCTGCAAGTGTCAATCCTTCCACCTCTCTAGCTGTAATCTCTCCATCAACGTGGCATAGTAGACTTGGAAATCCCGGAGCTCATATTTTTTATTTTCTTAGAAACCGCAATTTAATTCAATGTAATAAAGGGAACCTTACACACAATTTCTACTCTTGTCATCTTGGCAAACATGTTAGACTTCCATTTATGTCATCTTTAAGTGTTACTTTCTCTCCCTTTGATATTATTCATACGGGTTTATGGACTTCTCTTATTACTAGCAAATTGGGTCATAAATATTATTTAGTGTTATTGGATGATTTTTCTCACTTCATATGGGTCTATCTGCTCCAATATAAGTCTCAAGTCTACTCCAAGTTTCTTGAATTTCGTACGTATGTTAAAACACAATTTGAAAAAGTAATAAAACGTTTCAATGTGACAATGGTCGTGAGTTTAATAATTCCCTCTTTCACAAATTCTGTGCGGCTAATGGCATGGTGTTTCGATTTTCATGCCCCCATAATTTTCCTCAAAATGGTAAAGCTGAAAGAATTCTCCGCACTATTAACAATATGATTTGTACCCTACTTTTTCATGTGCTTCTCCCCCTCCCCCCACTTTTTGGGTATATGCGTTAAAAATGACAGAATACATTCTTAATATACTACCTACAAGTACACTCCAAAATAGGACCTCACAGAGATTATATTCCGTCGGATCCCTACTTGTGATCACCTTCGAATATTCGGTTGTCTATGTTACCCAAACTTTGCCTCCACAATCCCTCACAAATTAGCACCTCGTACCACTCCATGTGTCTTCTTGGGATTCCCATCAAACTATAGGGGGTACTTATGCTATGACTTGTCCACATGCAAAACCATAGTATCATGACATGTCGCGTTCGAGGAGAACATTTTCCCGTTTGTCAACATCCAACAATTCCAAGCCACTGATTACAGATTCCTTAATGACCCAAACATCTCACCTCTAGTCCAAAATGCACTACAATTTCCGCCACATCCAGCCGTACCACCCCCACCCCCCCACCCCATCTGATTCGATGCCCCCACTTGTTCCAACCACCAGTGCCCCCGCCATAACCCTACTGCCTGCCGCCATTCCCACCCCACTGCCCCTACCTTCCATCGAATTTTCCTGGACCCAACCCGCCAGCCCCAATACACCGTCACCCACCACACTGCATGTAACAACTATCCCGACACACTGACCATCACCGCCTAGCACCACTGTCCTGACATGCTGCCCGTCACCACCCAACCCCTCTGCCCGACACAATGTCCCATCAGTGACCATTCCTATGCACTAAATGGAAACCTATGCACAACACGGGATTTTCAAACCAAAAGTTCACTTTAACCTATTCTCACCTATTCCTAAAAACCCAAAATTAGCCAAGCTTGACCCGAATTGGAATGCGGCCATGCGTGAAGAATTTAATGCATTAACAAATTAGCACACTTGGGATCTTATCCCAAACCAGAGGGGGTGAATGTAATTCATTGTATGTGGCTTGGCAACAAGAGGGAGTTGATTGTGGTGAGACTTTTAGTCCGGTGGTCAAACCAGCCACCATTCGCACCGTTTTGAGCATAGTTGTGGGGAAGAATTGGCCTATTCACCAGCTTGATGTAAAAATGCTTTGTTACATGGGGATTTGAAAGAAACTGTTTATATGCATCAACCGTCTGGCTTTGTGCATCCGAAGGTTCCTCAGTATATCTGTCGTCTTCGTAAGTCGATGTATGGATTAAAACAAGCCCCCAGGGCTTGGTATGAGAGGTTTGCTACATACATCATACAGATCGGGGTCGTGTGCAGCAAGAGTGATCATTCGCTTTTTATTTTCATCGAGGTACTGACACAACTTACCTTCTTTTATATGTGGATGACATTGTTCTGACAGCTTCTTCTGATGCACTGAAACATGAGATCATTTCCATGCTCAAGTATGAATTTGCTATGACAGACTTGGGCAAGTTGAGTTATTTTTTAGGGATATCAGTGACAAGATCAGCACATGCCATGTTCTTATGTCAGCATAAGTATGCCAAAGAAATTGTCTACGGTGCTAAAATGGTGAACTGCAAGATCATGCCCACTCCTGTCGACTCAAAGTCAAAACTCAGTGCAGATGACGGGGATTAGGTAAGAGATCCCTCTCTTAAGAGTCTCACATGTGCTCTTCAGTATCTCACCTTCACTCGGCTCGATATTGCCTATGTTGTTCAGCATGTGTGCTTGTTCATGCACGCTCCTAGAGAGCCTCACTTTATAGCTCTTAAGTGTATCATTCGGTACTTTAAGGGCAGTCTTGACTATGGACTACATCTATATCCCTCCGCACCGACTAGGTTGCTATCTTACACGGACGACGATTGGGCAGGCTGTCCGGACACCCGTTGTTCTACGTCCGGCTATTGTGTATTTTTTGGGGATAACATTATTTCGTTGTCTGCCAAACGGCAGGTCACGCTTTCTCGTTCGAGTGTAGAAGCAGAATATCGAGGCGTTATGAACGTTGTTATTGAGCTGTGTTGGCTCCGAAATCTCCTTCTTGAGCTTCATTGTCCTTTACGTAAGACATCTTTGGTTTACTGTGACATCATATCTGCTGCCTACCTGTCTCATAACCCGGTTCAGCATCAGCGAACCAAGCACATTGAGATGGATATTCACTTTGTTCGCGAGAAGGTTGCAATGGGTCACGTTAAGATGTTACATGTTCTTTCTTTGTATCAGTACGCAGATATCTTCACTAAGGGGCTTCCTCAGCAACTGCTCATTGACTTCTGATCCAGTCTCAGCGTCCGGCCTCCTCCCACTCCGACTGAGAGGGTGTGATAGTGAATATATTTCCATATATTCACCGTATATTCTGCAATATTCTGTAATTAATAGAAATGTTTAAAAGACATATGAAAAAATTGTGATCAAAGAAGAAATTATTTTACTCTTGAAATTCAAAAAGTGCCACATAAACTAAGACGGAGAGCGTAATTATATTTATTGCTATATATTTTCAATTTCCCTAGTTTATACGATGATTCAATTCTTAATTTTTGCAGAGAACAGTACAAACTGTGGGAAGAGAAAATGTTCCAAAGGAAAATGCAAATGGAGTTGCGCAAATTATATATAGCAAAATTATTAATTTCTGGCAAAACACTTGGTGGAGCAGCTTCTTTACTTGTGAGAATGCTAATAGTACTATTGACAAGAATAAGCCAAATTAGAGTTATTTCGTGTTTCATTTTTAAAAAAAAATAATGTTTAGATAAAGGTATTTTTAAAAATTAATATTCATGTTGTTTTAATTAGGTCGACATGGTACTTGTGGTATTTTTGCAATGAGCTCATTTTGTTTGGCAGTTTTTCAGATGCTACTTATCATCCAAAAAGATTATTAAAGAAAATAAAACTCAAGGAGTAAGTTTTTTTTTTTGAGAATAAACGACTTTACTTCATTGAAGCATAAACGGTCTTAAAGAGTTAAAAATGCAGCAGCATCATTTACAATTCAACTAGAAAAAATTGAAACCCAAATAACTTTTCGTAACAACGAAATAGAAAACTTAGCTAAATTGTGCGCTATCATATTCTAAGATCTAGGAATATATATAACATGTACATCTTTAAAGAAACTCATAAGCTTCCATATATCTTCACAAGTAGTCTCTATCTTTCATGAAACTACACTTTTTTTCATACCATATCCACCACAACTATTGCATCAGACAAGATTTGCACCTTTGACCATCCATTCTCCTTTGTGTTTTCCAACGCTTCACGAATTGCTAGAGCTTCAGCGATGATGGACTTCCTAATAAATTCAATTGGGATACCAACGACTCGAAGTAAATGACCACAGCTATCCATAGCCGCCACTCCCATGCTTGCCATCTTTTTCTCCTTTTGTAAGCTATCATCAACAAACATAACAATACCGTCTTGTGCCACAATAATATTTTTATCATTAGTATAATCCAGTACAAGTACAAGAGAAAATGTAGTAAGCAAATTGTTTTCATATTCATGAAAATCAAAAAGTGCATTGTTTACAATATTGGGTTCACAAATATTCCTGTCAAAGCTCATTGAGTTTCTAGCCTTCCGAATTTGTCACAAGATAGAAATACTTAATTTAGCAAGATATATAGAATCAGGATATTGACTAGCATTAACAAAGATATCATTCCACCATCTAGCAAAATCCATAGTACTTTCAATATTAGGCCAATTAATAGAACATATCTTCCTAGATCAATTGTGCTTTAGAGCATCTAAAAAGCATATGATCAATAGTTTCACTTCCAACACCACAAAGCTTACACACATCACATGTTTTAATCTTTTAGAAACAACATGATTTACATGTTGCACATTCATAATACATTTTTGAATAAAATGCTTATATTTATTTTTAATATTCATAGACCATAAGAAATTTCAGAACTTTTTTTGAAAAAAAGATCGATTACTCGATTGTTATCTATCTCTACAACTTCTCGACATCTAACAATTTCTCTAGCTAATGATATCCCGATTTTACCTCATAATTGCCATATTTAGTATGATGTCAAATAATTTTGTCCGACGACCCAGTAGTAGAAATAGGGATAGAACTGTTACATGAATATCATCCAGAAAAAATCATTTCTGTAAATTTTGCAACTTTCAAATGTGAGTATTCTGGTCTATAAGATCCTTTACTTGTAAGTATATATCCATTTGAGCATGATAAAGTTTAGGCCTAAACCCATAAGAGTTGAGAATTCAAGGATCCATCCAAATTTTAATACAATCTTCAGATCCTACCCTCCATCTACTACCTTTTTTGTAGAAGATCTCTACCCCGGAGAACTCTTCCATATCCATGAGCTAGTAGAAGAACATGTAGCTTTGAGGAAAGAAGTATGTTGAAAATATTCACTTTTGAGAATTTTAAAAAGTAGAGGATCTTCTTGAGTTAAAATTCTCCAAGCAAGTTTAGCCAATAAAGCTTGATTAAAATTTTTTAACTCTCTAAATGCTATTCACCCTTTAGACTTCGCTAAACATAGGTTCTCCCATTTTTCAAAATGCATTTTTCTCCTATCCTCATCATGTCTTCACAAAAAATTAGAGAAAATAGTAGTGATCTCCTTACACAAGTATCGGAAAATTAAAAATATGATAAATCATAAGAAGGAATAGCAGATAAGATAGATATAGCATCACTTCTTTACCTACAGGGCTTAGAAAAATAAATTTTCAACTTTTTATTTTAGTCTTCACTCTATCTTTAATAAACTTCAACATTTTTTTTTCAACTACCGCATGTAAACCTAAATATAATCCTAAGTTATTTCTTTGTAATTGTCCTAACTCCGCAATAATACCATCTTTCTTAAGATCCAGAGTATTTTTACTAAAGAATATAGCAGATTTATCAAAATTCACCTTTTGACCCGAATATTTTTTATAAGTTCTTAAAATTCCGGATATTTTAGCAGCATTCTGGACATTTGCATTACAAAAAACAAATGAATCATCAACAAAGAACAAATGATTAATAGTAGGTCCACCTATCACTAAACTTAAACTTTGTATATCCCCAAGTACTTTCGCTTGATTTAAAGGTCTTGAAAGACTTTCAACACATAGTATGAATAAATAAGGGAATAGAGGATCCCCTTGCCTTAGTCCTCTAGTAGGTTTAACTTCCCCAGCTATATCCCCATTTATATTAAACCTATAAATTGGAGTAGTAATATATTTCATAATCCAAGTAAAATAAACTCTTATGAAAGCTCATTTTAAGAAGTAATTTTTGGATATACAATCACTCCACTCGATCATACGCTTTGGCCATATCTAATTTAAGAGCCATATATTTTTTCTTCCCTCTTCTTTTATTTTTCAAAAGATGAATAAATTCATAAACTAGAACAACATTATCCGTATTCATCTTTTTCCAATAAAAGTAGATTGATTAAGAGAAATAATATTGGGGAGATATGTTTCGAGTCTCGCAACAATAATCTTCACAATAATTTTATATACCATAGAACATAAGCTTATAGGTCTAAACTGACTAATGTCACTAGAACTTTTCACTTTAGGTATCAAAGTTATAAGAGTTTGATTCCAAGAAGGTAATAAACAACCTAACTAAAAAAAGCTTTTAACAGTTGCACAAATATCACAGGATAAAATATTTCAATATTTTTGAAAGAAAAGAGAGTCATACACCCGATGCTTATAGGGGATGCATATCGAAAACAACCATTATAATTTCATCTATGACATCTCTAATAATCTTATCATTAACAGAGTTATCAACTAAAGGAGTAATTAAATTTAAAATGGGATCAAAGTTAGAAGGTCTAGAGATAGTGAATAAATTGTTGTAAAATCTCTCTACTTCCTTCACAATATCACTATGCTAGGAGACCCAATCACCATCATCTAATTTTAGCCATTTAATACTATTACACTTACGCCTTTGGATGGTTTTCATATGAAAGAAAGAAGTATTTTTGTCGCCTTCCTGAAGCCATAGAGCTCTAGATTTTCGCTTTCAATAAGCTTCTTCATTGTTATACGCATGTCCTAATTCTTTTCTAAGAAACCTCAACTTATTTAGATCAAAACCCCTAGAATCATTCTTAAGATTCGCAATTATATTCTTAATATCTTAAATTTTTTTCTTAGAATTTTCCTTTCCTTCTCTAAACCAAGCTAGTATGATGCACAACACTTTTTAAATTTAAAGCTAACCTTGGATTGTTCAAACCTCCCATATATCTATTGCAAGAACGCTCTATAGTCACCTTCACTTCTTCCTTTTCGCTCCATCTTTTATCGAAATAAAACCTTTTCTTCTTCCTTATAAGGCTAGGTACTGTATTTATTAGTAAAGCAGTATGGTCGGAAGCATCCATTTCTAAGGAAGAATATTCGCCTGAACAAATTCTAGTCTCCGATCCGGGGAATCTATTGCGCTATCGAGTCTTTCTTGAATAATACCATCATTTTCTAAAGCACCACCAGGTCCAAGATTTTCACTTAAAGCCTAAATCTACAGCTCCAATATCCCATAAAATTTCTCGAAAATCTCTAAAAACTTTCTAATCCTACCATCTGACTTCTCTGAATTATCAATTATATCACTAAAATCTCCTACCATTATCCAAAGTGATCCCCAACTACTTGACTTAACATTAAGTTCTTGCAATTGAATTCTATGAGTAGCTTTATCGGTATTTAACTATATAAATACACATCAATATTTACAATCAGAAATAAACATCGTGTATATAAGCTTCAATGTAAAAAGAGGATGAGTGAGATTGACATATCTGAACATCGTCATTCCAAAATAAGCATAATCCTCCCGATAATCTCACCGAATTCACAGTAATAACATGTGCCATATTAAGTTTTCTCTGGACTCTTAGCAAAGTTCTTTCCTGATTCAAAAAAAAGTAATTTAGTCTGTTTCAATGTGCACAAGGATTGAACATTCCCTTTTGAATTAATTCTTTGTAGTTTCATTATTTTAATGCAATCTAGATTTATACTAGTTTTAATAACTATTGAAACAGATCTATATTAGGTGTATTCACCCGCACGGGGTATACACCCAGCTAATAGATAAATGACACTTGTCACATTATTTAATTATAAATATTACTACTTAATCATAGTTAACTAAGTATTTTGCACATAATCTTAATAATAATCTAGATTTATATTAGGTGTATACACCTAGCTAATAGATAAATGACACTTGCCACATTATTTAATCATAAATATTACTACTTAACCATAGTTAACTAAGTATTTTGCACATGACCTTAATATTAATATAAAAGTATTCTCACCCTATTTCTGTTATATTTTTAACGATAAGTAGATTGACTATACTTTTTAAATACTTATGTGCCAGTAATTAATCACAATTCGAAGGCCATAACTATTTTTCTTTTCCATTAGCAGCATGATCATGAAAATATAACTCCCTTCTTAGATTAGTTAATTTTACAAATTTATCACCATATTCATTTATTATAATTTTAATAGAAATTAAAATCTTCAATGATCGTATCACCCAAATACATAAACAAACATTGAGTTCTTCATATATGCATTGTTCTTTTTCCAGGAAGCCCGAAGGCTCTTTGTGTTCCTATTGGGGAAATTGTGAGATGATATTAATCTCCCTTGGGGAGTCTTTCATTAATATCAAGGTATATATAGAGTACAATATTCATCTTTTATACAATAGGAATCCTAAGCCTATACAAAAGAGGAATCCTAGTCTTACCATAATTATATTTACACAATATATGAAAATATTCTAATTATGGGTAGGGAATATATTGTTTCCTATATTTACACGTTTACACACCCCCTCAGTTGGAGCGGGAGGAGGCCGGACGCTGAGACTGGATCTGAAGTCAAGAAATAACTGTCTGGGAAGTCCTTTGGTAAATATGTCTACATACTGATAGGATGATGGAACATGTAACACTCTGACATGGCCTAACGCAACTTTCTCATGAACGAAGTGTAGGTCTATCTCAATATGCTTGGTTCACTGATGTTAAACCGGATTATGAGAAAGATAGATGGCAGAGATGTTATCACAATACACAATAGATGCCTGACGCAAAGGACACTGAAGTTCTAACAGTAAATTTCTGAGCCAACAAATCTCAGCTACTACATTTGCAACGCCTCGGCACTGGATCGAGATAGGGCAGCCTGTCGCTTGGCAGACCAAGAAATCAGATTATCCCCTAAGAAAACACAAAAGCCGGAGGTGAAGCATCGCGTGTCCGGACACCCTGCCCAATCTGCATCCGTATATGAAAGCAACCTGTCTGGTGCAGAGGGATATAGGTGCAAACCATAATCAAGAGTGCCCTTAATGTATCGAATGATACGCTTAAGAGCAGTGAAATGAGACTCCCTGGGGGAATGCATGAATAAGCACACCTGCTGAACAGCATAAGCTATGTCTGGTCTGGTGAATGTGAGATACTGAAGTGCACCTGCAAGGCTCCTATACAGGGTAGGATCAGAGACTGGAGCACCATCCATAGCACTGAGCTTAGATTAGGCACCTCTTTGCAGTTCGCCATCTTAGTCCTGTACACAATCTCTTCTGCATGCTTACGCTGACACAAGAACATATGATTGGCAGACCTGGTCACTGATATCCCCAAAAAGTAACTCAGCTTCCCCAAATCAGTCATTGCAAATTCGGACTTGAGCAAGACAATAATCTCATTTTTTAATCCGTCGGAGGAGGCAGTAAGAACAATATCATCCACGTAAAGTAATAAGTAAGCAGTGCTACTACCTCGATGAAAAATGAAAAGTGATGTATCACTCTTGCTGCATACAAACCCAATCTGCAAGATATACCTGGAAAAGCGATCATACCATGTAGACTGCTGGATGGGTGAACCCTGGTGGCTGATGCATGTAGACTGTCTCTCTCAGATCCCCATGTAATAATGCATTCTTCACATCAAGCTGATGGATCGGCCAGTGTTTGCCCATGGCAATGCTCAAAACTGTGCGGATGGTAACCGGTTTGACAACCGGGCTGAAGGTCTCACCACAATCAATACCCTCCTGCTGATTTGTGCCATTAGCCACAAGACGGGCCTTATACCTCTCAAGATCCCCATTGTCTTTGAACTTGTGACGAATTAGCCACATACAACGAATGACATTCACCCCCTCAGGTCTAGGTACTAGATCCCACGTGTGATGTTTAGTTAAAGCATTGAATTCCTCATACATAGCCGCATTCCAATTAGGGTCTTGTTTGGCCAATTTTGGGTTCTTTGGAAGTGGAGAGATGGTTTGGGCAGACAAGTTGAAATGGACTTTGGGTTTGAAGATTCCATGCTTTGAACGAGTTTCCATTGGTTGGGTAGGGACAGTGGGTGGCGGAGTGGTGTCTGAGACGGGGGGTAAAGTCGGATAAGGAGAAGGTGGGGGCGAAGCCTTCGAAGGTGCCGCGGCTCCTGGATCGAGAGTCGCGGCGCTAGAAGGTTGATAGGCTTCTCTGAAGTTTGGGCGCCGCGGTGCCTCAGCACAGGGCCGCGGTGCTGTCGACGGATGTGATGTGACGAGATATGTGGATCTGACAAGTCGACAAGTCATAGCATAGATAGCCCCTATGGTTCGGCGGGAATCCTAGAAAGACACATGGAGTGGACCTAGGAGCGAGCTTGTGAGGGGCGGTGGAGCTAAGGTTGGGATAGCACAGACAACCAAAAATCCGTAGATGATCATAAGAGGGGATTCAATGGTAGAGGATTTCGGTAGGGATCATATTGTGAAGAGTGCTAGTAGGGAGAATATTTAGAGTGTATTCTGACATTTTAGCAGCATAGACCCAGAAGGGTGGAGGGAGGGAGACATGAATCAATAGGGTGCGAATCATATTGTTAATGGTGCGGATGATTCTTTCAGCTTTACCGTTTTGTGGTGAGGTGTGAGGGCAGGAGAAGCGAAAGACCATGCCATTATTGGTACAAAAGCGGTGAAACATAGAGTTATTGAATTCACGACCATAATCGCACTGAAATGATTTTATGCCTTTTCCAAATTGTGTTTGAATGAACTTGCGAAACTCAAGAAATTTGACAAACACTTCCGATTTAAATTTAAGAGGGTATAACCAAACGTAGTGTGAAAAATCATCAAGCAACACAAGATAGTATTTATGACCGAGAGAACTAGAGATAGAAGATGTCCATAAATCGGCATGTATGATATCAAAAGGAGCAAATGTAACACTAGTAGATGATTTAAACAGAAGACGAATATGTTTGCCTAAAGAGCAAGAAACACAATTTTGGGCAAGTTTCCCATTACAAGCAATGAAATTGTTGCCTCTAAGAGAATTAAAAACTGGGACTCCTGGATGACCAAGCCTATTATGCCAAGTTGAAGAAGAAACAGCCGCTAGAGTGACGGGAGAGCAAGATCTGGTAGCGGAGGTGGAAGTGAATGGATATAGATCCCCCGTGCTATTGCATCTCGTAAGAGGTGTCCCCGTATGAAGATCCTGTACAGTAAAACCAAAAGGGTCAAAATCCACAGAGACAGAATTATTACGAGTAAATTAGCGGACAGATATGAGGTTCTTAATCATGTGTGGGGCATATAGGGTGTTTTTGAGGGAGAAGGGTGGATGAGGAGGTTGTGTGTATGAGGTACCATAACCCTTAACTGGAATGCGTTGTCGACTACCAACGTAACATATTGAGGATGCTTTAAACTAAACGGTTTAGGAATAGTACTGCAGACCGGGTGACGTGAGATGTGGCGCCCGAGTCCATGTACCAAGTATTGTCGGTGTTGCATAGAGAGGGTGTTGAACGCCCGACCCAACTCGGTGGGTGTCATGCCGGATGAGGGCACGGGACCGACCTTGTATGAAGTGGGCTGTTGTGTGGGGCTGGAGCGGGGCCTAACAAACCGGGGTAAGAATACGGATTGTATGGCTGCTGGTACTTGGAATGGACTTGGCGTCGCGGCTCTGAACTGGGGCGCCGCGGCTCTGTACTGGGGCGCCGCGGCGCCGTAGACGAACTGCTGAGGAGCCGCGGCCCAGTTGTTCTGCGATCTCTGTTGCTGTTGCTGCTGTTGGTTCTGTTGACCGCGACCCTTGTCAAGACCACGGCCTTCTCTACCATCGCGACCTTTTCCACCCTTGCCGCCGCGGCTCTGCCGTTGTTGGGAGTTGTCTGGTGGCGTCTGATCTTGGGGTTGCGTGTCGACAGCTAACACCTGCTGGGCGTGCTCATCCTGCTTAGCACGACGGGTTTCTTCGAGCAACAATTATGAGCGAGCTTTGTTAAAACTCGTTAGCGGATCTGCCTGTTGAATTATGGTGGCCAAAGTATCATATTTGCCCTTAGTAAGGCCAGAAATCATTTGTAGCACCATTTTATTGTCAGTGACAGGCGTGCCGATGTTGGAGAGTTGATCCGCTAGAAGTTTAAGCTGCGTGCAGTACTCAGAGACATTGGAGAAGTTTTCAAGATGTGTTTTGTTGAACTGTTCTTCCAAATACACGGCACGAGTGTGCTTGTTGTCCTGAAAAATTTCCTCCAAACGATTCCACAAGTCAAGGGTTGTGGAGTCAGATTTCATGATAGTAAGGAGCAAATCCTGAGAGATACTACCATAAATCCATTATTTGACGCTGGCGTCGAGACGATGCCAGATAGAATCATCAACCTCCGTAGGGCGCGGAATAGTGTCATCAATATGGTCAAGCACGTTATAGAGACATGCATGATTGCGGAAAAGTTCAACCCAGGGAGAATACTGGTTGTTTTCTTGATCAAGAATAATGGGAATATGGTTCTTGATGTTGGAAACGATGAAGGGCGGGATGAAACGGGGGTGATGACTTTGTGGTGGGATTTGTGGAGGTAGAGGCGTCAGAAAGTGTGGAAGAATCAGGGATAGCCATTTAGAGAAGAGAAGAAAGGAAGAACAAAACCCGAAACAAGAAGAAAATCCGGGAGGGCCGCGGCGTAGGAGAGGCAGCCGGCGGCTGTGGAAGAGAAAGGTTTTTAGGGTTTTGTTTATTTGGTTCGTGATACCATGTGAGATGATATTAATCTCCCTTGGGGAGTCTTTCATTAATATCAAGGTATATATAGAGTACAATATTCATCCCTTATACAATAGGAATCCTAAGTCTATACAAAAGAGGAATCCTAGTCTTACCATAATTATATTTACACAATATATGGAAATATTTTAATTATGGGTAGGGAATATATTGTTTCCTGTTGGGGAAATGTCAAGTTGTCAACCATCGTTCCTTGGCTACAAAACACTTGAACAAAGCAATAATTAAAAATACTATTCAGCAAATTTTAGAAGCATGAACCACCAAAGAAACTATAGCTACACTTCACATACAGATTTCGGAAACTAATCAAGGCATGTCAACCAGTTTCCTACTCAAAGTCACTTAGTTAAGAGTATGGATGTGATAATCAAATGCTTTAAGTCAATTTCTTTATTCCTAACGAGCTTAATTTGAACTCCCAAAATAATGCAAACCTTCAGAATATGCCAGATTCGATGATCCGATGACGGCGGCAACCCTAACGTTGTGATGCTACTCTATTAATTTTGCCTCATTTTTTAATTATTTTTTTATTGAAAATAGGACTCTAGACCTTAGTTTTTTATCTATGGTTAACTTAACTGAGTTGGGTGTATACGCCCGGTGTGTTAATTTTTACCAAATTGAATTAAGGTCAAGTGAGGTTCACATGTCTTTATATTTGATGAAAGAGATAGTATGGTTCCATATAAGTATTGCGAGGAGTCCTTTTAGAAGTTAACTTAATTTGGATTTCAAAATGTCAGAGTTCTTAGCATTTTGCATCCCTAAATGTGTACTCTCTTTTGTGATTTGCATTGTAATCCACTACAAAAAAATATGTCAATAACTGAGGGCCAAAATCTATGGACATCCATAGATTATGGCTTAAAAGTGTGTAAAACCCAACGGACTATACTATGTCGAAAAAAGGTGGCTCGGTTGAAGAGAACCGATCGACTGTCTCGATTAAAACCGAGGGTCGTCCGTCGGTTGCCTAAAATAAATAAAGTACAGTTCTTTTATAACCGTTCATTGAAATAATTAACGGCAGAACTAACGGCGGAAAACTTCCCCTTCACCAACATTGGTGGCGGAGGAAGTCACCCCAGCCACCACCTCAGAACATACTAAGGGTCGTGCTTCAGCACTAACGCGTGCACTAGGGATTGATGCTACTTCTGAATTTGTCGAAGACATGATGAAGATGATTGTGAATAATCTCTAAGGAAATATTCAAGCTTTGCTGATTATTTGCAAATGGCTGAAAGAGAAAGGATGAAGGTGTAGAGAAACGAAGAACTGAAATCGAATGAAATGTGAAAGGTTATCTTTTGAGTGTCAAGAGGTTACTTATAGACGGAGAGTCATCATTCCAGTGGGAAACAACTGATATCTATCCAGCCGACTTCTGCCACTCATCCCTAACATTGATGTGAAAGGGCGTTGTCATTCCAAATTTTGAATTGCGATAATGACTACACTTGATTTCTCGCTTAGTACGATGCGATGTGAAGGGTCACTTTCCCGTGCAAAACTCTTCCGCTTCCCGAGATAGGTTATTCGAAAAGTGTGGAGACTATATGTATTGATCAAAATCTGATGAGAGTTTAGATAGACACACATGACGACAGGGGATCAGATCAGTATGAACAAGATAGGTCCAGAGACTACTACGCCTGGAAAGTATGTGAATGAGTTCTGGGTTGCTTGCGCATCAGATCTCATTCCAAACATGTGCCTCGTATAAAGAACCAATAATCAGCTCAAACATTCGTAGACCGACAGTTAGAGATAGTCAAGCACCCCGATATTGGGGGATCATGACTTATCCAATTTCCAGACTCCGCAATCTTCACGTCAACAACAACTATAATGTGCCTAGGGTTAGTGGAGTTGGTTAGCTAGATCAATCCTATTGTACTCCCTCAATTCCTGATTTGTATTCCATCAAAACTCTCAAGAATTTAAGGTTGTCCAGTGGGCCGGGACGGCCCAATCCCACCCTGCCCCATCCCGCTACCCGCTCCGACCCCCCTTTTAAAATACGAGATAAAAATATCGGTAGCGGGGTTCGAACTCGGGACGGGACTAGGGCTCGTCCCTCCCGTCCCGATCCCACCCCATCCCGCCCCCCAACCCGACCCATCCCACCCTCATTTGCAGAAACTAACCATTGCACAAACGATCACGTTCAATTTTGGCCGTTTGCAACGGCTAACGACCATTCTCCCCCCCCCCCTTAATATTTATTTTTAACCCCTAAGTTAGTATATTTACACGTTAACCTTATTTCTCAACTATAAATACTTTATTCTCCTCTTCATTTTTATCACAAATCTTTCTACCATCTCTCTAATCTATCTTTCTACTAGTCTGAATTGCACACTAAATATTATATTTCATTTGCTAATTTCTATCAAAGTTCAAAAATTGGGAGTGAAGTTGGCAACTAGCTTGAGGATAATCGAGCAAAGTTTCAATTTTCAACCTCGATTACACGTCGACGTTACGTTTACGTTATGAGTCGGGTTCACATAGTATCCCCAACCAAGTACAGGGTTGAATTACCCGATGACGGGGGAGTTATAGGTCCGAAATATGATAAACACAATGATCGGGAAAATTTAGCAAAATTAGTTGTTGTGGAGGGTTTGCCTTTTTCATTTCCTTGCTCTCATGGTTTTATTCATTACATTCGAGAAACATATAATCCTGCTTTTAACGGTTTTCCTAGATCAACTATTGGAAGAGATGTTTTTAAATTTGCGCATGAATATCAACAATATTTACGTTATGCATTGTATCATTTTAATGGCAAAGTGGCTATCATTTCTGACATAGACTGTAATACTAATGGTAATGATTATTTAACTGTTACATGTCATTGGATATATGACAATTGGTCTGTGCAAAAACTTATATTAGCATATAGATATATTGATGAAAGGCACACTGGAGTTTTTATTTAAAAAAATATTCATGAAATTAGTGAATATTATGGAAGTACTGATAAAATTATGACTATTACATTAGATAATGTTACTTCTAATGATTATGCTGTAAACATTTTTAAAACTCGATTTACTCCATCTTTTCCCCATATTTTTCATGTTAGATATGCATGTCATATTTATAACTTAGTTGTAAAGGATGGCCTAAAACTTTTTAAAAAATCCTTGATAAAGTACAATTTGCTATCAACTTTAATTTTAAAGGTAATAAAATACAAAGACGCAAAAAGTATAAAAAACTTGTCATGATTGTGGATTTCCTTATAGAAAAATTTCAGAAGAAGTTGCGACTATGTGAAATTCTGTGTATGAACAATTAATTGTTGCTCACGAGTATTGAAGACCTATAATTTTATTATTTAATGTCCATGATCAAAATCCAACGGATATGCTTGTAGATGATGATTGGGACAAATTTTTGGAACTTGTTGTATTCTTAGAGAAATTTTTTCTAGCTACTAGGGAATTTTCTCATATTTATTATCCTACTATTTCATCTATGTTATTTTATATAGCTCTAATATTTTTGTTATTTAATAAATATATGAAAAAAACCAACTTACGCTCCAGCTATTGCAAAAATGTTTGTAAAATTAAAAAAATATATTTTACCTATTCCCACTATTTATTTTATTGGTGATGTATTAAATTCTACTATTAAAGTAGACGGTTGTAATGCCCTTATTGAAATGATTTATGAATGCTTAGAAATACTTCCAATAGACCCAACTGAAGAACCAACTTACGAACCAACTAAATAAGAAGTTATGTCTAGCATACAAACACAATGCAAAAATATGTATATGTATTACCAAGAGCAAAGAGAAAATAATCAACCCGCTTCTGTACCATCTTCTTCTACTTCACTTCAACCTTATAAAAAACATGTGGTTTCTGCTTCAAGTATTCAAGACCTTCGAAATAGAATGTATAGTGGTTCAAGTTCTTCACAAATTAGTAAGTTTGATGTTTGTGTTTTGCAGGGTGTTGTACCGTTCGAATCAATTGCCAACAAAAATGAAAGTGAAGACTTGCTGAAATACTGGAGGGAGAATCAAAAGACATTTCTGACTCTATCAAAGATGGCCCAAGATGTGTTGAATATTCAAGCGTCATCAACAGATTCTGAAAGCGTTTTTTCTGCTGGAAGGTTTCAAATATGAGAGCACATACACTCATTGGCGGGAGACAGTTGGAGATTGCAGTTTTATTTAGAGATTAGATTAGAGCGGAGTGTAGAAGGTGCAGTCAACCAGAGACTAATGAAGAAGACGATTACAACTACAACGAAATCTTTTCCTAGGGAGCAGGAAGTGACATTGAACAATTTGACCAACAACTTCTAATTCCAACAGAAGATCCTCAAGAGATTGTCAGAAAATTAGAAAAAGTATGGTTGAATATGTAATTTTTTTAATGGCAATTTTACTATGTGATTTGCAACTTTTGAACTACGAAATAAAGTTGCAATTTTGAAATTGTATTACAAAAACAAATATATTTCTATTAAATAATATAAGAGGCAATTAGCCTTGGGATATTTTTTCACTATATTGTTTAATTATTTAAGTGTTTAAATATAATTAAAAAATCCCCCTTCCCGACCCGACCCGTCCTGTCCCCCACAATTCCCATCCCCTCTGATAGCGGGATGTGGAACGGGACGGGACCCCTTTCCGTCCCCCAAATCCTGTACCGTCCCGCCCCAGCCCGTCCCACTGGCCACCCTTACAAGAATCTACTTCTACTTACTTTACGCTCATTACAATCGACTAATTGTTTACGTGCATTCATTTTAATTATTCAGAGCTTTCTATCTTACTATTCAAAGATTGAATAAGTATTTCTTAATCTTTTACTTATTTTAATTATTTCTTACTATTTCATTTTATCATATTTATTTGTCGTTGCTTCGAACCTTACGTCAAAGATTTTCAAAATTAACTTGGATAAATTCCATTGCTAAAGACCTTATATAAATTGATAAATACCCGTGATATACACGAGATATACAACGTGTATATCACGGGCAGTGGCATGTATATCACTGTTTTTGGGCTATATTTTCTGTGGTATACACGGTATATTCATACCGTGTATATCACGGATTAATGGCCTATTTTTGGTAGTTTAGTTATAATTAAATTAGAGTTGTAGACTTACCATAATTGTATAATTATTGTACAAGTAGAATGAGGTTTTGGGATTAGAGTAGAAATAGGATTTTCCTATTATGAAAATTGTAAATTGTATATATACTCTTTCATTAATGAAAATAATCAAGGGATTATTTGTTTCATGGTATCAGAAGTCTAGGTCAAAAATTTCTCTTCTTCGTGCATTGAAATCCGAGCCACTACTCTCTGTTTTTGTGCAAATTCCCTTTCCAAATTTCTTTTCCAAATCCCTCCATCACGTCTTGCATTGTTAATATGGCTAAGAACATGTTTCACCCTGCATTTACTGTTTCTAACATCAAGAACCACATCCCTATCGTTCTTGAAATAGAAAACGTCCAATACGCGACGTGGGCCAAACTGTTCAAAGTTCACGCACGCTTGCATCAAGTCCTCCATCACATTATCCCCGCAGCTCTTGTTGATACGGAGGTGCCTAAACCCAAGGATGACCCTAAATTATGGACAACCCTTGATGCTACCGTTCTTCAGTGGATTTACTCCACTATGTCTATCGACCTATTGCAAATGATTATTAAGCCTGACACTACGGTGAAGGCTACATGGGATAGAATACGTGATATGTTCCAAGATAATCAAAATTCTAGGGCTATTACTCTTCAGCAGGAATTCTCCCACGCCAACATGGAAGATTTCTCGAACGTTTCAGCTTATTGCAAAAGGTTGAAAGAATTGACGGACCAACTCCGCAACGTTAGCGCACTCGTTACAAATGATCGTTTGGTCCTACAAATGGTTGTATGCCTATCTGAGGCCTATAGTGGTGTTGACACGCTTCTTCGACAGAGCAGTCCTCTTTCTCAATTTTATCAGGCTCGTTCCATGCTTACACTCGAAGAAGCCGGCTTGGCCAAAAAGGCAGCTACCAGCGCTAGTCTCGTGGTCATGATGCCGTCCACTACTAATTCTCTAGGTTTTGTTGATAATTTGGGCCAACACCGTGCTCACGGCGGCGGCAAGAATACTCAAAAAAATAATGGCAAAAACTGCGGGGGAAAACGCGGAGGTTCCGACAGTGGTGGCGGTGAGCAGAATAATGACAGTGGGCCGCCGTCCCACTGGTCCCAACCATAGTCCCCCCGACAATGGGCCTGGGCCAGTAGGCAGTGGCCCAACAACCCCTATGCTATAGCGTTTCCAGCCCCTGGAAATTGGGCTGCCCAACAGTTTTCTCGGCCCAATCCGACCTGGCCTAGTGGATTCTACAACAATTCTGGGCTGGGGAAACAAGCCGGTGTGCTTGGGCCTCGGCCTCCACAGGCCCATCATGCGGGGGCCCACCCCGACCGACATTGAGGCCGCAATACACACTCTTGGATTAAATCCGCCAGACGCAAATTGGTACATGGACACTGATGCAACCTCTCACATGACATCCGACCAAGGTACTCTCTCGTCTTATTCCAATTTGAGCAATACTCGTGGCATAATTATTGATAATGACAACTCAATTCCAATTCGTGGTTATGGTCATAAAACTTTGTCTCCTCCTCATCCACCTCTTGTCTTGAAAAATGGCCTCCATGCCCCTAACTTAATTTAAAATTTGGTATTTGTCCGTAAATTCATCACTGATAATTGGGTTTCTGTTGATTTTGATCATTTTGGGTTTTTTGTAAAGGATTTCAAGACCGGGATTCCTCTCATGAAATGTGAAAGTAGGGGGATCTTTATCCTATCACGCCAACGTCCGGTCTCTCGAGTCAAGCCTTGCCATCTACTTTTGCTGCTCTTTCTCCTTCCTTGTGTCATGCACGTCTAGGTCATCCGGGATCTTTAATATTGTCTTCATAAAAATAATTTTATTTCTTGTAAGAATAGGCGTAGTACTCCAATTTGTCAATCCTGCTCTTTAGAGAAACATGTTAGCTTACCATTTGTATCCTCTACTTCTCGTACGTTAATGCCATTTGATATTATTCATAGAGATTTATGGACGTCCCCCGTTTTATGCTCTATGGGACATTGTTATTATGTACTATTTTTGGATGATTATTCTAATTTTTATAAACTTTTTCGTTAGCGAAAAAATCACAAGTTTTTTCCACATTCTTAAAATTTAGAGCATTCATCCGTACCCAGTTCGATCGGAAAATCAAAACTATACAATGTGATAATGGGTTATTTCAGTATTTTTGTGACACTAATGGCATAGTTTTTCGTTTCTCTTGTCCTCATACTTCCTCACAAAATGGGAAAGCCGAATGAAAAATTCGTACCATTAATAATATTATCCGAACTTTAATAGTCCATGCTTCCGTACCCCCCTTCCTTTTGGCATCACGCTCTACAAATGGCTATTTATCTTCTTAACTATCAAAGGTTTGACATATTCATCCCCTCCTCAAATCTTATATAATAAGACTCCGTCGTATTCCCATCTAAGGGTCTTTGGGTGCTTGTGTTATCCACTATCTCCGTCAACCATAATTAACAAACTTTAGGCTCGTTCTACCCTTTGTGGGTTTTTGGGTTTTCCATCTAATCATCGTGGTTACAAATTTTTTGATTTATCATCTAATAATATCATCACTAGTCGCCATGTTATTTTTTATGAAACCCAATTTCCTTTTGCTAAAGTGAGTAGTCCCGTGCCTAGTTCGTATAATTTTTTAGATGACGATGTCTCCCCATATATTATCCACCATTTATCGGACTTGTCCCGCACCCATAATCCGCTAGCAGGCCCACTGCCTGCTGGTTCAACTGTCCATATGCCTCTGCCCAGCCCACCAGCCACTAGTCCAGCAATTGGGCCGAATACTCAGCCCAGTTCTGTCCCTCCTTCTAGGCTAGTTTCGACTTCTGGGCCAGTTCCAGTTCTCGATCCACCACCAGTTACTACTTCCAATTTTGGGCCAGCAGGCCCACTGTCTGCTGGCTAGTCTATCACCCAGTCCCGTGTTTCCCAAAATCTACCCAATTCTTCCCCGAGTCATAGACATGTTACTCGTAGTCAGCGGGGTATTTTTAAACCGAAAAGATATTTTTATCTCCATTCTAATGTCTCTAAATCCCTCTACTTCATAATACTGTGTCTACTTTAAATTAACAGAATTGGAAAATTGCTATGATCGACGAATATAATGCTCTTATTGATAATAAGGCGTGGGAGTTGGTACCCCGTCCCTGTGGTGTTAATATTATTCGGTCCATGTGAATTTATACTCATAAACATAATTCTGACGGTTCTTTTGCGAGGCATAAGGCTCGTCTTGTAGGTGATGGTAAGACTCAGTAGGTTGGTGTAGATTGTGGTGAGACATTTAGTCTGGTGGTCAAGCCAGCTACCATTCACACTATGCTCAGCTTGGCTCTTTCGAAGGCATGGCCCATTCATCAATTAGATGTGAAGAATGCTTTCTTACATGGTGATCTTAACGAGACAGTTTACATGCATCAGCCTTTGGGTATTCAAGATCCCAGATATCCTCATCATGTATGTTTATTGAAGAAGTCCTTGTATGGGCTTAAGCAGGCCCCGCAGGCTTGGTATAAGATATTTGCATACTATGTTTCGACTATTGGGTTTTCCCACAGCAGGTCTGATAACTCATTGTTCATATATCATCGCGGTACTTCACAGACTTATATACTATTATATATGAAGGTAGTTTTCATGAATGTCGTCCTAAGCTACCGATATCTGATTATAGCCAGAGTATCTATCCATGAAGGTTAATACACCATTAGCGGCTACTGAGTCGACTAACATATCGGCTATCGGCATGACGTACTCCTCTTTAGGAGTGGCTAGATTTAGGTTCCTGTAATCAATACATACCCGAACATTGCCATTCTTCTTCTGTACGATGTTTGCCAACTATTCCACATACTAGCTATTCTAATAAACCCGGCTTTCAGCAGTCGTTTGATCTCGGCTTTGATTTGAGGCATCAACTGAGGGTGATACATTTTGGGCAGTTGTTTTTGGGGTTTGAAGCCCTCCTTGATTGGCAATCTATGTTCTACCAAAGTACGTGCCAGCCTAGGCGTCTCATGATAATCCCATGCGAAGCAGTCTTTATACTGCAGTAGAAGGGTCGTTATACCTTTTTTGACTTCTTCCTTCAGCAAACTACTAATATGTGTTAGCCGAGGGATTTCTTCAATTCCCAAGTTGATATCTTCCAAAGGATCCTGATACGCAAAACTAGGCATAGCCCTTCTTATGGGCGATTCAAGTTCCATCGGCAGCTCAACTTCATTTCAGAACTTAGGGTGGTCAATCGATGCCACATGTCATGTATGATTTGGGTTTCTTCGACCATTTAAATCCTCCAAGGTAAGCAGTGGTTCGGCTAATTATTTTATTTCAAACCCTCTCGAGGTACAATTATAGGATACCCAAGATCCTTCTTCATACTACTCCATTACGGCTATAGGAGCCACATAGGGTGAATAGAGGACATCCTCTACGTTATGAACCCCTGGTCGGAATGAGTTATCATTCGCTGTGATAATTTCTATCTTGTTTCCTTCCCAAAAGATGAGCTTTTGATACATGGTAGAAGGAAGGCATTGACTGGTGTGAATCTAGTCCCTGCCCATCAGAATGGTGTAGGACGGATTGCCATCTATTACAAAGAAGGCAGACCTGACCGTCTTAGGACCTACATTGATTTCTGCTACTAGAATCCCCAATGCTTCAGAGGATTCTCCCATAAAGCTAGCCATTTTCATGTTAGTTGGGATGAGATCCTCCTTTGTTTTGTTAAAATCTTTCAAGGTAAGCAACGACATCACATTCAACACAGCCCCATTGTCGACAAACACCCGACTAATAATTTTGCGTTTAATATAAGCCTTGACGTAAAGGGGTTTGAGATATTTAACCATATCTATTATAGGTGTACCAAATACAGTGCTCAAAGTGTCCCTAGTCGGGGTATCGACTATTATTGCCCATTCTGCGTCTTCTACGTAAACATCACCTTCTAGGTTATCCAGCGCGGAGCGGCTGGCCCAGAATTCACATGGGATTAGGCTGACCATTTTAGTGTCTGCCCACATCTCATCACCCGGGTCATGGCTAAATAAATCGAGGACGGAGTCCCCTCCTTCATCCAATTCGGCTGACCATAAGCTTATATCTTCTATTTCTTGGAGACAAATGGGGATCGTCTAGGGATCCTCTGACTGAATCCTCTACACGATCTGTGGGATTGCCACTGTTAGAGATCCATCCGGGGCCACGTTCTCTTGCCGAGGTTCCTCCGTCGGGTTATCGGTAGGCTATTCATCTAGCTATAGTTGACCCAACATCTCTCCTTCAAGCGACATTGCCCCTGAAGCAACTGAGACGAATGCCTGCTCGATAGCCTCGGCTACGGCAGACTCAGGAATCTCATGATTTTCGGCTGCCTTGGTGTTGGAAATTAGATGCAATGTCTGTTTCATCTTACGCAATGCCTTGGCACATTGCATCCATCTTTTATGAGTCTTAGATGTGACTCTCGATGGTGCCTCTTTCTTTTCGGGAGTTGATTGACAGACCACTTTCGCACTTTTATGTTAGCGGCTAGTTTAATCATTCTCCGGGGTCTTGCCTGGTCCTCATTTCTCGCCGTGATACGTAAGAAAAAAACACCCTCATTTACGTTAAACTCAACCACCCTCTGTTTGGTTTTAGGGAGTGGTTCTTCATCTATTCGAGGCATGCTCGGATGCCGGTTAGTTGGCATTTGTACTTTCCCCCCAGGCTTATGCCTGGCGCCGAAATAAACCTTTCTAAACCTCATGGTTTGTTCCTGAGTTCTCATTCAACGTCCCTCGAGTATTTAGGGCAGCCATGAAAACTGCTCCTAGCTGGCTACCAGTCATTACGAATGTCATTTAAGCTGCCTAACTGGTTGAACACAGAGGTACTTGTGGCCTTCTCCCATTTGGTAGGTTTCTTTGGGACCCACACCTTTTTCATCGGTTGTCTCCCTTTATTGTCCCTTGACTCATCGGGCTTAGCAAAAGATACCATAGATATTGGTACCGTGGGAAAGGGGTCGGTATCAATAGATATTTCAGTCATACTCTTGTCGGCTAGCTTGAACCTCCCTTCTTTGATGCCCTTTTGGATCGCCTTTCTGAAGACTACACAATTAGAAGTAGAGTGGTTGTATGAATTATTCCACTTGCAGTACTTCTTTTCATTGAGTTCCTCGGTAGGCGGAATCCTATGACTATCAAGCAGCCAAATCTGCTTATCTTTGAGCAGATGATTAAATATCTGATGTCATGACCCAAATCGGAGGGTCGCGACAGGCACCTGGACCCTACCCACCGGATACTACTAGTCATACATTTAACATCTACCCATAATTCGCGGCCACAAGGGCTGTCACTCAGAACTCTGCTGACATATATATATATATAAGCAAAGAAACAGTAAACCAGAAACCCAACTTATATATATATACACTATGGCCGACGAGGCCGTACATGACTACTACACACAGGACACCGTCTATAAGCCTCTAAGAGAGTACATGACATCAAAAGGTCAAGACAGGGCCCCGCCATACCCATATACGCATGCAAAAATTATTGTACCAAGATAGACCAACACTCCGAAACAAGGGGAGTGCTCCAAAATCCGCAGAGTCAGCAACATACTAACGTGGATCATTGCCCTGTCTATTTGAACCTGCGGGCATTAAAACGCAACATCCCCCGACAAAAGGGACGTCAGTACGACTGATGTACCGAGTATGTCAGGCATGATCAATAGTATAACAAGGATATAATAGTAAACTGAAACAGAAACATCTGACCAGCAGTAAATGCCTATGAGGCCCCCTAATACATATGCCTAAATGTTATGCACAATGCAAATGCGGTATACATAAAAATATTGGCCACACAAGGCCATCTTCCTTCCCATAACCACATCTGTGGGCATCAGGTTATATCGGTCACACAAGGGCATCATATCATATTGGCCATACAAGGGCATCAATATTGGCCTCACATGGGCATCTTTATTTTCGTGATATATGTACCAGCTGCAGGTGGTGACACGTATACAACGCCATTCCCTTTTCCCCATCCCCTACATATATATATATTGATACCATATAGTAGTGTATATAACACATGTGGGTCCAGGGTAATATATGAATATAATGCAAATGAAAATACATGATTGACAATGACACATTCTGAACTTATCGGGTGACATAATATCCTTGTACCTTCGGCCAACGTCGGGAATATTTAATATCTTTTCCATATACCTCAATAAGGATTTAGGAACATCTTTAGACATGCTTTTAACATAGGAATCAATAATATGAACATTCCTTAACTACTAAGTGTAGAATAATTTATGGAACAAAATCACGGTTATATTTTATTACATGGAACATGCCAAAAGAAAGAAATAATTTGCCTTAACATACCTTCGTTTTGCTAAAGTAGAAGCAACATGGCTGCTATGTTAACAACGTTACTGCCATGAATTTCCAGAGCACAACATAGAATTTAAAACAAATGAAAAGGTACAATTTCTCCAAGTGAAAGAATTAGTGGAACGTTTCTTTTGGTCTTTGTTTTACTAAATGGAATGAATGTTGTTGCTCTTTGTTTATGACGTTACAATTCCTAATTCCTAGTACTTGAAAATGGGTGTTGTATCTCTTTCTCCTAAAGTGGACTATGTTGCTTATCTAAAAGGTCTTGGTGGGGTTTAGATTAATAAACTACGATCCCCCCTTACTAATTAATCCCCATATCACTGGCCAACTTCACGAGCTGCCACCATTTAGTTTACTTAGGCTTAGTCATTTCAGATCCTTTTTAAAGCTACACGTATTTATCCCCATTAAGCTTCTCCCCCCATTAAGATTATTCAATCCCACAATTAATCAATTATATACATAATTAATTTCGTGACCCCAATTAAGAAACTTCAGGCCCGTTCTACCCCTTGTGTGTTTTTGGGTTTTCCATCTAATTATCGTGGTTACAAATGTTTTGATTTATCATCTAATAAAATCATCATTAGTCGCCATGTTATTTTTTATAAAACCCAATTTCCATTTGCTAAAGTGAGTAGTCCCATGCCTAATTCGTATAATTTTTTGGATGACGATGTCTCCCTTTATATTATCCACCATTTATCAGACTTGTCTCGCACCCATAATCCTCCAGCGGGCCGACTGCCCACTGGTTCTACTATCCATACGCCTCGCCCAGCCCACCAGCCACTAGTCCAGCAATTGGGCCGAATACTCAGCCCAGTTCTGTCCCTGCTTCTAGGCCACTTTCGGCTTCTAGACCAGTTCCAATTCTCGATCCACCACCAGTTACTACTTCCAATTTTGGGCCAGCAGGCCCACTGCCTGCTGGCCAGTCCATCACCTAGTCCCGTGTTTTCCAAAATCCACCCAATTCTTCCCCGAGTCATAGACCTATTAATCATAGTCAGTGAGATATTTTTAAACTGAAAAGACATTTTAATCTCCATTCTAATGTGTCTAAATCCCCTCTACCCCGTAATCCTATGTCTGCTTTAAATGACCCGAATTGGAAAATTGTTATGACCGACGAATATAATGCTCTTATTGATAATAAGGCGTGGGAGTTGGTACCCCATCCATGTGGTGTTAATATTATTCGATCTATGTGGATTTTTACTCATAAATATAATTCTGACGGTTCTTTTGCGAGTCATAAGCCTCGTCTTGTAGGTGACGGTAAGACTCAGCAGGTTGGTGTAGATTGTGATGAGACATTTAGTCCGGTGGTCAAGTCGGCTACCATTCGCACTATGTTCAACTTGGCACTTTCGAAGGCATGACCCATTCATCAGTTAGATGTGAATAATGTTTTTTTACATGGTGATCTTAAGGAGACAGTTTACATGCATCAGCCTTTGGGTTTTCGAGATCCCAGATATCCTCACATGTCCATTTATTGAAGAAGTCCTTGTATGGGCTTAAGCAGGCCCCACGGGCTTGGTATAAGTGATTTGCAGACTATGTTTCAACTATTAGGTTTTCTCACAGCAGGTCTGATAACTCATTGTTCATATATCGTCGCGGTACTTCACTGGCTTATATACTATTATATGTGGATGATATTATCTTAACTGCCTCTTCTGATGATTTGTGCCAGTCTATCATAACAATGCTCAGCTCTGAGTTTGCTATGAAAGACTTGGGGCCCTTGAGTTATTTTTTGGAGATTGCTGTCACTCGTCATGCAGGTGGGTTATTCTTATCACAACGGAAGTATGCAGCTGAGATCATTGAGCGAGCTGGTATGTCCTCATGCAAGTCTACTTCTACTCCAGTTGATACTAAACCCAAGTTGGGTGCTGCGACTGGCTCACCTTAGGAGGATCCAACCCGATATCGCAGTCTTGCAGGGACCCTTCAGTATCTTACTTTCACGAGACCATATATTAAGTATGTCGTTCAGCCGGTGTGCTTGTTTATGCATGATCCCTGGGTTGAGCACATGAATGCGCTCAAATGTATTATTCGATACATTCAGGGGATGCTTGACTATGGCTTACACGTATATCCTTCATCGACAGCTATACTTGTCTCGTATACAGATGTTGATTGGGGTGGATGTCCGGACACCAGACGCTCTACATCTGGTTATTGTATGTTCCTTGGTGATAACTTGGTCTCATGGTCTGCCAAATGATAGGCTGCCTGATCCCGCTCTAGTGCAGAGGTCGAGTATTAAGGGGTGGCTAATGTGGTTTTTGAATCATGTTGGCTCCGTCATCTCCTCTTAGAGCTTCACTTTCCAGTTCACAAAGCTACCTTGGTTTATTGTAATAATGTTAGTGTTATATACCTTTCTGGCAATCTGGTTCAACATCAACGCACTAAACATATTGAGATGGATATCCTCTTTTTTTTTTGCGAAAAGGTAGCTCGTGGACAAGTACGCGTCCTACGTGTCCCTTCCAGGTATCAAATTGCTGACATATTTACCAAGGACCTTCCATCGGTGCTATTTGAAGATTTTATGGACAGTCTCAGCGTACGAAGACCGCCCGCTATGACTGCGGAGGTGTGATAAATACCTGTGATATACATGAGATATACAACGTGTATATCACGTGCAGTGGCCTGTATATCACTGTTTTTGGGCTATATTTTCTGTGGTATACACAGTATATTCATACCGTGTATATCACAGATTAATGGCCTATTTTTGATAGTTTTAGTTGTAATTAAATTAGAGTTGTACACTTACTATAATTGTATAATTATTGTACAAGTAGAATAAGGTTTTGGGATTAGAGTAGGAATAGGATTTTCCTATTATGGAAATTGTAAATTGTAAATTGTATATATATACTCTTTCATATGAAAATAATCAAGGGATTATTTCTTTCACAAATAAATTTAATTGATTCTTTTAATAATTGAATTTTAGGCTAAACATCAATGTTCGTTGGTATGTCAATTAATCTTTATGCAGTACCTCATTTAGGCCTTGGGATTTGGAGTTTCTTTTATAATTTAATTTAATCGAGAACTATTTGTCATAATTACTCATATAACCTTCTCTTGTACTCTCTATGCAAGTCTGAATCGGGTATGTTGCATGATGTGTTTCTGCTCCAGTGTTGTGTTGCACTAGGCCCTCACAATCAATACGTCAATAGAAATTTGGAGCATTTTGAGTCGTCAGATTACTTGTCTTTGAATCTCAAATGATCTAATTAGTATATGTAATTCTTCTCTTATCTGTCTTCAATAAGTTTCATTATACATTTACCTGTTTGTTTTTATGATAGGTTGTTTCTAAGAAACAAATCTATATTAGACAGAGGAGGAGATAAGAGTTATTTTCTGTATGTTGTTTGCATATCTATATGTGTGCTCTATTTAAATTTATTAATGGATTTCTATGAGTTTTATTTTCTTACAGTTTCATTTAAATTTAACGATCAAAATTTGATAAATATTTGATAGAGATTAAAACTGTTCACTTTTGATAAATTTAGTAAGGGGTTATTTCTAAGCTACTACCAAAGATAAGGGATCATCTTTATCATTTGTATTTAACGTTACAAATGGTGAAGTATAATATAGTGTTAATTGGAGAGTTTTGCATGTTGAGATTTTCGGAAAATAATTCAAATTTGTCACGTTGGATTAATTTTAATATATGTATATATCCTACAAACTAAAGAGAATAAATTGCACGATTTTCCCTTCAAATGGGCTGGTCTTTAATTTTTACCCTTCAAATAGGCTGGTTTTTAATTTTTACTCTTCAAAATCGAACTTCTGCCTAGCGGGACATAAGTTTTTTAAGGACGTGAGACATAACTTGTTAAATATGTGATGTAAAAATACATGGGGAAATAACTTATATATACGGCTCACGCATCTAGTTTGTAATCGATGTAGCCCATTGTATAATCGGTGTATAGATAATATATTTGTTCTATATAAACATTACATATATTTTATGTATATATATAATGTATATGTACAACCTCTTGAAGAAATGCAAGGTAAGGCTGCGTACAATAAACACTTGTCGTCCGGCCCTTCCCCAGACCCCGCGCATAGTGGGAACTTAGTGCACCGGGCTGCCCTTTATATATAGTATATATGATTTGTATAATCATGTATAAACACACGAAACAAACCCAAATTACAGTTTATAAATAATGTATTTATTTTGTATAACTATATAAACATTACATATACTACACTCTACAGTATCAAATATGAATCCTAAAGTGATAATATTTTAAACTTAAATTAATGCCACTCAAAATTGAACTTAACAAATATGAGTCAGTTGTACTTTCGTCCCTATTTTATGCTAGTCTTTAATATTTGTCCTTAAAATAGGCTGATCTATAATTTTTTCCCTTTAAAATTAAACTTATGACTATAGGGACATAAGTTATACATCATAATATCCACAGGTTATGTAAGGCATAAGTTCAATTTTAAAGAGTCAAAATTAAAAACCAACCCTTTTGAAGGGAGAAAGTTAAAAGACTAGTCCATTTAAAGGGTACACCGTGCAATTACTTGTATTTCGATTCACAACTTGTAAAAAATATATTTTCGGGATGGAGTACGCCTGCCTCTACTCCCACTTGAACAAGTGACCATAATTTTATCTGTAGGTCAATAATTACAATTTTTTTAGATAGGAGTAATTCTTTTACATATTAAAGAGTCGGAAGAGATCCACCATCAAAGGAGGTAGTGCATCGCATGAGGCTGCTCCTCCCAACTATCCATTGTTATCTTTTTCTATCTGAAATATCACCATTTATGTATTAATACACACCTCTAGTTGAGTAGATGGTAATAATTCAGGTAGGAAAAGGGAACAACTGATAGTTGGCCTAATCAGCTTTGAGATGTATTTTTATAGTTCAGGTAGGAAAAGGGAACAATTTATAGTTAGGGTGTGAAACTTGCGAAAAAGTGATAGTTCAGATGTATTTTTGACGATTAACTCTAAAAAAATACTCCCTTCGTCCAATTTATATGATGTAGTTTGATTTGACACAAAGTTTAAGAAATAAAGGAAGATTTTTAAATCTTGTGGATTAAAACAAGTCAAAGATATTTGTGTGGTTATAAATATTTCATCAAACGTAAAAGATAAAGTTTAAAGTTAAATTGTTGTCAAATAAGAAAATGTGGAAATGTGTCGTTCTTTTTAGAACTTACTAAAAAATAAAGTGTGTAATATAAATTGAGACAGAGGGATTAAATAACTTGCTTACAGACTTAAGGGGTTCTCTGCTCAGACCAGAAAGGTAATGAATGTTTTTGGATTCGAGGCCAGAACCTCCGATGAGCTTCAAATTGAGTATCGACCTAACTATGATTCATCAAAAGAGATGAAGAAACAAGGCTCGTTATTTTAAAAGATGTTAATAGAGCCAAATGTATCAATAGGAAATTAGGCAGCACATGTTTGCATAATCTGACACGTTGTTTAAGTAGCTCTAGAATAATGAACTTGAGTTTAGTGAAACCTCTCTATAACAACATCGTTTGTTTCGATATTTTCTTGCCACTATAGGAAAATGTTGTTATAGAGAACATATAATATAACATAACATGAAAGATTAGCTCCACAAAAAATATAGTTATTATATTGAAATGTTGTTATAGAGAGGTATGACTGCATTATATTGAATGTGAAATTTTATAGTTGTAAGTTATAACCAACACATTCATCATGTTTATTATGACAACTAGAGTAGGTTGTGGTTGGATGTTAGCGGTCGAAGTCCTGTCTCAGGGAATGGGCTATCAGGCTAGTGGTCATATTAGTCGTCTAAGGGGAAATGGTGGCAAAGTGGATCATTCCCTCCTTTTTGTGGTCCTTACTCCATTTTCTTGAAAGTAAAAGGCAGTCCGGTGCACAAAACATCTCGTGTTAGCAGAGTTCGGGGAAAGGCCACACCCTTAGGGGTGTGATGTAGACAGTCTACCCTAATCGGTTACAAATAGACAATAGTACGCGAAAAGATTTTGCTTTTTCTTTATAGTTTTTGTTTTGGGAGGTCCTTTCTTTTGCTCAAAATATTAGCATTAACTCTTTCCCACATTGCTTTTGTTCCACATTGAAAAAACACATTTGTATCTCATGTAATAGACCCTATATAAAGGGCTTTACTTGCTTTTCTTTTACTTGCACTTTTAGCTCTCAAGAATAGTATTATTTTATTATCTTGTTATTGCTTTGTAAGAATTCATGTTATGAATAAAAGACTTTCATGAATTCTATCATGGTATCAAAGCCAAGAGCGCAAGTTAATATTTTTAGCTCTATCGCGGATCCAACTCCGCGGTGAGTTAGTTGGGGGTTCGCATGCAGCACGCCCCTGGTATCAGTTAATTATTTTTTTTGTCTTGTTCTTGGCTTGTTTTGGAAGCTCGTGCTCATTTTGGCTTGTTTTGGTTGCTCGTGCTCGTTCTGATCTTGGCTTCCACATCTGGGTTTCGTCTTCTTGGCTTCCGCGTCTGATTGGTGAGATTTGCCCTTTTTTATTTTGTTGCTTGTTGTTTGGGATTGCTGCTTGTTATTTGGGATTGTTTCTTGTTATTTGTGATTTTTCTGTTTAAAATTCATAATGGCTGGAGGTGATGATTCTTTGCAAACTATTGGTGTTCGGTTAGATGGAAAAAAATATTCCTATTAGAGCTATGTCATGGTAAATTTTCTGAAGGGAAAGGGGCTTTGGGATTATATGTCTGGAAAAACCAAATGCCCTAAAATTGGAGATGAAAATTTTGATAAATTATTTAGGATTTGGGAGATCAATAATTCAAAGGTCATTACTTGGATTAATAACTCTGTTGAACAAAGAATTGGTGTTCAATTGGCTAAGTTCAAAACTGCTAAAGAGATTTGGGATTATCTGTTAAGATTGTTTGTGCTGAATAATTTTACTGTTAAATATCAGTTACAATATGAAATTCGTGCACTAATACAAAATGACTTGGGCATTCAAGATTATTTCTGTGCAATGACCACTTTGTGTGATCAGTTAGTTATGACGGAATCTACTGAATTGCAAGCATGTGATGCTTATATTAAATGCAGAGATGAAGATCGTCTTGTTCAGCTATTGATGGGTCTTCGGTCAGAATTTGAGAATTGTCGTTCAGGCTTGTTGCACCGCAAACCCTTACCATATGTTGAAGATGTGGTAAATGAACTTATGGCTGAAGAAACATGTTTGAAGACTCTAAAAGGGGTACATAAGGCTTCTACTTTCGTACTGGCAGCTCCTTCGTCTGCACCGATCCTTGCAGCCCCTACACACCAGTATAGAACATCTATCATGGGTAAGTGTAATTATTGCAAGAAACCAGGACACTGGAAGAATCAATGTCCTGAGCTACGGAAGACGTCAGGTTCTAAGCCTCCACATTCGAGACAAGGACAGAAGCCTTCTCAACAGAAGCCATATTCTGGGGGTCAATTCCAGAACTCGTATCTACCGACTCAGGCTCCCATTGTGCCCTCTCTTGATCACCCACATTCAGAAGCCTCTGTGAGTCACAATACAGATTCTGTAGCTGACCAATTTCAGAAGTTCCTCGCCTTCCAACAGTTTCAACAGAATTCTCAGTCTTATGCTCTTTCTGTTCCTTCCAGCTCATCACCATCTATTGGTTCAGGTATCATTTCGTCTTCTTGGATCTTGGACTTTGGAGCTGGAAATCATATGTTTCCTGATTCTTCTATCTTTGTATCTATGTCTTCTGACCCCCCCCCCCTTCCACTTCTGTTGTGACTGCTGATGGCACACCTATGCCATTGACAGTCATTGGCACCATTCATAGATCCACTATATCATTACCTGATATTTATTGCATTCCAAAATTACATATGAATCTTATTTCTGCTGGTCAAATATGTGACTCTGGATGTTTTATTGGATTCTTCCCTAATTCTTGTTATGTGCAGGATCTAAAATCCAAGAGAGTGATTGGGATAGGGCGTAGAAAGGGGAGAGGTCTCTATGTTTTGGATGAGCTGCATCTTCCTACTCATGCAACATCTATGCCTGTTAATCTGTCTTCTTTTCATTTAACACATTCCTCTTCGAATTTTTATTTGTGGCACTCTAGACTTGGTCATGTATCAGGTTCTCGCCTGCATTTTAAGTGTAATACCGGTGCTCTTAGTGATTTACAATCCGATGATATTTCTTATTGTAGTGGATGTAAACTTGGAAAATTTTCTGCTTTGCCTTTTAATCTTAGTACTTCTACTTCTTCTGCACCATTTGATCTAGTTCATTCAGATGTTTGTGGGCCAACACCTATCCCTACTAAGGGAGGCTCCAGATATTATGTTTCCTTTATTGATGATTATACTCGTCATTGTTGGGTTTATTTGTTGAAAAAACGCTCTGATTTTGTTCATACTTATGCTGAGTTTCAAGCCTATGTGAAAACTCAACATTCTGCCATTATTAAATGTTTTAGGGCTGATTTAGGAAGTGAATATACTAGTGGGGGTCTTTCTGGTATTTTCAAAGCTGATGGTACAATACATCAGTCTTCTTGTACTGATACACCACAACAAAATGGGGTAGCCAAGAGAAAACATAGGCATATTGTTGAGACAGCTAAATCCATGCTTTTGTCCGCTAGTGTACCTAGTGAATTTTGGGGAGAAACTGTCCTTACATCTGTTTATCTTATTAATAAGATCCCTACCTCTCATAATTATGGGATTTCTCCGTATGCTAGACTATTTGGTCACACCCCACTATATTCCCATTTGAGAGTTTTTGGTTCTACATGCTTTGTTCTACATCCACATGCAGAGCGTACTAAGTTATCTTCTCGTGTCACTATTTGTGTTTTTCTTGGATATGTGGTTGGGCAGAAAGGTTATCGTTGTCATTATCCAGTTTCTGGAAAATTGTATGTGTCTCGTAATGTTTCCTTTATTGAGCATGTTCCTTTCTTTTCCATCCCACCTACCTCACATGGCATGATAAAATCTGACCTTATTGATATTGATCCCTTTGATGCTGATTTCCCATCTGATTCTACATCTATATCATATGTTCCTTCTCAGTCTTCTGGCAGGTCCCATGATATTGATACTCAGCCCCCTCCTACGCCTATTTCAGAACCTCTTATGGTTGCAGATCCAGATCCACCTCGCTATCCTAAACGCACTCCGCGATCGACTCAGGTATCCAATTTTGATTATTCTTGCTATGCTCTATCATTCGCTTCCTTTCTAGTTTCTATTAATTCTCTCTGTGAGCCTACATCCTACTCTGAGGCAGCTCGTGATCCTCTTTGGCAAGAGGCTATGAATGAAGAATTGGCTGCTTTGAACAAAACTGGTACTTGGGATTTGGTTTCTCTACTGACTGGTAAGAAAACTATTGGTTCTCGATGGGTGTACAAGATTAAGACAAAGTCTGATGGTTCTATTGAGCGATATAAAGCTCGTTTGGTTGCAAAGGGTTTTGCTCAAGAATATGGTATGGATTATGAAGAGACTTTTGCACCTGTTGCAAAGATGACATCTGTCCGAGTTCTTATTGAAGTGGCCTCTGTTCATCATTGGCATATTTCACAAATGGATGTTAAAAATGCTTTTTTAAATGGGTATCTTCAAGAAGAAGTCTACATGGTCCCTCCACCTGGTGTTTCACATAGTCTAGGACAAGTGTGCAGGCTTAAGAAAGCTCTGTATGGTCTCAAACAAGCTCCAAGAGCTTGGTTCGACAAGTTCTCCACTGTAGTATCATCTCTTGGGTTTATTTTCAACTTTCATGATTCGGCGTTATTTGTTAAATCATCCCCTGCAGGTTGTATTTTGCTTTTGTTGTATGTTGATGACATGATCATTACATGTGATGATATTGATGGTATTGCAAACCTAAAATCTACTTTATCTCGCCGTTTTGAGATGAAAGATTTAGGTCATCTACGTTACTTTTTAGGCATTGAGGTAGCTTATTCTGAGAAGGGATATCTTCTCTCTCAATCTAAGTACACTGCAGATATTCTTGAGCGGGCCCATCTCACAGATACTCGTATAGTTGACTCTCCTCTTGAGGTTAATGTTCGATATACACCCACTGACGGGGATCATCTTCCTGATCCCACTTTATATCATTCAGTTGTAGGGAGTCTGTGTACCTCACCATTACTCGCCTTGACATTGCATATGCTGTTCACATTGTCAGTCAGTTTGTTTGCTCTCCTACATATGTACATTGGGCTGCAGTTATGCGTATTCTTTGCTATCTTCGAGGAACGATTTATCAGAGTCTCTTGTTTCCATCGACCTCATCCTTGGAGCTTCGTGCATTTTCTGATGCAGATTAGGCTGGTGACCTAACTGATGTGAAATCAACTACTGGTTATTGTGTATTTTTAGGAGATTCACTCATCTCATGGAAAAGTAAGAAACAAGATGTGGTTTCTCGCTCTTCAACTGAGGCAGAGTATCGTGCTATGGCTTCTACTACGTGTGAGATTGTATGGTTAAGTCGGTTATTGGTTGATATGGGTGTCTCTCTTTCTTCACCAACACCGATGTATTGTGATAATAAGAGTTTTATTCAGATTGCGCACAACACAGTCTTTCATGAACGTACCAAGCATATTGAGATTGATAGTCATATTATTCGATATCATCTTCAGCAGCGCACTCTATCCTTGCCATTTGTCTCATCTTCGATGCAACTTGCAGATTTCTTCACAAAGGCGCATACCTTAAAGCGTCACCGGTTCTTTCTTGGCAAACTCTCCATGCTTCTGTCTACACCATCGCGAGTTTGAGAGGAGATATTATCATTAACTCTTTCCCACATTGCTTTTGTCCCACATTGGAAAAATACATTTGTATCTCATGTAATAGACCCTATATAAAGGGCTTTACTTGCTTTTCTTTTACTTGCACTTTTAGCTCTCAAGAATATTATTATTTTATTATCTTGTTATTGCTTTGTAAGAATTCATGTTATGAATAAAAGACTTTCATGAATTCTATCACAAAAATGTCTGAGAAGGTGAGGATTTGGGGGGAAAAGGATTCATGATATCAGATTTAAAGGGGAAGTAATGCTTGTGCGATTGGAGTAAGAAGATCATTTTTTCACTGCAGTGAGGAAAATCATTTGAGTTGATTTTTGGGCATTCACTGTCATAGCTTACCTCATAAGGTTTCCTTTTCTGTTTTCCTGTTTAAGCAGATATACTTCGGGATTGGCTCTGTCTTGGTTGCTTTTATGTAGGCGACTTGAAAACATGAAGAGTACAGATGAGGCATCAAAGAAAACTTCCTCCAGTCCTCAATTGGTTGTGTTGAACAGGTCATTCAAATTGGTGATATTTCCTGTCTGAGCTTATTTAGGATGTTTGTTAGATGTGTTTAATGACATACGAATGATTGGTACGTTCCCTTTTGACTTGGGAGAGGATGAATAAATGTTGGATCTGTTGGCGTAGTAATTCAGTGTCTCCTCAGAGTGCAGCAACTAAATATTTTGGTTCTTATCCAATTTAGAACAGGAGATCCGAAGCCTTTTTCTTATATGGCAATAAGGTGACAAAGTGGTCAAGTGTTGTAATGTATTTATTAAAAACAAGGCTAGTATATTAAAGAAAAGCGAGGACTCGACATTTGTCCCTCTTCTGCTGTATTTTAGAATCACCTGAAAGTATATGTATGTCCTAGAGACAATCTATATTAGGACAAATGTACTTTATACATGTTCGTATTATTATTAATGAAGATTAATATTTTGATCTTTGCAATTATTGAATTATTAGTTAATTGTTTGTAATATTCTATAATATGCATCCCTAGAGGTTCCGTTGTTATTAATAGTGTGAGATATTAATATTATAACGTACTTCTTAAAATAGTCGCGACTAATGATCATCGAGAATGGGATATCGATGATATGTGATAATTCGACATGTGTTCTGCATCACATCCTTAGAAGACGTAGTATGTCTCACCTGCTACGAGTAATGGCTACTCGTGATGGACACATGGATACTTTGGAAGTATTGGTATACCCTGCTGATATACTGTTTGTTATACATGTCTAAAGTATGATCAGCGTGTGGGAGATAGAAGTCCTTAGACTTGAGGTCAATAAACACCTTGTCTAGAGAGTAATATACTTTGATCCTGTCCTAAGCTCAAATGCCTTATAGGTTGAGATACGGCTTGTATTGGTACATTACGATGTGGATTAAATGTGTTAGTTGAGCCAAGATTAGGATTCATTCCTCGAGTGTATATTCAAGAGAACACTCAGCTTCTCAGTGATATTGGCTTGACTAAGTCATTGGCCAACGCAATAGATATATCTAGAATATGGTCTTGTTGTTAACCAATATAGATGAGATATAATGATCAATCCATTTGGATAGACACTTGGCAAATCCTAAGCTTGATCGACTGCGTCGAGAATAAAAGGATTTTATCTTCCCACATAGAGGTTCAGTTTACTAGATTCGTGTAAATATACTTCACATATTGAGTTTGTCTTACGGCGCCGTCTAGGAGTTCCGTGTAGACCCTAATATTATTAGTGTGGATATGTGAAGACCTGTAGGGTAACACTATGTCAATTGTTTCTTTGATCTAAGGGTGTATTGAGAAAGTGTTAAATATTCGATTTGGATTCGAGATATTTAAATTAATAATAACTATGGGATAATTTCTATTTGAAGGAAATTATTTAATTAAGTTAAGATTGGATATTGGATTTAATTAAAATGTGCTGAAAATATTTTTTGAAAAGGGAGAGGCGCCGCGTCGCTAATTGGGCAGCAGGCCAATTCAATTCGTTTTGGGCCAGGCTTAGAGCCCAACCCAAAATCTGAATTTTGCCCTAATTTCACCTATATATAGAGCACCTCCTCATTCATTATTAGACACATTATTCATATATTATTTTAAGTCTTAGAGACCTCGAATAAAACTCTCTCTTGAACCTCTGCCCAATTTCCTAGTTGTTCGAAGGAGGTATACATCGGAGTTCTTGGAACTTACTGTCGAGGATCAATTGCGTGCGCACCCTCGAAAATTTCTAAAAGACTCCAGTGTTTCCACACCGTAAGTATTCTATCAAAGTATTACGGTTATATACATGTTATGTATTGACGTGTATTATATTACTACATAATCATCCTACAGTTCGTCGGTTGTTGGGTTTGAAACACAAAATTTTCAAATTCCGCTGCATATACGAACCCAACGAAAACCTTCAGTGGTATCAGCGCCAGGGTTGTTTTGTGTGATTAAGTAGTAATCATTGATAATAATATTGGTTAGAACTTGTTTAAATCTAAAATTTTATGTCATTTAAAGCTTGAAAACCTAATAGCTTAAAGGCACATCATATTTGTCTCCCAAACTATTAAACAATGATGTAATCGAGGAAGTCATTCCTATCTAACTCTTCTAAGTCAATGTGCGTAACCAATTCATTGCGAACATAGTGCACTGAAGTGAAGAACGAGAAGGGATTGGATGATGATCGATGAACGTGTTGTTTGATAGTGAAGGGTAACAAAGATGAATCTGTAAATTTGACCCTGAACCAGTTTTAGGGTTTCGGAAATGCAGATTTTGTATTTCTGAGACGGAGGCGCCGCGACTCCATGATGGAGCACTGTGGCGCCACCTAGGATTTGACAAGACGTTGCGTCTCCATGGTGGAGCGTCGCGACACAGTTCATCCCGACGAAAAAAAAATTAGAATCAGAAACTGAAGTTTTAAAAGTTTCAGATTCTGATTCTGAAGTTTAAGAGTTTCAGCAGAAATTAAAACTTTTTCAAATAAGCATATTTGGTCCTTTGGGACAATTTTGTAATTAATTTAAATTCTGGAAATTATAGACAGGTCCCTAAAATCTGAAAATTAAAATTGGATTTTTTGAATTTAAAGAGGTTCACAATTGAAATTTTAAATTCTTGAGGAACTAAACTGTAAATTATCAAAATCTAGAATTTACAGAAATACCCTGAAAATTAGTTTTTAAAATCAAAAAATGTTTAAGGGACTGTTTGGATTAGACTTAAATTTTAGAGTTTAAACAAGTTAACCCATGATTATTATTAATTGTATATTATTGAATAATATACGAACTATATGTTAAGTGTTTAAATGCGTACATTTAATTATTAGCATAATGTCCGCTATAACTGTCTGGGTAGGCGGCGCCCAGTCACTGATCAAACCATCTTATATCATGTCTATTGGGTTGATAGTTCCCAACTAAATGTGTTTTAGAAATTGCATGATTAAATGTCGTATTGGATATGACACAAATTGTTGATCTTGGTTAAAATCCCCGAAACAAAAATGTTCCCCAAATTTTAAATACAAGTCTAAATTAAAACGCGTCGTCCATTATAATTGTTAGAGTGCAAGATCCTTTTAGGCGATACGAGTATTTATGCCAAAGCATTTGCTCTTAGTCTACGAGGACCCAGACTCTTTCATAGATGTGTTTTGAATGTAAAGATAGATGATAAACTTTTATGAGTATTTACACCAAAGTGTTTGCTCGCAAATGCCAAATTTACTTAGATACATAAACACAGTCGTGTAATGGGGTTGCCTTGCTTAGACAAATCTTGGCGCCAAAGTGTCGGACTAATCTAAAGACGTAAGATTAAATATAATATTTGATCAACCAAGAGTTGCAAATAAGTTTTACAATTGATTTAGAAACCTACCAAGATGTGTTATTGAAGTTATCAGCCAAAGCAAACGTGGAGATAGCATAGGCTTGGATCTTGGCCCATTATGACCTTAAATTAATATAAGTCCATTTTTTACAATGGGATCGTAGAAGTATGTTAAAATAGTGGGAGCTAATTAAACAAAGTCCATCTTGATTAGCCTAAATGAATGTTTATAATAGGAAATAAATTTGAGTTTAATTTCCTGTCTATCTAACTCCTCAGATTATCAAAATGTCAAGCCTATCATTTAAAATTTTGATGGAAATGAACAAAATTACTAGACCCAACTATCTAGACTGGCTAAGGAATCTGAGAGTTGTTCTAAGGCATGAGAAGATAGAATACGTATTGGACAAAGTTTTCCCCACAGTCCCTGTCGAGGATTTTGCAGAATATGCCACATTCGATAAGGTAGCCTACCAGAAGAACATAGATGATTCCACATCAGCACAATGCGTGATGTTGTCTTCCATGTCAGTGGACCTTCGGAGACAACACGAAGACATGGGCCCTAACGAAATGCTCAAACATTGAAAAGTCTCTATGACTCTCAGTCCCAAACTATGGAATATGAGTTGTTGATAGAACTCTTCAAGTGTAAGCTAAATGAAGGGGGCCAAGTGTCTCAGCATGTTTTGAAGATGATAGGGCTGATAGAAATATTGGCCTCGATTGGTATAAAGCTGCAGAAAAATGTCGCTTCCACCCTCATCCTGAACTCTCTCCCTCGTTCGTTCGAAAATTTTATTATAAACTACAATATGAACAGAACAAAGGCGAGTCTGTCGGAGCTGCATAACATGCTCAAGACCATTGAATCTTCAACTACCAAAGGCAAAGCTGTGCTCATGGTGAGCTCTACTAGTCGGCCCAAGCCGAAAGGTAAGGAATAACAGAAGAAGAAGGGCAAAGCATTTGTTGCGCCCTCAGCTACGAAGCCTAAAAGAGGTGTAAAGAAGAAGAAGGTGAATCCGAATAAGGATGTATGCCTCAACTATAACAAGAAGAGGCATTGGAAGAAGGACTGTACTGCACTAGGAGGAGGAAAAGCACAAGGTGCTTCTACCTCTAGTGGACAAGGTATGTACGTCATTGAAATAAATATGTCTATAAATAACTCTCATTCCAGGGTATTGGATACCGCTTGTGGCTCACATATTTGTACCAATGTGCAGGGGCTAACTGACAGCAGAAATGTTAGACCAAGAGAGGTGGACCTACGCGTTGGAAATGGAGCATGAGTGGATGCTAAGCACGTAGGAACTTATAGCTTAAATTTGCCTTCTGGCTATTGTCTAGTGTTAAATGATTGTTACTATGTACCCTCGTTAACGAAGAATATCATTTCTATCCCTGTTTTGGACATGGAGGGTTTTTCCTCATATATTTATAATGGCAGTCATGTACTGTCTTTTGATAATGTTATATATGAAACTGCTCCTCTTATGGATGGATTATATACACTAAATTGTAGTCGAGAAATATGCAATGTATAAAATAAACGAGCTAAGGTAAGTAATAGAAAATCTACCTACCTATGGCATTGTAAACTTGGTCATATCAACGAAACAAGGATAGCAAGGTTAATGAAGCTTGACTACCTCGAACCATCTGACTTGGAGTCTTATGGTAACTGTGAATCATGTTTGAAAGGTAAGATGACCAACAAGCCACTTTCTGGGAAGGGTGTGCGAGCCAAGAATGTGCTTGAGTTGGTACATACTGATATATATGGACCATTCTCGACTCAAGCTAAGGGAGGTTTCCCTTACTTCATTACTTTTACTAACGACTTCATAAGGTATGGATATGTGTATCTTCTGAAACACAAAACTGAGGCCTTCGAAAAGTTCAAGGAGTACAAGTCTGAAGTAGAGAAACAACTCGCAATGAGTATCAAGACCCTTCGATCTGATTGAGGGGGTGAATACTTGAGCAAGGAGTTTCTAGGTTACTTAAAGCTACATAGAGTCCAATCAAAATGGACACCTCCTGGAACACCACAGATGAATGTTGCCGAATGGAGAAACTGAACTTATTGGATATGGTTCGATCCATGATGAGCTTCTCAGCTCTACCGACATACATTTGGGGACATGCTATACAAACCTCAATATATGTTCTGAATAGGGTTCCTTCCAAGTCAGTAGAAAAGACACCATATGAGATATGGTGTGGTAAGAAGCCAACTTTTAAACATATGAGACCTTGGGGGTGCCCTGCATATGTTAAGAAGATGCTCACTGACAAGTTGGAATCCAAAAGTGAGAAATGTTACTTCGTGGGGTATCCAAAGGAAACTAAGGGATACTACTTCTATCTTCCTAGAGAACATAAGGTCATTGTTTCCAGGAACACAACTTTCCTTGAAGAAGAATATGTCTACAAGGAACATAGTTGCACAGAGATAGAACTTGAAGAAATTCAAGAACCGCGAGATAACATAGAGGTTGAATCATTGCCGAATGACCAAGGCAAGAATTCAATGGGAGTATTTGGCGAAGATTGGGTACTTCAAGTACGCCATTCGGCCAGTGGGAGTGTTACGAGGAACAATGCAGAAATGGAAGATCCTCCTACACAGCCTTTAGGAGTAGATGCAATGGTTGCACCTCCTCCCATTCAGGAAATACATGAAAATGATATTCCTGAAAGCTCTCAAGTTAGTGGATTATCCAACACACAAGAACCCTATCACAGTCAGAACATACCAAGCATTGAACTACAAAATAATCAACTCCAAAGGTCCACTAGGACTCATCGTCCTCCTGAAAAACTAAATCTACTTGTGGAAACACACAGTGAGATAGATGTTCCCGATAACGATGAACCTACAACCTATAGCGAAGCAATGTTGGACATTGAAGATATGGCAAGAAGCCATGAAATTCGAGATGGAATTTATGTACATCATCAAGTGTGGAACTTGATTGATTTGCTAACTGGGGTTAAACCCATAGGATGCAAATGGGTCTTCAAAAAGAAGATCGATGCATTTGGCAAGGTACGGACTTATAAAGCAAGGTTGGTGGCTAAAGGTTATAATCAACGGTCTAGGGTCGATTATGATGAAACCTTTTCACCTGCTGCTAAGATTAAGTCCATTCGGATTTTGCTTGCAATAGCTGCATATTATGACTATGACATTTGGCAGATGGACGTCAAAACCGCTTTCCTCAATGGTAATATAGTTCAGGAAGTGTATATGAAACAACCTGGGGGTTTTTTATCTGAGTCCAAACCAAATGATGTATGCAAGCTACAGAACTCCATTTATGGGCTTAAGCAAGCCTTGAGGAGTTGGAACATTTGCTTTGACAAGGCTATCAAGTTATTTGATTTCGTCATAAGCAAAGAGGATCCATGTGTTTACAGTAAATGCAAGGATGGGAGTATTGCCTTCATTATTAAATATGTAGATGACATATTGATAATGGGAGACAATAAGACTCTCTTGCAGTCAGTCAAGGAGTGGTTTTCCAGTACCTTCATGATGAAGGATTTAGGTGAAGCCTGCTACATTATGAGAATTAGGATCTATAGAGATAGAACTAATAGATTGTTGGGGCAGTCACAGTCAGTCTACATAGACAAAGTGCTTAGACATTTTTCTATGGAAAATTCCAAGAAAGGCGGTCTACCTATGGGTTAAGGCATCAAGTTATCTAAGAAGGACAATCCTTCTAATGCTATAGAACTTGAGCGGATAAAGAGGATCTCATATGCTTCGGCTATAGGATCGATCATGTATGACATGACCTGTACTAGGCCAGATATGGCCTTTGCACTTAGTATGACTTGCAAATTCCAGCAGAATCCTAGGGAAGAATAATGGAAAGCAGTCAAGAGTATTCTTAAGTATCTTAGACGAACTAAAGATTACTTCTTAGTCTATGGTGGGGAAGAAAAGCTAGCTGCTACTGGGTGTACTGATGCTAGCTTCCAGACGGATCTTGATGACTTCAAATCTCAGTTTGGGTACACGTTCATTTTCAATGGTGGAGCAGTGAGCTGGAAAAGTTCCAAAAAAGCTACAACTGCTGATTCGACAACGAAGTTTCTAGTACATTGCTGGATCAGAAGCTGGTAAAGAAGCTGTCGCGATTTCTGAGTTCCTGAAGGAACTAAGGGTAGTTCTGAGTGCCAGTTCTCCAATAACTATTTATTGTAACAACACTGGTGCAATTGCACAGGCTAAGGAACCAGGATCAAAAAACAGAAACAAGCATGTACCAAGGAAGTACCACATACTCATGGAGATAGTGTAGACTGAAGAGATTAGATTAGACTATGTCCTCACAGACGATAATCTAGCTGACCCATTCACTAAACCATTAATCTTAGTTAAGCATAATGGTCATTTTGAAAATATGGGCATTAGATATGTTAAAGATTGGCTCTAGGCTAAGTGGGAGATTGAAAGTATATGTATGTCCTATAGACAATCTATATTACAAGAAATGTACTTTACACGTTCGTATTATTATTAATGGAGATTAAAATTTTGGCATTTTCAATTATTGAATTATTAGTTTATTGTTTGTAATATTCTATAATATGCATCCCTAGAGGTTACGTTGTTATTAATAGTGTGCGATATTAATATTATAACATAACTCTAAAAATAGCCTCGACTAATGATCATCGAGAATGGGATATTGATGATATGTGATAAGTCGACATGTGGTCTGCATCACATCCTTAGATGATGTAGTATGTCTGACCTGCTACGAGTAATGGCTACTCGTGATGGACACATGGATACTTTAGAAGTATTGGTATACCCTGCTGATATACTGTTTGTTATACATGTCTAAAGTATGATCAGCGTGTGGGAGATAGAAGTCCTTAGACTTTAGGTCAATACACACCTTGTCTACAGAGTAATATACTTTAATCATGTCCTAAGCTCAAATGCCTTATAGGTTGAGATACAGCTTGTATTGGTACATTACGATGTGGATTAAAGGTGGTAGTTGAGCCAAGATTAGGATTCATTCCTCGAGTGTATATTCGAGAGAACACTCAGCTTCTCAGTGATATTGGCTTGACTAAGTCATTGGCCAACGCAATAGATATATCTAGAATATGGTCTTGTTGTTAACCAATATAGATGAGATATAATGATCAATCCATTTGGATAGACACTTGGCAAATCCTAAGCTTGATCGACTGCGTCGAGAATGAAAGGATTTTATCTTCCCACATAGAGGTTCAGTTTACTAGATTCGTGTAAATATACTTCACATATTGAGTTTGTCTTACGGCGCAGTCTAGGAGTTCCGTGTAGTCTCTAATATGATTAATGTCAATATGTGAAGACCTGTAGGGTAACACTATGTCAATTGTTTCTTCAATCTATGGGTGTGTTGAGAAAGTGTTAAATATTCGATTTGGAATCGAGATATTTAAATTAATAATAATTATGGGATAATTTCTATTTGAAGAAAATTATTTAATTAAGTTAAGATTAGATTTTAGATTTAATTTAAATGTGCTGAAAATATTTTGTGAAAAGGGCGAGGCGTCGTGGCGCCCAATGGGTAGAGCCGCGGCGCTAATTGGGCAGCAGGCCAAATCAGATTGGCTTGCTGCAATTCATTTTGGGCCAGGCTTTGAGCCCAACCCAAAATCTGAATTTTGCCCTAATTTCACCTATATATAGAGCACCTCCTCATTCATTATTAGACACATTATTCATATATTATTCTAAGCCTTAGAAACCTAGAATAAAACTCTCTCTTGAACCTCTGCCGAATTTCCTAGCTGTTCGAAGGAGGTATAAATCGGAGTTCTTGGAACTTGCTGTCGAGGATCAATTGTGTGCGCACCCTCGGAAATTACTAAAAGACTCTAGAGTTTCCAAACCGTAAGTATTCTATCATCGTATTACGGTTATATACATGTTATGTATTGACGTGTATTATATTACTACATAATCTTCCTACAGTTCGTCGGTTGTTGGGTTTGAAACACAAAAATTTCAAATTCCGCTGCGTACACGAACCCAACGAAAACCTTCATCACCGACTATTGAATACTCGAAGGGGAGCCTTGGAGCAACGTTAAAGTTGTATCTGTGTAAATGCGGGATGCTTTGTGCACCAAGTTGCCCGACTATTGCATACCCCTTGTTCGCTCTTACCAAAAGCCAGATCTTTCTTTTAACAGAAAAGTTGGGTATTTATCACCTTAGTTCTCTTTGCTTATGATTTTTGTTTTTAGCCTCTGGTAACTTTACGACTTTCCTATCATATCTTGTTGTACCACTACCTTAGATAGTTATGATATTATATTTAGATGAACCATAGTTTTCTTTTCTTGAATCCGTGTATTGCGTGTAGGCTGAGCAATGGGTTAGCAGACAGGGAAACTCCTTGGATGATGCTAAATCAAATGAAGTAGTTCTAGTGAGTCGACCACCTAGGTCAGTACCTTCAACAGCATGTTTATATCCCTGGGGCTAACTTCGTAAATCAGGCTTGGAATTGGTGCTGTAGTCCCACGTCAACCAGAAACTCTACGCTCTAATGATCCAATTGAAAGAAAATTACGTGCAAAGTTGGATGCCAAGAAAAGGAAATTTCTGAAAGGATACTGAAGTTTCTGCAATATCTGTAAAAGATGGGAGAGTTGATGAAGAAAGTGATGATGAGGAATTAGAAAGCAAAATAAAAGCATTTACCAAGAAAAACCAGCAATTTTGTCCTCATTTATGCAGGCAAAGAAGAAGAAGAAGAAGTAGTAATATAATTATATGTCCTCTGGAATTAAATATTTCAGGATCTGCTAAAAACTTTTTCTTTATTACGATGTTTTTCATCTTTTTAAGGCTATTTTGCAATATGCAGTGGTTTTCAGATGTCTCTCTCAGCCTACCATCAAGAGAAATGATTGAGATGCTATTTTGTTATTCCTACTTTTTACTGTCAAATAGAGTTTCCTTTTGTGTTTGTAAAAGAAAAAGAAACAGAAATCTATCAAAATTTTGGCTTATTTGTTTTCTTGATGTTGAAACACCATTGTTTAGAGAAAACGTTCTGAACAATATTGTTTAGTAAGAACTGTCGTTTGTTTGCGACTCTCTCCTCCGAGATTAATTTGAATTTTATCTAATCATTTTTATGTATCTCTCGGTGCGGTGCTGACATGTGTTAATTTTCTTTCCTTTGAAATACTGCTTAGCCTTATTTCAAATTGCTTTATTAATTCAGTATGGTTCAGGTATAATCTGCAGGTACTAGGTTCGATCTGCTTCAGGTATGATCTGCAGGTACAATAACTATGTCAAGGTATTATTTCCTTTCTATGCCATTGTAAATTTTCAGTCACAACGACCGTGTCATTAGGAACGGAAAAAACTATCCAAAAGAAGATGAAAATAAAAAGGGAGAAAGCTATCTAACAGTATTTGGAAAGAAAATGGATGAAAGGAATGGCGTGTGTCAAACACCCATCTCTCATGCCCGAAAAGAAAAAGAAACTATGATGGAACTAAGGGGTCATTTGGTAGGGCGCATTAGGTGAAATAATACTGGTATAAAATTTTAGTACAATGTTTGGTTGTAAATCTCACTTATGTAAAACTAATACCAGTATTACTAATCCTTCATATTCGGTACTATTATTGTACATAGTAAACCATGGTATTAACAATACCATAAGAAATAATGCCATCATAACTAAGCTCAGCATCACTTGTGTTCAAACCAAACGACCTCTAAATGACCGAAGAGAATATTCTGAACATGTGAGAACAACTGGTATTAGCATATTCGACATTGGTTGATAAAATGGATTATTGTCTCCAGGGCCGTTCCTATACTTTTAAAGGCCCGGTGCGAGAAACAAAAAGAGGTCTTTTTTTATTCACATGAAAAATTAAAATGAACCAATTAACCAATATTAAAAAAAAAAAAATCGCTACTCATTAGATTCAAACACGCAACCTCTCACCAAGGAAGGACTTTTGAAGGAAGCCCAAAATCGCTAGGCTACAACTCTCATTGATAAGATTGGAGACATTTTTAATACATATCTTAATCTTTGAAAGAAATAAAAAAAATGAAAATTTTGGGGCGGAGGCCCCGCCGGGCTGGGGCCTGTGCAGCGGCGCCGCCTTGACCGCCCCAGGGACGGCTCTGATTGTCTCTATATGTGGTCTTTGACAATACATGTATCATGAGCTAGTTTTTTAAAGTTGAGTTAAGGTTCAAGGTTCATTTTCTTAATAACTAGACTCTGCATCTTGCCTCTGTCAAGTTAAGACTGAATGAGCCTTTATTATGTTGTTAGATTGTTGCAGTTGCAACTAACAGTGTTAACACCTGATTTCTCCAAAAGTAATCAGATGAAAAGTGGAGTTCCTTAATCTCTGGTGCCTAAAAATGCTGTATTAGCTGGCTTTTGCCATGCAAGTTTGTTACACTAGTATCACATACAATTTCAGTAATATTGTTAGGAAAAGAAACATGTAATTGAACCCTTTTGGTAGTTCCTAGTAAAAGTTAGATAAGAACTAACTAATTAGGTGATGTGATTATTAACGTGTACCACTATTAACGTTAACCACTAGGTCTAGCATCCCACCTCCATAATTAGAATATATCCCATATATTTTGTATATAGAATTATGGTAAGTATATGATTCATTATTTTACTAGGATTCTACATTGTACACTATATATATTTGTATTAATGAGAAAGTCTCCCAAGGGAGATTAATACTATTCTACATGGTATTAAGAGCCAAAACCCTACTCTAAATCAAAAAAAAAAATCTTTCTCCTCTCTCGGCCAACAACCAGAATTTTTTGTTTTCCAACCTTAAATTTTTCTTCTCTTCCATTCAATCCCAATTTAATGGATATATTGGCTACTCCCACCTCTTCCGATGCTTCCGCTTCTAACCCAGTCGTCATCCTAACTCCTCTCACAACCCTCTCACAGCCATCTTTCCATCCTGCTCTCGCCGTCAACCACATCAAGATTTTGATCCCGTTGATTCTTGATCAGGAAGATGGCCAATATTGGTCATGGGTGGAACTGTTCTGAATTCATGCATTTGTATATCATGTGCTTGACCATATTGACGACTATGTACCTCATCCTCCTGATATGGATGACACAACATGGCGTCGCCTTGATGCCGTGGTCAAACAATGGATATATGGCACTATATCCAAGGATTTACTCCTCGCCATCACGAAAACAGGTGCATCCGGCCGTGACCTATGGACACGGCTGGAAGAAATATTTTAAGACAACAAGAACACTCGTGTAGTATACTTGGAAGAACAATTTAACACTACTCGTCTTGAAAATTTTTCTAATATGTCTGAATATTGCAAGCAGTTGAAACTGGTGGCAAACCAATTGTCAAACGTTGGTACGCCCGTGTCCGTAACGAAGATGGTGTTGCAACTGAATGCAGGCCTCTCAAAAGGTGAATATGACACCCTAGCCACGATGATTCAGCAGGCTGACCCTCTTCCCAATTTCAACAAAGCCCGCTCGCAATTATTATTGGAGGAATCTCACTATGCAAAGCAAGACGAGCACAACCAGAAGGCATTAGCGGTTGAAACGTCTGCACCGAATCATTCTGCCGCCGGCCAGCAGCCCGTGCCGGAGAATAGCCAGCCACGGCAGAATCGCGGCGGCAGGGGTAGCAGGGGGCGCGGCAGTGGGCGATGCTGCAAGGGTCGCAGTAAAGGAAAGGGCCAGCAGCCGCAACAGCCCAATCAGTTTCCTTCATGACCGGCCCAACGCCCAGCACCCAGAACCCGCAGTGGGCCTCATTCCCATGTTACCCCTCAGCCCACTATCCGCTTCAGCAGCAAGGGGTACTAGGCCCAACTTCAGGCTCTCGACCAACCCAATACCCGCAGCACCAGGCCCACGTTGCACAAGCCCAATTCCCACAGCAGTTCCCGCAGCAACCCATAAATCAGATGCCCACTGATTTGGGCCACATATCCAGCAGCATGAATTTGCAGCAGCCCGATGAAAATTGGTACATGGACTCCGGAGCCTCATCTCACCTCACCCGGTCTACAAGTAATCTTTCTAATTTGTTTCGTCTAAAGTCTCCCCAATTTATTACAGTTGGAAACGGTCACCGCATTCCAATTCAGGGTTATGGTCACACCTACACTCCGACACCTCACCCACCATTCTACCTAAGTAACATCCTCTATGCACCAAACATCATAAAAAATATAATCTCCATTAGGAAATTTACTCGTCATAACTCTATGTCTGTTGATTTTGACCCATTTGGCTTCACTGTGAAGGATCTACATATGGGGACTCCCATTAAGAGATGCAATAGCACAGGGGACCTATATCCGTTCACACCCTCATCGACTGTCAGTTCTCATTCACACTCCGTCCTAGCTACTCTGTCTCTGTTAGTTTGGCACAATAGGCTTGGACACCCAGGAGCTCCTGTTTTTAATTTCCTTAGAAGCAATAATTTTATTCATAGTAATGGGAAACTTGCCCAAAACTGCGAGTCTTGTCAATTAGGCAAACATGTTCGTCTTCCTTTTAATTCATCTGTTAGCATTACGTTTGATCCGTTTGTTATTATTCATGCTGATTTGTGGACGTCCTCATTACCAGCCCCCTAGGTCATAAATATTATCTCGTCTTATTGGATGACTACTCTCACTTTATTTGAATTTACCCACTAAAATTCAAATCCGGAGTCTTTGCCAAAATTTTAGAATTTTGTACACTTATCAAAACGCAATTTGAACGAGCCATAAAATATTTCCAATGTGGCAATGGTCGTGAATTTAACAATTTCGTGTTTCAAAAATTTTGCAAAAATAATGGCATGATCTTTCATTTTTCGTGTCCTCACACGTCCCCTCAAAATGGTAAAGCGGAACGTATCATCCGTACAAGAAATAACATGGTCTGCACATTTCTGTTTCATGCCTCTCTCCCTCCCTCTTTTTGGGTCTATGCAGTCAAAATGGTAGAATACATCCTTAATATTTTACCCACTAGTACCCTGCATAACATGACTCCAATCGAAACCGTACACCATCGGATTCCCTCTTATAATCACCTTAGGATATTCGGTTGCCTATGCTATCCTAATCTCACTTCCACTGCCCCTCATAAATTAGCCCCCCGCACCACTCCGTGTGTCTTCTTAGGATTTCCTTCGAACCATAGAGGCTATCTTTGCTATAACTTGGCCACTCGTCAAATTCACGTATCTCATCACGTCACCTTTGATGAGACCACATCCCCATTTCGAATATCCAAAAGTTTCAAAAATCGGATTACAATTTTTTAGACGAGTCAGACATTTCTCCCGTCATTCTTAGGGAACAATGTCAGGCAAACACCGTTACCCAATCACATGTGCTAAACACTGACAGTCAGTCCCGATCACTCACTGTCACACACCAGAACTACCCATCGGCGTCACTGTCCAGTGTGCAGACTCCATCCAGTTCCACCAGTCCACCGGTCGTTGTCCCTGCCCCTGTACCGTCGCTATAGTCTCCCCGTTCCGCTAATATCGGCTCATCCATCGACAACCAGTCCACCAACCCCGTTATCGGAAACACTCCACCACCGACGTCTTACCCCACTATACCATCTACCACCAGTCCCGGTACACCGACACTGATCCTCAAACCTTACCCAGAACCTTCCACCACCATCGACCCAACCCATTCGATGTCCCACCTATCACACGTCACTAGTCCCACCCTACCCAGTTCAACAGCCAAATCGACCTATTCCCTTGCAAACCCAGCACCCTCACATCGCATGGAAACCCGTGCCCAACACGGGATTTTCAAACCCAAAGTCCAATTTAACCTGTCCGCCCACACAATTTTCCCTATTCCCAAAAGCCCAAAATTAGCCAAACTGGACCCAAATTGGAATGCGGTCATGTGTGAGAGTTTAATGCTTTGACAAAACAGCATACTTGGGACTTGGTTCCTCGACCAGAGGGGGTGAATGTGGTCCGGTGCATGTGGCTTTTTCATCACAAGTACAGAGATAGTGGTGACTTAGAGAGATATAAGGCCAGACTTGTAGCCAATGGCACTAACCAACAGGCAGGTATTGATTGTAGCGAGACATTCAGTCTGGTGGTCAAATCGGCCACTATCCGCACAGTTTTGAGTATTGCCATGGGTAAAAATTGGCTCATTCATCAGCTTGATGTGAAAAATACTTTTCTTCACGGAGATCTGAAAGAAATTGTTTATATACATCAACCACCTGGTTTTGTCCACCCCACCGCCCCTCAATATGTATGTCATCTTCGTAAGTCACTATATGGGTTAAAACAGGCCCCTCAAGCGTGGTATGATCGTTTTGCACAGTACATTATGCGGATTGGGTTCATCTCTAGCAAGTGCGATAACTCTCTTTTTTATTTTTCATCAAGGTAGTAGCATTGCTTATTTGTTGTTATATGTGGATGATATTATGCTCACTGCCTTCTATGATGTGTTAAAGAATGAGATTATTGCACTCCTTAACACCGAATTTGCTATGACTAACTTGAGAAAGTTGAGCTATTTTTTCGGCATATCAGTAACTCGGTCTGTCGATTCTATGTTCCTGTGTCAGTGCAAGTATGCCGAGGAGATAATATACAGGGCCAAAATGGCAAACTTGCAAAATCATGTCCACTCTGGTTGATTCAAAATCAAAGCTTAGTGCTGATGATGGTAACCCAGTGTCCGATCCCACTCTTTACAGAAGTTTTGCAGGTGCACTCCAGTATCTTATCTTCACTAGGCCTGACATCGCTTATGTTGTTCAGCAAGTATGTTTGTTTATGCATGCCCCCAGGGAGCCTCATTACACTGCCCTGAAATGCATCATTCGATGTGTTAAGGGCACCCTTGATTATGGATTACATCTGTACCCCTCAGCACCGATCAGATTGTTAGCCTACATGGATGCTGATTGGGCGGGCTGTCCGGACACACGACGTTCCACCTCAGGCTACTGCGTGTTTTTAGGGGATAATCTCATTTCATGGTCTGCCAAGAGGCAAGCCACATTATCTCGTTCGAGTGCAGAAGCAGAGTATAAGGGAGTTGCAAATGTTGTTGCTGAGATCAGCTGGCTCCGAAACCTTCTTTTGGAGCTTCAATGTCACTTGCGTAAGGCGTCTGTCGTCTATTGTGATAACATATCCGCTATTTATTTATCTCATAATCCGGTTCAACATTAGTGGACCAAGCATATTGAGATGGATATACACTTTGTTCGTGAGAAGGTTGCTCTCGGTCATGTTAAGGTGTTGCATGTGCCTTCCTCATATCAATACACGAATATCTTCACGAAGGGTCTTCCTCGACAACTGTTCCTCGACTTCAAATCGAGTCTCAGCGTCCGGCCTCCTCCCGCTTAGACTGAGGGGGTGTATTAACGTGTACCACTAGGTCTAGAATCCCAATTCAATCCCACCTCCATAATTAGAATATATCTCATATATTTTGTATATAGAATTATGGTAAGTAGAGGATTCATTATTTTACTAGGATTCTACATTGTACACTATATATATATTTATATTAATGAGAAAGCCTCCCAAGGGAGATTAATATTATTCTACAGTGATCTACTTCATCTAGAGTCGTGATAGATTAGCATTCAAATCTCAACAAATAGGTGATTTCTTTCGGTCGCTTTAATCACAAAAGTTTACTCAAAATTTGTATTTGTGGATAGTAACAACTATTTGGTGGAATAGTTAAGGTGCGTGCAAATTGATCCGGGACACTATCTTTATGGGGGATAGAGTGACATGCTCAACTGCACTCCCAATTTCACTCTTGGTTGAATTATGCATACTTATGACAGTTCCGAATATATCACTTACAAAGATCAAAATAGTGTCGTCATTAAGAAACTCTCATGTAGTAACAAAATAGACATTGAACAAGTTGGGGGAGTTGAATTAATTTGACAGTTCCAGTGGGATCTGTTATATAGTTGAATCTTTACAAATCAAATATATAATAGGTAAAGTCTATAAACATTTAATTTTATACTCTACTACAATAATTTTTAACAAGGACCTCCACTCCAATCATGTTCATCAACTTTGTAAGACTCTTTTTAAACATAATAGTGTTTGGCGTGTGTTAACATAGTCTCATATTTGTAGCTGAAAAAATAAAAGCAACATATTTCTAAGGTGTTGAATACTATTAATGGATGTGGGGCCTTTGGAGAAAAATTGTGCGGTCTTGGCCCGATGTGGACAATATTGGTTGATTAACACAACTATCTCTTTATTAAGCCGCCATTTACAATTAATTTCATTTTTACCCTTTTTGCATTTAATTTCAGCGAATGTATATAAATTGTATTATTGCTATATAGAAAATCTACCATATATATAGAAATTGTATCATTGTTGTACAGAATATGTATCCCTACAATATGTGTTTAGAAAATGTATCATTGTTGTATATTTTTGTTTAATAAATGTATAATCAACATATACTTGAGATATTTTTTGAAGGCTCAATCAACGTATACTTACTAATTATACACATATTATTCATGTTTTGGGATATTTTTTGAAGGCTCAATATGAATATCTTTCGTCGACCTTTAGTGACGACTTTTTGATCTTTTACAAAAAAAAGTCTGATTTTTTTGTAGTGAACATTTAGTGGTGACTTTTTGATCTTTTGTAGTACAAAAAAGTCTAAATATTTTGTAGTGAATGAGCTGCTACACTAGTGCCTATGAATAGTTTGGGTCGAAAGGCCATATCGCGGTATTAAACCCAAACATGTGCCAAACAAATTTCTAATGACTAGGTAGTATCTTTTCCCAAGGTACTATTCTAAAATTGGTTCTACATATGTTGGATCAACTTTAAGAGATCCACATGAAAATCGTTAATATAATTTGTTCCCGCCCCGAATTCTGTTCTCTGGCGTTTTATCGGCTGACCGTATCTGGAGACAAATTGATTCCTTAACTTAAGCGATTTGGGCTGGAAACGGAACTCTAATTTCCAGCAATGGGTTCCCCAACTACTCCAGAAAGCGTTAGGATGGTGGTATGAGTAAACTAAGAGGTAAGAAACATGAATGCAGCTGAGTACCGTAAAGTAAAGGATAAAGATAGATAAAAATTGAGTTGTTTGATTGATTGGTTGTATTTGTATATACAAAGAATGATCCTATTTATAGTAAAAAATGAAAAAAAATTGTACAACGTGATCCCCCCCCCAAGTCAGCTATCAAGTAACCCACTAAGTTCAATGGACGACTATGGGGGAGGTGGTGCCGATTTTCTCACCCTTTACTCATCTTGCTCGGATAATGGCCCTTTCTTTTAGATATTGTTGGTCGTACCGCTTCTAAGTGTCCGAAAACCCATTTTGACTTCGTTGTTGAGGCATCTGCATCTGAGTGGGTCCTAGTCGTACCTCTAACTAACAACTCGGCTAAGGTGTCTTAGCAGCCGATGAAGTTCTTGTAGAGGGATAGGAGTAAATTCAGCTCTGGAATAGTTCGGTTGTCACTGAATTCGGCTAAAGACTTAAATTACTTTTGAGTGTTAACAATTGCCCCCTACATTAACTCGAGTGTGACTGTTGAGTTGATGTATCCGAAAGTAGCTGTCGTTTCAGTTTGATAGTCGCGCATGTTACTTCAATAGTCTCGTCTCCAGTGCATGCAATGATGATCAATTCTTGAAATGTGTTCCCCCTTTAACTGAGGCGTCTCCATTACCACGAATTGGCTCTGATGATTTTCGGTCGTGCTTTTGAAAATAGTAAATTAATCTCAGTCGCACCTCTAAAGGTGATTTAAGTAAAGGTATCCCCCATAGGTTTCTCACCTAATCTTTGGCCCTTTTATTAGTTGGAAACCATGGCTTCATCTTTTTCATCTCGAAGATCAGGAAAAATCATTCTAGCCGATAGTGACCTGACCCCTGCCTTGGCCTTCGTTGATGAACAACTGGTTCTGACTCCGTACGGTGGACCGGAACAAGGTGATTCTCTCTTGTTTCAGTACCTCAGCCTAATAACCCATGACTTTCTTTCTACTTGTGATTGGTTCACCGACGGCCATTGTTCGGCTAACCTTCGGACTTGGCCGACTAAGGTTGCTCATTATTCGAGTTGGTTGGACCAAGTGAAGTTGGTCACAGAAGCCGAATGAAAGCGCATGGGTCCTTTTGATGCCTTTCTTATGTACCAAAAAGCCAAGGAAGTTGTCAGCCGATACACTGAACATGTACTTGGCTAGATTTATTTTGAGATTATGAATCCTCATACTTTTTAATATTTGTTCAAGATCGGCTAAATGATCCTTGAAGTCCTTAGACTTCACTACTACATCATCGATGTAAACATCCATAGTCTTGTCGATCAAGTCATAGAAGATGGTGTTCATTGCCCTTTGATAAGTGGCACCAGCGTTCTTCAGACCAAACGGCATAACTACCCACTCGTAAATGACCAACGCTCATGGACATCTGAAGGAGGTTTTGTGAATGTCATCCTCGACTATTGATATTTGATTATAGCCAGAGTATCCATCCATGAAGGTCAATACACCATTAGCGGTTGCTGAGTCGACTAGCATATCGGCTATTGGCATGACGTACTCATCTTTAGGAGTGGCTAGATTTAGGTTCATGTAATCAATACATACCCGAACCTTGCCATTCTTCTTCTTGACTGGTACGACGTTTGCCAACGATTCCACATACTTAGCCATACTGATAAACTCGACTTTCAGCAATAATTCGATCTCGGCTTTGATTTGAGGCATCAGTTGAAGGTGATACCTTTTGGGTGGCTTTTTTTGGGGTTTGAAACCCTCCTTGATTGGCAATCTATGTTCTACCAAAGTACGTGCCAGCCTAGGCATCTCATGATAATCCCATGCGAAGCAGTCTTTATACTGCAGTAGAAGGGTCGTTATGCCTTGTTTAACTTCTTTCTTCAGCAAACTACTAATATGTGTTAGACGAGGGATTTCTTCAATTCCCGAGTTGATATCTTCCAAAGGATCCTGAGACGCAAAACTAGGCATAGCCCTTCTTATGGGCGATTCAAGTTCCATCGGCAGCTCAACTTCATTGGCTGCAAGCGTTGGTTCGTTGTCGTGGTTCCCTATCTGCGATGCCTCGACTATCCTTGCCTCAGAACTTAGGGCGGTCAGCCGATGCCACATGTCATGTATGATTTGGGTTTCTTCAACCATTTAAATCCTCCAAGGTAAGCAGTGGTTCGGCTAATTGTTTTATTTCAAACCCTCTCGAGGTACAATTATAGGATACCCAAGATCCTTCTTCATACTGCTCCGTTACGGCTATGGGAGCCACATATGGTGAATAGAGGACAACCTCTACGTTCTGAACCCCTGGTCGGAACGAGTTATCGTCCATTGAGATGATTTCTATCTTGTCTCCATCCCAAAAGATAAGCTTTTGATGCATGGTAGAAGGAAGGCATCAGTTGGTGTGAATCCAGTCCCTGCCCAGTAGAACGGTGTAGGACGGCTTTCCATCTATTACAAAGAAGGCAAACCTGACTGTCTTAGGACCTACATTGATTTCTGCTACTAGAATCCCCAATGCTTCAGAGGCTTCTCTCATAAAGATAGCCATTTTCATGTTAGTTGGGATGAGATCCTCCTTTGTTTTGTTAAAATCCTTCAAGGTAAGCAGCGATATCACATTCAGCTCAGCCTCATTGTTGACAAACACCCGACTAATAATTTTGTCGTTAATGTAAGCCTTGACGTAAAGGGGTTTGAGGTGTTTAACCATATATGTTGTAGGTGTACCAAATACAGTGTTCAAAGTGTCCCTAGCCGGGGTATCGACTATTGTTTCCCATTCTATTTCTTCTACGCAAACATCACCTTCTAGGCTATCCAGCGCGGAGCGGCTAGCCCAGAATTCACATGGGATTAGGCTGACCATTTCAGTGTTTGCCCATATCTCATCAACCGGGTCATGGCTAAATAAATCGAGGACGGAGTCCCCTCCTTCATCCAATTCGGCTGACCAGAAGCTCATATCTTTCATTTCTTGGAGACAAATGGGGATCGACTAGGGATCCTCTGACTAAATCCTCTACACGATCTATGGGATTGCCTCGGTTAGAGGTCTATCCGGGGCCACATTCTCTTATCAGGGTTCCTCCATCGGGTTATCGGTAGGCTTTTCATCCAGCTATGGTTGACCCGACGTCTCTCCTTCAAGCGACTTTGCTCCTGAAGCAACTGAGTCGAATGCCCGCTCGATAGCCTCGGCTATGGCAGACTCAGGAATCTCATGATTTTTGGCTGCCTTGGTGTTGGAAATTAGATGCAATGTTTGTTGCATCTTACGCAAGGCTTTGGCATGTTGCATCTTTCTTTTCTGAGTCCTGGATGCGACTCTCGGTGGTGCCTCTTTCTTTTTGAGAGCATGATTGATTAACCACTTCCCCTCTTATGTGTTGGTGGCTAGTTTAATCATTCTTCGGGGTCTCGTCTGGTCCTCATTTCTCGTCGTGATATGTAAGGACGAAACACCCTCGTTTACGTTAAACTCAACCACCCTCTATTTGGTTTTAGGGAGTGGTTCTTCATCTATTCGAGTCATGCTGGCTGCCGGTTAGTTGGCATCCGTACTTTTCCCTCAAGCTTATGCCTAGGCCGAAAGGGACCCTTCTGAATCTCATGATGTGTTCCTGAAGTTCTCGTTCAACGTCCCTCGAGTATTTAGGGCAGCCATGAAAAACTACTTCTAGCAGGCTGCCTGTCATTTAGGCTGCCTAACCGGTTGAACACAGAGGTCTTTGTGACCTTCTCCCATTCGGTAGGTTTCTTTGGGACCCACACCCTTTTCATCGGTTGTCTCCCTTTGTTGTCCATTGACTCATCGGGCTTAGCAAAAGATACCATAGATATTGGTACCGCGGGAAAGGGGTCGGTATCAATAGACATTTCAGCCATACTCTTGTCGGCTAGCTTGAACCTCCCTTTTTTTATGCCCTTTTGGATCGCCTTTCTGAAGACCACACAACTAGAAGTAGAGTGGATGTATGAAGTATGCCACTTGCAGTACTTCTTATCTTTGAGTTCCTCGGTAGGCGAAATCCTATGACCATTAAGCAGCCGAATATGCTTATCTTTGAGCAAATGATTAAAGATCTGATGTCATGACTCAAACCGGAGGGTCACGACAGACACCCGGACTCTACCCGTCGGGTACCACTAGTTATACATTTAACATCTACCCGTAATTATACGTGGCCACAAAGGCCGTCACTCAGTACTCTGCTGACATATATATATATAAGTAGAGAAACAGTAAACTAGAAACCCAACTTACATATATATACACCATGGCCGACGAGGCCATACATGACTACTACACACAGGACACCGTCTACAAGTCTCTAAGAGAGTACATGACATCAAAAGGTCGGGATAGGAACCCGCCATACCCATATACACATGCAAAAATTATCGTACCAAGATAGACCAACACTCCGAAACAAGGAGAGTGCTCCAAAATCCGCTGAGTCGGCAACCTACTAACGTGGATCGTTGCATTATCTACGTGAACCTGCGGGTATGAAACGCAGCATCCCCCGACAAAAGGGACGTCAGTATAACTAATGTACCGAGTTTGTTAGCCATGATCAATAGTATAAAAGGGATATAACAGTAAACTGAAACAGAAACATCTGACCAGCAGTAAATGCCTCTGAGGCCCCTAATACATATGCCTAAATGTTATGCACAATGAAAATGCGGTATACATATAAATATTGGCCACACAAGGGCATCTTACTTCCCATAACCGCCTCTGTGGGCATCAGGTTATATCGACCACACAAGGGCATCTTATCATATTGGCCACACAAGGGCATCAATATTAGCCTCATATGGGCATCTTTCTTTTCATGATATCTGTACCAGCTACAGGTGCTGACGCGTATATAACGACATTCCCTTTTCCCTATCCCCTACATATATATTGATACCATATAGTAGTCTATATAACACATGTGGGTCCAGGGTAATATATGAATATAATACAAATAAAAATGCATGATTGACAATGACACATTCTGAACTTATCGGGTGACATAATATCTTTGTACCTTCGGCCAACATTGGGAATATTTAACATTTTTTCCATATACCTCAATAAGGATTTAGGAACATCTTTAGGCATGTTTTTAACATAGGAATCAATAATATGAACATTCCTTAACTACTAAGAGTAGAATAATTTATGAAACAATATCACGGTTATATTTCGTTACATGGAGCATGTCAAAAGAAAGAAATAATTTGCCTTAACATACATTCATTTCGCTAAAGTAGAAGCAACAAGGCTGCTATGTTAACAACGTTACTGCCACGAATTTCTAGAGCACAACATAGAATTTAAAACAAATGAAAAGGAGAAATTTCTCCGAGTGAAAGAATGAGTGGAATGTTTCTTTTGGTCTTTGTTTTACTAAATGTAATTAATGTTGATGTTCTTTGTTTAGGACGTTACAATTCCTAATTCCTAGTACTTGAAAATGGGTGTTGTATCTCCTTCTCATAAAGTGGACTATGTTGCTTATCTAAAAAGGTCTTGGTGGGGTTTAGATTAATAAACCACGATCCCCCCCCCACATACTAATTAATCCCCATATCGCTGGCCAACTTCACGAGCTGCCACCATTTAGTTTACTTAGGCTTAGTCATTTAGGATCCTTTTTAAAGCTATACGTATTTATCCCCATTAAGCTTGTCCCTCTAATGAGATTAATCAATCCAATAATTAATCAATTATACACAATTAATTTTGTGATCCCAATTCACTTAAATCTTAATAATTTATAAGACCTTCGTCTACTCAATATCATAAGCCTGCAATATAATACCAGTACATCGCCTCTTTATGTGCACACCAATTTTATTTTCGATCCCCGTCGTCACACTTGTTACGTCCAAAATTATTTCGGGGTTTTATCCTTTTACATACTAAACTCTTGATGTGCATACCTCCATATAACAAAATTTCCTTGGCCTCAAGTCTACTTACATATGTCTAGTTGTTCAAACCATTGCCCAAAATTACGGGATGTTACATCCTTCCCCCCTTAGAAACATTCGTCATCGAATGTTGGGGTGACATATCTACTCATTGTCGCGTAACCAACGAATACAACCACTTGTTCACAGAATCATATATTATCACATACATTACTACATCCACATCAGACTTATAACATGAAAATAGAACTCACCTTATGCTTCTCTTGAAACCTCAACGTTAGTCTGGAATAGGTATGGATACTTGTGCATCATTTCCTCTTCCGCCTCCCATGTCACCTCTTCCACGTTCTTATTTCACCACAGAACTTTCACAGAGGCTACTTCTTTAGTCCTCAGCTTGCGGACTTGTCGATCCAAGATATCAATAGGAACCTCTTCATAAGATAAGTTCTCTGTAATCGTCACATCATCAATCGGCACAACTCGGGAAGGATCTCCAATGCATGCTCTCAACTTGGAAACATGGAAAACCGGATGAACAAATTCTAACTCTGAAGGTAAGTCCAACTCATAAGCTACCTGACCAATTTTTCAAATTATACGATATGGCCCAATATACCTTGGGCTGAGTTTTCCCTTCCTTCCAAATCTCACTACACCCTTCATAGGCGAAATCTTCAAAAAAACCAAATAATCTACCTGAAACTCTAAGTCTCGCCGTCGCACATCTGCGTATGACTTCTGATGACTCTGAGTCATTAACAGCCATTCTTGGAAAAGCTTGACCTTCTATATGGCTTGGTGTACTAAGTCATGCCCAATTAACTCTAATTCGCCTACCTCGAACCATCCGATAGGAGATCTACACCTTCGTTCATACAAAGCCTCGTATGGAGCCATTTTAATGCTACCATGATAACTGTTATTGTACGCGAATTAAATAAGGGGTAAATGATCATCCCAACTTTCCTTAAAATCTAATACATAATTTCGTAGCATGTCCTCGAGCGTCTAAATCGTACGATCGGCCTGTCCGTCTGTCTGAGGATAAAAAGTTGTGCTAAGATTAACTTGAGTGCCTAAACCTTTCTAAAATAACTTCCAGAAGTTAGTTGTAAACTGTGCACCTCAGTCAGATATAATAGATATAGGCACACCATGAAGGTGAACAATCTCCTTAATATACAACTTCGCGTAGTCCTTGGTTGTGTAGGTAGTTTTGACTGGCAAGAAATAAGTTGATTTGGTTAATCTATCAACAATTACCCAAATAGAATCAAAATTATGGTAAGAGCTTGGTAAACCCATAACGAAATCCATATTAATCATTTTCCATTTCCACATCAGAATCTCAATATTCTGAGTCAAGCCACCGGCCTTTTGGCGCTCTATTTTTACTTGCTGACAATTAGGACACTGAGCTAAAAATTCTGCCACGCTCCTCTTCATGTCGTTCCACTGTTAAATGCTCTTGAGATCATGGTATATTTTAGTAGATCCTGGATGAATGAAATATCGTGAGCAATGGACTTCCGTCATAATTCTACCTAGTAATCCTGCTATATTTGGAACACATAAACGGCCCCGGTGTCTGTGAACTCCATGTTCGTCAATCTCAAAGGTTGTGGTCTTATTCTATTGAATACCTTCTCTAATTTTCCTCAAACTGGGGTCTTCCCGCTGACGTTCCTTAACTTCCGATATAAGGGACGATTCTGACACATTCTAAATGACAAAACCACCATCCTCTGAATCCCTTAACCGAACTCCCAAATTAGCTAGCTGATGAAGTTCTCTTACTAATTCCTTCCTTTCGACCTGCACCGGAGTCGAGTTGATCATCGACTTACGACTGAGCGCGTCTGCTACCACATTAGCTTTACCGAGATGATATAAAATGTCCACATCATAATCCTTCAATAGTTCAACCAATCTCCTTTGTCTCAAGTTCAACTCCTTCTGTTTGAATATGTATTGCAAACTTTTATGATCCATGAAAATGTCTACATGAACACCATACAAGTAGTGCCGCCAAATCTTCAGTGCATAGACCACTGCGGCCAACTCCAAATCGTGTGTCGGATAGTTTTTCTCATGTTTCCACAATTGTATTGAAGCATAGGCAATCACTTTACCATGCTGCATTAACACACATCCTAAACCCGCTCCCAAGGCATCACAATACACAATATAGTCTTCTGGACCCTGTAGGAGAGTAAGGACTGGTGTTGATGTTTGTCTATCCTTTAACTCTTGGAAACTTCTCTCACAAGCATCGGACTACTGGAATTTTATAGCCTTTTGTGTCAACTTTGTTAATGGTGCTGATATGGTAGAAAACCCTTCTACAAACCTTCTATAATAGCCAGCTAAGCCTAGAAAGTTGGGAACCTCTGATGGAGTCGTAGGCCCCGGCCAATTCTTCACTGCTTTAATCTTCTGAGTGTCAACTCTTATACCTTCATCTAACACTATATGACCAAGAAAAGCCACTGATTTCAACCAAAATTCACACTTTGAGAGCTTTGCATATAACTTATGATCTCGGAGCATCTGTAGTACTATTCACAAATGATCCACATGCTCCGCTTCCGAGTGAGAATAAACCAGAATATCATCTATAAATACTATCACAAATACATCCAAAAATAGGTGAAACACGATGTTCATTAGATCCATAAATGTTGTTGGTACATTTGTGAGTCCAAATGACATTACTAAGAACTCGAAGTGCCCATATCTTGTTCTGAAAGCCGTCTTCGGAATGTCTTTCTCCTTAACCCTTAGCTGATAGTATCCTGACCTTAGGTCGATCTTTGAGAAACATCTTGCACCTTGTAACTGGTCAAACAAATCGTCAATTTGGGGAAGAGGGTACTTGTTCTTGATAGTGACTTTGTTCAGCTGCCGATAGTCGATACACATTCGTAACGAACCATCTTTCTTTCGTACGAACAATATCGACGCATCCCAAGGAGATATGCCAGGCCAAATAAAGTCTTTCTCAAGCAAATCTTTTAATTGTTCATTTAATTCCTTCAATTCAGCTGGAACCATTCTATAAGGAGGAATAGATATTGGTTGAGTGTCTAGCAACACATCTATACCGAACTCAATTTCCCTTTTAGAAGTTCGTCTGGAAATACATCAAGAAACTCACTAACCACCGGAATTGATTGAGAATTAGGTGGTTCATCTTCGGCATCTCTTGCCCGAAAAAGATGGTATATACAACCTTTAGATATCATCTTCCTTGCCTTAAGGTATGAAATAAACCTACCGTTTGGCGACGTCATATTACCCTTTCATTCAAGAATTGGCTCGCCTGGGAACTGAAATCTAATAATCTTTGTTCAGCAATCAACATTAGCTTATCATGATGCTATCCAATCCATGCCCATAATAACATCAAAATCAACCATTTCTAGTTCTACCAAATCCGCTAGGGTTTGATGGCTACAAACTAATACTGCACAATGTTGGTAGACCCGTCCAGCAACTACCGACTCACCAACTAGTGTAGATACCACAAATGGATCTCTTATCAACTCAGGCTCCACACCAAATTTACAGGCAATAAAATGGATGATATATGATATATTAGAGCATAGATTTAATAACGCATACACATTGTGTGAAAAGACCGATAATATACCTGTAATGATAGCAGATGAGGACTTTTGATCTTGTCGTCCCATCAATGCATAAGTGCGGTTCTGGCCCCCACCGAAATTAGTTGCTCTACCCCTACCTCTGCCTCGACCGGATAATGTCTGCTGACCTTGCCCTGACGGGCGCACTGAATGTGATGAAGCTGCTGTAGATCCGACCGGTTGGGCTCTAACACCTTCTCCTCCTGTAAGACATTCTCGCCTAATATGACCACGTTCACCACAAGAATAACATACCCTTGCTCCTTATTGGCACGACCCTAAATGGGTCTTACCACACTGCTCACATCAAGCCAACGATGGTCTCATCTGAATAGAGTCCCCTCTGTAATAAAATCTAAACACTTGTGAACTCTGACCTGGTCCCGATTAAACAAACTGATCAACCCTTGACCTCAAAAATGATAATGATGCACTAGCTGTCATGTATGATGGTCGTCGATAAAGTTATGGCCTGGGCCCACCTCTCAACTCTCTTACGTCACCTTCTGATCGAGCCCTCTTATTTTGGCTCTTATCACGTTCTCGATCTACCCGCTATTATCTCTTACGATCCTACAAATTTTATGCATAAGCCTGAATGCGAGCAATATCCATATTCAGATTCAAAAAAGTTGTAGTACACTCGTTGACCAAGTGCGGCCATAAGTCGATAACAAAGCTGTGTATCCGGTCACTTATCTCAGCTATAATCGTAGGAGCATATCTGGCCAATGAAATAAAGTGCAAACTATATTCTCGAATACTTATGTTGCCCTGCTCAAGATGTAGGAATCTGTCTTGCCTGGCCCATCGAAGCTCGATCGGCAGATAATGCTGTAAGAAGGCCTCTGAGAATTCTCTTCATCCTGCTGGTGGAGTACGATGTCCCCTAGATTGCTCACATGTCTCATACCAAGTCACCGCGACATCCTGCATTCCATAAGATATAAACTTTACCTACTCAGTATCGGTAGTATCCATTACTCGCAAGGTACGTCGTATCTGATCCAGAAAATTCAGCGAGTTCGCATTCTGGTCTGATCCCTTGAATACTGAAGGATCTAGATTAATGAAATCCTGAGCTCTCGCGCTAGCAACTCTATCAGAAGGACTGGAAATCTGACGTTGGGCCTGAGCGGCCACTAATCGAGTCAATAACTGTACCGCACTACGCATATCAAAATCCTCAGTTGAAGTATCAGGATGAGGAACTAGGGGTACTGCAGCTCCACAAATCTCATCCGATGGTGGTTAACTGGGGAATCATATGAAGAAGTCACACTGTGGGTCTCACTCTAGCCCTCACTAGCGGATGGCAATAGGCTAGTACCTTCGCCTGTAGCTGTATTTAATTCCCTCATACTCTTGGACTTCTTCTTTACTATGGTTATTGCTGGAATCATAAACACGAGACGGATTAGGAGTGAAATACTTATAACTTAGCTCTACTGCACGACTTATGAGATGAAATAATAGAAACCATCCCTAAATGTCAAGTAGCCTCCTACTTAGAAGTATGGTGCACAACATACCTATAAATAAGACTTTACTAGACACGGCTTGTAGACTCCCTAAGACATACATTGCTCTGATACCAAGTTTGTCACGACTCAAACCGGAGGATCGCGACGGGCACCCGGACCCTACCCACCGGGTACCATTAGTCATACATTTAACATCTACCCATAATTATCCGCGGCCACAAGGGCCGCCACTCAGTACTCTGCTGACATATATATATAAGGGTAGAAACAGTAAACCAGAAACCCAACTTATATATATATACACCATGGACGACGAGGCCGTACATTACTACTACACACAGGACATCGTCTACAAGCCTCTAAGAGTACATGACAGCAAAAGGTTGGGACAGGGTCCCGCCATACCCATATATACATATGCAAAAATTATCGTACCAAGATAGACCAACACTCCGCAATAAGGGGAGTGCTCCAAAATTTGTTGAGTCAGCAACCAACTAACGTGGATCATCGCCCTGTCTACGTGAACCTACGGGCATGAAACACAACGTTCCCTGACAAAAGGGACCTCAGTACGACTGATGTACCGAGTATGTCAGCCATGATCAATAGTATAACAGGGATATAATAGTAAACTGAAACAGAAATAGTTGACCAGCAGCAAATGCCTCTGAGGGCCCTAATACATATGCCTAAATATTATGCATAATGTAAAAGCGGTATACATAAAAATATTGGTCACACAAGGGCATCTTCCTTTCTATAACCACCTCTGTGGACATCATGTTATATCGGCCACACAAGGGCATCAATATTGGTCTCACATGGGCATCTTTCTTTTTGTGATATCTATACCATCTGCAGGTGCTGACGCGTATATAACGCCATTCCCTTTTCCCCATCCCCTACATAAATATATTGATACCATATAGTAGTGTATATAACACATGTGGGTCCAGGGTAATATATGAATATAATGCAAATAAAAATGCATGATTGACAATGACACATTCTGAACTTATCGGGTGACATAATTTCCTTGTACCTTCGGCCAACATCGGGAATATTTAACATATTTTCCATATACCTCAATAAGGATTTAGGAACATCTTTAGACATGCTTTTAACATAGGAATCAATAATATGAACATTCCTTAACTACTAAGTGTAGAATAATTTATGGAACAATATCACAGTTATATTTTATTACATGGAACATGCCAAAAGAAAGAAATAATTTGCCTTAACATACCTTCGTTTTGCTAAAGTAGAAACAACATGGCTACTATGTCAACAACATTACTGCCACGAATTTCCATAGCACAACATAGAATTTAAAACAAATGAAAAGGTGCAATTTCTCCAAGTGAAAGAATTAGTGGAACGTTTCTTTTGGTGTTTGTTTTACTAAATGGAATGAATGTTGCTGCTCTTTGTTTATGACGTTACAATTCCTAATTCCTAGTACTTGAAAATGGGTGTTTTATCTCTTTCTCCTAAAGTGGACTATGTTGCTTATCTAAAAGGTCTTGGTGGGGTTTAGATTAATAAACCACGATCCACCCTTACTAATTAATCCCCATATCGCTGGCCAACTTCACGAGTTGCCACCATTTAGTTTACTTAGACTTAGTCATTTCGGATCCTTTTTAAAGCTACACGTATTTATCCCCATTAAGCTTGTCCCCCCCATTAAGATTATTCAATCCCACAATTAATCAATTATATACATAATTAATTTCGTGATCCCAATTAAGAAACTTCAGGCCCGTTCTACCCCTTGCGTGTTTTTGGGTTTTTCATCTAATTATCGTGGTTACAAATGTTTTCATTTATCAACTAATAAAATCATCATTAGTCGTCATGTTATTTTTTATGAAACCCAATTTCCATTTGCTAAAGTGAGTAGTCCCGTGCCTAATTCGTATAATTTTTTGGATGTCTCCCCATCTATTATCCACCATTTATCGGACTTGTCTCGCACCCATAATCCTCCAGCGGGCCTACTACCCGCTGGTTCTACTGTCCATACGCCTCTGCCCAGCCTACACAAGGGCATCAATATTGGTCTCACATGGGCATCTTTCTTTTTGTGATACCTATACCAGCTGCAGGTGCTGACGGGTATATAACGCCATTCCCTTTTCTCCATCCCCTACATAAATATATTGATACCATATAGTAGTGTATATAACACATGTGGGTCCAGGGTAATATATGAATATAATGCAAATAAAAATGCATGATTGACAATGACACATTCTGAACTTATCGGGTGACATAATATCTTTGTACCTTTGGCCAACATTGGAAATATTTAACATCTTTTCCATATACCTCAATAAGGATTTAGGAACATCTTTAGGCATGTTTTTAACATAGGAATCAATAATATGAACATTCCTTAACTACTAAGAGTAGAATAATTTATGGAACAATATCACGGTTATATTTCGTTACATGGAGCATGTCAAAAGAAAGAAATAATTTGCCTTAACATACATTCATTTCGCTAAAGTAGAATCAACATGGCTGCTATGTTAACAACGTTACTGCCACGAATTTCTAGAGCACAACATAGAATTTAAAACAAATGAAAAGGAGAAATTTCTCCGAGTGAAAGAATGAGTGGAATGTTTCTTTTGGTCTTTGTTTTACTAAATGTAATTAATGTTGATGTTCTTTGTTTAGGACGTTACAATTCCTAATTCCTAGTACTTGAAAATGGGTGTTGTATCTCCATCTCATAAAGTGGACTATGTTGCTTATCTAAAAAGGTCTTGGTGGGGTTTAGATTAATAAACCACGATCCCCCCCCCCCCACATACTAATTAATCCCCATATCGCTGGCCAACTTCACGAGCTGCCACCATTTAGTTTACTTAGGCTTAGTCATTTAGGATCCTTTTTAAAGCTATACGTATTTATCCCCATTAAGCTTGTCCCTCTAATGAGATTAATCAATCCGATAATTAATCAATTATACACAATTCATTTTTGTGATCCCAATTCACTTAAATCTTAATAATTTATAAGACCTTCGTCTACTCAATATCATAAGCCTGCAATATAATACCAATACATCGCCTCTTTATGCGCACACCAATTTTATTTTCGTTCCCCGTCGTCACACTTGTTACGTCCAAATTTATTTCGGGGTTTTATCCTTTTACATACTGAACTCTTGATGTGCATACCTCCATATAATGAAATTTCCTTAGCCTCAAGTCTACTTACATATATCTAGGTGTTCAAACCATTGCCTGAAATTATGGGATGTTACATCTGATCTACCTTCGTGATGTCAAATGAGTAACCGACCCAGTCATCGGATGAACTCGTCTCCTTGCCTTTTATAGCTTTCAAGGCTGGGCAAGAGTAAACCTTACCCCTAACAATTTCGGCTACCATTGCATTTGTCGCACAGTCGGCTGACTCTGAGTCGGACTCATCCGCTTCAATGATGGTTACCAAGTGGGAGCCTCGATTTCAGCTGGCTCTTCTCCGCTCCTTCTCCTAGACGTACTGCTTTATTTAGCTAGCCTTTTTGGCTAACTGGCTCATGTCAGAGCAGGATTGTCCCACCAACTTCTCTTTTAACTAAGGGTGCATTTTGTTGATTATCATGTGGGCACACTCAGACTCGGAGAAGTGTACAGTGCATTTTCCAACTTTATTTCTAAATCTCTCGATAAAATCGACAGTCGATTCATCGACCTGCTGCTTGAGATTCATTAGATCAGTCACGGTAACCTGAGGTTGGGGCCAATAGAACCTATCATGGAAGCAACCCTCCATGTCAGCCCACCTTTGTATGGAATCAGGAGCCAAAGAGGAGTATCATGCGAAGGTTATTCCCGTTAGAGATAAAGGGAATAGCTGCAACTTGTGATACTAATTCTGGCCAACCTCGCCGCATTGGGCAGTAAATATACCGATGTGCACGATAGTGGATATGACGTCGTCACCAGAAAAGATGGCAAACTCTGGTGTTTTAAAGCCCCTCGGCAAAGGTGTTATCCGATATACCCAATTGGGGTAAGGCTTCTTATAAATGGGCCTATCCAACGATTTCAGTTGGATGCCAAAGTACCTCTGCATGGTATTAGCAATAACTTCCGAGTTTATCAGTTGTGACGTCCCCTGCCGATTCTCGACTGGATTCGACTGGTAGGCGTTCTGCATTGGTGGCCTCCATTCTGCACTCTATTGGACAGGATTTTGAAGGTTGTAGGTGGTCTGCTGGCCATTACTAATAGGTGGGGTAATTCCCCATTGCTGTTGTTGGGTATGGCCACCAAAGCTTGCAACCTGAGCTTCTGTAATGGCTAACGAAACCTGAGGATAAGGTGGAACAGTATTCCATGGCTTCTCTCCTCGGACGTCGATCGTTCTTAGATAATTTACGCTTCCTGGAATGTATGGACTGGGTAATAGCAATAACTGCTGGAATGGTATTCCACTGTAAACAGCGTCACCAGATAGCCGAGCTAAGTCATAGCCAGGGGCCATCGGCTGCCAATTCGGCTGGCCAACATTGTTCGCCTACATTATAGGGCCGTTGCTATAAATGTACGGCATAACGGGCGGCAATCCAAAGTGTCCTGGAGCCTGAACTGGTCTCTGAGCCATGTTGATCTGCCCATATTATAGACTCGTTTGGTCAAGTGGCACATTTTGCCCCCCAAGGTTCGGCGTTGACCATGCAGTGTGCTAGTTGCCAGACGATTGGGATTGTGTTCCTAGGTGCACTATCGGTTGCACCTGAGTAGGCACTAGCTGATGCACATGCTACTGAGGAATAACACCGGAAGTCACGGACTCATGTTGAACAGCACTGCTCATCATTGGGATGACAGAACTAGCCGAACATTCTCCTGGGTGCATTCGATTGGTTTCCATCTCCCTCGCTTGCTGAACCTCATTTTGTACTATCGGCTTCACAATGTCAGCCAACTGTTTAGAAACTTGGTACATAATATCGTGGATGCCCAAGTCGATCTGTTGTCTAATAAAAGACGTGGTCATTATGATTGGACCTTCAAATTGGCTAGATTCTTCCACAGCTTAGGTTGATGGATGAAATGGAGGGGTATCAACCGATGTACGCATACCCGAGGAGGTTGCTGGTTCGTTGTTCCTTTTGGGAGGATTTTGTTTAGGATGTGGACTGGACTTGGGGTTCATTTTCTTACCGGACGTTAGGTGCATACGCCAAGAATGATCCTGACCTGGAGAATCAAACTTTGCTATTAATTCACATATGGTCCCACCGGGTGTGCCAAATTTGTTCTCGCCCTGAATTTTGTTCTCTGTCGTTTTATCGGTTGACCGTATCGGGAAACAAATTTATTCTTTAACTTAAGGGATTTGGGCTGAAAACGGAACTCTAATTTTCAGTAATGGGTTCCCCAACTACTCCAAAAAGCGTTAGGACGGTGGTATGAGTAAACTAAGAGGTAAGAAACATGAATGCAGCTGAGTACAGTAAAGTAAAGAATAAAGATAGATAAAATTAGAGTTGTTTGATTGATTGGTTGTGTTTTTATATACAAAGAATGAACCTATTTATAGTAAAAAAAAAAAAAGAGGGGGAAATGTACAACGTGATCCCCCCCCCCCCATGTCAGCCATCAAGTAACCCACTAAGTTCAATGGCCGACTATGGGGGAGGTGCTTCCTATTTTCTCGCCCTCTACTCCTCTTGCTCGGATAATGGCCCTTTCTTTTAGTTGTTGTTGGCCGTTACCGCTTCTAGGGGTCCGGAAATCCTTTTGACTTGGTCGTTGAGGCGTCTGCATCTGAGTGGGTCCCAGTCGTACCTCTAACTAACAACTCGGCTAAGATGCCTTAGTAGTTGATGAAGTTCTTGTAGTCGAGGGCTAGGAGTAAATTCGGCTCTAGAACAGTTCGACTGTCACTGAATTCGGCTCTAGAACAGTTCGACAGTCACTGAATTCGGCTCTAGAACAGTTCGACAGTCACTGAATTCGGCTCTAGAACAGTTCGACTGTCACTGAATTCGGCTCTAGAACAGTTCGACTGTCACTGAATTCGGCTAAACACTTAAATTACTTTTGAGGGTTAAGAATTAAGGTAAATGATTATGATACCTGCAAATTCATGCATCTCCGAGTGAACTAATTGATTGAGTATTCCAACACGGGACTGAATTGGTCAATGTTTCCAATTCGTAACAAGTTTCATTTAAAGAAAAACAAAAAACCTCAAACTCAATCATGAATTAATTCGTATGTTACAATCAATTCAAATCAATCTCACTACAATATTAATAATTCAATTCAATTATAGTTCTCTTTTAATACAGAAATCACATTTTGATTTAATTCAATTACTTCAATGTAGTCTAAATCATAATTTTCCATTTCTTCGGGAGATGAGGAAAGGAACTTTAGTTTTGCCAAGGAAGGCAAGTTTGATGACTAGCCGCCAAAGGATAGGGACCTTGCGTATTGTTTGTAATGTAAAATAAAAATAGTGAGTGACACATTGATCCAAATGAATCAGTTTTAAGAAACGGCCATATAGGATGTGTTTGGCTCGAAGAAAAATATTTTTTGAAAATTAGTTATTTTTAATTTATTTTATGGTGTTTGCTAAGTAAGAAGTAAATATTATTTCAAAAATTTAATTGTATAATTTAGATATACACTATGGGGATGGGGATGAAAGGTAGGGGTGTGGAAACATTGTTGTATAGAATATGTATCCCTACAGTATGTGTTTAGAAAATATATCATTGTTGTATATTTTTTATTTAATAAATGTATAATCAATATATACTTGAGATATTTTTTGAAGGCTCAATCAACACTTACTAAAAAAAAAGGCAGTCCTGTTCACTAAGCTCCCGCTATGCGCGGGATTTGAGGAAGGGTCGGACCACAATGTATACTTACTAATTATACACATATTATTCATGTTTTGGGATATTTTTTGAAGGCTTAATATGAATATCTTTCGTCGACCTTTAGTGATGACTTTTTGATCTTTTACAAAAAAATGTCTAATTTTTTTGTAGTGAACGTGACTTTTTGATCTTTTGTAGTACAAAAAAGTTTGAAATATTTTGTACTAAATGGGCTGCTACGCTAGTGCCTAGGAATAATTTGGATCGAAATGCCATATCTCGATATTAAATCCAAACATGTGCCAAACAAATTTCTAATGACTAGGTAGTATCTTTTCCCAAGGTACTATTCTAAAATTGGTTCTACATATGTTGGATCAACTTTAAGAGATCCACATTAAAAACGTTAATATAATTGAATTAAGGTAAATGATTATGATACCTGCAAATTCATGAATCTCCGAGTGAACTAACTGATTGAGTATTCCAACACGGGACTGAATTGGTCAATCTTTCCACTTCGTGACAAGTTTCATTTAAAGAAAAACAAAAAACGTGAAACTCAATCATGAATTAATTCGTATGTTACAATCAATTCAAATCAATCTCACTTCAATATTAATAATTCATTTCAATTATAGTTCTCTTTTAATACAGAAATCACATTTTGATTTAATTCAATTACTTCAGTTTAGTCTAAATCATAATTGTCCATTTCTTCGAGAGATAAGGAAAGGAACTTCAGTTTTGCAAAGGAAGGCAAGTTTGATGACTAGCCGCCAAAGGATAGGGACCTTGGGTTTTGTAATGTAAAATGAAAATAGTGAGTGACACATTGATCCAAATGAATCAGTTTAACTACTCTAAGAAACAGCCATATAGGGTTTGTTTGGCTCGGAGAAAAACATTTTTCAGGATTTTTTTTTTAAAATAAGTTATTTTAAATTTATTTTATGGTGTTTGATAAGTAAGAAGAAAATATTATTTCAAAAATATTAATTGTATAATTTAGATATACACTATGGGGGTGAGGATGAAAGGTAGGGGTGTGGAAACGGTGGAGGTGGGGGCTATGGCGGATGGGGTGGGATGGAGGATGGGGAGGGGTGTAATATTATTTATGGAACTTGTTTTGTGTTTTCTGAAAAAAAATATTTTTCTTAAATTTTGACTAACCAAATGTAAAAAAATTGAATATACCGAACACACCCATAGTGTTTTCCTTCAACCTACAAACTATTTCAGCTTTTCAAATATGTGTTTTAGTGCTCAATTAATTAATTGAGTACAAATTTTGTAACAAATACTCGATAAAATAGTTAAGGTCAGATAAAATAATTAAGATGTGATTAACTGATTTGAACACCATCATTATTATTATTTTATCTCACATCCAGGTTCTTGTCTCATTCATAGACTTTAATGTAAGTAATGATCTTTCAAATTATATGATTACCTATCTAAAATTATTTTCATATAACTTATATACTAGTGGGAGGGGTCATAGTTTGTTTAAAGAGAAAAAAATGCTCGATTTGAAAAGATTGGACCTATAATAATTAGATTGAATCTGATGTATCAACTTAATGACACATTTATGTACTAGTAATTCATCATCTATATGAAGAATAAGCGAAGTGTTTAACAAATTTAGACATATGGTAGTACATATTTACTTCTAATAGTTTTCATGCTAGTCAAAATAAATTAATCAATCCAAAATGAAAATAGGATTAGTGATAGATTTTGTTATTTAGCTATAAAGTTTGTCTATCGCTAATTTTTATTTTTTTAGTAAAGCATCTTCCAGCGTTAAGTGTTGGATTTGTAAAGCAGTACGGAAAGTAAATAAATATTACAAGTGTTCGAAAGGATAAACAAAAAACCAATATTCATAACTGCTGCAAGCTTGTTGAGTCTTGAATCTTGATAACCTGAAATCAAGAAACACTAAATCTGGATTGTTACAACTGTGGCTGAGTCGAGAGATGACTCTATGTCTTTAAGACAATATTGCCCCGTATATATGCTTTTACGTTAACGGGCAATAGTCTCCCAAGATAAAACAGCAACTAATCAACACTACAAAGTAAATAGGTTGATTCTGACGAAGAAAACAAACACGAAATGACTTGCTGAAGAATGGAAAAAGAAGGAAGAGTTTTCTGTCCACTGTTTCTGCTCACGTTTTGGACTGAATTTCTATTTCTGTCTGTAGTATCAACCATTGAGCCAAAAGGCTTCAATATGTAGTATGAGGGGACTTCTCAACTGCCAACTAATGGTTGTTAATAGCCAATTAGTGAGGAGTTAATCAAACCAAGTAAATGGTTGATTTAATGTGCTACACAAAGGATCTTTTAGGGAGGAGTTAAGTGCATATTAATGGAGTTTTAACGCTCCAAAAATCAACCCAAATGGCAGGTAGAAATTTTCTGCCTTCCGTCGTTTCCAATTTCATCTTTCTAGAAACTTCAAGGACCAAACTGTAAATATTAAGTAATTTGGGGGGTCCAAAGAGATAATATCATAAGAAGCCCAAGGCCCACGTCCCGAGCCCGGACCGGCGGCGGCGGCACGCGTGTGGACTTAGCCTTGAACCCAAGCACATCTAGGTCCTCCCTCCTTCAAACACATGGGTTACCCCTTGGGGTCCCAAACCCTTAGCAAATTTTTAGACTTATAAAGAGAACAATTCTTCATTTTCCCACCGATGTGGTAGATTTGTCCCACACCATATTTTCATGCCTCAAACACCTTACTTCGTGGACCAATATCTCTTTCATTTCTCAACGAAATTTGACGATCCTTGGCCCTACGGTCATCTACTCACTTAGTAGATTATGCACGTGTGAAGAGACAAAGCCTCCAACATGCGAAACCCTAATGTTTAAGTCATTAAATATGGGTGGACACACCTCCCCACCAAATGTAAATTTCCAACATTAAGAAGTGTTAAAATTGAAGAGAAAAAATAAGGTGAAAGTTGGTTTATGTATTATGGTTTTTGGGACTTCTCACTATAAATGAGAGAAAAGGGTGGACTGAAAAAATAATTATGTTGAGTTTTGAGTGTTCGGGTAATTGAAAGTGGGATGACCATTTCTTCGGGTAGGAAAAATTAAGGAAAAAAGATCATAGTTACCCATCTATTATTAAAAAAAGTTTAATATTATTTTTTATTATACTATCGGTTCATATATGTCGTTAATGTTATACTATCGGTTCATATATGCTCTTAAAGTTAGATGAAAGTGGCTTAAATTTGGACTTCCTATATTGACCTCATTCATTTTAACCAAAATGACATGCCAACTCATCAAACCAATCATTCTTCCATCACTACTCAAAATGATCACCAAAACCTTCACCATATATATGTGATCACCACCAGCATAAATCACCTACCTTAAACATTAATTATCAAGATATTTCTTGTAAACTTACATAACAAATTGTACATTAATTAAATTATGACAATTTGTTACCTTAGTCTATTTTTATGTTGTGCCATCCAGCATAAAAAATAATAGGACCCCGCAAATTTTAGGTATGTGTTTTGGAAAAAGGGAAAATAAGTTGAGGGAGTCCCAGTATATTATCCCTTAATTTATTGCAAAGTGAAGCAAGCTTGATCAATAGCCGGCAAAGGATAGGTACCTTGGCCATTATTTGTAATGTAAACTAAAATTAGTAAGTGAAAATATATTTGATCCAAACGAATAAGTTTAACTACTCTAAGAAGCTAGAGTATCATATAGAATTAATTTTCCTTCAACTTAAGGTAGACTATTTCATCTACCATTCAATTTATTTACCGATTCATAGACTTTTATGTATGTACGTAATGGTCTTTTAAGTTATATGATTACTGATACAATATATGAGTCCATCAAACAGTGTAGAAAACCGAGTTCTCTAATTGTTCCCTTAACTAAGGCAGAAAGTAAATAACACAAGATATTTACGTAAAAACCACATTTCTCAAGAGAGTAAAATCACAACCTACCACAGTAGGATGTTCCCAAAACACTACTAAAATCGACCAATGTCCAGATTACAGCCTAAGAATTAAACTATTAATCTCTCACCCTACTCTATTGCAAGACCTTTACAATAACTCTATTGCAAGAACACTCCATGACTAACTCTAGTCAAGTGTACAACTCAAAAATTTGAGAAAACAAACTACCTACAAACAACTTCTTATAAAAAGAGTAGGCTTACAAGTTAAAGAACAAAAGACAAAGACTCAACAAACCTAAGGACTTAAAACATCTTCAGTGATTGGGAACTGGTCCTTCAGTTTGTTGTACCTTTATTCTTAAGAGCACTTGAAGTGTTGGCGGCTTGCAGATGAGATGAGTATATTTTGGATTGTGTAAGATTAGTTTTTTCACTTGAAACATGTTGTTTATATATGAGGAGTGAGTGAAAGTGACAAAACCTTAGCCTTTGGACCATTGGTCGAACCGCAGCAACTCTGCTACTGTGCTGCTACACTGCTGCGTTATTGCACTGTGTGAGAAGCTTTACAGTTGTAGAGTTGACTTTTGCACAGACATGAACCTGGTTCCTTATCTGGTCCAATAGCAAGTGGGTAGGTGAGAAAGCTTTCAACAACTCTGTTGTGTTGCTTTGTTGCTACACTGCCACTGTGTCAGCAACTTTACAGTTGTAGAGTTGACTTGCATATCAGTAGAACTGGTTCCTCAAAATCCTATCTGGTTCCTCTAAAAACATAATTGGTTCCTCAAAAATCTTATCTGGTTCCTCTAAAAACATAATTGGTTCCTCAAAAATCCTAACTGGTTCCTCTAAAAACATATATGGTTCCTCATACATGTTTGTCAAATCATCAAAATAAAACTTATCATAAATTATCAATTTCCCCCTTTTTGATGATGACAAACTCAGAATTTATGTTTCCCTAAGAACCAGATTCTCCATTTGTTCCCCCTGAGAACCAGATTCCTCATTTCAACACATAAAAACATTATAACAACATTACCAATAAGATTATCTCTTAATTATATTACTCCTTTAGACATCATTGAGAAGAGTAAAAGCAGTAACATGAGGAAAATGAATTAAAGCAACATTAACTTATGGCCACTGGGGCAACACTAACATGAGCAAAATCAGGACAATCATGGAAGTAATAGTGCACAAGTAGAAAGATAATGCCCATTTTTTATTAACAAAAACTTAGTAAATCCAATATGCACAAAGTATGTTAAAACAAGCAAGAGTATCAACGACATTATAACCTAGAAACAAGAACTGCATAAAGACAGTAGAGACAAAAGATGGGGAGATAAAGGGTTCTGGAAATACAACATAAGGAAACAGGAAATAGGGAAGGAGAGGCTAAGACAAGGAACAACTTAAAGAAGAAGCTTGTTGAGTAGCTTGTCAATTCTTTCATTTACTACCCTTTGGTCATGAACCAGCTGCAAGGTTAGATCCTCCATTTTCTTTTTCAGATCTGCTACCTCAGCCTTCAGCTGAGTATTTTCTTCTTGTAGATCCTCTGAGGAACCTAGTTCCTCCCTTTCCTATGCACTTTAAGGGTATGGACAGATCACTACATTTCTGAAACTCCACCATCTCCAACAATGTTTTTATTTGTTTTCCTTTAAGGTCGAATCCATATGAGCCTTAGATTTCCCTCTGGTGATTGGCCATCGTTTGTACATAACATTCCCTTTACTTACTCTGTCCTTTGGTGAGGAACCAATCTTTCTCATGAACACGCGGTCCAAAGCAACATCATTTTCATCATCAACCTCCTCATAAAGAGTAACATTTACAGGTTCTCTACTTATAAGTTGGCATTTTTGTCAATTTGTGCTACTTTTATTGATAAATTTATGCCTCATTTGTGATTATTAATGGACTAATAATAGTTTGAATGATGTATTTGTAAGTGTGGAGAGATTTTGAAGAGCACAAGGAGTGGAATAGCCTCAAATACTTGAGAAGATTAGACATGAAGGCCAAAATTTGAAGAAAAGTGGTTAAAAGAGCAAAGAAAAAAATTGAGTGACCCATGCAGCTGCCCACGCATCCACCCACACAAAATCCTTAGCTACATAGCTAAGTTAAATAAAGACATAATCGCCCACGCAAAATACATGCCCACGTATCCCACCCACGCAGCTGGGCGAAAAGGGTTTTTTTATCACATTTTAGATGACTTTAAATAGATTTTGAGGGAACTTTCTTATATCATCTTTATACCTTTGAGCTTAGTAGTGCCTCCATAGTTACTATTGGCAAGTTTTGAAGGATTTCACCATAGAGTATCAACTTTCTTACTTAACTACTCTTTGATTATGTCTTTATATTACTTTAATCTTGTATTTTTCATTTCTAGTATGAGTAGCTAAACACCATAGATTGGGGTTGTGAACTCTTATGGCAGTAATATGAATGAGTATTAGTTAATCTTGATTATCAATACTTCGGTTTTGATTATCTATGTGTTAACATTCTGATTTGTCAATTTGGTGGTTGCAAACACTAGATTAAGCCCTAAATATCCATTTCTTGCTTGAGATAGTGGAAATTGGATTGGGTAATTAACAAGTAGAAAGGAATTGAGTATATTAAAGAATTATTACGCTTGATTGATGAAATCGAACTATGAATAGGGATATTTCTACTTGAGTTTTACAATTGGGTCTTAGTGTATTCATTTGGGTTTGGAAAAAACTCATAGGAAAAAGCTTGCAAAAATATTCCGTAATTTTGGATGATGGTTTGAGCATCTAAACGTAGGAAAGTAGACCCGAGCCTCGGGAAATTTATGTTATATTTATGTATGCTAATAAAGATATTAGTGTATAAAAGGATGTGATCCCGAAATAATTTTGGACGTAACAAGTGTGACGACGGGAGTCGAAAATAAATTTGGATTGCGCATAAAGAGGTTATGGACTAGTGTCATATCACGAAATTATGACATTGAGTATATCAAATTTTATAAGTCATCAAGATTTAAGTGAATTGGGATCAAAAAATTAATTGTGTATATAATTGATTAATTGTAGGATTGATTAATCTTAATGGGGGAACAATAATTTAAGACGTGTACATATCATGTACACTAAGAGACTATGTGTCACAACTAGGATTTAGTATTCAAATGGTACCAGCAAGCAATTCATTTGGGGGGGGGGGGGGGGGGGTATTCATTACATTATATAGAAGTAAAAATGGGATTAGCTAACCCACTTGGGGAAAAGCTCTTATCGGCCAGCAATATTCTTGAAACTTTGGTTTCATTTTGAAAAGGAGAAAACGTCCAACAACCCGTAGACTCCCATTTAGTAAACATTTCATTCAAGATATTAATTAGATAGTCTTCAACTCCTTATACACCTTTGTAGAAGCATCACTGCGGAGAGACAATTTGTTATCCTCCATAACTGGAATTCGAAAGTTGCATAGAACTTTTAAGTTCGGAAACAAAATTGGAATTCTTGGGATCATATGGAACTCGTGGGACTACTATTGGGTAGGAAGCACACATATGTTAAGGCAAATTATTTCTTCTTTTGGCATTTTCCATGTAACGAAATATAACCGTGATATTGTTCTCTAAATTATTCTACTCCAGTAGTTAAGAATATTCATGTTATTGATTCCTATGTTAAAAACATGTATAAATATGTTCCTAAATCCTTATTGAGGTATGTGTGAAAGATGTTGATATTCCCAATATTAGCCGAAGGTACAAGGATATTATGTCATCTGATAAATTCAAAAAAATGTTTCATTGTCATTCATGCATTATACATATATACATATAATATATTGGATCGGGTTGCACGTTCCTCAACATATAATATATTGGATCGGGTTGCACGTTCCTCAACATATAATATATTGGATCGGGTTGCACGTTCCGCAACATATATACATATACTATATTGGATCTGGTTGCACGTTCCGCAATATATATACATATAATATATTGGATCGGGTTGCGCATTCCGTAACATATATACATATAATATATTGGATTGGGTTGCGCGTTGCGCAATATATATACATATAATATATTGGATCGGATTACACGTTCCGCAACATACACACACACATGCAAATGTGGTGTATATATATATATATATATATATATACCACATTTGCATTGTGCATAACATTTAGGCATATGTATTAGCGCCCTCAGAGGCATTTACTACTGGTCAGTTATTTATGTTGGTTGTTGGTGTTGTCGGTTGTTTCTATCAGTTATCTTCGTCGACTGTTTCTGTTTCAGATTACTATGTATCTCTGTGATGGTATTTCTGTTTCAGATTACTATGTATCTCTGTGATACTAACGTCTCTTTTGTCGGGGGACGCTGCGTTTAATGCCCGCAGGTTCAGTTAAAGAGGGTGACGCTTCGCACTAGTAGGTTGTTGGCTCAGCTGATATTGGAGCACTCTACTTGTTTCAGTGTTGCATTCTGGTCGTGGTATGATGTTTTACATATGCATATGGGTACGGTGGGGACCTGTTCCGTCTTTGTAATGTCATGTATTCTTTAGAGGCTTGTAGACAGTTGTCCTGTGTATGATAGTTGTATATGGCCCTGTTGGTTGTGATGTATGTGTCGGCAGACAATTTGGTAACGGCCCTGGTGGCCATGATTGATTTCGGATTACCTGATAAATGTATAAATAGTGGTGCTCGGCTAGTAGGGTCCGGGTGCCCGTCATGGCCCTCTGATTTGGGTCGTGACAAACTTGGTATCAGAGTGTGTCTGTCCTAGGGAGTCTACAAGTCGTGTCTAGTAGAGTCTTATTTATGGGTGTGTTGCGCGACACACTTATAAACAGGAGGCTGCAGGCATTTAGGGATGGTTTTCATTCTTTCATATCATAGATCGTGCGGTAGAGCTGAGTCTTAAGAATTCAGGTTTAACTCGTGCCCGTTACTGTTTTGATAATGCCGGTTACCGAAAAGACTTCGTTTAGTTCATCGTCGTATCCGGTAAATGAGAGATTTCTACCAAGACGATTGATACGCCAGAAGGGCAGTATTATTGTTAAAATTGGAGATGTTATGAGGGCATGTTATACTCAAGATGCGGCACTTTGACGAGTTTGTTGCTGCTACACTTTACGAAAAGAAAAATGTTTGTTGATGCGCGGGATGCTTGGAACTGATGCTACACTTGGTGTAGTGGCTCTTGATGAATAGTTGTTATACTTCCTTTAGAGATGCACTTTAAAGCGGCCAACTGTTGTATTTTTAGGCCAAATACTTGCTACATTTTGAGTTCTATTGCTGCATTTTGAGTTGAGCTATTGCTGCAATTTTGAGCTAAATTTTGGACAACTTTGAGGCCAAATGTTTGTTTTCTAAAGGCAAAGTACCACTACATTCAAGGCAGCTACTGCTGCACTTTTTAAGGCAGAGCAGATGTTAACTTTAAGACAACTATTGTTGTTTTTTGGAGCTAAGGATGCCACATTTTTGGCAAGTTAATTACTGCACTTCTAGCTAAACTATTGCTGTAGTTTTTAACAGATCTAATGTCCATTATTGTCGAATTGTTGGGCTTATTTTACTGCATTTTGAGCCATCTTATGACCTCATGTTAATGAGAATATGCTACTACACTTTTAGGCTTTGAGGTCACTGTTATGTGATGTTGATCTTTGGACAATAGTCGCTCCATTGTGATGTCTCACTCTGGGGAAAATTTTAGTCGTCTCCGGTGCCCAGCTTCTGCATTCCAAACACTTATGTTGTTGTTCCTTTAAAATCTCTAGATTTAGCTATTGTTTGGTTGTCATTTGGGTCTGATGACTGATGTATTTTGGGATGGGGTGCGGCCACATTTGGTTGCTATATTAAGTGGTGTGTAGATATTTCATTTGAGGCAAGAAAAATGTTGCAGATTGAGGCAAACAGTTGCTGCATTTTGAGACTAAATTCGCTGCACTTCCAGGAAGAATATTATTATACTATGAGACATATTTGGGGCCGAGAACTACTGCAATTTTGGTCCAAAATGTTGCTGCACTTAAGGCTAAAAAAATGTGCATCCTTGAGATGAGTTATTTGTTATAATTTTGGATCAATTTTGCTACTGTTTTGAGGATGAATGAATGCTGCTCTTTAAGCCAATTTGAAACTGAAATGACTACTGCGACTTTCCTAGTTTTAAGGCTACGTTTCGATATCAACAGATGCTACACTTGATGAGAATAGTTGCTACCATGTTCTCTGAGAAACAGAATTGCTACACTTCTGATGTTGAATTGGTGTGACTTACTGTTGTATTTGAGCTGAACCATCGTTGCAAATTGTGTCGAGTTTTTGCTATATTTTGAGGCTAAGCTGCTACATTTTGGACCACTTTGTTGCTATGTTTTGGCCCGTGAGCTGTTGCAAACTGAACAGATTGCTACACTTGGGCCGATGAGGATGAATTTGATGACATACCTTTCCGGGAAGGTTGTCCCTCGGTTTAGGCATTTCGGTTAAAGGCAAAAATGTTTTGTTTAATGACGGATAAAAGGAAGAATTACAACAAGAAGGATAAAGGTTAATGAGATTATAGTTATGCAGGTTTCACAAAGATATGATTATTTTGAAACAGCGTAAGGACCAACTGTGGATAAGGGACAGTAAGAACTCTTCGGCCACAGGTGACGAACCTCTGATGTTCAGGAAGATAGTATGAGAAATACTTTGAGATAAGAGACCCCCCAAGGTAAATTAAAATAGAAATGTAAAGGTAAGACAAATGAGCACTCGGTCGATAGGAAGTCTAATAATGATAGGACAAGAAAGGTTGACAAGTCATTGGATCATGTAACACCATGAACTGGATCTAAACATACGAAGCATCGGTTCCATAACTTATGCAGTCATACATCTCAGAAAGTATGTAAACAAAAGTAATAGTGAGTAAAGCTCGACATTAGTGCTTAAACATGTGAAAAAGGGCCAATAACGCCTATGGACATAAGGTAGACATTAAAGGTATATGTCAAGAGACAGTGACATTAAGATGAAGATAAAATGTCAGGCAAATACAGATGTCTATGAGCATTTACGAACTGACCAAAGGTTCTACGAGATAGATAAAGTAATGGAATTACCGTTTAATGAGATCAATGAAATCTTTTTCTAAAGCACCATTTATAGAAAGTCTTAGCAATGAGACAAATGAAGGAATTCAAATCTAAGTATAGTGACCAGGTTTGGATAGAGTAGGTTAACATCAAGTAATGTAAATTCTTCAGAATTTTCTACGTACTGAATGAGGAAATAAGTTAACAAATCGTCCTTTAAAGGTTGGTAACTCCAAGGATTGGAATCAAGAGAAATATTTGAGATTACGTATGTGTACCAGGATATTTTGAAATTAAAACAAGTACGACACGTAAGAAAATGAGTGAACAAGTGTCAAGAGAAGAAAAGAAGGGAAGTTGTTTATAATAATTAGTGAGAAAGTTTCAGACTAGGAATGAGGGTTGACTACGATGATACACACACTTCAGATTCAAATGACATTGTCCATAAAGCGTTCACGGTTGAGATACTACAAATATAAGAGTTTTCATCACACAAGTTAGTAAATGAAGCTAAGTTGACAATAAGATCATTCACCCACAAACGGCTCGACTAATGGGAGGACTAAGGAGAGAAGTTGACATGAAAGAACGCATCAGTTAGTTAAGTGGGAGTCCGATTGTAGGATTCAGATAGTGATATCCCTATGACTCAGAATACAGTAGGGTCATCCCTCATACTGGCAGAAAAGGAACGTCTTGAAGAAGATCCCATTTTTTTAGAGAAGATCGGGAAGGATGCTTAACAAAAGAGAACCACAACCTTCGAGCATATTGGGAGAAGGACCCTAGGTGGAAGGTCCATTTGTGTATTCCCAATGTAGCAGGATTATGAGACAGGATTATGACGGATGTTGTAGATCGGCGTCCTAATTTTTAGCTAGTAAAAGCCAAACACCAAAAGCCTGGCGGCTTGACTCAACACATTGAGGATCTGATATGGTAATGGAAAATGATTAACATAGATTTCATTACAAGATTACCTTTCCTTAACATAAACTTAATTCTATCTGGGTGATTATTGATAGACTGACCAAATCAGCTTAATTCATGATGGTCAAAACTACCTATACAGCTGAGGACAACGCAAAGTTGTACGTTAAGGAAGTTGTACGCCTTCATGGTACACCTATTTATATTATATCTGACTGAGGTATGCAGTCCACATTTAATTTTTGGAGATCATTTCAAAAAGGATTGGACACTAAAGTTGACCTTAGCACCGCTTTCTATCCTTTGACAGACGGATAGGCCGAGTGTACGATTCAAACGCTCGAGGACATGCTACGAGCTTGCGTATTGGACTTCAAGGGAAGTTGAGATGATCATTTACCCCTTATTGAATTTGTGTATAATGATAATTACCATACTTGTATTAAATAGCTCCATATGAGGCTTTGAATAAACGGAGATGTAGATCTCCTATCGGATGGTTCGAAGTAGGAGAATCAAAATTATTTGGGCCTGATGTAGTGCACCAAGCTATAGAGAATGTGAAGCTTATCCAAGGACAGTTGTTAACTGCTTAGAGTCGTTAGAAGTCGTATTCAGATGTGCGACAGCAGGACTTAAAGTTCCAAGTGGATGATTGGGTCTTCTTGAAAATTTCTCCTATGAAGGGTGTAATGAGATTTGGGCAAAAAGGAAGGCTCAGTCCAAGGTATATTGAGACATATCGTAAAATTCGATGAATTGGCCAAGTAGCTTATGAATTGGACTTGCCTTCAGAGTTGGAGTTTGTTCATCCAGTTTTTCATGTTTCCAGGTTGAGAGCATGTATTGGAGATCCTTCACGGGTTGTACCGATTGATGATATGAATATTACAGAGGACTTGCTATCCTAGATCGACAAATTCGCAAGCTGAGGACTAAAGAAGTAGCCTCCGTGAAAGTTTTATGGTGAAATAAGAACGTGGAAGAGATGACATGGGAGGCAGAAGAGGAAATAATGCACAAATATCCACACTTATTCCAGGCTGACGTCGAGGATCCAAGAAAAGCATAAGGTGGGTTCTAACTCTTAGTAGTATAATTAATGCTTAAGAACCATGAGAAGAGATGTGCTAATGTATGATACGTTATTCGCCTATGAAAAAAAATGGTTCTTTTCGCGGGCTGCGTGACGAGGATTAGATATGTCACCCCAACATTCGAGGACGAATGTTTCTAAGGGGGGAAGGATGTAACATCCCGTAATTTTGGACGATGGTTTGAGCACCTAAACGTAGGAAAGTATACCCGAGCCTTGGAGAATTTATGTTATATTTACGTATGCTAATAAAGAGATTAGTGTATAAAATTATGTGATCCCGAAATAATTTTGGACGTAACAAGTGTGACGACGGGGGTCGAAAATAAATTTGGGGTGCACATAAAGAGGTTATGGACTAGTGTCATAACACAAAATTATGACATTTAGTATATAAAGGTTTTATAAGTCATCGGAAATTTAAGTGAATTGAGATTAAAAAATTAATTGTCTGTATAATTGATTAATTATGGGATTGATTAATCTTAATGGTGGACAATAATTTAAGACGTGTACATATCATGTACACTAAGAGACTATGTGTCTCACCCCTAGGATTTAGAATTCAAATGGTGCCAGCAAGTAATTCGTTTGGGGGTATTCATAGAAGTAATAATGGGATTAGCTAACCCACTTGGGGAAAAGCTCTTATCGGCCAGTAATATTCTTGAAACTTTGGTTTCATTTTGAAAAGGAGAAAACGTCCAACAACCCTTAGACTCCCATTTAGTAAACATTTCATTCAAGTTATTAATTAGAGAAAGTCTTCAACTCCTTATACACCTTCGTAGAAGCATCACTGCGGAGAGACAATTTGTTGTCCTCCATAACTGGAATTCGAAAGTTGCATAGAACTTTTAAGTTCGGAAACAAAATTGGAATTCTTGGGATCATATGGAACTCGTGGGACTACTATTGGGTAGGAAGCACACAGGTATGTTAAGGCAAATTATTTCTTCTTTTAGCATGTTTCATGTAACGAAATATAACCGTAATATTGTTCCATAAATTATCCTACTCCTAGTAGTTAAGAATATTCATGTTATTGATTCCTATGATAAAAGCATGTCTAAATATGTTCCTAAATCCTTATTGAGGTATGTGTGAAAGATGTTGATATTCCCAATATTAGCCGAAGGTACAAGGATATTATGTCATCCGATAAATTTAAAAAAATATTTCATTGTCATTCATGCATTATACATATATACATATAATATATTGGATCGGGTTGCACGTTCCACAACATATATACATATAATATATTGGATCGGGTTGCACATTTCAAAATATATATACATATAATATATTGGATTGGGTTGCACGTTCCGCAACATATATACATATAATATATTGGATCGGGTTGCGCGTTTTGTAACATATATACATATAATATATTGGATCGGATTGCACGTTCCGCAACACACACACACACACACACACATATATATATATATATATACCACATTTGCATTATGCATAACTTTTAAGCATATGTATTAGGGCCCTCGGAGGCATTTACTACTAGTCACCTGTTTCTGTTGGTTGTTGGTGTTATCGGCTGTTTCTACTGGCTGTTTCTATCAGCTATCTTGGTCGACTGTTTCAGTTTCAGATTATTATGTATCTGTGTGATGATATTTCTTATGCTTGATATACTCAGTACATCAGTCGTACTGACGTCCCTTTTGTCGGGGGACGCTGCGTTTAATGCCCGCAGGTTTAGTTAAAAGAGGGTGACGCTTCGCACTAGTAGGTTGCTGGCTCATCTGATATTGGAGCACTCTACTTGTTTCAGAGTTACAGTCTGGTCGTGGTATGGTGTTTTGCATATGCATATGGGTACGGTGGGGCCCTGTTCCATCTTTGTGATGTCATGTATTCTTTATAGGCTTGTAGACAGTTGTCCTATGTATTATAGTTGTATATGGCCCTATCAGCTATGATGTATGTGTCGGCAGACAATTTGGTAACGGTCCTTGTGGCCATGATTGATTTTGAATTAGCTGATAAATGTATGAAGAGTGGTGCTCGACTAGTAGGGTTCGGGTGCCCGTCATGGCCCTCCGGTTTGGGTCGTGACACTAGAATTGGAAGATTTTAATAGGTATTTAGCAATTGAATCATAATCATCAATTTCATGTATTTTAAGCAAGATACTTATATTCATGAATTAGATATGTCATGTTGAGGTTACAACCTCGGTCTCTCTTTTAATTGAAAACAAACAAAATATTTTCTTGCATTGATAAAATTTCTAGCTTAGTAAAATAGTCTAGTTTGAGAATTAATTACTCAATCACTCTTTTATTTGAAGATTACTTTTGAAAATTACAAATTAACACACTTTTTGACATCTTAGCACACATGTGCCCTCATGTGATCGACCCTAACCTTTGTTGGATTTTATTATTGCTATGATCGTACTACGTTTCATTTGAGGCATAGGATTGGACGTTACCAAATTTTTGGCGTTGTTGCCGGAGAGTACAGCGTTTTGTGTTATCGTGTTATTGTGTATTTATTTTCTTTTCTATCTTTTCTTCATGATACTTTGACTCGTGTGTTCGTACTGCAAGGTTATCTATGGCAGGTAACCGACTTAATGAGTTTCCCTTGGAGATGTCCCATCAGGTAAAAGGAAAAGGAAAAGAAAAAGAAGAAGAAAAGATACTTTTGGGCCAAGTTAGTGGCACAATTCCGTATGAGTGCACTTGTTATACTTAAGGGCCAAGTTTCAAATTGAAATGAGGTTGGTTTGAAATTGAAATTTTATTTGATGTAATTTGAATTTCTAAAATTGTATTTTTTTTATAAACATGAAAATTATCGATTTTTTTCCAACACTTATACAATCTTTTCATATAAGCAAATCATAGTTCATAAATAAGGTATTGAAATATCATAAGCCGCCGCATTAATAAATCGCATATCTCCATATTCTTTTTATAAATAAATGCTTGCAATCATGCTATTAGAAAATTTTAAAATACACATAATTTTACAAAGATCCACTAGTCCAATAAATCAAAAATAGTAGTAATTGTAGCTATTCTTTAATATAATACTCTCATGTGGTACAAACAATCTCTTCGCGTTGGGGTCTTTTTTTTTCAAAATATAAACTTAAAGAGTCAAGTTTTAAATTTAAAAAAAAAAATGAGATAACAAACTTAAAATTGAAATCTACTTTTAAGAGAATTTGAGATTTAAAATTATAATTTGGAATTGAAATTGAAATTTTATTTAATTGTTATTGTTAAGAGTCCCACATCGGAAATGAAATGGGAACATGGACTCCTTATATAGACTTGGACAATTCTCACCCTACAAGCTAGTTTTTGGGGTGAGGATTGTTCAAGTCCATATAAGGAGTCACCCAACATCGGTGAACATAGAATTGGAATTGACCTGACTCTGATATCATGCAAAGAATTGATCTTGGGCCTAACTCAACCTCAAAAGTTAGCATGTAGGATGAGGATTGTGCAAGTACATATAAGGAGTCTATTTTCCCATTCCATTTCCGATGTGGGACTCTTAATCGTTATAAACTGATATTAATTACAAATCAAAACTTTAAATTTGGACTCCAAATTACATGATCAAACGCCTACATGTACACACCGAAGCTAGAATGTACTTCACATATAGACATACCACTAGGTCTAGAATCCCAATTCAATCTCACCTCCATAATTAGAATATATCCCATATATTTTATATATAGAATTATGGTAAGTAGAGGATTCATTATTTTACTAGGATTCTACATTGTACACTATATATATTTGTATTAATGAGAAAGCCTCCCCAATGGAGATTAATACTCTTCTACATGGTATCAAGAGCCAAAACCCTACTCTAAATCAAAAAAAAAAATTATGTCTCCTTTCTCTGCCAACAGCCAGAATTTTTTGTTTTCCAACCTTAATTTTTTTCTTCTCTTCCATTCAATTCCAATTTAATGGATATATTGGCTACTCCCACCTCTTCTGATGCTTCCGCTTCTAACCCAATCGTCATCCAAACTCCTTCCACAACCCTCTCACCGCCATCTTTCCATCCGGCTCTCGCCGTCACCCACATCAAGAACTTCATCCCGTTGATTCTTGATCAGGAAGATGACCAATACTGGTCATGGGTGGAGCTGTTCCGAATTCATGCATGTGTATATCATGTGCTTGACCATATTGACGACTATATACCTCATCCCCTTATATGGATGACACAACATGGCGTCGCCTTGATGTCGTAGTCAAACAATGGATATATGGCACTATATCCAAGGATTTACTCCTCACCATTATGAAAACGGGTGCATCCACCCGTGACCTATGGACACGGCTGGAAGAAATATTTTAAGACAACAAGAACACTCGTGCAGTATACTTGGAAGAATAATTTAACACTACCCGTCTTGAAAAAATTTCTAATATGTCAGAATATTGCAAGCAGTTGAAACTGGTGGCAGACCAATTGTCCAATGTTGGTACGCCCGTGTCCGAAATGAAGATGGTGTTGCAACTGATTGCAGGCCTCCCAGAAGGTAAATATGACACCCTAGCCACGATGATTCAGTAGGCTGACCCTCTTCCTAGTTTCAACAAAGCCCACTCACAATTATTATTGGAGGAAACCCGTTGTGCAAAGCAAGACGAGCACAACCAGAAGGCGTTAACGGTTGAAACGTCTGCACCGAATCACATTGCCGCCGGCCAGCAGCCTTTGTCGGAGAACAGCCAGCCATGATAAAACCGCGGCGGCAAGGGTAGTAGAGGGCGCGACAGTGGGCGAGGCGTCAAGGGTCACGGTAAAGGAAAGGGCTAGCAGCCGCAACAGCCTAATCAGTTTCCTTCATGGACCAGCCCAACGCCCAGCACCCAGAACCCGCAGTGGGCCTCATTCCCATATTACCCCTCAGCCCACTATCCGCTTCAGCAGCAAGGGGTACTGGGCCCAACTCCAGGCTCTCGACTAGCCCAATATCTGCAGCACCAGGCCCACGTCGCACAAGCCCAGTTCCCGCAATAGCCCATAAATCAGATGCCCACTGATTTGGTCCAGGAATTCAGCAACATGAATTTGCAGCAGCCCGATAAAAATTGGAACATGGACTCAGGAGCCTCATCTCACCTTACCCGGTCTGTATGTAATCTTTCCAATTTGTTTCGTCTAAAGTCTTCTCAATTTATTACAGTTGGAAAGTCTCCACATTCCAATTCAGGGTTATGGTCACACCCACACTCCGACACATCACCCACCCTTCTCTCTAAATAACGTCCTTTATGCACCAAACATCATCAAAAATTTAATCTCCATTAGGAAATTTACTCATCATAACTCTGTGTCCGTTGATTTTGACCCATTTGGTTTCACTGTGAAGGATCTACGTACGGGGACTCCCCTTACGAGATGCAATAGCACAGGGGACCTATACCCGTTCACACTCTCATCGGCTACCAGTTCTCATTCACACTCCATGCTAGCTACTCTATCTCCTTCAATTTGGCACAATAGGCTTGGACACCCAGGAGCTCATGTTTTTAATTTTCTTAGAAGCAATAATTTTATTCATTGTAATGGGAAACTTGCCCAAAACTGCGAGTCTTGTCAATTAGGAAAACATGTTCGTCTTCCCTTTAATTCATCTGTTAGCATTACATTTTCTCTGTTTGATATTGTTCATGTTGATTTGTGGACGTCCCCCAATATCAGCCCCCTGGGTCATAAATATTATCTCATCCTATTGGATGACTACTCTCACTTTATTGGATTTACCCACTAAAATTTAAATCTGAAGTCTTTGCCAAATTTTTAAAACTTTGCACACTTATCAAAACGCAATTTGAACGAGCCATAAAATCTTTTCAATGTGACAATGGTCGTGAATTTAACAATTCCGTGTTTCAAAAATTTTGCAAAAATAATGGCATGATCTTTCATTTTTCGTGTCCTCACACGTCCCCTTAAAATGGTAAAGCGGAACGTATCATTCGTACAATAAATTTCATGGTTTGCCAAGAGGCAAGCCACATTATCCTGTTCGAGTGCAAAAGCAGAGTATAGGGGAGTTGCAAATGTTGCTGCTGAGATCAGCTGGCTCCGAAACTTTCTTTTGGAGCTTCAATGTCCCTTGCGTAAGGCGTCTGTCGTCTATTGTGATAACATATCCGCTCTTTATTTATCTCATAATCCGGTTCAACATCAGCGGACCAAACATATTGAGATGGAAATACACTTTGTTCGTGAGAAGGTTGCTCTCGGTCATGTTAAGGTGTTGCATGTGCCTTCCTCATATCAATACGCGGATATCATCACGAAGGGTCTTCCTCGACAATTGTTCATCGACTTCAGATCCAGTCTCAGCGTTCGGCCTCCTCCCGCTTAGACTGAGGGGGTGTATTAATGTGTACCACTAGGTCTAGAATCCCAATTCAATCTCACCTCCATAATTAGAATATATCTCATATATTTTATATATAGAATTATGGTAAGTAGAGGATTCATTACTTTACTAGGACTCTACATTGTACACTATACATATTTGTATTAATGAGAAAGCCTCCCCAAGGGAGATTAATACTCTTCTACCGTATTCGGTGTCTATATGTTAAAAAAAATCAAGTGTTTTGAAACATACATGTGAAGTTTTGTTGGAAAAATGGAGAAGCTAATCTCCAATAAAAGTGATATTATTGTATATAAATTTTTTGTTTTAGTTTTACTTGTTTTTTTTTAAACTCCGGGGGAAACCCGAAGCCTCTATCATAGCCTCTGCCCTTCGGGTGAGCACCCTGTGGTGAGCACTGGGTAAATTCGCTCGTAAACCACACAGCAGATGTAAAGCACACTAAGTAAACTCCGTGTTACGAGCTAGATTAAGAAGACATTGTGGGGGAATTTCGTCTAAACTAAGTTGAAAGCAAGCAAGCTACTTTCCTTCAACAAATTTGTGCTTGTCAATATGGATCAATAGGAGTACCATTTTTACCCTTCAAGTTACATGAACATCAAGGCATTAGTGGAGCTAGGAATTGGCGAATAATGTGTAAAATTAAATATATATTCATAATAGCTAACATTTAATGTATGTACATCTTTTAACTTTCCGACGAAGGGTGTGCACTTTACCCTTCGCCTAGGATGTCCCCGCCCATGCATCAAGGTGGCAGTTGGATTTCCTTTTGGTTTGTCAGTCAATTTACATTTTTCATCGTTATAATTAAATCAAGAGGTAAATGGCAAATGCCATTTCTGGTGCTTGGACTTTCTTTTAGTTTAGTTTTTAGAAATTTTACTTTTGAGAGAAATTTTAAAGAAACAAATTGGAGAAAATTTATAAGTTTAATTAGAATATTTATAAAAATGCATTTGCATTAGTTTATTGTGTGAAACTCTAAATTATTGTGACAGAGTTTCACCCTTTGAAGCGATACACGCAAAACAATTTTGAGTTAAGCCAAATCAGAATGACTTTGATCACTCAATCTTCATATTACAAGAGGAGAGTGAAGAGAAGTGGGAGTTGTCTTCAGTCTATCATCCAATTTGCTCCAATAGAATAGACATTTAGGAGTCGTTTAGTTGTTAGTTAGAGTTATGTCGGTATTAATAGTGCATGAACCTTAAAATGTAGTGAAACTTACACAACTGACCATAGTTCAGGGGTTTTAAATTTGTCATAGCTATAGTTTCAATATTTACATAGTATAGCTACTTTTTTTCTCATTGTATTCATAAAATGGCTCGCTCTATTCATAAAACAGCCTCACTGTATTCATAAATACAGTGAGTAATAAATATATTCAAAATTCTTTTCATTGTATTCAAGTCAGATGTATTCAACTCAGCTATATTCACGTCAAATGTATTCAACTCGGTTGTATTCATTTGTAGCTACTTTTATATTGTATTCAATTTATTATATTTTAAAATAGGTTGTATTCCAACAACATAAATACAAAAAAGAAAAAATTGTATTCAACTTATTGTATTTTAAATTCGATTGTAATAAAATAACATAAATATAAAAAATATAGATTCGGATGTAAAAGATACACTAAAAATTTGAATACAAAAAAATATATACACTAAAAAATTAACAAATACACTCAAATACTGAATACAAAAAATAACAAATTGAATACAATCTAAAAATTTAACACAAAAACTAAAATACCGAATACAAAAAAATGCTCCAGCGGGCAATGAAAGATCATATCTGGAGATCCAGTGGGCATTGGGTCATGAAGGAGTCCATTGCTATCAGATCTGGAGGTGCCGACGTCGGTTTCTTTGCGGCGTAACAGATTTGGGTCATGACGGAGTCTATTGCAGCTAGGGATGGCAACAGATAGGATCTGGACCGGATCCTACTAGATCCAGATCCAGATCCATTTTTCATACCTTAATCCAGATCCATCGGGTTCATAAAAATCATATCCAAATCCGGATCCATCGGATCTACCGGGTCCACGGATCGGATCTGGATCCACATGTAAAAAAAATTATCTTACTAAGAATGTAACCTTGCTAAGAATTTTCTTTTGAACTGACAAACGATTTTTACTTAGCTAACAATTTACTGTGTTTCAATTTTGAAATGTTCATATGAGATATTTTGTTCGTTGTCTCGTTCTGATTGTGACCTATTAATTGAAAATGTTGGACAATGACAATAGTTGTAGAAAATGCTGACTAGTATTTCCACAATACTGAACTTGCATGTGCTTGGAATCATCACAAATGAAGTGAATATAATTTTAACTACTTGTCTATGGAGATAGTCATTCACTAATATAACATTGATTTTATTATCGAAGTTACCTCTTTATTTTTTGGTTTTTGAGTTAACGCGGGGATAAATTAAACTTGTTTTGAGAATAAAACTTGCAAGGATATGCTTAGCAATTTTAAGAAAATACTTATAAAATTACATTCTATGTTATGAATATATTTAATAAAAAACGGATCCACGGGTCGGATCTGGACCGGATACGGATCTCAAATACAAGATCCAGATCTAGATCCGATCCATCAGAAATGGATCCGGGTCCGATCCGGATCCGTCGGGTCCAAATTTTGAAGATCTATATACTATAAAACGGATCTGGATCCACCGGGTCCAGGATCCACCGGATCCGGACCGGGTCCAGGATCCACTGCCATCTCTAATTGCAGCGGTTTCTTTTCTAGATCTGATCTTGTGGCAGTGTAACAGTGAACAGTTCCGGATCTGATCTTGCGGCAGCGTAACAGTGAACGGAGAGAGAGTAGTAAACGGAGATGGGAAGAGAGAATGGGCAATGGCGTTATGTTGTTGTTGTTGTTGTTGTTGTTGTTGTTGTTGTTGTTGTTGTGATTCGCCAGAGACGGCGTCTCCGGCGACGGCTGACAATGATGGTGAATGGCAGCGTGGTAGAGTGAAGGAGGTGAGAACGGAGAGAGCAGTGTTGTCGATGAGAAACAGTGGGATGGTTGTGGTGGTGTTGGCCGTCGTTTGTGGTTGTTAGCTACTCCGATTCACCGGAGCAGTGGGGTGCGGATGAGAGAAGGAGTAGAAGGACAAGGGAATGGAGGGAGCAGTGGTGTGTTGTTGTTGGTTGGTGGTCGGAGCTTGTTCGCCAGAGCTCCGGCGGCGGTTCGTTGTGGCCGGCGGCAGCTGAGAACAGAAGCAGATTCTCAATCAAGATAAAAAATAATAAAAATAAAGTATTCTACTTTAAATATATATATAGCTATAATAGATAATTAAAATCCACATTATAGTTATGCTTTGTAATTTAATTAAACAATAGTTACTAAAGATTAATATGAGATTATAAACAAATGCTATGAAATGTAATTATTTCTAAAATATAGTCGGTGTGCTAAATTTACACAAAATAAATAAGAGATCGTCAAACATAGTATTAATTATATTAGTTTTAATATGTGTATAACTTCCAAACAGTAATCAAATGACACTTATGAGTTATGACTATATTGTCAAAGCAACTTTATCACTTGTATGTACTCATTGCACACCAACCTTTTCGATTTGTCGAATTTTGTTGCTGAAAATATTATGATTTTTTTCTAAAAGAAAATTTCTACACGTACTATCTTTTCGGCCGATTGCCCATTGAATCTAGTCTTGTTGCCTCCTCGTTTTTATTTTATACTATAAATCATCTTTCATGGGCCCTTTACTTGTAAAGTGCTTTAACAAGTACAATAATAACAAGATAAAAAACATTAAAAGTTCAATTTAGTAAAGAAAAAAATTGAGATAGAAAAGTTTGTTTGCAGTTGACTTTATGTTATAAACCAATAATTAATTAACAAGTACGTCTGGCTCACATGAGATTAATCACAGGTGATTACCACTTAGGTTCCCTAAATCTTTCAAATTAATTTACTATATCATCCATCTCAAATTATTTATCGTAATTATTAAAAATAATTATCTCAAATTATTTCTTATTTTAGAGCTTCTAAAGCACAATTAATGACTTTTTCTCCGTTCTATTTTTTGCTATTAATGAAGATATCACATAAAATAGATAAAATATTTAATAAAGAGATTATAATTTAAATATATACAAAGATAAAATAGATTAAATTTTTATTTTTATTAATATTTCTTCTAATTAATATTTTTTCAGGGACATATCAAATAAAAAAGTGATAAATAATATAAGATGGAAGGAGTATTGAAAAGCCATCAATTTATTGCACCGTCATGTCTATACGTACGGCATATTACGGATAAATTAAACTACCGGTACAGTCCGTAGCCTGTTACTTTAAATTTTTTCACCTACGCGCTTCCCCCTTTTTGCACACTTTTTCCAATTGACACGCGTTATGAGTGAGTTATGCATCGACAAATGCTTATCCTAGTTCCAATTTTCTTGACATTATTTACAAAGAAATAAATTAATCTTCACTACTACGAAGGAGTCGTTTAGCGTCAGATTAGAGTTATGCAAATATTAGTAACATAGAAATCAGGTATACAGAATTTAGTTATTCATGTATATTTTATATTTGATTTTGTATAAAATATCACATAAATTTTCTCAAAACTTATATATATATATATTACTTATGTAGGATTTAAATCACAAATCAAACACTGTATTAAGTGTGAAAAAAATTATACATAACCAAAGACTGCTTTCAAACGTGATGTTACTTATGCAGAATTTAATATATGAATAATTTAGCTCCTAGTCAATCACCAAAAGACCCCTTAAAATTTTAAAATCCTTTGAAAATGTAAAAATCATGATTTGTAATGGTTTTACAGTTTTAAAATTTGTTCTTAAGAATTTGAAAAATAAATGACCCATTTAATATTGAAAATTACTCTATTCGTATCACAATATATAAGCCCTTTTGACAAATTTGACATCATTAAAGTCACATTTTCCCGCAAATATTTTTCTCTTCGTATAATTCATGTAAATCGACCAACTGTCTGGCAATATAGAGTCTTAAGTTCAAGTTCTAGCATAACGCAAGTGAAAATTCATAATGGTGTCCTAGAGTTTAAAGGACAGCACGGTGCACTAAGTTCCCGCTATGCGCGGGGTTTGGGGAAGGGCCGGACTACACGGGTCTATTGTCGCAGCCTTACCTCACATTTCTGCAGAGGGCTATTTCCACGACTTGAACTCATAACCTCCTAGTCACATGACATCAACTTTATCAGTTACTCCAAGGCTCCCCTTCAAATGGTGTAATAGAGTTTCATTTGTAGAAATTCAAACTCCAAAATTAATGAAATTTGAACTTATAAAAGTGAACATGATGTTCGAATATATAAATTAAGTGAAACTCCAAAACATATTTTGAACTAGTAAATGTTGCATGATTTACTCAAACATCAGGAAAAATTTGTAGAGTTTGAATTGAGTTTCTAAAGAATTTTTAAACTCAAGGACATTGTCTTGGAATTTTAAGTTACTAATCAGAATGACTTTGATCACTCAATGTTCATATTAGGAGAGGAGAGTGAAGAGAAGTGGGAGTTGTCTTCAGTCTATCATCCAATTTGCTCCAATAGAATAGACATTTAGGAGTCGTTTAGTTGTTAGTTAGAGTTATGTCGGTATTAATAATGCATGAACCTTAAAATGTAGTGAAACTTACATAACTGATCATAGTTTAGGGATTTTAAATTTGTCATAGCTATAGTTTTAATATTTACATGGTATAGCTACTTTTTTTCTCATTGTATTCATAAAATGGCGCACTCTATTCATAAAACGATCTCGATGTATTCATGAATACAGTGAGTAATAAATGTATTAAAAAAAAATTCATTGTAATCAAGTCAGATGTATTCTGCTCAATTGTGTTCACGTCAAATGTATTCAACTCAGTTGTATTCATTTGTAGCTACTTTTACATTGTATTCAATTTATTATATTTAAAAATCGGTTGTATTCCAACAACATAAATACAAAAAAAACATTGTATTCAACTTATTGTATTTTAAATTCGATTGTATTCAAATAACATAAATACAGAAAATATAGATTCGGATGTAATAGATACACTAAAAATGAATACAAAAAAATAGATACACTAAAAATTTAACAAATACACTCAAATATTGAATACAAAAAAACAACAAATTTAATACAATCTAAAAATTTAACACATAAACTCAAATACTGAATACCAAAAAAATAACAAATACACTAAATAAAATACTCCGACGGGCAGTGAAAGATCATATCTGGAGCTCCGGTGGGCAGTGGGTCATGACAGAGTGTATTGCAGCAGTTTCTTTTCCAGATCTAATCTTGTGGTGGTGTAACAGTGAACAGTTTCGGATCTGATCTTGTGGCGCCCTAACAGTGAACGGAGAGAGAGAGAGTAGTAAACGGAGATGGGGGAAGAGGGAATAGGCAGTGGCGTTGTGTTGTTGTTGTGGTGGTGGTTCGCCAGAGACGGTGTCTACGGCGAGTGCTGACAGTGATGGTGAATGGTGGTGTGGTAGAGTGAAGGAGGTGAGAACAGATGGAGTAGTGTTGTCGATGCGAAACAGTGGGATGGTTGTGGTGGTGTTGGCCGTCGTTTGTGGTTGTTGGCTACTCCGGTTCACCGGAGCTGGAGCTCCTCGTCGGAGCAGTGGGGCGCAAATGACAGAGGGAGTAGAAGGAGAAGGGAACGGAGAGAGTAGTGGTGTGTTGTTGTTGGTTGGTGGCCAGAGCTTGTTCGCCGGAGCTCCGACGACGGTTCATTGTGGCCGACGCGGCTGAGAACAGAAGCAGATTCTCAATCAAGATAAAAAATAATCAAAATAATGTATTCTACTTTAGATATATATATGTAGCTATGATAGGTAATTAAAATACACATTGTAGTTATACTTTGTAATTTAATTAAACAATAGTTTCTAAATGTTAATATGTCCTAGAGTTAGCTATGGAATGTAATTATTCCTAAAATGTAATGGGTGTGCTAAATTTACACAAAACAAATAAGAGATTGTCAAACATCGTATTGATTATATTAGTTTTAATATATAAATAGCTTCCAAACAGCAATCAAATGACATTTATGACTATATAGTCAAAGCAACTTTATCACTTGTGTACTCATTAGACACTAACCTTTTCGATTTGTCGAATTTTATTGCTGAAAATCTTATGAATTTTTCTTCAAAATATCTAAATTATGTCTAGTTTGTGAAAAGAAAAGGTTTACATGATTCATTTGTACAAGAACAAAGGTGACATCTAGAGTTGCAAGTTGTTAAGCCACACTATGAAAGTTTGGAAAAGGATCGTGGAGATGAGTGTGAGAAGAAGCGTGTCTATTTCCGAGAACCAGTTTGGATTCATTCTGGGAAATTCGACTACAGAAGTCATTCATCTTATTAGGAGGTTGGTGGAACAGTATAGAGAGAGGAAGAGAGACTTACATATGATTTTCATCGACCTCGAGAAAGCATATGACTAAGTCCATAGGGAGGTTATATGGAGATGTTTGGAGGTTAGAGGTGTACATGTGGCGTACACTAGGGAGATCAGGGTACGGACAGTAGGAGAAGACTCAGATCACTTTCTAGTGATGATGGGGCTGCACCAGGAATCAGCTCTTAGCCCATTCTTATTTGCCTTGGTGATGGATGGACCAACGCGATAAATTCAAGGGGAGGTGTCATGGTGTATGTTATTCGCAGATGACATAGTCCTGATTGATGAGACTCGCAGTGGAGTGAACACTAAGCTGGAGGCTTGGAGACAGACTCTGGAGTCTAAAGGGTTCAGGCTGAGTAGGACCAAAACAGAATACATGGAGTGCATGTTCAATAACGGGAGCGACCATGAGACAAGCGTAGAGGTGAGGCTTGGTACTCAAGTCATTCCAAATAAAGGAAGCTTCAAGTATCTTGGGTCTATTATCCAAGGGAATAGAGAGATTGATGACGATGTCACACATCGTATTGGTGCAGGGTGGATGAAATGGTGGCTCGCATCTGGAGTCTTGTGCAATAAAAATGTGACACAAAAATTTAAAGGCAAGTTTCATAGAGTGGTGGTTAAACCAACTATGTTGTATGGGACGGAGTGTTGCATAGTCAAGACTTTGCACATCCCAAAGATGAAAGTTGCGGAGATGATGATGTTGAGATGGATGTGTGGGCATACAATGGGGGATATGATTAGAAATGATAATATCCGGGACAGAGTGGGAGTGGCCTCGGATAAGATGCGGAAAGCGAGGTTGAGATGGTTCGGACATGTGCAGAGGAGAGTCACAAATTCTCCAGTGCGGAGGTGTGAGAGGTTGGCTATGGACGGGTTCATGAGGGGTAGAGGTAGATCGAAGAACTGTTTGGGAGAGGTGATTAGATGAGATATGACGCATGTGCAACTTACTGAAGACATGACCTTAGATAGGAAGTTGTGGAGGACACAAATTAGGGTAGAAGTATAGTAGGTAGTTGAGTGTAGTCCTATTTACGCTTACATACTGGTAGTTGTAGTGTTATTATTGTAGCCATGCTTAACTTATCATACTAGTATGCACAATATTGTTTTATAGTCCCCTATCAGTTGATTTCTGTTGTTGTATGTTCTTTCGTATACTTTGTTTATCTTATTTATCTGCGTTAGTTACTGCTTCTTTTTCAGAATGCTTTTTCATGGATTATTTGCTTTTGTTACCATCATTTTCGTACTGCTTTAAATTTTTTATCCGGGTCTGACCGTTTCTCTTGCTTTGTTTGTGCTTATGCTTTGTCTTGAGCCGAGAGTCTTTCGAAAATAGTCTCTCTACTTATTAAAGTAAAAATAAAGTCTGCGTACATTCTATACTCTCCAGACTCCATGTTGTATGTCTTCATTGGATATAAATATGTTGTTGCCGTACTATCTTTTCGGCAGACTCCCATTGAATCTAGTCTTGCCTCCTCGTTTTCATTTTATACTATAAATCATCTTTTCATGGGCCCTTTACTTGTAAAGTGCTTTAACAAGTACAATAATAACAAGATAAAAAACATTAAAAGTTCAATTTAGTAAAGAAAAAAATTGAGATAGAAAAGTTTGTTACAGTTGACTTTATATTATAAACCAAGAATTGATTAACAAGTACGTCTGGCTCACATGAGATTAATCACAGGTGATTACCACTTAGATTCCTTAAATCCTTCAAATTAATTTACTACTCTCATCATCTTAAATTATTTATCGTGATTACTAAAAATAAGTATCTCAAATTATTTATTATTTTAGAACTTCTAAAGCACAATTAATGACTTTTTCTCCGTTCTGTCTTTTGCTATTAATGAAGATATCACATAAAATAAATAAAACATCTAATAAAAAATTATAATATAAATATAAAAAAAGATAAAATAGATTAAATATTTTTTTTAACTAATATTTCTTCGGGGATATGTCAAATAAAAAAGCCACAAATAATATCATAGGCTCGTATTGAAAAACCATCAATTTATTGCACCATCATTCTGTACGTACGGCATATTACGGATAAATTACACTACCGGTACCGTCCGTAGCCGGTTACTTTATTTTTTTCACCTATGCATCGACAAATGCTTATCCTAGTTCCAATTTTCTTGACACTATTTACAAATAAATAAATTAATCTTCACTACTACAAAGGGGTCGTTTGGTAGCTGATTAGAGTTATGCAAATATTAAAATAATACATAAATATTTTCAAATAACAAATCAAACATTGTATTAAGTGTGAAAAAATTTATACATAACCAAAGAATGCTATCAAACATGGTGTTACTTATGCAGAATTTAATATATGAATAACTTAGCTCCCAGCCAGTCACCAAACGACCCCTTAAATTTTTAAATACTTTGAAAATGTAAAAATCATGATTTGTAATGGTTTTATAGTTTTTAAACTTTTAAATTTGTTCTTAAAAATTTGAAAAATAAATGACCGATTTAATATTAAAAACTACTCAATTCGGATCATAATATATAAGCCCTTTTGAAAAATTTGACATCATTAAAGTCACATTTCCCTCATTTCGCCATGTCTTATAATCCATGTAATCGACCAACTATCAAGCAATTCTAGAGTCGAAAGTTCAAATTCTAGCATAAAGCTAGTTAAATTTCATAATGGTGGGCTAGAGTTTCATTTGTAGAAATTCGAACTTCAAAATTAATTAAATTTGAACTTATAAAAGTGAACATGATGTTAGAATATATAAATTAAGTGAAACTCCAAAACATATTTTGAACTAGTAAATGTTGCATGATTTACTCAAACTTCAGGAAAAATTTGTAGAGTTTGAATTGAGATTCTAAAGAATTTTTAAACTCAAGGACATTGTCTTGGAATTTTAAGTTACAAATAGGGTTGCGCATGTAAGATTTTTGTTGGATACAAAGCATAAAAGTAAGGCACAAAGGAAGTTTAAAAAGTTATGATTCTTACTTACCCCAACAATAGTTCTGGTATGGTTATACAACAATGGAGCTTGTAATATAAAACATATACTTACAAGTTGGAAAATCTGGAGTCTTTTTCTACTGTTAGGTGCACACGCGATTGCCCTTCCAATTGCAAGCTCCAAGCCTCAATGTATTTTCTCCTTCAGAAAGCTAGGAAATCCGACAGAGGTTCGAGAGAGTTTTGATTCTAAGTCTCTAAGACTTAGAATGTTATTCTGAAAAATTGGTGTGTGGAATAATGAGGTGAATGCTTCTATTTATAGTTGAAAAATAGGTCAAAACCGGATTAGAGTTTGACCTTGGGCTTGGCCCAAAAATCGAGGCAGAGGCGTCGCGGCCCTAGGGTATGGGCGTTGTGGCGCTCTGCATGCACCTACACTGCGTCGCGGCCCTAGGGTATGGGCGATGCGGCGCTCGACTTTATTTTTTGTGCATTTTTAATTAAATTCAAAATCTTAATTTTGATTTAATTAAAATAATCATTATTCATTTAAATGTCTCGATTCCAAATCAAACATTTTTATTACTCTATCAATACATCCTTAGATCGAAATGGACAATCGACATAGTGTGACCCTACAGGCCTTCTCATATTTACATTAATCAAATTAAGGTCTACACAGAACTCCTAGACGGCACCGGAAGATGAACTCAATATGTTAAGTACGTTTACACGAATCCAGTAAACCTAACCTTTATGTGATAAAATCCTTTCATTCACGACACACCCGATCAAGCTTAGGATTTGTCAAGTGTCTATCCAAATGGCTTAATCATTGTATCGCATCTATATTAGTCGACGACTAGACCATATACTAGATATGTCTATTGCGTTGGCCAACGACTTAGTCAACCTAATATCACTGAGAATCCGAGTGTTCTCTCGAACATACATTCGAGGAATGAATCCTAATCTTGGCTCAACTACCACATTCAATCCACATCGTAATGTACCCAATACAAGCCGTATCTGAACCTACAAGGCATTTGAGCTTAGGACGGGATCAAAGTACATTACTTTGTAGATAAGGCGCGCATTGACCTCAAGTCTAAGGACTTATATATCCCGCACGCTGATCATACATCAGACAAGTATAACAAACAGTATATCAGCAGGGTATACCAATACTTCCAAAGTATCCATGTGTCCATTACGAGTAACCATTACTCGTAGCAGGTGAGACATACTACATCCTCTAAGAATGTGATGCATACCACATGTTGACTTATCACATATCATCGATATCCCATTCTCGATGATCTTTAGTCGAGGCTATTTTAAGAGTCACTCTCTATCATAAAATATCTCACTCTATTAATGACAACGTAAGCTCAAGGGATGCACATTAATGAATAATTACAAACAATCAAATAATAATTCAATAATTGCAAATGCCAAAATATTAATCTCCATTAATAATAATATGAATGTGTATAAAGTACATTTGTCCTAATACAGATTGTCTGTAGGACATAAATATACTTTCAGCGCATAGTTGGGTAAAACAGATCCGAGAATCTGATTTTTATACCTTCATTTTCTTTATACACTCCATCATCTAGTACTGAATTTTCCCAAAATCATTTTAAATAAAAAGAAATTATAAAGGAGAGATTTTCATTACAGTATTATGAAGTTTTTTGATTCATCATCTCTTTCAAATACATATCTCCCATTATTGGCTTTCATATATATAATTGAACTTGAGCATTCATGAATCAATTGAAGACTTTGTTTACATTTCTCAAAGGAAAACAATTCCAACAATCATATATAGACATAGTAATAAGTGGCTCATTAGCTTATTAAGACTTGAAAGGTACTAGAAGTTCAAAATGGTCAAGTCACCAAAAATAGTATTTCAAGATCCATTACTTATCCAAGAACTTTTGTTCTTCTTGGCATATGTTATTTTGGCACAGAGTTTTTTTTTTGGGTTCAACTCACTATTGAGTTGTTATCACAAAGCATCCAAATTTTACTTCATTTGCTAATTTTCTATCATATCTTTGTTTGTAATTAAAAGGATTCATAAGAGCCACGAGAGAAACACTATGGAGACTCAAGGAGGTTAATATTGGAAATTTACTAATGTGGAATTAAATATATCCCATTAATTTATGATTCGAACAATTGGGGCCCGCACGCCGGAAACGTCATTTCCACACACGTGCACACGTAGTGCCAAGTATAGCAAATTTCATTAGTGAAAGAGATATTGGTACGTATGTAATACGTTTGAGACATATAATTATGAATGGTTATTGGTCAAATGACAAATTATTCTGCGTTGGTAAAAGAAAGAAGAAGTGTATGAAGTGTAAGATGAAACCAGTCAGAAATCGCCGTGGCACAGCCCCGTCAGAGCCGAGGCGTCGGAGCGCCACAGCGCCTCCCAGGCAGCACCGGCGCTAATTGGGTGGCCAGTCACTGGAGCAGCGACACTAATTCACAGAGCCGCGGCGCTTCGGAGGCAGAATGCTGTGACGGGAAGTTGGAAAGTTCTGACCTTTGGGCTGGTTTTGGAGCATTGATTCTCCATTACTTGGCACATGAATTCAACCATTATTTGGCTGAATGTAACCCCTCAATTAAGTGTCATTACATGGCTATTGAAGGCCATTAGTTGGCTAGTTGAGGGGTCATCTCCTTACACTATAAATTGAGGCCTTTGGCTCATTTGTTGACTACTACACAACACTTCGAAAATATTCCAGAATTTTCTGAATTCATCTTCTTCCTCTCTAGCAAAGTTACTATACTCAAAGTTCTTCAAGAGTAACACTTGAGTTTCCTTTGCTCAATTGTTAAGTTGTTGTTGTATCTTGTGAGACTATTGCCCGACAACGTAAAAGGTGATATATGGTCAATCTTGTCTTAAAGACGGAGTGTCGTCACTCGATTTAGCAAATCACACAAGTAGTTTGTAACGTTCTTGATTTCTAGTTTATTGTAATATTTATCTTATCCTTTCTTACCACTGTAATAGTTACTTACTTTTCGTTCCCTGCAACAATTGTATCCCAACAATTTTAAGACAAGATTTGTTGTAAGTACTTAGAAAGATGACTGGAAGAGAACAACTCGCTTCTGATTCTGCTGCTGCTGCCACTCAAGGCAACCCCTCTGCCTTCCCCACTGCTCAAGGCACACCTAAAGCCTTTCCGGTTGGCCAAGGCTCATCCAACGCCTTCTCCACTGCTCAAGGGAACGTTGTCGTTCTTTCACCCGCTGGATTCCACCATGAACGCCCTGAAAAGTTCATGGGCTCCAAACTTCAAGAGATGGCAATAGAAGATGCTATTCTATCTGACTGTTATGGGAATGACTCATTTCCTAACAGAATATCCTCTACAAGCTGGAGATGAAATGGACCATTCGCCTACTGAAACGGCTGAAGGGGCCTAGGTATCCATGTCATTAATGGCATGAAGATGGTTCTTGATGCATGGAGTCATAGTGATTTCATGTGTAAGAACTATTTATTGAACTGCTTATCATACCCTCTACATGGTGTACTGTACCGTAGGCACTGCCAAAGAGTTATGAGAGAAACTGCAGAAGAAGTACAACACACAAGATGCATGTACTAAGAAATTCATTGTTGGGAAATTTCTGAAATTTCAAATGGTGGTTAGTAAAACAGTGATGTCCCAAGTCCAGGAATTCCAAATGATTCTACATCACCTGGATTTGGAAGGTATGAAACCAAATGAGCAGTTTTTGGTTGCATCACTGATTGAAAAGTTACTTCCCTCGTGGAATGAGTTTATGAGTTACTTAAAACTCAAAACAAAGGAAATGACCTTTGAAGAACTTATTATCAAACTCCAAATTCAGGAAGATAATAAGAAGGCCTTGCCTAGAGGTAAACAACCTACTGAGGCAAAGGCAAATCTGGTTGAGGCCAAAGGGAACCCAAGTAAGAAGCGCAAGTTCCAGAAACACGGCAAGACCCAGGTGGCGGAGAAGTTCAAAGGAAATTGTCACCACTGTGGGAAACCTGGTCACATGATCAAGGACTGCCTAAAGCTCAAGACTGAGCAACAAGAGAAGGCCAAGGCTAAAGGCAAAACATATGTTAACATTGTCAAAGACAAGTTTCTGGACGACATGATTGAGGAGTTCTCAGCGGTGGTGCTTGAAGCAAACCTTGTTGAGAATCCTATGCCATGGTAGATGTACACAGGTGCTACAAGACACATCTGTTCCAATAGAGATACCTTCTCCACTTATACACCGGTTACAAACAAAAAGTTGTTCATGGGTAAAAACGTTTCCTCTGACGTGTTGGGGGTAGGGAATGTAGTCCTGAAGATGACTTCTGGAAATGAGCTCACTCTGAAGGAGGTGATGCATGTTCCTAAGATTAGAAGAAATTTAATTTCTGGTCATTTATTGGTTAATGTTGGTTTTAGGATAGTGTTTGAGTCCAATAAATTTGTAATCACTAAGAATGGAACGTTTGTGGGAAGATGATTCGTCTGTGAAGGCCTCTTCAAAGTTAACGTCATGTTTGTATTATGTACAAGCAATAACATTGAAGTTCTTCTTACTGGCTTGAGTCATCTAATTTATGGAATCATAGATTAGGACATGTCAACTACAAGTCCATCCAAAGGTTGGTAAAGTTGGAGTTGTTGCCATCTATCGACGTAAACCCTCAACATAAATGTGAGGTGTGCATAGAGGCAAAACTCATAAAGCTTTCTTTTTTATCCGTCGAAAGGAATACCGCTCCTCTAGAACATATTCATACAGATATAAGTGATTTGAAGTTTGCACAAACTAGAGGGGGGAACAAGTACTTTGTGACATTCATTGATGATAACACAAGGTATTGTTACCTTTACTTATTGAAAAGTAAGGATGAAGCCTTTGAAGCGTTCCGACGTTATAAAGCAGAAGTTGAGAACCAACTAAGCATACGGATTAAATCCATTCATAGCGATAGAAGGGGAGAATATGTAGTGACATTTGAGGAATATTATGCCGAATCGGGCATTGTTCATCAAACGACGGCTCTATACTCACCTCAGTTGAACGGTGTGGAGGAACGTAAGAACCGCACATTGAAGGAAATGATGAATGCCTTGCTCATCAATTCCAGTCTTCCATAAACCATGTGGGGAGATGTTGTCCTTACCGCTAATACAATTCTTAACAGAGTCCCACATAAGGATAAGGACAAAACTCCATATGAATCATGAAAGGGAAAGAAACCCACCTATAAGTATTTAAATATGTGGGGTTGTTTGGCAGAGGTTGAAGTACCCAAGCCAAAACAGGTCAAGATTGGGCCTAAGACTGTAGATTGCATATTCATCGGATATGCAAATAACAATAGTGTTTATCGCTTCTTAGTGCATAAGTCAGATATTCCAAATATCCACGGGGGTACAATCATGGAATCAAAGAATGCTCAATTCTTTGAAGATACCTTTCTTAGAATGGAAAAAGACATAACCTATCGCAAACGAAGTTATGAACAAAGCTCTCAGGAACCGGGAGTCATTGACGTCCCGGATCTAGATGGTTCAGATCTAGTATTCCAGATTCTCAGAACTTGGAAACTCCAGATATGGAACTAAGGCGAAGTAAAATGGTCAGGAAGGATAAATCCTTCGGCCCAGACTTTGTAGCTTATATGGTTGATGATGAACCAAGGACAATTGCTGAAGCATTATCAACTCTATAGGCACCGCTCTGGAAAGAAACTATTGAGAGTGAAATAGACTCTATTCTGCATAACCATACTTGGGAGTTGGTTGATCTTTCTCTGGGAAATAAACCGTTGAGTTGTAAATGGATACTCAAACGGAAGTATAAAGCAGATGGGTCTATAGATAAGTACAAGGCCAGGTTGGTAGTCAAGGGCTATCGGTAGAAAGAAGGCATTGACTATTTTGACACGTACTCTCCGGTGTCTCGGATGACATCCATACGGGTATTCATTGCGATCGCAGCTTTGCGTGACCTTGAGATACATCAAATGGATGTCAAGACAGCCTTCCTAAATGGTGATTTGGAAGAAGAAATCTATATGGAACAACCCAAGGGGTATGTGGTTCTAGGGCAAGAGAAGAAAGTATGTCGGCTTGTCAAATCTCTGTACGGGCTGAAACAAGCCCCGAAGCAATGACACGGAAAATTTGGTAGTACTCTACTATCGATGGGTTTCGCCATTAACGAGTGTGACAAATGTGTCTACATGAAAGGTAACTCTGACTCGTTCGTCATGATATGCCTGTATATAGACGACATGTTGATCACATGGAGCAGTCCTAGTTTGATTCTAGAGACTAAGAACCTGTTGAAACAATGCTTCGACATGAAGGATATGGGTATCACAAATGTCATCTTAGGGATAAAGATCTCTAAGACGTCTGACGGACTGGTCTTATCTCAGTCTCACTACATCGAGGATGTGTTGAGAAAGTTTGAGATGTTTGACAGTTCGCCTATAAAGGCACCATTGGATAGAAATCAAAAGCTTGATAAAAATTGTGGTGCACCCGTATGCTAAGAGCAATATGCATAGGTGATTCGTAGTTTGATGTACATAAGAAATTGCACCCGACCTGATATTGATTATGCAGTCAACAAGTTAGCTAGGTTTACCCGTAATCCAAGTAATGATTATTGGAAGTCGTTGAATCGGGTACTACGATACCTGAAATGCACACTAACTTACGGGTTGCATTATTCGAGATATCCAGCTGTACTAGAGGGGTACAGTGATGCAAACTGGATATTTGATATAGAGAACACCAAGTCCACTAGTGGGTATGTATTTACAATTGGTGGTGGGGTTGAGTCTTGAAAATCCTCTAAGCAAACTTGCATCGCCCGATCCATGATGGAATCAGATTTTATCTCTTTAGACAAAGCAGGAGAAGAAGCTGAGTGACTTCACGACTTCTTAGAGGATGTTCTTTGTTGAGACAAACCCGTTCCTTCCGTAATGATCCACTACGACAGTCAGTCGGCTCTAGGAAGGGCATGGAGTTCTATGTACAATGGCAAGTCTCATCATATTCGACGGAGATATAAGACCGTTAGGCAGCTGATCACCACGGGTATAATATTCATTGATTACATAAAATCAAAGGATAACATAGCGGACCCGTTGACAAAGGGCTTACCCAAAGATTAGATGTTCTGCCTGTCTAGGGGAATGGGCTTAAAACCCAAGGTATAAGGACCAATACGGTGGTAACCTAACCTTACTGATTGGAAATCTTAGGAATTAGGTTCAATGGGAAAACTAAGTTGTAAAGGTTTAGTTGAGCGCTTCGGTGGAAACATGATTACTTCGGATAGTGATTTCTGTAAAGAAACACCAAATCCAGAGTCGTTCCCGCGATAGACTATAAGTGCTATATGTAGTGTGGGTAAAGGTTAAGTTTCCAAAACCTTTGATGATCCTCACCGGTTGAGGTTAGGTTTGGGAAAACTTTTAATAGTTCCTAACACTTGTAAAGTGGGGTATAGCAGGATACCTTGTTGGAGACCATATATTTAAGTGCGAGGACATGCCGCCTCAAATGAACGCACTTAAGAATCCAAGAAGTGTCTACGGCCACAACGGACAAAACATTACGAAGAACAGAGTAAGAGAAATTGTTGTGTTAGTATCGTTGACTTGGCTTACACTAAACACTGATGGTTCAAGACATCACGTTCACCGCGCAGTAAGTAAGTCCGATGGTATTCAACTATAGAAGGTTCAAAGCGTATGCTACCTATCCATATGCAACATCGGTCCGCTGAAAGATTGCTGGAAAAGACACCATGTGTGTGCGCCAAAATCTCTTTCAAGAGGGGATTGTTGGAAATTTACTAATGTGGAATTAAGTATATCCCATTAATTTATGACTCGAACAATTGGGGCCCGTACGTCGGAAATGTCGTTTCCATACACGTGCACACGTAGTGCCAAGTATCGCAAATTTCATTTGTGAAAGAGATATTGGTACGTATATAATACGTTTGAGACATAGAATTATGGACGGTTATTGGTCAAATAAAAAATTATTCCGCGTTGGTAAAAGAAAAAAGAAGTATTCAGCCATTATTTGGCTGAATGTAACCCCTCAATTAAGTGCAATTACATGGCTATTGAAGGTCATTAATTGGCTAGTTGAGGGGTCATCTCCTTACATTATAAATTGAGGCCTTTGGCTAAATTGTTGACTACTACACAACACTTAGAAAATACTCCAGATTTTTCTGAATTCATCTTCTTCCTCTCTAGCAAAGTTACTATACTCAAAGTTCTTCAAGAGTAACACTTGAGTTTCCTTTGCTCAATTGTTAAGTTGTTTTTGTATCTTGGGAGACTATTGCCCAACAACGTAAAAGGTGATTTACGGGGCAATCTTATCTTAAAGACAGAGTGTCATCACTTGACTCAACAAATCACACAAGCAGTTTGTAACGTTCTTGATTTTCAGTTTATTGTAATATTTAGTTTATCATTTCTTACCATTACAATTGTATCCCAACAGTTAAGTCCATCAAGAGGCACATTTGGTCATAGTACTCCTAAAATTTTCCAAACAAATAGGTAACCAATCATCTAAAACACGGAAATTTTGGAGGCCTTTCTTCTATATTTGGTTCTTGGAATATACTGGACATAAAAGATTTCTTATTTATGGTTGAATTGTTATGATATATGGGAAATTGGTTTTGAACTTGTAGATACGCATTATGAAATACAAAATCTATCACACTAGTGTGCTCCAATCGTGATTCCAATAATCATCCTCCTCAATATAAAAAAGGAAAAGGGTAAACAATGCTAAACTATGCGAAATTGAATAAAAATGTTCTCTAATAATAGTTGAAAAATATTCTTGCAATTAATAATTTGGTCAAAAAATGTCCCTATTATTACTTAATTGGGGCAAAAATGCCCTGTTCGTAATAAACATATTGCTTATTTTTGTTTTTAAACACATTCTTTTTCTGATAAAGATATTACTTTTAATGAATCACTTTCTTGTTTCTTTTCTTTTAAAATCCCTTTAACTACTAAAAAATGAGAAATTATCTTTTTTCTCTTCTTAATCTTGTTTATCTATTAATATAGAATAACCCCATGTACTTTTTAAATTGATAATATAGGTTATATATACAAGATCATAGAACCCCATCATTTAATTTTTATTTAAATAACAATAAAATCAGTTTTCCTAATACGATTGTTTTTTAAAAAATTTAATATTTTTTTAATTGAAGTAAGATAAGCATTTGCTAATATGATCCTTGGTTTTAAAGTTAAGATACAACAATCATAATGTCCCAGACACAAAAATTTATTACATTGCTTCAAATCACAAAATATCTTTAAAAAATTATTGGAGTTATTGTTGACCCTTTTTCATTTAACTTTTTTTTATTTAACTTTAAAATCAAGAATTATATTAGCAAATGCTTATCCTACTTCACTAGGAAAAGATTAAGAAATAAAAATATTCTTTATTTTAATAGGGATTTTTTATTGTTATCTAATGAAAATTAGTGATGAGGTTACAACAACAATGACATACCAAGTGTAGTCCCACAAATGAAATCTGGAGAAGGTATGATGTATACAGATCGTATTTCTATCTTTGTGGGAGATGGAGTTACTATGATCTTATATATATGATTTATATAATCAGTTAAAAAGTATATGGATTATTTTATTTAATTGATAAAATGAGATTAAGAAAATAAAAAGATTACTTCCCACTTTTTAATTAGTTAAAAGGATTGTAAAGGTAAAAGAAACAAGAAAAAGATTCTTTAAAATAGTATTATTTATTAGGAAAAGAATGTGTTTAAAAAGAAAAGAAACATGTTTATTAGGAAAAGTGCATTTTTGACCTAATAAAGTAAGAATAGAGGCATTGTTGGATAAACATATTAATAGCAAGGGTATTTTTACACCAAACTATTAACGAAGGACATTTTTATTCAATCTTGCATAATTTAAGGATATTTTGACCCTTTTCCGACATTAAAATAGTGTTCTTCCTCGCTCATATTATAGTAACTTATGTTTGTAGTTTAAAATTTCTTATGATTTCTTGGATGGGGTTGAACTTGTGAATAATGATAGAGCAAAGTAGATATGTTTAAAAGACCTTAACATAACACTACACACTATTGCTTTCACAAAAAGAAAATTGCAGTGACAACCACTGTGCTAAAAAAAGCATAACCTTTTCACATATGGCTGAGGTTATTTAATCTTTAACGCCATCAATTAAATACGTTAAGAATTACGATATTGATCTAGATAAGCAATAAGAATTGCGATATAAAGAACTAAAAAAATGTGTATTTTCAATACAGTCATAAAAATGTAAGTCACTTACCAAAGGAACTCTTTGACTCTTTGCTCCAAATTGAAAAGAAGAGAGAAAATAGTAAGAAATTGGTATAGGATAAAGATAAGAAGTTGTAACAGCCTTGAATTCAAAAGTATAAATAAAATTTATTTTTAAGTTTAAAAATTAATGTAAAAGATTGATAATCTCTTCTTTAATTTTAGATTTTTGTTATGTTTGATTGAAAAAACAGTGCATTTACTATGGTTTACTTCAGTTTTATAGGTTTATATGATTTAGAAGTGATCGGGAAAGAAATCAAGTCAAAACGGAGCTAAAACAAAGAAAATGACAAAAGTGACTAGAGACGCAAAAAATGGTAGATTTGCAAATCTGAAAATTTGGGACCGTGTTGGTCATATTTTGATGTGGGGAAATTGGGGTAATGCAAAAGCAAGATTTGGAGGACATTATTCTCATCTTTGACCAAATTCTTACCAGCTTGAAAGCTAGGGTTCATCAACCACACTTTGGAAGAGAAGATTGGAGAACTTTTAATGAGCAAACTCTTATCCCTTTTAAGTGTGTAGTATTTTGTTCTTTCACTTGAATCTTGCTTATGAGAATTTTCATTATCAAGTGTTGGATTAAATCTCTTGTTTTGTTTATGTATTCAACGATTTTTATTTCTAATGAAGTGGGTCTTTGTTTCTTTAATTAATCTTGTTCTTTAATATTTCTTAAGGGATTAGCTAACCCTAGAACTCACCGATTTACTTCGATTTGAGCTCGAAAGAGGAAAATTGAGGTTGAGAAAAATTAATTAATAAATATTTGGAGCTTTAAACCTCATCTAATAACTTGAGCTAGTAGAAAAATTTACTTGAAATTCAATTGGTTGTGCTTAATGTCACACTGTAAGACTTGGAAAAGCTTAGAATGAAATTCATTGATTTGATTGAAAGACTTTCAATGAGATTTTAGAAATCATTATCTATTAACATAGACTTGTTCTTAGTTGTAAAATCGTAAAATATATTGTATCCTGACTTGAGAGTTCCTTGTATCCATGCTTGTGGCCATTGATCACTTTACCCACTTTATAGTTAGTTTTATCCTTATTAGTTTTTAAATAAAAAATCAAATATTGAAAAAGTGTTTGGAATAACTTAGTTATAAATCATTTACTTTCTTAATCGCCTTTATATTGTTAAATGTGGAATTTGACCCCGACTCATAATTGGGTAAATTATATTGCATATGACCGTGTACACTTTCTCTTTAAGGAGTGAATTTGAACGTTATCGAAAATTAATTTTTTTCTATAAAGAAAGAGTAGTTACTATAAAGAAGGAGTAAAAAAGAATGTGATTTACTTCATGGCAGTTCTTTTTTTACTTGATTCTTTTTACTTTTTTTTTTTTTGCATTTTTAAACCTGAGTAATCCACTCCTTGCAAATTTTTCATAGTATTGTTGTTTTTATCTTTCGTTTTGTATTTTTAAATATGAATTTTGTGGTGATTACACTTGGCATCCCAAGAGTGATGCCTCATATTCTATACATACAGAAGATAGAATAGAACAAACAATGGTTAATTCTGTTAAGAGTCCCAAAACGGAAATGGAATGGAAACATGGACTACTCATATAAACTTGGATAATTCTCACCTTACAAGCTAGCTTTTGGGGTTAAGTTAGACCCAAGATCCATTCTTTACATGGTATCAGAGCTCTAACTCAACCCCAAAAGAATGAATCTTAGGTCTAACTCAACCCTAAAAGAATGAATCTTAGGCTTAACTCAACCCTAAAAGAATAGATCTTAGGCCTAACTCAACCCAAAAGCTAGCTTGTAAGGTGAGGATTGTCCAAATCCATATAAAGAGTCCATATTCTCATTCTATTTCCGAGGTAGAACTCTTAACAAATTCAGTTACACTATACTTACCTTAGTTCTCCTGTTCAAAATCGATGGAAGCATGTTACAAATCTATTTTTGTTCGCGAAATCTTTCCTTTTGATTACCCATAACTTACTAATTTTAACTAACTTTCTCTTTGATATTTAAATTTCGATTCTTGAATTTATTGTCAAAAAAGAAAATTGATTAACTTAAAGTCAATAAGGAGAGGTATAATGATTAACTCAATTAGACTGTATTTACCTTAATTATCTTGTTCAACATTGATGAAAGCAAGTTTTGAATCTGTTTGTATTTTCAAAATCTTTCTTTTTAAAATATATATCTAAAAAATGTTAGCTAACTCTCATATGATATTATAAAAGCTATCTCATTTTCAAATTTATTGTCATAAATAAAAATTCACAAAAAAAAAAAAATACATATCCAATTAGAACAAGCTTTTTAACAGGGCTAACTCAAGGAGAAGGCTAGTGAATCGTTTGTTTTACGCCCCCAATAATTTGAAATCCCAAACTTTCTTAGTTAACAATGAATTTTATGTATTTATTTTCACTTAAATATTACTAATATTTGCATAATTTTTCTAGAAAGAAGAAATAAAGAAAAGCGGAAGTGATCACAGGGAGGTACTATAAGAGGTATTATTTACGGGTTGACAGTACTGGCAGGGCCGTCTTGGCCCAGAACAGATCCAACACACCCTACGCCACGATAGCTTAGCGGGTTACAACAGGATCATCAGTCTGAGTTTCAGAAATTCCGTCTGGGCTGTCCTCTGCCCAACATTAGTACCTTCTCACATGAATCATTAGTTATATTATAGCATTATTACCATGATTCCAAGTAGTCTAGTGCAACATAGGTTCAACACAAGGGAATTAACCGATCATGGGCTAATCAAAATATATAATAAATAATTAAAATACAAAAATTTAAATTACCTAAGATGAAGAGATTGTGCTCAGCGCAGGAGGATGAAAAGCAAACCTTAAGCTTTTATTTTAGAGAGTTTTTACAAAGAGAAGAGAGTAGTTGGTGAAAGCCTGCCTCCTACCTTCAACCTCTGGAACCTTTTATAATGGATCCTTACGAATAAAGTTGCCTACTATGTGGCCGACAAACTCAAAAGTAAACAGTGGCCTAACAAGTGGGCGACAATCCTAAAAGATAAAAATTAAAAGTAAACAGTGGCCTAACAGTTGGCCGACAAAGATAAAAAGTAATAAAGTAAAAACGGCCAGAACTTATGGGCCCTACTAAAGTACAATAATTCATCTACTTTATTAAAGTAGATTCCATCTGTTCGGTGGCTTTTATAATGGGTCCACCGCCTACTTTCTTGTGTATTACACTTTTTCTTTCTCTTTGTCTTTTCCTGTGTTGGAGGATGCCTCCATTTTATCTTGAAACTTCGAAATATACTCGTGGATGTCAAAGTATGCATCATAGGGGTCTTGAGAGTCATGAATATCTTCGTCCTCTGTATGAATGGATGTCATAGAAGTATCTGAAGTGAATTCCTCATCCAGATTTTTAATTAAATCCTTTTTTACTTCTGCCATATAAGATGCTATAATTTCTGCTTTTAATATTACCCCCTTTTTAAGCTGGAGTTTTCTGGCAATATGTTGAAACATACTATTAATCTCTGACTGAGGTTGATCTTCTTTTAATTTGGTATAACCTTCGATTGCCGAGGTTAACTGATCTATGAGTTCTTATCCATTCAAAACACCTTCATTGGTCTTTTGCAATAACTTTTTCCAGGACCTTATATAATAGGCTCGTTGTAGACAAGGAATTTGTTATGGGGTATAACCCACTTCTACTGGCCATCTCATGATCCATGGGATGGAAAATTCGATGAAGAAATGCATATTAGCAATGCCATTTTATAATTGTATTATGATTTTCTAATTTTATGATTTTAGGAGAAACATCAATCCATTCGGTATATAAACCTTTGAATGTTTGTGGCAAGATATTAATATATGAACCATATTTTATCCACCAATGTCAAAACCAATTAGGTATGTCCTGTTTATAAACATGTGAACATATTTTTATAAACCATGAATGCTTTTTGTTCGGGTTTTCATATAAAAAGGTTTTATAAAAACTATCTATATAATCCCAATAATTACCTGAATTCTCTGTTCAGGATGGAAATATTCCCGTTTTTTTAAAAGTGCTAAATCCCCAGTCTTCTGGAGTAAAGATCTTTTTATAATGATTTTAGAAAAGTTATAAACTTTCTTAGTATGCATCGGAAAATAGTGTTGAATTTCAGCTGATCCCGTGGTTGTGAGAATGGTCTCATAATGCATTCTTGATTTATAAGTCAAGATGAGATATGACCCAGTTTTCAAATACCTTTCCATGAGCTTCCATGGCTCCTCTTTCCATTGCAGATCTTTATAATTGAGAAGGAGTATAACATCCTTCTTCTCATATTTTTCATAACCCTTATCATCCTGCTCTTCATGAGCAACTTCTGCATATGATGGTTGTGATGACGGTTGGGGATTGTCATTGTTTTCTTTGGATTTGATGAAATCCATGAACTGTTAGTATAATGGACTTTCTTTATCAATGGTTGAAGTCCATGTTTGTGCTATAAGCTTCTTGTTTCCATGTTGGACAATAGTATTACCTCGTCCAGCTCCTCTACCTCTTCCGTCGCGTCCTCTATAATTGAAATCGTCGCCTTGCCAATTAGGCCTCATCATCCTGTATGACAAAATTATTAATTTATGAACTTAAATATTCTCTGGTCAAGAAATCAGGCAGACTATTATCTGTCACTTTTTTTATAATGGATCTCAAAATCAAATGGTGCCAATAAAACCTGCCATCTTGCAAACATCTGTTTAGAAACATCATGTTTGCAGTCTTTATTAAACATAAATTTCACAGACTGACAATCAGTATTTATAATAAACTTTTGATTGTATAAGTCTCCTTAAAATTTTAAAACACTCTTTACAATTGCTAGAATTTCTTTTGCAACTGTAGAATAATTTTTCTGGCTGGGATTCCATTTGCCGGAGTAGAATTGTATTAGATACTCCTGTTTATCAACTGGAGAATGTTGTTTTAGTATACCCCCATATCCGATTTCTGAGGCATCTGTTTCTATAATTTTTGGCCAAGTAGGTTTGCTAAAGTGAGACAAGGAAGGTTATGAACCTTAACCTTAATTCTCTTGACAACTTGAGTATGATTATCTATCCAAGGCATAGGAACTTTTTTCAGCCTTTCATATATGATGGTTGTATCTTTTGCCAAATTCTTTATAAAAGGACTGATATAATTCAGGTTGTCCAAAAATCTCTGAAGTTGGGTCTTGTCGGTTATAATATCCGGGAATTTTGAAGCGAATTCAATACTTCTATTAATAGGAATGATTTTTCCCTTTTCGATGTTATGACCCAAAAATCGTACAGTAGTTTGAAAAATGGCCATTTTAGGTTTTGATATGACTAAACCATTCTGTATAATGATTTTTTAAAATAAATCAAGATGCTTGAAATGAGTCTCAATATTATTAGAAAATACTAAAATATCATCTATATAAACGATGATGAAATTGCTATAAGGCATAAAACTATCATTCATAATATTTTGAAATTCAAAAGGGGCATTTTTTAATCTGAATGGCATCACATTCCATTCGTATTGTCCCATAGGAACGTTAAAAGCAGTTTTGTATCTTTCTACTTCCTTAATCTGGATCTGCCACTATCCGAATTTTAAATCGAATTTAGAAAATATAATAGTGCTATTAAGCCTATTGAGTAAATCTTTTTTGTTGGAAATATGATACCTAATCCATTTTAGAGCTTTATTAAGCAGTTTATAATTAATGACAAGTCGGGGAACTCTCCTTTCCCGCTCAGCATGTTTATTGACATAAAAGGCCGTACAAGACCATGAGGATTTTGAGGGTTTTATCAAACCTTTTTGTAATAACGAAGCAATTTTTTTTTGCACAATTCCAAATATTCGGAATTCATCTGGCAAGGCCTAGATTTCGTAAGGATATTACCCTCTTTGAAATCATCCTCATAGGGAAGGGAGACAATATTCTTTTTCCTATCCCAAAAAGCATTGGGAAGGTCACTGCAAACCTGTATTGAAAACTGGTTTTGTATATGATCATTTTTTTGCCGTAGCTTGGGGTTTCCTAACAGTTCTTCAATATTAGAAATATAAATTTCTTGTTTTAGGAAACTAATTTATTGGTGTTTATGAACCAAACGGTGTTGAGCTCATTTAACACCCTAGAAAAAGGTTCAGTTATAAATTGGAAAATAATGGGTTTTCCGTCAAAGGTTCCTATGATACCTTTTTCATCAATTTTAGTAATTGGAAAACGATTTTGTATAAAAGGTGTGCCTAAAATAATTTGGCTGAAAATATCTTTTACCAAAATAAAACTTTCTGCTATACAAGTTTTATTATTGCAAATATAAGCTTTTGGTAATTTAAAAGTAATTTGTAATTTTTGCCCATTAGCAGATCGAACACTATGAGTGGTTTTATGAAAATAAGTAGAAGGAATAAGACCTTCTTGTATAAAGTTTACATCTGCCCCTCTATCAACAAGAGCAGTGAAATCTTTTTTAAAATTATAATCAATTAAAAGACTAATCTTTATATAAAACTTTTGAGAAGTGATTAATTCCAGGGTTTGTAAAAAGTTTTCTGTTTCATCAGTGGCACTCGTTATAAGAAGATTGTCTAAGTCGGAGATATCATCCACTGTTGCTGAATCTATGATCTTTTCTTTTCCCTTACCTTCAATATTGGTAATTCGGGCATCGAGTATATCATTACTCCTTTTTAATGCCAATATCTCTTGCTTGAGATTATTGAACTCTTTTTCTAAATCTCTGGGAGTACTCGTAATACCTTGTTTCTCCCTCATCTGCTTCTTTAATTCAGACATAGTATAAGCGCTTGATAGTTCCAGAGTCTTCCTTCCTTGTGAAGGTTCAGGAGTATTCTGAAGTTGATATATAATCAGTGATCTCATATTAGGATCTTTGTTTAATTTTAACAATTCCACAAGGTTATCACCTTTGAGAACATTAATGTTCATGTCCTGAAACTTAGCAAAAATATTATAGAACTCATCGTCCTCCTTATTCTGTTTGCTGGAACAAGGCTGTCCTATTTGACATGGTAGGCATTCTTCTTATGAAGGGATATAATCTTCTTTATTAAGAACCCGAATTTCCTCATTTGAGGAGGAATCCTTTGCTTCGTCACTTTCGAAGCCTGAGTCCTCTTGTACCGAGTTTAGCAAAAGCTTGGATAATGATTCCTTTAGATCATCGCCAATATTAAGGGATTTAATTTTTTCCTTAACCCTGCAATCCTTATAACAGTGGCCAGTCCTGCCACATTTCCAACATGCTTTGGGGTTTTTAGAATTTATAAAATTCTTGCGAGTTTTAAACTCCCTTTTTCTTCTTACCCTTTTATCCATTCACTTTGTTTTCCATTTTTTGAAGCTTTCTGTTTATGAGACACCTTCTCGTTGGGTGTATCCATACCAAATTGACCACAGAACTCTCCCAATTGTTGTCTTTCGTTGAGGTTCTGACTTTTTATCCGGGTTTATAAAAGTCCTTACTGATTTTCTCTCATGCAGGTGACCCCTTGCTAAAATTAATTTTTTGACTTTGATCCATTAAATACTTGGATAATCCATATCTGACTCAGTTATTTCTGGGTCTTCATTAGTACCTTTGACAATATTATCATTACCAATTATGATCTTATTGACTCTATTATTATCAGTATTATCAGATATATAAGGATGCATAAAATCCGAAATACGAGATGTAGAAGCTCGTGACAGAGACTTAACAATATAATCAGCTGGAGAAATATAAGAACGATTTGAAGCATCCGATCTATTAGATCTAGAACCCAAATCATTTGTCAAGTAGGCAGGTTTAGAAAATTTTAACTTGACAGTCCCATCATGGGTTTGTTCAATATGAGTAATATCAGTATTACAATTACTCTTGGGAGGTACAGCTCCCTCTATGATCCATTCAGTGGGAAAATCAATTTCATCCCATTTAATAGGTCTCCTAGTGGTAATTTTTGATTTATCAAAATTAGTTTCTATTAAAATAGTTTCGTTTTAAAAATCCATGATTTTGCACATCGGATTCATAGTATATAAAGGCTTAAAATAGATTCTATAACAAATACATATCACTTCAGTTCCAGGCATATAATCATAACCATGTAACTTAATGCTCAGAATTAAAGCATTCAAAGAGTTTTCATTTTGCAAAGATACCTGGAAGTTAGGATAAGCATTAAAATAAACAGGACCATATGCCAAACTGGTATGTACTGTCCCTATTAGAGATTTTTTCCAGTTCTGGTTTATGTCATCCCTTAAAGCTGCTATAAAGCTTTCTGATAAGCCTCTTAAAGTAAGTGACTTAAAGGCAACCTGTACTAACCCAATATGCATAAAACGATGAGTTTACCTATAAGGGGCAATATCATTGTCATTTAATAATTTAAAAGTAGCATGATCGTTATCTACAGTGATAGTTTCCTCAGTAGTTTTGACTACTTGTTTAAATCCTAGTTGTTCAAAACTACTCTCTTCTCTTTGTAAAATCTCTCTAAAATAAAAGTTTAAGGTTTGCTTTACATCCTCCTGCAATGAAGTTAGAGCCTTTATATTGTTTAAGAATACTACATTATAAACAAAAAATATTAAGAAATAAAAAAAATATACATCTCCTTATTGACTTTAAGTTATTCGATTTTCATTTTTGACTATAAATTCAAGAACCGAATTCTAAATATCAAAGTAAAAGTTAGCTAATTTTTTTAGTTATTGGTAATTCAAAAAAGAAGATATTGCGAACAAGGACAAATTTTAACATACTTCTATCGATTTTGAAGAAGAGATTTAATGCATGTATAATCTAATTGAATTAAGCATTATTCTTGCTAGTCTATCTATTCTATCTATGTAGAATAAGAAAGGCAAAACATTCTTTCAATTCCCAGTAGGGGTGGGCAAAAAATCAGATGCACCGAAAAAACCGAATCGAACCGGCTTGGTTAAAAATCTGATACAAAACCTATATAAAAAAACCGGTGCAAATTTTTTTAAATTGAATCGGTTCGGTTCACATGATTTTGTGATACACCGAACCGAAAAACTGGGGTTATTCTTGTAATTAGACATACCCATATATAAATAAAAGCCCTAAATCTATTTCATTTTCAGCACTCACTCACTCCGCCGCACACGCACTCGATCGATTTCACTGCCTTCAATCCTTCATCTTCAAATCGATATTTGGCATCTGCAGTTCAGCACTCACCGCTCGTCTTCTTCCTCATTAGTATCACGCTCGTCGACTTCAACATCATTGAAGCAACCATCATACGACATACACCATTGAATTAATTTGAGACAATCATCAGTACAAAAAAAATATATGTATGGTAAGTCATTTCTTTCTCTCGTTCTGATTTGTCATCTGTTTTATGCTATGTTTGAACCATGTTTGTCAAAACATTATGAGAAGTTATGAATTAGGCGTAATTCGAGAAGACTTTTCTCGGACACTGGCTTTATTTGTTTGTTGAATGATTTAGATGCTGGGAACTGGTGTTTGTTGTTATGACTGTTTGTAAATTGGAAAAAGATCATCAAATTAAGGTTATTTAGAGTGAAGTTGCTGAAGTAATTTCTGATTTTCTGAGAAAATGTGATGATTTCTGATTTTAAAATGTAGTTACTGAAGTAATTTCTGATTTTCTGTAAAGAAGGAAGCATATTCAATCTATAGTTTCATGGTGTATTGTATTTGACAAATTGAAGTAAAGAATGAAGCATATTCAATCTAAAGTTTCTAATTTTCTGAGAAAAAGTGATAATTTCTTATTTTAAAATGTAGTTACTGAAGTAATTTCTGATTAAGAGAATTATAAAATGAAGTTACTGAAGTAATTTCTGATTTTCTGTAAAGAATGAAGCATATTCAATCTATAGTTTCTGATTTTCTTAGAAAAGGTGATAATTTCTGATTTTAAAATGAAGTTACTTGAAGTAATTTCGATTTTCTACGTAAAGAAGGAAGCATATTCAATCTATAGTTTCATGGTGTATTCAACCTTCCTACTATCTAAAATGAAGTTGATGTTTTGTATTCACGGTGTATTTGACAAATTGCTCATGAACTCTCTAATATTGTAGAATGGAAGACATCTTGGATGATGGAACAAAAGTGGTGAAACGAACCGACGAGGGAAAATTGAGATCAAAAGTTTGGAATTTTTTTACTAAGTTACCTGGAGGACAGAAGGCCAAATGTCATTTTTGCCGAAAAGATTATGCTTTCGATAGCTCGTTAGTTGGGACAACTAATTTAAGGAACCGCTTGACTAGATGCAAAGTGTACAAGAAATCAAAGCTTGAAGAGGATAAGAATAAAAAAGTATTAACTCGTGACAAGGGTAAGGACAATGATAAAGTTGTATTTGTGGGGTTTAATCAAGAGGCTTGTAGAGCCGCACTTGTGAAATTGATTATTAAAGATGAGTTAGCTTTTAGATTTGTGGAGAGTTAGAACTTTGTAGAGTATATGAGGGTTTGTTTTCCCAGATTTGTGGTGCCTTCACGAAGAACGATTGCACGGGATATTCTTCAGTTGCATCAGACTGAGAAGGCTTTGATTAAAAGAATCATGAACTCAAACCAACAGAGAATTTGTATTACAACAGACACGTGGACATCAATTCAAATTAGTAGCTACATGGTAATAACTAGGCATTTTATTGACTGTGAGTGGGTGTTGCATAAAAAGATACTTTGTTTTACACCAATTTCTAATCATAAAGGAGATGATTGGAAAGATTATAGAGAAATACTTATTGAATTGGGGTATTGATAGGCTATTCACAATTACTGTGGACAACGCAAGTGCTAATCAAGTTGCAATTGCTTATGTGAAGAAGAAACTGACAAATTGGAGTCCTAAGGCGATGATTTAAATGGTGATCATATGCATGTGAGGTGTGCTGCACATATAGTGAACTTGATTGTTCAGGATGGGTTGGTAGAAGCGAAGGACTCAATAGCTGCTGTTCGTAATGTGGTGAAGTATGTAAGATCTTCTCCGACAAGGTTGGAAAAATTCAAGACATGTGTTGAACGAGAGAAAATATCATATAAGGGACTTATGGTTTTGGATGTGCCAACCAGATGGAATTCGACATACTTAATGTTGGAAAAAGTTGTGATATTTGAAAAAGCGTTTGATAGGTTAGAGGAGGACGATGACCACTACAAAAATTGGTTTAACGAAGATGAGAATGGAAGAAAAAGGATTGGGCCTCCAATTTTTGTGGATTGGGATAATGCTAAGAAGTTAGTACATTTTTATCAGTTTTTTATGATGTGACATTAAAATTCAGTAGTACAAAATGTGTGACTTCTACTGATTTTTTGAATGAGTTGTGAAAAGTTTATCTTTATCTTTGCTCACTATCGGAATCTACTGATTTGTTGGTGAAAAAAATTGTTAATGGCATGAGAGATAAGTTTGTGAAATATTGTGACACTTCTATAGAAAAGGTGAACAAGCTATTAATTTTAGCAAATGTGCTTGATCCTCGGTGTAAATTTGAATTTATAAATTGGTGCTTTGGAAGTATATTTGATAGTAGGAAGGTTGATGAAATTAAAGCTGATATCAAAGAGTTGTTACAGTTATTTGAAAATTATAATGATGTTAGCCCAAATAGTGGTGTGGGTAGTAGTTCAATTGCTTAGTTAAGTGAAGTTTGTGATAGTGGCAGCAGTAGAAAAGAATCAATTGATCCTTTTCAACTTTTAAAAAGATGAAGGCAACTGAAAATGATGATTTTGGGGTGAAGAATGATGTTGAGAATTTTTTGTCAGAGTGGAATAAAAGTCCTAATGATCCGAATTTTGATCTTTTGAGTTGGTGGAAGATGTATTCGTCTAGGTATCCGACTTTGTCAAAGATTGCCAAAGATATTTTGGCAATTCATGTGTCTACAGTGGCTTCCGAATCGTCATTTAGCACGGGGGGCACATTCTTGACCCTTTTAAGAGTACATTAACTCATAAGACAGTTGAAGCATTAATTTGCACACAGAATTGACTTCACTCAACTCTTATAGGAGAACAAATTGTGCAACCAACCGAAGAAGAAACTGAGTTTTATGAAGATGTTGAATTGGGTAACAATACTGTTTTTAATAGAATCATTATACTTTAATATTTTGTTTATTATATTGACGCTTCGGCAAATTGTATGTAGACTTTGAGAAACTTTCAACCGTACCGCAATCACAACCAATAGAACAAACACAAGCAGTTGAGGACTTGACAATGGATTGATATTGGTGTCATAATGGTAAAGTTCTCAAATCTACAATCTTTCAAATTAGTTTTTGCTGTTAGTATCTATCTATATTTGACTCATAAGCAGTCTTAGTTTCTATTCTTTGAGCAAATTGAAACTCGCTTAAATTCTGTGTTGTTGCTTTGGAATTTGATGTTGTTGTTGTCGTTCTTTGGAATTTCTGCTCTTTTCTTCTTTTCTTTCTTTGTTGTTGTTTAAAAAACCAGTCTATGTATGTTCTGTTAAAATTGGTCATTGTTGTTGCTACTAATATGTCTTCTTTGCATTTCTTGTTGATGTTTAAAAAAACATAAATCATTTGGACTTTATATTTGAATAGAAAAAAACCGATATAAACCGATACGTTCGGCGATATAAACCGATAGATCGGTTTTTTTAAAAAAAAAGTTGTATTCGTTTTTTTTTTTAAAAAACCAATTTTTATTCGGTTCATATTTTTCGGATACAAAACCGAACCGAACTGATATACGCCCACCCCTAATTCCTTGTGTAATTATCACAAATTTTCTATTGAAATAGAAAATATAAAATAAGAAACTTCAAGGATAAAAGAAATTATAAGGAGCGGATTACTCAGAAGCTGCAAAAAAATTTACATAAAAAAATTGCCACAAAGTAAATCAATTTTTTTTATTCCTTCTTTGTAGCAACTACTCCTTCTTTATAGCAAAAGAATTACATATTTTTATCTTAATTTTTACACTTTTGAATTCAAAGCGGTTACAACTTCTCAACTTATTCTGACCATTGCCTTACTATTTCTCTCTCTCTCTTTTTAACTTGTTTTCTTAATTCTTAGTAACCTTAGGATTTTTCTCTATTTCTCTTTTGCTTTTCTTATTGTGAGAACTCAATAATGACCATTGTAGGGAATGACATCTCAATTTTATTCTAAAATGAATCTCTTTTGTTGATTGTTTCCGGATGCAATTCATTATGAAATATATGAGCTATTAAAGAAGCTTGCACTTATTGGATATGTATTTGTTTTCTTTGTTTTCAAGATGAAATCACTTTTATATGTTGCAATGAAGTAGTTCTTTTTGTAAATAAATTCAAAATCGAACTTCAAAATATCATGTGAGAATTAGCTAAATAATTTAGTTATTTATATCTATATTATATTAAAAGAAGGAAAGTCAAGCTTGATATTAAATCAAGTGGTGTATTGAGAACAAGACAATTTAGTAATTTATTTATTGAATTTTATTTCTACTAATTTTGAAAAAAGTTATTAATTGACATTATTTAAAATTAATATACACTCACCTATTTTGATGGATATTGATTGAAGAAATACATAAGAGATAAAAATAAAAACTTTGGAAGTTCTAATTAATATGCACTAACCTATTTTAGTGAGATGTTAATCTTGAAACAAGATCTCAAGTTAAAAGGGAGTAATTGAAGGCCTTAACATATTTTATGTTTTGAAAAAAAGTTTAGTGATAGATAATTATCGACATGGAGGTTTATCCAGTATAAATTAATACAATAACATTCTCATAATTTTAACTTGACATAACTTTTACTTAAAAAATTTAAAGCTGAAAATTATATTTAAGATACGTGATAAAAAAATAATTTTTCACCGCTTAACACGTTTCAACCAAACATAAATTTAATGATTAAAATTTTTATAATGAATTAGACTTATTTAATTAAAGCTAAATATTCATAATTTATGAAACAAATTATTCACTTTAAGCATTTACTTCTCATCAATTCTACCCAAACAATTTGTTCCAAATTTGACGCTCAAGAGTGCAAGTTGCTAATGGACTCTTTTCAACAATTAAATCTATTTAAAAGCAAGGGTGACTTAAAATTAATAGCCTAAAACAATTTCTTTATGAATTAATCATAACAAAATAATTTAAACTAACTCTCACCTGATATTTAAAATTCAATTTTTGAATTTATTTCCCAAAAAAGAAACTACTCCACTCAATATATAAAATTGATCTCATCTCCAAATTTATTGTCATAAATAAAAATCCACAAAAAACAAATACAGTTCCAATAAGTGCAAATTTCTTTAATTACTCCTATATTTCATAACAATAAATTGCACCAGGAAACAGTCAACAAAGTTGAAGAACGTGTCAACCACTCGTTAATACGGCGTGTGGGTAAATCCATAAAACTTAAAAAAACTTATGACTAAATCAACGTTACAAGGCGGTCATACTTGTCCTAAATAATCTAAAAAAACCAAACAGTCCCTTATTTGACTAAAATTAAATAAAGAAAATTGACTATCTTTCTTTCTTCCTTCCTTCCTTTTTATTATACATATCTCTACACTAAAAAGAAGGAACAAACAAAGGAACACCCAATTCACCCTTTACTTTAATTTTCATAATTGAGAAAAAAAATTGTAGTGATTTTGAGTATATATGGGGTTTAAAGAAGGAGTTATTTTGTGTTGTTTTTGTGTATTTTTGGTGAGTTGTTTGGTTAATGGAGGTGATATAGTTCATCATGATGATGTTGCTCCAAAGAGGCCTGGTTGTAACAACAATTTTGTGCTGGTAATATCTGAATTCTTTTTTTTTCTTTTTCATTTTGAGTGTTTTGAAAGTTTATGAGTCTTTCTTGATAAAATGTTCATTTCTCATTTTTTGCTTGTGTTATATATGTATATGGATGTGTTGTCTAGTGTTTTCTTGAATTTTTTTTGTTTGGTGAAGAATTTGTTAATGTGTTAATGCTATGAATGTATCCGGTTTGTGGTGTTTTATTACTGGCTTATGATATGGTTCGTCAACTTTATCTAATTTTCAATTTGTGGTGTTTTATTACTGGCTTATGATATGGTTCGTCAACTTTATCTAATTTTCAATTTGAAGTGAATTCTAAGGTTGATTTTATTGATTTTGTAAAAATGAATTTTACCTATCTGGTTAATTATACAAAAAAAAACCTGCTTTGTTATTGCTTTATTCTGAGCCGAGAGTCTATCGGAAACAACCTCTCTACCTTTCGAGGTAGGGGTAAGGTCCGCGGACACTCTACCCTTCCCAGACCCCATTGTGGGATTTCACGGGGTATGTTGTTGGTTAATTATACAAAAAGTTACTACATTCCTGAAAATTTTGTTGTAAACACATTCATAAGAATTTGAATCTAATAGTAATAGTGCCAAAGAGTGGTGGAACCAGGATTTTTATTAAGGGGATTTAAAATATAAAGAAATAAATATATGAAGAAGTCAAGAAGATTCAACATCTACTATATATATAAAGATAATAATTTTGACCTTCTATATATAGTATAAGTTTTCGACGAACCCCCTTCCCGTACCCTAGCTCCGCCTACGGTGCCTAACAATTTGGGACAGAGGGGATACTATATCTCTCTTCTTTTTGGTTCGGTTTTCGCGGTCAATGATTACATTTAATTGGTTTTAATGTTTTAGCTGAAATTATCCGTTAGCGGTTAAAAGCTTGGATTTTTCTGCTGTTGTTGTTCTGTGTTATTTATTGCTATATTAGATTTTCAGCAGGTATGGCATGCTTGCCGTGTTGTTATTTTGTTAATTACTTATTTTGGGGTTTATCCGCGTTATTTTGTTAATTGCTTAATTTGGGGTTTATTCGCATTGCGTCTTGATGATTAATTTACTCCCAACCACCAAATTTCTACTCCACGGGACAAGTGGAGTAGAGATTAATAAATGAAAGTTGGAATGGTTTGTTATACTAGAGTTGGATAAAATGAGTTCTTAGTAATAAAGAGCTGATGTTGCAAACCTAAAATCAAACTAATAAATGTGTTCTCTCCCTATATACGTAATAAATGAGGTGTGCATACAATCATGGTATTAGACAAGGTGGTCCTACATTCTAGTTTGACCGTCACCACCACCAAAATTTTTTTCACATGATTAGCCCGAAAAAAGGGGATCAGGCCACGCGTGAGCGGACATGCTATAATCCTAAAAAATCTATACCTTCAGCTTTTAGATGTGGTGGTCAAATAAGGTTTCTCTTCTTTTTGGTTTGCTTTCGTGATCAATGTCTACATTTAATTGATTTCTATGTTTTAGCTGAAATTATCCGTTAGCGGTTAAAGATTGGATCTTTTGTTGCTGTTGTTCTGTGTTATTTATTGCTGTATTTGATTTTCAATGGGTAGGGCATGCTTGTCATGTTGTTATCTCGTTAATTGCTTATTTTGGGGTTTATCCACATTATTTTGTTAATTGCTTATTTGGGGGTTTATCTGCAATATTTTGTTAATTGCTTATCCGCGTTATTTTGTTAATTGCTTATTTTGAGGTTTATCTGTGTTGCGTCTTGATGATTAATTTACTCCCGACCACCCAATTTCTACTCCACTTGTCCTGTGAAGTAGAGATTAATAAATGAAAGTTGGAATGGTTTATTATAGTAGAGTTAGAAAAAATGAGTTCATAGTAATAAATAGCTGATGCTGCAGACCTAAAATCAAACTAACAAATATGTTCTCTCCCTATATACGTAATAAATGAGGAGGTCATACAATTTCACATTGTATTCAGAGAAGGCGGTGGTCCTACATTCTAGTTTGACCGAAATATTTTCACATGATTAGCCCAAAAAAAGAGGATTACGCCGCACGTGAAGGGACATGCTATAATCCTAGAAATAAATAAGTAAATAAGTCCAAACTCTATACCTTATGATTTTAGATGTGATGGTCAAATAATCTGAGGGTAATTTTTGCATAGATGTTACATAGAGAAAAATTAACGTGAAACGCTCTCCATGTCAAATTGAATTTCCACCTTTCTTTGTTGAAATTGCAAATTTTCTTATAAGGAAAGCCCTTATGCATCAGGGAATATAATGCTTTCTCAACGACTCAACCTCAAAAATTCCGAAAATTAAAATTTGCATCCACATGTTTCACGTTTGAGAATTATCTTTTTAGTTAGTTGGTTCCGCATCTAGCATTCACATTTTAAATATGCTCATATTTTCGTCTATTCATAATGGCTGTGCAAAGTCGAAGGTGAACCAATAAATTTGGATGTGCGGCTATAAATCTTTATTAGTTACAGATTGATAGTTATGCCCAGATATACTGGTCTGAAGAGCGTCCAATCAGGAGTTTGGGAGTGTATGATATCTTTACCGCTCAAAACATCTTAGAAATATCATGATAACGAATCGTCAAACAGGATTCTTTGTAAAGCCTGCTGTACCTTTGTTACTAACTCCTTGTTTGCTTTATTTGTTCCTGTTCTTGTCATTTAATCCTACTAACCTGACCATTTTAGGCTGTCCATTACATAGGTGCCAGCTTTGTGAACACGAAAGGAAAATATGAGTTCAAAAGTTTAAGTTGCATCTTGAGTTGATACGGCTCTTCGGTGCATTTTTCTTGTGCCTCCCAGTGAAGCATTCATCAGTTTGTGTTTCTGTCATTTTTTAAAGAAAATAAGGACTAAACCTTCCAAACAGAAGAGGCAGGCTTGATATCATAACTTTACCACCAGTTTGCTCCTCCATGGCGTCAGTTTATTAGGTCAAATCAGAAAGACTTCCATAAGGATAGAACTGGAAATTTGCCATCATCAGTAGTCTTCTGTTAATACATCATGTATATAATTCTGAACTTGATGGATTTGAACTAATAGAAAGTGAAATTTTCACTTTTGTCATGGTAGTTGTTTATTTCGTTGATCATTTCATGAATAGAGATGAATAACCCAGATTCTATAGTTTGGTCATGCATGTAGATTGTAAAATTTAGTGTTTTTTTTTCATTTTTGACCCGTCAGTCGAAATTAATTACGGGTGCTAGCCAAGATATACAAAACGTATGCACTAATTATGTATATTTATGTATACAATATGTATATTATATGTATATCTCTAAAATTTACTGGGACTCATGATGCCTATATACAAAACCTATACATCTGGTGGCTCATTTGACAAAATTACATGGTATGTTTTGTTGTTTGGCGCTGTGTGAGCAGAATAGGTACTGAACTTATTTCCTAAAGTACTGTTTCCTCAAATAGGTAAAAGTTCCAACATGGGTTAATCGGGAGGAAGTAACTCAGTTTGTTGGCATTGGGGCTCGATTTGGCCCCACATTGGAATCAAGGGAGAAGCGTGCGAATCAGACGAAGCTTGCCTTTGCAGACCCACCAGATTGTTGTAGCAAGCCTAGGAATAAGGTTGATCTCTCATTTATCTCGCCTTTTTGCATAACACGATTCCTTTTATCAGAAACATCAACAAGGTTGTCATATATGTAGCGCAAACTCACCTTTTAGGTCTCGATTGTGTGATAGCTCACCGGTGAGGCCATCCTGGTGCACCGAGGTAATTGCAGTTTCACCACAAAAGCAAAAGTTGCAGAAGCTGCTGGCGCTTCAGCAATCATCATTGTAAACAACCAAACAGGTTTTGCTGCTCTAATTTCAACATTTTCCTCAGTAATTCGCCTTTTCCTTTTCCTTTTCCCTCGTTCTAATACGAATGTAGGCTCTTAACTTGATACCAATGCTTGAAACTTCATTAGAATATGCCTTGGGAAAAAACAAATGAATACCTGAATTTCCTATTCTTGTAACACAATCACCTTTTGAGTATCGTCTCTCGATATGCACAGGCCAAGGGTTTAAATATAATTTTATGTTTTCTTATTGTTCTATAGAGCTCTTCAAGATGGTTTGTGGTCCGGATAAATCTGATGTGGACATCGGTATCCCTGCTGTGATGCTGCCACAAGATGCAGGTACAACCCTGATAGAGTTTCTCAGGAACAGCTCTGCAGGTAGGCTTATTATATTTTACTGGTTGTTAGTCCCTTTTTTCTTTTTCTTTTTTCTTTTTTTTTTTTTTTTTGGGGGGGGGGGGGGAGGGAGGGGTGTGTGTGTGGGTTTGGAGAGGGATGCAGGTTAGACATCAATCTGCTTACTTTTTGAAAAAAAAATGATAAATTTTTTATATTTTTTCCTGCTAGCTGCCTTATCTTGCTTCACTGATATTTTATCTGGAATCTATTCATGTGGATTTGTTCCCACAACTGTGACTTACAGACTTCCTTTCTGTTCAGTTTTTCTGCAGCTGTACTCTCCGAAACGTCCAGCGGTTGATGTAGCTGAAGTGTTTTTATGGCTTATGGCAGTTATTACCATATTATGTGCTTCTTATTGGTCTGCATGGAGTGCTAGAGAAGCCGCAATTGAGCAGGACAAGTTCTTAAAAGTAAGTCATAGTCATTCCTCGATTACCTTTTCCCACACGTTTTAGTGACAGCCAATGCATTTAAAGGACTTTTTTCATTTTTTGCCCGTCAGCTGAAATTAATTAGGGCGCTAGCCAAAATATACAAAAGATATATGCTTATTATGTATATTATATATCTATATGCATACAATATGTATATTATATGTGTATTTATATTTAAATATACAAAACCTATACATTTGCTGGATATTTTGTAAATTAGATCACCAAAAGGTATTGGACGGTAATTATCTCCTTTTTTTAATACGCGAATGCTCATTAGTCATTGCACCTCTCCTTGACAATTTGGTTGCACTATGTACCTTGCGCTTGTAGGATGGCACAGATGATTACGGTGGAAAGAAGGTGACTCATTCTGGCGGTGTATTGGACATCAATATGATATCAGCACTTCTTTTTGTGGTGGTTGCATCCTGCTTCTTGATTATGCTTTACAAATTGATGTCCTTCTGGTTTATTGAGATTCTGGTGGTTCTATTTTGCATTGGCGGCGTTGAGGTATGTCTTAGCTATTGAAGATGTAATCAAGTGATTAATTAATAATCTGTTTTCTCTAACAACTTAGGTTTTTATACGAGATGGTCACATAGTTCGTCATGGTAATCTTTGCATGGGTTCAAGTCTTACCGTCAGCCCGTTATCAAAAAGAATTTCACGTGCTAGGCGAAGAAAAAGAGTTAGATCTGCACGTGAGGGAGCGTACAACAACAACATATCCAGTGTAATTCCACAAGTGGGGTCTGGGATCCAGTGTAATTCCACAAGTGGGGTCTGGGGAGTGTAGAGTGTTCGCAGACCTTACGTCTACCTTGGGTGGTAGAGAGGTTTCCGAAAGACCCTCGGTTCACGAGCACGCATGACAAAGAATGTCAGATAAGAATTGACAAAAGTAAAGAAGTCATGAAAAAATACTATAGAGAAACATTAGGTAGAAAAGTAACAATACCTGCAGCAAACTAACTAATACGATAATTGAAGTATAAGACAACATACAATAATAGAAATCAAGCATGACCAACTACAAAGAAATACTACCCTACTAGTATATGAAGTAATTAATTAATAATTAATAATGCGTTCTCTCTAAAATTTAAACTTTTAGATGAGATGTATCACACAGTTCAATAGTATGAATGAGGAGCCTACGCCCAAGGATACAATATAATAATTTTAGTTCAAGTAATAAAGCTCTATAAAAGAAGCAACTAGAACATTTTTATTTGTACTTCTTAATAACTTGCTAGCATGGGATAGTTAAGCACAGGAAGTAATAGAGTAAAATGAATGGAATAAAGATCATCTTGTCTCCACGTGACAACATATGAAGTCCATACTGATACTTTACACCTCGTTGTGCTTGCAGGGTCTACAAACCTGCTTGGTGACCTTGTTATCATGGTATGTTTATTTTATTGGTGTTACTAGTTGTTATCATCTTAGTTTTGGTTTGTGTCAAGCAGTTTGTTTGGAAAATAGGGGAGGGCGAAGAGGAAATGGATTGGTAGGAGATTTTTCAAGAAACTTATTACTGGAGTAGAATCGAGACCAAATTGAAATTTCTCCCTATTTCTATTATTTGGGGTATTGGGTGGTCGGCTGATTCAATCCCCCTCATTCTTCGTTCTATATTAACCTTGTAGTGGATAACTATGGAAACCTTCTCATTTAATGGATGCAGGTACTCATTAGTTTTAAGTTTCTACTGTGGCATTTTTTTTTATTTGGAAAATTTAGTACAGAAAGGGAGGATATAATCCCCTGATTGCGCAGCTGTACAATCTTATAACCTATACAAGTTTCGGATCAACCTACACATCCTTTAACCCTCCTCTTTAAACTTCTCCTTTGAGTACGGGGACCTCAAGGTAATTCTCGGTTTTGGAGTGATCAATCTGTTTAAAAGTTGATATGAAGCCAAATTCGCAACATCAATGCTTATAAGCAAGTTTAAAGCTGTCTTTCTGTTTGTGGAACCATTGGCACATTTACGCTCTTCTATGTGTAATCCGCTGGATCTACGTACATTCATGTCATACAGTGCAATAATAGCATGAACTCATAAGCAAAGATCAAAATATGTGGAATAAGATTTAAAGTGTTGACAACTAAATAATGGGTATAGAACAATGACAAGAGGAATTGTTCTCGCAAATGAGAGGCAAAAGTATAGAAAATTAGCTCTTTCAGTTTTAATTCAAACCTTAGCATTTCAGTAATCTTTTCCGTAATACTGGCATTAGACTAGAATTTTAATACAAGTTCAAATAGAAAGTCGTTGCCATGTGACCAGGAGGTCACGGGTTCAAGCCGTGGAAACAACCACTTGCAGAAATGCAGGGTAAAGCTGCGTATAATAGATCCTTGTGGTTCGGCCCTTCCCCGGACCCCGCGCATAGCGGGAGCATAGTGCACCGGGCTGCCCTTTTTTTTTTCAAATCGAAAGGCATCCACTTTTGCACTTACCTCAACCATAAAAATATTACAACATTTGTCCTAATTTATGTGAATGTGTTTGAGTGGTTAAGGAGTTTAAGGAAGAAAGGACTTTGACATTTGTGGTTTAAATTTTAAAACATCCATAGAAACTTTTGTGGTACAAAATCATGTCATTAAGGGCAACCTGGGAAGTTTAAAGTTACCCTGTTTCTAAGTATGGAAAGGTGTCATTATTTTCGGGACAGAATAAAATGGAAAGTGTGTAACATAAAATAGTGAGGGACGGAATGGCTAAGAATAACGAACAAGTACACTTGGTAAACGGAGATGCCAAAATATGGTGACTTAGCAGATTACGGAGAAGGTACTACTTTGTGACAAACTTGTATTTCAGAAGATAGAATAGGTATATATAGTCTTAATAAAGATCACTCGTTTGACTCGCTTAATACGCGTCTTTTATCCTTAGTTCCTTTTTCCTTCTCTTTCACAGAGGTGCTCTAAGAGCCCGTCATTATCAGCAGTGTTAGTGAATGAGTGATTGTTGTGCCAAGGTTTCATTACTTTATTATTGAAACAAGGTGTAATTTCATTTTACCTACCATAATGTCATTTCATTAGTTGGTTCTCATACATGTGGTTAACGGTCTTTATTTGTAGTTTCAGATGGTTTGAACATGCTCAAGAATCGTTTGTTAAAGTTCCACTTCTGGGGCCTGTTTCATATCTTACTCTGGCAATTTCTCCGTTCTGCTTAGCTTTCGCTGTTATGTGGGCGGTTTTCCGTCGTGTCTCCATTGCTTGGATAGGTCAAGACATACTTGTAAGAACTATTATCATATCACACTTGTTCCCTTGTCAATTTTGTCTTCATCTTTAAATCCAACTGTCTACCTTCACATTGACATCTCATTATGATGATATAAACTTATTCGGTTGAAGGAATAAACTCCTATTTATGTAATTCAAAAGAAAAAGAAGCTGTTGGCTTTGTCAATGTTAAGTCATGATAGGTTTGGAAAAGAGTAGATATGTACTTAGAAATATTTATTGCGACAAATAAGGGGAAATCTGCTCCAGTTCTATTATCAAAATATGGGTAAAAACCTCATACTTATATTGATGTACCTGTGTTCTAGGGCACCTTTTTATCTCTCTCTTATGAAAAATCGTTGTAAATTTCTTTCCCTTGGAACTACTATACTTCTGTTGAGGTATCATGATTTCTGCAAAAAGTGAAATTAACTATATCTGTAAAAGAGTCCTTATACTGTGGAGATATAGGAACTGTGAAATTGAAGCTTCTTGGTCCAAGTTGGTCTGTTTGGTTTGTGTTTATGCGGAGAGATCAGGGGGTGTGCTGGACATCTATTCCCTGTTGGAATTCAGCTTCTATTTTTTCCTTGGCTTAAATGATCTCAAGAGACTTATTATTATTATTATTATTATTATTATTATTTTTTCACCTTATATTTTATAGCAAAAATATAACCTATTAAAAAAGAGGCTGAAAAACATTTCTTTGTTAGGTGTTTGGACAATATATGAGTTGAAGTTGAAAAAATAGAGTATTTAAAGTTGAAGTTGACAAAAAGTTTGTGGAAGCTGAAATTGTGTTTGTACATGAATTTTGCCAAGAAAAAGTTTTTGTAGAAGTTGAAAATTTTGTGAATGGTATCCAGTTTTTTTTAACTTGAATACCTTCAAATCAATATTCAATTCCTTGAAGATCAAATATTGAAGTTCAGTATTTACAACTATGAGATACTCCCCCTGTTTCAATTTATGTGACTTACTTTCCTTTTTAGTCTCTTTAAAAAAGAACTCCACTTTCTATATTTAGTAACTCTTTGATTTCACATCCCACATAACATGTCTAAGATCACAAGATTCAAAGGGCATTTTGGTACATTGTACACATCTTTAGTTTAAGACCACAAGATTCAAAAGTCTCCCTTATGTTGCTAGTTCAAAATTAGATTGTGAAGCACATATGAGATATGCCCGTAATCAAGTGGGAAATGCCAAGAATCATTAGGTTACTTGGAGGGAAATTTAGGAGGAAGAACAGGTGGAGGAAAGCATGGGAGATGACCTTTGTGCTCATGTGGAAAGTTTGGAAGGAGAATAATAAAAGAGCATTTGAGGGAGTTGAAAGTTTGTGTGTAAATATAAGGGGAATCATTTTGTCTCATATTCACTTTGGAGTACACATGGTATTCCAATGTGTCAAGGCTTGGATGTTGTTTGCAGATAAACATGTTTCCATGTAACTTCTCATTTTTTGCATATACCTTGTATATGTGGTGCATATCTTACTACGCCATTTGGCTAAGATCAAGTGTAGTATGTGTTCTTATCAGTTTAATATTGTATATGTGGTGTATGTCTCTTCAATAAATGATCGATTTACCTTTATCAATAAGAAAATTATGACTCAAAGAGCGTGATGATCTTATTATCTTTCTATTCTTAACTAGGGTATTGCATTGATCATCACCGTTCTTCAGATCATACGAGTTCCCAATCTCAAGGTAAATCAATTCATTGTGCTGCATTTTCTCATTATTGAGTGAACTTTGTTATGTTATTGTTTCTGGTATTTAGATCACAAGCAAATCCTTTTTTGACAGCACCTTCTCCCCTCTGTGCTTCTAACTTTGGATTAGCAATTCCTTCCTTAATGTGGTGCCCCTAATTCTATACATCAAAGCAATTCCTTAATGTCAGTAGCTAAGTTTTACTGACAATACCTTTTCTTTTCTTTGACATTATCAGGTGGGAACAGTTCTTCTCACTTGTGCATTCTTCTATGACATTTTTTGGGTATTTGTTTCCAAATGGTTGTTCCACAAGAGTGTGATGATAGAGGTAAGCTCATACTTGGTTATTTTTTCTACTTAGGTGCACTTGGGTACCCCACCCACCCCACCACAGAAGGGTATTGGTGTTGAAAAATGAAAACTTGTCGTCTTCGCTGCAGGTTGCACGTGGTCATAAAAGCGGAGAAGAGGGAATTCCCATGTTACTTAAAATCCCGCGAATGTTTGATCCCTGGGGCGGCTATAGCATCATTGGGTTTGGCGACATAATTTTACCAGGATTAGTAGTAGCATTTTCATTAAGGTTTGAGCGGTAGCTAAATGAGACTTGTGTTTCCTCCATTAATATGGTTCCACAGCCCCATGTACCTGGATTTGTAGTAGTCAAAAGGTTTTTAACTCTTTGGTTATTTTTTACATCATGCTCTTTGTTGCAGATATGACTGGCTGTGCAATAAGAGTCTTCGAGCTGGTTATTTTCTGTGGACTATGACTGCTTATGGTTTAGGTATAACTTCTGCATACAAAAATGTGATTTGATTTAATCACTTGTCATAATACTCTTCTTGTAACTGAGTTTATGTTTTCCGTGACCAGCTGAAATGTTTGTATACATGATGTATTGTATCTTTGAAACTGTTGTTACAAAATTCTGCTAGATTTAGAATTAACCGGAGTTTTCATTTGACTTTTATTTTCTTTGTACAGGCTTGTTTGTAACATATGTGGCTCTGAACTTGATGGATGGTCGTGGTCAACCTGCTTTGCTATATATAGTTCCTTTCACATTAGGTATGTTACAGGAAGCACAAAAAGCCATTCCTACTGTCATAAAGCTATAATGGAGCAGTTAATATTTAAATTCTGATAGTGAAGGTGGAGTCTACACCACATATTCACTGTGATCCACAGGAAAGAGGAAATTAGCCAAATAGGCATTGAGGGTGTGTTCGGTATGAAGGAAAATGTTTTCCATAGAAATTTTTTTCTTGAAAAATGTCTTCCGGGGAAATAAGTGGGTTTCTTACTTATTTTGTTGTGTTGGGTACAAAAACAACAACATACTCCGTGAAATCTCACACAGTGGGGTGGGGGAGGGTAGAGTGTACGTAGAACTTACCCCTACCTTGGGAGGTTGAGAGACATTTGTATATAATCTAGACAAACACTATGTGAGGTACGGGTAGAGTAGGGGTGTGGTGGGGTTCTATGGAGTGGGGTGAAGATGAGGTGTGTTAGATGGTGGGAGGACAATCTATATGGAATGCCACTTGTGGAACTTGTTTTCCCTACTTTTATTAGGGAAGTCATTTTTCTCACTTCTATTAGGGGAGCCTTGGAGTAACTGGTAAAGTTGCTTCCATGTGACCAGGAGGTCATGGGTTCAAGCTGTGGAAACAGTCTCTTGCAGAAATGCAAGGTAAGACTGCGTACAATAGATCCTTGTGGTCCGGCCCTTCCCCGGACCCCGCGCATAGCGGGAGCTTAGTGCACCGGACTGTCCTTTTTTGTTTTCCTAGAGAATATTTTCCAAATATTTTGACCAATCGAACATGGGAAAATTGAAAATCTTTACCGTACCCAACACACCCTGAGTCTTAATTCTTATGTCCGCAAAATTTACTGGCAGGCTTTGAGAAGGTAAATGCTTACTGGACCTCTTAATCTGACATAAGCAATTTCAAATTGGACCTGTTATATCTTTGGTTCCGAAGATGTTCTCATGAGTACCATACCAAGGGTGTGGCCTAGCGGTTAATGAAATGGGTGGAAACCTTGGAGAACAGGGTTCAAATCTCAGCAGAGACAAAAAGTGCTAGGTGATTTTCCCCCCTTATGCCTAAGCCTTGATAGACAGAGTTACCCGGTACCTGTGTTGGTGGGAGGTAGCATGTATTTGGTAGAATAGTCGAGGTGCGCAGAAGCTGGTTCGGGCACCATTGTAATTAGTAAAAAAAGATATAACTTGAACTTTGATTTAGTGGTATCATAGTGCAGTGTGGATAGTGCCCAACTGTTAAGCCATTGAAGTTATATGTCTAGGTAAACAGAGGGTTGTGCATCTCCACTCATTTGCACAAAGAACCTATTGATGCTGAAAGGATATGAGAATAGGTAAGTATGGATGTTGTTGACTAATCAACATCAGTGTGGACTTTAGTCAACAAATGAGAAACAGTTACAGATCTTATCTGAATAGGTTGAGTCCAATTTTATTTTTTATTTTTTGTAATTTTTGGGCAAGGAGGTCAGGGTGGATAGGCTTTTGCCAAACGAGAGATGATAGTGGTAGGGTTTGAGTAGGGTGTTGGTAAGTCCTCGTTCTTCCTCTTGTTGCGGTAATGTTAACCTTATTTCTTCCTTGTGAACTATGAATCTAGAGTACACAGGCCTAAGGTTCCTTCCCTTTTCTATATATTTACCTTTCGGTTATAATATAAAGGTCGTTCCCCACCACCACAAGAAGGCGCGGATTTGAAAAAAAAAGAAAAAGAACAGACATACACTCATCTCAGAAAAAAACCTGTTTTGAAAAACGTTTTTCTTTAGCCAAGGGTCTATCGGAAACATCTCTACCCCACAAAGGTAGGGGTAAGGTATGCATACACCCCACCCTCCACAGACCTCACTTGTGGGATCACACTAGGTATGTTGTTGTATACTCATCCCCGAGTGGGTCTTTATAGCAGAAAATGGAAGAAATGAAAATAGGCTGGTTTTGAATATAGGGTAGACCTTACGCGTAATTTTTCTTTAGTGATGGGCTAGCAGAAAATCGAAGTTTATCGGAAGCCTGATCTAAGATTCCTGAAAAATTAGCTTTTATGATTACATCGGCCCAGTCCATGTTGCTTACCTGCCTTTCCTTCACATGGGTAGTAAAGCTGAAGGCTGCTTATTTTTTTTTTATCATCTGTTCTAAATAGTTGAAGTGTCAATCGTTCATATTCATATTTAGTTCACGGTGTGATAGTACCCTAAGATCTATTATTGTCTGTTAATTCCAGGCACATTTTTGTTGTTGGGAGCGAAAAGAGGTGAGCTGAAGCATCTATGGACAAGAGGAGAACCATATAGGCCTTGCCCGCACATACAGCTTCAACCGGCTGAGTAATTTACATTGTATTCTCTGTAATCACATATAGCTCTGATTTGTCAAAATACAATGTTAGGGTACATATGTTAGAAATCTGAAGAGATTTAGAGTTCTCAAAGTCAATAGGTTTACTTAGGTTTCTCCCCGACCCCCTTACCCGAACGCTGAGTACATTGCTGTTAATGACTGACTAGCAAAGGTGAAATAGAGCAAGTAGTTTACCAGTTATACATGTGACTAGAGTTGCAGCAAAGTTTTGAGTTTAACTTCTATACACTGACAAGTAACAGTTAATGTGAAGTGAAATCAGTAGTTTGGAGAATTAGATAGTGTGAAAATTGTTAACACTGTCAGTGTATACAAGTTAAATTCAAAAACATTTACCAGCTTTTGCAGTTTGCAAGGCCTTCACGCGTAGCTGTAAAATCCCTCATTATATGGCCGCGCGTGTAGAATACTTTATAGGGAAACAAGCATCATGATGTGTTATACAGCATATGTAAAAGTGAAGGCGATGTCTGTGAATTGTGATAGAGTTTGTACAAGGCCATGGTTGACTTGTACTATTCTTTTAAATGTTTTGTTGCTTTTCTCCAATTATTTGTCAGTTTCCCTTGAGACACGGCTCAGTTTTACTTTTGGCAGCTGATACCAATGATTTTGTATCCTTGTTACAGCATCAGTGTGTTTCTTTTCCTTCAGTATATACATATGTATGAGAAATAAGTAATTTTTTTTACCTATATTTGCAGATATACATAACATAAGTTTCATAATTTTCCGATAAAGAGTGTTCAATTGAACGTCCTTCAATCCACGAGGCTCTGCCACTATCGTATCTAGGGGATAGTGAGGCCGCGTGATAATATTTACATAAGAAGCAATATTATCATAAATTATAATCTTTTCAAGTAATTAAATTTAAAATAGTACTATCTAGGATAGAAAGAACTGCACTCAAAATATTCATTATATCATATTTGGTTGGTCTTTCTCCATATACAGAACTCCATAAATTCTATGCTCGATCCAACCAGCATTGTTATTTACTTACTTTTAGTTGCTCTCCTTTATAACAAACTTACAAGAAGTAGAAAAAAGAACTGAGGTGCTTTACCTTGAATGGATAAATACAATGTGCATTCTAAATTCTGGATATCTCTCAATTCGGATTTTTGTAGATGGTACAATCTGCACAATTTTGTTGGGATCGAAAAAATAGGGCGTCATGCGGAAGCTATCAAAACAAACCTTCAACGACGATAACAAAGAGAAATTATAAAAAGACTCATAATATAATAAACGTGTTTGGTCAATCGACCTATATATGAAAAACTAATATAAAAGAAAATCATAAAAACTATTTGAGAGAAAATCTCACCATAAACAAGATTCTTTAATTAATACATTGTGGGTGCTATTGTGTTAGTTCTGGTCGTGTGAAGGCTTCAATCTGTAGATGTCCAAAAGTTTCCTCCAAGACAAGGAATAACAAAATATGGAAGAGATTTATATTTTTCTTTTAGGAAAAGTAAAACCAATATTGGTAATACTGTCTTTCCTTAAAGAGAAGTAAAATCAATATATGGTAAGAAAATGAGGGCAAAAATCCTAACAAATCTCTCATTCTTGAATTTTCTGGCAATATAATATTCATCCTCTTTTTTCACATAATCTTCATCACTGTACTTGCCATGGTTAAAAATATTATGGGTTAATTCAAATATGCAACAGCAGGGATATTGAAAATATGATTGAAATTCATCTCCACGTGTAGTACTCCTAGATAAAACATTCATTATCATGAAATTGGTTTCTCTTGATTTGGTATTTAATCATCAGGGACTCCTAAGCACACAAGTTTTCTACAAATAAAAATAGAAAATGGAAGGCTTGTTATTCAACAATATAACATGACTTATATACTCGTGTCAACCAAGGTGTATGTGGATCTATTCAAATTTTTAATGAAGTTGATTGGAAAAATACAGACTTCTCTACAGAGAATTAGAATTTCTATATGATAGTGGGTTGCTCGGGATTCGAACCCGGAACTAGTCGAATGGAGTAGATAGGTTCCTTGAACATGTTCTGAACATCACCGAATCATTGACTGAACCATTGGCTCTGATATCACTTGTTGGGATCGAAAAAAAAAGGGCGGCATGCGACAGCTACCAAAACAATCCTTTAACGATGATAACAAAGAGAAGTTATAAAAAGACTCATAATATAATAAATTGGTTTAGTCAATCGACCTGCATATGAAAAACTAATATAAATGAAAATCATAAAAACTATTTGAGAGAAAATCTCCCCATAAACAAGACTCTTTACCGACTACATTGTAGATGCTATTATGTTGTTCTGGTCGTAGGCAAGATGTCTTTATAGAAGAAATTTATATTTTCCTTTTAGGAAAAGTAAAACCAATAATGGTAATACTTTGTTTGCAAAAAATATAACTAAACACAACTCCATTTTCAACTCCAACTTCAAAATTCTAAATAAAGTAAAAATATTTTGTTTTCATGGCCAAATGCCTACTTAGTTTCATTAGTCTTAAGATGGTTTTCTGTTTTGGCAGCTAATTTTCAGAAGATAACTAAAGGAATATATTTCCTGATTTTATTCATCAATAATGTACAATATATATATTAGTGCAAGAATATCTAAACTAGGTAATTAATCAACCTAATTACAATAGAAAATATAATCTACCTAAAATAGGAGACCTAATTACAATAGCAATACAATTCTACCTAAAATAAGAGATACAATTAATGAAAGAATATTCGGGAAATATTCTATTACACCTCCGCAGTCGAAGTGCGAGGTTCACGAACACTGAGACTGACTCGAAAATCATCAAATAGTATGCGCGGAAGTCCTTTGGTGAAGATGTCGGCAATTTGATATCTGGAAGGAACATGAAGGACACGAACTTGACCACGAGCCTGTTTTTCGCGAACGAAATAAATGTCCATCTCAATGTGTTTAGTGCGCTGATGTTGGACGGGATTGCCAGAAAGATATATCACACTAATATTATCGCAGTAGACCAGTGTTGCCTTTTGAATCAGGCAGTGAAGCTCAAGTAGAAGGTTACGGATCCAACAAGACTCAGAGACAATGTTGGCGACACCTCTGTACTCTACTTCGTCACTGGATCGGGATAGTGTAGGTTGCCTTTTGAAAGACCAAGACAATAGGTTATCTTTGAGGAAAACGCAGTAACCAGGTGTAAAGCATCGGGTGTCAGGACATCCACCCCAGTCAGCATCAGAATAAGCAGTGAGACCAGTGAGCGAGGACCTGTATAGATGTAATCCAAAGTGAAGTGTACCTTGGACGTATTGTAAAATACGTTTGAGGGCATGCATGTGTGTTTCCATCGGATTGTGCATGTGTAAGCAGATTTGTTGCACGACATAGGATATGTCAGGTCTCGTGAATGTGAGGTACTGCAAGGCCCCAGCCAGGCTACGATAGTGAGTCGAGTCTGAATATGAAGGGCCGGAATCAGTGCTGAACTTGGAATTGGTATCTACTGGCGTGTGGGATGGTTTGCAAGATGTCATGTCTGCACCGTCAAAGATCTCTTCGGCGTACTTCTTCTGACACAGAAATAGGCTACCAGAATGTCTAGTGACAGAGATGCCCAAGAAATAACTCAGGGCCCCCAGATACTTCATAGCAAACTTAGAGGAAATGAGAGACATAATGGACCGGCGGAGAGCATCAGATGATGTGGTGAGGATGATGTCATCAATATATAATAATAGGTAAGCCATGTTTGTACCCTTATTGTAGATGAACAGGGAATGATCAGATCTACTGTGTGAAAAACCGATAGAGGAGATATAATTGGCGAACCGCTCGTACCATGGCCGAGGAGCCTGTTTTAGTCCATAGAGCAATTTTCGCAACAAAACACATAATCCAGATGAATAGGATCCCTGTAACCCATAGGATGATGCATATATACCATTTCATCATGATCCACATGTAAGAAAGCATTCTTGACATCAAGCTGATGAATGGGCCAAGACTTGGATAGGGCAATGCTGAAGACGGTCCAGATGGTTGCGGGTTTTACGACCGGGATGAATGTTTTATCACAGTCCACTCCCACCTGTTGAGACTTGCTGTCACCTACAAGACGAGCCTTGTACCTCTCAAAAGAACCATCAGATTTATTTTTATGTCTAAAAATCCACATAGAACGAATAATGTTAGCATCAGGTGGACGGGGTACTAGGTCCCACATCTTATTATCAATCAGAGCATTATATTTGTCAATCATTGCGGCTTTCCAATTAGGGTCCGACAAGGCATCCTTCGAATTTCGAGAGACAGGGGAAGGGGCAATTGAAGCGGATAGGTTAAGCAACCGTTAAGGTTTATGAATTTTGTGCATGGCACGGGTTTCCATGGTCCGAGAGAGTGTCTCGGGAAGTGAGATGGGAGAGGGATGTGCCGCGGGACTGCCGAAAAGAGGAGGAAGGGCAGGGGTGGCGGGATTGACTGGCCGATGCTCGATTTACCGAGAGGGGGCTGCGGAATCAGCTTGTAACAGTCTGTTCCGGGCCACCGTCGACAGAATCGGGTGGCAGTGTCCCAGAATGTCCGAGATGGGGGCGGGTGCCGGGGTTTGGGACGACGGACTATGTAAATGATGAATTAGAAGAGGGTTCAGGCTGTCATCTAGGAAGTCGTAGGAATGCCGAGGTGGTGAGTTTAGGAGGCAAAGAGGAATTGAGACTCATCAAATAGGACATGACGTGAAATAATAATTTAACGGCTCGACAACTCATAGTACGAGTAACCACGATGATTGGTGGGGTAACATAGATATACACACGGGGAAGACCGGCGTTGGTATTTGTGAGTGGTTGGATGGAGAGGATAACAGAGACATTCAAAGATACGCAAGTGTTGGTAGGAGGGGTTCCTACGAAACATAAGTTGAGTGGGCGACCGTTGAGTTAGAGACTTATTTGAGATTATGTTTAGGAGATATGTGGCCATGGAGAGTTCGTAATGCCAGAATTGAAGGGGAATTAAGGCGTGAGTAAGTAGGGCATGAATTAGGTTGTTTATGGTTTAGATTTTCCGTTCGGATTTACCATTTTGGGAGGTGTGAGGGTAGGAAAAATGAAAGGTAAGACCATTTTTGAAGCAAAACTGTTTGAATTGATTATTATTGAATTCTCTGCCATTATCACATTGAAAATATTTAATGCTCTTTTCAAATTATGTTTTTACAAAAGCACTAAATGAGGGGACAATGGGGTAAACCTGAGATTTATTTCAAATTGGAAAAGTCCATAGAAAGTTGGAAAAATCATCCAAAAACAATACATAATATTGATGGCTAGCCGTACTTAAAATAGGGGACGTCCACAAATCACTACGTATGATATCGAAAGACAGTAAAGTACAATTTGTGGATGCAGAAAATGGTAATTTAACATATTTTCTAAAAATGTAGGATTCACATATAGGAGTCCTAGAAATACGGTTGCAATTAAAAAAATTATTTTTCCTAAGGGAGCGTAAAACAAAATCTCATGGATGTCCTAATCTAGAATGCCATAAGGAAGACGAAAGAGCAGCAAAAGTTGATGAAACTGAGGCTGGATTATTGACAGCGTTTGAAATAGGATAGAGAAGTCAGGTGCTGTCACATCTCATTAATGAAAGAATATTCGAAAAATATTCTATTAATAACTTCAGTCTTATGCAAATTGCCAATTCTGGGAATCGACATTAAAGAGGGAGGACACAAATTACTTGTTCTAGACCAATTAATGTCACTTCACTTGCTAGCTCATAGATTCCACCATCAACCCCATCAGAACAACATATCCACTAGTTCGACCCTGTCAAAAGTAAATAATATCCGGTAAATTGAAAAGCAAACCTAAGCTATGACTTGCCCGCATACAAGCTAATTTTTCGTCATCATCATCTTAACGTTGTGCTGATACACTCCCTCGGATAAAGGAACCAGAGCGACCACTCCCAATCATCACTTGTTTCAATCGGGATATGGGACTAACAAATGCCCTGCTCATTCTCTGTCGATGCAAGGAAAACAAGTCAGTTAATCCAATGATGCAACTTATCAGAGAAAGTAAATATTTGAGGCACAGATATGAAATACAGTAATATGGTTTAAAAGAATCTTAAACCACAGAAATCATCCATGTGTACCTCATTAGTTCAGCTTATGTTTCTCACTGCTAGGCCATTCATTTACGCTTATAAAGACTGGGCTCTCAGCTGGTGCTATTCAGTCGACTTAAGAAAAAAAATTAAGGCTGCAGCCAAAAGTAACTTCCGGTCGCAGGTTATAGAACTCAAATTACACCCGAAACACTGAAGGAAACAAGCTCATAAGAAAAATCTACTGCTGAAGTTGAGCTGTGAATTTGCGATGTAGTAGGATTTCCCCCCACTCCCTACACAAGCTATGCCAACTAACCCCAACACTCATCTTCTCCGTTGAACTATCTACTATTAGCAGACTCGTTCCTATACTTTTAAGGGTCCGGTGCGAGAAACAAAAAGAGGTCATTTTTTATTCACATGAAAAATTAATTTGGTTGAAGGCCCTTTTTAAACAACTTGCAATAAAAACAAAATTCTCGAACACGCGACCTCTCACTAGGGGAAGAACTTTTGAATGGAGCTCTCAACTGCTAGGCTACAACTCTCACTGATAAGATTGAAGGCATTGTTGATACATATCTTAATATTCGAAACTAATAAAAGAAAAATGAAAATTCTGGGGCGGAGGCTCCGCCGGCCGGGGTCCCTGTGTGCGGCGGCGCTGCCTCGACCGCCCCAGGGACTGACTATTAGCATAGCATCTCGTACATGCACCAAGTAAAGAAAGCTACCTTCGTAGATGCCTTAGTATCTCCGACTTTCTTCCGATCTCCCTCCTGTTCTATCTCTGGACGATTCCCTCTAACACAAAAAGTCACCCTAAATGCCTCTCGCTTATGTATCATTCAATCCTCCCTTTCACCTCCTAAAAGACCACTCATATAGCCAGTTTGAAGAAAATCCTCTATTTCATTCCATTCCCAGTCCCACCTTTAAAGATATGTGTATCCAACTAGAAAATGATATGCCAATGAATCGACAAAGTAAAATACATCTCTCGCACATATCCTGGGAACACAAATAACAACGGTATTTGAAAGATCAAAATCTCTCTATAACAGTGGATTCACGCAGTAAAAGAAAAGATGGACCACTTACCAAGAAATAAAATGCTGAAAGAGCAAGTAAGGCATTTATTATTATCCTGTGTCTGCAACTATTTTATAGTGCCACTATTATTTGAAGCAAATGACATAAAACCTGAACATACGGAGGAGAAAAGAATTAGAGCAACGGGAGGGTGGAGGATGGAAAACAGACATTTGGGTCTGTTTAGCAAGACAAATGGCCTGTAACCAAGCTGAAAGTATCTTATTTAAATCCAGCAAACTGGAGAATAATCACGGTGTTTCTTCCTCTCCTTATATCCATTAGAATATCTGTTTTTCTAGTAATTACGTGACACTTCCTGATAGAGAATATATTAATATTCTCCATATAATTAGGTAAGGTAGATATTCTTCTCTAATTAGGTTTGTAAATTATAAATACCTATAAATATTGCATTAATGAGAATCCTCAAACCAAGGAGAATTACACTAATCTACGTGGTATCAAGAGCCAAACCCTAACACCCTAAAAAAAATTTCGGCCGCCACCCCCCAAACCCTAAAGAATTTTCGCTCCCCCCCTCTCTTTAAAAACTTCCGGCGGCAACATGGTTCTCCTGATTCCTCCTCCTCCACACAAGACGTCACACATCCTCCTCCTCTACCAACTCCTTTCATCCGGCTTTCGCCGTAACAAATATCAAGAATTTTATCCCTTTGGTTCTTGATCAAGAGTATGGACAATACTCTTCGTGGGTAGAATTATTTCAAATTCATGCTTGTGCCTACAACGTTGTTGATCACATCAACACCACCATACCCCGTCCGCCCGACGTTGACAACCCAACGTGGAAAAGGCTTGATGCTATCGTCAAGCAATGGATATATGACATCGTATCCAAGGATCTACTTCATACTATTATAAAGGCAGGTGCTTCGGCTCTTGAACTATGGACAAGACTAGAGGAAATCTTTCAAGACAACAAACATACTCGTGCCGTTTATTTGGAGGAACAATTCAACAACACTCGTCTTGAGAACTATGCCAACATGTTAGACTATTGTAAACAACTAAAATTGGTTGCCGATCAATTGTCTAATGTTGGCACTCCAATTTCCGAAACAAAGATGGCCTTGCAACTAATTAATGGTTTTCCAAAGGGTGAGTACGATACGTTTGCAACAATGATCCAACAAGTCGATCCCCTCCCAAGTTTCAACAAGGCCCGGTCACAATTACTATGGAAGGAAACTAGGCATGCCAAACAAGATAGAACATAATCATAAGGCGTTAGTGGTTGATGCACCGGTGACCGCCACAGCACCCGCCGGACAACCGCCACACACGGATAGTCCGCGGGATGGCCGTGGCGGCGGAAACCGCAGCAGAGGTAGAGGCCGCAGACGAGACAACAATACCGGTGGACAAGTCCAACAAGCCAATTACCCATCTTAGTGGGCCGACCCACCACCTTGGCTTGTTTTCGAAAATTGGGATTCGACCCAATACACTTACCCGACCGTCTCGACCCACAACACGGGCCAGTGGCAACAGCCCAACATTCTGGGCTCCCCTCTAGGCCGACTTCTCAGCAGCCCCACAACAACAACAACCATACGACCTACTTACACCTACCGAACTGGGCCAGGCCTTCAGCACCATGAATTTACATCAGCCCGACGATGCATGGTATATGGATACGGGCGCCACAACCCACCTCACTCGTAACTCCGATAATCTTCCTCAACTGTTTAATTTGAATAATCCTCAATCTATTTTGGTCGGCAATGACAATCGCATTCCAATTCAAGGCTATGGAACCACTCAAACTCCACCACCTATAACTCTCTTTTCCCTAAAAACGTCCTATATGCTCCTAATATTATTAAAAACTTAATCTATGTTAGAAAATTTGCTAGTGACAATTTCGTGTCTATTGAGTTTGACCCTTTTGATTTTCTGTGAAAGACCTACGCACAGAGACAACTCTTACGAGATGCAATAGTGTGGGGGACCTGTATCATTTCTCATCCACTTCCGCTGCCAGTGTCACTCAACAAACCTCTCTAGCCGCAATCTTTCCATCAACTTAGCATAGTAGACTTGGGCACCCAGGGGCACCATTTTTTAATTTTCTTAGAAGCCAAAATTTAATTCAATGTAATAAAGGGAACTATACCCTCAACTACTACTCTTGTCCTTTAGGAAAGCATGTTAGACTACCTTTTACGGCCTCATTAAGTATAACTTTTTCTCCTTTTGATATCATTCATGCGGATTTATGGACATCTTCTATTACTAGCAATCTGAGTCACAAATATTATTTGGTGCTTTTGGATGACTTCTCTCATTTTCTTTGGGTTTATCCTCTAAAATATAAGTCCCAAGTTTACTCCACTTTTCTAGAATTTCAGGCGTATGTTAAAACCCAATTTGAGAAAAACATCAAAACATTTCAATGTGACAATGGTCGGGAATTCAACAATTTCCCTTTTCATAAATTTTGTGCGGAAAATGGCATGGTGTTTCGATTCTGTTGCCCCCATACCTCCCCTCAAAATGGTAAAGCCGAAAGAATCCTGCGCACCATCAAAAATAAGATCCGCAATATGCTCTTCCATGGTTCCATCCCCTATTTATTTTGGGTTTATGCACTACACATGGCAGCTTACCTCTTTAATATATTACCAACAAGAACTCTTCAAAATAAAACTCAAACTGATATTCTCTTCCGTCGGATCCTCTCCTATGATCACCTTTGGATTTTTGGTTGTCCATGCTATCCGACTCTGGCCTCCACGGCCCCTCACAAATTAGCAGCTAGGACTACTCCTTACATCTTCTTAGGTTTTTCGTCAAACCATGGGGCGTATTTATGCTACGATCTGTCCACAAATAAAATCATACTCTCGCCATGTCACATTCAAGGAGACCGTTTTCCCATTTGCAAATGTTTAAAGATTTCAAGTCACTGATTACGGCTTCCTTGATGATCCGGACACTTCCCCTCTCATTAGAAACGCAATACATAATGCTAGTATTCCGACTCAAAATTCACCGGCCTTGCCAGAAGTCCTGCCACCTCCCCACAACTCGTCGACCACCCCCATCCCGTCATTGCCCCACTTCCAGAATCCCGTGACGTCAACCCCGCAGCCCCCGTCGACCACCCCCAACCCCGACAACACCACTGCCCAGCCTAACCCCATTGCCCCTAGTTCCCTCCACCCAAATGACCCTACTGCCCCGGTACCGATCCCGACCCACCGCATGAAAACCCGTGCCCATCACGGAATTATCAAACCGAAAGTCCACCTTAACCTATCCACTCAGACTATCTCACCTATACCTATAAAACAAAAATTAGCCAAGCTTGATCCAAATTGGAATGCGGCCATGCGTGAGGAATTTGATGAGCTCACTACACAACACACTTGGGATCTTGTGGATCTTGTTCCGAAACCAGAGGGGGTGAATGTGATTCGTTGCATGTGGCTTTATCGTCACAAATTTAGAGATAGTGGTGAGCTTGAACGCCATAAGGCAAGGCTAGTGGCAAATGGCACAGGGCAACAAGAGAGTTGATTGTGGTGAGACCTTCAATCCAGTGGTTAAATCAGCCAACATTGCACTGTTTTGAGCATTGCTATAGCAAAAAATTGACCGATTCATCAGCTTGATGTGAAAATGCATTCTTACATGGGGATTTGAAAGAAACCGTATAATATATGCATCAACCACCTGGCTTTGTGCATCCTTCGGCTCCTCATTATGTTCGCCGACTTCGAAAGTCGCTATATGGTTTGAAACAAGCCCCAGGGCTTGGTATGACCGCTTTGCCACTTACATCTTGCAGATTGGGTTCATGTGCAGTAAAAGTGATAACACACTTTTTATTTTTCATCGAGGTAATGACACTGCATACCTTTTGCTCTATGTGGATGACATTGTCTTGACTGCCTCCTCAGATGTGCTGAAAAACAAGATCATTACCATGCTCAAATCCGAATTTGCCATGACTCACTTGGGTAAGTTGAGTTATTTCTTGGGAATTTCCGTGACTAGATCCGAGAATGCCATGTTCCTGTGTCAACGTAAGTATGCCTAAGAGATTATTTACAGGGCTAAAATGGCTAACTACAAGATCATGCCCACTCCAGTCGACTTCAAATAGAAGCTTAGTGCGGATGACGGAAATTCGGTGCTTGATCCTTCTCTTTACAGGAGTCTCACTGGTGCACTTCAGTATCTTACTTTTACTAGGCCCGATATTGCCTATGTTGTTCAACAGGTGTGTGTTCATGCATGCTCCGATGGAGCCTCACTTCACAGCTCTTAAACGTATCATTCGTTATGTTAATGGCACTCTTGTCTATGAGTTACATCTTTATCCATCTGCATCGACCAGGCTGATATCATATACGAACGCCGATTGGGGCAACTGTCCAAACACACGTCGATCTACTTCCGGCTATTGTGTATTTTTTGGTGATAACCTCATCTCATGGTCGGCAAAACGGCAAGCTACGCTTTCCCGTTCGAGTGCAGAAACAGAATATAGAGGCATTACGAACGTTGTTGCCGAAATTTGTTGGCTCACAAACCTCCTTCTAGAGCTTCAGTGTCCCTTACGTAAGGCATCTCTTGTCTACTGTGATAACATATCTCCTATTTACTTGTCTCATAACCCGATTTAGCATCAGCGAACCAAACATATTGAGATGGATATTCATTTTGTTCGTGAGAAGGTTGCCATGGCCATGTTTGGGTGTTACATGTTCCTTCTTCCTATCGGTACGCAAATATATTTACTAAGAGACTCCTTGGCAGCTGTTCCTTGACTTCAGATCCAGTCTCAACGACCGACCTGCTGCCGCTCCGACTGAGGGGGTGTGATAGAGAATATATTAATATTCTCCATATATTATGTAATTATTATTCTAGTGTAATTAGGTAAAGTAGAGATCCTTCTCCAATTAAATTTGTAAATTGTAAACACCTATAAATATTGCATTAATGAGAAGCCTCCAACCAAGGAAAATTACACTATTCTACACTTCCCTCTAATTGCCACCAACAACGGAAGTACCGAAATCATGTAATCACCTCCTTTTTCGGAGGAATTAATCAAAAGAAATACGGGAAAAGCAACATAGTCGATCGTTTCAACATCTATTTAACTGATTGGTTAAAGCACACATTAACAATGTCAGACCCAAGGTAGAACATGATCAACTCAGTGAAGACACCAGTTTGAACTATTTTCAAGTAGAACTGTAATAAAACTACCTCATCATGGCCTCCAAACTGCCACTTCATTTGCAATACCTTCCACCTTTCCAGCTGCCATCTTTGACCAATGACCACAATGCCCATAACAGCTGCAGCAATGAAAATCGACCAGAATGCATTTGCATCTTTTGCATGGGCAATAAGTGAAACAGCCCGCCTTTTCCACCAGGCTTGACAAGGCAGATTTACTGCATCATTGTTATCTTCATCTTTAGCCGCCTTTGGCGAATTAGTTATGCCTGAATCTATATCCTGGTGAAAGAGTTCAACTGGTTCTGCAAGCATATTGGTTTCCTCGGCTGATGCGCCCCCTCCCATGGGTTCTTCACTATGGAAAGTACCAAAGAAATTCTGCTCTTTGTCCACCAAGTTTGACACCTGCAGGGCTGCTGCTTCTTCAAAATCTGCACCACTTAGGGATAAAATGTTGACCTTTTCATAAAAAATTTGATCTCCGGGAAATTCCGTTGTGCTCAACCGTGTAGTTTTTGTTCTTTCCTCATATGTATCTGAATTAACGCCTTTGTCAGCAACAAATTCAGGAGTAGCATCTTTTCTGCCCTGCTCATTAAGAACCTCATAATTATCTGGTTGCAATACTGCATTCTAAGACTTCCAAATATATCCAAGAAAAATAAAAAGGAGAAGGTAAAATTTTACCTTAACAAAACATAAAAAATGAGAAGGTAAAAAGAATTTCCAAGACTTTTTACTTTCAAATATTTGCACTTAGCTAGTCGCTAGTTTAACATCAATATAATCATGCAACTAGCAAGTCGACAAGACTTGCATTTTCTTCAAATTCTGACCCCTGCAGGACTTGCATTTTCTTCAAATTCTACACCACTTAACAATAAAATGCTAACCTTTTCATCAAAAAATTGATCTCTAGGAAATTCCATTGAGTTCAATCCTTGAGTTTTTGTACTATCTTCATATGTATCTGAATTAACCCCTTTGTCAGCAACAAATTCAGGAGTAGCATCTTCTCCGCCCTGCTCATTAAGAACCTCATCATTATCTGGTTTCAATGCTGAATTCTCATGCTGATTTTGTGGAAAGCAAAAGTGCCCCGACATAAACATTGGATCAGAAGTTTCAGCTACAAACTCTGCACTACTATCATCAATGAGATCAACCTGTCTTGAATCAGGGGCAGCATCATATACTGACTGTGTGAGTGCTACCACTTCCCACTCATTTTTAGGAGGAGCAGTTTCCTCCCCCTCCTCGTTATTTGCCATTTTCTGAAATTGAAACTCAATACACTTCACATTCATCAGAGAGAAAGAGGGGAAATGGAGCAATGAATGATGATTAGAGCTTAGGAGCTAATAAAGCATGAAACACGTTGAAAAATCAAATATATCCAAGAAAAATCAAAAAGAGAAGGTAAAAAATAATTTCCAAGACTTTTCAGTACTTTGCAATACTTTGTACCTATCCAGTCGCTAGTTTAACATCAATTGATGCTTTACCTATCAAGTCGACAAATATCAAAACCTGAAGTTTCAAGGCAAATACTTTGCCCTGTAAAAAATAGCATATCTATACCTCTAAAGCCAAAACTTCTACACTACTTAAATACATCTCCAAACTGCTTACAGACTAGAGAGTGAGTGATCCATCCAGGGAATCGTATTGTGTTAAAGACATAATTGTGCAAATAAAGTGTGACCTCTATGATAAGTTAGATTTAATTAAAGTAATCACACACTACAAGATGGTATCACATAGCGATACTATGTTCAAGTCCGCCACCAGTGGCGGAGCTTAAAGTAAGAAAGGGGGTTCAATTGAATCCCTTCATCGAAATTATACTGTGCAAGTATTAACGGTTGAATCCCCTTAACATAAGGAAAGCCTCTAGATATTAGAATTTTTGCATTTTTTGAATCTCCTTGTTAGAATCTCTGGCTCCGCCTAGCAGCCATAACCAAAAAAATAATCACATGTTTGACGCATAAAAGAAGAATAAGGGGGTGATGAAGACATAAAATTAAGGGCTTTTTTTCATTTTTGGCCCGTTGGCCAAAATTAATCACGGGCGCTAGCCAAAATATACAAAACATATACTGATCATATATATAATATGTATATTATATGTGAAGGGGAGCCTTGGAGTTGCTGCCATGTGATCAGGAGGTCACGGGTTCAAGCCGTAGAAACAGCCTCCTGTAGAAATGTAGGGTAAGGCTGTGTACAACTGACCCTTGTGGTTCGGCCCTTCCCTCGACCCGCGCATAGCGAGAGCTTAGTGCACCGGGCTGCCCCGTTATGTATATTATATGTATATTTATACTTAATATAAAAACATATATATTTGACGGGTATAAATTTTTAGAGAGGTAACGAAATTCATAATTCATCCCTCTCTTTCTGACTGCTAACCAGAAAAGCCCTGTCTCTCTCCCTCTTCATCAATTTATAACTATGCAAAAACATGTGTACGAGTAAAGCTTATAACACAAGTTCTTAACACTCAACTTGAACAAGCAGCAATCAGTTAAAGAAAAAACATACAAGGAGGATATGCATAACCAAAAATCACCAAAAAAACTACATACAGAGAGATGCAAAACCATATCCAGTTGAACACTTATGTTAAAGCAAAGTAACTGATAGTAAAGTCAATGATGATCATCATATAATCCAATCCAAAACACTTAGGAGAAAAATAATCATATAACTAAAAAAAATAGAGTTGAACTTTGGAATACTTACAAGAAGTGAAAGGCCAAGATAGAGATGAAGAGATAGTTGAAGATAACTTTGCCACTACTGTGACAATAATTTAGAAACTGTCTTGAAAAAACGAGCAAAGATGATTATAGTTATGTGAGGAGGTTACCGGGATAGCCGGTAATAGTGTTGAGGAAGTTTACGGGGAACGGCGTCGTTTGGGTGTTTAAAGGACAAAAACATGTGGGTCCACGTCAGGTTTTTCTTTTGATTGCTTGCGTGAGGAGAGAAGCATCCAGCGTGGGGCACGCCATCATTTCTTGTTTTTTTCTTCTTTTCGTAATCAACAATGCTTGTTTTGTTTTGTCGAAAAGAGACTAATATTATTCCCTCCATGATAAAACACCATGTTTCGCTTCTCAAAAATTAAATTACATAAATTTTAATAAATATTTTAAGATAACCCAACATAAATTTGTGCTTATGGATTTAGTTGTCAGGAGGAAGAAGAAGAGGGTGGCATGTGATCACCCAGGATTAGATGGGGAGGCCTGACTGAAGCCAAAGTTCAGGAGATTGGGGAGAAGTTGGTGCCTGGTGGCTATAGGAACTTGAGGGAGTAATGGGGACACAAATAGTATGTGGGTTAGGACAACAAACTGCATCAGGAAAGCAACTAGAGAGGTGTTAGGAGTCTCGAGGGGTAACCAAGATGGACATAAAGGGAATTGGTGGTGGAATGGCGAGGTCCAAAAAAGTTGAAGCCAAGAAGGTGGCTTATACGACACTAGTGAAAATCTTAGTCGAGAAGGAATAGGGAGAGATATATGACGACTAAGAATGAAGTGAAGCTAGCAGCCAAGACGGTGGCTTTTGAGAATTTGTATGAAAAGCTCGAGTACAATGACGGTGATTGGAAGTTGTATAGACTCGCCAAGGTAAGAGAGTGGAGTGTTCGTGACCTGGACCAAGTGAAGTGCATCAAGGACGAGAATGACAAATTGTTGGTAGAAGAGGCACACATTAAATGGATATGGCACACGTATTTCCATAAGCTCTTGAATGAAGAAAGGGATAGGGTTATCGTACTGAGAAAGATAAAGCATTCTGAGAGTTGTAGAGATTTTGGGTATTGTAGGTGCATAAAGGATACAAAGGTTAAGAGGGTTATTCGAAAGATAAGGAGTAAAAGAGCAACCGGACCAGACGAGATCCCGATTAAATTTTTAAAGAACTAATGAAAAACAGATCTGAAGTGGCTAATTAGGTTGTTCAATGTCATATTAAGATGGATAAAATGCCGGAGAAATTGAGGTGGAGTACAATGATTTCGTTGTACAAACACAAAGTGATATACAGAACTGCAATAACTATAGGGGTATCAAGCTACTAAGCCACACTATGGAAGTCTGGGAGAAGGTGGTCGAGATGAGGATAAGGAGGGGTGTATTTATATTTGAGAACCAATTTGGATTCATGTCGAGGCGATCGACTACTGATGCCATCTATCTTGTTAGGAAATTATTAGGAGAGACTCACACATGGTGTTCATTGACCTAGAAAGGCATATGATAAAGTCCCAAGGGAGGTCCTTTGGAGATGTTTGGAGTCCAAAGGAGTACCTATGGATTACATTTGTACTGACGTGCACAATGGATCCAAAACTCGAGTTAGAACAGTAGGTGGTGACTCATAACACTTTCAGGTCATGATGGAGTTACACTAGGGGTCAGACTTAGCCCACTCCTATTTGCCTTTGTGATTGACGAATTGATATACTGCGATAGATATGATGGATCGGGGGATAGGGAGATTGACGTTGATGTCGCCCATCGTATTGGAGCAGGGTGGATAAAATGAAGGCTTGCCTCCAGGGTGTTCTACGATAAGAAAGTGTCTCCTAGGATGAAAGGTAAGTTCTACAGAGTGGTGGTTAAACCAACATTGTAGTATGGGGTAGAGTGTTAGGCAGTCAAGAACGTCCATGTTCAGAATATGAAAGTAGCAGAGATGCGGATGCTCAGATATATGTGTGGTCATACTAGGAGAGATATGATTAGGAATGAAGATATACAGAACAAGGTCGGAGTGGCCTCCGTGGAGGACAAGATAAGGGAAGCGAGACTGAAATGGTTAAGACATGTGAAGAGAAGGTGTGAGGATGCGCCAATTAAGAAGTGTGAGAGATTGACGGTCGTAGGAGTCAGGAGAGGTAGAGATAGGCCAAAAAAGAACTGGGGGAGATGATTAGACGGGATATGTCCCAGCTCCAGTTGACTGAGGACATGACCTTAGATATGAAGAATTAGCGATCGAGGATTAGGGTAGAAGGGTTGTAGATATTTGAGTTTTATTGCGCTATGCGTGAGAGAGGTGGAGGGCTAGCCTTTCTATCTCCTTTTCTCCTTTTCTTAGTTGTATTATTTTGGTATTGCCTCGATCATTATGTGTATCACTATGATTGTACCATTTATTTTGTACCTTATGTTTTTTCTGATGTCTTATTTTTCATGCAACCCTGCATTGATTACGTTTCTTATAAGCCGATGGTCTATCGGAAATAACCGGGTGTTCATGGTCCGATCAAACCAATTATGTCGGGTTTTTTAATATTCAAACCAAACCAAACCATTATAGTATAAATTCTATTGATTTTGATTTTGTCTGTTTTATCGATTTGATTCGGTTTTTGCGAATTTTAAGAACATATTTTATAATGCAATAAAATTAATACAAGTAAGGTACATAAGGACAAATCAAGTGAATCTAATTTGGCACAAAAAGTTGTCTTTCACTACCTAGAGCGAACGCTCACTTAGAAACTGAATGAGTTTTATAACAAGATCAAGATTTATAACTTGTTCAATACATGAGAACCGTTGCTTCATGTGAATCAAATTTTACACCTAATTAAGTGATATGCAAAATCAGCAGAAAAGAAGCGGAGCGTATTATCCATACAAGTACACCATTAGGAATCCAGGGAATAGTCCACAACGAATAGTTTGAATAGGATCCACCTTCCAAAAAACTACAAAGGAGTTTCAAGAAAAGGCAGATACTATGGCGGTTTAAATACTAGGCTTAGATATTGGAAATTTTCCATCCATGTTGATGATATCTAAAAGAGTGAAAGCAGGAAGAACAAGAAGAGAATTGTGATCTCATTTTCTGGCGTGTATATGAATCACAAGGACAATTATGAGAATTTGAGAAGGTCTGTGTAACATTAACGGGTTGGAGGAGAAAGGGAGCATGAATTACAAATCTTACATCTTTATTGTAACACCCTAAACTAAGGGGTATGGCCGGCACCCGGCACCTAGACAGCCCGAGCATACCACTTGTATATCATAATCTGAGTTCTACGTTGAGTGTTGCAAATTCCCTTTCTTATCTATAATTGTATGGGCCCGCAGGGCCTCAAAATGACCAACATATGTAAAATTGGATAAGACAATATGATACAATGACAACAAGACCAACATAAGTAAAATTGGATAAAACAATATGATACAGTGACAGCAAGACCAACATATATAGATAGCAAGACCGAAAAGGCCATAGCAAAACAAATGTACATACGAACCCAATCTACAAGCCTCTAAAGAAAGCGTAACTGTGATATGGCCGGGACAGGACCCCGACCTACCCATAAATTTTATCTATACCAAAACTCAGCTCATAACTCTGACTCGGTAGCTTCGGATGAGGTGAAGCTTACCACTCGATCAACTAAACTCAACAGGCTCCTACTGGGGAGGTCTCTCCGCACACCTACCTGAACATGCAACATGACATGCGGCGCCCCCCGACAAAAGGAACTTCAGTACAAATAAAATGTATATGTATGTAAAGCATGAAAAATAATATCAAAATACAAGCTGTAAGGCAGGGTATAAGAAACAATCTGACGCTCTGATAACCTATGAGCCACTGTGGACAACAATGAAACTCAGAAACTGAACTGAAACTTCTATATATAAGTTTTACTATGTAATCTGCCCTTGGCCTACAGCCCGAGGTGTGTAATATGGTACTGCCCTTAGGTAATGCTCTGAGATGTATGTATGGATGCACATATAAGTGTTTGTCCGTCGGGTATAGCCTGGGTGTGTATAATGTACATGTATAACTGCCCACCGGCTATGGGCTCGGTGGTGTGAATAGTATATTGTAATAGTAATATCGGCACCTTTGACCTCTTTGTAACCTATGACTCTTTACTTTGCTTTGAAATGACTCTTGTCGACTCAAGAACTAATCTTTGAAAAACACTAATTTTGAAGATCTATGAAACTCAATATGTCGTCAATGGTCAAGAGATATAGAGTGTGGTAATGATATGAGAAACTACTCCCGACAAGGGATAAGCAACATGTGAACGAAACTATTCTTTTGATACTTCTTTTGGAAAACGATACACTTTAGAAGTCATGCTTTGAATGAAGGAAACAACCTTACATACCTTATGTCGATAACTCACGAGCTTTCGAACGTTCTATGAATGATAGTATACAATAAAGGAATAACTCGGATCAATGACTAAAAGAAATCTTCACTTAGACATTATGTCAAACACCTTATGTGCACAACCTTGAGTAACCTTTACAATGGTAATTTGAATACTACAACTCCTTTCTTCAACAATACAACATCAAGAACCAACTCTATTCCATGATTTCTTAACTCAATTTACAAGATTCAACACTTAACTCAATAGGTATAATCTCAATAACCATACCACATCATTTTCAATACTACCAGAACTACTTCACAAGTTCTTGTCTATCTTACTTTCATAACTTAGAAGTTATCTTCTTCAAATTGCTAACTAGGTATAGAAGGATGATAAGACAACAAAGGAGTGATAAAATCTTACCTTAGCAACAAGAACACTCCTAACAAGCTTTCCTCCAAGATTCAATCAACTCCTAAGCTTATCCAACAACATAGAGAGATCAACAAGAGGATCCTTAACCTTCCTTAAGAGAGAAATCACTTTGATTACTTGAGATTTGATCTTCAATGATGGAAAACTTCATTGAGAGCATTTGGGAGAGTTTTAGGGCTCATATGATTTGAAAATATGACTTAATGAAGTAAAAATCGAGCTAGGGTCTATATATAACTTTTCAAGTAAGGGTGCACCGACCACCACCTGCGGCGTGATCTGCAATCCGCAGACACTGCCTGTGAACTGCAGGTGGTGTCGCAGACCTTACCTCAGGTCACCCTAATCTTTGTCACAATCTGCGGACAATCTGCGGTTTGCAGACATGGTCTGCGATTCACAGAACATGCTCTGCATTCTGCAGAGTCATCTGAAAGCTAACCTTCGTCGATACTTACTTCCGTCGATCCAATAATTCTTAGATTCTTCGGGGACATACTCAACACTCCCGTAAACCGTTATTAGTCTCTTGGAGGGATCTCACCCTCTCCGAACCTATGTCGGCTACTAATACAATGACGTCGACATACAAAATACGAGATGTAACATTTATGGTTTTATTACAATTCTTCTTTTGCCTTTGTTGAGAAAGGTAAGGTATTTTATTAAAATAATCACCAATATAGTGCACGTAAGACGGATATGTACAGAAAACACATCATCCCTCTAGCTATGCAAGGAACAAACTTCTAATATTCGTTCATTTGGTGTAGAACATTAGTTTACTCCAATATCACAAAAGAACTGAAAAGATAAACACGAGACAAAATTTTGGAATATGACCCATATACAAATAAAAATGCAATGAAAAGATAAAATTGGAGAAGTAGTTCTTACTGGGGTTACCATTATCCACGACAAGAAATACGATGAACTGGAAAAATGAAACAATACAAATTGGCGGAACTAAGGTTAAAACTTCAAACTTCATTTTGCCGACCAATTTTCTGGGCGGATCTTTTCATCATCTAATAACCCTGAAGAGGGTAGAAATATAGATGGTTATTAATAAAGTTTTATCTAAATTTATCAAATAATAAGCATGTAGTAAGGAAGCGGGTAGTATCAACTCAAAATTCATTTTTAAATAAAAGTCTATAATCTTTAATCAATATGAACATCATAATTGCAGAGTCTAACACTTATCAAAATCATAATTAAAAACACATAGTCTAGAAATCATACCTCTTAATCAGAATTTCAGATCACCGGAGATCTCAACCCACCCTTGGCCCTGCTTCCCTTCTTCTTCCACTGAAATTACGGGATAATTAGCCTAGGTGTTTGGGAGTTTCTCAACAGAATATCTTCTAAAATTCTTATCAAGGTGCAGGTTTAAAGACTAATATGGTTCTAATTATAATCCTTCAAAGTGATTTATTTATGTTATTATGATATTATAATTGATCTGGATTATAGACTAAGGAGGGAGTTTAGCTAGATATAGAGAGTTTTCAAACAAAGATTTGTATAGAAAGTTTTCGAATGCCTGATAAGGTTACAAGAGACTCTTTATATAGATAACCTCGGTTGATACCTGATAATAAAATAACAAAATTGTTTTTTCAAAAGTCATAAAGTAAATAGTGACAACTTTTCCAAAAGTCTAAAGTGCTACGGTTTTTGTCTTCTATGATTGCCGATTTCTCCAAAATCTTTTGTCTTGTTGTAGTCTTTTTCAAAGCTGTCTCTTTCTCCTTTTGTCTTTTGTTTGGTTGCTTTTGCTATATGCTTTCCAGGTGTTCTTCTTGGCATTTTTTTATATCTCCATCAGATTTCTTTACTAATGTATTCCTTATCATCAATGTTTTTTGTCTTTGACTGATATGGTTTGTAAGACATGGTAATACATTGGGCTCCAAGTAATAAATTACATGGTCCCTGTCAGAGTAGTAAATTTGGCTTCAAGTAGTAAAACTACATGATCCCTGTTCAAGTAGTGATTTTTTACATCCTTATGCAAAAGGATCAAAATTTCCTTCTTTTTTATTGTATTGGTAGTAGTAGTAGCTCTAGTATTTATTACAGGCCTTCTGTTCTGTCCAATTGTCCTTTGGTATTGATCAATCGTCTCTTTTGCATGTTTATGTTTTAGGTTTATAATTATGTCACGCATTTCTATTAGTTTCATAGTATCTTGTGTCATAATGTCATTGTTGTAATACAAGGTAATAATTTCTTCAACTGCTCCTCCTTTCGAGTCGCCAATAATACATGCCTTCTTGGCTCGTAACATGTCCTTTATTATGATTTTCAATGTTAATAATCCAAATGTTTTTTTTTACTGAGCCACTCTTGGAATTTCTCCAAAGTGCACGGTATTTTCATATTCAAATTTTCATCATCTCCGTTGATAGTACTATTTTTCCATCTCTTGAATATTTGACATATTACAATGGGTTTTCATGTTAAATCTGTTGATGCATCAAATATTTGTATTCCATATACTCCTTTTTCAAATGATTCCATCATGAGTTTTGTAGATTCGACAATAATACTTGGTAATCTGGAAATGTTGTACATGTTCTCATCCACTATTAGTTTATCAATAAAACCATAAGTGAATAATTTTGATACTATGTCCGGGTTAGCCTGTTCACTGCACAAAAATCTGGGAAACTTGCTCAGTTTAGCACTGCGTAAAATATGAGGGTTAGTCTTATAATCATAAAATTTATTAATCTTCTCATAAGCACTGATATATTCGGGTGTATATTTCAGTTTGTCTGTCATTGATACAGTTGATGAAGAGGATGGTATTGAGGATGGTATAGTTGCAAGTTTTGATACGAATGGTGCCAAAGTTTTAGTAGTAGGGTTTTTTGGTTTTTCAGGTGTAGTGATAGGTGATTTGGGTTGGGTTTCATTTTGTAAAGTTCTCAGGGTTATTAAATCTTGTATGGCTTCTCGAAGTTGGTTTACAATATTGGTGTTTTCTTGTAATCTGGATATTAAGGTTTCATTGGTTTGTATAATGGAATCCATGGCATTGGTAATATATTCTTCAAGGTTCTCACTATTGATCGACATTGTTATATCTGCTAAGAAAATCAGCTAAAATATTTTTAGTTCCAGATATATTCTTAACAATAAAATCATAACAGCAAAAGAATGATTGTCATTTTCTCATTGTATTCAATTCTGGTAAATGATCTATCTTGTTTGTAATAAAAGCTCTTACTTGTGTGTTTTCAGTTCTAACAACAAATTTTACTGATAATAAATGGTAATGGAATATCTTTTTTCCAAATTTTACTGCTAATAATTCTTTTTCATTAATATGATAATTCTTCTCATTTGGTTTCCATGTTCCTCCTCCATATCCACAAATTAGTGGTTTCTCGTTATCTATATCATCTTTATCATATGCTATGAGGACTGCTCCCCATCCTATATCACTAGCGTCAGTAAAAAGTTCTAGTTGATCTTTTTCAGTTGGTATTCTATGTTTTGGTAATGCTTTTACTTTTTCCTTGATTTCCTTTATAGCTTTAGTATGTTCTTCTTTCCATTCAAAGGTTATGTTTTTCTTTGTTAATTCTTGTAATGATTTTCTTAAGAGTGGTAAATTTTTTATATGGTCTGAAGCATAATTTATTACTCCTAAGAATTGTTGTACTTCTTTTTTATTTTCTAGTTTTTCTTTGAAATTCTTTATCTTTGTTACTAATTGTTCTTGTAGTTGTAATCCTTCATTATCTATAATATATCCTAAATATTCAATATTGTTTTTAAAGATTTCAGATTTCTTTTCAGATAATAATATTCCGTGTTGTTTTATAGTTTTTATAAATTCTTCTAAATGTTTTATATGATCGTATAGATTATTGTTAAATATTAATATGTCGTCGACATATACTATACAAAATTCTGTTAATTTTCTAAAACTTGGTCAATTCTCCTTTGAAATATTTGTGGTGCATTCTTTAATCCAAATGATAGTAAATTCCATTCATAGTGTCCTTGCGGGGCACTAAAGGTTGTTAAAGATTTTGATTCCTTTGTTAGTTTTATTTGTCAAAATCCACTCTTACAATCAAGCTTACTAAACCATTTTTTATTTCCTAATCTCTTAATAAGGTTTCTTTTATATGGTAAAAAATATCCATCAAATATTGTCTTTTTCTTTAGTTCTCTATAATCAATTACCATGTTTTCTTACTAAAATTGTTGGGCTACTATGTGGACTTTTACTTTGTTGTATCATTTTAAATTCTAATAATTCTTTTATTTGGGTTTCAAATTCTTTTTGATCTGTTGGACTATATCTAATAGGTTTTGATCTAACTATATCATTTGGATTTATCAACTTAATTTTTGCATATATTTTTTCTCTTTCCCATAGTTGAATTGGATTTTCTCCAAAGTTCATTTTTAATATATTAAGATTTAAAAAAAAATATTTGTAGGTTATTATTTCTATCGGTTTTTATAGTACACTATCTTAATGTATGTATTGGTAATATTCTTTTTAATACTATCCATTTATTACAAGATGTTTGTAAGCTAAAAGTATTGCTATCTATAACATGTGTCTTAAAGTAATCTAAGAAGTTATTTCCTAATAATACCTGTTGTTTCATATTATCTAATTGATATATTATTGGTAATCTAAATATTGTTTTTTCTAATACAATTCTCATATTTTCTGCTACTATATCTAATTCTTTTGATTGTTCGTTAAATCCTGATACTCTTGCTCTATGTGATCTAGTTCTCTTCCATCTGTGTGATTCTAATACATCATTCCTAGCTAAGCATAAATCTGCTCCGCTATCAATAAAGATTTATTGTTTTATCATTTTATCATTTTATTAGGCTTATATTCTATATGGACTTCTATATAGATTGCTACCATTTATTAGGTATTAGTATTTTGTCTGATAACCACTTCTCTTAATCTTTGTTGGAGATTTTCATCTTGTTCTAATTCTCTTACCTCTTGGCGAATATTTTCTCCATTATTTCTTTTATACTCCTTATTCTAATAACTTGCCAATTTATCTCACTTAATATTTCTCTTATTCTACTAAGGTTTTTAGTAACCTTGTTATATTTATCATTATAATATTTATTTCTTGTTTCACTTGTAGTTGTAACAAGCTTATGGCGAACATGTGGTTCACATTGTATCCAGTAATTTCTTTTTTCTAATAATTTTCTTTTTTCTTTTTCTTGTACGTTCATTTTACTCAGAACTACTTTCACTATTCGAGTGTTGGTTAATAAAGTTAATATTTTCTAATTCCGTTTATCATTATCTTTTATTTCATCCATTATTATCAAGTTATTTTTCATTTTTCTTCTAATTTTATTTCTTTTGCCTTGTATTTTAAATATTTTAGTTGGAAAAATATCTCTTCTGATAAAGCTGTTTTGTTTACTTTTAATTTTTGTTTTTTCTTTATTATTTTTCTCTGTACATTCATATTTTATTTATAAATCTGGTTTTTTTTGTCATTTATTTCAATTCCGTTATTATTTATTTTATAATTTATCATAGTTAAAAAATCACTTCCTAGTAGTAGTTCATTGAAACTGTCATATTCTATTACTCCTATATTTATCTTATATTCTAAATCTTGGATTTTGAATCTTAAATTAATACTTTTGGTAATTATTATTTCTCTTTCATTTTCAGTATAATTATAAGTTTGTGGGTCTATTAAATTACAATCATTTTCATTAATCTTACTTATATGTATAAAACTTTTAATAGCTCCAGTATTTATTTCAGCTATACAATCTGTTGTTATCATACCTTTAAATATTATTACCTTAATTTTTAATCTATTAGTATTTATATTTATTAAATCCAATAACCTAGGTTGTATAACGCTAGTCTGTCGTGACATTATCTGTTCTATTGTAATACTCAATCTAGAAACTTATATTTTTTGTATTAATTTTTTTGATGGTGTAAGGGTTCTGGTATTAAAATCCATATATATTTCTTCTGGTATAGTTATTTTGGAATTTTCTTTATATTCTATCTGTTCTAATATTTCTTGGTACATTTTTTGTACTAATATATTCATTTCATGTTGTTTCTTTACATGGTGGTTTCCGGTTAGGGCATATATCATTTTTGTTTCAATACTTATAACATTACTTCTTGGTGGTATTGTTATTCCATCTAGTTTGTAATATAATGTTAAGGCTAAGTTTTTGTGTTCATCTTTTAATGATATGTTAAAGTCTGGTTCTACCGTAAATTTTAGTTTTTGATATATTAAATTTCCTTTTATTACTGATATTAAAGCATCTTGTAAATTTCCTAATATCCTATCATCTAATATGTATATTTGTATAGGTGTATCTATATTTTTCTGAAAGTATGCTTTTATAGTAAATTCTACTCCTCCAAAGTATATGTTTATATATTTTCTAGCTTCTCTAGTAGATAGTTTTGCTAATTCTCTTTTTATTACTTCATCTGTTATCATTCTAAGTTCTATTAGCTTATTTTGTTGTTCCATTAGTTTGTTTTCATCCATAGTGTTCTGTCTCCATTCTTAGATCTGCTTTTAAATTTGCTATCACAAGATTTTGTACATTTATTTATGTATTTATCTCTACTATTCTTTTATATGTTACTATAATATCTCCTATGTGTGTATGAATTTCTTCTAATTCAATATCCGAATATTTTTCTAACTCTTTTTCATCAGTTATTATATCTTTTGATCTTCTTTTCTCTGTTAACAATATGTTTTGTAATTTCATTATCATTTCATTTTGGTCCCTCAGTGTTATTAAAAGATGTTTAAATAACATTCTATTTAACTTTTGTCTTCTTTAATTCTATTTTACCTCCCGAAAAAAAATAATTTACAACTTATGGCCAGGAGAGACTTTACATTCTAATTATTTAAATTACTATTGGACTTCTAATTTATGTATATATTTATCGGTTTAGTTCGGTTTGGCTTAGTCTTTTTGTTTAACACCAAACCAAACCAAATGTTATCGGTTTTTAAAAATTTAAAACCAAATAAAACCAAATCGAGCCGGTTTTTAGTTTATTAAATTGGTTTGACTTGGTTTACCAGTTCAGATTATTTTTTCGGTCTCATTTGAACACCCCTACTCTCTACCCCGTAAAGATAGAGGTAAGGTCTGCATATATCCTACCCTCCTCAGACCCCACTTTGTGGGATTACACTGGGTATGTTATTGTATATGATGGATCATGTAAGCAACATTCATGACCTTTTATCAAATATTTGATAGAGTGTGGGATCATAACTCAATCCTCTATCATGAAAACTTTGAATCATAATGATGTAGATGAGAGACGGAAATGAACTCTTAAGGATATGTTAAGAAGTGTGATTAGTCATTCTTCTTTACCTGAATCACTTTGGGGAGAGGTATTAAAGTTTTAATGATAGCTATATGGACTAGGATGAAGTAATACAAGCACCAATAATATTGTTCTTAAGGTCTCAAACTAAGTAGATGCAAGTCAATGTTGGTGGACTTCAATCAAAGATCATGAAGATGCTTATCATGGAAGAAGAGCCCAAAAATTGTGGCGAAGAGATGTGTGAGGTTGGCTATAGATGATTTTATGAAGGGTAGAAGTAGGCCGAAGAAGTATTGGGGAGAGGCGATTAGATAGGACATGAAACAGTTTAAGCTCACCGAGGACATGCTCTTAGATAGGAGGGTATGAAGGACATAGATCAGAGTAGAATGCTAGTAAGTAGTTGGGCGTGTCACATTTTGTATTACTCTTGTAGTTTCTTGTCTTTTAATTCCTGTTATTATCTATTATATGTTGTGCCATGATCTCTTTACTTTACTTTACTTTACTTTCTTCAAACCTTATGTAACTTTTTTTCATGTTTTCTCTTGAGCCGATGGTCTTTTGGAAACAACCTCTCTACCTCCCAATGTAGGGTAAGGTCTACATATACTCTACCCTCCACAGACCCTACCGTGTGGGATTACACTAAGTATGTTGTTGTTGTTGACTTGTTATCCAAAGTAGAGAAGGATTTCTAATCCAATGGGATTTGGAGGAGGGTTACACGTTTTTTCTTGCCCTATCTATAGGGGTGATTTTGTTTTTTAAGCAACATTATTATTAATATTATTGAGAGTTCTTTTGCTTATACCTTTGTGTATTGGCTACTTGACATTTATCTTACAACCTTATAAGTACGATTCTTCTAAGAGATAAGATTAATACTATTAACTTGATATCTTTAATTTTATTCATTTAATCAAACAAGATAATTAGTCTTATACTAATGATTTTCTTTATTATTCAGTTAGGAGTCTAGATCACTTTCATCTAAGTTCTTGAATTGAATTTGTTAGTAAACATGATTAGTCCTAATTCATTAATTTTGTCTATTATAATCAATAGGGTTTTAACAATTATTCCTTTCTAACTTTAGAGATGTTATTCTTGAATTTCGTGTATTTTTAATTTCATATCTTTAATCTTCGTATTTTCGCTTTCGCATAATTTACTTATGGCCGAATACATATGTAGCCCCTTAAACTTGACTGATTTTATCCTTTATACACATAAACTAAACTTTGTTCCTATTGAACACTTAAACCCAAGACAGCTACAGAAGAAGGTAGGCGCGTGATGTTCAAGTGCTTCTGATGTGGCAAAAATAGCACATAAGTGGAAATTCTTTTTCAAAAAGATTCTCTAACAAATTTTATCAGATACACCCCCACCCCGCTGCAATTTCCACCATATCTTCTTCCATACATTTTCTTTTATCATTGCCATGGTTGGCCAACATATCTCCCCCATAAAGAAAAATAACCACCACTCAAGCTTCCATTCCATCATCTAAAAAAATGTTCACATTCACAATAGATTCCCCACAACCTCTCTACTAAACCACTACACCTTATTAGGTTTTGTTGGATACAAAGCATATAAGTAAGGCACAACGAAAGTTTAAAATTTTGTTTCTTACTTACCCCAACAATAATATCTGGTATGGTTATACAATAATGAAACTTGTAACATAAAAACATTTACTTACAAGTTACAATAATCTGGAGTCTTTATCTACTGTTAGGTGCACACGCGATTGCCCTTCCAATTTACAAGCTCCAAGCTTCAATGTACTCCTCCTTCGGAAAGCTAGGAAATCCGGCAGAGGTTCGATAGAGTATTTTATTTTAAGTCTCTAAGGCTTAGAATGTTATTCTAAAAATTAGTGTAGAATAATGAAAATGAATGCCTCTATTTATAGTTGAAAATTAGGTCAAAAACCGGATTAGGGTTCGACCTTGGGCCTGGCCCAAAATCGACGCAGAGGCGCCGCGGCCCTAGGGTATGGGCGCTGCGGCGCTCGACGTGCACTTGCACTGTCTCGATTTAATTTCCATGCATTCTTAATTAAATCCAAAATCCAAAATCCAATTTTGACTTAATTAATGTAATCATTATTCATTTAAATGTCTCGATTCCAAATCGAACATGTTAATTACTCTTTCAATACATCCTTAGATCGAAATGGACAATCGACATAGTGTGACCCTACATGCCTTCTCATATTGACATTAATCAAATTAAGGTCTATGCGGAACTCCTAGATGGCGCCGGAAGACGAACTCAATATGTGAAGTACGTTTACGCGAATCCAGTAAACTTAACCTTTATGTGGTAAGATAAAATCCTTTCATTCACGACACACCCGATCAAGCTTAGGATTTGTCAAGTGTCTATCCAAATGGCTTAATAATTGTATCTCATCTATATTAGTCGACGACTAGACCATATTCTAAATATGTCTATTGCATTGGCCAATGACTTAGTTAACCTAATATCACTGAGAATCCGAGTGTTCTCTCGAACATACATTCGAGGAATGAATCCTAATCTTGGCTCAACTACCACCTTCAATACACATCGTAATGTACCCAATACAAGCCGTATCTCAACCTACAAGGCATTTGAGCTTAGGACGGGATCAAAGTACATTACTTTGTAAATAAGGCGCGCATTGACCTCAAGTCTAAGGACTTATATATCCCACACGCTGATCATACGTCAGACAAGTATAACAAACAGTATATCAGCAGGGTATACCAATACATCCAACGTATCCATGTGTCCATCATGAGTAACCATTACTCGTAGCAGGTGAGACATACTACATCCTCTAAGGATATGATGCAGACCACATGTCGACTTATCACATATCATCGATATCCCATTCTCGATGATCATTAGTCGAGGCTATTTTAAGAGTTACGCTCAATCATAAAATATCTCACTCTATTAATGACAACGTAAGCTCAAGGGATGCACATTAATGAATAATTACAAACAATCAAATAATAATTCAATAATTGCAAATGCCAAAATATTAATCTCCATTAATAATAATATGAATGTGTATAAAGTACATTTGTCCTAATACAGATTGTCACTAGGACATAAATATACTTTCAATCTCCCACTTGGCCTAGAGCCAATCTCCAACATATCTAATGCCCATATTCTCAAAATGACCATTGTTGACACCCAATTTTGCCCACGCTTTTCGATATTTATTTGCAACTTTAAATATTTAGGCACCTCAAAAATTATATATATATATATATATATATATATTTAATATCATCATCTATTTTCAATATCATTATTTATTATTATTATTCGCATTTTTACTATCATTTGCCTTTAATATCATAATCATAATTTTTACCGTAATATTCTATGTATTTTATTTTCCGTAAAATGACACCACTTTTATCAAGCATTAAGCATTTCGCAAATATTATGTTTTATTATTATCATATCGTTATATCTCATTTTTTAAAAATAATTTGCATTTTCTTTAAAGTTTTTTTTATATATTAAACCCCTTTTTATATTTTTAAACCCACAACCCACTTTTTATTTCCCAACCCAAAATAATTTCTACCCAATGCTCCAACTTAAATCGCACAAAAAATAGGGCCCAACCGGTCAAGCCCCATGCCAACCCGCAAGCCCAACCCGTCGGCCCCAAACCCAACACCCCTTAAAACCCAACCCCAAATCCCCTAACCCTAAAAATCATTTCTAAATCAAACACACCCCTAACCCCCCAAATCGGCGCCGCACACCCCATGCCCCCGACCCCACATCGCCGGTCACCTCACCCCTGCCGCCACCAACCCCTGACACTACCAACCCCCTCTGTTACGCTGACACCACCAACCCGTCAACCCCCATAATATATCCCTCTAATCCGCTTCCAAAATTCAGAAATCTCGCCTTTAATTCAAATTTCAAACTCGATTTGATGGGGTGAACGTTGGGGGGGGGGGAAACCATCTATAGATACCCCCTTTTGTTCACTGTTAAAGGAGAAGTTTTGGAGGTCGAAATCGGGTCAAAATTCAGTTTTAAGTTCGGGTTAAAGATTATAAATTTAAGTTTGTTTGTTCTTAATTTTGGTTACGAATCACCCCTTTGTTTCTTAATTCCCAAATCCGAAAATACCCCTTTTGTTCTTAGATTTCCGAATCCGAAACTTTACTTTTAGCCTTTAATTTTGCAATCTAAAAATTCCATTGCATTCCTCATATTTTCGCTCAATCCGGGTTTGATTTGATTCCGTGTCGGGTCACTGCCGGGTCGGGTCAAAGTTTTCAGAAACAGAATTCTTTTCAGAATTATAAATTCAGAATTCGGTGATCAAACATCCAAAAATCTGAATTCTAAACATTCTCGAGCGGATTTGACTATTCAAAACAACGCCTCGGTTCGCTGCCCGGAGAAGGTCCGTAACTACATCTCCTCTCTGTTTATTTTCTGCATTTTTCTATTTATTTTGTTGTATTAATCATATGGTAGTTTGTTCATATTGTTGTGTTTCCTAATGACTAAGTTATATTGTGTATAATAGCCTGTTTGGTTATGTTAATATGTTTTAGATATGTTTCGCTGGACTTCTGATTAATGTGTTGTATTTAGTATTTCATTAGTAGAATAATGTTGTGTTCTTAAAATGTCTAAGTATGATGTTTGGCTAACACGTCTAGTAATTGATCCAAGTAACCTATTTATTGATTAGATTTATATATATTGTAATATGTTGAAATGTTGTAAACAACTTTTGATTCTGTTAAATGCCTTGTGATATTTGCTTGTTTAAGGGACGTAATAAGCTAAGTATCTCATGTTAGGTATTTACTTAGGGCTTATGTGATGTATGTGTTATCTCAATAACTTGCTTAGTAAATGTTGTGATGCAAATGATTAGTAGAACTGCTTGCGTTCACTTTGAGAGTTATACACCGTAATAGTTCAGCTCTAGATGTGTTCTTGTTATAGTTTTGGTGATTTGTTGACTTATAATTTATTGTGTGATCATGTGAGGTATGTCCTCTCTGATTTTAGTTTTTTTTTTTAAAAAATACCAAGTAGCTCATGTAACATGGTTCTATTATGAAGTAGTTGAGTTATCATGTCTAAGATTTTTCCTCCATGATTTAGTCATATTGCTGATGTCCAGTATGATTTTGAAATGTTATACCATTTCTGATTTTTTTTCTTTTCCCTTTATTTGTGTTGATTGTCTGAGAATAAGAAAGTCTTTTGTTTATTGTCAAGATGTGTATATATGTCCAAACTATCTACTTGTGAGTATGTGATTGTCGGTTTATAGATCTGTTTATGAAAGCATATCTATTATACAAGTGGTTAAGCATATATTATGTTAGAAATGGTATAGACGGGTGTCCTTGCTATCCAATTCCCCTCTACGTGTCTAAGTATGCTAAGTATGTGTTTTGCATATGTACAATTATGAATGCTTGTTAATTAGGTTTATCACATAGTGGGCCGGTTTGCCTACCTTTAAATCTGAAATTATGTCGTGGTTTTGTTTTATACCTTTGTATGCCACTGTTTGCATCCTAAGGCCCAACAACATATTACTCTCATGAATTATTTATTTACATATCTTTCTTATGTATATATTTTCAGGTTCGTTTACTAATCCTTTTCTTTTGTTTTGTTAACATGAAATGCATCGGAAGCAACGAAGAGTCTCGTCACGAGACTCATCATGACTTTTGTCAAACAAAGACTCACATCCATATTCCTTGCATTCTCCAACCTCGGGATTTTAAAACAAATAGGGCGAGACGACATCGTCATCCGCCTTAGTTCCCTTTTTTATTATTATTCTTTAATCCCGTTATTTCTATTTTTTGGGTTGTAATAATTATTTAATGTTTGTATGGTTGTTAGGATACTTAGACCAAATTAGGCTATGAATGGTTGATTAATAGGGTAGTTTAAACTTAGAAATCCTCCACTAGTTTATTTATTTTTAGGCTCGTCATGCATATTAATTTTTTTTTTTTAAAAATAATAACTTTGATCATCTTCTATTCACTTTTTTTTTATCATACAAATAAGTTTATCTTTTTTTTTCAATTTGCAATTCAATGATTTCCAAAAAATTTACTTCTTTGGCATTATAAATAATTCGTTTTTGTCCTTACTATTAATTGTTACAAATGCATATATTTTCAACTTTACATGTATTTTTCTTTAATATCATACAAATGCATCCTTTACAAAATATTTGCAAACATCTTTTTAACTTTATATACTTTTAAACATGCATTTTTTCTTAGCAATAATTAACCTGAGTTTGATCGGATAACCGCAAGTTAGGGGATCTTAAAGGAAGCCTAACTCCTTCCCTTTAGGATAATAAAGAACCCTTACCTAGAATCTCATTAGTTTTGCAGATCTTAAAATTGGAGTTACATTGCAGCATTAGTTAAATATTTAGGTGTCCTAATTCACCGTAGAATAATTAGGTGGCGACTCCTTAATCCAGTCCAGGAATCACCAAATATGTTGTGCTCCGCTTTGACCATTGGTAAAAAACGGGCGCCACAACCATTATGCTTGACTAAGCTTAATGGTTATGTGAATGGGTCAGTTAGATTATCGTTTGTAGGAACATAGTCTAATCTAATCTCTTCAGTCTCCACCATCTCCCTGAGTATGTGGTACTTCCTTGGTACATGCTTGTTTCTGTTAGTTGATCTTGGTTCCTTAGCTTGCGCAATCGCACCAGTGTTGTCGCAATAAACCGTTATTGGACAAGTGACACTTGGAACAACCCCTAGTTCATTCAGGAACTTAGATATCACGACAGCTTCTTTACCAGCTTCTGATCCAGCAATGTACTTAGCTTCTGTTGTCGAGTCGACAATTGTAGCTTGTTTGGAACTTTTCCAACTCACTGCTCCACCATTGAAAATGTATGTGTAACCTGATTGAGATTTGTAGTCATCAACATCTGTCTGGAAGCTAGCATCAGTGTACCAGTACATACCAGCTTCTCTTATCCACCATAGACTAAGAAATATTCTTTAGTTCGTCTGAGATACTTAAGAATACTCTTGACTGCTTTCCAGTGTTCTTCTCCAGGATTATGCTGGAACTTTCAAGTCATACTAAGTGCAAAGGCCACATCTGGCCTAGTACAAGTCATGGCATACATGATCGATTCTATAGCCGAAGCATATGAGATCCTTTTCATGCGTTCAAGTTCTATAGAATTAGAATGACTATCCTTCTTAGATAACTTGATGCCTTGTCCCATAGGTAGACCGCCTTTCTCGGAATTTGCCATAGAAAAATTTCTAATCACTTTGTCTATGTAGACTGACTGTGACAGCCCCAACAATCTGCTAGGTCTATCTCTATAGATCCTAATCCCCAGAATGTAGCAGGCTTCACCTAAATCCTTCATCATGAAGGTACTGGACAACCACTCTTTTCCTGATTGCAGGAGAGTCTTATTGTCTTCCATTATTAATATGTCATCTACATATATGATAATGAAGGCAATACTCCCATCATTGCGTTTACTATAAACACACGGATCTTCTTTGTTTCTGACGAAATCAAAACGATTTGATAGCCTTGTCAAAGAAAATGTTCCAACTCCTTGAGGCTTGCTTAAGCCCATAAATGGACTTTTGTAGCTTGCATACGGCATTTGGTTTGGACTCAATTGAAAAACCCTCAGGTTGTTTCATATACACTTCCTCAACTAGATTACCATTGAGGAATGCAGTTTTGACGTCCATCTGCCAAATGTCATAGTCATAATATGCAGCTATTGCAAGAAAAATCCGAATGGACTTAATCTTAGCAACAGGTGAAAAGGTTTCATCATAATCGACTCCAGGCCGTTGATTATAACCTTCTAATTTGAGCAACCCTCATGGCATAATTATTGATAATGGTAATTCAATTCAAATTCGTGGTTATGGTCATAAAACTTTATCTCCGCCCTCCTCCCCCATCCACCTCTTATCTTGAAAAATACCCTTCATGCCCCTAAATTGATTAAAATTTTGGTGTTTGTCCGTACATTCACCACTGATAATTCTATTTCTGTTGAATTTGATCCGTTTGGGGTTTCTGTAATGGATTTCAAGACGGGGAGTCCTCTCACGAGGTATGATAGTAGGGGAGATCTTTATCCTATCATGCCAAGTTTCAGTTTCTCGAGTCAAGCCCTGCCATCAACTTTTGCAGCCCTTGCTCCTTCCTTGTGGCATGCTCGTCTAGGTCATCCGGGGGCGTCTATTTTATCTTTCTTAGATAAAAATAATTTTATTTCGTGTAAGGGTACGCGTAGTACTCCAAATTATCAATCTTGTTCTTTAGGAAAAAATGTTAGATTGCCGTTTGTAGACTCCAATTCTCATACTTTAATGCCATTTGATATTATTCATAACGATTTATGGACATCTCCTATTCTCAATTCTTTGGGTCATCGTTATTATGTTCTATTTCTGGATGATTATTTTAATTTTTATGGACTTTTCCGATAGCAAAAAAATCTCAAGTTTTTTCCACTTTTTAAAATTTAGAGCATTCATTAGAACCCAATTTGAACGGGAGATTAAAAATATTCAATGTGATAATGGAAAAGAATATGATAATGAGGTATTTCGGGAGTTTTGTGCTAATAATAGGATCAATTTTAATTTTTCTTGTCATCATACGTCTTCACAAAATTGGAAAGCTGAACGCAAATTTCGTACAATTAATAACATTGTCCGAACTTTATTAATTCATGCTTCCGTACCCCCTCTTTTTGGCATCATGTTCTACAAATGGCTACATATATTCTTAACATTCTTCCTACTAAAGGTTTGGCATATTCCTCCCCCCTTCAAATTTTATATAATAAGACTCATTCGTATTCCCATCTTAGGGTCTTTGGGTGCTTATGTTATCCGTTGTTTCCGTCCACCACAATTAACAAACTTCAGGCCCGTTCTACCCCTTGTGTGTTTTTGGGTTATCCGTCTAATCATCGTGGTTACAAATGCTTTGATTTATCATCTAATAAAATCATAGTTAGTCGCCATGTTATTTTTTATGAATCTCAATTTCTGTTTGCTAAGGTGAGTAGTCATGTGCCTAGTATGTATAATTTTTTAGATGACGGTATCTCCCTGTATATTATCCACCATTTATCGGACATGTTGCGCACCCCGAATCAGCCAGCGGGCCCACTGCCCGCTAGACATGCCATACCGTCACTGTATATTGTTCCAGTTTCAGGTCCAGCGACTGCACAACCCAGTTACCAGCCCCGTGATTGGGCCAGTCTCGGTAATTGGGCTAGTGACCCAGCCCAATTCTGAAACTGGTCCAATCTCGGTTTCTACATCCAGTGCCACTTACCGTGTTGTGCCAACAGGCCCACTGCATCCTAGCTAGTCCGTCCCGTCTCCCAATGTTTCCCAAAATCCGTCCAATTCTCCCCCGAGTCATAAACCGATAACTTGTAGTCAACGGGGTATTTTTAAACCAAAAAAAACATTTTAATTTAAATTCTAATGTTCTTAAATCCCCTCTACCCCGTAACCCAGTGTCTGCTTTAAATGACCCAAATTGGAAAATTGCTATGACCGGCGAATATAATGCTCTTATTGATAATAAGATGTGGGAGTTGGTTCCCCGTCCATCTGGTGTTAATATTATTCGGTCTATGCGGATTTTTTCTCATAAGGACAATGCTGACGGTTCTTTTGCGAGGCATAAGGCTTGTCTTGTAGGTGATAGTAAGACTCAGCAGGTGGGTGTCGATTGTGGTGAGACATTTAGTCTGGTGACCAAACCGGCTACCATTCGCACTGTGCTCAGCTTGGCTCTTTCGAAAGCTTGGCTCTTTCGAAAGCATGGCTCATTCATCAGTTAGATGTGAAGAATGGTTGCTTACATGGTGATCTCAAGGAGACAGTCTATATGCATCAGCCCTTGGGGTTTAGGGATCCCAAATATCCTCATCATGTCTGTTTGTTGAAGAAGTCCTTGTATGACCTTAAGCAGTCCCCACGGGCTTGGTAGAAGAGGTTTGCAGACTATGTTTCGACTATTGGGTTCACTCACAACAGGTCTGATAATTCATTGTTCATATATCGTTGTGGTTCTTCCTTGGCTTATATACTGTTATATGTGGATGATATTATCTTGACTGCTTCTTCTGATGCATTACGTCAGTCTATCATGACAATGCTCAGTTATGAGTTTGCTATGAAAGACTTGGGGCCCTTGAGTTACTTTTTAGGGATTGCTGTCACACGTCATGCAGGTGGGTTGTTCTTGTCCCAATGGAAGTATGCAGCTGAGATCATTGAGCGAGCTGGTATGTCATCATGTAAGTTCACTTTCACTCCAGTTGATACTAAACCCAAGCTAGGGGCTGCAGCTGGCTCCCCGTATAAGGATCCGACCCGATATCGCAGTCTTGCAGGGGCCCTTCGGTAACTTACTTTCACGAGATCAGATATTACGTATGTCGTACAGCAGGTGTGCTTGTTCATGCATGATCCCAGGGTTGAACATATGAATGCACTCAAATGCATTATTCGATACATCTAGGGGACACTTGACTATGGCTTACATTTATATCCTTCGTCGACGTCTACACTTGTCTCGTATACAGATGCTGATTGGGGTGACTATCCAGATATCAGACAGTCTACGTCTGGCTATTGTATGTTTCTTGGTAACAATTTGGTCTCCTGGTCTGCAAAACGTCAGTCGACTTTGTCCCGCTCCAGTGCAGAGGCCGAGTATTGAGGGATTACCAATGTGGTCTCTGAATCATGTTGGTTATGTAATCTGCTTTTAGAGCTTCATTGTCCTATTCAGAAAGTTACCTTGGTTTATTGTGATAATGTTAATGTCATCTACCTTTCTGGTAATCCGGTTCAGCACCAAGGTAGCTCGTGGACAAGTACGCGTCTGCCATGTCCCTTCCAGGTATCAAATTGCAGACATTTTTATAAAGGGTCTTCCCTCGGTCCTTTTTGAAGATTTTAGGGACAGTCTCAGCGTACGAAGATCGCCTGCTTTGACTGCGGGAGTGTGATAAATAGTATACCTGTGATATACTTACCATAAGTATATCACGGTTTGGTGCATTGATTTTAGGACAATTTTGTATATAATTAGAATTGTACACTTATCATAATTGTATAATTATTGTACAAGTAAAATAAGGTTTTAAAAGTAGACTAGGAATAAGATTTTCCTGAAAATTGTAAATTGTATATATACTCTTTCATTAATGAAAATAATCTAAGGAATTTTTACTCTTGAGTTTGTGTTTCTTACAATTTGAGTCTTGGTCAGTGGTTTGTGATGGCAGTACGGGCCGGATGGTTGTGGCAGTGATAGCAGGGTTGGTGGTAGGATACAGAAGGTGAAGAAGTGACGAACAAATATTTTTTTAAATGTCTTTCACCGTTTGACGCACCTAGAATGAGTGCACTGCACATACGATGCCAATGTGTGTCTAATTGATACACTTTGTTTACTCTTTAGGGGTTCAATGGGACAAAGCTTAGTTCAAGTGATTAAATAAATAAAAAAAGGCAAGTTTAAGGAGCCAGATATGTATTCAGATTTTACTTATTTTTCTTTAATTAACTCGCTTATTATCACTGCAGGTATGTATTTTCAAAAGTTTCAAGCAAAGAAAAAGCTAAAATTTTGTATACGTTATGAATAGCTAAGAAACCGGTACTAAGTACAGACACGCCTCAAAATGTGTAATTGAGGTGAAATCTTACCAATCTAACAAAAAGAAATCTAATTCAAGAACTGTTGCCTACTAATAAAGTAGGTTACTCAGATAAGTCGAGAGGTTTTAAGTTTTACCATCCTTAACAAATCCTTCTTCGAGATAAGGAATGCCAAATTTATTAAAGATATTGAAAGTAATTATATAGTTTTATCTAACACCTTTCAACTTGCAAATCAGGACAATATAGAGAAAAAAGCCCCACTTCGGTTCAAGAAGCATCATATATTCAAGTTGTTGAGTTCTGATAACCTCAAATATAGTGCTTATGAGAAAATCCAGTAGGAAATGAGTAGAGAAAAGTTATTTTAGATAATTGTGTCATTTATCTTTAAAAAATGTAATTTTGATATGAGATTAGAAGTGAAAGAAATAATCCCCTTGATTATTTTCATTGATTTAATAGCTATATATACAAGTTACATATTTCCATAATAGGAAAATCCTTTTCCTATTCTACTTCTAAATCCTTATTCTACCATAATTCTAACTATATAATTATGGTAGGTGTATAACACTAATTAAGGTAACCTTTACACTACAATATACTCCAAATATATATACCATATATACAATATTGTTTTGTAACTAATTTGGCCGAGAATGGGCTGAGCCCACTTCTGGGCTTTGTTTAACACACCCCCACAGTCATAGCGGGCGGTTTTCGAACGCTGAGACTGTCCCTAAAATCTTCAAAGAGAACCGCTGGTAGACCCTTTGTAAAGATGTACGCAATTTGATAACGAGACGGGACATGGCATACGCGAACTTGACCCTTTGCAACCTTTTCACGGGCAAAGTGAATGTCCATTTCGATATGCTTGGTGCGCTGGTGTTGAACTGGGGTTACCGGAAAGGTAGATGGCACTAATGTTATCGCAATATACCAAGGTTGCTTCTGAATGGGACAATGAAGCTCCAAAAGCAAATTACGTAGCCAACATGACTCGGAGACCACATTCGCTACCCTCGATATTCGCCTCGGCACCGGAGCGTGACGAGTTGCTTGACGTTTTGCCGACCATGAGACCAAGTTGTTGCCAAGGAACATACGAGCGAAGTCGACCGTCCGGTGTCCGGACACCCACCCCAATCGACATCCGTGTAAGAGACAAGTGTGGATGTAGATGACGGATACAAGTACAACCCATAGTCTAGTGTCCCCGAATATACCGAATGATGCGTTTGATTGCATTCATGTGCTCAACTCGGGATCATGCATGAATAAACACACTGCTGAACCGCATATGTAATATCCGGTCCGGTAAAGGTAAGATCTTGGAGGGCCCTCGCAAGACTCGCGATACGGGTCGGGTCCTCGTATGGTGCACCCGCTGCGGCACTCGCTTTGGGTTTGCATCAACCGGTGTGGAAGTGGACTTACGGGATGACATCCCGACCCTCTCTATGATCTCGGCGAAATACTTCCGTTGAGACAGAAACAAGCCACCCGAATGACGTTTGACGGCAATCCCCAAAAATAACTCAACGGCCCTAAGTCCTTCATAGCAAATTCAGAACTAGCATGGCCATGATAGACTGACGCAAAGCATCGGAGGAGGCAGTCAAGATGATATCATCCACATATAACAGAATATAGGCCAATGATGAACCACGGCGGTAGATGAACAAAGAATTATCAGACCTGCTGTGTGTGAACCCAATAGTCGAAACAAAATCCGCAAATCGTGTATACCGGCCCGTGGAGACCGCTTAAGCCCATATAAGGACTTCTTCAACAAACAGACATGATGAGGGCGGTTGGGATCTCTGAAACCCAACGGCTGATGCATATAGACTGTTTCCTTGAGATCTCCATGTAGAAACGCATTCTTGACATCCAACTGATGAATCGGCCAAGTCTTTGAAAGAGCCAAGCTAAGTACAGTACGAATGGTAGCCGGTTTGACCACCGGACTAAACGTCTCACCACAATCAATACCAACCTCGCCGAGTCTTACCATCACCAACAAGTCGCGCCTTATGCCGAGCAAAGGACCCATCTGAATTCTCCTTGTGAGCAAAAATCCACATAGACCTGATAATATTAGTACCATATGGACGGGGCACCAACTCCCACGTCTTATTATCAATAAGAGCATTATATTCATCGGTCATAGCAATTTTCCAATTAGGGTCATTTAATGCGGACACTTTGGATTGCGGGGCAAGGGGATTTAGAGACATCCGAATGTAAGTTAAAATGTCTTTTAGGTGTAAAAATACCCCGCCGACTACGAGTGACCGGTCTATGACTCGAGGAAGAATGGAGTGAATTTTGGAAATTTTCTGGGTTCGGGACGGACCGGCGGCGAGCGGTGGGCACCGCCGGCCCAAATCGGTAAAAACTGGGCTCTCGGTTTTGGACCGGTTCCTGGTGGGGCTGAACTGGCCCAATTTCTCGGAACTGCTTCCATGCCATCGGAACAATGAGGGGCGATGATATCGTGGGACCGGCGGGCGGTGGGCCCGCCGGGGGATTTTTGGGCACGGGAGTTGTCCGAAAAATTCCGAATAATATACGGGGATATTTGGTCATCCAAAAAATTATACAACTTAGGTTCGGGAGTATGAACTTTTGTAAACGGGAATTGAGTTTCATCAAAAATGACATGGCGATTGATTATGATTTTCTTGGAGGATAAATCAAAACACTTATAACCACGATGATTTGACGGATAACCCAAAAACACACACGGGGTAGACCGAGCACGGAGTTTGTTAATTGTTGTGGATGGGAATAGTGGATAACACAAGCACCCAAAAATCCGAAGGTGAGAATAAGAAGGGTTCTTATTATATAAGATTTTGAGAGGGGAAGAATATGTCGGACCTTTAGACGGAATTATGTTCAGAAGGTAAGTGGCCATTTGTAGTGCATGATGCCAAAAATACGGAGGTATGGAGGCATGGATTAGGAGAGTTCGGACAATGTTATTTATGGAACGAATTTTGCGTTCGGCTTTCCCATTTTGTGAAGATGTATGAGGACATGAAAACCGAAAATTTATCCCATGAGTAGCACAAAATTCTCGAAACTCCCTATTGTCATACTCTTTCCCATTATCACATTGAATATTTTTTATTTCTCTTTCGAATTGAGTACGAATGAATGCTCTAAATTTTATGAAGACGGAAAACACTTGTGATTTATTCGCAATTGGAAACGTCCACAAAAATCTAGAATAATCGTCTAAAAAGAGAACATAATATCGATGACCCATTGAACTAAGAACATGAGATGTCCATAAGTCGCTATGAACAATGTCAAATGGCATAGAAGTATGAGAATTGGAGTCTACAAATGGCAACTTAACACTTTTTCCTAATGAACAAGATTGACACATTGGAGTACGACTCGTACCCTTACAAGAAATAAAGCTATTTTTATCTAATACTGATAAAATAGAAGATCCCGGATGACCCAGACGAGCATGCCACATGGAAGGAGAGATGGCTGCAAAAGCTGATGGCAAGGCTGGACTCGGTGGACGAAAACTGGGCATGATAGGATATAGATCCCCCTACTATCACACCTCATGAGACGACTCCCCGTCTTGAAATCCTTCACAGAGAAACCGAAAGGATCAAATTCAACGAAACAGAAATTGTCATTCGTGAACTTTCGGACAGACACTAAATTTTTAATCAATTTAGGAGCATGTAAAGTATTTTTCAAGAGGAGTGGTGGATTGGGGGGAGACAACGTTTTCTGACCATACCCTAGAATTGGAATAGAACTGCCATTACCAATAATTATCCCCCGAGGGGTGCTCAAATTGGAATAAGATGAGAGAGTACCTGAGTCGGAAGTCATGTGAGTAGTGGCCCCGGTGTCCATGTACCAATTTTGGTCCGGTTGAGTCAATCCCAACGTGTGCATCGCGGCCTCGATATCGGTCTGAGTGGGGCCTGCTGCATGATGGGCTTGCGGAGGATGGGGCCTAAGGACTCCTGGCCGTGCTGGAACTGGGCTGTTACCGCTGTGGGGGCCGTTCTTTGGGCCACCGGCCGCCGGGGCCGCCAATGCTTGGGTATTGGGCTCTGCTGGGACCGGCCAGCCCACCGGCCGCCGGCGCGGCTGGCCGGAGGGTGCGGGTGCCACGCGCACCGGCCCCACCGCTTGGGCCCACGGTGGTGGTGGCCCATTGTACCCCGAATGGGACCCACTGCCTGCTTGTTGCTCACCGGAACCGCCACCAGAACCACCTTGTTTGCCCCCGCGGTTTTTGTTATTTTTGCGATTATTCTTGCCGCCACCATTATTATGGTTTTGGCCCGAATTATTAACAAAACCCGAAGAACTAGGAGAGGATGCCACCATGACAACTGGGCTTGCTCCGGTAGCCGCCTTTTTAGCCAAACCGGCTTCTTCCAACGTCAGCATGGAGCGGGCTTGATGAAAGTCGGGAAGAGGGTTGCTTTGGCGAAGGAGAGTTCCAACACCATTATAGGCCTCCGAAAGCCCGGCAACCAACTGTAGAACTAGACGATTATTTGTCACTGGTGCGCCAACATTACGGAGTTGATCCGCCAATTCCTTTAGTTTCTTGCAATATGCAGAAACGTTCGGAAATACGTCCATTCGAACGAGAGAGAATTCCTGCTCGAGTGTGACGATACGGGAATGTTGGTTGTCTTGGAATATGTCACGCAATCTATTCCATGCAGCCATAGCCGTGGTATCGGGCTCCATAATCGTCGTAGAAGGTCCACCGAAATAGTGGCGTATATCCACCGAAGAACGGTAGCATCAAGTGTAATCCACACCTCGGGATCCTCCGCGGGGAAGGGGTCTAGCGGGAGGAATTATGTGATGAAGAACTTGATAAGAGATAGCGTGAATTTTAAACAACTCCGCCCACGTTGCATATTGAACGTTTTCCATCTCAAGGACAATAGGGACACTGAGCTTGATATTGGAAACTGTGAGGGCAGGGTGAAAATTGTTCTTAGACATATTTGAAAGAACAAAGAAGGAGGATAAATTTAAGAGAGGTTTTTGAGAGCGGAAGACGAGATATTTGGAGAGAAAAACCCGAGGGAGGGGGGGGGGGGGAAATTTAAGAGAGCTCTGATACCATGAAAGAAATAATCCCCTTGATTATTTTCATTGATTTAATAGCTATATATACAAGTTACATATTTCCATAATAGGAAAATCCTTTTCCTATTCTACTTCTAAATCCTTATTCTACCATAATTCTAACTATATAATTATGGTAGGTGTATAACACTAATTAAGGTAACCTTTACACTACAATATACTCCAAATATATATACCATATATACAATATTGTTTTGTAACTAATTTGGCCGAGAATGGGCTGAGCCCACTGCTGGGCTTTGTTTAACAAGAAGATGATATCCTATCATTGTCAATCAAGAAAAATCATATCAAAACACCGCTAAATGGATAACTTAACCAAATGCTATTAGAGAGGAGATTACTTAATTTTACAAGTCATTAATGGGTAGTTCTGCTTCTCATTTGGCTGCAGAAAATCAAGTCATTATGAGTAAAGGTCCTTCTCTAACTCATCTTCAACAGTTAGAATTATGTGCAACTATGACTACTTCAGAAATTCATGCAGCTCTTAAAGGCATAGGAAATGATAAAGCCCCAAGAGTTGATAGATATAATGCCTTATTCTACAAGAAAGCATGGCTTGTGATCTAAGAAGAGGTATGTGTTGATGTATTTGAGTTTTTTGAAACATGTTCATTACTTCCACCAATTAATTGTTCTTCCATAATTAGAGAAAAGTCATGAAAGATTAGATGAAATCTAAACATTATTTCTTTAATTTCTTGCATCAAAGTTTCATATATAATACTCTATGTCTCATTTATGTGATGATATTTGATTAAACACAGCGTATAAAAAAAAATTAAAAAAATATTTATGGTCTAAAACTGGCCATAAATATTTGTATGACTATAAATCATATCATTAAGAATAAATATATATTTTAAAGTTAATTTGTTACTAAATTATAATATCATTTTTTTAAGTTCTTCCATTCCGGGGCTTAGAATCAAGCTGCTAAGGTTGTTCGCTTCCCTGGCTTAAAGGACGGAACTCCAGCAAGAAATCTATTGAAGAGTTGGTCCAAAGAGCACAGACTACCCACGAGCTTGGATACGGTTTTTCGATCGGAGATCCATGGATCACAGACATCGAAACTTATAGAGTCGTAGCCTTCTAAGACTTTCTTCTCCAACTCACTCAATCGATAGGTTGAGGCAATCAACTGGAAATTGACCAAATTTTCTTGCTGCTTTGGAAAGGGAATCGGTAAGCGGCGAACAAAGCCTAGTTGCATATATATGAATCTTCGCTACTACGTTCTTTAGCTTGGAAAGAAACTGAAGTTTTTAGGCAACATGTCCTACTTTCTCTATGATGGGGAATGTTCACCAGTGGCATAAGCAGATGAGGCATATGGGGTGGGGAGAAAGGCAATTTACCTGACTTCTTACAATTCCAGCTCCACTCCGCTGCGCTGCGGTCTCATGAACTGAACTTCGTTGACCTTCCTTGTTGGGGCTCTGCGCACTGGGAAAAGGCTGACGCGGCGGGAAATCGGCCACTAGTTAGAAAGCTCCAATAAGGTATCGAGAGGGTTATCACAGCCAGGTGCGAATTTCTTACCCGGTTCCTCCAATAAGTGATTCGTCGAAAAGACTAGCAGCATTTGTCCACTTCTCTGACTTAGCAGAAAAAACGCTCACTCACTCGTATCTGAAAAGGCAGGCGGGGGGCTCTCTATCCTGAAGATAATATTTTTTTCATTCAACAAAGCCTTCTTTCATAGATAATCAATAGTATTCCTCTCAATAGCTATTCTGAACTGACTAACAAGAAAAAGTGTTATATTAATTGGGACAGAGGAATTAATCAAATAAAAAAAGTATGGATAATTGGGTTTTCGGTTAAAATTCAGAACATTTTGAAATAACACAATTCAAGAAAAAGAATTTAACCTTTCAAATAGTATTTTTTTAACCACTCTTTTCAAATATCATGAATTCAAATTAATTGAGCTTATATATCCTAAAAAATGCATTACAGTGCACTAAACTTCAGTTATGCGCGGAGTTCAGGGAAGGGCCATAAGGATTTATTGTACGCAATCTTATCCTGCATTTCTACAAGAGAGTGTTTCCACGGCTTGAACCTATGACCTCCTGATCACATAATAACAATTTTACCAGTTACACCAAGGCTCCCATAATATATCTTTTTTTTTCTATATCTTTTTGGAATTAGGCTAAAAATTCCTAATTCCAAAAAACAAAAAGAAAAAGTGATTCGGTTGGGTATTTCTTCGGGTCGGATCAGGGGCAAAAAGAACCATGTGGAAATGACAATGATCTTTCAATAAATCAGCTTTCAGTTTGACTCAAAAAAGGTACTAATAATTGATCAAATTTGATTGGCGGGTATTGAATCCACTGGTTTAGACTTTACTTTCCAAATTTGAGCCACAAGTGGCATAGGATGGGGGATTTGTATGCATTGGATTTTGACGGAGTTCTCTGCGATAGCTGTGGAGAGAGCTCTCTTTCTGCTGTTAAGGTCATACATTTATCTTTACTTACAAACACAAAATTCATTACCCCTTTTGCTATTCAGTTTCTTTTTTTTTAAATAACCGTGGTGTCCGGCCAATTTGGGTGCACCTGGACTAATTTTATGGATACGTGTAACCTTCCACCAGCAACACACATGTATGGGGTAACTCTGTCCACTGACGGATGTAAGAAACCCAATATTCAGTTTCATATTCGTTGCCCCTTTTGCTTCCCAATATTCAGTTTTCATTTCTCTTGTTTTTTTTTTTTTTTTTTAAAAAAAATGTTGGGTTTTTGCAGGCAGCTAAAGTGAGATGGCCAAGTCTTTTCAATGGGGTGGACTCTTCTTTGGAAGATTGGATTGTTGATCAGATGCACGTGGTAAAGTTTATACTCCTCCATCCCATATTATTTGTCCACTTTACTCTTTACACGCCCCTTAAGAAATCATAAATGGAAAAGTAATATAGGACGGAGGGAGTAGTATTTTCTTTCTTTCTTTTCTAATTTTGTCTTAGCTTGTGAAAGTATTTTGCTTTATTTGTTCATTTACTCTTTGATGTACATTGGAATGGGTGTACTGTAGACTGTACACCATGTTTCTACTCCATGTCTAATTTTGTAACTTAGCTACTTAAGTGGAGTACTTCTTAAACAGTCAAAGTATAGGTAAAACAAGGTCTTTACATTAATTTAGTTTAGACGCGGCTATGATGTTTTTTGTGCTAAAGGTTATAATGCTACCATGACAGAAGACAAACTATTTTTCCATTAGAACAAACAAGAATGTACACAATGAGTTCAGTGTCTTTTTGAGTTTGACTTTGCCATCAGTGTTCTGTTGCTAGATATTCTTAGCATCTTCATCTGCGGTTGGTGTTGGCTGGTCGCTTTGGTATGCCATGTGTGTGTATAAAAATGCGAACTGTTGGAAGCAATAATTTTGTAAATGGACCCATGAGTGCATCTGGGTGCTATGATATTGCAAAACCAGGTGAAGTATGGATTTCAAACACTTAAGTGTGTTGTTCTTGAATGCTGATGGTGCTCTGAAACTTCCATGCTTTTGACTCTCAGCTAATGGCTTTATGAATTTGTTTATTTATCTTTTGGGTGGGGGTACCTTGTGAATAGGGAGGGAAAGGAAGTAGAGACTAGAGAAAGGAAAAAATAGGTTGTACTTCAAAATTGCGTCTACGGTGTGCAGAGTGGAGTTACGCCACTAGACCGCTACACCAATTATTCCCGGATTTTCCTATTTTTGCATATGGGAAATATTTTTGTTGACCTGCTCCTATAATACTGTTCTTCCTTGGCTGGATATTTGACATTCTTAGAACCGATTTCTCATTCCCTTAATAGCTTGAGTAGAAGTGATTTTAATAGCAATTGGGTAGTAACTGCAGATACTGTTTTAATAAGTGAATGTTTCCGATAACCATCTCTATCTTGTCACAGTAAATCTTTTGTTAGCAAGTGAACTAGTTTCTACTGTAGTAACAATAATTAGAGATCCATATATGGGTCTAATTGTGTTTCAGTTTACAGTCATGTAGAAGTGATAAACTTTCAAACTTTCTGCAGGTTAGACCTGTGGTGGAAACTGGATATGAAAATCTCTTACTTGTGAGGTTGCTCTTGGAGTCGAGAATCCCTTCTATTCGCAAGTCTTCGGTGGGTACATAAAAATAATTAAGAGTGTCTTGGATATGATGATGCAAATCTATTCATGTCAGTTGATGTATCTTAGAGTTCGTCGAGGTGATAATCTATCTTAATGTGATAGGTTGCAGAGGGACTAACAGTTGAGGGAATACTTGAGAACTGGGCAAAGATTAAACCCGTTATAATGGCAGAATGGGATGAAGACGGGGATTTTCTCATAGATCTTTTCGGTAAGGTTAGAGATGAATGGATGGACAATGATATGGCTACTTGGATAGGTGCAAACAGGTAAATGTAGCTGTCTATCATGCCTGTGAGATCGAATCAACCACTTGAGGGTCCTGACTAGCCCTAATCTCTTGGTTAATGTATAATCTCTGCACCAACTTAAACAAATACAGAAAAACAAACGCTCTACTACCTACATTGAGTGATGTACTCCAAAATAAGCTAAATCTATCTGCCTTTCAGTTTCCTAGCTTGATAAACCTTAAAACTTCGAGTAGTAACATGAACCTATAAGTTGTTCGGTGCTCATTTTATTGTCATTCTCTAGAATCACCTATTCTTCACCGTTAGGGGTCGTTTGGCTGGTTAGGAAGAGAATCATGTATTAAAACCAGCAGAACTAGTACCATATTTGGTAACATTTTAGTTGCTTTGTATAAAATTCAGCACACCAAATACGGTGTTTGGTTAGCAGTTTATAATCCCGCATAATTGAAACAAGTGTAAGTCATGAGTCAATTGATGTCTAATCTTATGCAAGATAGAAGATGAAATAATTAATACATGAATAACTAAACCCTGCACAACTCTAACCAGCAACGATACGACTCCTTAGTGCTCAATCACGTTAAGAACATGTTGTATTGGAAAAATACTAAAGTTTATGCTTTCTCTACAGGTTTTATCCTGGAGTTCCTGATGCACTGAAATTTGCAAGTTCAAAGCTCTATATAGTCACTACAAAGCAGGTTTGTTAGAATGTGCACATTCACCTAAAGATAAAAAATATTTACCACGAATAAAAGGATATTTTATTTTTTTAATCTTTGGCTAGTTCTTGAGGAACGTGGAATTGGAGTCTTTAGAACCATGAGGAGTTGATTTCTCAGATGGTCAGTCAACTAATAGTTACTATCTCAAAAAATCACTTTCTTTGTTAAAGGAAATTGGAATCAAGGTGAAAGGTGATTTTATGAGATAACAACTATTAGTTGAGTGACCATCTGAGAAATCAACCCGAGCCATGAGCTAAACTATTGAATCTAATATTTATACTCCTCTGCTATTTTTAGAGCCGCTTTGCAGATGCATTACTTAGAGGGCTTGCTGGGATAACTATTCCAGCTGAAAGGATCTATGGTCTCGGCACAGGGTATGTTTAGTTCACGCATGTGAAGTTGGATTAAGCTAACTGCAATGTCAAGAGACACAATCAATCTGTGTTGCTTATTTCAAGCACATACTCCTTGCTTACGTGAAACTTTTTTTTAATCAGACCTAAAGTAAAAGTGCTTAAGCAACTTCAGGAAATGCCAGAACACCAGGGTCTGACTCTACAGTAAGATTTTTATAGCATATGAACTACTCAAACTTCTTTTAAGATAACTACTTGTTCTACTGCGTGATATCAACTGCGTCCACTTTTGTCAATATTGATCAGCTTTGTTGAAGACCGACTTGCTACTTTAAAGAATGTGATTAAAGAGTCCGAGTTGGATGGATGGAACTTGTATCTAGGTGACTTATCATACTCTCTTGGCTAATTGCTAGATTGTACTTGTTCATTTTTTTCGTCTTCATGTTCGTGTTAATTGTCTAATTGCTATGCTGTTGCTGATCTGATATTCTGGAAGCAGGGGATTGGGGTTACAATACCCAAAAGGAGAGGGAGGAAGCTGCTAGCATTTCCAGAATTCGCATTCTCGCGCTCTCTGACTTCAGCAATAAGCTGAAATGATCCTGTATTCTTTCAATTAACTTGCACTTTTTAAAAACAAATGAGAGGGTCTGCTGCAATATATCCTCCGGTATCCATAATATTTTCTTACAGAATTATGTATTGAGCATGTTGCCCGCTATTGTCATCCCTGTGTATACACAATTTAGTTTATGGGATGATTTATATTATGGTTGGAGTAAAATAATTTTATGCTGAGCAGCACACTAGCCGACATTTTAGGAATGTCATTTTAGGGTACCTTTAACAGTACCCTAAGCTCCATTCATTTATCATGATTGGTGAAAGACATGTAGAGACGTCATTACTCCGACAACAAATATTTCCCAGCACAAGATGTTCATTGACTGAAAGTCTGAAGCACCGGTTATTTGGACACATAAAGCTTACTTTCAGATAGAGCATAAATTAGTAAGCTCACACTGTCATATGTATAGAGAAAAAGAATGTGTAAGATGCTAGCCGTGTACATCTGCCCTTCTGATAATACATGTTAGAATATAAGTGATCAAAATTAGCTGTGAAGAGGGTGTTTTTCCGGTGATTATAACTCATTATGCCTATCCTTTTTTGAGCTTGTACGTTCGACTTTGCTTTTCTCACTCTGAATCTTCTCAAAAGCTTCTTCCAAAGGAGGATCTCCTGGTCTTCGAAAAAGTTGGTCCCCTAATTTAATCTCATATGCTTCTGGTTGGCTTAACAAAAACTCTTTCAACTGCAAATTGGAAAATTAAAAGAATCTTAAATTTTCAAGTACACAGAACTTGTGATTCTTTCAAATACCAACTAACACATCGTCCCAACAGGAAGAAGAATTGAACATACAATAAAGGATGCATTTGGAGGGCTAAAAATTTAGAAAAACTAAAGCCTTGATATTCTTTATACAAGTGTGCTGATATTGTTAGGAAGGTTCAAGTACTGTTCTTCATAAAAGCTGTGTATCAAGTCTTAAGCTCTTCTGTGATATTAGTTAGTCGGTTGATATTGCAAACGATACCAACTTCTACCTAATCCCTGATAGTTTTGAGCCATTACGACAAAATTCTTTTCTTCAAGGATCGATATGTAGAGTGAGCAGGTATAGAATAAGACACCATACAAGGAAAGTAAGACAAACCTCTATAGAGTCTTGACCTTTCTCCATAGTGAACATGATCGTACTCACATCAACGCCCATGAACTTTGCCTCAATTGCTCCAGTTCTTGCTAGTTTGGTCCATCTCATGGCTATTTCAGAAACTTTCTCCTGGAAACAAGTTTTTATTTCAGTTGATAATACAACACAATTACTTCACAATCCTCTCCAAGCCTCCTTTGCAAACTAGATACACTTCCATTCAATCTATGGCTTAATGCAAATCAATAGAGGTTAGCTTTAGTAATCTCTACATTTATTCCGTTCTATCTAGGTCCGTTTTATTCTAATACCAAACAATTTGCCTTTTAAAACAGATTTAGGAGTTGTGTAAATCTCATGCTTATCTCTTCTAATTGTACTTTTGGGTCAACCCAACCCGAATGGGGTGAACGAGTACGTTTACTGCACAGGCTTTTAATTTGGTAAAACAGCTTCCTTTGAAGGTTATGATGGGAAGGGAGGCCTGAAATTGTCCCTTCCGAAACAGAAGGGAGAAGTTTCAGATCTACCATATTGTTGAAGAGTTACGGTTCATCCGAACTCAGTAGCTTTGACTCAGATTTGGAATGTGTTAAATCCACTAAATAAGTATAAAGAGTAAAGTTCGAACCAAGTAAATCAAATGAATTGGATAGAATTCTGAACTCAATCCATCATAATCAAATCTTGAATTCGCCTCTGATTATTCAGTTGGTCAACTCATATTCTACTTATAACCAGTGGCGGAGCTAGTAAGGGCTGAGGGTTTTCATCCGAATCCCCTTCGGCGAAAAACTACACTTACACTGCATATATAAGAAGGTTAAAATTATTTTTATGTACTTTTAGTAGACGTTGAACCCCTTAGCTTCTTCATATATTTATTTATTTATATTTTTGAACCCCTGGGTAAAAATTCTGGCTCCGCCACTGGTTATAACCCGAACAGATCCAAATGGATGGAGATCCAGGATTTAATCTTATGGATAGAAAACTCATTGAAGATATTGGTTTAAAACATAATATATGTAATACTAATTTTCACACACATGGTGTCCTATCCCTAGAACTGCACATACGTCATGCAAACAGATATAAAGCATTCACATTATCTACTCGAATTAGCTTGGAATTGAAAGGCAATTGGTAGATTACTCTTTCAGCAACGCAATTAATTTACTAGATCAATTCAATGCTCTAAGTAGGACTATCACTACTCACATTATATTAATCAGAATTCAGAACTAACAAAAAAAATGTACTCCCTCAATCTCAATTTATGACACGTTCGAATTATGGATAATTAATTTGACTAATTTCAATATTATAAAATTTATATATTCAAAAACTATACGAAAACTACTATAGGAAAAATATATTTTTAAATTATTGGTTTTGAATCCGAAAAGCAAAAATTATTATAAAATTAATTAAAATTAAAAGGTAAAAAGCAAGAGATACCGGAGTCCGACGAGTTCCAAGTCGGAGCTTAGCGAACCCGAATACCGGACCCGACTGCCGTTTCATCATTTCCGCTTGAATTTCCGACGGACTCATTTTACTGAAATCCGTCACTGGCGGTGGCGGATCGAAATCGGCGTTCGTCGATTTCTTTCTTCCCCATTCTCTCCAAGCTTCATCCTCTTCATCGTCAACGACGTCGTCTAGATCATCGGAAACATGGATTCTCCGTTGTGCTGCATTGGCAAATCGGTAAATATTTACAATCTCAGTGGCAATTAATAACAGTAATGAGTAGAGAAGTATTTGCTTTGTCATTTGGGTAAGTGATTTAATTTTAGTTAGGGGTTTGGTTTTTATTATATAATGCTTTTGAGGAATTACGTGCTGGAAAGTGGAAATGTGCATTATAAGATGAGCATGTTAGGAAAATAGATATTAAGCACGACTTGCATGAATGTTTTAGGTCATTTTTTTTTTGAGGTTGTAGAAATGGAATTAATTGTTTTTTTGTCAAGGAATTAATAGTTGCTTCGGTATGTTGAACAAGCATAAATAGTCACGTGACAAAAATTCAGTATTGTGTTATTTCTTATTTGATTACTAATTTTGGAATAATTTATATCAAAATTAAAAATAGTATCGAAATAAATTATCCGGCTAGAAGGTGGAATAATAGTACGAAATAAGTTATTTCCGGATGAAATAATGAAATGACAAAAATACATGAGGTTGGTCAAACTCTTTGACTACTAAATAAGATGAAAGATATTTTTGTAAAAAACAATTTTTTCTTAATGAGTAGAGAAGGATTTGCTTTCTCATTGTGTAAGTAATTTAATTTTAGTTAGGGGTTTGTTTTTTCTATAATGGTTGCGTGTTGTTGTGTATAAATGGGTTTGGGTAATTACGTAATGGAAAGTGGAAGTGTGCATTATCAGATGAGCATGTTAGGAAGCACTTGCATGAATGTTCACCAATTGTTTCCTTTTTTCCCCCCTTTTTGATCTAGATTATTTTGTTTCTCTTAATTTTTTTTTTTTTGTTATTTATCAGGATAAATTATGGGTATAAATTAGTTTTTCCTATGATACAAGAGTTCAGGATGTTTCAATAAGTCAGAGACAATGAGCCTACGGAATGATGTCGGCGTCAGTGTTACTGAAAAAAATAATCTATTGATTATTTTCATTAATTGAAAGAGTATATATACAATTTACATATTTCCATAATAGGAAAATCTTATTCATATTCTACTACTAAAACCTTATTCTAATTGGAGACTAACTATACAATTATAGTAAGTGTACAATGCTAATTAATACAAAATATTTACACTTTATTTTGAGGACAAAACCATGATATACACTTATTTAAGGTAAGTGTATATCACGGTATATACTATACATATACTCTATATTTAACACACACCCCGCAGTCATAGCGGGCGGTCTTCGTACGCTGAGACTGTCCCTAAAATCTTCAAAGAGTACTGACGGAAGACCTTTGGTAAAGATGTCTGCAATTTGATACCTGGAAGGGACATGGCAGACGCATACTTGTCCACGAGCTACCTTTTCGCGAACAAAGTGAATGTCCATCTCGATGTGTTTAGTGCGCTGGTGCTGAACCGGATTACCAGAAAGGTAGATGACACTAACATTATCACAGTAAACCAAGGTAGCTTTCTGAATACGACAATGAAGCTCCAAAAGAAGATTATGGAACCAACATGATTCAGAGACCACATTGGCCACCCCTCGATACTCGGCCTCGGCACTTGAGCGGGATAAAGTCGACTAACGCTTTGCAGACCAGGAGACCAAGTTATTACCAAGAAATATGCAATAGCCGGACGTTGAATGTCTGGTATCCAGACAACCACCCCAATCAACATCTATATATGAGACAAGTGTAGATGTCGAAGACGGATATAGATGTAGGCCATAGTCAAGTGTCCTCTGGATGTATCGATTTGCGTTTGAGTGCATTCATGTGTTCAACCCTGGGATCATGCATAAATAAGCATACCTGCTGTACGACATACGTAATATCTGGTCTCGTGAAAGTAAGATACTGAATAGCCCATGCCAGTCTGCGATAGTGGGTCAGGTCCTCGTAAGGGGAGCCAGCCGAAGCACCTAGCTTGGGTTTAGTATCAACTGGAGTGCAAGTGGACTTGAATGAGGACATACCAGCTCGCTCAATGATCTCAGCTGCATACTTTCTTTGGGATAAGAACAACCTACCTGCATGACGAGAGACAATAATCCCCAAAAAGTAACTCAAGAGCCCCAAGCCTTTCATAGCAAACTCAGAACTAGGCATTGTCATGATAGACTTGCGTAATGCATCCGAAGAGGCGGTAAAGATAATATCATCCACATATAATAGTATATAAGCTAGTGAAGAAACACGACGATAAATGAACAATAAATTATCAGACCTGCTGTGAGAGAACCCAATAGTCGAAATATAGACTGTAAACCTCTTATACCAAGCCCGTGGAGACTACTTAAGCCCATACAAGGACTTCTTCAATAAACATACATGATGAGCATATTTGGAATCCCTAAACCCCAAGGGCTGATGCATATAGACTGTCTCCTTAAGATCACCATGTAAGAAAGCATTCTTTACGTCCAACTGATGAATGAGCCATGCTTTCGAAAGAGCCAAGCTGAGCACAGTGCGAATGGTAGCCGGTTTGACCACCAGACTAAATGTCTCACCACAATCTACACCCACCTGCTGAGTCTTACCATCACCTACAAGACGAGTCTTATGCCTCGCAAAAGAACCGTCGGCAATGTCCTTATGAGTAAAAATCCACATAGACCGAATAATATTAACACCAGATGGATGGGGCACCAACTCCCATGCCTTATTATTAATAAGAGCATTATATTCGTTGGTTATAGCAATTTTCCAATTCGGTCATTTAAAGCAGACACAGGATTACGGGGTAGGGGTGATCGAAGAACATTATAATTTAAATTAAAATGTCTTTTTGGTTTAAAAATATCTCGTTGACTATGAATGACTGGCCTTTGACTCGGGGAAGAATTGAGTGGATTTTAGGAAATATCGGGACACGTGAAGGACGGGCCAACAGGCCTATATCGGGACACGTGACGGACCGGCCAGCGAGGCGGTGGGCTCTGGCCGGCCCGAACGTATAATCGTAGCAAAGCAATGCTCGACGCCGAAACTGGGACAGTTTCCTTATTGGGCTGAGCCACTAGCCCAATTACAGAAACTGGAACAATGGCTGGCCCATTGACGGAAACTGGAATAGTGGAGGGTGACAGGTTTGTAGGTCAAGCGGGTAGTGAGCCTGCTGGCAGATTTGGGATGTGGGATGCGTCCGAAAAATAGTGGATAAGATACGGGGAGACACCATCATCTAAAAAATTATACGAACTAGGCAAGGGACTATTTACCTTAGCAAATGGAAATTGGGATTCATCAAAAATAACATGGCGACTAACGATGATTTTATTAGATGATAAATCAAAGCATTTATAACCACGATGATTAGACAGATAACCCAAAAAACACAACGGGTAGACCGAGCCTGAAGTTTGTTAATTGTGGTGGACAGAAAAAGTGGATAACACAAGCACCCAAAGACCATAAGATGTGAATACGAATGAGTCTTATTTTATAAAATTTGAAGAGGGGACGAATATGTCAAACCTTTGGACGGAAGAATGTTAAGAAGATACGTAGCCATTTGTAGAGCATGATACAAAAAAGAAGGGGATACGGAAGCATGAATCAATAAAGTTCGGACAATGTTATTAATGGTACGAATTTTGCGTTCGGCTGTCCCATTTTGTGAAGACGTATGAGGACAAGAAAAATAAAAATTGATCTCATTATTACCACAAAACTCCCGAAATACCCCATTATCATATTCTTTGCCATTATCACATTGAATATTTTTTATTTCCCGTTCAAATTGGGTTCTAATGAATGCTCTAAATTTTAAGAAGATGGAAAAAACTTGAGATTTTTTCGCTATAAGAAAAGTCCATAAAAAATTAGAATAATCATCCAAAAATAGAACATAATAACGATGACTCAAAGAGTTGAGAACATGAGATGTCCATAAATCACTATGAATAATATCAAATGGCATTAAAGTATGAGAATTAGAGTCTACAAAAGGCAATCTAACATTTTTTTCTAAAGAGCAAGATTGAGAATTTGGAGTACTACGCATACCCTTACAAGAAATATAATTATTTTTATCTAAAGAAGACAAAATAGACGACCCCGGATGACCTAGACGAGCATGCCACAAGGAAAGAGCAAGGGCTGCAAAAGTTGATGGCAACACTTGACTCGAGAAACCGGAACTTGGTGTGATAGGATAAAGATCTCCCCTACTATCACACCTCATGAGAGGACTCCCCATCTTGAAATCCTTCACAGAAAACCCAAATGGATCAAATTAAATAGAAACAGAATTATCAGTGGTGAATTTACGGACATACACTAAAATTTTAATCAATTTAGAGGCATGAAGGGTATTTTTCAAGACAAGGGGTGGATGGGGGGGGGGAGACAGTTTTATGACCATAACTATGAACCGGAATAGAATTACCATTACCAATAATTATGTCACGAGGGTTGCTCAAATTAGAATAAGACGAGAGAGTACATGAATCGGATGTCATGTGGGTAGTGGCGCCGATGTCCATGTACCAATTCGGGTCCGGTGGAGTTAAATCAAGTGTGTGCATTGCGGCTTCAATTTCGGTCTGAGTAGGGCCTACTACATGGTGGGCCTGCTGAGAATGAGGCCCAAGCACCCCGGCTTGCTGCCCCGGCCCATCACTGCGTCAAAAATAACTGGGTTGTTGTGAGTTGGGCCTGAAATTCTGCCCAACCCACTGCCCATGAGATGCATTCTGCCCAGCCCACTGCCCATGAGATGCATTCTGCCCAGCCCACTGCCCATGAGATGCATTCTGCCCAGCCCACTGCCCATGAGATGCATTCTGCCCAGCCCACTGCCCATGAGATGCATTCTGCCCAGCCCACTGCCCATGAGATGGAGGCCCAACAAAATAAGGGATGTTGGGCCACTGCCCACTGGACCAGGCCCATGGCCAGGGGGCCCAAGGCTGGGACCAATTGGGCTGTGACCCACTGTTGTTTTGGCGGGTCCCACTGCCGCCGTTACTGCCTTCGTTACCACCGCGTTTGCTCCCATGATTTTTGCCATTATTTTTCCGACTATTTTTGCCGCCCCCTTGAGATCGGTTTGGGGACGAATTGTCACCAAAATTAGGAGAATTAGTGGAGGATGTCATCATGACCACGGGACTAGCACTAGTAGCCGTCTTTTTAGCCAAGCTGGTTTCTTCCAAAGTAAGCATGGAACGGGCTTGATAAAACTTCGGGAGAGAATTACTTTGACGTATGAGAGTACCAACGCCACTATTGGCCTCGGAGAGGCCAACAACCATCTGGAGAACAGGACGATCGTTGCTAACAGGCGCACCAACGTTGCAGAGTTGGTCCGCAAATTCTTTCAATATTTTGCAATACGCTGAAACGTTTAGGAAATTTTCCATATGGACGTGGGAAAATTCCTGCTAAAGTGTAACAACTCTGGAATTTTGATTATCTTGGAATTGAATATGTCACGCAGCCTATCCTAAGCAGCCATCGCTGTAGCGTCCGACTCAATAATCGTCTGGAATAGGTCGGTAGAAATAGTGGAGTAAATCCACTTAAGGACGGTGGCATCAAGAGTTGCCCACAACTTAGGATCATCCTCGCGTTTAGTCACCTCCGTATCCTCAGGAGCCGCGGGGATTATGTGATGGATGACTTGATGCGAACATGCGTGAATTTTGAACAGTTCGGCCCACATCGCATATTGGACGTTTTCTATTTCAAGAATAAGAGGGATGTGATTCTTGATGTTAGAAACTGTAAGGGCAGGGTGAAACATGCTCTTAGCCATAATAGCAACAAACGACGTGAGAAAGGGATTTGGGAAGAAATGTTTGGGAAGAAAAAGATTGAGAGAGAATATGAACCTAGACTTCTGATACCATGAAAGAAATAATCCCTTGATTATTTCATTAATTGAAAAATATATATACAATTTACATATTTCCATAATAGGAAAATCCTATTCCTATTCTACTCCTAAAATCTTATTCTAATTGGAGACTAACTATATAATTATGGTAAGTGTACAATGCTAATTAATACAAAATATTTACACTTTATTTTGAGGATAAAACCGTGATATACATTTATTTAAGGTAAGTGTATATCACGGTATATACTATACATATACTCTATATTTAACAGTTACCATCAGCTTTCTTCTAACTCCTCCGGTGAGTCTTCTAAGCACTCAGAATATCTCATTAAATGGTCTAGTATTTTAGAATATGATTTTCTGTGCTTTGGGACCCAAATTGATTCCCCTATTTATAAATTATTCAACTATCAAGAACATTTTTTGGGAAGCAGTTAGCCAGTTACTTAGTGGCCAAATGGGTTATGGAGCAGTTTCAGAAAATGGGAAAACGGAAGTTATTTGGTTCAAAATATACGGACCATTTGAAGAAGTTCAAATATTAAACTTTGTTTAAACTTATCCCACTTGGTCCGTATACACAATGCTCATTATTATAATACTTAAAAAATCATAATTAATGAATCACGGTGATAGTTTCTCTAAGAGTGTAGTATTTTTCATGTATCACAATGCATTATGTCTCTAAGCCTTAGCCCATATATTTAATAAATAAACCCAATATTTATTTTACGTCCATACTTTAGTGATATTGCTCAGAATAAACTGAATGTGCACATAGTAATAAAAACGAGAAATATCATATAAAATAGAGTTTCATAAACATTCATTGTAACAACGAACGTTTATGAAGTGAAACTAAGTCCCATTGTGACTACATGATCCTTCAATTTTTGTGGGAGCATGCCTTTAGTTAAAAGATCAGCTAACATCAATTCATTGCCAACGTGTTGAAGCTCACTTTCTTATCTTTAAGACGTTCTCTTATGGTTAGATACTTGATGTCAATATGCTTGCTTCGACTATAACTTTTGTTGTTCTTAGCCATAAAAATAGCAATTGAATTGTCACAATATAACCTTAATGGATTGGAGATAGAGTCGACAATTCTAAGCCCAAAATAAAACTCTTCAACCAAACACCATGTGAGTAGCCTCAAAATAAGAAACGAACTCAGTCTCAATAGTGAAAGTAGTAATTAGAGTATGTTTGGCACTTCTCCAAGATATAGCTCTACCGGTCAACATAAAAATGTATCTTGATATTGATTTGCGTGAATCAACACAGCCAACAAAGTCTGAATCAGAGTAGTCAATCATTTATAAATCATCTGATTGTTCGTACATAAGTATGTAGTTATTTGTCCCCTGAAGATATCTCAAGACTTTCTTTGCAGCTCTCCAATGGTCAAGACTTGGGTTACTCTGGTATCTTTCCAATATTCCAACAGCAAATGCAATGTCAGGTCTTGTACAAATATGAGCATACATCAAGCTTCCAACAACAGAAGCATATGAAATATCTTTCATTTGTTTCCTTTTAAGATCGAAGATGAAATATCTTTCATTTGTTTCCTTTTAAGATCGTTCTTCGGACACTAATTCAAATTAAACATGTCACCCTTCACAATAGGAGCTACATTTGGTGAACAATCTTTTATCCGAAGCCTTTCTAAATTTTTTATTGATGTAGGTTTCTTGAGATAGACCTAAGATACCTTGATGTCTATCTCGATGAATCTTAATGTTAATGACATAAGACACTCATGTCTTTCGTATCAAAATTTGTAAAGAGAAATTGTTTCACTTCATGTAGCATTCCTTTATCATTGAATGCAATCAAGTTATCATTCACATATAAAACTAAGAATCTTTTTTACTCAAGGTCCCAAAAATGCTTTCGGAGAAAAATTACTTCTTGCTACTTGTGAAAATTAACTTATAATATCCATCAAAAGTGCTTAGTTTTTTTTTGCCTAAAATCTAGATCAAATACCTGAACTCTCTAAAATAAACATTTTTTACTTCGCAAGAAATTGATCAAACAAGCTATAAAACTCCCACCATTTGAGAATCCGCCGATTACCAAAGCACCATATACCACTTTGCCTCTTTCTGTACTGTTGAGATTTAGAGATGGGTAGGGCCAACGACTTCAACCCAAGCCTAACCCTTTTCAAGTGTCTTGTTCTTGTTTTCGATGGACACGTCTTAGTATTTCGAATGCTGAAATTCTTTTGCATAGTTTTTGCAAACATTGAATTTTAATATTTAGGTCTTAATGAAATATTGATCGAAATACTGATTTGAAGGTATATTTTTGTTGGGATACAATTGTTGTAGAGAACGAGAAGTAAGTAACAATTACATTAGTAGAAATGATAAATAAACTATTACAATAAAACTGAAAATCAATACCTTAACAAACTGCTTATGTGATTTGTTGAGTCGAGTGATGACACTTTGTCTTTAAGATAAGATTGCCCCGTATATCTCCTTTTACGGTGTTTGGCAATAGTCTCTCAAGATATAACAGCAACTTAACAAATGAGCAAATGAAACTCAAGTGTTATTCTTGAAGAATTTTGAGTATAGTAACTTTGCTAGAGAGGAAGAATATGAACTCTGAAAATTCTAGAGTATTTTCTAAGTGTTGAGTAGTATTCTTCAATTGAGCCAAATACCTCAATTTATAGTGTAAGGAGAAGACCCCTCAACTAGCCAACTAATGGCCTTTAATAGCCATGTAATTGCACTTGATTGAGGGGTTACATTCAACCAAATAATGGCTAAATTCATGTGGCAAATAATGGAGAATCAATGCTTCAAAACCAGCCCAAAGGTCAGATTTTTCTAACTTCCCGTCGCAGCATTCTGCCTCCGAAGCGCCGCGGTGCCGCGACTCCAGTGACTGCCCAACCAATTAGTGATGCGGCGTGCCGCGGCTCCGACGGTGTGGCGCCGCGACCCTTCACGGCTCCGCGACGATTTCCGACTCATTTCATCTTACACTTCTTCCTTCTTTTACGAAAGTGGAATACTTTGTTATTTGGCCAATAACCGTCCATAATTCTATGTCTCAAATGTATTACATACGTACTAATATTTCTTTCACTAAAAAAATTTGTGATACTTGGCACTACGTGTGCACGTGTTTGGAAACGACGTTTCCGACGTGCGGGCCCCAATTTTTTGAGTCATAAATTAATGGGATATACTTAATTCCACATTTAGTAAATTTCCAACAATCCCCTCTGGAAAGAGATTTTGGCGCACACACTTGGTGCCTTTTCCAGCAATTTTTTAGCGGACCGATGTTACATCTGAATAGGTAGCATACGCTTTGAACCTTCCATAGTTGAATACCATCAGACTTACTTACTGCGCGGTGAACGTGATGTCTTGAACCGTCAGTGTTTAGTGTAAGCCAAGTCAACGGTACCAACACAACAACTTCCTCTACTCAGTTCTTCGTAATATTTTATCCGTTGTGGCCGTGGACACTTCTTGGATTCTTAAGTGAATTCAATTAAGGCGGCCTGTCCTTGCACTTAAATAGGTGGTATCCTACAAGGTATCCTGCTATACCCCACTTTACAAGTGTTAGGAACCATTAAAATTTCCCAAAACCTAACCTCAACCGGTGAGGATCATTAAAGGTTTTGAAAACTTAACCTTCACCCACACTGCAGATAACACTTATAGTCTATCGCGGGAACGACTTTGGATTTGGTGTTTCTTTATCGAAATCACTATCTGAAGTGCTCATACTTCCACCGAAGCGATCAACTGAACCATTATAGCTTAGTTTTCCTATTGAACCTAATTCCTGGGATCTCCAGTCAGTAAGGTTAGGTTACCACCGTATTGGTCCTTATACTTTGGGTTTTAAGCCCATTCCCCTAGACAGGCAGAACATCTGATCTTTGGGTAAGCCCTTTGTCATCGGGTCTGCTATGTTATCCTTTGACTTTATGTAATCAATGGATATTATACCCATGGTGATCAGCTGCCTAACGGTCTTATGCCTCCGTCGAATATGACGAGACTTGCCGTTGTACATAGCATTCCGTGCCCTTCCTAGAGCCGACTGGCTGTCGCAGTGGATCATTACAGAAGGTACGGGTTTGTTCCAGTAAGGAACATCCTTTAAGAAGTCATGAAGCCACTCAGCTTCTTCTCCTATTTTGTCTAAAGAGATAAACTCTAATTCCATCGTGGATCGGGCGATGCAAGTTTGCTTAGAGGATTTACAAGACACAGCCCCACCACCAATGGTAAATACATACCCATTGGTGGACTTGGTGTTCTCTATGTCAGATATCCAATTTGCATCACTGTACCCCTCTAGTACAACTGGATATCTCGAATAATGCAACCCGTAAGTTAGCGTGTATTTCAAGTATTGAAGTATCCAATTCAACGCCTTCCAATGATCATTACTCGGATTACATGTAAACCTAGCCAACTTGTTGACCGCATAAGCAATATCAGATCATGTGCAGTTTGTTATGTACATCAAACTACCAATCACCTGTGCATATTGCTCCTGGCATATGGGTGCACCACGATTTTTATCAAGCTTTTGATTTCTATCCATTGGTGACTTTATAGGCGAACTGTCAAACATCTCGAACTTTCTCAAAACATCCTCGATGTAGTGAGACTGAGATAAGACCAGTCTGTTAGACGTCTTAGAGATTTTTATCCCTAAGATGACATCTGCGATATCCATATCCTTCATGTCGAAGCATTATTTCAATATGTTCTTAGTCTCTAGAATTATGTTAGGACTACATCCTGTGATCAACATGTCGTCTACATACAGGCATATCATAACAAACGATTCAGAGTTACCTTTCATGTAGACACATTTGCCACACTCATTAATGAAGAAACCCTTCGATAGTAGAGTACTATCAAATTTTTCGTGCCATTTATTTGGGGCTTGTTTCAGCCCGTACAGAGATTTGACAAGCCGACATACTTTCTTCTCTTGCCCTTGAACTACATACCCCTTGGGTTGGTCTATATACATTTCTTCTTCCAAATCACAATTTAGGAAGGTTGTCTTGACATCCATTTGATGTATCTCAAGGGCACGCAATGCTGCGATCGCAATGAATACTCGTATGGACGTCATCCTAGACACCGGGGAGTACGTGTCAAAGTAGTCAAGGCCTTTCTTTTGCCGATAGCCCTTGACTACCAACCTGGCCTTGTACTTATCTATAGACCCATCTGCTTTATACTTCCATTTGAGTATCCACTTACAACCTAACAGTTTATTTCCCAGAGGAAGATTAACCAACTCCCAAGTATGGTTATGCAGAATGGAGCCTATTTCACTCTCAATAGCTTCTTTCCGAGTGGTGCCTCTTGGTAGTTGACAATGCTTCACAATTGTCCTTGGTTCATCATCAACCATATAAGCTACAAAGTCAGGACCGAAGGATTTATCCTTCCTGGCCCTTTTACTTCACCTTAGTTCCATCTCTGGAGTCTCCAAGTTTTGAGAATCTGGAGCACTAGATTACAGATATTCAGCCACATCGAGATCCACTAGATATGAACCATCTAGATCCGGGCCGTCAACGACTCTCGGTTCCAGAGAGCTTTGTTCATAACTTCGTTTGCGAAAGGTTATGTCTTTTTCCTTTCTAGGAAAGGTATCTTCAAAGAATTGAGCATTCATTGATTCCATGATTGTACCCCCGTGGATATCTGGAATATCTGACTTATACACTAAGAAATGATAAGCACTACTGTTATTTGCATATCCGATGAATATGCAATCTACGGTCTTAGGCCCAATCTTGACTTGCTTTGTCTTGGGTACTTCAACCCTTGCCAAACAACCCCACACCTTTAAATATTTATAGGTGGATTTCTTTCATTTCCATAATTTATATGGAGTTTTGTCCTTACCCTTATATGGGACTCTGTTAAGAATCGTATTAGCGGAAAGGACAGCTTCTCCCCACATATTTTGGGGAAGATCGAAATTGATGAGCAAGGAATTCATCATTTTTCTTCAATGTGCGGTTCTTACGTTCCGCCACACCGTTCGATTGAGGTGAATATGGAGCCATCGTTTGATGAACAATGCCTAATTGGGCATAATATTCCTCAAATGACGCTACATATTCTCCCCCTCTATCGCTATGAATGGATTTAATCTGCATGCTTAGTTGGTTCTCAACTTCTGCTTTGTAACGTCGGAACGCTTCAAAGGCTTCATCCTTACCTTTCAACAAGTAAAGGTAACAATACCTTGTGCTACCATCAATGAATGTCACAAAGTACTTGTTCCCCCCTCTAGTTTGTGTAAACTTCAAATCACATATATCTGTGTGAATAAGCTTTAGAGGAGCGGTATTCCTTTCGACGGATCGAAAAGGAAGCTTTGTGAGTTTTGCCTCTACGCACACCTCACACTTATGTTGAGGGTTTACATCGATAGATGACAACAACTCCAACTTTACCAACCTTTGGATGGACTTGTAGTTGACATGTCCTAATCTATGATGCCATAAATTAGAGGACTCAAGCAAGTAAGAAGAAGAGGCTTCAATATTATTCCTTGTGCGTAATACAGACATGGTGTTCACTTTGAAGAGGCCTTCACAAACGAATCCTCTTCCCACAAACGTTCCATTCTTAGTGACTACAAATTTATTGGACTCAAACAATAGCCTAAAACCAGCATTAACCAATAAAGGACCTGAAATTAAATTTCTTCTAATCTCAGAAACATGCATCACTTCCTTCAGAGTGAGCTCCTTTTCAGAAGTCATCTTCAGGACTACCTTTCCTACCCCCATCACGTTAGAGGAAGCGTTGTTGCCCATGAACAACTTCTTGTTTGTAACCGGTGTATAAGTGGAGAAGGCATCTCTATTGGAATAGATGTGTCTTGTAGCACATGTGTCCATCCATCAATGCATGAGATTCTCAACAAGGTTTGCTTCTAGCACCACCGCTGAGAACTCCTCAATCATGTCATCCAGAAACTGATCTTTGACGACGTTAACATGTGCCTTGCCCTTAGCCTTGACCTTCTCTTGTTGCTCAGACTTGAGCTTGCAGTAGTCCTTGATCACGTGACCAGGTTTCCCACAATGGTGACAGTTTCCTTTGAACTTCTCCGTTGCTTGGGTCTTGCCGTCTTTTTGGAACTTGCGCTTCTTGCTTGGGTTCCCTTTGGCCTCATCCAGATTTGCCTTTGCCTCAGCGGGTTGTTTACCCCTAGGCAAGGCCTTCTTATTATCTTCCTGAATTTGGAGTTTGATAATAAGATCTTCAAAGGTCATCTCATTTGTCTTGAGTTTTAAGTAACTCATAAACTCAATCCACGAGGGAGGTAACTTTTCAATCAGTGATGCAACAAAAAACTGCTCGTTTGGTTTCATACCTTCCAAATCCATGTGATGTAGAATCATTTGGAATTCCTGGACTTAGGACATCACTGTTTTTATTATCCACCATTTGAAATTTCAGAAATTTCCAAACTATGAATTTCTTAGTACCTGCATCTTGTGCGTTGTACTTCTTTTGCAGCTTCTTCCACAACTCTTTGGCAGTGCCAACAGTGCAATACACCATGTAGAAAGGGTCTGACAAGCAGTTCAATATGTAATTCTTACACATGAAATCACTATGACTACATGCATCAAGAACCATATTCATACCATTAATGACATGGATACCTAGGCCCCCTTCACCCGTTTCTGAAGGCGAAGGGTCCATTTCATCTCCAGCTTGTGGAGGATCTTCTGTTAGGAAACGTGTCATTCCCATAACAGTCAGATAAAATAGCATCTTTTGTTGCCATCTCTTGATGTTTGGCCCCATGAACTTTTCAGGGCGTTCATCGTGAAATCCACCGGGTGAAAGAACGACAACATTCCCTTGAGCGGCAGTAAAGGCGTTGGATGAGCCTTGAGCAACCGGAAAGGCACTAGGAGTGTCTTGAGCAGTGGGGAAGGCAGAGGGATTGCCTTGAGCAGCAACATCAGAATCAGAAGCAGTTTGATTTATGTCAATCATCTTTCTAACTTAGGGAACGGGAAGTAAGTAACAATTACAATGGTATAAAGGATAAACAAACTATTACAATAAAACTGGAAATCAAAACCTTAACATACTGCTTATGTGATTTGATGAGTCGAGTGATGGCACTCTGTCTTTAAGACAAGATTGCCCCGTATATCTCCTTTTACGGTGTTGGGCAATAGTCTCCCAAGATATAACAACAACTTAACAAATGAGCAAAGGAAACTCAAGTGTTATTCTTGAAGAACTTTGAGTATAATAACTTTGCTAAAGAGGAAGAATATGAACTCTGAAAATTCTAGAGTATTTTCTAAGTGTTGAGTAGTATTCTTCAATTGAGCCAAAGACCTCAATTTATAGTGTAAGGAGAAGACCCTCAACTAGCCAACTAATGAACCTTCAATAGCCATGTAATGGCACTTTATTGAGGGGTTACATTCAACCAAATAATGGTTGAATTCATGTGGCAAGTAATGGAGAATCAATGCTCCAAAACCACAGATTTTTCTAACTTTCCGTCGCAGCATTCTGCCTCCGAAGTGTCGCGGCGCTGTGAATTAGTGGCGCGGCGCCTTCGGCTCCAGTGACTGCCTAACCAATTAGCGCCGCGGCGCTGCCTGGGAGGCATCGCAGCTCCAACGGTGTGGCGCCGCGACCCTTCACGGCTCCGCGGTGATTTCCGACTCGTTTCATCTTACACTTCTTTCTTATTTTACCAAAGTGGAATACTTTATCATTTGGCCAATAACCGTCCATAATTCTATGTCTCAAACGTATAAGTTGGAAAAATCTAACCTTTGGGCTGATTTTGGAGCATTGATTCTCCATTACTTGCCACATGAATTCAGCCATTATTTGGCTGAATGTAGCCCCTCAATCAAGTGTCATTACATGGTTATTGAAGGCCATTAGTTGGCTAGTTGAGGGGTCTTCTCCTTACACTATAAATTGAGGCCTTTGGCTCAATTGAAGAATACTACTTAACACTTAGAAAATACTCCAGAATTTTCAGAGTTCATATTCTTCCTCCCTAGCAAAGTTACTATACTCAAAGTTCTTCAAGAATAACACTTGAGTTTCCTTTGCTCATTTGTTAAGTTGATGTTATATCTTGGGAGACTATTGCCCAACACCATAAAAGGAGATATACGGGGCAATCTTGTCTTAAAGATAGAGTGTCATCACTCGACTCAGCAAATCACATAAGCAGTTTGTTAAGGTTTTGATTTCCAGTTTTATTGTAATAGTTTGTTTATCCTTTCTACCATTGTAATTGTTACTTACTTCCCGTTCCCTACAACAATTGTATCCTAACAATGCAACATCCTGCCTCCGAAGCGTCGCGGCGCCAGTGACTGCCCAACCAATTAGCGCCGCGGCGCCAGTGACTGCCCACCAATTAGCGCCGCGGCTCCGATGGTGTGGCGCCGCGGCCCTTCACGGCTCCCCGGCGATTTTCGACTTGTTTCATCTTACATTTCGTACACTTCTTCCTTCTTTTACGAAAGTGGAATACTTTTTCATTTGGCCAATAACCGTCCATAATTCTATGTCTCAAACGTATTACATACGTACCAATATCTCTTTCACTAATGAAATTTGCGATACTTGGCACTACGTGTGCACGTGTGTGGAAACGACGTTTCCGACGTGCGGGCCCCAATTGTTCGAGTCATAAATTAATGGGATATACTTAATTCTACATTTAGTAAATTTCCAACAATTTCAAGTAAGATACGAATTTCTTCTAACAAATATTAATTAAAAAAAATAAGTGAATTTCATATAACTTCAAATTCTTTTTTTTTTTTTACGTTTAACTTCAACTTCAAAAATTATATTTTCAACTTCAACTATAATGTCCTAATCAGAGGCGAAGTCAGGATTTGAAGCTAATGAATTTTTATATTCTAATCTTTTGAAGTTATATATAACTAAAAGTATTGAGTTCGGTCGAATCAATTGTAACCGACACTCTAGTTCCGCCCTATCCAAATATCTGCTAATGTGCACTGGATTTGTTAGCCGGCCCCGGTAAGACATGTGTTGTATATTGGAAAAAAAAAAAGAGCATAGAAAACACAAAAAATAAAGAACGAAAGAAAGCACAAATTATGGTCAGATTTGGCAGAAAACAAAAAATGGCAGGGAGGAGCCGGACAAATGCAAAGGAACTACAAGAGAGCCAGCAGCCTATCAATTGTGCTTTAGAATTTTAAAAATAAAATAAGAAGATCAAAGGACAAAGCATGTGCAACAATTAATGAAGTCATTACATATGAATTTGGTCTATGGCGGAGGCTTACTTTATGTTAAACATCACTTAGGCAAGTGCACGGTTTTGGAAGGTAGCGATGAAATCAAGATTTTCCCTAAAATAAAAGTTAAAACTTGGCTTAACTATATCATGTAATTCTCGGTAAAAGAGGTATCAATTTACTTCCCTTTAAACAAGGGCATTTCACCCTTGTTGGAAGGTAAACCTAAAGTTGATGTGTTGAACTTGAAACTAGGGTGTTCACGGTTTAATGAAAAATGATGCAAATCGAAAATGAACTACTTCATCCGCTTCATTTTAACTTGACACCAAATTTAAAAAATAAAGATTTAAAAAATAAATAAATTGAAAGTTTAAATTTTAGAAGTCTGACAATAATTAGTTTGGTTTGATTTTATTAAAAATAATCAAAGAAAATACCGATTAAACTGATCAATTATATACATAATTTTTAACTATACACAATATATTAATTTTCATAAATAATTATTAATATTTTGTAGACTTTTTCATCTATTTTATTTTTATCATTAATTTTATCGTAAATAGGTTAATAGACTTTGGTCTTAAGCCCATTTCTTAAAATAAATTCATAAATCCAAGCCCAGTCATTTTAGAAAAATAACTATCAGATTTTTCTTTTTGTGTTTCTTATTAACTTTTGCACTTGATTAAAGCTCATAGATCTTAAGACATTTTCTCTATAACCCTGAGAAACTATAGTCACCCTAATAAAATGGTAATAATAGATTATAAGTTGGAAATGATAGAAATTCCTTTTTAATTGTAGGAGAAAAAGAGAAAATATCAATAGCTTTATGAAAAGATGACAAAATATCAAACCAAACGATAATAACGAAATCGATAAACGTAAGTTAACTTGACATTCCCAGTACCATTTGCAGCTACATCATCATTCACATGTCTATCATAAACAACAGAAGTTAACTTGACATTTAACTCCATTGGTAATCCAACAGGTTTAGCTCCTGTCAAGCCCATATCAGCTATCAGTTCAAGTGAATACTTTCTCTGGTGCATTAAAATAACACTTTTGTTTCTAGCAAACTCAAAACCCAAAAAATATATCAACTTTCCCAGATATTTGATTTTGAAATGCTGTTGCAATGTAATTTTAGTTTCTTTAATGAGATTCTAATCATTTCCAGTAATGAGTAGATCATCAACATAGATAAGAACTATAACTATTTTATCCTTATCCCTCTTTGTGAGAAGTGAGTAGTCCAAATGACTTTTTGTAAAACCAGAAGACATTAAGGCAGTAGTCAACTTAATGTTCCACTGCCTTGAGGACTACTTAAGGACATACAATGACTTAAGCATCATGCACACCTTCCCTTGCTCATGTGCAAAGCCCTGAGGCAAACTCATATAAACCTCTTCATTAAGGTCTCCTTGCAGAAATGCATTGAACACATCTATCTGATGCACAATCCAACCTTTTGCAACAACAACTGAAATTACTTATCTCACAGTTACCATATTCACTACTGGTGAAAAAGTGTCCTGCTAATTATTCCCTTCTTTCTGGTTGTACCCTTTTGCTACTAACCTTGCTTTAAACCTTTCAACTTCACCTGTTGCCTTATATTTAATCTTGTATACCCAATTGCATCCTATTTCCCTTTTATTACTTGGTAAGTCAACTATCTCCCAAGTTTTATTACCTTCTAAAGCCTGAATTTCAGCTTTCATGGCTTCCATCCATCTTTTGTCTTTTGCTATCACAAAATATGACTTTGGTTCATATTCTTATGAAATCTTAGCTATAAAACTTTGATAAGAAATAGATATCCCAGCATAGCTAACTGTATCAGACAATGGATATAAGCATGTCTGCATACTCCTTGAATCTATTGTAGACTGAATGAAAATTTTCATCCATCTAGGAGGTCTCCTCCTGTTCCTAATAGACTTTCTTGTCTCCAAAGGTGTTTGATTGATGGGCAGGTCATGTGGAGATAATACAACCTTACACAAATGAGGATTAGTGTCAATATTTATTTCATGACCATCTCCATCAGGAATTGATTCCCTTGCATCTGTTATGACTTCATCATCGGTTGATACCCTTGTTCCTTTTGGCTCACTATGATCTTCAGCTACAGCATGTTCATGCATACTACCATCTATTGTATCGTCAACATGTCCCTCAAGAGTAGGAAAGTAATTTTTGTTAATGTCTGAGATAGGTGACTCAATATCACACTGTTTGTACTGTCCAAAAGAAAATATATCTTCATAAAATGATACATCTCTACTCACAAAGATAGTTTTGTTAATCAGATTTGGTAATTTATATTCTTTTTGCCTAGAGGCATATCCAAGCAATATTGACTTGATGTCTCTAACATCAAACTTGTCCTTCTTGATCAAGTTAGTGGCATAGCACAAACATCCTATAACCTTCATATGAGACAAAAAATGTATTTTCTTAAACAATTTCTCATAATGTGATATATTCCCTATCACCACAGAAGGAATCCTATTAATCACATACACTGTTGCCTATACATAGTCTCCCCAAAACCTTGTTGGCAAGTGACTTTGAAATTTGATAGCTTTGGCAATTTTCAAGATGTGTATGTGCCTCCTCTCCACCACTCCATTTTGTTGTGGAGTATATGGACATGAACTCTGATGTATAATTCCAAGCTGTCTAAACAACTCATTACAGGAATTATTAAAGGATTCTGAACTATTATATGATCTAACACTTTTAACACCATTATTAAACTGTGTTTTGATCATTACACACAGATTCTTAAGAACAGTAACCACATCAGATTTAATATGCAACAGAAATACCCAAGTCCATCTGGTGTAATCATCAATAATTGTGAGAAAATACCTCATGGAAGTATAAGTGGGAATCCTATAAGGTCCCCATATATCAAGATGCAACAATTGAAAAGCAAAATTTGTTTTACTACTGCTAACAGAAAATGACATCGTAGTTTGCCTAGCCACATGACAAACTTCACAATGCTTTATTGTAAAACTGGACTTATTACCAAAGCCATCTATTTTCCTGAGCACACTCATTGATACATGTCCCAGTCTCATATGCAAGAGTCATGCTTGCAACTCAGCTATTGTAACTGTAGTTGATACATGTGCTTGTGCCTGTACTAGTTCCGAACAACTTTATTTTAACTCTAGCATGTACAATCCATATATTTCTTTACCAATCTCCTTCACCTTCCCAGTGAAGAGATCTTGTAGGACAAAAAAGCAGGGAAAAATCTTGCACAACAATTTAACTCCCTTGTTAACTTTGAAACTGAAATGAGATTAAATTTAAAACTTGGTACACACAACACATCTTTTATGATATCACCTCCTGCTAGTCTACAACTTCCTATTTGAGTAATTGTTGTTGTATCACCGGTAGGCAACTGAACTTGTCCTGTATTTTCTATTAAATCATTTTTTCAATCATATTCTTATAATTTACCTTATGATTAGTTGCTCATGAATCAACTATCCAAGTAGGACTACTTTCCTTATTGAATACATGTTTACCTGCCATATGAACTTTAGGTACTGATACACTACCATATTGCATACCAGCAGCTTCTGTATTTTGATTAAATATTATAAGCACCTTCTCATACTTATCTGTAGTGCATGATCTTAACAGAAGATTGAGTTGTTCATGTTGATCCTAGGATAGTTGCCTTAAACCTCCCATGTTCCTCTGATTTGAATAACAAGTATGTTGAAGTGAGTTACCTCCTTCTCCATATGAAACACCTGTCATTACTGCATTGACCTTCTTCTTTCCTTTGAAGTCAGAGGGATAACCTATGAGTCTATAACAATTATCCCTGACATGCCCCTTATTTTTGCAGTAATCACAATACATCAACTTGTAATATGTCTCCCTATTATTCCCCTTCATTTGACAGAAATCACAAAATGCATTTGGAATGTATGACTTCTTTTACCTGTGTTGAGGAAACCAGCTAACTAAGGCTATATGCTCAACAACTTCTCCTATGGCTGTGTATCCTCATGTTATCTATTTTTGGCTCTCATCTTGTGCAATCATTGCATATGTTTGATTCACACTAGGAGTAGGTGACATTAAAATGATATGACTCTTTGTCTGAATATAGCCATCATTGAGTCCTATTAGAAACTCTAGCAATTTCTAATTTGCTAGATGTTCTATATACTCTATAGGACTATCACAGTCACATGTTGGTGGAGGGATGATTGAGTCAATTTTATCCCATAGATCCTTCATCATTGAGTAATGGTTTGACACTTGTGATACACCTTGATACAACATTGCAAGCTCCTTCTTTAATTGATATACTCTAGACATATTGATTTTATCAAATCGTTCCTTCAAATCATTCCATACTGCATATGCAGTAGGTCTATAGAGTATCCCACTAAACAGATTCTTATTTACACTCCTCATAATTCATAAAATTACCATTGCATTACATCGATCCCATTGTTTCATCTGATTAGGACCATAGGTGTCTCGTTTAACTGTTCCATCAATAAGTTATTTTTTGTTAATAGAGTCAATTTCATAGCTCGACTCCACAAAGTATAATTCTCCATTCCTACTAATTGAATTTCTACTTGTACTGCACCAGGTGTAGCTGAAGCACTCAGAAACAACGGATGATTATGATCAACAATGTTCGAAGTTAAATTAGAGCTTTCATAGGCAATCAACGAAACAATTGGTGATGTGTTTTCCATGAATTTCACAGCTATGTTATACTACAATGATTCAGAAAGAGAAATGAACATACGCAACTCACAGATTTGAAGAAAAAACACCTCATAGCTCCACAATGAATCCTTCGATTTTTTGCTGCAATCTCTCTGAAAAATTCATCGATTCACTCTGCAAAAGCTCTGATACCATGTTAATTATCACGATCTGAACTAATGCTCGAGAGCAATGTGGTGCATCGGAGAAGAAGAAGAAGAGTGTTTGTGAAAACTGTTGGAAATTTGCCTTTGGTGGGAGTTGCGACCGACCAACTTTAACGGCTTAAACACTAGTGTTACATATGTTGGAGAATCCAGTTCTTCACACATGCATGATCTACTAAGTACGTAGATAACCGCAGGGCCAAGAATCGTCAAATTTCATTGAGAAATGAAAGGGATATTGGTCCACGAAGTGAGGTGTTTGAAGCATGGAAAAGTGTGGTATTGTGTTCAATTCTCCCTCATCGGTAGAGGAAGAAAGAATTGTTGTGTATATAAGACTCAAAATTGGTTTGGGGTTTGGGACCCCAAGGGGTATCCCATGTGTTTTAATGAGGGAGGACCTAGATGTGCTTCGGTTCGAGGAAAGCCCACACGCGCGCCGCCGCCGCCCGCCCGTCCCGTCCGGTTCCGGGTTCCGGGGTCATGGGTCATGGGTCATGGGTCATGGGTTGTGGGTCATGGGCTGTGGGTTGTGGTTCTTCTGATATTATCTTTTTGGGCCAGAGAACTTTGCCAGATGTACAGTTTGATCCCAGACGTTCAGATGTACAGTTTGGTCCCTGAAGTTTCAAGATGTACACTTTGGTCCCTGAAGTTTCCAGAAAGTCAAAATTTGGGCAGACAGAACAGAAACGCCACAACACTCAATTCAGCCATTTATTTTGGCTGAATTACTCCTCCTATAATGGCCAATCTGTTGGTCTTTCTAACCATTTATTTTGGTGACATTACTACCTCCATAATGGCCATTACTTGGCCAGTAATGGCACTTATGAAGGCAGTTTTGCTGCTCCTCCCTCACCTATATAAACAACCCCTTTGCACCATTGTTGAGGTACTCATACTACACGAAAATACACAAGCAAAAACAGTTCTTCCTACTGTTGTTGTGCCTGTGTTAAAAAAATTAGGAAAAACAGAAACCAAACGGAAAGACAAAAAACCAGAAAAAACAGAAACTGGAAAAAATAATACGAAGTAAGAAAATATCCGAGACCACGAATTCACTTTGTGTGTCCTTAAGGAATTTAATCCCCTCACTTTGTACCCGAGGTTATGGATTACCTCCTCCCGGGATAAAACGGATATACCGTCGCGGGGAGTAGCGGTACGTCAAACGCCTTCGACTTCGACGAACTCAAAGTTGGCAACGAAACACGGTAAGACTCGATAGTTTTATTTGTGAAAAAAGAATGCGAGAATTTCGGATGCGAGAAATTTTTGGTTTTGGTATCTTTAAAATGAGGCATTGCCTTAGTTTATATAGCCTTGAAGGTGCCTCTTCGGAATAGGTTGGTGATTTGTTCGGAAAGGTTGCCTTCCATTTCTCATTCACACCAACTTGGCTAGTTTTATTCATTAACTAGCTTTAACAATCCCCCACATGAATGGGGAATGGCTATATGATGAAAAACATGCATGACAAAAAACTCTGTGTGATTCGTAAGCAAGGATTAATCGCATCTGGATAAGTAGATTTCTCTTTGAACTTTCCGTAGTGAACATATGTCGGATATACTCGGTCAATCGGTAGATGTGATATCCTTGAACCGTCGAGCTTTGGTGTATACCTAGACAACCACAGGTCACACAATTAACCCTTTAACCGTCTTTGGTTCTCATTGTTTTGTTCGTTTCGACCATGAACACTTTGCCTGGTTCATAAGTGCGTAGAGAATTGGCCTTACATAATTCTCCTTGAAGCGGCTTACACTTCACACTTACATAGGTGATTCCTAAATGTGTCATCCCGTAGATACACTATTTGATATACCCCGTACCAAACGTAGGAACCATTAAAAAGCCGCAATGCTTTATCCTGGTATGCGAACATTGTCTCATCACGAGAATGGACCAAAGAGTTATTGTGACAATGTTGAACCGTCATTAATGACTTTGTTTGATCTCTTTGAACCTAGATCTTGGGATCTCCGAGTCTTCTAGGTAGAGTTACCGTCACGATGACTTGTCCTCGGCCATAGTCCCATTCCCCTTGATGATCTTTCAACTACCTCTCTAGTTAGGCCTTTAGTTAGTGGATCCGACACATTATCTCTTGACTTAACATAGTCAATTGTGATAATTCCACTAGAGAGTAGTTGTCTGACGGTATTATGTCTTCGTCGTATGTGACGAGACTTTCCGTTGTACATAAGGCTCCCGGCTCTTCCTATTGCCGCTTGGCTATCGCAATGTATGCATATAGGAGCCAACGGTTTGGGCCAAAATGGAATATCTTCTAAGAAATTCCGGAGCCATTCAGCTTCTTCACCGGCTTTGTCTAAAGCTATGAACTCAGATTCCATTGTAGAGCGGGCGATACATGTCTGTTTGGATGACTTCCAAGACACTGCTCCTCCACCTATGGTAAAAACATATCCACTTGTGGATTTAGTTTCGATTGAACCGGTGATCCAATTTGCATCACTTTGTATCCTTCAATAACTGCAGGATACATGTTATAATGCAAAGCAAAGTTTTGAGTATGTTTTAAATACCCCAAAACTCGTTTCATCGCCAGCCAATGTTTTTGGTCGGGATTACTAGTGTAGCGACTTAGTTTACTTATAGCACATGCAATATCAGGTCGCGTACAATTCATGATATACATCAAACTTCCCAACACTCTGGCATAATCCAATTGAGAATGACTTTCACCTTTATTTTTTTGCAAGAGCAAGGTTCATATCAATTGGCGTCTTTGCAACTTTAAAGTCCAAATACTTGAACTTTTCAAGTACCGTTTCAATATAATGAGATTGAGACAATGCTAGACCTTGAGGAGTCTTATGGATTTTAATTCCCAGAATTAAATCGGCAACTCCTAAGTCTTTCATATCAAAATTACTAGCAAGCATGCGCTTAGTAGCATTTATGTTAGCAATGTCGTTACTCATTATCAACATATCATCCACGTACAAACAAACAATGACTACGTGGTTTGGAGTGTTCTTAATGTAGACACATTTATCACACTCATTTATCTTGAATCCATTTGACAAAGATTGTATGGTCAAATTTTGCATGCCACTTGTTTGGGTGCTTGTTTTAGTCCGTAAAGAGACTTAACAAGTCGACACACCTTCTTCTCTTTCCCTGGAACTACAAACCCCTCGGGTTGTTCCATGTAAATTTCTTCCTCTAACTCTCCATTTAAGAAGGCTGTTTTCACATCCATTTGATGGATTTCAAGACCGTACACGGCGGCTAACGCTACTAACACCCGAATAGATGTAATCCTCGTTACCGGCGAGTATGTATCAAAGTAATCAAGACCTTCTCGTTGTCTAAACCCTTTAACAACTAGTCTTGCCTTATATTTATCAATAGTACCATCGACTTTCATTTTACGCTTGAAAATCCATTTGGAACCTAAAGGTTTATTCCCTGGAGGAAGGTCAACCAATTCCCAAGTATGGTTGTTTAAGATGGATTCTATCTCACTATTGATTGCCTCTTTCCAAAATTGAGCTTCCGATGAAGACATAGCTTCGTTGAAGGTTCGAGGCTCATTCTCCAACAAAAATGTTAGAAATTCTGGTCCAAATGAAGTAGACGTCCTTTGACGTTTGCTTGCGTCTCGGTTTTTCCTCATCAGGAATATTTTCCTTTGTTTCTTCCCGAGGTCGTTTAGATTCTTTGCTAGACGACTCACATTCCTTTTTATACGGATATATGGTTTCAAAGAAGTCAGCATTATCTGATTCAATTACCGTATTTACATGAATGTCGGGATTTTCTCGATTTGTGAACCGAAATCGATATGCCTTACTATTTGTGGCATATCCTATGAAAACACAATCAATGGTTTTAGGTCCTATTTTTACCCTTTTGGGTTTAGGAATTTGCACCTTGGCCAAACACCCCCACACTTTGAAGTATCCCAAATTGGGCTTCCTTCCTTTCCACTTTTCGTATGGAATAGATTTTGTTTTGCTATGGGGCACTCGATTGAGTATTCGGCTAGTTTGTTAGAATGGCTTCCCCCACAAGTTCGGGGTAAACCGAACTTATTAACGGGCATTCATCATTTCTTTCGGGGTTCTATTTTTCCTTTCCGCAATTCCGTTTGATTGTGGCGAGTAAGGGCGATTGTTTGATGAATAATGCCATATTCCAAACATATTTGTTCAAAAGGAGATTCATATTCACCGCCCCTATCACTCCTTATCATTTTAATCTTTTTGTTAAGTTGAGTCTCAACTTCGGTTTTGTATTGCTGAATGCTTCAATTGCTTCATCTTTACTATTAAGTAAATAAACGTAGCAATACCGCGTACTATCGTCGATAAAAGTTATGAAATACTTCTTTCCACCGCGAGATGGGATTGACTTCATGTCACAAATATCTGTATGGATTAAATCTAAAGGACTTGAATTCCTTTCAACGACTTATAAGGATGTTTAACATACTTAGACTCAACACGAGATTTGACATTTTGATTGATTGCATTCAAACTTAGGCAATACTTCCAAACTAATCATTTTTCGCAAGGTTCTATAATTGACATGTCCTAAACGTGAATGCCATAAATTATCGAACCGAATCAGTTTTGACAACAATTATAATACACAACGGTGAAGATTTTATTTCTTCAAACCGAATCAAGGTTACACAAAACGATTTAAAATACTTGAAACGAAATGCGATAAATTGTATGTTGTATACTTGATGAAGTTTTTATATCTTCAAATCAAGTACCCAAATGAGTAGAAAGTTATGAAAACTTTAATCTCAACCGGAGTAGAAAATCCGAAGATTTTAGTCTCCAAACAACATATAAGTTCGTTACACCGAAACAACAAACACTTTTTTTTTTCCAGTAAATTGTATGCTGTATACTTGATGAAGTTTTTATATCTTCAAATCAAGTACCCAAAGGAGTAGAAAGTTATGGAAACTTTAATCTCAACCGGAGTAAAAAATTTGAAGATTTTAGTCTCCAAACAACATATTAGTTCGTTACACCGAAACAACAAACACCTTTTTTTTTTTTCCAGTAAATTGTATGTTGTATACTTGATGAAGTTTTTATATCTTCAAATCAAGTACCCAACGGAGTAGAAAGTTATGGAAACTTTAATCTCAATCGGAGTAGAAAATCCGAAGATTTTAGTCTCCAAACAACATACAAGTTCGTTACATCGAAACAACAAACATACACCTTTTTTTTTTTTCCCAGTAAATTGTATGTTGTATACTTGATGAAGTTTTTATATCTTCAAATCAAGTACCCAACGGAGTAGAAAGTTATGGAAACTTTAATCTCAACCGGAGTAGAAAATCCGAAGATTTTAGTCTCCAAACAACATACAAGTTCGTTACATCGAAACAACAAACATACACCTTTTTTTTTTTTCCCAGTAAATTGTATGTTGTATACTTGATGAAGTTTTTATATCTTCAAATCAAGTACCCAACGGAGTAGAAAGTTATGAAAACTTTAATCTCAACCGGAGTAGAAAATCCGAAGATTTTAGTCTCCAAACAACATACACCTTTTTTTTTTTTCTTCCGACAACGTTCTGTAATTGTTAAACAAGAACAAATGAACACAGAAATAATGAATAAATTCCTTAAGCTTGTTGTTGTGCTGTGTTCAAAAAATCGGGAAAAACGAAAACCAAACGGAAAGACAAAAAACCGAGAAAAAACGAAACTGGAAAAATAATACGAAGTAAGAAAATATCCGAGACCACGAATTCCACCGTGTGTCCTTAAGGAATTTAATCCCCTCACTGTACCCGAGGTTATGGATTACTTCCTCCCGGGATAAAACGGATATACCTGTCGCGGGAGTAGCGGTACGTCAAACGCCTTCGACTTCGACGAACTCAAAGTTGGCAACGAAACACGGTAAGACTCGATAGTTTTATTTGTGAAAAAAGAATGCGAATTTCGGATGCAGAAATTTTTGGTTTTGGTATCTTTAAAATGAGGCATTGCCTTAGTTTATATAGCCTTGAAGGTGCCTCTTCGGAATAGGTTGGTGACTGTTCGGAAAGGTTGCCTTCCATTTCTCATTCACACCAACTTGGCTAGTTTTATTCATTAACTAGCTTTAACACCTACAACTTCCAATCATCATTTCATTATTCAATATTCTTCACAGTAGCATTTGAGTTTCCTTTGCTCAATTGTTCCATTGCTGTTTTATCTTGGGAGACGAATTGTCCAGGACGTATAAATGATACATACGGGGCAATATTGTCTTAAAGACAGAGTGTCACACTCGACTCAACAAAAACAAAACACTTTCCAGTTTTCATTCTTCAACAGAATTGTAATTTCAGTTTTGTTATTATATTGTAATTTTCAGTTCTTGTATTACTTGGCAGTTATTTGTAATTCCCGTTTCCTGCACCTTTGTAACCAACAAGAACTTTTCTCATATATTTTGTCTAACTATTACAATGTAAAAATGATTCCATATTTATAGTAATGAAATGATAGAAAGAAAAAAGAAATTATCTACTTAAGATAACTAACTTTAACAACTTCATAACTAACTCTAACAAACTTGCCCTAAATGAATTTGTGTGCTACTGGCTACTGTTTTTGTCTCAACAAGATGCAAATTTTAAGTCTTAAAATCATACAAAAGAGATGTTTATTACGAGAAGTTCCAAGAATCATCCTTTTTTTTTTCATGCCCAATCAAATGAATTCGCCTTAAATTGAAAGAACTGGAATAGTTATAAAATAGAATAGGAAAGAAAAAAAAAAGAATGAAAAAACCAAAAACTCGTCCATCATTCAATTATCAAGGTAAAGAGACAAATTGTAGGGAATGCATTAATTTGCAGCTTCCAATTAAGTGGTGGGAGAATAATTTCATCAATGGCTTGCTTAAGCAACTTATTAAAGAGGAGATCTCTAATGAAAGCTAGCAATATCAAAACTGAAGTTTCTCAAGTTAGTACAACTCACTTACTCTCTCTCTCATACCATTTTCTTAAATTACATTATTCATCTTAATTCCTCTGTTTTTCAGGTTACCTACATTGAAAATTAATAGTATCATCACTAAAATCATGTAATCGATCTTAACTTGTATTACGGTTTATTGAACATACTCCCTTTGTCCCAATTTATATCGAGGTTCGAAGTATAAAGGTCAAAATAGTTAATTTTTTATTTAATTTCAAAAATAGATTCTTCTAGTATTTTATAATAAAATTTATATATTTTAAAATTAGATAAAAAGTACTATAAGTCTACATAATTAATAACACAAATATGAAAAGAGTTGGAGAAAATAGTACTCTCTTCATTTTAAAATATTTGTCTTAGTTACTATTTGGACAATCAATATATATTTTCTCAAATGTCGTATAAATATTTTGAATGGGTAACTATTGTGACTTATAATACTTTTATATAGTTTCTAAATATGTAAGTTTTATTTTGAAAAAATTAAAAATTATATGTCCGAATTCACATCAATCATTAGTTAGTTTGACACTCGTACTCCGAATCAAGCCAATTGAGACAGAGGGAGTATGACATATTCTAAGGGATTATTAAGTTGCTGGTTAGGAACTAAGTTATTCATATATTAAATCTTTCATATGTAATATCATGTTTGCTAGTATTCTTTTGCATTGTACAAAAATTTAACACACGCAATACATTAGTATTTGGTTTGCAATCCTGCATAATTAATCACTAGATAAATAATATATAGATCCCTCATAACTAATCCCAGTATGCATTATTAATACATATATAACTCTAAATCAGTAATTAAGAGACTCTTATAAGTGATTAACTTATTCAGGTAATGAATGTTTGGGAATATGCACAAAAATCTTTTTAAAATTTGAAATTAAAATTTTAAAAACTATCATTCCACCTTAATTTAATGTTATTTTATTTCTCAAATATTAAGTCCAATCAAACACGTCACATGACATAAGAGCTTAAACTTACCGAAAAATCAAAATTTGTGGGTTGCTGTTTGTCATGTGGTGTTATCTTTGCATGGGTCACCGTGTTTTCCTGTTCCTAAAATTTATATACTTTCTTTGTTTAATATATGTGCTGTACTATTCTTTTTCATTAATTATTTTAAAAATAATTGTTTTATATGTAAAAACAATTTAGTTTAAATTTTTTCTTACATAAAATTTAAATTTCAAAAAATTTCTTTTCTTTTTAATTTTTTTGTTCAACCAAACAGAATGTATCACATAATAAAATGTGGGAGTATGAAAGTGGCCAATTCACTTTACTTTTCTAGTTATTGAAGCAAAGAGGAAAAAGCCAATTCTCTCTTCTTCTCCTTCTCTTACTTTCTATACTTTTTCTTTGTAAATTTTCTAATGTTATGTTGATTCTTTGTTAAGTTTTATTTATTTAAAATGATTTAAAACTAATCTTTCCTTTTTTTTCTAGTGAGTATTACAGAACTAACTGGAGTAAGATTTTATAACTTCAAAACACGTGTAGACCGATGATTGAAACAAAGAATTTGAAAAATGGTATTGCTACCCCCGTAAGAGATGAATTTAAAATTTAAGATTTATGAGTTCTAATAATCTTAAATTAAATAAAAAGAGAGAGATACAATAAAGGCTTGCATGATTTTTTGTTTTAAAAAAGCAAAAAACAACTGCTTGTTTTCCTTTGTATAGCTTAATTGGGTTACACCTATGCCGCTGAACTCCTGAACCAACAATCCACTTTTCTATAGGGCTCCCAATTAAAGATGACTTATATGTTTAAATAAGTTTTTAATATAAATACAGGGCCTTACGGGGAAGGGTCCAGCCCAATAGAGACAACACACCCTCACTTCATGTGCACCTCTGTATCGACTGAATCAATTCGTCCCAAAGTCGCTCCCCCGACCGGAACACTTAAAGGAGCTCATTTGTCCATCTTATTACTCGGGATAGTAAATTAAAAAGTTTCAGTCAAAAAAGCCGATTAAAAATTATTAAATTCCCGAGAACCCACACTCCATATCTTAAAACCACCCCTGTACTCTCTGCCCTTCGGATTTTTGGGTGCTTGTGTTATACGTTATTCCCATCCACCACAATTAACAAACTTCAGGCTCGGTCTACCCCGTGTGTATTTTTGGGATATCCGTCGAATCATCGTGGTTATAAGTGTTTTGATTTATCCCCCAAGAAAATCATAATCAATCGCCATGTCATTTTTGATGAAACTCAATTCCCATTTACGAAAGTTCATACTCCCGAACCTAAGTCGTATAATTTTTTGGATGACCAAATATCCCCGTATATTATTCGGAATTTTTCGGACATCTCATGTACCCAAAATCCTCCAGCGAGCCCACTGCCCGCTGGACCAACAATACCGCCACACTCACAAAATCCACCACGAGAACAGTTCCGAAGAATCGGGCTCCGCCCGCCAATTCTGGAGCTGCTCCGGAATCGATTCCAGCCTTTACCGATTTGGGCCAGCAGGCCCACTGCCTGCTGGCCAGTCCGTCCCGAGCCCAGAAAATTCCCAAAATTCCATCAATTCTTCCTCGAGTCATAGACCGGTCACTCGTAGTCAGCGGGATATTTTTACACCTAAAAGACATTTTAATTTACATTCGGATGTCTCTAAATCCCCCTTGCCCCGCAATCCTGTGTCCGTATTAAATGACCCTAATTGGAAAATTGCTATGACTGATGAATATAATGCTCTTATTGCTAATAAGACGTGGGAGTTGGTGCCCGTCCATATGGTATTAATGTTATCAGGTCTATGTGGATTTTTGCTCATAAGGATAATTCAGATGGGTCCTTTGCTCGACATAAGGCGCGACTTGTTGGTGATGGTAAGACTCAGCAGGTTGGAATTGATTGTGGTGAGACGTTTAGTCCGGTGGTCAAACCGGCTACCATTCGCACTGTGCTTAGCTTGGCTCTTTCAAAGACTTGGCCAATTCATCAGTTGGATGTCAAGAATGCTTTTCTACATGGTGACCTCAAGGAAACAATCTATATGCATCAGCCGTTGGGTTTCAGGGATCCCAACCGCCCTAATCATGTCTGTTTGTTGAAGAAATCATTAAATGAGCTTAAGCAGTCTCCACGGGCCTGGTATACATGATTTGCTGACTTTGTTTCGACTATTGGGTTCACTCACAGCAGGTCAGATAATTCCTTGTTCATCTACCGCCGTGGTTCGTCATTGGCCTATATTCTGTTATATGTGGATGATATCATCTTGACTGCCTCTTCCGATGCCTTGCGCCAGTCTATTATGACCATGCTCAGTTCTGAGTTTGCTATGAAAGAGTTAGGGCTTTTGAGTTATTTTTTGGGGATTGCCGTCAAGCGTCATTCAGGTGGCTTATTTTTGTCTAAACGAAAGTATGCTGCTGAGATCATAGAGAGGGCTGGGATGTCATCCTGTAAGTCCACTTCCACGCCAGTTGATGCAAACCCCAAGCTGAGTGCCACAGCAGGTGCACCATACGAGGACCCGACCCGCTATCGCAGCTTGCGGGGGCCCTCCAAGATATCTTACCTTTACCAGACCGGATATTACGTATACGGTTCAGCAGGTGTGTTTATTCATGCATGATCCCAGAGTTGAACACATGAATGCAATCAAACGCATCATTCGGTATATTCAGGGGACACTGGATTATGGTTTGCACTTGTATCCCTCATCTACATCCACACTTGTCTCCTACACGGATGCTGATTGGGGTGGTTGTCCCGACACCAGAAGGTCGACTTCTGGCTACTGTATGTTCCTTGGCAACAACTTGGTCTCCTGGTCGGCAAAGCGTCAGGCAACTCTATCACGCTCAAGTGCAGAGGCAGAATATCGAGGGGTGGCGAATGTGGTCTCTGAATCATGTTGGCTACGTAATTTGCTTTTGGAGCTTCATTGTCCCATTCAGAAGGCAACCTTGGTATATTGCGATAACATTAGTGCCATCTACCTTTCAGGTAACCCGGTTCAATACCAACGCACTAAGCATATCGAAATGGACATTCACTTTGTCCGTGAAAAGGTTGCTAAAGGTCAAGTTCGCGTATGCCATGTCCCGTCTCGTTATCAAATTGCAGACATTTTTACCAAGGGTCTACCCGTGGTACTTTTTGAAGATTTTAGGGATAGTCTCAGCGTTTGAAGACCGCCCGCTATGACTGCGGGTGTGTGTTAAATAGCCCATCACAGCCCATCACGGGCAGAAGTCCAGGATTTCGACAGTGGGCTTCAGCCCACCATTTCGGCCTTCAGCCCACCATCTCGGCGTGTGCAACAGCCCATCACGGGCGAAGTCCATCTCGGCGGTGTGCAACGGCCATCACGGGCGAAGTCCATCTCGGCGGTGTGCAACACCCATCACGGGCAGAAGTATATATGGTATATTAGGAATGTATATTGTAGTATATTGTAATGAAAAGGATACCTTAATTAGTGTTATACACTTACCATAATTGTATAGTTAGAATTATGGTAGAATAAGGATTTAGAAGTAGAATAGGAAAAGGATTTTCCTATTATGGAAATATGTAACTTGTATATATATCTATTCAATCAATGAAAATAATCAAGGGGATTATTTCTTTCAATTAACTCAATCTTTGATAAGTATCTCCAGTTAAGAAAAGTTTAATTAAAATTTTATTTACAACATTTTAAAGTTAATGAACTATATTAACACCAAATTTAGATAATGTAATCACGTGCAAGATAACATTATCGGTATTATTGTTTAAATTTTATACACCATAGGATTATATTATCAAAAAGAAAAGTGCATATATGATATAACTATCAGACGTAGTTTAAGACTTTAAGTTATATAAATTATCGGGCGCAGTTTAAGTTTTTTCATATAGTATCATGGAGATATTTTTTAATTATCTTATATGTGATCTGATTATGCAATTATGATTTGCATGTTAGTACATATATATATCTTAAACTTTTGTGTTTCTCAAAGATAAAATTTATGTTATTGATTTGTAATATTTTCACAATTCAGCTCATTGGGAAAACACCATTGGTTTATCTTAACAAAGTGAGTGAAGGATGTGGTGCTTATATTGCTGTTAAACAAGAGATGATGCAACCTACTTCTAGTATCAAGGACAGGTAAATTATTTGGGAATTTACTGAAGGAAATGTTTTCCATATCTCATTTCATTCCAAGATTACAATATAATATACACACAAACAAAATTAATCTAGGCTAAGAATATGCTAATCATCCTAATTATATAATATTTGATTTAATTACATAAGTATGATTTAATATGATGAAGATAACTTTGATACGATGGAGATAAGTATGATATGATGAAGATAATTATGGATTATGTCCATAATTATCTTAACATTTACTTCTTTCATTTTTACTTCTTTTGATCTTAATTTTAATTTTAATTTTAATTTTTTTCCTTTTACCACCAGACCAGCATTTGCTATGATCAATGATGCAGAAAAGAAAGGCTTAATCACACCTGGAAAAGTAAGTATACACGCGGAGTTTATCTTAATGTAGTTTGTATCTTATATTATTGATAGTCAAATGACATACTTGTAAATAGTTGGAAAGTTAGTTTAGAGGAAATCTAACATCAAAAGTTTAATGAAGTTAAAAGTTTTGAAAGCTATTTTTTAATTTTTTTTTAAAACATTTTGAAAGTTGTGGTAAGGTATCAAATAATGCGACAAGTCCCAAAAATAAACAGAACGTCATATAAATTGAGGGAGAGAAAGTAGAAACAAGGAACATCTACGTGCATTAGTTGCATATACTTGCTTGCATCCAAGAGTATAATCTAATGATTAATGAAGTGAGTAAAAATTATGAAAGATCAAGATTCAAATCTCGTTGAAGAAAAAAAGAGCTAAGTGATTGCTTCCCATTAACCTAAAGCCTAAGCTCTGCGTCCTTGGTACCAAAACTGGTTGTCGCTAGCAAAGTTTTTTGGGATAAGTACCTTTTTGGGCCGCCATAAAAAACAATAGCCGGCAAATGTATATGTTTTGTATATCAATTACAAATATACGTATTGTATACATAAATACACATATATTATACATTAAATATACTTATTATTTACATAATCAATTATCTGTTTTGTATATTTTGGCTAGCGCCCATAATTAATTTCGGCTGACTGACCAATTAAAAAAGTCCGACTTTATTTTATAGCTAATATACCCTTAGGCAGGTACCTAGTAGCTAACTTTATTAACAATATCGAAGTTGTACCTTGCATTAGTCAATTGCAAACTTGATGTTGCTATTTACATAGATTTTGTTTTGATCTATTTATGGATAATATGCAGACAACACTAATTGAGCCAACATCAGGGAATATGGGAATAAGCATGGCATTTATGGCTTCCATGAAGGGCAACAAAATGGTATTGACAATGCCCTCCTATACAAGCTTGGAGAGAAGGGTGGTCATGAGAGCATTTGGAGCAGATTTAATCGTAACTGATCCAACTAAAGGAATGGGAGGAACTGTTAAGAAAGCTTATGACCTTTTGGAATCTACACCTAATGCATACATGCTTCAACAATTCTCCAATCCTGCAAATACTCAAGTAAGTTAATTCCTTTCCATTTTCATTTTGCTCTTTTTCCCTTCTATTATTAGACTTTCTATTACGGGAAAACTTGTCGTTAGCAAATTGTCTCGTATTTGTCCTTGAACTTAACGGAGCTCCAGCGTGATTCCATGTGTGAAAATATTTCGGCAAAAATGTTCAGATTTATCCCCTCTACTTTTAACTGTGTTTTAAAACTATGCACCGTTATACTTCGGTTAAGGTCCAGACAGGTGCTCCTTCAAGACCAAAGGCCAGTAAAGACGATTTACTGATGGCAAGGGTATGAATGACTAATGGCGGAGTCAGGATTTTCACTATGCACCGTTTATGATTATTCATACCCATGCCCTTGTTGTTAGAAATTGTTTTGTATTTGTCCTTGACCTTAATGGAGCTCCAACTTGGATTTCACGTATCAAACTTTTTGGAAAAAAAAGTTCAAATTTATTCCTATACCTTTAACTATGGTGTAAAATTAAGCACCTTTATACTTCGGTTGGGGTCCACGCGTGAGCTCCTTCAGGGTCAAGGGGAAGTAAGAGACCATTTACTTACGGCAAGGGTATGAATGATCAATTACGGAGCGATGATTTTCATTAAAGGGATTCAAAACATAAAAAAATAAAATACACGAAGAAGTCAATGGAATCCAACATTAGTATATATACATTTAAAAAGGTTTGACCCATCCACGCACAGTAATTTTCCGACGAAAAGGTGTCAATAGACTCCTATTCGATATAGGTGGCTCCACCACTGCGAGTGACCTGAAAGTACAGCAGAAATTAGAATTAAAATATTTTGTGAAGTAAAATGGTAATTTTGATTCTTTTTTCCTTCAATTAAAATAATTCAACTTGACATTGGACACAGGCTCATTTTGAGACTACTGGGCCTGAAATTTGGGAAGATACTCAAGGTAATGTTGACATCTTTGTCATGGGAATAGGAAGTGGAGGCACTGTCTCTGGTGTTGGACAGTATCTGAAGTCCAAAAATTCTAATGTCAACGTAAATCCCTGCCATCACTTTATTTTGTGATTGTGAGCTTAATGTATAAACAAACAACATAACATCAGCAATCTTACATATTTTCCTGTCTTACTAGATATATGGAGTTGAGCCAACTGAAAGCAATGTATTGAATGGTGGAAAACCAGGTAACTTGACTTTCTATCATTACTATTCAACATAACTAAAGAGGGGAATAGAACTAAAAATATTGTCGCAAATAACATATTTCAGAAACAAATTCTGCCCCTTACTTTTATTTTCATTTGTTGTGGCATATGAATATAATTTGTTCTACAAAGATTTCTAAATCTTAAAATAACCTTGTATACAGGTCCTCATCAAATAACTGGTAATGGGGTTGGATTCAAGCCGGATATCCTTGACATGGATGTAATGGAAGAAGTTCTGATGGTTAGCTGAGTTCTTAATTCATTTCTTGCATTAGTGCATATCACAACAATTATGTGATGTAGAATTTTGTTTAAATAGTATATTGTCTATAGGTTCAACTGAATCCAATATTTTCGATACGAAACATAGATATAAATATGCGAAAAGTTACTAAAATTTTAACAAATATTAAATACTAAACTCACAATTCAAAGTACAATGCATCAAGTTTAAGTCTTGGATCCGCCCTTGACTACAGCTAGTCATTTTGGTAATTGATAGTATGTTTGTTCTGCTGCAGATTTCAAGTGAAGAATCGGTAAACATGGCTAGGGAGTTGGTATTGAAGGAAGGGCTTATGGTAAATTTTTAGATAGATCCATTTTCTGCTATTTCACTCTCCCGTTTTCGATGAAATTTGATGGATCTTTATTTCAATACTAAATGGCATTATATGAATATTACAAGTAGATTAGCTTATATAGAGTGACATAGTCAGTATTGGAGTTTCATATATCCGACCCCAACTTGCTTTATATCATAGAATGAACCTTGGTTTTTATAGGTCGGGATATCATCAGGAACTAATACAATAGCCGCGATTAAACTCGCCAACAGACCAGAAAACAGAGGAAAACTCATAGTGGTATAATTTTATAAGCTGTTTTATTTTATAGGATCTCTTCAATGTTCTTTTTTTCTTTTCCTTTTACCTTCTCGCAAATTTCATATGTTAACTAGTTGTCTTGGACTTACTTGTTTTGGAATTTCAGACTATACATCCAAGTTTTGGAGAGAGGTACTTGTCATCCGTTCTGTATGAAGAGCTTAGGAAAGAGGCAGAGAACATGCAACCTGTTTCAGTTGATTAATGTATTATTATTGTAATAATAGTAGTTAAATTGGTACAAGAAAAAAAAAAGTACTAGTACATGGAAACATTTTCTGAAATGATGTTTCTGCATTAAATTATAATTGTAATATGTTTCTGCATTAAATTATAATTGTAATATGTTTCTGCTTATGTTCATATTAGTTCTGTCACGGTAGCATGTAACTATGACGATTATAAGTTCAGTAGCTAGTTCAGAATTCATAAACTTTAAACTTTGACTTCGCCTCTGTACCTATGTTACTAGAGATTAAAGTTGTAAGGAAGTAATGGGTATTTCAGGAGCAAATCTCCTTTCCTCTTTTTATTTTTTTTTATAATGGCAATATCCGAGCTAAATTACACGATTATCTTATTAGATACTTGTTACCTTCCACATCACGTGTATGGCTAACTCAACACACTTATACAAGTGAAAGTAAATCACTTAGTATTTTTTCTTATATGCTTGGATTTGAACCCTAGTCTTCTATACCGTTTGGTCTCTTTTTTAACTATAAGTTTACATAATTGGGATAAGTTATGTCGCAATCACATGTTATGTTAGGTAGATTCCTTTTTGTAGGATGGTACATGATAAACAATGTATATACCTGTGAAATACACTCACTATACATAGTGTATATCACGGGTCTTTGGGCCTTCGGTACAAGTTTGGACCATGATATACACTTACAATATATAAGGTGTATATCACGGTTTGGTGATGATAAATTAGTGTAATATAATTGTGATAATTAGTATTGTACACTTACTATAATTGTAGGATTCTTGTACTACAAGAATAGAATTTTGGTATTAGAATAGGAATATAATTTTTCTATTATAGAAATATGTAATCAGTCCCCATGGGCTTGGTATAAGAGGTTTGCAGACTATGTGTCGACTGTTGGGTTCTCTCACAGCATGTCTGATAATTCATTGTTCATATATCGTCGTGGTTCTTCCTTGGCTTATATACTATTGTATGTGGATAATATTATCTTGAATGCCTCCTCTGATGCATTACGCCAGTCTATCAAGACATTAATCAGTTCTGAGTTTGCTATGAAAGACTTGGGGCCCTTGAGTTACTTTTTGAGGATTGCTGTCACTCGTCATGCAGGTGTGATGTTCTTATCACAGAGGAAGTATGCAGCTGCGATCATTGAGCGGGCTGAGATGTCATCATGTAAGTCCATGTCCACTCCGGTTGATACTAAATCCAAGTTGGGTGCTGCGGCTGGCTCACCTTATGAGGATCCGACCCGCTATCGTAGTCTTGCAGGGGCCCTTCAGTATCTTACGTTCACGAGGCCAGATATTACGTATGTCGTACAACAGGTGTGTTTGTTTATGCATGATTCCAGGATTGAGCACATGAATGCACTCAAACGCATTATTCGGTACATCCAGGGGACACTTGACTATAGCTTACATTTATATCCGTCATCGACATCTACGCTTGTCTCGTATACATATGCTAATTGGGGTGGTTATCCAGACACTAGACGGTCAACATCTGGCTATTGTGTGTTTCTTGGTAATAACTTAGTCTCATGGTCTGCAAAAAAGCGTCAGTCGACTTTATCACGATCTAGTGCAGAGGTCGAGTATCGAGGGGTGACCAATGTGGTCTCTGAATTATGTTGTTGACGTAATCTTCTTTTAGAGCTTCATTGTCCTATCCAGAAAGCTACTTTGGTTTATTGTGATAATGTTAGTGCCATCTACCTTTCTGGTAATCCGGTTCAGCACCAACACACTAAACATATCGAGATGGGCATTCACTTTGTTCGAGAAAAGGTAGCTCGTGGACAAGTACGCGTTTGCCATGTCCTTTTCAGGTATCAAATTGCAGACATCTTTACAAAGGGTATTCCCTCGGTCCTTTTTGAAGATTTTAGGGACAGTCTTAGCGTACGAAGACCGCCCGCTATGACTGCGGGGGTGTGATAAACAATGTATATACCCGTGATATACACTCACTATACATAGTGTATATCACGGGTCTTTGGGCCTTCGGTACAAGTTTGGACTGTGATATACACTTACCATATATAAGGTGTATATCACGGTTTGGTGATGATAAAATAGTGTAATATAATTGTAATAATTAGTATTGTACACTTACCATAATTGTAGGATTCTTGTACTACTAGGATATGGTTTTGGTATTAGAATAAGAATATGATTCTACTATTATGGAAATATGTAAATTATATATATACTCTTTCAATTAATGAAAATAATCAAGGGATTATTTATTTCAGTACATTTGTCTACTTCAGAGTCAAGTTAAATTCAGTTATGAAGTACAAAATAAATACCCTATATGAATTAATAAAATGTAGTAAACAAAAATAAAAACTTTAAAACTAAATCAATTAAATTAACCTTTCACCTTCGCAGGGATGTTTTTAAAATAAACAGAACACAATAAACTTATACAAACCTATGAGTCTGAAAAAGAATAGAACTATAAAACTAAAAGACTATAGATTACTCATCACTAGTTCCAACAGTTTGATAAAATCACCTTCTCATCTGATCAAATGAGTTGCTTTCTCTGTGCATGTATGCCATTAGGTTCCGGAAAATAGAGACTCTCGGAACATATCGGAATTATGTAATGTTTTGAATCATCAAATATTCGACTTGTAAGAATATTTCTCAATGATTACATTTCAAAAGTATGATAATTATACCACCATTATAATTATCAGCTAAGACTAGAATTATGCTAGGATTAAGTCATTTGTTGACTAAGTTATCTACCTACATTATCCTATAGTCAATTACAATTATTACTAGATAATTACAATTAATATTCTATCAATTACAATAATTACTCTATCACACCCCCGCAGTCGAAGCGGGAGGTCGGCGTATGCTGAGACTGTTCCAAAAGTCTTCAAATAGAACCAATGGAAGACCTTCGTAAAAATATCTGCAATCTGATAGAGTGACGGGACATGTAAGACACGCACTTGTCCACGGACAACCTTTTTCCTAACAAAGTGAATATCCAGCTCAATATGCTTAGTGTGTTGGTGGTTAACCTGATTCCCAGAGAGATAAATAGCACTAACATTATCACAGTATACTAATGTTGCCTTCGGATCCAGACAGTGGAGCTCTAGAAGAAGGTTTCGGAGCCGACAAGATTCAGACACCACATTGGCAACGCCTCGGTATTCTGCTTCAGCACTGGATCTGGAAAATGTCGCTTGTCATTTGGAGGACCAAGATACCAAGTTGTCACCAAGGAATATACCATAACCATACGTGGAGTGTCTGGTGTCCGGACATCCACCCCAATCAGCATCTGTGTAGGACACAATGGTGGTTGTCGACGACGGATATAAATGCAAGACATAATCCAGAGTGCCCTGAATATAATGCACAATGCGTTTGAGAGCATGCATGCGATCCTCCATCGGGTTATGCATGAATAGACAGACCTGCTGTACAACATAAAAAATGTCTGGCCTCGTGAATGTGAGATATTGCAGGGCTCCTGCAAGGCTGCAGTAATGAGTCGGGTCGACATATAGCTTGCCAGAAGAGGCGCTCAACTTGGGTAAAGTATCAACCGGAGTTGAAGATGGCTTACAAGATGACATTCCAGCTCGTTCAACAATCTCTGTTGCATACTTCTTTTGGGATAAAAATAAACCACCTGCATGATGTGTCACAACTATCCCTAAGAAGTAACTTAGTGATATCAGAGCCAAGAAGTGACATGATAGACTTGCGAAGAGCATCGGATGCGGCAGTCAATATAATAACATCCACATATAAAATCAGGTAGGCAATATCATTACCCTAATGGTAGATGAACAAATAATGATCATACCGGCAGTTAGAAAACCTAATATGTGAAACATAATCCGCAAACCTCTTGTACCAGGCCCGAGGAGCCTGTTTGAGCCCATATAATTATTTCTTCAGCAGGCAAACATGATTCGGATAAATGGAGTCGCAGTATCCCAAGGGCTGGTACATGTACACTATTTTATTTAGGTCTCCATGTAGGAAGGCATTTTTGACATCAAGTTGATGAAGTAGCCATGCTTTCGAAAGAGCCGGGCTAAGAACTGTTCTTATAGTTGCCGGTTTAACCATCAGACTGAAAGTCTCACCGCAATACACACCAACCTGTTGTGTCTTCCCATCACCTACAAGACGGGCTTTGTGACTCTCAAAAGTCCCATCAGATTTTTTTTGTGACTGAAAATCCATATAGACTGCATCACATTAGCATCAGGGGGACGGGGAACCAAATCCCACGTCCTATTTTTAATAAGAGCATTAAATTCATCATCCATAACCATTTTCCGATTCAGATCATTAGGGGCAGACACATGACTATAAGGAAATGGTGATTTTGTAACACTGGTGTGAAGACCATATTTTGTGTTGGGCTTGAAAATTCCGTGTTGACTATGAGTGACTGGCCGTTGGGCCGGAAGAGAAAGTAGGGCAGTGGGTCGAACGGGACTTCCCGATAGTTGGAAGGGACTTGGACCGTGACCCAAAATGTTGGGTGATGGCCCGTGACCCAAACTGCTGCCAGGCAGTGGGCTGTGTGGCAATGGGCTGCCAAGCAGTGGCCTAGTGGAGCCGAAAGTGATTGGGCTGAGGCAGGAAGGCCCAGAACGCTGGGCAGTGAGAGGCAGCGTCTAGGCCACTGTTTCAGTGCCTAATTCACTCATATTTAATTGGCTGGCCGAAACAGTAGGGTTTGGAAGGGAAGAAAAATGTTGGGCCAAATACGGGTTTATTCCATCGTCAAGAAAATTGTATGTAGGAGGTTCGGACCCATGAACTTGTGTAAATGGAAAACTCGCTTCATAAAAAATTACGTGACGACTCACAATGATTTTTTGAGAGGATAAGTCATAACATTTCTAACCCCGATAATTGGAGGGATAACCCAAAAAGACACATGGAGTAGACCGGGGTTGAAGTTTATTGATCGTCGTGGATGGAATAAGAGGATATCATAAGCATTCAAATACCCGTAGATGAGGGTATGAAGGTTCCCTTAGGTATAAGATTTTTATAGGGGCTTGATAGGACACGTGTTTGCTTGGAAGTATGTTCAGGAGATATGATGTCATTTGTAGTGCGTGATGCCAAAAAGACAGTGGTAGAGAGGCATGGGCAAGGGATGTTATAATAATGTTATTTATGGTTCAGATTTTTCTTTCCGCCTTTCCATTTTGAGAGGAGGTACGTGGACATGAAAGACGAAAGGTTAAACCATTTGCATTGCAAAAATCCCAAAATGGCCTATTATCAAATTCCCTACCATTATCACATTGAATATTTATAATATTCCGTTCAAATTAATTTCGGATGAATGCTCTAAAATTGAGAAATGTGGAAAAAACTTGTGACTTTTTAGACAACGGAAATGTCCACATAACATTAGAGTAATCATCTAGCAAATAATATCGATGGCCCGAAGAGCTGAAAACAAGAGATGTCCAAATATCACAATGGATAATATCAAAAGGCATAAGAGTTCATGAATTAGAAGAAACAAATGACAATTGAACATATTTTCCAAGTGGACATGAATGACACATATTTGAATTACGTGCTCGAGTACATGAAATAAGATTATTTTGTTTAAGAGGCTAAAACAGGAGCTCCCGGATGACCCAAACGTTCATGCCATAATGAATGAGCTAATGCTGCAAAGGTGAATGGTAACTTGTCTTGATAATTGGGTGTGGTTATTGGATAGATCTCTCTCTGACTATCACATCTCATTAGATGCATCCCCTCTGAAAATCCTTCACGAAAAATCCAAAAGGGTCAAAGTCAACAGAAACCCAATTATTAGTAGTAAATTTTCTAACGAAACTAAGTTTTTAATCAATTGTGGAGCATAAAAGACATTCTTTAAGGTTAACAGTGGGTTTGGTGGAGACAATTTGGTAGAACCATAACCACGAATTGGAATAGTATGACCATTTTCGACAATTATACCATTATTTTTTCTCAAATAAAAATAGGACGAGAGATTATCTTGGGAGGACGTCATATGAGACGTCGATCTGGTGTCCATGTACCAATTTGTGTCGGGTGGATTAAGTTCAAGAGTGTGCATGACAGACTCAATATCGGTTGGGTTAGCTACTGCCGAATGGGCCTCCTACCACTGGTTTGGTAGTGGCCCAAAACTTGCTGGACCGCGACTGCTGTTGCTGGGCCCAAATCCACTGGGTTGCTGGCTGGTAGTATTCTGGTCAATGTGCCTTGGACTGGGCCTGATCTAATTTTCTAAAGGAAACGGGCAGGGTGGCACAGCACAAGGCCACTGCCAGGCCCACTGTGGTGGTGCACTGCCCCACTGGGCTTAGGGCTGCCACTGCTGGCCGGACCTGGGCTGCTGGCCGCTGCCCGCTGCCCTTGCCGCCAGTCCCGCCGCAGCAACACTGAAATTTCGGTGGCCTCCACCCTTGCCACCACCGCGACCACCACCACGATGTTTATCACCATTTCGTCCTTTTTGTCCTTGGTTTGGTGGCAAATTATCGAAATATGTAGAAGCATCATCGGACGGGGTGACAACCATGGCGGAATTCGATATGGTGGCGGTCTTTTTAGTGAAACCCGCCTCTTCAAGAATAAGCATAGAGCGGGCTTGGTAAAATGGTGGTAAATGATTGCTTTGTCGGATGAGCGTAGCCACTCCACTATACGCGTCGGTAAGGCTGACAACCGATTGTAAAACCAACTGATTGTTAGTAACCGACGCCCCAACGTTATTGAGTTGATCCGATAAGACTTTGAGGCATTGACAATAAGTAGATGCATTTGGAAAATCCGACATGTCGGTGGTGGAGAATTCTTACTCCAGGGTGACGGCTCGGGAATTCTTGTTATCTTGGAAGATATCCCGTAAGCGATCCCAAGCCTCCATTGCCGTAGAGTCGGGTTCCATAATTGTATGGAAAAATTGCTTGAAATAGTTGTATAAATCCATGAAAGAACCGTCGCATCAAGTGTGAGCCACAATTCTTTTTGATCATCGGTACTCGACACCTTTTCCTTGCCTTTTTTCGGTGGGATTATGTGATGAATAACCCTGTAGGAGCGACAAAAGATTTTAAAGAGCTCTGCCCACATCGCGTAATGAACATTTTCCATCTCAAGAGTGATGGAAATGTGAGTTTGGATATTGGAAACGGCAAGAGCGGGATGAAATGTGGATTTAGAGTTCGACATTGTTGACTAAATGAGAAAATAGGAATTTTTCCTTAAGCTTTTGATACCGGCCGACGAGAGGGTAGGTTAGAATTTTTCCTTAAGCTTTTGATACCATGTAAGAATATTTTCCTCAATGATTACATTTCAAAAGTGTGGTAAATATACCACCATTACAATCATCATCTAAGGCTAGGATTAGATTAGGATTAAGTCATTTGTTGACTAAGTTATCTACCTACATTATTCTATAATCAATTACAATTATTACTAGATAATTACAATTAATATTCTATTAATTATAATAATTTACTCTATCATTCTATCAATTACAATAATTACTCGATCAAAACTGGCTTAATGAATTTATGTTGTTTAGGTAAGATGTTCAAGCTCCCTTCCTACTTGAAAGAGAATTTCGTCATTTCTCGTGCAGCTCAAAAGCACAATATTCGATACAAATTGATAAGATTGAATTGTAGCAAGATATTTTTATTAACCGAGTCCATCCACCTTGTTCCATGATCCAAACCTCCAATTCTTTGCTATAGTCGCTGCCACCACATAAACCAACACAACCTTTAAAGCAGTCAAATGAAATGATTGATGTTCACCTATAACATCTGGTTTCTGAAGCTCCTTCAGTTAATCTGACTTCACATCAAAGTATATAATAGTAGAAAAACTATATATTAATTACTTAAATGCAAACGCAAAGGCCAAAATTCACAACCGTCAATACTAATCCCTTGATGGCACTCCCGTGACCTTGCATAAACTGCTCGTGCTACTTTACTAGCGTCAATTGTTTTCTTCGTCCAGTGATTCCTATTTACATGATACACAGCACAAAAAGAGATCAATATAACCTTGTAGTCATCATCACTAGAATCATAACACAATCTACAAAGGTGTGGATTCATCCCATTCGAATAACGACATACAAAGGTTTGATATTGGTTGGTACAAGGATTCCACAAAGCGTATTCATTATAATTCATAGGTGTCTTCATTAGTAACAAACAATCACACCAGCACAAGGCTGTAGGATTTTGAAATTTCTTTAGAGGAAATTGTTGTTTCCCTATTACAATTTGGGGATTTTCCAAATATCTAAACTCAAATACACCATCATTCATTCGTACCAATAAAAGTTTTTTGGGACTCGACGCTTTGGATTGATCAATGTGAATTTTCTTGAATACTTTGTTGGATATTATAGCATTTCATGTCTTATAAATAGATTGAAAACGTAACAAAGATTTAACTGGAAACCTAATAATGATGGGAAATAGGATATCATAGGATTCCATGGCAGTATCTTGTTTGGAGGCAAGGGAAAAAGCTTTGTATTAGGCTATAAATGTTGGAAATTTGCCTTTGGCGGAGAGGTGCGTCCACTCATATTTAATAAATTAAACACTAGTGTTCCGCATGTTTGAGACTTTGTCTCTTCACACATGCATAATCTAATAATCTACTAAGTGAGTAGATGACCGTAGGGCCAAGAATCGTCAAATTTCGTTGAGAAATGAAAGAGATATTGATCCATGAAGTAAGGTGTTTGAGGCATGAAAATATGGTGTGGGACAAATCTACCACATCGGTGGGAAAAGGAAGAATTGCACTCTTTATAAGTCTCTAAAGTGGTAAAGGGTTTGAGACCCCAAGGGGTATCCCATGTGTTTAAAGGAGGGAGGACCTAGATGTGCTTGGGTTCGAGGCTAAGCCCACACGCGCGCCGCCGCCGCCCGTCCGTCCCGTCTGGGCTGTGGGGACTTTCTGATATTATCTTTTTGGACCCCAAATTGCTTAATATTTACAGTTTGGTCCCTGAAATATTTACATTTTGGTCCTGGAAGTTTCAGATAAAACAAAAACAATGAATTTGACCACAAAAACATTGACTCTGAAGTTAGAAAGTCAACAGTTGGAAAACCAACAGTCTGAGAATGGAAGTCATATTCAAACAAAGTCTCGATTTGATAGATATGGGTATCACAGACGACATCTTAAAAATTTGATTTCTAAGACATCTAACGGACTGGTCTAACTCTAAACTCAGTTGTGAGATAGTTGACAGTCTCGTTAAAGCCACCAATGGATATAAATCATATAACTGATTGAACTCATGGTGCACCCATAGACAAGGAGCGATATGCACAGGTCACGTGCAGTTCAATGTATTATACACACTACAACCGACCTGGTATCGGCCTACAAACAGATCAGTTGAACTAAGGTTCACTGATGATCTTAATAAATGATCAATGGAAGGCGTTAAGTCGGATATGACGATAGCTGAATTATTCGCTTATCTACGGATTATAGTATTCTGGATGTCCAGAGGTTCTGGGAGAACACAGTGATGCAAACTGGACATTAGATTTGAAGAACACCAAAACCATAAGTAAATGTGTATGGTGGGTCTTGGAAAATCCTCTAAGCAAACTTGCATCGACCGATTCATGATGGAATCGGAATTTATCGCTTTATACAAAGCATGAAAGAAGTTGAGTAACTTCATGACTACTTAGAGGACGTCCCTTATTGGGAGAAACCCGTGCCTTCAGCAGTTATACACTGTGTCTAGCCGGTCGGCTTCAGGAAGGACACGGATGACAGAGTCTGGACATATCTGTCAGGATCTGTCGGAGACATAAGACTTTATGACAGTTGATCATCACGGGTGTCACTTCCTTGTTTACTAACTAAGGGACTACCCGGAGATCAAATGTTCGCTGTCTCTAGGGGAATGGGCTTAAAACACAAACAATACGAACCATTGCGGTGGTAACCCAACCATACTGATTGGAGATCCCAAGAATTTGGTTCAATGGGAAAACTAAGCTGCAAAAGGTTCAGTTGAGCGCTTCGGTGGAAGCAAGAAGCACTTCGGATGATGATTTATGTACGGAAATATGAATCCAAAGCTGTTCCCGCGATAGACATTAAAGTGCTACCTGCATGGTGGGTAAAGGTTAAACTTCCAAACCTTTAAACGATCCTCAAACAGTTGAGGTTAAGGTTGGGGAAACTTTTAATGATTCCTAACACTTGTGAAGTGGGGTATAGCAGGATACCTCGTAGGAGATCACCTATTTAAGTACGAGGAAGGCCGCCTCAAATGAACGCACTTAAGAATCCAAGTGTGTCCACGGCCACAACGGACAAAACCATAAGAGTGAAAACGAATAAGGAGAGTTATTATGTTGGCATCATTGTCTTGGCTTACACTAAACACTGACGGTTCAAGACATCACATTCACCGCGCAGTAAGTAAGTCCGGTGGTATTCAACTAGGGAAGGTTCAAAGCCGAAGCTACCTCTTCTGATGCAATATATTTTCGCTGAAAGATTGCTGAAAGTAGGTACCTTGTGTGTGCGCCATAATCTCTCTTTCATAGAGGGGATTGTTGGAAATTTGCCTTTGGCGGAGAGGTGAGTCCACTCATATTTAATGAATTAAACACTGGTGTTCCGCATGTTTGAGGCTTTGTCTCTTCACACATGCATAATCTACTAAGTGAGTAGATGACCGTAGGGCCAAGAATCGTCAAATTTCATTGAGAAATGAAAGAGATATTAGTCCACGAAGTAAGGTGTTTGAGGCATGAAAATATGGTGTGGGACAAATCTACCACATCGGTGGGAAAAGGAAGAATTGCTCTCTTTATAATTCTCTAAAGTGAAAAAGGGTTTGGGACCCAAGGGGTATCACATGTGTTTAAAGGAGGGAGGACCTAGATGTGCTTGGGTTCGAGGCTAAGCCCACACGCGCGCCGCCGCCGCCCGCCCATCACGTCCGGTCAGGGCTCGAGCTCGGGTCACGGGCTGTGGGCTGTGGGGACTTTCTTATATTATCTTTTTGGACCCCAAATTGCTTAATATTTACAGTTTGGTCCCTGAAATGTTTACATTTTGGTCCTGGAAGTTTCAGATAAAACAAAAACAATGAATTTGACCACAGAAACATTGACTGTGAAGTTAGAAAGTCAACAGTTGGAAAACCAACAGTCTGAGAATGGAAGTCATATTCAAACAAAGTCTCGATATGATAGATATGGGTATCACAGACGACATCTTAGGAATTTGATTTCTAAGACATCTAACGGACTGGTCTAACTCTAAACTCAGTTGTGAGATAGTTGACAGTCTCGTTAAAGCCACCAATGGATATAAATCATATAACTGATTGAACTCATGGTGCACCCATAGACAAGGAGCGATATGCACAGGTCACGTGCAGTTCAATGTATTGTACACACTACAACCGACCTGGTATCGGCCTACAAACAGATCAGTTGAACTAAGGTTCACTGATGATCTTAATAAATGATCAATGGAAGGCGTTAAGTCGGATATGACGATAGCTGAATTATTCGCTTATCTACGGATTATAGTATTCTGGATGTCCAGCGGTTCTGGGAGAACACAGTGATGCAAACTGGACATTAGATTTGAAGAACACCAAAACCATAAGTAAATGTGTATGGTGGGTCTTGGAAAATCCTCTAAGCAAACTTGCATCGACCGATTCATGATGGAATCGGAATTTATCGCTTTATACAAAGCATGAAAGAAGTTGAGTAACTTCATGACTACTTAGAGGACGTCCCTTATTGGGAGAAACCCGTGCCTTCAGCAGTTATACACTGTGTCTAGCCGGTCGGCTTCAGGAAGGACACGGATGACAGAGTCTGGACATATCTGTCAGGATCTGTCGGAGACATAAGACTTTATGACAGTTGATCATCACGGGTGTCACTTCCTTGTTTACTAACTAAGGGACTACCCGGAGATCAAATGTTCTGCCTGTCTAGGGGAATGGGCTTAAAACACAAACAATACGAACCATTGCGGTGGTAACCCAACCATACTGATTGGAGATCCCAAGAATTTGGTTCAATGGGAAAACTATGCTGCAAAAGGTTCAGTTGAGCGCTTCGGTGGAAGCAAGAAGCACTTCGGATGATGATTTATGTACGGAAATATGAATCCAAAGCTGTTCCCGCGATAGACATTAAAGTGCTACCTGCATGGTGGGTAAAGGTTAAACTTCCAAACCTTTAAACGATCCTCAAACAGTTGAGGTTAAGGTTGGGGAAACTTTTAATGATTCCTAACACTTGTGAAGTGGGGTATAGCAGGATACCTCGTAGGAGATCACCTATTTAAGTACGAGGAAGGCCGCCTCAAATGAACGCACTTAAGAATCCAAGTGTGTCCACGGCCACAACGGACAAAACCATAAGAGTGAAAACGAATAAGGAGAGTTATTATGTTGGCATCATTGTCTTGGCTTACACTAAACACTGACGGTTCAAGACATCACATTCACCGCGCAAGTAAGTAAGTCCTGTGGTATTCAACTAGGGAAGGTTCAAAGCCGAAGCTACCTCTTCGATGCAATATATTTTCGCCGAAAGATTGCTTTGAAAGTAGGTACCTTGTGTGTGCGCCATAATCTCTCTTTCATAGAGGGGATTGTTGGAAATTTGCCTTTGGCGGAGAGGTGAGTCCACTCATATTTAATGAATTAAACACTGGTGTTCCGCATGTTTGAGGCTTTGTCTCTTCACACATGCATAATCTACTAAGTGAGTAGATGACCGTAGGGCCAAGAATCGTCAAATTTCATTGAGAAATGAAAGAGATATTAGTCCACGAAGTAAGGTGTTTGAGGCATGAAAATATGGTGTGGGACAAATCTACCACATCGGTGGGAAAGGGAAGAATTGCTCTCTTTATAATTCTCTAAAGTGGTAAAGGGTTTGGGACCCAAGGGGTATCACATGTGTTTAAAGGAGGGAGGACCTAGATGTGCTTGGGTTCGAGGCTAAGCCCACACGCGCGCCGCCGCCGCCTGCCCATCACGTCCGGTCAGGGCTCGAGCTCGGGTCACGGGGTTGTGGGCTGTGGGGACTTTCTTATATTATCTTTTTGGACCCCAAATTGCTTAATATTTATAGTTTGGTCCCTGAAATGTTTACATTTTGGTCCTGGAAGTTTCAGATAAAACAAAAACAATGAATTTGACCACAGAAACATTGACTCTGAAGTTAGAAAGTCAACAGTTGGAAAACCAACAGTCTGAGAATGGAAGTCATATTCAAACAAAGTCTCGATATGATAGATATGGGTATCACAGACGACATCTTAGGAATTTGATTTCTAAGACATCTAACGGACTGGTCTAACTCTAAACTCAGTTGTGAGATAGTTGACAGTCTCGTTAAAGCCACCAATGGATATAAATCATATAACTGATTGAACTCATGGTGCACCCATAGACAAGGAGCGATATGCACAGGTCACGTGCAGTTCAATGTATTGTACACACTACAACTGACCTGGTATCGGCCTACAAACAGATAAGTTGAACTAAGGTTCACTGATGATCTTAATAAATGATCAATGGAAGGCGTTAAGTCGGATATGACGATAGCTGAATTATTCGCTTATCTACGGATTATAGTATTCTGGATGTCCAGCGATTCTGGGAGAACACAGTGATGCAAACTGGACATTAGATTTGAAGAACACCAAAACCATAAGTAAATGTGTATGGTGGGTCTTGGAAAATCCTCTAAGCAAACTTGCATCGACCGATTCATGATGGAATCGGAATTTATCGCTTTATACAAAGCATGAAAGAAGTTGAGTAACTTCATGACTACTTAGAGGACGTCCCTTATTGGGAGAAACCCGTGCCTTCAGCAGTTATACACTTTGTCTAGCCGGTCGGCTTCAGGAAGGACACGGATGACAGAGTCTGGACATATCTGTCAGGATCTGTCGGAGACATAAGACTTTATGACAGTTGATCATCACGGGTGTCACTTCCTTGTTTACTAACTAAGGGACTACCCGGAGATCAAATGTTCTGCCTGTCTAGGGGAATGGGCTTAAAACACAAACAATACGAACCATTGCGGTGGTTGTCGCGCCCGTTTTTGACCTTGCTCGGGTCAAAGCGGAGCACAGACGTGTTCGGGTGATTCCTGGGTAAAGAATTGAGGAGTCGCCACCTAATTATTTTTTATGGTGAATTAGGACACCTAAATATTTATACTAAATGCTGCAATGTAACTCCAATTTTAAGGTCTGCGAAACTAGCGAGATTCTAGGTAAGGGTTCTTTATTATCCTAAAGGGAAGGGGTTAGGCATCCTTTAAGATCCGCTAACTTGCGGTTATCCGGTCAAACTCAGGTTAATTATTACTAGAAAAATATATGTTTTTACAAGTATAACAGATTTAAAGATGTTTGCAAATAATTAGTAAATGATGCATTTTAAAAAGAAAGATACATGTAGAGATTTTTTAAATATGCATTTTTATGGTATTTAAAGAGAAATACATGTAGAGTTGAAAAAATATGTATTTGACAATTGATAGTAAAACAAATTATTTATAATGCCAAAGAAGTAAAATTTGGGGAATCAATGAATTGTAAATTGACAAAAGATAAACTTATTCGGTATGATTTAATAAAGCAAATAAAAGATGACAAAAGTTATTTTGAAAATCTTGAATACGCGTGACGAGCCTAAAATAAATAAACTAGCGAAGGATTTCTAAGTTTGAATTCAACCGAGCCTACAAATAAATAAGCTAGCGACGGGTTTCAAATCTTAAACTAACCTATGAATTAATCCTAAGTTTGCCTATTCTAAGCATTTCAATAATTACATAAGTGCGATAAATAATATTACAATACAAAGCGGAATAAAAGCTGAATTAAAGAAAGAAATAAAAATAAATAAACTCCGAGGAATATTTGTCTTTATTTGCTTTAATCCCTGCAAGTCACACGAACAAACGGTTAGAAACAGTTAAATACAAATAACTCCATATCCGTATTCAAAACAGTGAATGTTTTGATCACGGAGGGCTCAGACTTAAATTTGAAAAGAACATTCCAATCACGTCGTGGCTGCAAACATATGACTAATGTAGTTTATTTTGATTGCCTCGCCTACTAAACGTGTTAGTCTCTCGGGTGAAATAGAAAGGATCACTATAATCATGTCGTGGCTGCGAATATATAACTTGTTGGTTATTTTAGTCACCTCGCCTACTAAACATGTTGATCTCGGATAAAAAGGTTTAAGTCTTCATCATTGCCCAGAAGTTATATTTCCGTCTTTGCAACTGTGGAGGCCTCAAAATCGACGGATATTTTTCATCGGCTGTGTAGTATCGTGTTCAAATCAGTAAAATTAAAATTGAAACAATGAAAACAAAGATAGTAGCGTAAAAGCGAGAAAAACAGAGCGAGAAAAAAAAAAGTTTCCGAAAATGACGCGGTGTCTAGTTTAAAGCAAGAAAAATGATAAAAATAGTAAACAAGAATCAAACGGGAGCAAATGAAACGAAAACAATGCCCGAACAGACGCGGTATTTATTCAAAACAAGAAACAATGATGTCCGTCGCAAGAAATTTAAAACAATAAACTTAATAAAATAATAAGATATCCGTTGCACGGATGTTTAAAACAGCTTAAACTAAACAACAGAGAAGCGAAACGAAAAAAAAAGCGCGATATTAATAAAACAAGAAAAACGATACCAAAGAAACGAGCAAAGTGAGCAATTTAAAGTATCCGACCCGAGTTCAAATTCGGAAATATCCAAGTCGGGTCGACCCGACCCGAATCGATGACCCGACCCGAATCGGTGATCCAAACTCGAATCGATTTCAACACCAAATTCGGATAACCAATAACAAGAACATGAAATGCAAGAATTCGAAAATGTTCAAATTGGGTCGACCCGACCGGGTCGATGACCCGACCCGGATCGTGATCCAAACTCGAATCGATTTCAACACCAAATTCAAATAATTTCATCAATTTCGGATAACCAATGATAACAACAAGAACAATGCAAGAAATTTGTAAATTCAAATCGGTCGACACGACCCGGTCGATAAGAACTCGACCCGAATTAGAGATTCAAACCAACATCAAATAATTCAATCAATTCCAGACAACCAACATACATGAATATGAAAAATGCAAGGATTCTGAAAATGTTACCCAAATCGGGTCGACCCGACCCGACCCGGATTAGTGATTCAAACCAACATCAAATGATTCAATCAATTCCAGATAACCAACATACATGAATATGAAAAATGCAAGGATTCTGAAAATGTTACCCGAATCGGGTCGACCCGACCCGACCCGGATTAGTGATTCAAACCAACATCAAATGATTCAATCAATTCCAGATAACCAACATACATGAATATGAAAAATGCAAGGATTCTGAAAATGTTACCCGAATCGGGTCGACGACTTCGACCCGACCGGATTAGTGACCCGACCCGAATTAGAGATGAAAATCAGAGAATCAAAATGGGAGAACAAACCTTTTCGGTCTTGATTCTTGAACAACAAAGAAGGGAAATGCTTTAAAATCAAGAACACAACAAATATTTATGTATATATGGAATAATCTTCTGAAAAATCCTCCAAAAATCTATTTTTCTCTCCCCCCGTAAAATGAAGAATAATCATGGGGTATTTATAGGTGGATTCCCCCCCAAGAATCGAGTTTGAAATTCGAATTAAAGGTAAAGATTTCTGAATTTGGGAAGCGGATTTTAGGGGGTATGGGCGTGGGTCGAAGTGACATGAGTTGGTGGTGGCAGGGGGTTGGTGTTGGCAGGGCGAGGTGACCGGCGACGTGGGGTCGCCGGTATGGGGGATGTGGGGTCGACGGGTTATGGGTTTTAGGTTTTGGGTTTTTGATTTTTTGGGATTTTTATTTGTTTGGGGGGGATTAAAGAGGGGGAATGGGTTTGGGCTGGGGCGAAGGGTCAGGTGAGTGGGCCTGGGCCGACGGGTATTGGGTTATTAAAAGGGGGAGAGGTTTGGGCCGATTGGGCCTGGGGCGATTTGGGTTGGTGGGAATTTAATTGGGGAGTTGGGCTGGTGGGAATTTAATTTGGGGATTGAGCTTGGACGGAAAAAATGAGTTTTAATTTAGGTTGGGTAGAAAATGTATTGGGTTAGGAATTGAAAAATATAAAAGGGGTTTAATATTAAAACATATTTATATATATATATATATATATATATTTTGTAAAAGATGTGAATTATTTAAAATAGCGTAACGATGTGATAATAATAAAAATATAATATTTGCGAAATGTTTAATGCTTAATAATAAAAAAAATGCGATGCAATGTTGCGAGAATAAAATAACATAGAATTTCGGATAAAACTATGATTATGATAAAGATGCAAATGATAGTAAAAAATGCGAATAATAATAATAATACGAAGATACACACATATATGCCTATATTTTAAAATTATTTTAAAAGTGTCAAAATATTAAAAATTGCGAATAAAATCATAAAAGATGAGACAAAATTGGGTGTCAACAGATGCCCCTCTTTGGACGGAGACGATGAAAGAGTTTTCGGCCAAAGAAGTTGACTGAGTAGCCAATTTTGTCCCGATCATCGGAACTGCATGGTAAGAAATAGAATCCCCGGGGGGAAGTGAAGTTGCAAAAAGATGGTGCACATTCAAGCAACAATGCCCCAGTGTCGACTTAGGATGACACTGGTCGCAGATGCGAGAAACAATTGGAAAAGAGCGGATCGACGTTCGAAGTAGGTCGCTGACCAATTTGCCTTGGTTCGCCGTAAGAGATAGTTCCACGTTGTGATAAAGTTCCTGCAAATTAAAAAAAACTCCTGCAACCTAAAGCTTAAGATATAATTAGTGTATACCTGCTGAGAAAAAATTGTAGAGAATATAACTTGTAAATACCCACATTATGAGGTGGGCGCCAGACTGAAATTAAAATACCCGCATTATAAGGTGGGCGCCTGTTTACACTTTAAAATAAGTACCCGCATTAGAAGGTGGGCGCCTGATTTAAAATAAAATACCCGCATTAGAAGGTGGGCGCCTGATTTAAAATAAAATACCCGCATTAGGAGGTGGGCGCCTGACTGAAATTTAAATACCCGCATTAGTAGGTGGGCGCCTGATTTAAAACGTACCCGCATTAGAAGGTGGGCGCCTGATTTAAAACGTACCCGCATTAGAAGGTGGGCGCCTGATTTAAAACGTACCCGCATTAGAAGGTGGGCGCCTGATTTAAAACCTACCCGCATTAGAAGGTGGGCGCCTGATTTAAAACATACCCGCATTAGAAGGTGGGCGCCTGATTTAAAACATACCCGCATTAGAAGGTGGGCGCCTGATTTAAAACATACCCGCATTAGAAGGTGGGCGCCTGATTTAAAACATACCCGCATTAGAAGGTGGGCGCCTGATTTAAAACATACCCGCATTAGAAGGTTGGCGCCTGATTTAAAACATACCCGCATTAGAAGGTGGGCGCCTGATTTAAAACATACCCGCATTAGAAGGTGGGCGCCTGATTTAAAACATACCCGCATTAGAAGGTGGGCGCCTGATTTAAAACATACCCGCATTAGGAGGTGGGCGCCTGATTTAAAACATACCCGCATTAGGAGGTGGGCGCCTGATTTAAAACATACCCGCATTAGAAGGTGGACGCCTGATTTAAAACATACCCGCATTAGAAGGTGGGCGCCTGATTTAAAACATACCCGCATTAGAAGGTGGGCGCCTGATTTAAAACATACCCGCATTAGAAGGTGGGCGCCTGATTTAAAACATACCCGCATTAGAAGGTGGGCGCCTGATTTAAAACATACCCGCATTAGAAGGTGGGCGCCTGATTTAAAACATACCCGCATTAGAAGGTAGGCGCCTGATTTGTGTCGTCGTATTGACGTAATGTAAAGTGTGACCCTATGGTCGAACTGTTATGCCATAATAAAAGCGATGCAAAAGTTGAGTATATGAGAATGCGACCCTGTAAGTCGAAATACCGTTCTTTGCGTGGACACAACACGGTTGGGAACATGTAGTTTAGCATGACATCTTTGTACAGTCTCCAAACAGGAAAATGATCCTTGTGATGCGGAGATCCCTTGTGAATTTGCTCATAAATATTGCAGCTTCCCTGCCGCTTTCCAACTGAAGAACCTGTATTCAAATAAATTTATGAGTTTGGGGAGGGGGAGTTGATTCGCGTTGACTTTGTAGCTTTGGCCTTGATACTTGTATGTCCTGCTGATTCGGACCTGTAGCCCCTCTCTGGTTCCCCGTATTGGATAGCCATTAACGAAAACATTTGTTGAAAACAATTTGTTTGTAACAAGTATGCATATCAGTAAAATTCTGTTGAATTCTAATGAAAAATATTTGTTGAAAATAATTTGCTTATAAGGAAGTATGCATATATAAATGTCTGTCGAGCAGTGACATGCGGTGAAACAAAGCAAACGTCTTATCCAAAATTCTTCTGGCTGAAGACTTAGTTTGCCGATGCTTTCCATGTTTATCGGCGTTCTCTGGCAGTGATCTCTCAAAAAAAATGCCCCAGTTTCCGATATGTGAGGATGATGAACTTTCGAACGGACAACCGAGTCTGGTGTAGGGGTTGATTGCCTGTCCTATCAGGGTGATCAGATGGGTACATTTTGTCATATGTGGGATAAAGGAGAAAATATTTCCTAATGGTGGGACCGAAGCCGATTTAGGCCGCCTACGTATCCCCATGAGGGAATCAGGTCATAACGTAGTTCATTACAAGCAAAAGGGGATTATAAGGATTTTCTAAAAATGGGACCGAAGCCGATGTGGCCGCCTACGTATCCCGCCGAGGGAATCAGGTCATAACGTAGTTCATGTTACAAAGAAATGTGTGTCTGGGAAATTTGCAATCTAGGAAACGGAACCCGACATGGGTTCTTTGCGTATCCCGCCAGGGAGCGCAACTTTTACAACATAAGAAATGCATTTCATAGAAAAATCCTAAATGTAGTATCTTTTCACTGCATCCGCGTTGATAGCTTTTGGCCATACTTCACCGTCCATTTCAGCTAGAATTAATGCTCCTCCAGTCAACACCCGGTGAACCATATAAGGCCCTTGCCAGTTAGGTGCGAATTTTCCTTTAGCTTCATTTTGGTGCGGGAATATGCGTTTTAGCACCAATTGCCCTGGTTCGAAAGTCCTTGGTTTTACTTTCCTGTTGAAAGCTTTGGCCATTCTGTTTTGATAAAGTTGTCCATGGCATACTGCGTTCAATCGCTTTTCATCGATCAACATCAATTGTTCGTACCGATTCTGTATCCATTTTGCTTCGTTTAGCTCGGCTTCTTGGATAATTCTCAAGGATGGTATTTCTACTTCTGCTGGTAACACAGCTTCTGTTCCGTAGACCAATAGATACGGTGTTGCCCCAGTAGAAGTCCTGATTGTAGTGCGATAGCCTAAAAGTGCAAAAGGCAGATGCTCATGCCAGTGCTTGTAATTATCAATCATCTTTCGTAGTATTCTTTTGATGTTTTTGTTGGCTGCTTCGACTGCTCCGTTCATCTGAGGTCGGTATGGAGTGGAATTGCGGTGAGTGATCTTAAACTTTTTGCATATCTCATTCATCAGATTACTGTTGAGATTAGCCCCATTGTCTGTTATAATCGACTCAGGGATTCCAAATCGACAAATGATGTTATTGCGGACAAAATCAACTACCACTTTCTTTGTTACTGACTTGTGGGACGATGCTTCTACCCACTTTGTGAAATAGTCAATTGCCACTAGAATAAATCGTGTCCATTTGACGCGGCAGGTTCAATAGGGCCAATGACATCCATGCCCCAAGCTGCGAATGGCCAAGGAGAGCTCGTCACATTGAGTTCGTTAGGAGGCACCTTGATTAGATCGCCATGAATCTGACATCGATGGCATTTTTGCACGAAGTGGATGCAATCTGTTTCCATGGTCATCCAAAAGTATCCTGCTCTTAGAATCTTCTTTGCCAAAGTGAAGCCATTCATGTGAGGCCCGCACGTGCCTCCGTGTATCTCTTCAACTAAACTGCTTGCCTCTCGAGCATCAACACATCTTAACAAACCGAGATCTGGAGTCCTCCGATAAAGGATTTCTCCGTTTAGGAAGAAATGGTTTGCTAACCTCCTAAGTGTCCTCTTTTGTATACTGGTTATGCCTTCTGGATATTCACCTATCTTGAGATATCTCTTAATGTCGTGGTACCAAGGCTTTCCATCCAACTCTCCATCTATATTGAAACAATAGGCCGGCTGATCCGATAAGCTCACCTTGATGGGATCAATGTAGTTCTTATCCGGATGTTGAATCATGGAGGACAGTGTTGCCAGAGCATCAACGAACTCGTTTTGAGTTCGTGGGATATGCTTGAATTCTATTTCGCTGAACCTTTTGCATAATTCTTTCACGCAATGCAGGTAAGGAAGTATCTTCACGTTCTTGGTGGCCCATTCGCCTTGCACCTGGTGAATCAATAAGTCTGAATCACCTATAACCAATAGTTCTTGAATGTTCATATCAACGGCCATTCTAAGTCCGAGTATACAAGCTTCATATTCCGCCATATTGTTGGTGCACGGAAATCGAAGCTTCGCCGAAATTGGGTAGTGTTGACCCGATTCTGAAATCAAAACTGCTCCAATACCAACTCCTTTGAAATTTGCAGCTCCGTCGAAGAACATTCTCCAACCTGGGTACTCTTCTGAGATGTCTTCTCCAACAAACAGTACCTCCTCGTCCGGAAAATAAGTCCGGAGAGGCATGTATTCTTCATCTACGGGGTTTTCAGCAAGATGGTCGGCTAGTGCTTGCCCTTTGATAGCCTTTTGGGTGACATATATGATATCGAACTCACTTAGCAAGATTTGCCACTTTGCTAGCTTCCCAGTGGGCATGGGCTTCTGAAAGATGTATTTGAGTGGGTCCATTCTGGAGATGAGATAAGTGGTATATGCAGACAGATAATGTCTAAACCTTTGTGTAATCCATGTCAAGGCACAACAAGTGCGCTCCAGCAAAGTATATCGAGCTTCGTAAGGTGTGAACTTCTTGCTCAAATAGTATATAGCTTGCTCCTTCTTTCTGTTTCATCGTGTTGCCCCACGCATCCAAATGCATTTTCTAACACGGACGATATAACGACAACGGCCTCCCGGCTCGGAGGCACCAAAACAAAGTGGGTTAGACAGATATTCTTTGATTCTATCAAAAGCTTGCTGGCAATCCGATGTCCACTTGGTAGCAGCGTCTTTCTTCAGTAGCTTGAATATTGGCTCACATATCACTGTTGATTGTGCTATGAACCTGTTGATGTAGTTGAGGCGACCAAGGAAACTCATCACGTCCTTCCGACTCTTTTGAGGAGGCAAGTCCTGAATAGCTTTTACCTTCGAGGGGTCCAATTCAATACCCCTTCTACTTACAATGAAACCTAACAGCTTCCCAGCAGGGACACCAAATGCGCACTTTGCGGGATTTAATTTCAGGTTATACCGCCTCAGTCGGTCAAAAAACTTCTCTAAATCTGTCAAGTGATCTGAAGTCCTTCGCGACTTGATAATAACGTCATCCACGTAGACCTCAATTTCTTTGTGGATCATATCATGGAAAATGGTAGTCATGGCCCTCATGTAGGTGGCACCTGCATTCTTGAGTCCGAACGGCATTACCCGATAACAGTATACTCCCCAAGGTGTAGTGAATGCTGTCTTTTCTGCGTCTTCTTCATCCATCAAGATCTGGTGGTAACCAGCAAAGCAATCAACAAATGACTGCAATTCATGCTTCGCACAGTTATCAATAAGTATGTGAATATTTGGAAGAGGGAAGTCATCCTTCGGGCTGGCCTTGTTGAGATCCCGATAATCCACGCACACTCGTATCTTTCCATCTTTATTTGGCACAGGTACAATGTTGGCCAACCAAGTCGGGTATCTTGTGACTCGAATGACCTTTGCGTCGAATTGCTTGGACACCTCTTCCTTGACCCTTAAACTCAAATCAGGCTTGATTTTCCTTGGTTTTTGTTTCACCGGGGGGTAGGATGGATCGATAGGCAATCTATGCGAAACAATATCTGTGCTCAACCGTGGCATCTCGTCATAAGACCAAGCAAATACGTCGATATATTGCCTCAAAAGATCCGTCAGTTCTTTCCTTTGCGGGGCGTTCAGATGGACGCTGATCCTTGTTTCTTTCACATTTTCTGCATCCCCCAAATTTATTGCCTCAGTTTCATCTAAATTTGGCTTTGGTTTATTCTCAAAATGTTCCAACTCCTGTGTCAATTCTTCTGGCTGCGAGTCTTCCTCATACTCTTCGAAGTCCTGTTCATTGTTTGGATTTTGTTTGTTTGTTTCATTACATGTCACATTCACATTATCGACAGATTTATTAGTTTGCATGCTGAAAGAGAAAAGAAAATTAGTAAACAAAATAAATTTTGAAATAGCAAAAGCAAGGTGGATTTGTCATTTAAGCTTTCAAAAGACGGAGGCAAAACACATTAAAATGCATAGATGCGATTCAAGCCTCAATTAGAATCGCATTGTTTCAAAAAAGTACTAAGGTAGTTTCTACCAAGCTTCCCGGAGAAACAGGGCCGGGGCACAGGTCCAATTTTTCAAAATATCTCCATGTTTTGCATCCCAAATAGTTGGGCCTTCATTAAAATCATCCAGAATTACATTGCTTTCCATTTCTTCTTCTGCAATGAAAAGGCTTTTGAGTCCTTCCGCGAGGTCGTCTGCATCATCTTCATTCGACTTCTGAGCGGCATATGCTTTGACAAATGACTGATTCAAGGGTGGAACAGGCTTTGGCAAGGGAGTGTCCCTTTTCTTTCGGAAGTTGACTGATAAGACCTCTTTAGAAGTGGGTTTGTATCCGAGACCAAAAGTATCCTTCTTACTGAGCAAGTGAACAGCTCCACCATACCTTCTAAATTCAATCCGAGGCCTCGACCGGCTTAAAGCCATTCTTCAACATTTCCCGGGCCACCATTGTGAGAACCCGGGTAATTTCAATATTTCGGCTTTGGAGGCACATGTAATTTCTCGACATGGAAGACGGACCCATCCGGTGTATCTACGCTTTCAACAGCAGGGATCTGTCCTTCGGGACATATTGAATTGCTCCCTTCTCCGTGTACCACGACCTCGTGATGATCCCAGACAAACTTCAAACTCTGATGTAGGGTAGAAGGAACTGCACCAGCCACATGGATCCAAGGTCTACCCATTAGTAGGTTATAGCCGGTAGATATGTCTAATACTTGGAATTCCACGACGAACTCTACGGGCCCCACTTGTAATGTTAAATCCATTTCTCCCATAACGCTCCTTTGGGCTCCATCAAAACCTTTAACTCTCACATGACTTTCGCGAATCTTTCCAATGCTAATTCCCAAGGCTCGGAGAGTCGCCGCAGGACAAATATTGATGGCTGAGCCTCCATCAATCAATACCTTAGAAATGAACTTGTTCATGCACTTTACTGTTATGTTCAAAGCTTTGTTGTGGCCCAAACCCTCAGGTGGCAATTCTTTGTCATGAAAAGAGACTTTATGGGCCTCTAAAATCTGTCCGACCAAGGCCGAGAGTTTCTCGCCCGTGGTCTCTCTCGGAACATAAGCTTCTTTGAGTACTTCCAATAAAGCGCGTCCGTGGTTCGGAGAATTCATCAACAATGATAGCAAAGAAATCTGAGCCGGTGTTTTCTTCAATTGCTCTACAACGGAATACTCCTTGGTTGGCATTTTCCTCCAGAATTCTTCCACTTCAGTCTCTGTTACAACCTTTTTTGGATTGTCCGCAGGGGCATAACATCGTCCGGATCTTGTCATACCAGCGACGACAACTTCTACAATTTGTTTCTCCTTTCCCCTGCTCCTTTCCCCAATCGAATAGCTCCAAGGGGCGGTTTTGGTATCGACAGACGGCGTCACCATCCGCGATTTCGGAGGGAGTACTTCCACTTCAAATGGTGCCCTCACTTGAACTGTAATTATAGGGGTGATCAAAGCTGATGATTCAACCCTTTCCTCTGTTCGGACTGGCACAATGGTCCCTTCCAAACCGTTTTCTTCATCAATGGTAATCATGTTTATATTGGCATTGTCGTGATTTGGCAAAGGGTTATTATTTACATTAGGGGGCCCTTTCAGTTGGATAATTCCCTCTTTGATCAAAGCCTCGATCTTGTCTTTGAGGGCAAAGCAAACTCCAGTGTCATGTCCGGTGATCCCCGAGTGGTACGCACAATGCTTAGTTTCATCATACGATCTGGGAATAGGATTGGGGATATGCCCTGGGATGGGTTGGAGTATTCCCGCGGTCCTCAATCTTTCGTATAGTTGGGCTAGAGGTTCGGCTAAAGGTGTATATGTTTTGACTGGCCTTCTTTCGTGATTTGCCCGGGGTCTGGGAGTATTTGGTGGATGGGCTTGCGGCTGAGGTGGATGTGTGGGTTGATACTGTGGGGAATTTCTATAGGTAGGTGCTCGTGGTGGGCTATATATTGGTTGGGTATGATAGACAGGGTAGGGAGTAGGCGAGTGTTGACAATAAGGCTGAGGGCTTTGTGTGCTTTGGCTATAGTAGGAGGGCTGATGATTTTGGGTGTTTTGATTATAGTAGGGAGGCTGGGATGATGGGCTTTGGTAGGTTGGCATTTGGTTGGACCTATGTTCTTGGACTGCCATGACAGGGGACGCTCCATCCCTCCTCTTCTTAATTGCTCCCCCGAATGAGTCTGACTGAATGGCCTTACTTGTCGCCTGCAATGCTGCTAAGTTCGTGATTCTCCCTGTTTTGATACCTTCTTCTATGAAATCTCCCATCCTGACCACTTCAGAGAAATTCCGTCCAATGACGCTTATCATTTTCTCATAATAAGTTGCATCCTTCATAGATTGCACAAAGAGCGTGGTCATTTCACTTTCTGCCATCGGAGGTTGAACCTTTGCTGCTTCCGCCCTCCACCTCATGGCATATTCCCTGAAAGTCTCTGTAGATTTTTTTTCCAATTTCATTAGATAAAAGCTATCCAAGACTGTGTCGGTGTTAAACCTGAACCTGTCCACAAAATCCTGTGCCATTGTGCCCCAGTTATGCCATTTTCGCGGGTCCTGGCTTGTGTACCAGTCGAGCGCTTCTCCTGTCAAACTTCTTATGAACAACTTTATTATTATGGCCTGGTCCTTACCCACTCCAACCAGCTTGTCACAATACGATCTCAAATGAGCGCGAGGATTTCCCTTTCCATCGAATAAGTCAAATTTTGGTACCTTATACCCGATAGGCAACTGAACGTCGGGATGCATGCAGAGATCTTCATACTCGAGTCCTTCATGCCCCTTTCTGGTTTGAAGGTTTTTAAATGCTTCTTTTAGGCTATGAATTTCCCTTGCCATACTTTCATCATTTCTAATCCTTGCTTGCCTTTCCATCTCTTCATATTGGTCTATCTCTTGATGATGTATGTTTGGTATGGTAGAAGTAGAAGGTTGGGCTTCCGCTGCATATACCGGTGGCACATACTGCTTGTTAGTGATGTGTGCCATTGGTATTTGTTGGGTTGCCTGGTAATTTTGTGTGGTAGGGATATTTTGTACAAGTGGGGTAGTTTGGGTAAGTGGATCTTGATGTATATATGGAGCTGTGAAGGATACTGGGTCATTTTGTAGCGGGTTTTGTTGTGGACTGGCCTGCGGGTTGATAGGATGCGGATTGGTTCTGCTTGGTAAGGGATTTCGGGGAAGGTTCTGGGGAAATGATGGTTCATGAGATGGAAAGGTGTGTGGTGCAGCTGCGCTCGTCTCTTGTTCAGGCAGTGGAGTGTTGATGCTGATGGAAAGATTGGTAAGATTCCGGAGCCGTTCGATCTCAGTTTGCATAGTTGCCATTTGCTGCAGTAGTTGGGCGAGGTATTCATCCGGGACGGAAGTATTTCTCCTTTCCGATGTCTCTGGTTCACCTCCCGGGAGAGCGACAAGTCCCAAACCGGTTTGTTCGGCTGCCCCTGAATCAGTCATTTTATCGGATGATTGTGCCTTGGATCTCGTGAAGTAATGGTGTTCCGCCAGTTTCAATCAACGCGAATCAACTTCTGGGAAATAAAGCAGGCAAAATAAACCTTCTCCAAAAATGAAACAAACCAAGTTAGTATGAGACAAATAATTATCGCTTTGAATAACATGTATAGAGTGGAAAACAGTAAACAAGTAGCAGACAGATTATATGGAAATTAAATGCGCGTCCTAATGTGCATGGGGCCTCATTTATGCCGGAGGTGGGCTTAAACGCAAAATATGCAAGACACTGATAAATTAATCCAAGCCAAAGATTGTGATGCCTTTTGTCTGAAATAAAGGTTGACTTTTACTGAAATAATAATGCGTACAATAATAAAGCTGATAACATAAAATATTTATGCTCAAGTTCTAAATCTTGCTTTTGATCACCGAGATGAAGATGGAACCCTAACATTGCTGGGTCCGACTCCTGCGTCCTCTAGATACTGCACTATATTTTGCATTTGATGCCACATTTCGGGGGTAACGACTGTGTCTCTGAGCCGGAAATTCCTTACCCAAATTGTCGTGCCGATATCTTCAAAACCTTGCTCGCCATCAGGACTATGGTCTGTACTACTGCAATCCTCTCGTAGCCACGCTTGATATTCGGGGGTACCTCCTGCCTGACTAACTCCAATGTCTATTGTGTCAATATCGTTCCATTCATCGAAGACTTGCCTAGCTCTGGGGAAAATGAAATTCGGCCCGAATGGAATTTCAGAAATCCTCATATTTGCTCGGAGGGGGATTATCTGCTCCTGTCCCAATTGTCGGAGTACGCGGAGTGGAGCGTAAGGTTGGAGGCCTTTCAACCCGATAAGCTCAATATAATAAAGCCTTTTGCATCTTATGTAGGCTTTCTTGGCATTCGGGAGCAGAGGGTATTTCCATTGGATCTGTTCACAGGTGCGGGATGCCAAAAACCCATACCAATCATTCACGCCGACAGGCGATATGAACCGCTTCGTCCTGTCATAAAAGCTGACGATTTTGTTCGACTTGCTGAAGCATATGTCGACCATATTCGGGCGCTGATAGAAGTGTTCCATTGCCCACATCTGCAAAATAAGGTTGCAGCCTTCGAAGAAACCTGTTTCACCTCTTTTACATTTTCCTAAAGCCCGAAATATTTCTGCTAAGATCATAGGGGCCAACGTGAGTTGAGCTCCGTTTGCTCCTTCGAAGAGTGCCCGTGCTACGGAACATATGCAGGTACTGATCTTTCCATGTTCAAGCGGGAATATCAGAGACCCTAGAAAGGCGACAGTAAATGCAATAGGTCGTTTGGTCCGCCAATGATCGGGGGTGCAGGAAAATTCATTTCTGAATATCTTGTAACCGTCTCGACAACCGTACCTCTCATAAAGATAATCCACCGAGACCCAGTTATTTTCAAAGCATAGGAGTTTCTTAGTGTTCTTTAGCCCTAAGTAGCGGAGAAATTTCTTTCCGGATTGACGATGTGGGATAATTTGTCCTCTACCCTGGTAGATCAAGTTGGTGAAATAGTTGATTTCTTCCAAAGTAGGAGTCATCTCAAAATCTCCGAATCTGAAGACAACCCGATCCGGATCCCAAAAATGGATTAGTGCTCTGACCAAATATTGATCGGGGAAGATGTCGAACAACGAAACGAGGCAACCTAATCTTCTCCTAATTGCCATTTGGTCGCCAAGGTCAAAGTTTGTCCACCATATTTTCGGTTGCTCGGAATCCCACTCACCATCCTGACTTGCGGCACAGACTCCATCTATAAAAAATAAAATAAATAAAATGAATATACATTTTCCGATTTTGGCATACTGTTTAAGCTTGGATCCGTCCATCAATATCCTGCTGCACATAACATGCTGATTGGTCGTTGGGTTGTGAGACCCGTCGACAATTTGGTGGTTTTCTTAATTGTGGAGTTGATGCCAAGGATCAACCCACCTAAGATGTATGCATGCATGACTTAAAATAAAGGGTGGTATAGCTCTATCTTAAATTTTCTAAGATTTGGCTGACTAGACACAAGGTTCCCGAGCGGACTACTCGAGTGAGAAGGCTACGCGGCCACCGGATGGTCCGGTCACTCCGCGCATACGCCAACTCTCCTAAAATTTGGTAGATTGAAAGAAATTTGCGGGTGCGCAAAACACACCTCGCGTGTAGTGTGTGATAGTGTCAATTTTCCAGAGTGGAAGAAATATGAGCGAAATGCCAATTTAAGATAAGCGATAAAACAATAGAGCAATTAAAGCGAGTTATGCACGTAAAATTTTCACAAAGGAAACAAATCAAAGCATTAAATCAAACAAAGAGCAAAAGTAAAGCGAAATAATAATTAACCTGATTTTGTTATGGTTAAGAACCTGAAAGTTCCCCAGCAGAGTCGCCATTCTGTCGCGCCCGTTTTTGACCTTGCTCGGGTCAAAGCGGAGCACAGACGTGTTCGGGTGATTCCTGGGTAAAGAATTGAGGAGTTGCCACCTAATTATTTTTTATGGTGAATTAGGACACCTAAATATTTAAACTAAATGCTGCAATGTAACTCCAATTCTAAGGTCTGCGAAACTAGCGAGATTCTAGGTAAGGGTTCTTTATTATCCTAAAGGGAAGGGGTTAGGCATCCTTTAAGATCCGCTAACTTGCGGTTATCCGGTCAAACTCAGGTTAATTATTACTAGAAAAATATATGTTTTTACAAGTATAACAGATTTAAAGATGTTTGCAAATAATTAGTAAATGATGCATTTTAAAAAGAAAGATACATGTAGAGATTTTTTAAATATGCATTTGTATGGTATTTAAAGAGAAATACATGTAGAGTTGAAAAAATATGTATTTGACAATTGATAGTAAAACAAATTATTTATAATGCCAAAGAAGTAAAATTTGGGGAATCAATGAATTGTAAATTGACAAAAGATAAACTTATTCGGTATGATTTAATAAAGCAAATAAAAGATGACAAAAGTTATTTTGAAAATCTTGAATACGCGTGACGAGCCTAAAATAAATAAACTAGCGAAGGATTTCTAAGTTTGAATTCAACCGAGCCTACAAATAAATAAGCTAGCGACGGGTTTCAAATCTTAAATTAACCTATGAATTAATCCTAAGTTTGCCTATTCTAAGCATTTCAATAATTACATAAGTGCGATAAATAATATTACAATACAAAGCGGAATAAAAGCTGAATTAAAGAAAGAAATAAAAATAAATAAACTCCGAGGAATATTTGTCTTTATTTGCTTTAATCCCCGCAAGTATCACGAACAAACGGTTAGAAACGAGTTAAATACAAATAACTCCATATCCGTATTCAAAACAAAGAATGTTTTGATCACGGAGGGCTCGAACTTAAATTTTGAAAAGAACATTCCAATCACGTCGTGGCTGCAAACATATGACTAATGTAGTTTATTTTGATTGCCTCGCCTACTAAACGTGTTAGTCTCTCGGGTGAAATAGAAAGGATCACTTTAATCATGTCGTGGCTGCGAATATATAACTTGTTGGTTATTTTAGTCACCTCGCCTACTAAACATGTTGATCTCGGATAAAAAGGTTTAAGTCTTCATCATTGCCTAGAAGTTATATTTCCGTCTTTGCAACTGTGGAGGCCTCAAAATCGACGGATATTTTTCATCGGCCGTGTAGTATCGTGTTCAAATCAGTAAAATTAAAATTGAAACGATGAAACAATGCGCGGATGCGCATAGCGATAGCGATAGCGAAAAACGAGAGCGAGAAAAAAAAAAGCGGTTTCCAAAAATGACGCGGTGTCTAGTTTAAAGCGAAAAAATGATAAAAATAGTAAACATAATCTGAAACGGGAGCAAACGAAACAGAAAATAATGCCCGAACAGACGCGGTATTTATTCAAAACAAGATAAAACAATGATGTCCGTCGCAAGAAATTTAAAACAATAAACTTAATAAAACAATAAGATATCCGTTGCACGGATGTTTAAAACGATTAAACTAAACAACAAAGAGAAGCGAAACGAAAAAAAAAGCGCGATATTAATAAAACAAGAAAAAAGTGCCAAAGAAACGAGCGAAAGAGCAATTTAAAGTATCCGACCCGAGTTCGAAATTCGGAAATATCCAAGTCGGGTCGACCCGACCCGAATCGGTGACCCGACCCGAATCGGTGATCCAAACTCGAATCGATTTCAACACCAAATTCGATAACCAATAACAAGAACATGAAATGCAAGAATTACGAAAATGTTCAAATCGGGTCGACCCGACCCGGATCGTGATCCAAACTCGAATCGATTTCAACACCAAATTCAAATAATTTCATCAATTTCGTATAACCAATGATAACAACAAAGAACAATGCAAGAAATTTGGAAATTCAAATCGGGTCGACACGACCCGGGTCGATAAACCCGACCCGAATTAGAGATTCAAACCAACATCAAATAATTCAATCAATTCCGGACAACCAACATACATGAATATGAAAAATGCAAGGATTCTGAAAATGTTACCCAAATCGGGTCGACCCGACCCGACCCGGATTAGTGATTCAAACCAACATCAAATGATTCAATCAATTCCAGATAACCAACATACATGAATATGAAAAATGCAAGGATTCTGAAAAAGTTACCCGAATCGGGTCGACCCGACCCGACCCGGATTAGTGATTCAAACCAACATCAAATGATTCAATCAATTCCAGATAACCAACATACATGAATATGAAAAATGCAAGGATTCTGAAAATGTTACCCGAATCGGGTCGACCCGACCCGACCCGGATTAGTGACCCGACCCGAATTAGAGATGAAAATCAGAGAATCAAAATGGGAGAACAAACCTTTTCGGTCTTGATTCTTGAACAACAAAGAAGGGAAATGCTTTAAAATCAAGAACACAACAAATATTTATGTATATATGGAATAATCTTCCGAAAAATCCTCCAAAAATCTATTTTTCTCTCCCCCCGCAAAATGAAGAATAATCATGGGGTATTTATAGGTGGATTCCCCCCCAAGAATCGAGTTTGAAATTCGAATTAAAGGTAAAGATTTCTGAATTTGGGAAGCGGATTTTAGGGGGTATGGGCGTGGGTCGAAGTGACGGGAGTTGGTGGTGGCAGGGGGTTGGTGTTGGCAGGGCGAGGTGACCGGCGACGTGGGGTCGCCGGTATGGGGGATGTGGGGTCGACGGGTTATGGGTTTTAGGTTTTGGGTTTTTGATTTTTTGGGATTTTTATTTGTTTGGGGGGGGGATTAAAGAGGGGGAATGGGTTTGGGCTGGGGCGACGGGTCAGGTGAGTGGGCCTGGGCCGACGGGTATTGGGTATATTAAAAGGGGGAGAGGTTTGGGCCGACGGGTCGGCCGATTGGGCCTGGGGCGATTTGGGTTGGTGGGAATTTAATTGGGGAGTTGGGCTGGTGGGAATTTAATTTGGGGATTGAGCTTGGACGGAAAAAATGGGTTTTAATTTAGGTTGGGTAGAAAATGTATTGGGTTAGGAATTGAAAAATATAAAAGGGGTTTAATATTAAAACATATTTATATATATATATATATATATATATATATATTTTTTTTTTTGTAAAAGATGTGAATTATTTAAAATAGCGTAACGATGTGATAATAATAAAAATATAATATTTGCGAAATGTTTAATGCTTAATAATAAAAAAATGCGATGCAATGTTGCGAGAATAAAATAACATAGAATTTCGGATAAAACTATGATTATGATAAAGATGCAAATGATAGTAAAAAATGCGAATAATAATAATAATACGAAGATACACACATATATGCCTATATTTTAAAATTATTTTAAAAGTGTCAAAATATTAAAAATTGCGAATAAAATCATAAAAGATGAGACAAAATTGGGTGTCAACAGTGGTAACCCAACCATACTGATTGGAGATCCCAAGAATTTGGTTCAATGGGAAAACTAAGCTGCAAAAGGTTCAGTTGAGCGCTTCGGTGGAAGCAAGAAGCACTTCGGATGATGATTTATGTACGGAAATATGAATCCAAAGCTGTTCCCGCGATAGACATTAAAGTGCTACCTGCATGGTGGGTAAAGGTTAAACTTCCAAACCTTTAAACGATCCTCAAACAGTTGAGGTTAAGGTTGGGGAAACTTTTAATGATTCCTAACACTTGTGAAGTGGGGTATAGCAGGATACCTCGTAGGAGATCACCTATTTAAGTACGAGGAAGGCCGCCTCAAATGAACGCACTTAAGAATCCAAGTGTGTCCACGGCCACAACGGACAAAACCATAAGAGTGAAAACGAATAAGGAGAGTTATTATGTTGGCATCATTGTCTTGGCTTACACTAAATACTGACGGTTCAAGACATCACATTCACCGCGCAAGAAGTAAGTCCGGTGGTATTCAACTAGGGAAGGTTCAAAGCCGAAGCTACCTCTTCTGATGCAATATATTTTCGCTGAAAGATTGCTGAAAGTAGGTACCTTGTGTGTGCGCCATAATCTCTCTTTCATAGAGGGGATTGTTGGAAATTTGCCTTTGGCGGAGAGGTGAGTCCACTCATATTTAATGAATTAAACACTGGTGTTCCGCATGTTTGAGGCTTTGTCTCTTCACACATGCATAATCTACTAAGTGAGTAGATGACCGTAGGGCCAAGAATCGTCAAATTTCATTGAGAAATGAAAGAGATATTAGTGCACGAAGTAAGGTGTTTGAGGCATGAAAATATGGTGTGGGACAAATCTACCACATCGGTGGGAAAAGGAAGAATTGCTCTCTTTATAATTCTCTAAAGTGGTAAAGGGTTTGGGACCCAAGGGGTATCACATGTGTTTAAAGGAGGGAGGACCTAGATGTGCTTGGGTTCGAGGCTAAGCCCACACGCGCGCCGCCGCCGCCTGCCCATCACGTCCGGTCAGGGCTCGAGCTCGGGTCACGGGCTGTGGGCTGTGGGGACTTTCTTATATTATCTTTTTGGACCCCAAATTGCTTAATATTTATAGTTTGGTCCCTGAAATGTTTACATTTTGGTCCTGGAAGTTTCAGATAAAACAAAAACAATGAATTTGACCACAGAAACATTGACTCTGAAGTTAGAAAGTCAACAGTTGGAAAACCAACAGTCTGAGAATGGAAGTCATATTCAAACAAAGTCTCGATATGATAGATATGGGTATCACAGACGACATCTTAGGAATTTGATTTCTAAGACATCTAACGGACTGGTCTAACTCTAAACTCAGTTGTGAGATAGTTGACAGTCTCGTTAAAGCCACCAATGGATATAAATCATATAACTGATTGAACTCATGGTGCACCCATAGACAAGGAGCGATATGCACAGGTCACGTGCAGTTCAATGTATTGTACACACTACAACCGACCTGGTATCGGCCTACAAACAGATCAGTTGAACTAAGGTTCACTGATGATCTTAATAAATGATCAATGGAAGGCGTTAAGTCGGATATGACGATAGCTGAATTATTCGCTTATCTACGGATTATAGTATTCTGGATGTCCAGAGGTTCTGGGAGAACACAGTGATGCAAACTGGACATTAGATTTGAAGAACACCAAAACCATAAGTAAATGTGTATGGTGGGTCTTGAAAAATCCTCTAAGCAAACTTGCATCGACCGATTCATGATGGAATCGGAATTTATCGCTTTATACAAAGCATGAAAGAAGTTGAGTAACTTCATGACTACTTAGAGGACGTCCCTTATTGGGAGAAACCCGTGCCTTCAGCAGTTATACACTGTGTCTAGCCGGTCGGCTTCAGGAAGGACACGGATGACAGAGTCTGGACATATCTGTCAGGATCTGTCGGAGACATAAGACTTTATGACAGTTGATCATCACGGGTGTCACTTCCTTGTTTACTAACTAAGGGACTACCCGGAGATCAAATGTTCTGCCTGTCTAGGGGAATGGGCTTAAAACACAAACAATACGAACCATTGCGGTGGTAACCCAACCATACTGATTGGAGATCCCAAGAATTTGGTTCAATGGGAAAACTAAGCTGCAAAAGGTTCAGTTGAGCGCTTCGGTGGAAGCAAGAAGCACTTCGGATGATGATTTATGTACGGAAATATGAATCCAAAGCTGTTCCCGCGATAGACATTAAAGTGCTACCTGCATGGTGGGTAAAGGTTAAACTTCCAAACCTTTAAACGATCCTCAAACAGTTGAGGTTAAGGTTGGGGAAACTTTTAATGATTCCTAACACTTGTGAAGTGGGGTATAGCAGGATACCTTGTAGGAGATCACCTATTTAAGTACGAGGAAGGCCGCCTCAAATGAACGCACTTAAGAATCCAAGTGTGTCCACGGCCACAACGGACAAAACCATAAGAGTGAAAACGAATAAGGAGAGTTATTATGTTGGCATCATTGTCTTGGCTTACACTAAACACTGACGGTTCAAGACATCACATTCACCGCGCAGTAAGTAAGTCCGGTGGTATTCAACTAGGGAAGGTTCAAAGCCGAAGCTACCTCTTCTGATGCAATATCTTTTCGCTGAAAGATTGCTGAAAGTAGGTACCTTGTGTGTGCGCCATAATCTCTCTTTCATAGAGGGGATTGTTGGAAATTTGCCTTTGGCGGAGAGGTGAGTCCACTCATATTTAATGAATTAAACACTGGTGTTCCGCATGTTTGAGGCTTTGTCTCTTCACACATGCATAATCTACTAAGTGAGTAGATGACCGTAGGGCCAAGAATCGTCAAATTTCATTGAGAAATGAAAGAGATATTAGTCCACGAAGTAAGGTGTTTGAGGCATGAAAATATGGTGTGGGACAAATCTACCACATCGGTGGGAAAAGGAAGAATTGCTCTCTTTATAATTCTCTAAAGTGGTAAAGGGTTTGGGACCCAAGGGGTATCACATGTGTTTAAAGGAGGGAGGACCTAGATGTGCTTGGGTTCGAGGCTACGCCCACACGCGCGCCGCCGCCGCCTGCCCATCACGTCCGGTCAGGGCTCGGGCTCGGGTCACGGGCTGTGGGCTGTGGGGACTTTCTTATATTATCTTTTTGGACCCCAAATTGCTTAATATTTACAGTTTGGTCCCTAGAGTTTCTGAAAAGTTGATTTTGGGAGTGACGGAAGGCAGAAACTTTCTGCCTACCGTTTGGACTATTTTTTGGAGCATTAACGAGCCATTACTTGGCTGTTAACTACTTCATAAACAACCCTCCTTCAATGACCATAATCAGCCCTCCTTCAAGGCCATGAACAGCCTCACTAATGGCATTAAACCTGCCATTAACAGTCATCTCTAATGCCATTAACAGCCTTGTTTGGCAGTTGAGGAGTCCCTCCTCCATGCTATATATTGATGCCTCATTTGGCTCAATAACGTGACAAAAAATTAGCACAAACAGTCACGAAAAAGATAGCAAAACAATGTTGAAAAACAGTGAGGAAAAACACACGTATACACAAGATATACACAACAGAGACACACTATATACACAGGACAAAATATAAGAGAAAGTCAGTCCAATAACGTTGGACGAAAACAAAAACTCTTCTTTCCTTTTCCATATCTTCAGCAAGTCTATTCATATTTGTTTCTTCGTCAGACTCAATCTATTTGCTTTGTAGCGTTGAGATTAAAGTGTTGTTTTATCTTGGGAGACTATTGTCCGCTAACGTAAAAGCATATATACGGGGCAATCTTGTCTTAAGGACAGAGTGCAATCACTTGACTCAACACACAACGTTGTAACCATCCAGATTTAGTTATTTCTTGATTTCAGGTTATCAAGATTCAAGAAACAACAAGCTTGAGGCAATTATCAACATTGGCCTATTAGTTTATCCTTTCGAACACTTGTAATATTTATTTACTTCCCGTATTGCTTTACTACAATAGCAACCAACAATAAAACCTAGACCAGAAGTACTTAGTTAACCTAATATATATACAAATTGTATAGGACAATGTATTGCAACTGCGTGTATAGGATAATATAATTTTATTTTTTCGAAAAAGTACTTCTTAAAGCTATTTATTTGAGGAAAGAAAATCTAAGATATGATTATTTTATCAAAAATAATCTTCTTAACTGATGATGAATATAATTTGGAAGAATGAAAGTAAGTTTATGGTGAAGAAAATATACACAAGGAAATTTCGATAGTTAGAAACTTTGGACGTGGTCGTGTGTGCACAACTCATTTTATTCGTCCTGAAAACAACCTCTTGCAAAAATGTGAGGTAATATTGCGTACAATAAACCCTTGTGGTCCGGCCATTCTCCGTACCCCGCGCATAGCGGGAGCTTAGTGCACCGGACTGTCATTTTTTAATTACCAGCTGGAAAGTTAGCATAAATGTATGAATAAATAATAAGAGGTAAAAGAGAAACTTGTCCAACAATTATTTGTGAAGCAAATTTGAAGATTCTTTAATGATGAAAAGGCCAAAAAAAAAAAAAAAAAAAAAAGAAGAAAATCGTATAGGTTGAGAGCTAAAATAGGATTCAAAAGTGGGAGTCATAGAATACAAAGTTGAATTACCAAAATAATCATAAAAATGAAACGGCTTTTTATTCTTTAAACTTAATTTAATTCCTATAATGGTGATTAATTTGAATAAAAAATAACACAAAATAATAGATACTTACTTCAGATACAAGAAAGTAGATGCATTATATTAGGACCAACTTAATATTTGGTCATGCTTAGAGTTCCAAAATTAACACTGTAGATAATGCAATGTTTATATATGTAAATGAGCATTTCTTTTGTTTTTTATTTAAAATTAAGGTTTAAACTGTAAACTCTTAATTAATTTCCAAGTTATTCCATCAACTTTTATATATAATTGGAATATGAATATCAAGCTCTAAAGTCAATTTAGTGTGTTTTCGTTCTATTTTGATTAATATTCAAACATCACACCATAGAGTTGTTAGCTCATAAAATTAATGGGGAGATAAAAAACCAGCAGAAACAAAATTATTCATGAAGCAAACGCACAACAATTTGAAAATAATAGTATACAATATATAGTAGTTATTCAATTTTAAAATAAAAATATTTTTTTAGTTCTCCTTCAAGAACTGTTTTTTTGTAGGCATGCATTATATTAGTGAAAATTATTTAAATATTCACCATATCTCATGTAATTATTAGTGATGTCTAATTATGGTAGAAATAAGATCTCTATCATATTAGGATTCCACATTGTACACACTATATATATATTTGTATTAATGAGAAACACTCCTCAAGGAGATTAATACAATTCTACATGGTATCAGAAGCCAACAATCCTTCCCAACCCAAAACCTAATTTTGGCCGCCCATTCCCCTCTTTTTCCGGCGCCGAACCGACCGTATACCGCCGATATACCTTTGATATAGGCTGATATACAACTGCCCAGCCCTCCAATTCTACTAAACAACCATGTATACCCCTGGTATACTGCTGATATACAGCCCTCCCTCCGTCCCTATCTCTCCAACAGGTCGTATACCCCTTGTATACAACCTATACACACCGATATACACTCTGTATACGACTGATATACCATCCCTGCCACTATATACTACCCATATACAACCTTTCTAAGCCATTATATGCCTTGTATACGGCTGTGTCTGCCTCATATACGCCTCGTATACATCCCAAACCCCCCTCTTATTGTTTTCTCTCTCCTACCCAATCTTCGGCAGCCACCATGGTCGGAAACTACCACAGATATAGCTGTGGACAAAGGTGTAGCGCTGGCAGCAGTGGGAGAGCTGGGAACTGGGCTTCCAGCTTGAGCCCAGTAGCCCCCATACAGAGCCCAACAGCTGTGGCCACCAGACATAGCCCAGAAGCTGCGACCTAAGTCCCACCAACAGTGCAACTCGACCAACTATTGGGCCAAGGCCATCCAGGTTCCCATCCGACGGCCCACATAAGCCAGGTCCAATTTCCTAGGGCCCACTTCTCTACTCCGGGCCTTCCCAAATCCAATTTGGGTAAGGCTTTCAGCACATTAACTCCTCGGAAGCCCGATAATGCGTGATATATGGATACAGGCGCCACGTCTCACCTCACTAACAATTCTGATAATCTTCCTCAAATGCGTAATTTAAATACTCCGCAATCTATGATGTTTGGAAACGGTCATAGCATTCTAATTAAAGGGTTTGGCCACACACTAACCCCACCACCGCTCCCCACTTCTCCATTAAAAATGTCCTATATGCCCCGAACATTATCAAGAACCTAATCGCCGTTAGAAAATTTTCCACCGATAATTCCGTTTTAATTAATTTTGACCCATTTGGGTTTTTTGTAATGAACCTCTGTACCGGGAAACTCCTTACGAGGTGCAATAGTGAGGGGGACCTCTATCATTTACTATCAACGTCCGTTGCCAGTGTCACCCCTCCCACATCTCTAGCTGCCCTCGTCACTCCTCCCACCGTTTTAACAACAATATATCCCTCAACGTAGCATAGTAGACTTGGTCATCCGAGTTCTCACATTTTTTATTCCCTTAGAAACTAAAATTTAATCCAATGTAATAAAGAAAACCTTTCACATAGTTGCTCCTCGTGTCATCTAGGGAAACACGTTAGACTACCATTTAAGCCTTATATGAGTATTGCTTTATCTCATTTTGATATTATTCATGCAGATTTATGGACTTCTCCCATAACTAGCAACTTAGGCCAGAAATATTATCTGGTATTCTTGGATGATTTCTCTCACTTCCTTTGGGTCTATCCCCTCAAACTCAAATCTCAAGTGTTCTCCAAATTCATTGAATTTCGTACACTGGTTAAAACACAATTTGAAAAAGACATAAAAATATTTCAATGTGATAATGGTTGTGAGTTCAATAACTCCTTATTTCATAAATTTTATGCGGCTAATGGCATGATCTTTCATTTCTCGTGCCCTCATACCTCCCCTCAAAATGGTAAAGCTGAAAGAATTCTCCGCAACATTAATAATATGATTCGTACCCTTCTTTTTCATGCATCTCTCCCCCTACTTTTTGGGTATATGCATTACAAATTGTAGACCACATTCTGAACATTTTACCTACCCATCCTATTCAAAATAGGACACTCACTAAAATTCTTTACCGTCGGACCCCTATCTATGATCATCTTAGAATTTTTGGTTGTCTGTGTTACCCTAATCTGACATCCACGCCCCCCACAAATTTGCACCCAGATCTACTCCGGCGCCTTCCTAGGCTTCCTATCGAACCACATGGGGTACTTGTGCTATGAACTATCCACCGACAAAATCATAATATCACGCCACGTCACCTTTGTCGAGTATGTTTTCCCGTTTGACAACATTCAACAATTCCGAGTCACTGATTACAAATTTCTTGATAATTTGGACACATCACCACTTGTCCACCAAGCTCTCCGTCATGCTACCACTGTTTCAGCAACAGTTAGCACTTTTTCACCACCACCTCCCGCCACTACCACTACCGGCAGTCTGTCAGGCAACCCTCCAGCCTGTACCGCCACTATTACCCCCACATCCCCGTCTCTGCCACCTACTGCTGCAACTTCCGGCAGCGTCTCATCTTCCTTGTTACCATCTCCAACCACGTCTCTGACATCGGTGACTGCCACCACTACCACCAGCTATCGACGTATCATCACCCCATCATGATCGGTCACTGTCTTATCCACCCTCCGGCCACCGACACCAACTTCTCAAGTGTCACCGCCACCCTGTGCTGCCATTCCAACCAACCCGATTGTACCCATCACCAACACCACCACTGCTCCAGTAAATCGACTCAACTTCAGTACCTTCACATAGAACCCATCGACCAACACCATTCACCGTCCCCCGTTCCGTCAGGTCGTAGCCCAAACCTATCTGATCGGACCACATCCCCAACCCCAATCAACCAGATTCGACAACCCATCACCACCGACTCTACCCCGTACTCCATCGACAATACCCAACCCCCATTCGACACAACTACTACTACCGGTACCCCTGACCCGACATCATCCCTACATAACAGAACCACCACTGCCCCCACACACCATATGGAAACCCGTGCCCAACATAGGATTTTCAAATCCAAAGTCCAGTTTAACTTATCCACACAAACCGTATCCCTAATTCCCAAAAGCCTTAAATTATCCAAACTAGACCTTAATTGGAATGCAGCTATACATGAGGAATTTAATACTTTAACGAAACAACATACTTGGGGTTTGGTACCTAGAATGGAGGGGGTGAATGTGATCCGTTGCATGTGGATTTTTCATCATAAATACAGAGACAATGGTGATCTAGAGAGATATAAGGCAAGACTTGTGGCTAATGGCACAAATCGGCAGGAGCGTATTGATTGCGGTGAGACGTTTAGTCCAATTGTTAAACCGACTACTATTCGCATAGTCCTGAGTATTGCTATGGGTAAGCATTGACCGATTCAACAACTTGATGTGAAGAATGCATTTCTACATGGGGATTTGAAAGAAACTATCTACATGCACCAACCGCCTAGTATTGTTCATCCAGCAACCCTTTAGTATGTATGTCGTCTCCATAAATCACTTTATTATTTGAAACATGCCCTTAGAGCGTGGTATGATCGCTTTGCACAGTACATCATGAGGATTGAGTTTGTATGCAGCAAGTGTGATAACTCTCTATTTATTTTTCATAGAGGTAGTAGCATTTCTTATTTGTTGTTATATGTGGATGACATCGTGCTTACTGCCTCCTCGGATTTGTTGAAAAATGAGATCATTGCATTGCTTAAAACTGAATTTGCTATGTCTGACTTGGGGAAGTTGAGTTACTTTTTGGGAATATCGTGACCAGATCTGCAGATACTATGTTTTCATGTTAGAACAAGTATGCAGATGAGATAGTTTACAAGGCTAAAATGGAACAAGTATCGTGACCATTTGATTATGGATTGCATCTATACACCTCGGCACCGACCAGGTTGCTATCATATACGGATGCTGATTGGGCAGGCTGTCCGGACACACGACGCTCTACCTCCGGCTATTGTGTGTTCTTAGGGGATAATCTCATTTCTTGATCTGCCAAGAGACAAGCCACATTATCCCGTTCGAGTGCAGAAGCAGAGTATAGAGGCGTTGCAAATGTTGTTGTTGAGATCTGTTGTCTCCACAACCTTCTTTTGGAGCTTCAGTGTCCCTTACGAAAGGCGTATTTGGTTTACTGTGATAACATATTCGCCATATATTTATCTCATAATCCGGTTCAGCATCAGCGAATCAAGTACATAGAGATGGATATACACTTTGTTCGTGAGAAGGTTGCTCTCGGTCATGTTAAGGTGTTGCATGTGTCTTCTTCGTATCAGTATGCGAATATATTCACGAAAGGTCTCCTCCCGCTCCGACTGAGGGGGTGTATTAGTGAATATTATTTAAACACTATAGCTCATATAATTATTAGTGATGCATAATATTTGTAGAAATAGGATCTCTATTGTATTAGGATTCCACATTATACACACTATATATATATATATATACATACATATTAATGAGAAACACTCCTCAAGGGAGATTAATACAATTCTACACATTATATTATATGTCAATACCTCATAAATTTAAATTAACATAATTATATATCATGTGACTAACTATTTGATTGATCTTTGAAGGTTCAAACAATATTAGACTACGTCGAGTTTAAATTACTAATCACTACCCAATCATATCTTTTGCATAGACTTGTAATTTATTTTTCAGTTTTTATTTTGTTACTTGAAAATATGTTTATTTAATATTTATTTTGTCCCAATTTATGTGATACTTTTTATTTTTTGAGATTCAAACTATGTAAACTTTGACCAATATTTTGTATCAACATATTGACACGAGAGAAAATGCAACTTATAGTACTTTTCGTATAGGTTTTGAATATCTAAATTTTAATTTTAAAATTTTAAGTTGATCTAATCTAATTTAGCTTCAAATATTGGCCAATTGACTCTTAAAAAACTAAAGGTATCCTATAAATTGGGAGTTGGGACGAAAAGAGTAATTTTACATGGTTATTCAAATTTCATACCAAATGAATTGAGATATCAACTAGTAATTAGTACTAGTATAAATGAAACTCCATTTGTTTCAATTTATGTGATATAATTTGATTTGGCACGGAGTTAAAAAAAATAAAGGAAGATTTTTGAATTTTGTGATCTAAAAAAAGTCAAATATATTTATGTGGTTACAGATTATCTCGTAAGCATGAAAGGTAAAAGCTAAAGTTAAAATTAAATAATTTTAAAATAAGAAAATGTATCATTCTTTTTTTAACGGACTAAAAAAAAAAGTGTATCACGTAAATTGGGACAAAATAAGTAATAAGTTAATAACACTCTATTTTTGGTTAAATATGTCGCGTTGCATGATTGTAGCAATACCGACCTTAATTTCAGTTGGTAGAGCGGAAGACTGTAGTAGTACTGCTGAAATCTTTAGGTTGCTGGTTCAAATTTGGCAGGTCGGATTTCTTTTGCTTTTTTCATATTAATATATTTTCTTTTGCTTTTATATTTGCTTTTTTCATATTAATATATTATCATCAGATAAGCTTCTCATTGCTATTTTCAGAAGAAAAAGACATCAATTTAATAAGGAGGCAATTTTAAGATTGAAAATAAGTTAGGGCAAATGGGATCCAACAGATGAAAGGAGGATATTCTTGAGTCATTTCAAGTACGCTAAGGATATCTTTGATTTAATTAGGTGGAAGGAAGGGCAAATTGATCAAATAGATGGAAGGAGTACATTTTTAAGTCAATTTTACTAAGTTAAGAGCATTTTTTTTACCTTTGTCGATAAAAAATTACTGTATGTGCTGGACTCATGTGGGATATATATTTAGTTTATGGTTTTATAAGTAGGTACTTATGCAGCATGCGTATCTGACACAAACATTTTCATCCACTCTTTCAAGTTTTTATGCTGCTGTTGTAACATGTATCATAGAACTAAAGATGTTAATTATAATCAAGTTTACTACAACAAATTAAAAAGTCATAATGAAACGAAAGTTAGTTCTGTTGATGCTTTTTAGAAACCTGCTTGATGGGTCCACACCCATTAATTAAATGTAAAAGAAAAAAAGGAACAAGTTGCCATAACATGTTATGACCAAAACTTGTTTTGGTAACAAGTTGCAAAGGATGCAAATTACTCCAGCAAGTTGCAACCTTTGATTGACTGAAATAATGGCCACTCTTCCTATAAATAGAAGCCTCGTCTTCTCATTTTGTACACCGACATAAAGAGGAAAAAGTGAGGGAGTTTCATAGATAAGAATAGTCTGTGAGGAAAAGAGAGTGTGAGCAATATTGTAGTGAAGTGGATAAATTAAAAGAGAGTTATTTCTTTTGAGTGTGTAGTGATCTTCAGAGTATTGTACTCAGGACTACCAGTGTAAAATTCCTCATTATAGTGGATTACTTTGCTCCTCTCGGGTCCATAGTTTTCTCCCTTATTCAGGAGGGTTTTCACGTAAAAATCTTGGTGTCATTATTGCTCTTTTGTTGATTACCGTATCACGGTGCTACGTTATTATTCCGCAGTTATTACCATAAATATTATTTATGTGGCAGGTTTATCCCTAACAACTGGTATCAGAGCACAAGTTTTGTTCATTCACAGAAATACCATTCACGGTCGATAGTACTATACTCGACGAAAAATGTCTGGAGTAAAGTACGAGGTATCAAAGTTCAATGGTGATAGCAGTTTTTCAACATAGAAAAGAAGGATGAGGGATCTCCTCATCCAACAAGAGTTGCACAAGGCACTAGACGACAAATCTAAAAAGTCCGAATCTATATGGATGAAAAGGCAGCTAATGCAATCAGGTTACTTAAAAAATGATGCGGTCAACAACATCATCGATGAAAATAGCGCATGTGAAATTTGGACAAAGTTAGAAAATCATGTCCAAGACATTTACAAATAAATTGTACCTAAACAAGAAATTATACGCCATACATATGGGTGAAGGTAGGAATTTGTTGTCACACTTAAATATGCTTAATAGACTAATTATGCAGCTAGCAAACCTCAGAGTAAAGATCGAGGAGAAAGATAAAGACATCGTGCTCCTGAAATTGTTGCCATATTCTCATGATAATTTGGCAACAACCATCTTGCATAGTAAGAACTCTATTAAGATGAAGGATGTTACATAAGCTCTTCTACTCAATGAGAAGATGAGAAAGAGGCCTGAAAATCACGGACAAGCTCTCATCACAGAAAGTAGAGGAAGGAGTTCCAAAGGAGTTCGAGCAATTATGGTAGATTCGAAGCTCGTGGGAAGTCCAAAAACCGATTCAAATCAAAAGTCAGAAATTGCTATAATTGTGATCGACCAGGTCACTTCAAAAGAGATTGTCCAAAGCTAAAAAGGGGCAAAAGTGAAAGCAGTGGCTAGAAGAACGACGACAATACAACTGACACAGTGCAAAATAATGATAATGTTGTTCTCTTCATAAACGAGAAAGAGGAATGCATGCACTTGGCAGGTGTAAAGTCGAAATGACTGGTTGACACAACAACATCTTACCATGCCACACTGGTAAATGATCTTTTCTGCAGATATGTAGTAGGTGATTTTGGCACTGTGAAAATGGGTAACACAAGCTACTCAATTATTGCGGGGATCGGAAAAATTTATATCAAGACACATGTCGGATGCACATTGATTCTGAAGGACATGCGCCATGTACCTGATTTGAGGTTGAACTTGATTTCGGGGATCGCTTTGGATCGAGATGGATATGAAAACTATTTTGCACATCAAAATTAGAGATTCACCAAGGGATAGTTGGTGATTGCAAAGGGAGTTGCTAATGGTACGTTGTACAGGACAAATGCAGAAATATGTCGAGGTGAATCGAACACGGCTCAAAATGATATTTCTACTGATTTATGACATAAAAGAATGGGTCATATGAGCGAGAAATAATTACATATTCTTGCCAAGAAATCACTCATATCTTTTGCCAAAGGTACAACGGTAAAATCATGTGACTACTTCTTATTTGGTAAGCAACATGGAGTTTCATTTCAGACATCGTCTGAAAGAAAATTGAATATACTTGATTTGGTATATTATGATGTTTGTGGTCCAATAAAGGTAGAATCGATGGGCGATAACAAATACTTTATTACTTTTATTGATGATGCTTCACGAAAATTGTGGGTTTATATCTTGAAAACCAAAGATCAAGTGTTTCAAGTTTTTGACAAGTTTCATGCTCTGGTGAAAAGGGAGACGGGTCGAAAGCTAAAGCGTTTTCGAAGTGATAATGGAAGTGAGTACACTTCAAGGGAATTTGAAGATTAATTTTCAAGTCATGGGATCAGACATGAAAAGACAGTTCCTGGAACCCACAACATAATGGGATAGCTGAGAAGATGAATCACACTATTGTTTAGAAGGTGAGAAACATGCTCAGAATGGCTAAACTACCTAATTCATTCTGGGTGGTGAAGCAGTTCAGACAACTTGTTACCTGATCAATAGGAGTCCATCAGTTCCATTGGAGTTTGTCATCCCAGAGAGAGTTTAGACCAACAAGGAAGTGTCCTACTCGCATTTGAAAGTGTTCGGTTGTAGAGATTTTGCACATGTACCGAAGGAGTAGAGAACAAAACTGGATGATAAATTGGTTCTATTCACCGGTTATGAAGATGAACAGTTAGAGTACAGATTATGGTATCTTATAAAGAAAAAAGTCATCAGAAGCAGAGATATAGTCTTTTGAGAAAGTGAAGTTGGAACTCCTGATGATCTATCAGAGAAGGACAAGAAAAATAATGGTACAATCTCTAACCTCGTTACCATTCTTTCTATTTCTAATCATCTCACAAGTGCAGAAAGTACAACCAATGAGGTTTCTGAGTAGGGGGAGCAACTTGATGAGGTTGTTGAGTAGGGAGAGCAAGTGGAGTACCCTACTCAGAAAGAAGAACAATCTCAACCTCTGAGGAGACCAAAAAGGCAAAGGGTAGAGTCATCCAAGTACCCTTCCTTGGAGTATGTCCTCATCAGTGATGAGGGGCAACCAGAAAGTCTTAAGAAGGTGATGTCCCATCCAGAAAAGAGCCAGTGGATGAAAAGCATGCAAGAAGAGATGGAATCTCTACAGAAAAATGGCACGTACAAGCTAGTTGAACTTTTAAAGGGTAAAAGACCACTCAAATGCAAGTGGGTCTTTAAACTCAAAATAGATGGAAATGGCAAGCTGGTCAGATAAAAAGCTCGATTGATGGTCAAAGGCTTCGAACAGAAGAAAGGTATTGATTTGACAAAATTTTCTCACATGTTGTAAAAATGACTTCTATTCGAACTATTTCGAGCTTAGCAGCTAGCCTAGACCTTGAAGTGGAGCAGTTGGACGTGAAAACTGCCTTTCTTTAGAGATATTTGGAAGAAGAGATCTATATGGAGTAGCCAGAAGGATTTGAAGTATCATGAAAGAAATACATGGTATGAAAATTGAATAAGAGTCTTTATGGGTTGAAGCAGGCACCAAGGCAGTGGTACAAGAAGTTTGACTCATTCATGAAAAGTGAAACTTACACAGACATATTCTGATCCACATATACCTCTTTCTGTACTTTCTCTTGACCCGAGGGTCTTTCGGAAATAACTTTCATAACTTGGTAGGGGTAAGGTCTGCGTACACTCTACCCTCCCCAGACCCCATGTTGTGGGATTTCACTAAGTATGCTGTTGTTGTTGTTTTTATTGTGTATACTTCAAAAGATTTTATAACAACTTTATTATTTTGTTGTTGTATGTGCATGACATGTAAATTGTACGCCAAGACAATGAACTGATTTCCAAGTTGAAGGGAGACTTGTTCAAGTCATTTGATATGAAGTACTTTGGCACAACACAACAAATTTTGGGAATGATGATTGTTCGAGAACGAACAAGCATAAAGTTGTGGCTATCTCAGGAGAAGTACATTGAACGTGTACAGTAATTAAATGTGTCACACTCCAATCTTGGTGGGGTGGATGGACACCTAGTGCCACCTCTATACGAGTAGTATACTCCCCAATACGAATAACTTACTACATTCAATTACCTACAACCAGAAGAGCCCAAACAAGTATATATATACATGGGCGTGCAAGGCCTCAACTGTATAACCCAACATCACATAACACTACTGACCATATGTGTTCATCTGGCTACAAAAGCCTCTAAGAGTGTTTGATAAAACAATTGGTCGGGACAGGGCCCCAACCTACCCAACTAGCACATACAACATATACTAAGTGACTCGACTCAGCTACTCTAGGAGGAAGTGGAGCTAACTAAAACTCTGATGATCAACTGGAGAATCTACCCACAAATCTGCCACTTGCGAACCTGGACCTGTAGCATGACATGCAGCGCTCCCGGCAAAATGGATGTCAGTACGAATAATGCACCGAGTATATAAGGCGGGTAAAACAAATGATAAGCATTGGAACTTATAGTAACAACAAGTATAAGAGGACTGTCACTTACCTGTAGGTGACACTCTACTAGAAACCTTATCAAATATACTAGTGAACGTATCATAACAGGCCTAAGTGTTATCTACTTATTTAGTTGATCTATGTCTAGCAAATATGTTCTGCTTAAGGTGACAAATAGGTCCTTTAGACCTTCAAATAGGCCTCGGTGGCCGTCAAATAGCCTCGATGGCTAGCAAATAAGCCCGAAGTCTAGCAAATAAGCTCAAGCTGGAAAATTGGCTGCGAGGGCCAACAAATCGTATCACATAACTCAACTAAGTTCTTTATACATTAACTCGTTCAACTACGGTTCCCCTTCTAAGGTGACACAACCTGTTATCCATAATTACTTTGGAGAAATGTAATTAAATACTCACTTATTCTCGGAGTTTAACCAAATACACAAGCTTCCAACTGGAGAAGTAACAACTACTAAGGCAACCAACGTTGACAACTACACAAGTGCATAGATCTTCAACTAGGGAAGTCGAGAAACTAGTGCAACTGACATGAGTCAACTATACAACTAGCAAATACGCAAGTCGGCGCCTACTATACCCGACCTTTGAGGACTTTCATTTCAGGAAAATAACTAATAACTCCAACTATTGTATACATGCATATCAAGTGGCACAACCTCTAATGAAAGTTTACTAAACTGGAATGGGTCCAATTCAACACGTCAAACTATCAACCATTATCTAGATTTGATTCTTACCGACAATTACCTTTCAATTATGCAACTAAGAACTCATTTACCTTCTAAGTTCAACCAAATACACGAACATCTAACTAGAGGGGTAGAAACTACTCTGCCATCACTGTAGACAACTATATGAAGGCATATGTATTTTACTGGGATACACGTGTAACAGACGAGGGCAACTATCAACTAGCATTTAGATTGGATTCTATTGGGCTCTCAACTCTCATCACTGCCAACAACTATTGCTTACTATTGATATTTTAAGACACAAATAAAATCATTACTTACAAGTCTCTTTACCTACTCTTTGCTAAGAATATTTTATAGCGCGCATAATTAACTATAATTGACGCTACAACAACTAACTTGCCCCTCGAATCTCCAGCCAAATACCTAGGTGTACAATTAGGGCGATCTTTCTAATAATGCAACTAACATAACAGCTATGCAACGAACAAGTATAAAACCCGATTCTTATTTTAAGGAAAACACTAACGATTCCAAATGTCTTATGGTCACCTCGTATGCGATGACGTCTAGTATAGATCTATTGGTTTAGAGTAGATTCCGCTCTATGACACACCTACCAATGAGCTGAGTCATCTACTTCAACTATAAGTATACACTTGCACAATGGATCAAATAGAAAGATTATTGAACTTAAGAACAACTCGCATTCTTAATCCAACTATATACCATACAACCGATAGTAAAACTAACTTAAATTAAAAGAGTAGAATACCTATGACAATTACGCTTCCTAACTCTTCTAGACAAATACATTTTCTATTGAGTCATGCCAATTGAAAGAAGGGATAACTATTACATACCTTGTCCTTGATGCTACAATCACCTTACAAGTCCTCGCACTCCTTACAGATAGTTATATATATCAAATAAAAGGGTCGATATCAATATCGAATCCATATTCCATAATGAAACTTCATTTATGTATCTTATCGACAATCCTAATACAAAGGATTCTTAAATTTCTTAACAAAGATACTTATGTAGTTTGATCCCCCGATTCTCTGAAACAACCCTTCTTGGTTTCACAATACCAATAATCGATTTATTTATCAATATCAATTCATAATCCAAGTAAAACAGCCCACAATTCATATTCCCATGATTTCCCATATCTATGAGGTTCGATTACAAAAAAATCCTTTCATAACGTACCCCGAATCATCGATTAATCATGCACCATTGTAATCAACAATTGCTACTTCCATGTATTTTCAATATGCTATATTTCAATGTTATCAAAAGCGAGAAAAAAAAACACAAATGTTTGTTAAGGCTTTAACAAAATTTTGTTGATTAGGAGGAGGTAAAGGATTGTAGCTGTCAATATTCTTTTCCATTATTGTCTATAATATATTTATTGGACTAAATCAACCATTATCTATGAAAGTATATTTATGTCCTAGAGAGAATCTGTATTAGAACAAATGTACTTTATACACATTCGTATTATTATTAAGGGAGATTAATATTTTGGCATTTGCAATTATTGAATTATTAATTGATTGTTTGTAATATTCTATAATATGCATCCCTGGAGGTTACGCTATTATTAATAGTGAGAGATATTAGTATTATAACGTAACTCTTAAATAACCTCGAATAATGATCATCGAGAATATGATATCGATGCTATGTGATAAGTCGACATGTGGTCTGCATCACATCTTTAGAGGATGTAGTATGTCTCACTTGCTATGAGTAATGGCTACTCGTGATGGACACATAGATACTTTGGAAGTATTGGTATACCCTGCTGATATACTGTTTGTTATACTTGTCTAAAGTATGATCAACGTATGGGAGATAGAAGTCCTTAAACTTGAGGTCAATATGCGCCTTGTCTGCAAAGTAATGTACTTTGATCCCGTCCTAAGCTCAAATGCCTTATAGGTTGAGATACGGCTTGTATTGGGTACATTACGATGTGGATTAAAGGTGGTAGTTGAGCCAAGATTAGGATTCATTCCTCGAATGTATATTTGAGAGAACACTGGAATTCTCAGTGATATTAAGTTGACTAAGTCGTTGGCCAACGCAATAGACATATTTAGAATATGGTCTAATTGTCAACTAATATAGATGAGATACAATGATTAAGCCATCTGGATAGACACTTGACAAATCCTAAGCTTGATCGAGTGTGTCGTGAATGAAAGGAGTTTATCTTACCACATAAAGGTTAAGTTTACTTGATTCACGTAAACGTACTTTACATATTGAGTTCGTCTTGCGGCGCCGTCTAGGAGTTCCGTGTAGACCTTAATTTGATTAATGTCGATCTGAGAAGGTCTATAGGGTCACACTATGTTGATTGTCCATTTCGATTTAAGGATGTATTGAGAGAGTAATTAAAATGTTCAATTTACAATCGAGACTTTTAAATGAATAATAATTATTTTAATTAAGTCAAAATTAGATTTTGGATTTAATTAAGAATGTGCAGGAAATAAATCGAGACAGGGCAGAAATTCATCGAGCGCCGCGGCGCCCATACCCTAGGGCCGCAGCGCCTCTGCCTCGAATTTTGGGCCAGGCCCAAGATCAAACCCTAATCTAGTTTTGACCTACTTTTGAACTATAAATAGTGGCATTCTTTTCATTATTCATACACCAATTTCAGATTATCATTCTAAGCCTTAGAGACATAGAATTAAACTCTCTCGAACCTCTGCCGGATTTTCTAGCTTTCCGAAAGAGAAATACATTGAAGCTTGAAGCTTGCAATCGGAAGGGCAACCACGTGTGCACCTTATAGTAGATAAAGACTCCAGATATTCTAACCTATAAGTTTATGCTTTATGTTACAGGTTTGATTGTTGTATAACCATACCAGAAATGTTGTTGGGGTAAGTAAGAAATAAATTTTTAAACTTTCGTTGTGCCTTACTTATAAGCTTTGAACCCAACAAAATCCTACAGTGGTATCAGAGCTCAGGTTGGTTCAATGGTTATTTAACAATTGAATAAAGTTATAATATGGGTTAAACATAAAATTGGATTAAAACGAAGTTTCTTGAAATCCTACATGTCTTGAACAAATGTTGACCTTTTGATATCAACCTAAATTATCTCCTACGCTAACTCGAGGAAGTTTTTCCTCTCTAACTCGAACTAAGCCAAAGTGCGTTGTCCGGCTCATTGCACGGTGCACGGCTAAGAACGAGTAAGAACAGACGGTGGTCGATATGGGCGTTATTGATAATGGTGAGTGATGATAAAGGACCTGTGAATTGATCCCTAAATTGGGTTAGGGGTTGAACGATTTTGAAAATCAATACAGAAACGTTTGTCAGGACATCAGCGCTACGGCCTTATGGTAAGGCGTCGCGACTTTTGCTAGGGTTTCAGGGAGGCGCTGCGGTGATAATGCTTCGTTTCAAAACTTGGACTCACTGGACTATAGGCATCACGGCTCCATGGTGGAGCGTCGCGACGCTAATGCATTTTTCAGAAGCAGAAATGTTTCTGCCTCTGCAGCGCCGCGGCTCCATAGTGAAGCGTCGCGACTCTAATGCAATTGCAGAAGCAGAAATGTTTTTGCCCTTGCAGCGCCGCGACTCCATGGTGGAGCGCCGCGACGCTAATTCATTTTGCAGAAGCCAAAATGCTTCTGCCTCAGTGGCGTCGCGGCCCTAATGATTAGCGTCGCGGCCCCACCTGTCCAGAAACAAAAAAATAATAATTCAGAGTTCAGAATGTTTATCCCAAGATTCTTATTATACGGTATATTATTTGATAAGTATATTGTTTATGTGCTAAATGTCAAAATGGTTGTCATTTACATTTCTAAAATAGTGTCCGCTATAAATGTCTGGGCATGCAGCACCCAGTGTTTGATTAAACCATCTTATATCATGCATATTGGGTTGACAGTTCCCAAACTATATGTGGCATTAGCTTTGCATGATAAGATGTCATATTGGATATGGCATAAAAGAGTTGATCTTGGTTAGAACCCTGAATTAAAATGTTCCCCAAAATTTTAAATACAAGTCTATATTAAAACGTGTCGTCCATTATATTGTTAGAGTGCAAAATCCTTTTCGGCGATACGAATATTTATGCCAAAGAATTTGCTCTAAGTCTACGAGGACCTAGACTCTTTCATTGATGTGTTTAAATGTAAAGGTAAATGATAAACTTTTGTGGGTATTTACACCAAAGTGTTTGCTCACAAAGGCAAAATTTGCTTAGATACATAAACGCAATTGTCTAATAGAGTTGACTTGCTTAAACAAATTTTGGCGCCAAAGTGTTGGACTAATCTAAGGACGCAAGATTAAATGTAATATTTGATCAACCAAGAGTTGCAAATAAGTTTTGCAAATTGGTTTAGAACCTACCAAGATGTGTTATTGAAGTTATCAGCCAAAGCAAACGCGGAGATATCATAAGCTTGGATCTTGGCCCATTATGACCTCAATTAAAATAAGTCTGTATTCTACCATGGGGTCGTAGAAGTATGTTAAAATAGTGGGAGCTAATTAAACAAAAGGCCTTGTTGATTAGCCTAAATGAATGTGTATAATAGGAAATAGATTTTGAGTTTGATTTCCAGTCTATCTAATTCTTTAGATTATAAAAGATGTAGAGCTTATCGTTGAAAATGTTGATTGAGATGAACAAACTTACTGGACCGAACTACCTTGACTGGCTAAGGAATTTGCGAATAGTGCTGAGACAAGAGAAAATAGAATACGTGTTGGACACGGTGTTCCCAACAATCCCTACGACAAACTCGGCTCAGTATGCCTCCTTTGATAAATATGCTTACCAGAAACACCTAGATGATGCCACTTCAGCGCAGTGCGTGATGTTGTCTTCCATGTCTATGGAACTTCAGAGACAACATGAGAACATGGGGCCCAATGAGATGCTTGAACACTTGAAGAGTCTCTATGACTCACAATCCAGACTATGGAATATGAGTTGCTAATAGAACTCTTTAAGTGTAAGCTCAATAAAGGGGGCCAGGTCTCGCAACATGTGTTGAAGATGATAGGGCTGATAGAGAGGCTTGTTTCAATTGGAACGAAGCTTGAAAAACATGTCGCTACCACCCTCATCCTGAACTCTCTCCTCGTTCTTTTGAAAACTTCATAGTGAATTTCAATATGAATGGAACGAAGGCGACTTTGCCGGAGCTACACAACATGCTCAAGACCTTTGAGTCCTTCACTTCCAAAGGCAAAGTTGTCCTCATGGTGAGCTCTTCTAGCCAACCCAAGCCGAAAGGCAAGGAATGGCACAAGAAGAAGGGCAAAACAATCGTTGCGCCCTCAGCTATGAAGACCAAGGGAGGTGTGAAGAAGAAGGTGAATTCGGCTAAGGATGAATGCCTCAACTGCCACAGAAAGGGGCATTGGAAAAAGGATGCACGGCACCAGGAGGAGGAAAAGAACCAGGTGCTCCTGCATTTGGTGGACAAGGTATGTACGTCATTGAAATAAATATGTCTATAAATAACTCTCATTCTTGGGTATTGGATACCCCTTGTGGCTCACACATTTGTACAAATGTGTAGGGGTTAACTGATAGCAGGAAGGTTGGACCAAGGGAGGTAGACCTACGCGTTGGAAACGGAGCACGAGTGGATGTTGAGCGCGTAGGGACTTATAGATTAAATTTAACTTCCGGCTATTGTTTAGTGTTGAATGATTGCTTTTATGTACCCTCGTTAACGAGGAATATCATTTTTGTCCCAGTTTTAGACATGAAGGGTTTTTCCTCGTATATTTATAATGGCAGTCAAGTACTGTCTTTTGATAATATTATATATGGAACTGCTCCTCTTGTGGATGGATTGTATACACTAAATTGTAGTCGAGAGATATTCAATGTACAAAATAAATGAGCCAAGATAAGTAATAGAAACTCTACCTACCTATGGCACTGCAGACTTGGTCATATCAACGAATCAAGGATAGCAAGATTGAGGAAGTTAGACTACCTCGAACCATTTGACTTGGAGTCTTATGGTAACTGCGAATCTTGCTTGAGAGGAAAGATGACCAATAAACCACTTTCTGGGAAAGGTGTGCAAGCCAATGAGGTGTTTGAGTTGGTCCATACTAATGTATGTGGGCCATTTTTTACTCAAGCTAAAGGAGGTTTCACATACTTCATCACTTTTACTGACAACTTCACAAGGTATGGATATGTGTATCTTATGAGACATAAATCCGAGGCTTCTGAGAAGTTCAAGGAGTACAAGTCGAAAGAAGAGAAGCAACTTGCAACAAGTATCAAGACCCTTCGATCGGATCGAGGAGGTGAATAGTTGAGCAAGGATTTTCTAGATTACTTAAAGCTACATGGAGTCCAGTCAGAATGGACACCTCCTGGAACACCACAGATGAATGGTGTTGCCAAAAGGAGAAACTGAACCTTATTGGATATGGTTTGATCCATGATGAGCTCCTCAGCTCTACCGATATACCTTTGGGGACATACAATACAAACTTCTATATATGTTCTGAACAGGGTTCCTTCCAAGTCAGTAGAAAAGATACCCTATGAGATATGGTGTGGCAAGAAGCCAGCTCTTAAATATATGAGACCCTGGGGGTGCCCTGCATATGTTAAGAAGATGCTCACTGACAAGTTGAAATCCAAAAGTGAGAAATGTTACTTCTTAGGGTATCCAAAGGAAACTAAGGGATACTACTCCTATTTTCCTGGAGAACATAAGGTCATTGTTTCCAGGAACGAAACTTTCCTTGAAGAAGAATATGTCTACAAGGAACATAGCTGCACAGAGATAGAACTTGAAGAAATTCAAGAACCACAAGATAACACAAAAGTTGAACCCTTATCGAATGACCTAAACAAGGATTTAGTGGGAGTATCTGGTGAAGATTGGGTACTTAGAGTACGTCTTTCAGCCAATGGGAGTGATGTGAGAGAAAGTGCAGAAATGCAAGACTCTCATACACAACCAATGGAAGATGATACAATAGTTGTACATCATTCCATTCAAGAAATACATGAAAATGACATTCCTGAAAGCTCTCAAGGTGATGGATTGTCCAACACACAAAGACATTCTCACAATCAGAATGCAACAAATACTGAGACGCAGAATACTCAACTCCATAGGACCACTAGGACTCATCGTTCTCCTGAAAGGCTTAATCTCCTTGTTGAAACACATAATGAGATAAATATTCCTGATGATGATGAACCTACAACCTACAACGACGCTATGTTAGACATTGATTCGCAGAGATGGAAAGAAGCCATGAAATTTGAGATGGACTCGATGTACATAAATCAAGTTTGGAACCTGGTTGATTTGCCAACAAGGGTTAAACCCATAGGATGCAAATGGGTCTTCAAGAAGAAGATTGATGCATATGGCAAGGTACAAACTTATAAAGCAATACTGGTGGCTAAATGTTATAATCAACGGCCTGGGTTCGATTATGATGAAACCTTTTCACCTGTTGCTAAGATTAAGTTCATTCAGATTTTGCTTGCAATAGCTGCATATTATGACTATGACATTTGGGAGATGGACGTCAAAACTGCTTTCTTCAATGGTAATCTAGTTGAGGAGGTGTATATGAAACAACTTGAGGGTTTTTCACTTGAGTCCAAACCAAATGTTGTATGCAAGCTACAAAAGTCCATTTATGGGCTTAAGCAAGCCTCAGAGAGTTGGAACATTTGCTTCGACAAGGCTATCAAGTCATTTGATTTCGTCAGAAGCAAAAAGGATCCATGTGTTTATAGTAAATGCAAGGATGGGAGTATTTCCTTCATTATCATAAATGTATATGACATATTAATAATGGGAGACAATAAGATTCTCCTACAGTCAGTCAAGGAGTGGTTGTCCAGTACCTTCATGATGAAGGATTTAGGTGAAGCTTGCTACATTCTGGGGATTTGGATCTATAGAGATAAACCAAACAGATTATTGGGGTTGTCACAGTCAGTCTACATAGACAAAGTGCTTAGACATTTTTCTATGGAAAATTCCAATAAAGGCGGTCTACCTATGGCACAAGGCATCAAGTTATCTAAGAAGGATATTCCTTCTAATACTATAGAACTTGAACGCATGAAAAGGATCTCATATGCTTCGGCTATAGGATCGATCATGTATGACATGACCTGTACTAGGCTAGATGTGGCCTTTACACTTAGTATGACTTGCAAATTCCAGCAGAATCTTGGGGAAGAACACTGGAAGGCAGTCAAGAGTATTCTTAAATATCTTAGACGAACTAAAGATTACTTCTTAGTCTATGGTGGAGAATAAAAGCTAGCTGCTATTGGGTACACTGATGCTAGCTTCCAGACGAATGTTGATGACTACAAATCTCAGTCTGGGTACACGTTCATTTTCAATGGTGGAGCAGTAAGCTTGAAAAGTTTCAAACAAGCTACAACTACTGATTCGACAACAGAAGCTGAGTACATTGTTGGATCGGAAGCTGGTAAAGAAGCTGTTGTGATATCTGAGTTCCTGAAGGAACTAGAGGTTGTTCCAAGTGCCACTTGTCCAATAACGATTTATTGTGACAACACTGGTGCGATTGCGCAAGCTAAGGAACCAAGATCAACCAACAGAAACAAGCATGTACCAAAGAAGTACCATATACTCATGGAGTTGGTAGAGACTGAAGAGATTAGATTAGACTAGACTATGTTCCCACATACGTTAATCTAGCTGACCCATTCACTAAACCATTAAGTTTAGTCAAGCATAATGGTCATTTTGAGAATATGGACATTAGATATATTAGAGATTGGCTCTAGGCCAAGTGGGAGATTGAAAGTATATTTATGTCCTAGAGACAATCTGTATTAGGACAAATGTATTTTATACACATTTGTATTATTATTAATGGAGATTAATATTTTGACATTTGCAAGTATTGAATTATTAATTGATTATTTATAATATTCTATAATATGCATCCCTGGAGGTTGTCACGCCTGATTGTGACCCGCGGAGTCGAAGCGGAGCACAACATATTCAGTGATTCCTGGGTATGATTAAGGAGTCGCCACCTAATTATTCTATAGTGAATTAGGACACCTGAATATTAACTAAATGCTGCAATATAACTCCAATTTTAAGGTCTACAAAACTAATGAGATTCTAGGTAAAGGTTCTTTATTATCCTAAAGGAAAGGGGTTAGGCATCCTTTAAGATCTGCTAACGTGCGGTTATCCAATCAAACTCAAGTTAATATTATACTGCGGAAAATGCATGTTTAAAGTATGAAGTTACAAAGATATTTGCAAATAATTAATGAAAGGGATGCATATTGTGCAAGCATTCATTTGTATGATATTAAGAAAATACATGTAGAAGTGGAAAAAGTATGCATTTGTAACAATTAATAGTAAGGAGAAAAATGAATTACTTATAATGCCAAAGAATTTTTGGAAATCATTTTGTACAATTAATAAAGTGAACAGAAGATGCTCAAAGTTTGTTTCAAAAATTTTAAATATGCATGACGAGCCTAAAATGAATAAACTAACGGAGGGTTTCTAAGTTTGAATCAACCGAGCCTACAAATGAATAAACTAGCGACGGGTTTTAAACTACCCTATTAATTATCCATTCATGGTCTAATTATTCTAAATATCCTAACAACCACACTAAGCATTAAATAATTATTACAGACCCAAATAGAAATAAAGAAATTAAAGAATAACAACGAAAGGGAACCAAAGCGGATGACGATGTCATCTCGCCCTATTTGTTTGGAAATCCCGAGGCCAGAGAACGCAAGGAATGTGGATGCGGGTCTTCATTTGGCAATGATCACGATGAGTCTCATAACAAAACTCTTCGTAGCTCCCGATGCATTTCATGTAAATAAAAGAAAAGAAAAGGATTAATAGATGAAACATGAAAATATATACATAAAAAAGGGGGAATTAGAAAATATCCAAAATTATCACATATAAATGAGAGAAATATCGATGTAAATCTTAACACGTGTGTAAATATTTCGTGTCAATTATGGCAGCTTAAACAAACCAAACAACAAAGACCTAAAGCAACAATTCAAATATTTAAAATCCAAAACTGGGCTTCGGCACAACATGTAATGCGCAGAAATGAAAGGCAAGCCTAGCAGCTATTATTAAACTTCCAAAGAAAGGAATGGACCGCCCCCAAATTAAACACAGGCCCAGATTTGCCCATAAGCCCATATCCAATATTCATTCAGTCACTTACACACGATATACAAAGGATATATGATATACTTACAGATATACGAAGATATACAACTTTTGTATACACTAGGTGTATACCTAGGCTTTTATACCTTGAGGTATACTATTACATACTTAAAGTTTCACAACTAGAAGAAATAAGCAAACCAAACATGACTGGTTTCATATTATCAGAAAAGGCAAATGATATCTAATGGGCTTCAATACACCATAATAAATAATTTGAGTGACAATGAGGAAAGCTAAATACCAAATAAGGGATAATGTACTAGCAATCAAATAATTCAAACCAATAATGCTAAACTAACCACATGATCATATTCCAATTTTAGACTTGGGCAAAAATGAACAAGCAGAACAGGCCATGAGGGATAAGGAGGATTCAGAGCAGACACGTGCTTTAATAAGGTATCTGAGAGAAAAAGGACAATAGTTCCACAGTAAAGCTTGAGCTATCCCCCAAATACATGTGCCTAACCGTTTATATAAAAAATATGTTTGCATAGACAGACTCACAGGCCATGTTGAAACAACATACAATCCTGAGCAGGCAACTTGGACATGGGAGCATGAATTTACAGGAAGTAGAGGCATGTAACCATATAAAAATCTATCCAAATCATTTCTAGTCAACTTCTGACAATTATAGTACTCAGTCACCCTACATGCCATTACATGACCATGATTATCTACCAAAAATGAGATGTAGCAAGGGGCTATGGCTTAAGATGATTCAACTAGTTCAACTGAGTGCAAAATGTCATACACAAACAACAATCCCACAAGGCATAACATTGGCCATCTTAGGAGATTTTACATACAGTGATGGCATTGTCATAGTGAAAATAGGCAAAACAAATACATATTCAACCTAACAAACCAAGTAGAATGCAACATTTCAATTGTATAGAATCATCCAAGACAAAACTGAGTATACCAGACCCTATTCATGCTATATAACAGAACTTAAGAAGCATTGAGGCAAGTAAAAACATTACATGACTAATTTGAGGATCATACTGGACATGTGAGTATATAAACAGGTCATCTTCAAGTACATAAGGTTGGTTAGGCCTAACTAAACACACAACCAATCAATTTTTGAAAGATATGTCATAGTGACTCAAGAGATTTTTCATGTTGAAGTGGAGACATTTTAACACTTAAACAAGTAGTACAAGCTTGTAACATGTTCAGTAGACATTTGAGACAAAACAGATATGAGCCAAATAATCAATCCCAAATGACATTCCAGGTATGTAGGGTCATTTAGGCCAAGACACACACACATGAGTATGGTCATGCTGTACATTAGACATGGGACACTTCCAAAACAAATACAGTGGGGTTAAAATGATTGTCAAACCGACCCAAGTCAAATAATTATCATACTATAGCTAGTAAACATCTAATATATATTGAACTAGTTGCAGGAACTTAGTGAGACAAGCATACTTCAACATCTTGTGTCTGACATGATTAGCCAAGATCCAGAAACTAACACATAACAAAGCTCCTTATAACAATTCACTATCCTAAACTCATGCATACAGGTTCACAAACATGCTTGCAGGGATTCAAGACTGAAGCTATCCTATCATTCGTTATTCATAGAAAAGGCAGGTAAATAAAGACAACAAACACATTCCCAGATCACCTAGACACAGCCCTAGGCCCTCACTGCTCTTATAATCTTAAACAGGTTAAGGATATGACCACACACTCAGACCTTAACTGATACAAATGGTGGTCAAACATTGTACTAGTCACCTATAACACAATCTTAGCTAAAACAAGTATTAAAAGCAACACATACATCACATAATGTTGAATATAAGCATGACCTAGCATGTTTAAGTATTAATGGTCAAACTAGATGCAAACAACTACAATAAGAAAATATTATGAAATGCCTAACTAACCAACATCATGCCCCTTCTAAACAGGTATTAAATAACATACTTGGCATATTATATTAAATATGAACCTAATAGTTAACTTAATAAACAAAAAAAATAAACATAGATTAGCTAACAACAGGCTAAACAGACATCATTTAAGGCATGAATGGACACAATAATATAAACAAGCATAACTAACACATGATTAACCAAAAGAACACACAGGAATACAGAAGGAAACTAAAGTTGAGAGGAATTTGAGTTTACCTTCTCCGGGCAGCGAACCGAGGCGTATTACTCGGAGAAGTTTGTTTATGCGATTAAAAAGCTTAAGTGTTTGGGGGCTTCGTCGAACCGAAACCGAGAGTGAAAAGAGGGGATTTTTCAGTTCTTTTGGATTCGACACTTATTTGACAAAGGGGGAAATTTTTAACCAGAAGCCCTTTTTGTGTCCAAAACCAAAAAAAAAAATCTTTCTCCTGTACACAACCCCAAGGGCTGTCTTTATAGCATGGAGTTGAGACCTCAAGAAGCTGATTTTTGAAATTTGAATTCCAACAAAAAGAGAGGGAAAATGATGAAAATGGTCTGAATTCCTGCCTTTTCAGAGGTGATTGGAAAGAGTGGGGGCGTTGTTACAGAGATGCCGCCATTACGTAATGATTTAAAGGCAAAACAAGCTTGAGACCGAGGGATATTATCGTTGCCCTCTCTTCTCTAATCGAGACAATTTCATATGAGCTTTCACAACTCTGAATCAATTCAGAAAAAGGGAGAAAGAGACGGGTGACGCGAGAGGTCGATGGTGGCAGTGGTGTTGGTGTTTATCCGGCGGGTAAAGAGAGGCGACAGATGGAAGGCCGCCGGTTTTAGGTCGTCTGGTTTTGGTTTTGGGGGTGATTGGGTTTGTTCGTTTCTTTTTTACGATTGGGATTTGGGGGAATGGGATATGGGTTGAGGGAGTTGGGCTCGGGTCAGTGGGTAGGGTCTCGGGCCGAAGGGCTTGGAGATTAAGGAGAATGGGTTTGGGTATAGGGGCGTTGGGCTTAAATAAGAAAGGGGAAAGGGATGTTGGGCCAACGGGTTTGGTTGGGAGTTAAAAGGTTTTGGGCCGACGGATTGGTTGATTGGGTTTGGCGGATTGGGCTTTTGTTTTGGTGGGAGGGGTTGCGAATTTGGTTAGGGGTTTGGGCTAGTTTTGTGGGAATGAAATTAGTTTTGGGTAGAAATTATTTTGGGTTGGGAAATAAAAAATGGGTTATAGATTTGAAAATATAAAAGGGGTTTAATATTAAACAAAAGCTTTGAAATAAAAAAAAAATGAATTATTTAGAATATAGTATAAGATGTGATAATAATAAAACATAATATATGTGAAATTCTTAAAGCTTAATTAAAAAATGAAAATACGATGTCGTTTTGCTAAAAAAAATGTAGAATATTACAATAGAAAACTATGATCATGATTTAAAAAGACAAATGGTTGTAGAAAAAGAATACGAATAATAATAATATAATAATATATGTGTATATATGCTTATATGTATATATATAAAAGTATTTTTTGAGGTGTCAAAATATCCAAAAATTGCAAATAAAATAAAAAAGGATGGGACAAAATTGGGTGTCAACAGAGGTTACGCTGTTATTAATAGTGTGAGATATTAATATTATAATGTAACTCTTAAATAGCCTCGATTAATGATCATCGAGAATGGGATATCGATGATATGTGATAAGTCGACATGTGGTCTGCATCACATCCTTAAAGGATGTAGTATGTCTCACATGCTACGAGTAATGGCTACTCGTGATGGACACATGGATACTTTGGAAGTATTGGTTATACCCTGCTGATATACTGTTTGTTATACTTGTCTAAAGTATGATCAACGTATGGGAGATAGAAGTCCTTAAACTTGAGGTCAATATGCGCCTTGTCTGCAAAGTAATGTACTTTGATCCCGTCCTAAGCTCAAATGCCTTCTAGGTTGAGATACGGCTTGTATTGGGTACATTACGATGTGGATTAAAGGTGGTAGTTGAGCCAAGATTAGGATTCATTCCTCGAATGTATATTTGAGAGAACACTGGAATTCTCAGTGATATTAAGTTGACTAAGTCGTTGGCCAATGCAATAGACATATTTAGAATATGCTCTAGTTGTCAACTAATATAGATGAGATACAATGATTAAGCCATTTGGATAGACACTTGAAAAATCTTAAGCTTGATCGAGTGTGTCGTGAATGAAAGGAGTTTATCTTACCACATAAATGTAAAGTTTACTGGATTCACATAAACGTACTTCACATATTGAGTTCATCTTGCGGCGCCATCTAGGAGTTCCGCGTGGACCTTAATTTGATTAATGTCGATATGAGAAGGCATGTAGGGTCACACTATGTCGATTGTCCATTTCGATCTAAGGATGTATTGAGAGAGTAATTAAAATGTTCGATTTAGAATCGAGACATTTAAATGAATAATAATTATTTTAATTAAGTCAAAATTGGATTTTGGATTTAATTAAGAATGCGCGGGAAATAAATCGAGACAGTGCAGAAATTCATCGAGCGCCGCGACGCCTCTGCCACGAATTTTGGGCCAGGCCCAATGTCAAACCCTAATCCAGTTTTGACCTAATTTTCAGCTATAAATAATGGCATTTTTTTCATTATTCATACACCAATTTCAGATTATCATTCTAAGCCTTAGAAACTTAGAATTAAACTCTCTCAAACCTCTGCCGGATTTTCTTGCTTTCTGAAAGAGAAATACATTGAAGCTTGGAGCTTGCAATCGGAAGGGCAACCGCGTGTGCACCTTATAGTAGATAAAGACTCCAGATATTCTAACCTATAAGCTTATGCTTTATGTTACAGGTTTGATTGTTGTATAACCATACCAGAAATGTTGTTGGGGTAAGTAAGAAACAAAATTTTAAACTTCTGTTGTGCCTTACTTATATGCTTTGAACCCAACAAAACCCTACCATGTATGCTTTGTGCAAGTACACACCAATTTCTCCAAAAAGACTTAATAACATTTAAGAGTATTACTACACTTAAATGTATCTTCTAACTTTTCATTAATTTTCATTGTAAGATTTTGTTCAAACCCCAACGGTTGATATAACATGGTTTAGGGAAAGAAAATGTAACATGTATCCCCCAAATCAGATGATACTACATTAACAATTTAGATTGTGCTGATTCATGCATCTCTTACTATGGAGTAGAACAAATATGTTTAATGTATTTTGATCAATAATAAGTTGTACACCGTTAAAAAGGGAGTATTGGATTTAATAGTTACTTTATTCCATCCTCCCATTTAATTTATGTATTGTAGTTTAATTGAGCACAAAATTTAAGAATATAAGAAAGATTATTCAATATGTGATCTTAAATTAAAGATGTGTGTAACATACTCAAAAATACCTTTTGGATCTTATAATTTTAAACCTACAATGTGATTCCTATAAGAGATGTATCATTAAAGGTGAAATGGGATTGTTATTAAATATATAAAATGATATTCTCTTTTAAACAAATGAAAAAAGAAAAATAAAACATATTAAATTAAAATAAAATAAATATATAGTAATACTTCTCAAATCAAATAATTGTCAAATATAGAGCTCAAACTAATGACACTTTGTAACGACTTGTTGAATCTAATAGCTTTTAAAGGGAGTCTGGAACTTAATTGACCCACAAAGTAAGCAAATGAACCAAAATAACTCATAAAAAAAATGTCATAAATACCTTTTACGCAGGAATTTCCTGCGCAATAGGGGTATACTTTTTGCGCTGGAATTTCCTGCGCAATAGGTGGTATTATAAACCCTAGGCAACCCACATTTTTTAAGTGGTCACTTTTAATTCAATTACGTAATAAATTATTGCGTTTTACAATCAATTATTCATCTACACATTTGTACTTGATTTGACATGACACTATGACAATCCATCCATTTTTCTATTTAACATGAATTTTGGATGAGGTAAAGACTCATCCATTTCATAAGTTTAAGTCAACGAAATTTCAAGTTCTTGAAAAAACTATCCAACTTTAAAGTTCATAAAAATGGCCTATACTCCTTCAGCCGTTAAGGTTTCTTTATTTTGGGATGGAGAGATTCTTCATGATAATAATAATACTATTCGTTATAGTATTCTACCACAATACCATGTTAAGTTTTCAATTATCTTGAATTACCCAACATTATTCAATGCCATATACAGAAGAATGAAAGTTAGTAAGTGTGAGTTTGCATTATCTGTAATAGGCAGATATCCAATATTCATTGCACCACAAGGTTTAATGCTTTATGGCGAGTGGAATATCACTGATGATGAGTCTTTGAGTGAATATTTGAGGGCGCCGAAAGAATATAAAGGCTTAATCACCCTCAATGTTCTTGAAATGTATGTTGAAAAGATACCTATCAATCATAGTGAAGTCTTAGCCAGGACTCGTCAAGAAGTCCCATAAATGCCGACTGCGCCTCGTCCTCAATTCCCTCAAGTCCAGCTTACTCATGGTAACACTTATATGGACATGAGTTCTTATGGAGACATTTTGAGTGGTCAAGTGCCGTTGGAAACTCTAAGCCAGCAATTTAATCAAATTATAGGGAAAATTGGTAAATATCCATTTTTCATTATTATTTTATGTATGTACACATGTTTATTATACGTATGGTAATAGTAATATTTTTAGTATCTTTTTAGGGGTTATACACCTGATATGAGTAATATTAGACAATCCTCTCAGTTCAGTGAAATTGATTATTATTGGTAGGTATGCTTTTTAATAATTAAATAATATAAGTATTTTGATGTTTAGTATTTACAATACTTGAACTGCCTCTATAGTGAAAATTATTCACAAAACTCGCCAGCGGTACCAATTGTTGATTTCGGTGTAGTTTATTTTTCTTCAAATACAGACAATATTGATCATTATCGGTAGGTTCATCACCTTGATATTAAATAATCTATATATATTTTGATGTTGGTATTTAAAATATGTTACCTATTTTTCATGTAGGAAGAAGCCTTTACTAGATGGTGAAGATTATCCAAATCATATAAAAACATTATCGAGTGATAGCAATGATATACCGAATGCAGAGGTATCCGATGATAATGATGTAAATATATCATATGGTGAGGTTGATATTCCTACTCATAGACAGGAATAACAGTTAGTAAAAATGATGCAAAGTCGGCCATACTAGCAAGAACCGCTGGCAGAAAGTCCAATTCACCAACACGAACCGATGACAGAAATCCCAATTCAGTGGCATTATGACATGATTCCATACCTTGACAATCTTCAAGGTCGTCCTGATGCCTTTGTATTCGCCAGAGAAGATGATCATATTCACCAAATTATGTGGAAAGAACCAGACGATCTTGTAAATGATACAATTCACCTTGCAAAATGCATGATTTTCTCTTCCAAAAAGGCAATGAAAAGAGCCGTCAAAATTTAGAGCATTAAAGAAATGAGGGAGTTTAGAGTTGATGATTCAACCCGAAAGTTGTGGAGATTAATTTGCAGACGTGAGCATCAAGGTTTTCAATGAATGCTTCGGGTATTGTTACTCGTGATAGTATGTGGACTATCACAAAATTCCGCTCACATCACACTTGTGATATGGATGAAAATCGAGCAGATCATTTTAATTTAGATACAAATATGATTGCTCAAGTGTTACTTGCTGACATTGCCGAAACCCCAAGGTACCTTATTCGACCAAGTTCATTATAATTTTCACATCAATTAAATTATCACTGCTAAATGTTGTTTGTTTAACTTGTCCGGGTTCTCCGTCAAAGAATGCATTAGAACAATTGTGAGAGTATATCATAAAATGATAAGCAGGAGAAAGGGATATCTCGGGCGTAGGCGCGCTTTTGAGATGATTTATGGTACATGGGAGGGAGCTTTCCAACAATTTCTGAGGTATATGACTGCTCTACAACACTTCAATCCTGGTATTGTTGCAGGGTGGAAGCTCAACACCCAACCTAGTATGGCCGGTAATATTTTCAATTTTGTGTTTTGGACATTCAAATCATGCATTGATTATTTTGCTCATTGTCGGATCATATCCATAGATGGCACGCATATGTATGGGATATACGACATCAAGCTATTGATTGCAGTAGGAATGGATGACAATGGGTCGATATTTCCTCTTGCTTTCGCCATTACCGCTAACGAGAGCAACGCAATATGGGGGATGTTTTTGACATATTTGAGGCGATATGTTATTAAGGATCGTATGGGTACATGCGTGCTATCTGATCGAAATTATGTCATATTGAAGAATATGTTTTGTTGGGAGGGGTGGTAGCCTCCCTTTGCTTACCATCACTATTGTTAAAGGCACATAAAGGTAATTTTTCAAATAACCTTGTTACATCCCGTTCGTACGTCGAGTCGCGTCATAAGATCGAAGAATGAGATTATCTTTGAGGTTATGAGTTAGTCTATGTAATCTCGGAAGGAGAGGCTACTTTAATGGTTACAAGTGCTTAAAATCATATTTTGTACATGTTAGAAGGTTTAGAGGTTAAACTAATCGAGGAGAATAAGTTTCGTCGAAGTTCGATATTTTGGGATGGAATATGGTCCAATCTATAATACCCCGTACTTTTGGACTAATGCTACATCACGTGATGGTGATACCGAGTATATAAAATATGTTAAATATGATCATTATTTAAGTGAATTAAGATAAAAAAAAATTAATTATGTGTGTAATTGATTAAGTGGCGGGATTGTATTGAAAGTAAATAAATTATTTGGTATTATTGGATTACTTTATGGGGACATATCCATATTTGTTAATGACATGTGGCAGCAAGTTGATCTACCTATATATGCACATAAGATTGAAATTTAATCTTTTAAAAAAGATTAAAGTATGACATAAGTCTTACACGTGTAAAGAGGAATAATTTCCTTAATAGTATTATACAATTTTCATTGCTTTCTATTTATAGAAAAAACTCTACAGCAATGTTAAGGGATATATATATATATATATATATATATATATATATATAATTAGTCTTTTGTTTCTAAGTTCTATTAGTTCACAAAATTTCTTTAGCTGTGTATAAGCTTTTTCGTATCTATTTCTTTTCTACGTTCTCTATGTAAATAGTATATCATATATCTTATGTGTCTAGCAAAAAATGAGCTTCTCATATATATATATATATATTTCTATCCACTTAAAATTGGAGAAGCTTAATTAGGAAAATAGGTAGCAACGTTCCATGTATATACAGACTATATATCTAGATCTCTTCTCATTCTTGAATAATTCACTTAAGAATAGTAGGTGTCGCATATAATCCTAAGGGGCAGCAACGTCCATTAGTAAGCACGCAACAACATTTGTTTTTATTTTACGCGGATTGGAGATTTCTTCATAGTGAAGTAAGGTGACATGAAGCTTTAAAGAAGGCATGATTATTGACATCTAAGCTAACGCGGGTTTGACGAGCTGTTCGTGGTGGTTGTGAAAGAGTGTATATCCAAGGTATGTAATGGGTATCCCTTCTTTCAATTGGCATGACTCAATAGAAAGAGTATTTGATTAGCGAGGTTAAGAAGCGTAATTATTATAGGTATTCCACTCTTGTAGTTGATGGCCGTTCTATTGTTGATTGTGTTATGAATAGTTGGGTTGAGAGCTCAATGAGTACAAATTTGTTGTTAAGTTCCGTAGTCCTTCATTTGATCTATTGTGTAAGTGTATATGTGTAGAAAAGAGTAGGTGAATTGGCTTGTTGATAGTTGTGTTCATTAAGTTGAATCTATTCCAAACTATTAGACCTCTATTAGACGTCGTAGCATACGAGATATCCATAAGGTAATTGGGATTGTTAGTAGTCCTTTATGAGATAAGCACTCCAAGAGGGTAATTGTAAATAAGGATCAAAATACATATTTGTTAATTGCGTTAGTAGCATGTTTTCACTAGTTGTGCTTAGTTCGGTTTCAGAGGGCAAGCTAGTCAAGTTGTATCACTTGTAGTTAATTGTACATATCATTTGGTGTTTCCTTAAAAGAGGACTTGAGTTGAATGAGTTAACGCATGCAAAGTTAGTTGAGCTGAGGATTGCGATATGTTGGCACTCGCGGCCTATTTGCTAGCTTGAACTTACTTGCTAGCCTTCATGCTTATTTGCTAGCCATCGAGGCTTATTTGATGTTCATCGAGGCCTACTTGTCATTCTACGAGACCTATTTTTTGCTCTAAATGGAGCGTATTTACTAGACCGAGCTTGGTTCTGTAAGTAGATAAGATCTAAATCGGTTGTGATATTTTTGTGATATAGTTGATAAGCGTTTTTTTAGTAGAATACAACTTAAAGGTAAGTGACAGTTCTTCTATTCCTGTTGTTACTCGTTTACTTATTTTACTTTAAGTTCCAACCCTTGTCATTAGATTTACTCGCCTTACATACTAGGTGCATTATTCGTGCAGACATCCCTTTTACCAGGGACGCTGCATGTCATGCTGCAGGTCCAAGTTCGCAGGTGACATGTGTGTGAGTAGATGCTCCAGTTGATCAACACAAATTTGGTGAGCTCCACTTCCTTCTGGAGTATCCGAGTTGAGTGACTTATGATATAGTTACAATCTAGTTGGGTAGGCCGAGGCCCTGTCTCGACCAAGTTATTTTGTCAAACACTCTTAGAGGCTTTTGTAGACAGATGAACACATGTGGTCAATAGTGTTATGTAACGTTGGGTTGTATAGTTGAGGCCTTGTAGGACCACGTATCTATATACTTGTTTGGGCTCTTCTATTTACATGTAATTGAACATAGTAAACTACTTGTATTGCTGAGTATATTACTCGTATAGTTATGGCACTAAGCGCTCATCCACCCCACCAAGGTTAGGGTGTGATAAAGTGGTATCAGAGCAGGTCATGTCCTAGGGAGTCTACAAAGACATGTCTGGTAGAGTCTTGTTTATGAATGTGTTGTGCACCATATTTATAAACATGAGGATACAAGGCATTTAGGATTGGTTACTCTTCTTTCTGATCCAAATCGTGTTGTATAGAGCCGAGTCATAAGGAGTTGAGTCTAATTTGTGTTGGTATATCTTGTATAGAGATACCTGAGACAAAAAAAATCCATAGCTAGTCAGAGAGGTAAGGCTAAGGATGGGGAAGGTATTAGTAGGCCGCCGTCGGCCAAGGTGGATATGTTTGATATATGAGTTGAGTCATCTTCCCGAACGTCCCCCACTCTGACGGCACTAGAATAGTTGAGGGGGGCTTTTGTACCTCTAGTAGCACCAGTTCCATCTCCAGCTTCAGGTGATCAGGATAGGAGAGAGTGTAGTACATTTACTGATATAGTTCGTTGTAGCTTAAGCTTATCATTCTGTTAGGGCACCGACGAGTGCTAGACCCCATGAAATAACATGGAGTTCTTGAATTCGAGAGTTCAGTGGGTTGGATCCCCTTAGAGTTTACAAGTTCAAACCCACGGGAGGACCCTCGTGAGTTTATTAATCAACTTCATCAGATATTCAGAGTTATGCATGCTTCGTAAATAGAAGATGTGGAGCTAGCTGCTTTTAGGCTACAAGATATAGTTGTCATATGATATGAGTCATGGGAACAGTCCAGGGGACCATATGCACCTCCCGCGGATTGGGAAGAGTTCTCAGAGGCCTTCTTAGACTATTATCTTCCATTAGAGATTGGAGAGGCAAGGGTGGATCAGCATTTGAACCCCAAGCAGGGGGACATGAGTGTTAGGTAATACAATCTCTGATTTGATTCATTGTCCAGGTATGCCCCAGTGATAGTAGCTACAATGCAAGACAGGGTATATCAATTTATGGCAAATCTTCACCCAAATTTAGTTGATGATTGTGCGATAGCATCTGCAAGTAGAAAGATGGATATTTCCCGTATTCAAGCATATGCCTATAATTTGGAGGAGCATTGACAACAGTGACAAATTGATCAAAATCGGGACAGAGAGTAGAGTAAGAGAACCAGGACAAGTGGCAAATATAAAGAGACTCAGAGTGATAGTGGGTAACAATCTTATAGGCAGGAAAGGCCACCACAGAGATCTATACATCACCATGGCTCTCAAGCAGGGCCAACCCGGAGTTCGCAAGTGTCAGAATTTCATAATAAGAGTAGTACATGTCGGATGGGGCCACCTTGCAGACAGTGTGGTTTCCTGCACGTTGGGCCATGTATTAGGCAAACAGAGGGTTGTTTTTGGTGCAGGGACCATAGCCATAGGATTTGAGATTGTCCCAAGCTTAATCAGGAAGATCATGGTAACGACAGGGATGAAGCCTCAGGTTCAAGAGATAATAGTGACTAGAGACCTGGTGTGTTAATTGTTTCTGCATTTAGATGTTTACATACTCGTGAGCCTAGTAGTCACTTATTTTACATCGCGTAGTTATCGAGGGCTTACTTGTAGAAACATTGCGGGGTTAGTCATTTCAGTAGAGATGAACAATACGTATAGTTGCAAGGTTGGAGGAGATTATGCGAAATAGATGCGGGAATGCCATGAGTTTTAGACATGTTTACTATAGTATTTCCTAGTTCGAAGAGGTTGTACTTAAGCTTTGGTGTAAGCATGAGTATGCACGCAAGACCAACATTCGAGGATGAATGTTCCTAAGGGGGAATGATGTTAGATCTCGTAATTTTGTACGCCGAGTCACGTCTTAAGATCGATGTCATAGGATCAAAGAATGAGATTATCTTTGAGGTTATGAGTTAGTCGATGTAAGCTCAGAGGGAGAGGCTACTTTAATGGTTTCAAGTTCTTAAAACCATATTTTTACATGTCGGAAAGCTTAGAGGTTAAACGAATCAATGAGAATAAGTTTCATCGAAGTTTGACATTTTGGGATGGAATAGGTCCAAGCTATAATACCCTGTATTTTTGGACTAATGCTACATCACGTGATTGTGATAATGAGTATATGAAATATATTAAATATGATCCTCATTTAAGTGAATTAAGATCGAAAAATTAATTATGTGTGTAATTGATTAAGTGGCAGGATTGTAGTGGAAGTAAATAAATTATTTGATATTGTTGGATTACTTTATGGGGACATATCCATGTGAGTTAATGACATGTGGGTTGTGCCAACAAGTTGGTCTACCTATACATGCACTTAAGATTGAAATATAATAATTTGTGATGAAAAAGATTAAAGTATGACATAAGGCTTACACGTGTAAAGAGGAATAGTTGTAGGGTTTTGTTGGGTTCAAAAACATATAAGTAGGGCACATCAGAAGTTTAAATTTTGTTCTACTTTCTTCTGGTATGGTTATATGAAAATCAAAAACCTGTAACATAAAACATGAACACTTATATGTTGTATTATCTGGAATCTTTACTTAGGGAGTACATGCGACTGTACCTTCGACTGCAAGCACTATGTTATGGTGTATTCCTCTATCAAGAAAGCCAGGAAATCTTGGTAGAGGTTTGAGAGATTTTCGTCCTAGACTCTAAGTCTAGAATTAGTGTATAGAATTGGTGTATAATAAACAATGGGGAGTGCTGTATTTATAGTTGAAAATTAGGTCAGAAAAATGTTTTAGGGTTAGGCTTAAGCCTGGCCCAAAACCCGAGGTGCAGTGGGCCAGTCCGATCCTATAAGGAGTTTAAGCTTAGGACATGGTCAAAGTACATTACTCTATAAAAAATGTGTGTATTGACCTCAAGTCAAAGGACCTTTATATCTCATACGCTGATAACACTCTAGACATGTCTAACAAATAATTTATCAGCAGGGTATACCAATACTTTCCAAAAGCATCCATGTGTCTATCACTAGTAATCATTACTAGTAGCAGGTGAGACATACTACATTCTCTAAGAATGTGATGCAAATCACATGTCGACTTATAACATATCATCCATATCCCATTCTCGATAATCATTAGTCGAGGCTATTTTGTGAGTTACGCTCTATCATTAATATCTCACTCTATTAATGACAACGTAAGCTCAAGGGATGCACATTAATGAATAATCAAATAATAATTCAATAATTGCAATGCCATAAATATATTAATCTTATTAATAATACGAATGTATTCAAGTACATTTGTCCCTAATAATGATTGTCTCTAGGACATACATACTTTCAATAGTTTCCTTAAAAGTATTATACAATTTTCATGGCTTTCTTTTTATAAAAAAAACTCTACAACAACGTTTTGACACATATATAGAGACAATGCATATATATATTTCTATCCACTTAAAATTGGAGAAGCTTAATTAGGAAAATAGGCATCAATGTTCCATGTATATACATGCTATATATGTAGATCTCTACAACAACGTTTTGACACATATATACTTTCAATCTCCCACTTGGCCTAGAGCCAATATCCTGTGTATCTAATACCCATGTTTTCAAAATGACCATTATGCTTAACTAAGCTTAATGGTTTAGTGAATGGGTCAACTAAATTATTATCTGTGGGAACATAGTCTAAACATATTTCTTCAGTTTTCACCATCTCCCTGAGTATGTGGTATTTCCTCGGTACATGCTTATTTCTGTTTGTTGATCTTGGTTCCTTAGCTTGCGCAATCACACCAGTGTTGTCACAATAAATCGTTATTGGACAAGTGGCACTTGGAACAACCCCTAGTTCCTTCAGGAACTCAGATATCGTGACAACTTCTTTACCAGCTTCCGATCTATCAATGTACTCGGCTTCAGTTGTCGAATCAGTAGTTGTAGCTTGCTTGGAACTTTTCCAACTCACTACTCCGCCATTGAAAATTAAGGTATATCCAGATTGAGACTTGAAGTCATCAAGATCTGTCTGGAAGCTAGCATTAGTATACCCGGTACATAATAGCTTTTCTTGTCCACCATAGACTAAGAAATAATCTTTAGTTAGTCTAAGATACTTAAGAATGCTCTTGACTGCATTCCAGTGTTCTTTCCCAGGATTCTACTGGAATTTGTAAGTCATACTAAGTGCATAGGCCACATCTGGCCTCGTACAGGTCATGGCATACATGATAGATCCTATAGTTGAAGCATATGGGATTATTTTCATGCGTTCAAGTTCTGCAACAGTGGAAGGACTATCATTCTTTAATAACTTGATGCCTTGACCTATAGGAATACTTCCCTTCTTGGAGTTTTCCATAGAGAATCGTCTTATGGACTGTGAAAGCCCTAACAATCTATTAGGTCTATCTCTATAGATCCTAATTCCAAGAATATAGCAGGCTTCACTCAAGTCCTTCATCATGAAGGTGCTGGATAACCATTCCTTGAATGATTGCATGAGAGTCTTATTGTCTCCCATTATTAATATGCCATCTACATAAATAATAATGAAGACAATACTCCCTTCCCTGCGCTTACTATAAACGCAGGGATCTTCTTTGCTTCTAACAAAGTCAAACGATTTGACTGCTTTGTCAAAGCAAATATTCCAACTTCTTGAGGCTTGATTAAGTCCGTAAATGGACTTATGTAGCTTGCATACTGTTTTGGGCTTAGTCTTGGATGTAAACCCTCAGGTTGTATCATATACATATCCTCAATAAGGTTACCATTGATGAACGCAGTTTTAACATCCATTTGACAAATGTCATAATCATAGTATGCGGCTATTGCAAGCAAAATCCGAATGGACTTAATTTTTGCAACAGGTGAAAATGTTTCATCATAATCGACCCCAGGCCGTTGATTATAACCTTTAGCCACCAATCCTGCGTTATAAGTCTATACCTTTCCAAATGCATCAATCTTCTTGTTGAAGACCCATTTGTATCTTATGGGTCTAACCCCTGTTGGAAAATCAACCAAGTTCCAAACTTGATTGATGTACATTGAGTCCATCTCAAATTTCATGGCTTCTTGCCATCTCTGTGAATCAATGTCTAACATAGATTCACTGTAGGTTGTAGGTTCGTCGTCATCAGGAATATCTATCTCATTGTGTGTTTCAACAAGGAGATTAAGTCTTTCAGGCGGACGATGAGTCCTAGTAGTCCTACAGAGTTGATTATTCTGCATTTCAGTGTTTGTTGCATTCTGATTATGAGAAGGTTTTTTGTGCTGGACAATCCATCACCTCGAGAGCTTTCAGGAATGTCATTTTCATGTATTTCCTGAATGGAATGATGTACAACCATTGGATCATCTTCCATTGGTTGTGTATGAGAGTCTTGCATTTCTGCATTATCTAGCACAACACTCCCACTAGATGAAGGGCGTACTCTAAATACTCATTCATCACTAAATACTCCCACTGAATCCTTGTCTAGGTCTTTTTGACAAGGGTTCAACCTCTGTGTTACCTTGTGGTTCTTGAATTTCTTCAAATTCTATCTCATTGCAGCTCTGTTCCTTGTAGACATAGTCTTCTTCAAAGAAAGTTGCATTTCTGGAGACAACGACCTTATGTTCTCCAGGAAGATAGAAATAGTATCCCTTAGTTTCCTTTGGATACCCCACAAAATAATATTTCTCACTTTTAGATTCCAACTTGTCAGTAAGCATCTTCTTTACATATGCAGGGCACCCCCAGGGTTGTATGTGTTTAAGTGTTGGCTTCTTGCCATTTCATATCTCATATGGAGTTTTCTCTACTGACTTTGAAGGAACCCTATTCAGAATATAAATTGAGCTTTGCAATGCATAGCCCCAAAGGTATGTTCGTAGAGCTGAGAAACTCATAATGGATCTAACCATATCTAATAGGGTTTGATTTCTCCTTTCAGCAACACCATTCAATTGTGGTGTGGAGGTGTCCATTATGATTGGACTCCATGAAGCTTCACGTAATCTAGAAATTCTTTACTTAAGTATTCACCTCTTCGATCTGATCGAAGGGTCTTGATACTTGTTTCAAGTTGCTTCTCTATTTCTGACTTGTACTCCTTGAATTTCTCAAAGGCTTCGGACTTGTGTTTCATAAGATACACATGCTCAAACCTTGTGAAATTGTCTGTAAAAATGATGAAGTAAGGGAAGCCTCCCTTAGCTTGAGTTGAAAATGTCCCACATACATCAGTATGGACCAACTCAAGCACCTCTTTGGCTCGCACACCTTTCCCAAAAAGTAGCTTGATGGTCATCTTTCCTCTCAAGTAAGATTCACAGTTACCACAGGACTCCAAGTCAAATGGTTCCAGGTAGTCTAACTTTCTTAATCTTGATATCCTTGATTCATTGATGTGACTAAGTCTACAGTGCCATAAGTAGGTGGGGTTTCTTGGATTACTTATCTTAGCTGGTTTATTTTGCACATTGAAAATTTTACAACTACAGTTTAGAACATACAAACCATCCACAAGCGGAGCATTTCCACAAACAAAACCATTAAAAACAGTACATAACTGTCATTGGCAATAAATGAGAAAACCCCTCAATGTATAACACTGGGATAGAAATAATATTCCTAGTCAATGAGGGAACAAAAAAACAATTATTTAGTTCTAAACAAAAGCCTGAAGGTAAATCTAGTCTATAAGTTCCCACGCGTTTAACATCCACTCGTGCTCTATTTCCAACGCGCAGGTCTACCTCCCAAGGTCCAACCTTTCTGTTGTCAATCAGACCCTGTACATTATTACAAATGTGTGAGACACATGCGGTATCCAATACCCAATAGTGAGAGTTATTTATAGACAAATTTATCTCAATGACAAACATACCTTCTCCAGTAGAGCCAGGAGCACCTAGTGCTTTGCCTCCTCCTGTAGCTGTGCAGTCCTTATTCCAGTGCCCCTTCTTCTTGCAGTTGAGGCACACATCCGAAGCTACTTTTGCCTTCTTCTGAACACCTCCTCTAGGTTTCATAACTGTAGGTGCAATAACTGTCTTACCCTTCTTATTCTGCATGTTTCTTACCCTTGGGTTTGAACTTGCTAGAAGAGCCCACCATGAGCACGGCTTTACCTTTAGAGGTAGATGATTCAAAGGTCTTTAATATGTTGTGAAGCTCTAGAAGACTTGCCTTGGTCCATTCATATTGAAGTTCATAATGAAATTCTCAAATGAACCAGGAAGTGGATTCAGGATCAGGTTGACAGAGACATTTATAGGCAACTTCATTCCAATCGAAGCCAACATTTCTATCAGCCCAATCATCTTTAGAAAATGCTCTGACACTTGACCCCTTTCGTTCAGCTTACACTTGAAAAGATCTCTCAATAGTTCATACTCCGTTGTTTGAGACTGTGAGTCATAGAGACTCTTCAAATGTTTTAGCATTTCGTTGGGGTCCATATTTTCATGTTGCCTCTGTAACTCCATAGTCATAGAGGATAACATTACACACTGTGCCGAGGTAGCATCATCTCAGCAGAGTTTTCAGCAAGGACTGTAGGGAACACTGTGTCTAACACATACTCAATTCTTTCTTGTCTTAACACCAATCGCAGATTTCTTAACCAGTCAGGGTAATTTGCTCATGTCAGCTTGTTTGTGTCGACCAACATTTTCAGTGATAAATTCGACATTTTATATACTGAAGAAATAGATAGACTTGAAATTATACTCTAATACAATTTCTATTGAACACATTTGTTAACTAATTAACATAGCCTTTAGATTAATTATCTCCCACTATTTTGACATATTTCTTCGACCCCATGGAAGAATACGAACTCATATCAAATATAGTCATAATGGGCCAAGATCCAGGTTCATGCTATCTCCGTGTTTGTTGTGGCTAATAACTTCAATAGCATAACCTGGTAGGTCTCTAAACCAATTACAAACAATTTGTAACTCTTGGTTGACCGAATGTTCTAAACAATCGATCTGCGTCCCTCAGCTTGTCCGACACTGTGGCGCCAAGACAGCCTAGCAAGTCAACCCCGTTATGCGACTGCAATTATGCATCTAAGTGAGTTTTGCCTTATATAGCAAACAATGTGGTGTAAATACTCATGAAGGTTTATCACTCACTTCTACATTTAACATGCATCTATGAAAGGGTCTGAGTCCTCGTACACTTAGAGCAAATGTTGTGGTATAAATACTCGTCTCGTCGAAAAGGATTTTGCACCACAATCAATTATAACGGACGACGCGTTCATTTCAAATGAGACTTGTATTAAAATTTTAGGGAATATTTTAATTCAGGGTTTTAACCAAGATCAACTTTATGCTATATCAAATATAACATCTTTAATTATCATGTAAAGTCAATTAAGCACTTATTGGGTACCGCCTTCCCAAGCATGATATTTAAGCGGTTTAAACATATACTGAGTGCCGACTACCCAGACAGTTATTTGCGGACGCTATTCTAGTAATTTAAATGACAAACAATTTGACATTTAACACATAAACAATATGCTTATCAAATAATATATTGTTAAGTAATAATCATGGGTTAAACACTCTAAACCAAAAAAAAATTATAGGTGGGGCCCGCGGCGCCCATCATTAGGGTCGCAGCGCCACCGAGGCAGAATGCTTCTGCAATGCTTTAGAGTTGCGGCGCTCACAAGACAGAAGCCTTTCGACTTCTGTAATTCATTTAGGGTCGCAACGCCTACTGTCCAGTAAGTCCAGAATTAAAAATAAAGCATTAGGGCCACGACGCTCCACCATGGAGCCGCGGCACTGCCTTAAAACCTTAGCATGCACCACGATGCACTCTTGAAGAAGGGCCTGCCGTAGGGGTGAAGAAAGCTCCTTCTTTTATAGGAGAGGCGCTATTGAATGAAAAAGAAAGTCTTTAAGAAGTGAGTCCTGACAAAACGTTTTTGTGTTGATTTTTTTTCTAAAATCATTCGAACCCTAAATCCAATTTAGGGATCAAATCACAGATCCTTTATCCTCACCCACCATTATCAATAACGCATATATCGACCATCATCCATTCTTACATGTTCTTTACCATGTACCGTTCAATGAGCCGGATATCTGCACTTTTGTCTTAGTTCGAGTTAGAACGGAATGACTTCCTCAATTTAGCGTAGGTGATAATTTAGGGTAATATCAAAAGGTTAATCTTTCGATCAAGATATGTAGGATTTCAAGAAGCCTTATTTTAATCCAATTCTACGTTTAACCCATATTATTATGTTATTCAATTGTTATATAATCATTGAACCAGCCTGGGCTCTGATACCACTTTAAGGTTTTGTTGGGTTCAAAAACATGTAAATAGGGCACAACAGAAGTTTAAATTTTGTTCTACTTACCCCAATAATTTCTTATGGTATGGTTATATCACAATAAAAAACCTGTAACATAAAACATGAACACTTACATGTTGTATTATATGGAGTCTTTATTTAGGGAGTACACGCGACTGACCCTTCGACTGCAAGCACTATGCTATGGTGTATTCCGCTGTCAAGAAAGTCAGGAAATCTTGACAGAGGTTTGAGAGAGTTTCGTCATAGTTAAACAATGGGGAGTGTTGTATTTATAGTTAAAATTAGGTCAGAAAAATGTTTTAGGTTAGGCTTAAGCCTGGCCCAAAACTCGAGGTACAGTGGGCCAGTCCGACTAGGCTTACTTAAGGATGGCCAATGGGCCGGGCTCGGGAGTGGCGGGCCGGGTCTGGCGGGGTCGGGTCTAGCGGGACCTGCTCTAGTCCCGTCCCGATTCCGATCCCGTCGGTATTGGGTCGGGGCAGGGTCGGGGCGGGCTCGGGCTCGGGGCGGGGTACGGTCGGGTTTTCCTTTTTTTTTTGTAAATAACATATGTATAAAAAAAACTCAATAAACAAAACAAGATAGTGTAATAAAAACATCCCAAGGCTGTTTTTGTGCCTCTTATATTATTTAATACACATATGATTTTTTTGTAATACAAATACAATTGTCTAAAATCTAAATTGCAACTTTGTGGTGTTGTCCAAAAGATGCAAATTACATAATAAAATTGCAATTAAAAAAATTACATTCTCAAAAAAACTTGTTCTAATTGCTTGATGATTTCCTGTGGTTCTTCGGTTGGAATTGGTATTTGTTGGTCAAATTGATCCACGTCGCTTCCACTACCTTCGGTTAAGATTTCGTTGTAGTTTTCATCATCTTCTTCGTTGATCTCCGCTTGACCGCACCTTCTCCGCTCCGCTCGTATCCAATCTCTCGAATAATACCGCAATTTCCAAGCTATCTCCGGCCAATGAGTGTCCGTGGTCTCCTATTTGATATCTCGCTGCGAAAAAGCGCTTTCGTACGCATTTGATGACGCTCGAATGTTCAAAACATCTCGAGCCATAAATGAAAGTGTCGGAAAGGTCTTCTCATTCCCCTCCAAAGTATTTCAGCAAGTCTTCATGTCCATCTTCATTGATAACTTCTTGATACGGTACATGAACCCCGCAAAACAAAAATATCCAACTCGCTAATTTGCTTAGTAGTAGAGGTACGGCCGCACATTCTATTTCTGAGGCTTTCAATACTAGCCGCAGAAACAGCATGTCTTTTGTGAGGTTGTGTTGAAGATGAAGAAGATGGTATGGAAGCCGGTAAGTTACTAGCATTTTCTTGTTGATAAAATCTATATATATATATTTGCATTGGTGTTCTACGCTAGACACCGCTTCTTCTTTAGTTTGTTCAATAGGTGGTGGGTGATTTAGATTTTTGGGACTTGGAGGTGGTAGTACTTCTATACAATCGTAAATAGTTTCAATTAGTGATTTAGTACCGTCTATTTTAATAGTAGGATTTAATACAGAACCAATAATATAAATAGAGGGAATAAGAATAAAATAATTTTTAATTTTGACAAACATTTTTTTAATAGCTGCCTTATAAGCTGGTTTTTTCATATATTCACTAAGTAATAAAAATATTAGAGTTATATAAAATAACATAGTTGAAATAGTAGGATAATATATACCGGAAAATTCTTTTGTTGCTTGAAAAAATTTCTCTAAAAATACAATAAGTTCAGAAATTTTTACCCAATCACTATATAAAATCATATCAGCTGGCTTTTTATTATGAGAGTTAAAACATAAAGTTATAGGTAATTTATAGTCATAAGCAACAAGTAGTTGCTCGTATAAAGAATTCCACCTAGTGGATACTTCTTGTGGAATTCTTCTATAAGGTAGTCCACAATCGTGACAAGTTTTTTTATATTCTTTTCTACGTTGTACTTTATTACTTTTAAAAATAAAGTTTATAGCAAATTGTATTTTACTAAGAATGTCTTCAAAAAGTGATAGACCATCCTTTACAATTAAGTTATATATATGGCACGCGCATTTTATATGAAAATGGTCTGAAAAAGATGGAGTTAAACTATTTTTTAACATTGTAATTGTGTAATTGTTATTAGAAGCGTTATCTAATGTAATAGTCATAATTTTATCGGTAATTCCGTAATAATCGCACACTTGATAAATATTTTCTGCAATAAAAGTACCAAAGGTGTGCCTATCATCTATATATCTATACGCTAAAATACGTTTTTGCATAGACCATTTATAATCTATCCAATGACAAGTTACGGTTAAATAATCATGGCCGTTAGTACTACGACCTATATCGTACGTGATAGATACTTTGCCATTAAAATGATATAATGAAAAACGTAAATATTGTTGATATTCATGCGCGAATTTAAATACATCTCTCTTAACAAGCTTGATCTAGGAAAACCGTTAAAAGCGAGGATTATATATATCTCTAATGTAATGAATAAAACCGGAGATGAAGGAAATGAAAAAGGCAAACCCTCCACAACAACTAATTTTGATATTGCTTCCTTATCTCTATGTTTATTGTATTTAGGGCCTACAATTCCCCCCCCGTCATAGGGTTAATTTGACCACAGTACTTGGTCCGGGACGATATCGGTATGTGAACCTTGTCCCGATGGAGCGGCGTTTGCGCACCCGGTTTTGAAGCCTGGTATTGGGCATATCTAGCTGGATGAGCACTTACTACGTGTCTAATTAAACCCCCGTCCCACCGTGACCTTTTCCGCTTTTAAATTTTAAAACATTTTTACAAATTTTACATATGGCTACTTGATTCTCTACATCCCTATCAAAAAATGTCCATGCATCTGATTTTAATGGTCGTTTTGCTGGACCTCGTCTCATACTAGGGGGAATAGGAGGTATTTCAGTTGAAGGTGCACTAGTGGGTGTGTTGTCATCAACATTAGTGGGTATATCATCTAGATCATCGTCTAAATTAAAGTCTTCTTGAGTTCCAGAAAATAGCTCATGGTCTAAATCTAATGGTATTGTAGGAAAATGTTGAGTATCAACAAAATCATCCTGTGTAGGAATAAGATGACTAGAAGAAGTACCCTTGCCCTGGTTGCCCCTACTAGAAGAAGCACCCTTACCCTTACCCTTAAACATACCTTTTAATCCTTCCATTTTAATTATGATAATAAATAATTAAAGACAATAAAATTAAGTGCGCTAAATAAAATAAACAAACAATAATAATTTAATGAAGGAACGAATGTACCAAACGCCGACGTAACGTCGACGTGTAATCGAGAGGTTGAAAATTGAAACTTTGCTCGATGGAAGATCCTCAAGCTAGATGCCAACTTCACTCCCAATTCCCAAATGAATAAATAAAATTGAATATTTAGCAAACAATGTAGACTTGTAGAGAGATATATTGAGAAATTAGAGAGATTGTAGGAAGATTTGTGAGAAAGATGAAGAGAAAATGAGTTATTTATAGTTGGAAAATTGGGTTAAAGTGTAAATATAATAACTTATGGGTTAAAAATAAATATTAAGGGGTAGGGGGGGTTGGGGGAGGGGGGGCCTAAAATGGACGTTGGCCAACGGCCATAATCTAAAATGGCCATTGGACCAACGGTCATATTTGCAAAGGGGGGAAAAGGGCGGGGTCGGGGTCGGGGTCAGGACGGTCTCGGGGCGGGGTCGGGTCGGGGTCGGGTCGGGCGGGCCTGGGGCGGGCTCGGGTCTGGCAGGACGAGACATCGTCCCGTCCCGAGTTCGAGTCCCGCCCCCGTTATTTATTTATTTTTTTAGCGGGGTCGTGGCGGGACCGGGGCGGGCTCGGGACGGGGTCGGGGTCAGGCCGTCCCGGCCCACTGGCCAGCCCTAGGCTCACTGTCGGGTCGGTGCCGCGGCGCAGCCTAGCAGGTGCCGTGGCACCTTACGTAAAATTCAGTTTCCCATTTTCATTTAATATATATATTCAGCACATTAAATCCAAAATCCAATTTTGATTTAATTAAATAATTTCCATCTAATAGAAATTATCCCATAGTTATTATCAATTTAAATATCTCGATTCCAAATCGAATATTTAATACTTTCTCAATACACCCTTATATCGAAGAGACAATCGACATAGTGTGACCCTATAGGCCTTCATATATCGACACTAATCCAATTAAGGTCTATACAGAACTTCTAGACTGCGTTGTACGACGAACTCAATATATGAAGTACGTTTACATGAATCCAGCAAACAAAACCTTTATGTGAGATGATAAATTCCTTTCATTCGCGACACACTCGATCAAGCTTAGGATTTTCCATGTGTCTATCCAAATGATTTGATCACTTTATCTCATCTATATTAGTCTACAACTAGATCATATTCTAAATATGTCTCTTGCATTGTCCAATGACTTGGTCGACCTAATATCACTAAGAAGTTGAGTGTCCTCTCAAATATCCAATTGAGGAATAAACCATATTCTTGGCTCAACTACCACCTTAGTTTACATCATAATGTACCCAAGACAAGCCGTATCTTATCCTATAAGGAGTTTAAGCTTAGGACATGGTCAAAGTACATTACTCTGTAAACAAGGTGTGTATTGACCTCAAGTCAAAGGACCTTTATATCCCACACGCTGATAACACTCTAGACATGTCTAACAAATAGTTTATCAGCAGGGTATACCAATACTTTTCAAAAGCATCCATGTGTCTATCACTAGTAGCAGGTGAGACATACTACATTCTCTAAGAATGTGATGCAGACCACATGTCGACTTATAACATATCATCGATATCTCATTCTCGATGATCATTAATCGAGGCTATTTGTAGAGTTACGCTCTATCATTAATATCGCACTCTATTAATGACAACATAAGCTCAAGGGATGCACATTAATGAATAATTACAAACAATCAAATAATAATTCAATAATTGCAACTCCATAAATATATTAATCTTATTAATAATACGAATGTTTTCAAGTACATTTGTCCTTAATAATGATTATCTCTAGGACATACATACTTTCAATAGTTTCCTTAAAAGTATTATACAATTTTCATGGCTTTCTTTTTATAAAAAAAACTCTACAACAACGTTTTGACACATATATAGAGACAATGCATATGTATATATTTCTATCCACTTAAAATTGGAGAGGCTTAATTAGGAAAATAGGCAGCAATGTTCCATGTATATACAGGCTATATATGTAGATCTCTTCTCATTCTTGGATAATTCACTTAAGAAAAGTAGGTGTTGCATATAATCCTAAGGGGCAGCAACGTCCATTGGTAAGCACGCAACAACATTTGTTTTTATTTTACGCGGATTGGAGATTTCTTCATAGTGAAGTAAAGTGACAGGAAGCTTTAAAGAAGACATGATTATTGACATCTAAGCTAACGTGGGTTTGACGAGCTATTCATGGTGGTTGTGAAAGAGTGTATATCCAAGGTATGTAATGGGTATCCCTTCTTTCAATTGGCATGACTCAATAGAAAGAGTATTTGATTAGCGAGGTAAAGAAGCGTAATTATTATAGGTATTCCACTCTTGTAGTTGATGGCCGTTCTGACATATTCGAAGCAATGGGTAGGACATAGGATTTAGATGATGATTCTAAATGCTCAAATAACCCGAACCACATATACAATCAAGAATACAATAATACAATGAGAACTGAGTGGAATTGGCATGTTAGGGAGGCTGAAATGCTAGAACAAAACTTGACGGCACTCGGACTCAAACGTCCAAAAAATCATGCTACGTCAATGCCTCGTAGTACACAACAAGAATTCAATTGTTCTCTTAACCGTTTTCTCGAAGAGAACAATCATATGAAAATACGTTGCCTCAGGGTAGAATATGGTCAACATAATTACGTCAGATTCAAATTTAAGTGGGATTCGGACTGTGAGATGTCCGATCAAGATGATTCTTCATGATCCTATTAATATTTTTTTATAATAAAGTAGGTAGATATGGTCATAATAATGACCCCAAGGGTACTTGAGGCTTGAAACTATATAAGTAGTCTTTCATTTGTTATTAAACTACAACATATTCAATGTCGAGTAGTAGAAATGTAGATTGGTCGGTATTCCTTCTAAATGATCCGAATAGCAGTGGTGATGATAGCTCAAATCATAGCAGTTATTCCGGTGATTCGAGTTATCTTGATATCAATGAATTCAAGATAGACAATTTGAAACTACACCTTCTTATAGAGCGTAATGATGATTTTTGCAATGTGAAATATTCAGATCCACGAGAATATTATTGTGGGTTATGCCGAGAATGGGCATAGTGGCATGCTGAATCAGAATGTCTTGTTCGTGAAAAGGAAAATCTCAACGCTCAAATCCCAACAAGGTTCTCAATGACCATGCCTCAAACTAATCAACATTCTTGCGAGATTGTCGTACAAAGGATTAGAAAAGAAAACAACAGAATGCTAGCAAGACGTTGTAGATTTTACATGCTAAAGTTGGCCGAAGAACAAGCATCATCAACGGGTAGAGAACTAACATCTATAGAAAGAAGATATGTCTTAAGAAACCCAAAATATTTTTCTGAAGACAATATTGAGGACTTCTATTCTAATGATGATTAGGGGTTATTTTGGTTCACTTGCTTATTTTTTGGATCATTTAAGCTCGGGACTCGTGATTTTATTATATTTTTAATTTATGATGAAGTCATCAATTTGAAGAAAATTAGTTTGTTTAATTTTGCTTTAATTGTTAAAGTCTATTATTAATTTATATAAGCGTCTTAGGGTTAATAATATATAAAAAGTTCAACAATTCGCAATTTTTAATGAAAACACAAATATTTTAGTACATAGAAGGTGCCGATTACATAATACATTTAAAGAAAACATAGAAAATATATAATACATGAAAACATGCAACTAGTAAAAATAAAATACATAAAAGTAATAAATTAAACCGGCAATACATAAAAAATAAAATACATAGAAATAATAAACTTAATAAATAAAATACATAGAAATAATAAACAACAACAAGATAGCACAAATAATCTTCTAAAATTTCAATTTTTCTTTCAAAGTTTTTTTTCTCGTGTTGAGAGACTCTAAGGTTATCCTTGAAAAACTTTATTTTTCTTTGGATTCTTTTAGCAAGACCTCCAAAAGGTTAACTTTTTCTTGAGCTTCCATAAGTTTAAACTGCAAGTCAAACTTCATGGTATCTCTAGTAATACGTGAAGTCACAATATCTCTATCAACATGAGGCTTTTTAAACTTCGCCGCCACCGTTTATCCACGGGAATGTCATCTTCCCATCGAAAATATTTGCAACCATTCATATTCTATAAACATTACAAGAAAATCAGTTTTTGAAAGTAAAATATGTAGATAATGTGAAAAAAACTCTAAACCCTATAAAATTATAAAAACACTTACATCGGGCACTTTACATCGCCAAAAACGACGACCCAGATTATCTTGGATCCTTGATGTTCTGATCTTACAATAATAACCGCATTCACTAACATCAGATTCTATAGAAAAATTTGACATTTCGAGCTCTGAGACATGATTTTCGGAGGGCTAAAATATGATAAAAGAGTGAAAATAAAAAATGTGAAGATGAAATGGAGAAGGCTGCATAGGGTTTTAATAACCCCTTTTATGTCTATCATTTTTTTATGGGATATTTTTGTTCAACAAGCCACTTTATGGATCATTTAAGTTCCGGACTCCTTTTTAAGATTTCGATGTACAGTGTAAATGTGTAATAGCCCCCTTTTATAGTACTAGTATAAATATAAATAGGAACGCACCATTTTGCGGAATGGTTGAATAATATAGAATATAGCAATTATGAGCAAATGATTTGGTTATATACGTTTCGTAGCACGTTTGAAGCAATACCGACCTTAGCTCAGTTGGTAGAGCGGAAGACTGTAGTGGTACTGTTGTAATCTTTTAGGTTGCTGGTTCAAATCCGGCAGGTTGGATTTCTTTTAGAATCCCCTCACAATGAATAGTCTTTTAACTATGAAGTTTAACTTGATTTTAAACAGGACAAATAACATGATTTACAGATACAGATAGTAATGGAAATGAAGAAGGTATTATTATGGATCAACAGGGCCTGCCATTGCCTCATCATCTGAGTATTCAGCTTCACTTAACTCCTCATCACTTGACTTCTCCTCAGGGACAGCTCCGACGTCTTCTGGCTTGGCATATTTTTGACAATATTCTGGATAACAACCATGTATATCGCAGATTAGTTCTAATTTTATGGAGAAATGCTAAAGGATTTAACATATGTCCACTGACAGTGTAATGTGCAATTTAACCTGCTATAGAAGGTAACTTGCCTTACTTTTCAGGTTACTAATTTCAGTTATAATCGATAGTTACCTATAATTATTTTTTAGATGACCTGATTGTGTAAAAACTTTCACTCTGCCAGTGCATAGAAGTTAAAACTCAACACTAAAAAGTGATGAATTTTATGTAAAAGTTCAATCACCTAATCACCAAGTGTTGGTGGGAGAGAAGATTTTTATAAATTCATGCACCAGTTGAGAATATGATGCGTCATAATGTTCTGCTATTTCAGTTTAGAATGCAGGTAGCAAATATCTATGTAGCTTAGAGCAAGAGACAATGTAAGAATAAATCTAATATTATCTGCTCTGTCGATTTTCATACTACTTTAAAAAAAAAAAAGTTTAGCATAATCCTGGAACATTCTCAACAACACTATCGCACTGATCTCGTAGATTCTGTAATAGGTTCAAGTAGTAAAATGTATCTACATATCCACAAGACAAGTTTCACAGGAATAGAGGGTTACCATCTTTAGTGACAGAAAGGTAAGAGTGCTTATTAATGCTTAAGAAGTTCCCATTCTCATGCCTACACTTTTGAAAGGAGAGAAGTGTGAAAGAGTGGCATTCCATTAGAAGTACATACATAGCTTCTAACTTGGATATCTTGAATTCTTGATACAGGAATAATTTGTTCTGGGGACACCCAAAATACGAGGAGATAACAAAATTACTAGAAGAAGCATCTGTGTTTCAGATTTTAATCCCAACCAAATCGCAAAGGGGAATGAAGTTTACCTGAAAGAACTTCCCCACGTCAGACTAATTAAGTTCACCTACCACCATCATTGTGTATTGATTTTGGTTTGGAATTGTGCCCTCAGCCATCCATGATTCAGGGTTTTACACTATGTTAATTGTTATGCATACTATCAATGTCTGCACTTTCCTGTCTATGATGTTCAACAACAACAAGAACAACATACCCAGTATAGTCCCACAAGTGGGATCTGGGGAGGGTGAGGTGTACGCAGACCTAAGTTGCGCAGACTCTCCGTTTTGGGTGTCGTCCCCATACCAGATATGGGATACGGGATACGGGTGCGGGATATGTCCCAAATATGGTCAACCAACTTCGGATACTTTGACCGGAGTACATCGAAAATTTGGGGGGGAAATTGAGATCTGATTTCTCAAAATTAAAGATAAAACGGATTTAAAAGAAGGGAAATGACACACCTTCAATAGTATAGTATTTTTGTCTCATTTTTGCTACTTCGTGTTTCAAAGAAACCAAGAATACAAGGTCGTGTTCTGAGTTTGGAGGGTAGACAGTAGCAGTGATATATCTTTATAGCTCTATTTTTTATAATTTTGAATTTTCTTAGCCGAATCCCCGCATCCGTATCCATACCTGGATACACACCCCCAAATCTTAAAATTTAGATTTTTCCGAATCCGACACTCGAATACGTACCCGTATCGGATACCCGGACCCGAGTCCGAGCAACTTAGACGCAAACTGTTAAACAACATTGTAGTTTATTCTACCCCTGCCAAATTATTAAGCAAAATACCCACCTGATAGAGATGAAAGGAAGAGAAATGCAGATTCTTAGCATTTATTGACACAGATCTTTGCTCAATAGAACAAAATGTGTTTGCTCCAAAATAAGCATGTCAACTCTCAAAGTGTTTTTCAAGCTAACCTCTTTCCGGTAAGTGTTCTGGACTTCTGGCTATGTAGGGTAGGTGAAGAGCAACAACTTTGTAGGGTATAGGAGAGAACACAGTTGGGGATAGCAGACTTGAACATAACCTGATTTTCTCCGCGGCTCCATTGACTAGCATTATTTCAGCTCTACTTCCCCAAAGTTTCTAACTTGTTGGTCCCATATAAAATGGAGTAAAGAATCTAAATATTATTCGTATTTGAGCTTAAACGAGGACCTGATAATCGAAGCATTGGGAGGTTTAATGATTAACGAGGAAGTCATAGTTCAGTGAGCCCCTGCTAATATGTTTCCTTTTACCAGAAAGACCGTGAAGGCAGGTCTGATTACGCCAACAGCAGCTGGATCTTCCCTTTTTTAAAATTTATTTTAAGGAGTCTCAGGTTACATAACCAACCAAATTAGAAGTGATCTAAAGTAGATTGGAGATGGTCAGAATCCACTAGCAAGTTTTGGAATGCTAAAAATAAGTTAACTATGAGTTCTTCATTATCAAAATATTGGATAGAAACCTAATTCACTGCCAAACGGAGGTATACCAGAAAGTTTTCTACATTATTTGTCGGCCAATCTGGCCGACGCTGCATGAGGACCCCTGACCAGGTCTTGATAGATCGAATGGACATCTTCATAGAGGCAGACTAAGAAAACATATAATGCACAAGACCAAGAAAATGCGAAGGCTGATCTACAACAGAGTCCCAGTAAAAGGTACAGCTTTCTTTAGGCAGCAAGCGCCTAGTGTGGGCAACAATCGATAATATTGGTCACATACCGTTATCAGCTTTAAAGTTCTCTAAGGATCTCATTTGGCTTCTGTTTCTTGGACTCCCTTTCTAATGCAGAATCTTGTGTTAAGTTGGTTTTAAGGCAATTGAGAGCTAATCCTCACTTTGAACATGATCACTTGATCACTTCTATAGCATCCAAACTTAACTTCCTAATATCTCAAACGTGCCAATGAAAAAGAATTGAAAGTAACTTCAATGTTTTCCTTTAAACCTCACCCCAAAACTTAGTCTAACTATGAATTGTTCAAGAGAAGCTAACTTTAGAAAACATTAGCTGTCATAGAATGCTAACATATATTAACGTGCAAATATCAAGCAAACAAAGGATAATCAATTCCCTAGCAACCAAACCAAAATTATGAGACTTTAATTCTACGAGCCTACCCTACTCAATTCAAGGAAATCTCATAGTTAGTTCTTCTCGTCCATTTGAAGCTACCACAAACTTTTGAAACATACAGCCAAACCTCTCTATAACGGCGTCATTTGTATGGATATTTTTTGGCTGCTATAGTGAAATGTTATAGAGAACATATAATATAGCATAACATGAAAAATCAGTTCCAAAAAAACTTGGCCTTTATAGTGAAATGTTGATATAGAGGATGACTGTTATAGAGAGGTGTGACTGTATAAGCATCTGATATGGCTCAATATACCTTTAACTCTTTGTTCATATGCAGTTCGGTCTCGCATCATCAAGGCAGCTGCCTCCCCGTTCAGTGGATCCGATGGGTTTGGATACAAGAGAAGTTGTGGAAGAAACACTTCAAACACGTTTGTCAAATCTGTGGAGATTGTTTCAAAACCAGCTATAATTACTGAAAAACAAGTCGGCAGAAAAACCATAGAAATTTCAAGAATATAATCATGATCAAATCCTATTACCAAACATGGGACTCCAAGTCTGATTGATAACATCTAAACAAACTGAGCCCGACCTGAAATATGATAATCCGTTGAAATTTCAGACTTCGGCTAAACAGAATGAGAAGGATGAAATTAAGCATTTTAAAAACTCACATCTCATCAACATTTGGATGGTACATTTTATTAATAAAGCCAATTGATGGAGATTTATATGGGTAAGCATCTGGAAGTTCCACCTTTATTTTCCAAACTCCACCATGATAAGGACCTGCACAAAAACCCAGCTAACTAAAAGCAGAAACTGAAGAAAGTAACACTGACATCCCCAAAGAAGGATGCAGTGTATAAATCAACGGGTTCAACTGAATCTAGCATTTTGTACACAGATTACAAATATATATGTGGAAAATCACTAAATTTTCAACAAATATTATATTTTAAAACCATAATTGTAAAAGAACATAAAGATTGAACCCATCAAGTTTAAATCATGAATCCACCTCTGCCCCTCCCTTCTTCATACATCTAATTGAAATCCCACTTAAAAGGCAGATATTACTTGAAGATTCGTTTGTGAACTACCAAACAGCAGATACGCGAAAAAGGTACATACCCATTTGGCCATGAAGATTATTCACCTTTCTCCAGAATAATTTTTCACTTTATTTCAAAATCAGTGTTCGGTTATAAAATTTTCAAATCCAACTTGGAGTTGGATTCCAAATATGGAAAAGTGCTCCAAACTTGTTTTCCAACTCCATCATTCATAAATTCCTAATTAAAGTGCTATATTCTCTCCTTTGTAAAAAGTATAACCAACCACAACTCCAACTTCATAAATTCCAAATAAAGTCAAGAATATTTGAAATCTATGGACAAACGCTTAATATAATTCCATTATCCATTCAACATAAGGGTTAATCCAAACGCCTTTCGACAGAAAATCAAATTGTATATAGATATTGAATCCCCTTGGCTTCATCGCATGTCTACTTCTTCATATTTTGAACCCCTAAGTGAAAATCTTGACTCCGCTACTTGCCCCCTTCCCATACATACAATTGAAATCCCACTAAAAGTCAGATGTAACTTGAAGATTCAGTAGTGAACTATCAAACAGAAAATACGTGAAAAGGTACATATATAACTAAATATAATTCCATTATCCATTCAACATAAGGACCCAAAAATAATTCCAGGATAGACCAAGAAGCATAAGTATATTCATAACCACAAAGTAGAAGCAACTACACAATAACTATGCCAAATACTTCTTAATTGGGATTTTTATGCAAATAGCTGGCCGGATTCACGGTTTATTTTCCTAGCCAATTATACACATTATACATCTGCAGGCTATTTTTAGTTTAAGTGGCTGAATGAGCGATTATTTAGGTTAATTCTTCTTAATTCAGCATCGCCAGAGTTAATTTCCAATTTTTTTTTTTACTTTCCCCTTGAAAAATTTCAATCAAAAACCAAAATAGACACCACAAAAAAAAAGTACCTAAACAAGAAATATTAATAACTCAAACAAAGACCCTCGTAAGTAAATATCTTAAAGAGCTAAAAATAAATAGTATATAGACGTAAAAAATAATAAAGATTGAGATAATAGTGGATTTACTTTCAGCAGGTCCATGGAAATGCACATAAAACTCCTGCATCCCATCATTAATCATTTCCACCTTGTAATCACTCATCATCCTAATTCAACCAAACAAAACTGAAAAATTAAGCAAAAACTAATACCCCCCCAAATTTGTTTAGGCAAAAAAAAAAAAGAATTGATTAAAGAGTTTACAGCTTCATTAAGTCCATTTCTCTCCGTTTGCTTGGTGAAGACATGATTTTTTTTCTGAATTTTTGGCTCTTTTTTTTTTAGAGAAAAAAATGAGTTAGTTGCACAAGTTAAAGAAGTAAATAAATACTTTGTTAAGACATGGGGGAGAAGAAAAAGGGATAATATTTGTGATTTTGGCCTATTAAAATATTGTTTTAAGACAAAAACGGTCCCTTGTATTTGGAGGTTAATTCGAAATAATTCCTTTTGAACAGTTTTGTTCTTTAAATTTATCAAAAGTTAATAATTTTAATCTCAATCAAATGCAGGTATCTAGTAATTCAGTTGGTAGACTATATAAATTTTCGCCTTGTTCTCCTTCCCCATTTCCCCTTTACCTATCCCAATATAATAAAAATATTTTTTAAAAAAAGATCTCAAACTAATATTTAACGAACTTCATCTGTTAAATTTAACAGAAACTATGTAAAAAACAATTATGGGGAGTTCACAGTTGAAGATACAGTTTCTGCTATTTTTGGTGTTTTTTTAGAGTTTGATGTAATATTTTAGGTGTTATTTCTATTTTTTATAATCTGGTTTTTAGTGTCTAGTACTATTTTTTGTGTTGCAGTTTTTGATATTTGATGTGACTTTTCTAGTGTTTTTGATTAAAAAATTTTCTACAGATTTTGTCAAATTTAACAGATGAGATTTATTAAATATTTGATGGAGATTAAAAGTGCTCAATTTTTATAAACTGAGGGATCAAAAATATTCAGACCATACTTTAAGGACTATCTTGAACCTGCTCCCAAATATGAGAGATCATTTTTGTCATTTTCTCTTATATGTTGTATTATTAATATTAGGTGGCTGCCAATTTCAAGATTCTCATCTTTCTGCTTTCGTCACAATCCCCTTCTTATTTCTTTCCACTTTTTAATCCATGACCTAATTCTAGTAACATTTTAATTACTTACTATAGTTTACAAATGACAATATGAAATGGGGTTACATCAATGTCTAGTCCTGCCAAATAAAAAGTTAGACAGTCATTTCTTTGTGATTGACTTCTTTATCATCAAATTAGAAGTTTGGCAATTTTAATTTGTCCATTTTTATTTTTACATTTGTGAAGGTTATGTTTAAAATTAATCAATTCAAGGTTTCCAGTTCATTCTTCTGTCTTTTCAATTGAAAAATGCTAATCTTAATTTTGAGTTCAATCAAGAGAGTGATGGGAGGTAATCTTTAATTTTTCATTTGACAATAATGCCTAGTTTGCGTGATATAATATTAGTGTAAACTAAGGGTGTTCAGTGGGCCAGGACGGCCCGATCTCGCCCCGACCCCCCTTTTAAAATACGGGATAAAAATATCGGTAGCGGTGTTCAAATTTGGGACGGGACTAGGACTCATCCCGTTCCTCCCCGTCCCCCACTTTGCAGAAACTAACCGTTGTACAAACGGTCACTTTCAATTTTAGCCGTTGGCAACGGCTAGTACGGTCATTTTGGCCTCCCCACACCCTATAAACCTCCTACCCCCTTAATATTATTTTTAACCCTAAGTTAGTGTATTTACACATTAACCTTATTTCTCAACTATAAATACATCATTCTCCTCTTCATTTTTCTCACAAATCTTCCTACCATCTCTCTACAAGTCTAAATTGCACACTAAATATTATATTTCATTTGCTAATTTCTATCAAAGTTCAAAAATTGGAAGTGAAGTTGGCAACTAGCTTGAGGATCATCGAGCAAAGTTTCAATTTTCAACCTCGATTACACGTCGGCGTTTGGTACCTTCGTTCCTTCTTTTATTTAAATTATTATTATTACTTAATTTTAATTATCGTACTTAATTTCATTAACTTTAATTATTTATTTTCATAATTATAATGGAACGAGATGGACATTTTTCTGGTAGAGGTATTAGGGTTACCAGGGGTAAGGGTGCATCTTCTAGTACTCCTAATTACGATGATTTCACTCATGTAAATGGAACTTATCTTTTTAATGTTAATATTAATATACCATTAGATCGTGAGGTATATTCTGCATCTGAACCAGACTTTGATTTAAAAATAATTAGAAGATAATTTAGATAATATACCCACTAGTGCACCTCCACCTCAGGATCAGGCCGAGTCTCAGGCTGAAACTGAAACTGGAATCCCTCATATTCCCCCTAGTATGAGAAGAGGACAAAAATAATGAAAATTAAAATCACTTGCATGAGATTTTTTTGAAAGAGACATTCCTAATCAACTAGCTATTTATAAAATTTGTCGCGAAGTTTATAAATTTAAAACTAGAAAAGGTCATGGTGGGACATGAGGTTTAATGAGACATGTAGAAAACTCTCACAAAGCAAGGTATAACCAATACTTGGCTGACAAAGCGGGTGTGCAAATGTCTTCTGAGTCGGAACAAGGTTCATATAGTGTCCCCGACCAAGTACAGGGTCGAATTAACCCGATGACGGGGGGAAGTTATAGGTCCGAAATATGATAAACACAAAGATCATAAAAATGTAGAAAAATTAGTTGATGTGGAGGATTTGCCTTTTTCATTTCCTTCATCTCCTGGTTTTATTCATTACATTCGAGAAACATATAATTTTGCTTTTAACGGTTTTCCTAGATCAACTATTAGAAGAGACATTTTTAAATTTGCACATGAATATCAACAATATTTACGTCATATACTGTATCATTTTAATGGCAAAGTGGCAATCAGTTCTGACATAGGTCGTAGTATTAATGGTAATGATTATTTAACTGTTACATGTCATTGGATATATCACAATTGGTCTATGCAAAAATGTATATTAACACATAGATATATTGATGAAAGGCACACTGAAGTTTTTATATCAAAAAATATTCATGAAATTAGTGAATATTATGAAATTACTGATAAAATTATGACTATTACATTAGATAATGTTACTTCTAATGATTATGCTGTAAACATTTTTAAAACTCGATTTACTCCATCTTTTTCCCATATTTTTCATGTTAAAGGATGACCTAAAACTTTTAAAAAACACCCTTGATAAAGTACAATTTGCTATCAACTTTATTTTTAAAGGTAATAAAATACAAAGACGCAAAGAGTATAAAAAATTTGTCATGATTGTGGATTACCTTACAGGAAAATTTCAGAAAAAGTTGCGACTAGGTGAAATTCTTTGTATAAACAAAAAAAAATTGTCGGTGTTGGGGTTCGAACTCGGGACGAGTCCTGGGATCATCCCACCCGTCCCGATCCCGACCCCGTCCCGCCCCGCCAGCCCCCTCCCCCTTTGTAAAAATAGCCGTTGCAACAACAGTCAAATTTCGATTTTGATCGTTGTGCAACGGCTATAACGGCATTTTTGGCCCCCCACCCCATAACCCCCTTACTCCCTTAATATTTATTTTTAACTCCTAAGTTAATATATTTACACTCTAACCCTATTTCTCAACTATAAATATCTGATTTTCCTCTTCATTTTTCTCACAAATCTTCCTACAATCTCTCAATTTATCTCTGTAAAATTCTACATTGCTTATTAAATTATTATTTTTGTTCATTTATATCAAAGTTAAAAAATTAGGAGTGAAGTTGGCAACTAGCTTGAGGATCATCCATCGAGCAAAATTTCAATTTTCAACCTCGATTACACGTTGACATTACGTCGGTGTTTGGTAAATTCATTCCTTCTTTAAATTATTATTGTTACTTTATTTTAATTATCGCACTTAATTTCATTATCTTTAATTATTTATTTACATAATTAAAATGGAAGAATTAAGAGGTATGTTTAAGGGTAAGGGTAAGGGTGCTTCTTCTAGTAGGGGTAACAAGGGCAGGGGTACTTCTTCTAGTAATCTTATTCTCAGTCCCGATGATTTCATTAATTTCACTCATATAGATGAAACTATTTTTTTAATGATATACCATTAGATGATGAGGTAGATGAACCAAACATTAATTTAGATGATAATCTAGATGACACACCTATTAGTGCACCTCAACCTCAGACTGAGTCTCAACCTCAAACAAAAACTGGAATGCCTCATATTCCCCCTAGTATGAGTCGAGGCCCCATACAACGAAAATTAAAATCAGCTGCATGAGATTTTTTTGTTAGGGACCAAGAGAATCAACTAGCTGAAAGTATGTATGTCCTAAAGACAATCTAAGTTAGGGACAAAAATATACTTGAACGCATTCGTAAATATTTATGGATTTGCAATTATTGAATTACTGTTTGATTGTTTGCAATTATTCATACACGTGCATCCCTTGAGCTTACATTATCATTAATAGAGTGATATATTAATTATAGAATGTAACTCTCAAAATAGCCTCGACTAATGATCATCGAGAATGGGATATCGATGATATGTTATAAGTAGACATGTGGTCTGCATAACATTCTTGGAGAATGTAATATGTCTCACAGCTACAAGTAATGGTTACTCGTAATGGACACATAGATACTTTGGAGACGTACTGGTATACCCTGCCGATAAACTATTTGTTATACATGTCTATAGTGTTATCAGCGTGTGGAATATAAATGTCCTTTTACTTGAGGTCAATACGCACCTTGTTTACAGAATGATGTACTTTGACCAAGTTCTAAGCTTAAACTCCTTCTGGATAAGATACAGTTTGTGTTGGGTGCATCAGGGTGTAAATCAAGGTGGTAGTTGAGCCAAGAATAGGATTCATTCTTCGATTGGAAATTCTAGAGAGAGCACTCAACTTCTCAATGTTATTAGGTTGACTAAAGTCACTGGCCAGTGTAAGAGACATATTTAGAATATGGTCTAGTTGTCAACTAATAAATGTGAGATAAAGTGATTAAGTCATTTGGATAGACATTTGGCAAATCCTAAGTTTAATAGAGTGTGTCGCGAATGAAATGAATTTATAGTTCCGCATAAAGGTTAAGTTTGCTGGATTCATGTAAACGTACTTCACATATTGAGTTCATCATACGACGCAGTCTAGGAGCTTTGTATGGACTTTAATTAGATTAATGTCGATATGTGAAGGCCTATAGGGTCACACTATATGCGATTGTTTCTTCGATCTAAGAGTGTATTGAGAAAGTATTAAATATTCGATTGAGAATCGAGATATTTAATTTCTAATAATTATGGAATACTTCTATTTGGTAGAAATTACTTAATTAAGTCGAATTGGATTTCAGATTTAATTAAACGTGTTGGATATATTATATGAGTACTCGGATAAATACAGGGAAGCAATTGGGCTAGAAATTACTGGCCCAAAATTGGAACATTGGCCGTCCACTGAGGCGTGTGAAGTGGACCAACTTGGCTGGTCCACTGAACATTAACATGGGCCCAGGTTTTTCTGTTTTATATCTGTTTAGGTTTTGTCCTGAACTCATATATATACAATATATACCCCATAATTATAAAGTTACAGAAAATAACTTCTCTGTTCCTAAAGCAAGATTTCCTAGCTTTCTTGAATAAGAAATACACTGGAGTTAAATCTTGCAATCAAGAAAACAAATCGCGTGGATACCTTAGTGTTGAATCCCGCGTACGAAAACTTGTAAGTTTTCTTTTATCATGTTTTGAACGTACAACATGATTATCGTATAAGTCATGCCAGGATTGTTATTGGGTAAGAAATTTTTAAACGTCCATTGTGCTTACTATTTGATTTTTACGAACCCAATAATTCCCTACAGTGGTATCAGAGCCCACGCTGGTTTAAATAATTATACAATAATTCATAATAACGATTACATGAGAAAATTAATTGTTTTGATTTATTAAACTAATTTTTGAAAAAAAAATGGCAGAAACTGGAACAATGGTCGACGGCAGCCGCGAGACAGTGGCTTCCGGCGGATTTTTCCGGCGATTCGACGTTGTTTTACAACCGTCTCCACTATTATCGAGAAATTCACTTTATAAGATGGTCGATAAAGGTGTTGAGAGGTGACGGGAGGCGGCGTAGACGCCGGAAAGGCCGCCGACGGTGGTCCTATTTCTGGCCTCCTCGGGCATCAAAATGGTGAAGTAATACCACCACCGTGATCGTCTCAACGAGAGGAATCGAACAGTGGTGGTGTTACACGGCGAAAGCCACCGAAAAGGGGCCACCGCTGACTGTTTTGGAAACAGCCGACAACGGCTTAATTTACGGCCGTCGTGGGTCACCAAACCGGGAATTGAAACCACCGGTGTGTTCGGCCCGACGTGAGCCGTCGACTGGTGGTGTTCAATTCTGTCAATTTCGCCCCGAAATTCGAATCCCAAATTTGCTTTGGGGTTGGAATTGATTTTGAAAATTTGAAATAATTCAAGGACCTATTTGAAATTAAATTAGGGTTTTTGAAATTGCAATTTAGCCCTTGGGGCAAATCTGAAAATTTTAGAAGTTTCTGGAATTGCAATTTGGTCCCTGAAAATTCTCTGGAAATTTATAAGGTTTTAAAATCAGTAGATTTGGTCCTTGGGGAAAATCTGTCGATTTCAGAAAAGCAGATTCAGTCCATAGGTGAATCTGTAAAATCCAGAAAAGCAGATTTGGTACCTGGGTGAATCTGTAATTATTTTAAGGTTCTGAAAATTGCAGAAAAAACTCCTGAAAATTAAATATCTTGATTTCTGAATTATTAAGGGACTGTTTGGATGAGTAGAAAATTTAAAAATTTTGAAAATTGAGTTTTAAATTTGGAATTTAAATACTTTGTAAGTCGAAACAAATTAATTAACCCACGATTATTGTTATTTAGCATATTATTTGATAATGTGCACATAAATTGATTGTTTCTCCTAATTATTTAATTGATTGTCATTTAAATAATTAGTATAGAGTCCGCGTTATATATGTCTGGGTAGGCGGAGCCCAGTATTTGTTAGACCGCATTATGCATGTCTGGGTAGGCGGCACCCAGTATTTATTAGACCGCATTATGCATGTCTGGGTAGGCGGCGCCCAATATATGCTCTATTTGATCTATTACGTGTAATAAGGATCTTGATAAAACCCCGATTAAAATGTTCCCCAATTTAATATAAGTCTGATTTGGAATCCACGTGTCGTCCGTTATAATTGAATGAGTGCAAAATCCTTTTCGGCTATAAGAGTATTTACACCCTAGTGTTTGCTCTAAGTCTACGAGGACTCAGACTCTTCATAGATGCATGTGTTTGCAGTAGCGAGTGAGAAACCTTTGTGAGTATTTATGCCCTAGCGTTTGCTCTACAAGGCCAAACTTGCTTAGATGCACAATTGCAGTCGTGTAACGGGGTTAACTTACTTAGTTATATCTTGATGCCCTAGCATCGGAATAATCTAAGGGTGCAGATCTATTGTTTAGAACAGTCGGTCAAACCAAGAGTTAGAAATTGTTTGTAATTGGTTTGGAGACCTACCAGGTTGTATTGTTGAAGTTATCAGCCCTAACAAACGCGGAGACAGTATGAACTTGAATCTTGGCCCATTATGATCATATTTGATATGAGTCTGTATTCTTCCATGGGGTCGTATAATATGTTAAAATAATAGGAGTTAATTAAACTAAAGGTCATGTTAATTAGTTAACGAATGTGTTCATAGAAATTATATTTGATTTAATTTCAGTCTATCTATTTCTTCAGATTATTTAAAATATCGAATCTATCATTGAAATTCTTGGTTGAGACTAATAAATTGACTGGAGCTAATTATCTAGACTGGTTGCTTAATTTGCGTTTGGTACTAAGATAAGAGAAAATTGAGTATGTGTTAGACACATCTGTTCCAAAAGTTCCTGTTGAAAAGTCTGTGGAGTATGCTTTGTTTGACAAGGTTGCTTATCATAAGCATTTGGATGATGCCACATCGGCATAGTGTGTCATGTTGTCCTCCATGACTGTAGAGTTACAGAGGCAGCATGATACATGGGCCCCTATGAGATGCTAGAATATTTTAGGAGTCTTTATGATTCACAGTCTCAGACTATGGAGTATGAGATGCTGAGAGACCTCTTCAAATGTAAGCTGAATGATGCGGGCCAAGTGTCTGGTCATGTTCTGAAGATGATTGGGTTAATAAAAAGGTTGGCTTTGATTGGAACGAATCTGCCTCAGAATGTGTCTGTCAACCTGATTTTGAATTCGCTTCCTAGTTCGTTTGAGAATTTCATTGTGAACTTCAACATGAATGGAACCAAGGTGAATCTTCCAGAATTTCACAACATGCTAAAGACTTATGAATCATCTACTTCAAAGGAGAAGATTGTGCTCATGGTGGGCTCATCTACTAGGTTCAAACCTAAAGGTAAGAACAAGAAAAATAAGGGTAAGTCTGGTCCCAAACCCACAGTCTTGAAACCTAAAGGAGGTGTTCAGAAGAAGTCTAGGTTGGCCAGGGACGTATGCCTCAACTACAAACAGAAGGGGCATTAGAAGAAAGATTGCACCGTTCCAGGAGAAGATAAGGCACTAGGTGCTTCTGGACCTACTGGACAAGGTATGTTTGTCATTGAGATTAATATGTCTATAAGTAACTCTCGTTGTTGGGTATTGGATTGTCACAACCCAAACCGGAGGGCCGTGACGGATACCTGGACCCCACCCGCAAGGTACCGCTAATCACTTTATCAACACCTATTCATAATTAATTACGGACTAAGCCGAAAGAAAATTATGAACAACCAGGTAACCGACTTATATATATACATATACCACGACCGACAAGGCCATACAAGGCTACTACACACAGGACACCTGTCTACAAGCCTCTAAGAGAGTACATAACATCAACAGGTCGGGACAAGGCCCTGCCATACCATTTAGACACGCAAAACTGTATCATACCAAAATCAGACCGACACTCCGAAAAGAGAGGAGTGCTTCCAAAAATTTACTAAAATCTGCAACCTATTCTCGTGGGCCGTCGCCTCGCCTATGCGAACCTGCGGGCATGAAACACAGCGTCCCCCGACAAAAGGGACATCAGTATGACTGATGTACTGGGTATGTTAGGCATAAATAAAAGCATAACAGGAATATACTTATAGCTGAAACATAAACAACTGACCAACAGGAACTGCCTCTGAGGGCCCTAATACACTTGCCTACATGTTATGTACAATGCAATGTCCATATTTATTGGCCTCATCGGGCAATTTCCTTACCATGACAACATCCGTAAGCATCATACCATTGTAATGGTTAATTAACATATGCATGATGCAAGTGCGGTATATATATATATATATATATATATATATATATGTCAATGTTGCGGATCGTGCAACACGTCCCAATATATGTTAGTGTTGCGGATCGTGCAACCCGTCCCAATAAGTCATACATGCATCACATCATATTGGCCTCTTCGGGCTCTTTTGTGATAGTCTCTACCAGCTGCAGGTGGTGTGCGTATATAACGTCTTTCCCTTTCCCTATATCCCCTATATATATAATATTTATCATATAGTAGTGTGCATAGCACCAGTGGATCCAGGGTAATATATGAATGCAATGCAAATGAAAATACATGAATGACAATAAAATACCCCGCGTGACATAATATCCTTGCACCTTTGGCTAATACTGTGAATATCAACACATTTTCCGTATGCCTCAATAAGGAATTTGAACCATATTTAGACATGTTTTTAGCATAGGAATCAATAACATGAATATTCTTAACTAATAGGAGTAGAATAAATTATGGAGCAATATCCCGGTTATATTTTGTTAAATTGAACATGCCAAATGAAAGAAATAATTTGTCTTAACATACCTTGTGTTTTACAGGGACATAAAAGTGGTTAATCGAGAAAATCAGTTGTAGTGATATAGAGAAACGAGACTGCAAATTTTCCTTTCAATGGACTGATTCCAAAATAGGGGCTTAAGTGCTCATTAGAGCAGAAATTCGAAATAGGGGCAATAGTACTAATTGCTGAATGTTGCTGAAATGAAATGGAATTCCTTTGACTTAGCAAAACATTTCATTCCTATATTGCCTTGTACCTCGCCACATAGGTCCCAATTTCTTAGTCATTTTAAAATGTCTTCTCAAGCCTACACGTCCCCCAATAATTATTAATAAGTGACCTGCCTCCGTATAATTAGCCAATCACACACATAATTAATTTTGTGATCTCAATTCACTTAAATCTTAATAACTCATAAGACCTTCATATACTCAATATCGTAGTTTGTAGTATGACACTCGCCCATAACCTTTTTATGCATGTACCAAATTTATTTTTGGCTTCCGTCGTCACACTTGTTACGTCCAAAATTATTTCTGAGTTTCATTTTGCCAAATACTAATCTCTTATTAGCATATGTAAATATAACAAAATTTTCCCAACGCTCGGGTCTATTTACACATGCCTAGCGATTTATATATGCTTAGCGATTTAAACCGTAACCCGAAAGTACGGGATGTTACATCTTTCCCCCCTTAGAAACATTCGTCCTCAAATGTTGGGATAACATATCTAATCATCGTTACGTAACCCGACTACACAATCATTAAATATCATGACAGGAATTGAAATTTACCTTAGGCTTCTCTTGAAATCTCGACATTAGTCTGGAATAGGTGTGGATATTTGCACGTCACAATTGCCTTGAAGCATAGGCAATCACTTTACCATGCTGCATTAGCACACATCCTAAACCTGCTCCCGAGGCATCACAATACACAACATAACCTTCTAGACCCTCTGGGAGAGTAAGGACTGGTGTCGATGTTAATCTATCATTTAGCTCTTGGAAACTCCGCTCACAAGCATTAGACCACTGGATTTTATAGTCTTTTGTGTTAACTTCGTTAGTGGTGTTGATATGGTAGAAAATCCTTCTACAAACCTCCTATAATAGCCGGCTAAGCCCAAAAAGTTGTGAATATCTGTTGGAGTCGTAGGCCTCGACCAATTCTTCACCGCTTCAATCTTTTGAGTATCAACTCTTATACCCTCGTCTGACATTATATGACCAAGAAAAGCCACTGATTTTAGACAAAACTCACATTTAGATAGTTTTGCATATAACTTATGGTCCCGGAGCGTCTGTAGTATTATCCGCAAGTGATCCACATGCTCTATTTCCGAGTGAGAGTAAACCAGAATATCATCTATAAATATTATCACAAATACGTCCATGAATGGGCGGAACACGATATTCATTAGATTCATAAATGTTGTTGGTGCATTTGTAAGTCTAAATGACATTACTAGGAACTCGAAGTGCCCATACCTTATCCTAAAGGCCGTCTTCGGAATATCCTTCTCCTTAACCTTTAGCTGATGATACCCCGACCTTAGGTCAATTTTTTAGAAACATCTCACACCTTGTAACTAGTCAAACAAATCGTCAATTCGGGGAAGAGGGTACTTGTTCTTGATAGTAACTTTATTCAGTTGCCGATAATCGATACACATCCGTAATGAACCATCTTTCTTTCATACAAACAATATCGGCGCGCCCCAAGAAGATATGCTAGGCCTAATAAAGCCTTTCTTGAGCAAATCCTTTAATTGCTCCTTCAATTCTTTCAACTTAGCTGGAGCCATCCTCTAAGGAGGAATAGATATCGGTTGAGTGTCTGTCAACACATTTATACCGAACTCAATTTCCCTTTCAGGAAAAAAATGCCTGAAAGTTCGTTTGGAAATACATCAAGAAATTCATTGACCACCGAAATTGATTGAGAATTAGGTGGTTCAACATCGACATCTCTTGCCTGAACAAGATGGTATATACACCCCTTGGAGATCATATTTCTTGCCTTAAGATATGAAATAAACATACCTTTTTGCGTCGCCGTATTACCTTTCCATTCAAGGACTGGCTCGCTTGGAAATAGCAATCTATAATCTTTGTTCGGCAGTCAACATTAGCATAGCATGACGCTAACCAATCCATGCCTATAATAACATCGAAGTCAACCATTTCTAATTCCACTAAATCTGCTAGGGTTTGATGACTACAAGCTAATACTGCACAATTTCGATAGACCCGTCTAGCGATTACCTATTCACCAACCGGTGTAGATACCACAAATGGATCCCTTATCAACTCAGGATCTATACCAAATTTACATGCAACGAAGGGAGTAATATATGATAAATTTAAGCCTGGATCTAACAACGCGTACATATTAGCATATACTAATCTCTTATTAGCATATGTAAATATAACAAAATTTTCCCAACGCTCGAGTCTATTTACACATGCCTTGCGATTTATATATGCTTAGCGATCTAAACCGTAACCTGAAAGTACAAGATGTTACATGGATACAACCTATGGCTCACACATTTGTAATAATGTGCAGGGGCTAATGCACATCAGAAAGGATAGACCATGGGAGGTGGACCTAGGCGTTGGAAATGGAGCACGAGTTGATGCTGAGCGTGTGGAAACTTATAGATTAGATTTACCTTCGAGTTTTACGTTAGAACTTAATAATTGTTATTTTGTTCCCTCGATTACGAGGAATATTATTTCCATTCCAATGTTAAACATTGAGGGTTTTTCCTCATATATTGCTAATGGCAGTTATATACTATCTTTTAATGGTATTGTTTGTGGAAATGCTCCGCTTGTGAATAGTTTATATATATTCTCAATTGTAATTGTGAAATTCTCAATGTGCAAAACAAATGAGCTAAAATAAGTAATCCAAGAAATCCCACCTACTTGTGGCACTGTAGACTTGGTCATATCAATGAATCAAGGATAACAAGATTAAGACAGTTAGACTACCTGGAACTATTTGATTTGGAGTCCTATGGCGACTGTGAATCTTGCTTGAGAGGAAAGATGACCAACAAACCATTTTCTGGGAAGGGTGTGCGAGCCAAAAAGACACTTGAGTTGGTCCATATAGATGTATGTGGGCCGTTTTCCACTCAAGCTAAGGGAGGTTTTCCTTACTTGATAAGTTTTACAAACGATTTCACAAGATTTGGATATGTGTATCTTATGAAGCACAAGTCCTAAGCCTTTGAGAAATTCAAGGAGTATAAGTTAGAAGTAGAGAAACAACTTGAAAAGAGTATCAAGACTCTTTGATCAGATTAAGGAGGTGAATACTTGAGTAGAGAATTTCTAGATTACTTGAAACTTCATGGAGTCCAATCAGAATTAACACCTCCTGGAACACCACAAATGTATGGCATTGCTGAAATGAGAAATCGAACCTTATTGGATATGGTCAGATCCATGATGATTTTTTCCGCTCTCCAACATACCTCTGGGCTATGCTTTACAAAACACAATCTATATTCTGAATAGAGTTCCTTCAAAGTCGGTAGAGAAAATGTCATATGAGATATGGCATGGCAAAAAGCCTGCTCTTACACATATGAGAGCTTGGGGCTGCCCTTCATATATAAAAAAGATGCTTACTGACAAGTTGGAATCTAAAAATGAGAAATGTTACTTTGTGGGATATCCTAAGAAAACTAGAGGATACTATTTCTATCTTCTTGGAGAACATAAGGTCATTGTTTCTAGAAATGTTACTTTCCTTGAGGAAGACTATGTATACAAGGAACAGAGTTACAATAAGATAGAACTTGAAGAAATTCAAAAAGTACAAAGCAACATAGAGGTTGAATCCTTATCGAATGACCTAGACAAGAATTCAGTGGAAGTATTTGGTGAAGCTGTGTTACTTAGAGTACAACCTTCAATCAGTGGGAGTGATGTGAGGATTGATGCAGAAATGCAAGATTCTCATACACAATCAATGGAAGATGATACAATGGTTGTACATCCTTCCATTCAGGAAACACACGTAGATGATATTCCTGAAAACTCTCATATTGGTGGAAACACACAAGAACCTTCTCATGATCAGAATACAAGAACCATATAAACGTAAAATAACCAACTCCGTAGGTCCACTAGGACTCATCGTCAGCCTGAAAGACTTAATCTCCTTGTTGAAAGTCAAAATGAGATAGATATTCTTGATGATGATGAGCCTACAACCTATAGCGAGGTTGTGTTAGACATTGACTCGCAAAGATGGCAAGAAGTCATGAAGTCTGAAATGGACTCAATGTATGCTAATCAAGTTTGGAACTTGGTTGATTTGCCAACATGGGTTAGACCCATAGGATGCAAATGGGTCTTCAAGAAGAAGATTGATGCATTTGGCAATGTGCAAACCTACAAGGATAGGTTGGTAGCAAAAGGTTACAATCAGGGCCTGGAGTCGATTATGATGAAATATTTTTGCCAGTTGCAAAGATTAAGTCCATTCGGATTTTGCTTGCAATAGCTGCATACTATGATTATGAGATTTGGCAGATAGATGTTAAGACAACTTTCCTAAATGGAAATCTAATAGAGGAAGTGTATATGATACAACCTGAAGGTTTTACATCCAAGTCAAAACCCAAAGCAGTATGCAAACTACAAAAGTCCATTTATGGACTTAAGCAAGCCTCAAGGAGTTGGAATATTTGCTTTGACAAAGATATCAAATCGTTTGACTTTGTCAGAAGTAAGGAGGATCCATGCGTTTATAGTAAACGCAAGGAATGGAGTATTATTTTTAGTATCATATATGTAGATGACATATTAATAATGGGAAACGATAAGTCCCTTATGCAATCAGTGAAGGAATGGTTGTCCAGCACCTTCATGATGAAGGACTTAGGTGAAGCCTGCTACATCCTTGGAATTAGGATCTACAGAGATAGACCTAATAGATTGTTAGGGCTGTCACAGTCTACATACATAGACAAAGTGCTAAGACATTTCTTAATGGAAAACTCCAAGAGATGAGGTATTCCTATGGATCAAGGCATTAAGTTATCTAAGAAGGATAATCCTTCTACTGTTACAGAACTTGAACGCATGAAGAGGATCCCATATGCTTCAGGTATAGGATCAATCATGTATGTCATGACCTGCACTAGGACAGATGTGGCCTTTGCACTTAGCATGACTTGCAAATTTCACCAGAATCCCGGGGAAGAACACTAGAAAGCAGTCAAGAATATTATTAAGTATCTTAGACGAACTAAAGAATATTTCTTAGTCTATGGTGGGCTAGAGAAACTAGTCACTATTGGGTACACTGATGCTAGCTTCCAAACAGATCTTGATGACTTCGAGTCACAGTCTGGATATGCTTTCATTTTCAATAGTGGAGCAGTAAGTTGGAAAAGTTCCAAGCAAGAAACCATTGCTGATTCGACGACTGAAGCCGAGTATATTGCTGGATTGGAAGCTGGTAAAGAAATTATCTCGATATCTGAGTTCTTAAAAGAACTAGGGGTAGTTCCAAGTGACAGTCATCCAATAACGATATATAGTGACAATACTTGTGGGATAGCGCAAGCTAAGGAACCAAGATCAACAAACAGAAACACGCATGTACAAAGGAAATACCACATACGCAGAGAGATGGTGGAATCTAAAGAAATAGATGTAGACTATATTCCCATAGATGATAATCTAGCTGACCCATTTACTAAATCATTAAGCTTAGCTAAGCATAATGGTCATTTCGAAAACATGGGTATTAGATACATTGGAGATTGACTCTAGGTCAAGTGGAAGATTGAAAGTATGTATGTCCTAGAGACAATCTATATTAGGGACAAAAATGTACTTGAACACATTCGTAAATATTTATGGCATTTGCAATTATTGAATTATTATTTGATTGTTTGCAATTATTCATACATGTGCATCCTTTGAGCTTACGTTGTCATTACTAGAGTGAGATGTTAATGATATAATGTAACTCTCAAAATAGCCTCGACTAATGATCATCGAGAATGGGATATCGATGATATGCTATAAGTCGACATGTGATCTGCATCACATTCTTGGAGAATGTAGTATGTCTCACAACTATGAGTAATGGTTACTCGTAATGGACACATGGATATTTCGGAGAAGTATTGGTATACCCTGCCGATAAACTATTTGTTATATATGTCTATAGTGTTATCGGCGTGTGGAATATAAAGGTCATTTGACTTGAGGTCAATACGCACTTTGTTTACAGAATGATGTACTTTGACCAAGTTCTAAGCTTAAATCCTTCTGGATAAGATACGGCTTGTGTTGGGTACATCAGGATGTAAATCAAGGTGGTAGTTGAGATTCATTCCTCGATTGGAAATTCGAGAGAGAGCACTCAACTTCTCAATGTTATTAGGTTGACTAAAGTCACTGGCCAGTGCAAGAGACATATTTAGAATATGGTCTAGTTGTCAACTAATAAATGTGAGATAAAGTGATTAAGCCATTTGGATAGACACTTGGCAAATCCTAAGCTTAATCGAGTGTGTCGCGAATGAAATGAATTTATAGTTCCGCATAAAGGTTAAGTTTGTTGGATTCATGTAAACATACTTCACATATTGAGTTCGTCATACGACACAGTCTAAGAGTTTTGTATGGACCTTAATTAGATTAATGTCGATATGTGAAGGCCTATAGGGTCACACTATATGCGATTGTTTCTTCGATCTAAGAGTGTATTGAGAAAGTACTAAATATTCGATTGAGAATCGAGATATTTAATTTATAATAATTATGGAATATTTTTATTTGATAGAAATTATTTAATTAAGTCGAATTGGATTTCGGGTTTAATTAAACGTGTTAGATATATTATATGGGTATGCGGAAAAATACAAGGAAGCAATTGTGCCAGAAATTACTGGCCCAAATTGGAACCTTGGTCGTCCACTGGGGCGTGTGAAGGGCTGGTCCACTGAACATTAATATGGGCCCAGATTTTCTTGTTTTATATCTGTTTAGGTTTTATCATGAACTCCTATATATACAACACATACACCATAATTATAAAGTTACAGAAAATAACTTCTTAGTTTCTAAAGCAAGATTTCCTAGCTTTTCTAAATAGGAAATACACTGGAGTTAAATCTTGCAATCGAGGAAACAAATCGCGTGGATACCTTAGTGTTGAATTCCGTGTATGAAAACCTGTAAGTTTTCTTTTATCACGTTTTAAACATACAACATGATTATCGTATAAGCCATGCCAGGATTGTTGTTGGATAAGAAATTTTTAAACCTCCGTTGTGCTTACTATTTGATTTACGAACCCAACAATTCCCTACACTAGCTAGATGTAAAATTTATAAAAATGTTTATAAATGTAAAACCGGATAAGGTCGAGGTTGGACTAGAGGTTTATTGAGATATGTACAAGGCGAGCACACAGCTAGGTGGAATCAACTTCTTCACAAGTTAGCGGATTTGATGTTTATGTTTTGCAGGATGTTGTACCGTACAAATTAATTGTCAATGATGAAGGACATGAAGACTTGTTGAAATACTGGAGGCAGAATGAGAAGACATTTCCGACACTAGCAAAGATGGTCCGAGATGTGTTGAACATTCAAGCGTCATCAACAGCGTCTGAAAGCGCTTTTCAGCTGAAAGATTTCAAATAGGAGAGCACATACATTCATTGGCGGGAGACACATTGGAGATTGCAGTTCTTTTCAGAGATTGGATTCGAGCGGAGCGTAGAATGTGCGGTCAACCGGAGATCAACGAAGAAGAAGACTACAACTACAACAAAATCTTATCCGAGGGAACAAAAAGCGACGTCGGACAATTTGATCAACAAATTCCAATTCCAACCGAAGATCCTCAAGACAGTGAGGAAATTCGAAAAAGTATGGTTAACTATGTAATTTTTTTAATTGCAATTATACTATATGATTTGCAAATTTAAAAATTGTATTACAAAAAAATCATATTTCTATTAAATAATATAAGAGACACAAAAACAGCATTGAGATGTTTTTATTACACAATCTTGTTCAATTATTGAAGTGTTTATATATATATTATTTTCTAAAATTAAGTGCAAAAAAAATTCTTGTTCCTGACCCGACCCGACCCGACCCAACCCCGTTCCAGCGGAATGTGGGACGGGACGGGACATTCGCCTGTCCCGCTAAGCCCGGCCCGCCAGTCCCGCCGGAGACCCGGTCCCGACCCTTTCCCCGTCCCGTCGGGACCCGCCCCACCGCCCCGTTGGACAACCCTGGTGTAAACTAGATCGTTCATTTGTCTTCAATTGTTGAAAACAATATCAATATAGAGTAGGAATGAGGAAAGAAAACATAAGAAAAGACTTTTAACTTTTTTTCTAAACAAAAGCAGAAATAATTGGTCAAAATTATATTTGTGATATCAATAGATTTTTATTGATATTTTAGCTCTAACTAATTTAAATTCGTACCGTATATTTAGACCCATTTATGTTAAAAGAATAACTCCGTACACACAACATCCCGCTGCATCGTTACTAATATATCAACAGATTTTTAAAAAAAGACATCTCTTGAAAGTAAGGTTAACCTCCTTTTTTTTTTCTCTTCAAATGCTGACATGATGAGATTCCTTCAGACATTAGGAAAAACTAGTATGTGGCAGCCATTAAGTTCCGTGGGCAAGCACATCTTAACGCAGCCCTGTGTATACGGACATTAAAGATTTACCAGCATATCACGTTTACATTATATTATAATAATTTATTAAATACAATTAAACAGACAGAAATTAATGATAAATAAATTTTATTAGCTAAATAATAAAATTTATCACTAATTTTATTTAACAGTAAATTATCATATGAGCAAATCTACGACGAATTAAAGTTCATAGCTAATTAATTTTTTGATAGTGATAGTTAAGTTATAAATTAAAGTAAATATAAATTAATTAATTATGATTTAGTTATATAAGTGTGTATAAATACATGTAAACACCGATATAGATAAGATTATATTCCCTCCATCCCATTTCAATTGTCGCTTTAGCTCAACAAAATTATTCCAAAATAATTATTACTTTCGAAATTCAAGACCAAAGCTGAAAATTGTTTTCAACTATATTTTAACATTTAAAAATTAGTTTTTAATACTACTCAATTTTCAAGAAGCATATTTGTATTTTTTTTTTAAAGGATGTAAAAAGAGCTAAAGCGACAATTGGGGATTTTAATAGCTCAGTTGGTTGGTTACATGAGCTTTCACCTTGTTGGTGATAGTTCGATTCCCCACCTTGTAATTTCCTTCCCAATTTTCCCTTTCTATATCATCTATGTAATAATAAAAAAAGGTCTTATCTTTTTAATAGAAAAAATAATTAAAGCGACACTTAAGATGGAACTAGGGGTGAGCACGGGTACAGGGTACCCAGATACCTGATCGGAATCGACACTAACGGATACGTTCTGGATAGATATATATAATAACGGGTAGGTTCCGGATAGTAAAATTAGGAACCGATCAATGTCGGATTCGGTTCTAATTCCGGCAAATAAAGAGACAAGGTACCCGGAACCGATACCCAGAACCTATGAACCCACACCCCTTTTAAATTATTAGGTTTGGGGCGTTTCTTTCTGTTTTCGGCCGAATTCGGTCGACCCAACCCACTTCGCTTTAAACAAAGCGAAAAGGGCAGAAGCCCTAGCCATTTTCCATTACGCTCAAATAACTGATGTCGCCTCTCCACATCTCCTCTCTCTTGTTGTCACTGTTCCTCACGCTTTCTTACATGACTAGAAGGAGAAAGGGGCATTTAAAATCCTAGATTATTTCTTAGGTTTCAATAGTTTAAACTTTGTGTTTTTTTTTTCTTTCGTGTGGCTAAGTTTATAGTTTTGGATGTGTGCTTTCCACTCCAGAATCTTGACAAAGGTTGCGCTCGAATTCCTCTTAGTCTAGTTTCTGTTAATTAATTGTGTTTTATTAGTATTATCTGATATAGCATGATTTAGCTTAGTTTAGGTTGATTTTTATTAGTTTAGATTGCTAAATTAGATCCTCTGTTATGTGTGATTGGCTTTATATAGATTATTTTAGTTCAGTTAGCATAATTGGCCATTACAACTGTGAAGCATGCTTAAAGTGTTAGCAAATCTGTTAAAAGATATCTGTATTTACAGGGTATCCGGAAACCTATCCGGAATCGCTGGGTCCGGGTAGGTTTCGGGTAATGATTGCTACGGGTAGGTTCCGGATAGTAAATTTAGGAACCGATCTTTTACTGAATAAGGTCCGGATAGTTCAAAAAAGTTAGGATATTCGGATCCGCTCACCCCTATATCGAACTGAAGAAGTATCTTTTATAATCTTTGGTTTTAATTGCAATTGAAGGGGGAAAAGAGAGAAAAATGAAACAACTCACATGGGCCCTCAAAGTTTCTTTCTTTCTTGAGCTCCACGTCACAGGGCGTGGTTATTTTTTATTTTCTTATTTATTTGGTCCAGTTGCGTGCAATTCTATATTATCTCTATCATATAGGACACGGAAAGTCCCTGTTTGGATATATATAACATTTTAGTATTTATTAATATTGGTATACCGTGCGATAAGAAAGTGTCGCCTAGACTTAAAGGTAAATTTTATAGAGCAGAGTGTTGGCTAGTCAAGAGTGTCCACGTTCAGAAGATGAATGAGGTGGAGATGCGGATGCTCAAATGGATGTGTGGGCATATTAGGAGGGATATGATTAAGAACAAAATTATACGGGACAAGGCGGGAGTGGCATCAATAGCGGACAAGATGGGGAAGCGAGACTGCGATGGTTCGAACATGTAAAGAGGCGATGCGAGTATGCGCCAGTGAGGAGGTGTGAGAGGCTGACTATAGCAGGAGTTAGGAGAGGCAAAGGTTGACTGAAAAAGAATTGGAGAATGTGATTAGACATGACATGACACAACTCCAGTTGAATGAGTACATGATCTTAGATAGGAAGGTATGAAGGTCGAGGATTAGGGTAGATGGTTAGTAGGTAACATAGGGTTATCGTACTCGTATGATTTAGGTAGTCACGTAGTTTCTTTCTCGCTGATTGTATTGATATTTGTTACTATATTTGTTCTGTACATTTGCTATTTTTTTAATTTGTTTTTGTTTTTTATATTCATGCATCTGATACATTTCTTTTGAGCTAAGGGTCTATCGGAAACTTCCTCTCTATCCCGTAAAGGTAGAGGTAAGGTCTGCGAACATTCTATCCTTTTCAGACCCAATTTATGGAATTATACGGGGCATACATTGAGCTTCAATATTTGAAATACTAAAAAAATATTGAAAATGAAAACCATCTAAGAACAGTAATTGAAGTAAAATAATAGTCTTCACTTACAGAGTTTCAACTATTTTTACGTGCTCGAGTTCGAACTTTGGGTATGGAAAAATTATTAGTAGGGAGCATTTCTCTCTGAATGGGGCTCTAAGCGGCGCGAATTCGAATAGTCGGGCTCCAATGCTGGTACCGAACACCGAATGAGAAAAAAAAACTATTTTTACATGAAATTTATAAATTCAACTTTCGAGTATTTTCTTTTAATTTCTGATAGTTTTTTCCAACTTCCATCAAAGATTGTCCAAACATCCATCTAGGTATATTAAGTTCACATCTCTTCAAGAAGTTTTCGTACGATATTTATCATTCTATTGAAAATCTTCGGTCTGGATCAAAGAGAAGAAGAACAAGAAAAGCCAAATGATGTGTTCTGTAAGGAGATAAAATAAAAATGTTTTTCAATTATTTCATGTTCAGTTGATTAAAATTTTCAGAAACTATTTTCTTTAAAAAAATAAATTCTAAAAAAATGAGGAAAATGATTTTTCTAGTGGAAGTAGAGAAGACAAGCTCCACAAATAACAGTCCACAATATTGATTGAGTCGTCCTTACCCTTCAACACACCTTATTTTCACCCGCACCCTCATAGTTCCCATCCCCACCACCCCACATCCCCTACCCACATCCCACCCCTACCTCCCGTTATATTTGTCTAGATTATATGCAAATGCTTTTATAATACTAATATTCATAGCTTATATACAACAACAACAACATACTCAATGAAATCCCACAATGTTGGGACTGGGAGGGTAGAGTGTACGCAGACCTTACCCCTATCTTGGAAGGTAAAGAGGTTGTTTCCGAAAGACTCTCGGCTCAGGAGAAAGCACAAAAAAGTCAGATAAGGATAAGCAATTCAAAGCAACATGAAAATGAAAATAGCGAAAGCGAATAAGGAAAAAAAAGGAGCAGTAGCTACCACAGAGAAATAAGACAATCAAAGTACAAGAAACAACAAATAGTAGCAGAGTTCAAAGAACAAGAAACTATAGATCAATACTGTGACTACTAGTATAAACGGATAAAAGGGACTCCTACTAGCTTTCTACCCTAATTTGAGTCTTCCATAACCTCCTACCTAAGATAATGTCCTCGGTAAGCTGGAACTGCGCCATGTCATGTATAATCACCTCTCTCCAATACTTCTTCGGTCTACCTCTACCTCTCATGAAATCGTCTATAGCCAACCTTTGACACCTCCGCACTGGGGCATTCATATATCTCCTCTTCACATGATCAAACCATCTCAGTCTTGCTTCCCGCATCTTATCCTTCACCGAGGCCACTCCCACCTTGTCCCGGATATCTTCATTCCTAATTCTATCTCTCCTAGTGTGTCCACACATCCATCGCAACATTCTCATTTTCGCAACTTTCATCTTCCGAACATGAGAGATTTTAATTGGCCAACACTCTGTCTCATACAACATAGTCAATCTAACCACCACTTTGTAGAACTTGCCTTTAAGTTTTGGTGACACCTTATTATCACACATCACTCCGGACGTGAGCCTCTATTTCATCCATCCTGCACCAATACGATGTGTGACATCATCGTCAATTTTCTTTAATAATAGACCTAATATACTTGAAACTTTCTTTCTTATGGATGACTTGGGTACCAAGCCTCACTACCAAGTCAGCCTCATGCGGTACACCATTGAACTTGCACTCCAAGTATTTTATTTTGGTTCTACTCAACTTAAATCCCTTAGACTCTAGAGTTTGTCTCCAACCCTCCAGCTTAGCGTTAACCTCGCTGCGTGTCTCGTCAATCAGGACTATGTCATCCGCGAATAACATACACCATGACACCTCACCTTGAATTTTCCCCGTCAATCCATCCATCACTAAGGCAAATAAAAACGGGCTAAAAACTGATCCCTGGAGCAACCCCATCACAGCTGAAAAGTGCTCTGAGTGTCCTCGCACTGTCCTTATCCTAGTCTTGACTCCATCATACATGTCATTTTATCGCTCTAATGTACGCCACAGGTACCCCTCTAACCTCCAAGAATATCCATAGAACCTCCCTCGGCACTTTGTCGTAAGCCTTTTCCAGATCGATGAATACCATGTGTAAGCTTCTCTTCCTTTCCCTATAGCTTATATATCGAACACAAAAAATTAAATAAGAAATCATTTCATCGGTTTATTCATTCAATTCACAATCACAAGGGGCGGAAATACTGTCTATTAAAATCCCCTAGAATAGTAAAATATATCTTTAGTTCATTTCATATATAACTAGCACTAGTCAATATCTAATATCACATATACATATCTTTCTTTCATAACGTAAACCAATCATTCATCTTACTATAAAGAGTATTACACCCTTGATCATGAAATATCGATTGCTTGTTGAACCCCTACCTATTTTCCTAAAAAATATCAAGAAAATATATTTCATAGAACACATTTTCCAAAAAAATATTTTCATAATAAACTTTTTCCTTCATACCAAACACACACAAAAAGAAAAAGAAAAAAGAAGAAGTGAAAGGTGGTGGTGGTGTAGTGTGCCACTTTCGGTTTGATTGATGAAGGGACAAAAGAGAAGTGTATGGGATATTATTTTCTTGTCATAGGGGGATTCCATCAGCGCGTACACTTCATTCTCTAATTAGCCAACAGAAAAACATGGATTTCTTTTTAGCTAAAAGTGTAATACCAAAGTAGATCCTATAGGATCTCATAATCAAAACCACCTTGCTTCATATTCATTCATTCAATATATTGCACTATTACTTTTCAATATAATTCAAGTTTGGCACTTGATAGGCCTCATTATCAAATTGCACATCTATTTTGAATGCGACACTAAAAGCACAGGAATTACACCCAATGATCTTTAAAATAAGTGGTTTTGAACTTTTAATTCCCCTTGTTCTAAAGCAAATTTTGAATGTCAAAAGTTAAAATTTGTTGATCTTAAAATTTTACCCATGAAACAAGCAAGGTCAAAAGTTCAAGACCATCCACCTCTAAAACTGTTCTTATAAATCACCTAAAAGCATAAGCGAATTTAAAATTTAAATATGATGCATTTAATATTTAGGTTATTTCTTATCATTGAACATGTTATAATATTACAACATACCCAGTGTAGTCCTACAAGGTGGGTCTACACTGGGTATGTTGTTGTTACAATATTATAATATGTTTAATGATAATAAATCACTTAACTATAGAATATGTTACAATATTATACTTTTAAAATTATGTATTCAAAATTTATTATTTATATATTTCACTAAAAACACATAGATTTTCAACGAAAATTTCTGAGATTTATCTGAAATATGAGATTTTCAATAGAATGTTCGTTGGAAAAGTTTTCAATGAGTCAATTTCCTACCGACGCAAATTACTCAATTCTTACACGGGGAGGTAGTGACAATAAATAAAAATATCGGGTTCATTGAGTCTGGTAATTGGAATGAATACAATCTAAATCCCTTAACGAGGATTCATTGGAGGGCAAGTTTGGTGCCAGCAGCCGCGGTAATTCCAGCTTTCCAATAGCGTATATTTAAGTTGTTGCAGTTAAAAAGCTCGTAGTTGGACTTTGAGATGGGCCGGCTGGTCTCGGAAATTTCCATTGAATGTTTTGTGCGTTTTTAGTAGTAGCGCGTCAATATATTCAAGATGATAATTCAATTAAAACACAAATTAATCACTTCCGTGTTCCATCAGCTTCTGCTGTAAAGCATATCAAACCACTCGACAAAAGCTCAATATTTCAGTTATCAAATTAAGCTTAGGAGCACGTCATTGAACTAATACGGTTTACTTATTTGTCGACAAAAGCTCAATATTTCAGTTGTAAAGGAACTTATTTTTGAGGAAAAATTATTTCTCACGAGGAAGTAATTTTTGATATTATATTAACAGAAAATGTTTTTCATCAAAATATGCCTTCTTTTACTTGTGGTTGAGAGTCATTTTTTTTAATATGTCTCTTAGTTTTTAATTTGATTTTACTTGCTCCAACTAAAACTTAGACGTTGCTATTAATGTTTAATAACTTTTTTTTATTAAAAATACTTTCGATTTGCTAATATTATTATTAATATAAAACATGAAATTTTAAGGTCGACAAAAATATAGCTACTGGAGTCAATTCTAAAAAGAAAAATAAGCACGCCTAGGTAAAATAGCTTCTCTTAGAATTAATTTCAAACCATTTATTAGAGATTGTAACAACTAAAACGACAATATGTCAAGACTCTTTCAACTTTGTACAAAAGTCATTACGTTATATTTAACTAGCACTAGAAAAGGCTCTCCTAAATTCTTGAAAAAACTGATAGAATATTTAGCTTAGCCAATATTCATTTGCGAATCTTGTCATGAAATTGAGACTGCTCAATCTTGAATGCTAAGTCACATGTACACAACATTATACGTTGTATAGTTGACTCTTATTTATTGAAGGAATTTTCTTTACCTTTTCCCTTGGCAATGGATTTTTTTTTTTAATTTCTTTAATTGCTCAATGAGCTTTTCAAGACAAACATGGTATTTCCAAAGTTTTTCATACTTGATATTTTTGTTTCTTTTATTTAATTTTTTACTCACTATTAAACATCGAAAAATATTTCTTTCAAAAAAAATAATTAAAAACTTTCATCATAAAATACAAAAAATTATATGACATGCAACCTTGCTTCAGCCTAAACCAGAAAAGTGCTGGGGACAGCCTGAAAGCACAGCTATTTCCAGAGCATTGACAAGAAAAGTGAAAGGGAATCCAATTATGATGATCTTTTGAAGTTTACATAATATATATGAACTCTTTTTGTTACTTAGTGCAATAATCAAACAGGCTAGAGAAAAATCAATTGGTCATAGACACTATCAAAAAAATATAAATTAGCGATAAACAAACTCTGTCATTAATCATATTTAGCGAAAGATATAATAGATTATCATAATTAATGTTAGCTATGAGCAATTTAGCGATAGCTAAAGATGAATTTCATACCCAATTTTAATTTTTTTCGTAATCAGAGATGCACCATCACCCTTTATGTCATTAATTGTGTTTGAACCAATTTGGCACATGGCTTGCAATTTTGTATTATCTAAAAGTGGATACAATTTATATGCATTGCTTTGTTGAGGATAACAAAATAGGGTTGAAAAATCCCCATCGTGGAGTAGTCACAGCAGCAAAATTGCAAATTGGATAAGTTATACTAATATATTAATATTCTGTGCTTGGTCCAGAAAAGCTCTAGATCAAGAATGTATTTAACAAGTCCTCCGGGGCATAGTCCAGTGGCAAAGCCTGGGCGCTATAAGGCGCTCTGGCATGAGACAGCATGGGTTCGATTCCCCGCAAGCACGAAGAAACTCTGCATGTTGGGGAATTTGACCTTGTCTCATTGATCGCCAGTACGCTCCCAGAAAACTGGCCACCGGAGCACATCCCGCGATTTACCTGGTAATAGTGTTGAAGGACCGGTGCTATTACCTCCAGGACGTCTTGGTAATACCAGTGAAGTAGTCAGGCGCAAGCCTGGAAACCTGGATTATAAAAAAAAAAGAAAAAAGAAAGAATGTATTTAACAAACATAGAAGATAGAGACTTCACAACTTTTTAAAATAAATTTAGCTTTGCAGGCATGATCTAACCAACCATCACTGCCAGCAATCATTTTTTATATTGTCCGATGAAGTTTGTCACTAGCTAGACATTAATGGTTGGTTTGGCCAAATTTTTAAAATCTATTTATTTTTTAAAATGATTTTTGTCAGAAGGAGTTTTTGGAAAAAGCTCAGACCCAACCGTATAGAATTACACTGAATCAGTTGTTGTTATTGGAAAAATTGTTTTTATAGGGTAGTAGTTTGTGTTTGACTAATTAATTTGAAAAACATATTTGTCAATATTAAAACAGTACTTTGTACTTGGCCAATGTTTCAAAAGTGTTTCTAGAAAAAAACTACTTTTTAGCTTTCTGAAGAACAACTTCTGCTACTACTTAAAAACACTTTTTTTCAGTCCCCTGAGACATAGCTGGATGGGAAATGACCTTGTAGGTGATATCAATTGCTCTGTTCTCTAACCCTGGTCATTCAGGCACATCCCGCGATTTACTGGTAGTAGTGCTGAGGGATCGGGACTACTATCTCCAGGAATAGTCTGACATAAGCCGGGAAGCTGGATATCAAAAAAATAAAAATAAAAATAAAACTAAAAACACTTATTTTTCTCTAAAAGTTTGATCAAACACCTCAACTTTTTAAAAATAAACATTTGAAAAAAATATAAACCTTTTTGTCGTCCTAGAAGCTTGGCCAAACATGCTATAAAAGTTATCTTGTAACTAAGAGGTCCTCAAAGTCGTGAAAACAATCCATTGCAGTAATACAAGGCGAGACTGCATATAATAGATCCAATATAGTTCAGGAGGGCCAGTTGCATTCGTGGGGATGCGACCGGTATGTGGGACAGGATGACCAGTTGCATTCGTGAGGTAACCAGAGAAGTGCTAGGAGTCTCGCAGTGTTATCGTGGTAGACATCGAGAGGACTGGTGGTGGAATGGTGAAGTTCAAGAGAAGGTGGAAGTGAAGAAAGCGGTGTATGTGAAATTGGTAGAAAGCAGAGATGAGGTGGAGAAGTGGACGAATAGTGAACTGTATAAGATGGCGAGGAAGGAGGAAAAGCTAGCGGTTACGGCGGCGAAAATGACGACTTTCGAATGCCTGTATGTGGAATTAGAGGAGAAAGGCGGGGATAAGAAGTTGTACAGACTAGAAAAGACAAGGGAGAGGAGGGCCCGTGACTTGGATCAAGGACGAGGACAACAAAGTACTAGTAGAGGAAGTACATATTAGGCGGACATGGCGGTATTACTTCCACAAACTCTTGAACGAAAAAGGAGATAGAGACATTGTGCTGTGAGATCTGGAGCATTCTGGTAGGCACAGAGATTTTGGATATTGTATGAGCATTGAGGCTGAGGAGGTTACTGGTGTTATTCTCAGGATGCGAAGGGGACGAGCGACCGGGCCTGATGAAATTCCAGTGGAATTTTGGAGGAGCGCATGCATGGCAGGTTTGAAGTGGTTGTCTGAGTTGTTTAACGTCATTTTTAAGACGACGAGAATGCCCGAAGAATGGAGGTGGAGTACAATGATCCCTTTGTACAAGAACAAATGTGATATCTAGAGTTGTAACAACTATAGGGGTATCAAGCTGCTAAGTCACATAATGAAAGTGTGGGAAAGGGTCGTGGAGATGAGGGTGAGGAGAGACACGTCTATTTCTGAGAACCCGTTTGGTTTCATGTTGGGGCGTTCGACCACAGAAGCCATCCATCTTATTAGGAGGTTGGTGGAAAAGTATAGAGAGGACCAAGACAAAATATTTGGAGTGCAAGTTCAGCATCGGGAGCGACCCTGAGACAGGCTTCGAGGTAAGGCTTGGTACTCAGGTCATTCTAAAGAAAGAAAGCTTCAAGCACCTAGGGTCTATTATCCAAGGGAATGGAGAGATTGATGATGATGTCACACATCGTATTCGGGCAGGGTAGATGAAATGGAGGCTCGCATCCGGAGTCTTGTGTGACAAAAAGGTGTCACCAAAACTTAAAGACAAGTTCTATATGGTGGTGGTTAGATCGGGCGGAGTGTTGGCTAGTCAAGACTTGACACATAAAAAAGATGAAAGTTGTGGAGATGAGGATGATGAAATGGATGTGTGAGTATACAAGGAGAGGTAAGATTAGAAATGATGATATCCAGGAGAAAGTGGGAGTGGCCTCTGTGGATGATAAGATGCGGGAAGTGAGGTTTAGATGGTTCGGGCATGTGTAGAGGAGAGACACAGATGCCCCAGTGCGGAGGTGTGAGAGGTTGGCTATGGACGGGTTCAGGAGGGGTAGAGGTAGATCGAAGAAGTATTGAGGAGAAGTGATTAGACGGGGTATGACGCAGGTGCAACTTACTGAGGACATGACCTTAGATAGGGGGTTGTGGAGGACACGGATTAGGGTAGAAGAGTAGTAGGTACTCGAGCGTAGTCCTACTTATGCTTACAAATTGATAGTTGTAGTGTTATTACTGTAGGCCCGATTAGGCTATCACACTTATAGGCACATTATTGCTTTATAATCCACTGTAGTTTGATTTCTGCTGCTATGTGTTCTTTAGTGTATTTTGTTTAGCTTATTTAGTTGTGTTAGCTACTGCTCCCGCTTGTTCGAATGTACTTTATACTGCTTTAATTCCTTATCTGAGTCGGACCGTTTCTCATTCTTTACTCTTTACTCTTGCTTTGTTTTGATTGCCTTGCTTGTGATTATGCTTTGTCTTGAGCCGAGGGTCTCCCGGAAACAACCGCTCTACCTACCAAGGTGGAGGTAAGGTCTGTGTACACTCTACCCTCCCCAGACCCGCCGGTGTGGGATTTCACTGGGTATGTTATTGTTGTTGTTAATATATTTCAGCCCTTCCCCAAACACCGCACATAGGGAGAGCTTAGTGTCCTAAGTTTCCCTTTACTTACACCAAAAGTAACTTGTCATCTATAATGCTCGAACTCTCAAAAAATATTATCGCACTCATGTCAAATCCTCCAAAATTCACCACTTTTAGAAATCCGACACGTATCCCTCAGCATTTTTAAAGAGCCCGAGCAACATAGCTTGTAAGTTTCTATAAAATAAATTCATTCATTTATCACTTATCCCAAATACAAGGACTGTGGAGCTCAATAAATTTAGAGATGCAAGGAGAACAAAAGGCAAACAGCTGATAATATAGAGATCCACCTCAGAAAATCATAACATTAGTTAAGAGCAGCATGTGTACATAAACTTGCAGACTTCATTGTTGAGTGTTGGTAAAGCTCATTCCTTTCAAGTGCTACAGCTTATAAACTACTATTGGAAGTGTAGACTGTAGATTAACATTCTTGATCAGTGTTTGAACAATGACAAAGTAGGAAAAGTAAACTGTGTATGCTGAAAAAGGTAAAAAGAAAAAAATCTACTTGAACCTTCTTTGTAACCGAAAAATCCACCAAATCAAAGTATACAATTTTCAGATGGTATCATGTATATGCACTTTGCAACTGACTCTAAAAATATTTTCCTATATAAATTGTTGATGAGCAAAAGCACAAGAAGAAACCTGCAATTTACATTTGTGAACAACGCCGTGGTATATAAACATTCAATTATGCTTTCCTTGGGGAACGAAAGATGGAGAATTTAGAATCCCTCCCAAAACAATTTGTTGTAGGTCCGTTTATCATCACTGTCGATATTACTTGGATTCGTCCGGTTCTGGTGACCTCTACGCCGTTAAAGAAAGACATCAAACTCTTGTCTGTCGACAAAGGGTTCGTTTTCACTATATCCTGTGTTAAACAAGGGAATATACCCGTGATATACACTTGATATACATAGTGTATACCACGGGTAGGTCCTGCAGAATCCAAATAGCAGCCTGTAAAGGCCCAACGGCAGTGGACCTGTAGAGGCCCAACAGCCAGCCCAACAGTACAGTGGTGCAGTGCCCATCACGGGAACAGTAACAAATCTGTATATAAGGAAAGTATATTTGTAGTATATTGTAGTGTAAAGGTTACCTAAATTAAGATTATACACTTACCATAATTGTATAGTTAGAATTATGGTAGAATAATGTTATAGAAATAGAATAGGAATATGATTCTCCTATTTTGTAACTTGTATAAATACCTTGTCAATTTATGAAAATAATCAAGGGATTATTTCTTTCATCCTGAAATTTCTTTTCTTCTTTTTTTGTCCAAGAAAGTGCGACTTCTTCACCGATCAAGTTGAATTTCCACCGATAAAAGGCTGATCCCAACTCAAGTTTAACCTTTATCCGTTTCTCGGAAAGATGAAACTTGATGCAGTCATAAGAAGGCAGGGTATTGGCAACCACATGTATCTTGCCTTCCTTTTCCAATAGGATCTCTTTCAATTAACGTTCTTTTTGTTCTTGTTTGTCTAGAGGCCAGACTCGGGTAACCCAACCATTTGGAGTCACTTTCATATTTCTCCTGTCTCCATTCAGGAATTGTTAAATATATACGTGTATATTGTGTATATCGTATTTATTTATTCTCGGATTACTGTAGCAAAGCCCACGGTTGGACAGTTTTTGTATATATGTCTTGTACACTTACCATAATTGTATAGTTAGTATCCAAGTAGAATAAGGTTTTAGGAGTAGAATAAGAATAAGATTCTTATTATGAAAATATGTAAATTGTATATATACTATTTCAATTAATGAAAATAATCAAGAGATTATTTATTTCAGGAATATCTGCTTGAAACTGGGGCCGAGTGGTATTCGCTTTCGACGCTGTTTCCACAAAAGACCAATTCCTGACTCTGCAGAAGAATCAGCAAGTCCATCAATCAGATCCTCATCACTTGGAGAACCTGAGGATGACAATGCTGAAAACGGTGCCTTTTTCAATGGTTTTTTAGTGAATAGAACCCGTTTGCTGCATCTCACTCTCTCAAGAGAAGCATTATCATCATACATAGATGGATGCACATTCTGTTTTATCTACAAGGCAAAGAAAAATTCTGATTTAACCAAAACTTCGATAAGAGTAAATTTGTTATACTTGATAAAGCTTGATTATCAGTGCAAATGATTGACTAGACTACACTCTGGACATCAACTCTGTACACTGTGATTTTTCACTTGAAAAGGTGATACAAATACAGAAAAAATGAGCGACTGCATCTTGGTCACTCACATAGCCACTTGCCAAGGGAAATGCATTCTCTGAAGAAAAAGGGTCACAAACGGAAGCATGGAACTCTAGATATATGAATTCTTTAACAAGCTGGACTTGTGGAAGAGCCACTTGTAACCTATGTTGCTCGGGTTCTTCAACAAATTAAAATGAAGTAAATTTTAGAGTTACCCAGCAAAAATTAAGAGATTCAATGAGACTAGAAAAGAGGCTATGCCTGCTGCAACAGGATAAAATGGGCAACACATAATCAAGATAAACAACTTAACTACAACATACACTGGCTCTGGCCAACTGTATTTGGTTATCAAGGAACCAATTCCCCAGCAATCACAATATTTGTATGGTCATTCTGAATACATTTGTAAAATTAAATTCAGCCATCCAGATTACAACTACAATTTTACATGTGATTTATCAACATAATTGAAAGAAATAATCCCCTTGATTATTTTCATTACTTGAAAGGCTATATATACAAGTTATACACTACTAATTATATTACAACATTACCTAAACTATGATACTAAATATTTACCATAAATTATATTACCTAAAACAGCTAAAACCAAGAGCCTTTTATGGGAGCAAATCCGAGACAATATACACAATATACACATGTATATTGTGTGTATATTGTATATTTAACACACCCCCGCAGTCATAGGGGCGGTCTTCGAACGCTGAGACTGTCCCTAACATCTTCAAAAAGGACCGAGGGAAGACCCTTTGTAAATATGTCTGCAATCTGATATCTCGACGGGACGTGACAGACGCGTACCTGACCCCGAGCAACCTTTTCACGGACAAAGTGAATGTCCATCTCGATATGTTTAGTGCGTTGGTGCTGAACCGGATTACCAGAAAGGTAAATGACATTAATATTATCTCAATAAACCAAGGTCGCCTTTTGAATTGGACAATGAAGCTCTAAAAGCAAATTACGTAACTAACATGATTCTGAGACCACATTGGCTACCCCTCGATATTTAGCCTCGACACTTGAGCGGAATAAAGTCGCCTGACGCTTCGTAGACCAGGAGACCAAGTTGTTGCCAAGGAACATACAGTAGCCAGACGTAGACCGTCTGGTGTCTGGACACCCACCCAATCAGCATCTGTGTATGAGACAAGTGTGGATGTCGATGAAGAATACAAATGCAAACCATAGTCCAGTGTACCCTGAATATACCGAATGATGCGTTTGAGTGCATTCATGTGCTCAATTTTGGGATCATGCATGAATAAACACACATGCTGGACAGCATACGTAATATCCGATCTGGTAAAGGTAAGATACTGAAGGGCCCTTGCAAGACAACGATAGCGGGTTGGATCCTCGTAAGGGACACCGGCTGCGGCACCAAACTTGGGCTTAGTATCAACTGGAGTGGAAGTGGACTTACAGGATGACATCCCAGCCCTCTAGATGATCTCGGCTGCATACTTTCATTGAGACAAGAACAATCCATCGGAATGACGCTTGACGGCAATCCCCAGAAAGTAACTCAAGGGCCCTAAGTCTTTCATAGCAAACTCAGAGCTGAGCATGGTCATGATAGACTGGCGTAAGGCATCAGAAGAGGCCGTCAAAATGATATCATCCATATACAACAAAATGTAGGCCAAGGATGAACCACGACGGTAGATGAACAAGGAATTATCTGACCTACTGTGAGTGAACCCAAGAGTCGAAATATAGTCAGCAAACCTTGTATACCAGGCCCGGGGAGATTGCTTAAGCCCATATAAGGACTTCTTCAACAAACAGACATGATGAGGACGGTTGGGATCCCTGAATCCCAACGGTTGATGCATATAGACTGTTTCCTTGAGATCACCATGTAGGAAAGCATTCTTGACATCCAACTGATGAATAGGCCATGCCTTCGAAAGAACCAAGCCAAGCATAGTGCGAATGGTAGCCGGCTTGACCACTGGACTAAATGTCTCCCCACAATCTATACCAACCTGCTGAGTCTTACCATCACCCACAAACTGCGACTTATGTCGAGCAAATGAACCATCTGAATTCTCTTTATGAGCAAAAATCCACATAGACATGATAACATTAATACAAGAAGGACGGGGCACCAACTCCCACGTCTTATTATCAATAAGAGCATTATATTCATCAGTTATAGCAATTTTCCAATTCGGGTCGTTTAAGGCAGACACAGGATTACGGGGCAAGGGGGATTTAGAGACATTAAAATGTAAATTAAAATGTCTTTTAGGTGTAAAAATACCCCGCTGACTACGAGTGACCGGCCTATGAATCGAGGAAGAATTGAGTGGATTTCGGGAATTTGCTGGGCTCGGGACGGACTGGCCAACAGGCAGTTGGCCTGCTGGCCCAACTCGGGATGCCGTAACGTGACTGAATCAGAAACTGGACCAGTTCCAGTATTGGGTTGGACTAGCCCAATTGCTGAAACTGGCCCAGTGACCAAACTGGGCAGAGGGGACTGTGACGGGTCAGTGGGACCAGCGGGCAGTGGGCCCGCTGGAGAGTTTTGGGTGCGGGAGATGTCCGAAAAATGCTGAATAATATACGGGGATATTTGTTCATCCAAAAAATTATACGAACTAAGCACGGGAGTATGATTTTTAGTCAATGGAAATTGGGATTCATCAAAAATTACATGGCGATTAATGATGAATTTATTGGATGATAAGTCAAAACATTTGTAGCCACGATGATTAGATGGAAAACCCAAAAACACACACGGAGTCGACCGAGCCTGAAATTTGTTAATTGTGGTGGACAGGAATAACGGATAACACAAACACCCAAAAATCCGAAGATGTGAATAAAGAGTTTTATTATATAAAATTTGAAGGGGAGAGAATATGTCAGACCTTTGGACGGAATTATGTTAAGGAGATATGTAGCCATTTGAAGAGCATGATGCCAAAAATATGCGGGTACGAAAGCATGTATCAATAAGGTGCGGATAATGTTATTTATGGAAAGAATTTTACGTTCGGATTTCCCATTTTGTGAAGATGTATGAGGACAAGAGAAACAAAAATTTATCCCATTAGTAGCACAGAATTCTCGAAACACCCCATTGTCATACTCTTTTCCATTATCACATTGAATATTTTTTATTTCACGGTCGAATTGGGTTCTGATGAATGCTCTAAATTTTAGGAAGATGGAAAAAACTTGAGATTTCTTCGCGATTGGAAACGTCCATAGAAATTTAGAATAATCATCCAAAAAAAGAACATAATATCGATGACCCATGGAACTAGGAACAGGAGACGTCCATAAGTCGCTATGAATAATATCAAATGACATTAAAGTATGAGATTTTGAGTCTACAAATGGCAACTTAACAATTTTTCCTAAAGAACAAGATTGACAAATTGGAGTACGACTCGTACCCTTACATGAAATAAAACTATTTTTATCTAAAGCTGACAAAATAGAGGACCCCGGATGACCAAGACGAGCATGCTATAAGGAAGGAGAGATGGCTGCAAAAGCTGATGGCAGAGCTTGACTCGATGGACTGGGACTTGGTGTGATAGGATAAATATCTTCCCTACTATCACACCTCATGAGAGGACTCCCCGTCTTGAAATCCTTCACAGAGAAACCAAAAGGATCAAATTCAATAGAAACGGAATTGTTAGTAGTGAATTTACGGACAAAGACTAAGTTTTAATCAATTTGAGGGCCTGTAGGGTATTTTTCAATATAAGAGGGGGAGATAATGTTTTATGACCATAACCCCGAATTGGAATAGAATTACCATTACCAAAAATTATACCGCGAGGGTTGCTCAAATTGAAATAAGATGAAAGAGTACCTGAATCGGATGTCATGTGGGTAGTGGCACCGGTGTCCATATACCAATTTGGGTCTGGTTGAGTCAAACCCAATGTGTGCATCACGGCCTCGATATCGGTCTGAGTGGGGCCTGCTGCATGGTGAGCTTGCGGAGGTCGAGGCCCAAGAATTCCAGACCTAGGCTGAACTGGGTTGTAACTGCTGGAGCTGGGCGTACTGGGCCAGTGGGCAGTGGGCCGTTGGGGCTGCTGGAAAGCCCACTGGCCAGTCGCTGGAACTTGCTGTGGAGGTGGGTCATAGGGCCACTGTTCACTGGTCTAAGCCCACGGCCTAGAGGCCCAAGGTTGAGACCAGTGGGTCGGTGGCCCACTGTAACCTGGATGGGGTCCACTGCCACTACTTTGGCCACCGTGACTGTCGCCGGAGCTGCCGCATTTACCCCCGTAATTTTTTCCATTATTTTTTCGGCCATTCTTGTTGCCCCCGTGCGATCGGTTTTGGTTCGAATTGTTACCAAAATTTAGAGGACTAGGGGAGGAAGTCATCATGACCACGAGACTAGTATTAGTAGCCGCCTTTTTAGCCAAACCGGCTTCTTCCAAGGTAAGCATGGATCGGGCTTGATAGAACCTTGGAGGAGGATTACTTTGACGAATGAGAGTTCCAACGCCACTATAGGCCTCAGATAGGCCAGCAACCATTTGTAAAACCAGACGATCTTCACTAACTGGCGCACCAACGTTGAGGAGTTGGTCCACCAATTCCTTTAACCTTTTGCAATACGCTGAAACGTTCGGGAAATTTTCCATGTTGACGTGGGAAAAATCATGTTCAAGAGTAACAGCTCTGGAATTTTGATTATCCTGGAATATGTCACGCAGTCTATCCCATGCGGCCATCGCCATAGCGTCTGGCTCGATAATCGTCTGCAATAGGTCGGTGGAGATAGTAGAATATATCCACTGAAGGACAGTGGCATCAAGCGTTGTCCATAATTTAGGATCATCCTCGCATTTAGGCACATTTGTATCATTAAGAGCCGCGGGGATGATGTGATGGATGACTTGATACGATCGAGAGTGAATTTTGAACAACTTGGCACACGTTGCGTATTGGACGTTTTCTATTTCAAGAATTAACGGGATATGATTCTTGATGTTAGAAACAACAAGGGCAGGGTGAAACGTGTTCTTTGACGTAGACATAACGAAAGAACAAGAGGTGAAAGAGGGATTTGTAAGAGAGATTTTGAGAGCGGAAGAAAAAATTTGGTAAACCCGAGGGGGGGGGGGGTCTCGGCCGAGAGGAACTACAAAACTTTGGGAGAGAAATTTTTTGTGTGACCTAGACTTTTGATACCATGAAAGAAATAATCCCCTTGATTATTTTCATTACTTGAAAGGCTATATATACAAGTTACAAAATAGGAGAATCATATTCCTATTCTATTCCTAAAACCTTATTCTATACATTTATGGTAATACACTAATTATGGTAATACACTACTAATTATATTACAACATTACCTAAACTAGGATACTAAATATTTACCATAAATTATATTACCTAAAACAGCTAAAACCGAGAGCCTTTTATGAGAGCAAATCCGAGACAATATACACACAATATACACATGTATATTGTGTGTATATTATATATTATTACATGTATATGGTATATTTAACAATAATATAATGGAAAGTTGGAAACTTAGTGTAAGTACAAAATTTTTGCATTTAAGCTTCTCATTTTTTGTCCGTACCATTCAAAATTATGTAACTTGCTATTTTTTCACAATAATCATCATAAATAAGAAAAGATGCAAATAAATGGCTGCACATATGATTACATCATTGTTCATCGCCACATATCTCGACAACCACTCAGAAATTAAATGGTCAGAACGTGGAACCAAATTTGTCTCTGTGACTATGGTTCAACTGCTATCTTTCAGAGAGCCTATTTATTTACAACTATAAGTAACCAAACCACATTAATCTCATTCAACATTTACAAAGATGATTAATTCTACCTATTAAAAGAAGAGAGTCAAGAAACCAGTAAATTTATCAAGATCCATGAAATACATATTAAAAAGAAGATCCATAAAACATGAAACACTTTTTCTTTCAACCTTATTCTTTTCTAGTTTCCACTATCAAATAAAATGACTGATTAAGAAATTCTTGCCACTTTTATGTTACCTAGCACTGTATTAGATCATTTATTTTGCCTTAAACAGTACTTTATAATGTTTCCAGCAAATACTAATAATAAGCTCCACTCCACATCTCAAACTAATGATTGTTACTACAATTAATTAACGTTGTGGGAAAGTTACACCTAATTTCTTTTTTCTTTTCTATCAGTAATTTGACTCTTAACAGCAAATTGTATAACATAAAATGGATTGATTGAATTTACATGTTTTGTGAATTCAAAGTTATTAGATAATTGGGAGAGTGAGTACATGTCAATGTATTCCCTAGCTCCTTAATTAATCACATACTCCAGATATGTCACATGAGACAATAATATAAAACAACTCTTTCTTATTTATCAACCTATTACCATAAGTAGCCAAACCACAGCAATGTTCTATAATATATAATTAATGTTACCCATTAACAAATAGAATCAAGAACCAGTAAATTTATCAAGATCCACGATATACATCTTAAGAAAAGATTCATAAAACATGATTCAACCCATATCACAACATCAATACAATTTTGTGGGCAAATACGCCCCCCTCCCCTACACACACACACACACTACCCGAACACTTTTGCATCATTTCTTATTCTTTTCTAGCTTCCACTATCTAATTAAATGTTTAAATTTCTAATCACCTATTACTGTTTTAGATCACTTATTTTGCCTTAAAGGGCACTTCACTATGTTTCCAGCAAATACTTACAAGTTCCACTCTACACCTCAAAAATCGGCGACATGGTTCATTTTTAAGATTTAAACTATATTTAACTACAGCTTACTAAAAGGTTCTGTTTTTTTTTTTTTTTGATAAGGCGTGATTTACTAAAATGTTCTGTTTTTAAAAATATTTTAGGACCTTGAAATCTACTGTAAATCTGAATCATAAGGCAGGACCTAAACTGAATCAAATTATCTTTTCTCAAACTGAAAGTTCATAATTTGACTCTTCACAGCGAATTGTATCACATAAAATGGATTGCTCGAATTACAAGTTTTGTAAATTCAAATTTACTAAACAATTGGAGGAAGAATACAAGTCAACTAACTCCCTAGCTCCTTAAATCACATACTCCAGATATCACATGAGAGAAAATAAGTAAAAAAAATAATTGTTACGAACTTGTTGCTTATGTTACTCAAAATATTGCACAACATACTAGATTCGGGGAATGTGGAGAAAACCAGTGAATTTGATTTGAGTGCCCATCTCTTGATATTACTCATGATGTAAGGGTGTTGAATTGGTTGAGCTGCTCTATTTTTGTTTTTTAAAATTTTTATGATGGAGGTGTCTGAGCCAGCTTGCACGCATCTCACCCTTCTTCATTGACCACTAGGTCACACCCAAGGGTGCTTGCTTGAGCTGCTCTATTCCAGATTGCTTGGTTTGGTTTGGTAGCTTACATTTATCATTCTACTGAATTCACCACAAACAAGAGGCAGTAAGTAACACAATATAAATCAACAAGTAAAATTGGAAAACGTTTCAATTGGTTTATCCAGCTTGAAAAGGATAAAGGAATACCAACTAGAAAAGAGTTAAACCTATAGGTGGCCAACGAGACGGGTCTAGGGCGGGCGGGACCGGTACCCGGCGGGACATGGGTAGGGCGGGACCGGTACCCGGCGGGTTCTGCCGCTGTCCCGTCCCGGTTTCGGTCCCGTCGGAAAAGGGTACCAGTATTATCGGGGCGGGGCGGGACGGGATCGGGATCGGTTATTTTTTTTGGGCACTTTATTTTAAAAAATAACATATATATAAACAACTCAATAATTGAACAAGATAGTGTAATAAAAACATTCCAAGACTGTTTTTGTGCATCTTATATTATTTAATAGAAATATATTTTTTTTGTAATACAAATACAATTGTCAAAATTGAATCTTTGTGGTGTTGTTCAAAAATTGCAAATGACATAGTAAAATTGCAATTAAAGAAATTACATTTTGATAAAAACCTTTTCTAGTTTCTTTATAATTTCTTGTGGTTCTTCGGTTGGAATTGATATTTATTGATCAAATTGCTCCACGTAGCTTCCACCACCTTCGTATAAGATGTTGTAGTTTTCGTCTTCTTCTTCGTTGATCTCCGGTTAACCGCACCTTCTCCGCTCCGCTCCGCTCGTATCCAATAACTGAATAATACTGCAATCTACAAGTTGTCTCCCGCTAATGAGTGTCTGTGCTCTCCTATTTGAAATCTGCCGACAGAAAAAACACTTTCAGACGCTGTTGATGACACTTGAATATTCAAAACATCTCGGGCCATCATTGAAAGTATCGGAGAAGTCTTCTCATTCTCCCTCTACTATTTCAGCAAGTCTTCATGTCATTCTTTATTGAGAATTGCTTGGTACGGTACAATACCCTGCAAAATAAAAATATCAAACTCGCTAATTTGGTTAGTAGTGTTACCACCACACATTCTATTACTGAGGCTTTCAATACTAGCCGCAGAAACAACATGTCTTTTATGAGGTTGTGTTGAAGAAGAAGAAGATGGTATGGAGGCCGGTTGGTTGCTAGCACTTTCTTGTTGGTAATGCGTATATACTTCTTTGCATTCGTCTTCTATGTTAGACAACACTTTTTCTTTAGTTTGTTAATAGGTGGTGGGTCATTTGAATTTTTGGGAGTTGGAGGTGGTAGTACTGCTATACAGTCATAAATAGTTTCAATAAGTGTTTTACAACCATCTATTTTAATAGTCGAATTTAATACAACACCAATAATATAAATAGTGGGAATATGAATAAAATATTTTTTTATTTTGATAAATATTTTTAATAGTTGCCTTATAAGCTGGGTTTTTCATATATTCACTAAGCAGTAAAAATATTAGAGCTACATAAAACAACATAGTTGAAATAGTAGGATAATATATACCGAAAAATTCTTTTGTTGCTTGAAAAAATTTCTCTAGAAATACAATAAGTTCTGAAATTTTTTCCCAATCGCTATCTACAACCATATCAGTTGGATTTCGATTATGGGCATTAAAAAATAAAGTTATAGGTCTTCTATAGTCATAAGCAAAAAGTAGTTGCTCGTATAAAAAATTTCACCTAGTGGGTACTTCTTTGGGAATTTTTCTATAAGGTAGTTGGCAACCGTGACAAGTTTTTTTATAATCTTTTTATGTTGTATTCTATTACTTTAAAAAATAAAGTTTATAGCAAATTGTATTTTACTAAGAATGTCTTCAAAAAGTGATAGACCATCCTTACTACAAAGTTATATATATGACATGCACATTTTATATGAAAATGATTTGGAAAAGATGGAGTTAAACCATCTTTTAAAATTCGAATATCATAATTATTAGAAGAAGCGTTATCTAATGTAATAGTCATAATTTTATCAGTTATTCCGTAATAATCGCAAACTTGATAAATATTTTCTGAAATAAAAGTACTAGTGTGCCTATCATCTATATATCTATACGTTAAAATATGTTTTTGCATAGACCATTTATAATCTATCCAATGACATGTTACAGTTAAATAATCATGGTCGTTAGTACTATGGCCTATATCAGACGTGATAAATACTTTACTAGGAAAATGATATAAGGAATAACGTAAATACTGTTGATATTCATGTGCAAATTTAAATACATCTCTCTTAACAATTGATCTAGGAAAACCGTTAAAAGCAGGATTATACATTTCTCTAATATAATGAATAAATCAGGAGAGAAAGGAAATGAAAAAGGCAAACCCTCCACAACAACTAATTTTGCTATTGCTTCCCTATCTCTATGTTTATCGTATTTAGGGCCTACAATTCTCCCAGTTGTGGAGTTAATTTGACCCTGTACTTGGTCCAGGATAGTATGCGAACCTTGTTCCGACTCAAAGGGCATTAGCGCATCCGATGTTTTAGCCAGGTGTTGATTCCATCTAGCAGGGTGAAAGTTTTTTATGTGTCTTAATAAACCTCCTGTACCACCTTGACCTTTTCCCATTTTAAATTTAAAAACATTTTTACAAATTTGACATCTAACCACTTGATGCTCTACATCCCTATCAAAAAAATTTCATGCATTTGATTTTGATTTTCGTTGTGGTGGGACTCGTCTCATACTAGGGGGAATACGAGGTGTTCCAGTTGGAGGTGCACTAGTGGGTGTGCCATCTCGATTAGTCGATGTGTCATCTAGATCAAGTGGTGTATCATCTAGATTATCTTCTAAATTAAAGTCTTGTTAAGTTCCAGAAAATAGCTCCTCGTCTAAATCTAATGGTATTGCAGGAAAATGTTCAGTATCAACAAAATCATCATGTCTAGGAATAGGATGACTAGAAGAAGTACCCCCTCCCTTGTTACCCCTACTAGAGGAAGCCTTACCCTTACATGTAAACATACCTTTAAGTCCTTCTATTTTAATTATGCTAAGAAAGTTAACTTAAAGATAATGAATTAAGTGCGCTAATTAAAATAAAGAAACAATAATAATTTAATGAAGGAATGAATGTACCAAACGCCAACGTGTAATCGAAATGTTGAAAATTGAAACTTTGCTCGATGGATGATTCTCAAGTTAATTGCCAACTTCACTTCCAAATGAATAAATAAAATTGAATATTTAGTAGACAATGTAGACTTGTAGAGAGATAGATTGAGAGATTAGAGAGATTGTAGGAAGATTTGTGAAAAAGATGAAGAAAAAATTAGGTATTTATAGTTGGAAAATTGGGTTAAAGTGTAAATACAATAACTTAGGGGTTAAAAATAAATATAAAGAGGGTAGGGGGTTGGGGAGGGGGGGGGGGAGGCCAAAAATGGCTATTGCACAACGACCAAAATATAAAATGGTCATTGGTGCAACAACTATTTTGTGCAAAGTGAAGGGGTCGGGCGGGACTGTGACCGGGCTCAAATTTGGATCGGGGCCCAGGGGGCTGGGTTCGACTGGGATGAGCCTAGGTCCCGTCCCAGTACCGATTTTTTATAACAGCGGGGTCAGGGCTAGATCGAGGCGGGACCGGGCCGACCCGACCTGTTGGCCAGCCTTAGTTAAACCTTAAAAGGATGGTCCGGTGCACAAAACATCCCGTATTAGCATTAAATAGCTAAGTTGTCTAGGAAGTCCACCAAATTATGCAAATCAAACACTACATTTCCTTCTTTCCAAAAGTACAAGAAATGCAAACAATTATATTTCACTGACTGCAATTGGCTCCTCTTTTCTTCGAAGCATCTCATATTTGTCTCCTTCCATAAGGTCCAAATTATGCATAGAGGAATGTTAACCCAGAGATTCTTTAAGGTTGAATTTGGGCAAACAAACTCCCAACTTTCAAGCACATCTCAAAACTTCCTAGGGCTTACCCAATGGGTGCTATACATAGTGAGAAACATAGACCACACCTGCCTAGAAAATTCATAGTGCAAAAAAAAAAAAATATGGTCCATAGATTCACATGCTCTTTCACACAAGAAACATCTACTACATAGAAACCATCTTCTTTTAATCAAGTTTTCTTGAGTCAGGCATGCTCCATGTGCCACTTGCCATCCAAAACAAGCAACTTTTATCAGTACAGAAGTCATTCAAATCAATTTTCTGGGCCAAGTTTGAGCCTGCATGGTCTGGTCAGCATTTAGAATTTTATATAAAGACTTGACTGAAAAAGAACCATCTTTATTTGCTTTCCAATACTAGCAATCATCTATCTGGCAATAACACTACTAATTGCATCTTTTGGATAAACTCATCTACTTCCTGCATCTCCCAATCAAAAAGATTCATTCTGAAACGAAAATTCCAACCTGAATCAGTGAAAATATATGCTAATACCACTTTAGTATTTAGAGACAATCTGTACAAATTAGGAAATTATTCTTTCAACAAACCAGAGCCATCCCAATTGTCTTCCAGAACTTGTTCTTTTTTCATTCCCCACCTTCAATCCAACATGCTTCTTGAATTCCTCTCAGAGGTCAACAATCTACCTCCATACAACCACTCCATAAGGTTTTTTTTTTATTAATTTAGGTGCCCAAAAGTCCTCTCTTCCATATTTAACCTCAATTACAGACTTCCAAGGAGCTTTTTTCCCATAATTTAATCTCCATAACCACTTACATAAAAGACTCTGATTATGAGCTTTAAGATTTCCAACTCCCAAGCCCCCCTCCTTATGCTTAATCACGGTGATACACTTTACCAAATGGTATTTCCTTCCCATAAGAATTTACTTCTAAGACTATCCAATTTCTTCTCCACCCTAACTGGTATAGGAACCATGGACATAAGACAAGTTGGGATACCATCTAGGACAGTATTTATTAATGTTAATCTACACCCAAAAGATAAATATTGTTGCTTCCAGGGAGCCAACTTTTTTTCTCATTTCTCAATAACTCCATTCCAAACAAAAATGTCTTAGAGTTTTGCCCCTAACGGTAATCCCAAATAGCTGGTTGGGAACTTTTCGATCTTGCAGCCTAAAATTTCAGCCAACCCGTTAATGTTATTGTCAGCATTTGGGGAAAAATTGAGCTCTTCATCAGAATAAGTCTCAGCCCTGTCGCTGCTTCAAAAGCCAAAAAAAATTACCCTCAGATGCAATACTTGCTCCCTATCAGCTTCACACATCAATAAAGTATTGTCAGCATATAGGATATGGGAGATTTCAACATCATTACCAGATTGAACCTCCAATTTAAAGCCTTTCATCCATCTATTCATGACAGAAGTTTTAATCATATGACTCAACACCTTCATTGCCAGCAGAAATAGGTAAGGGGCTAATGTATCTCCTTGCCTTAGGCCCATTTGATTCACAAAATTCTCTCCCAGGCACATTCCCTAAGAATATGACTTTAGGTCACCTCTGAATACCTTATCCCCCCTCCGGTGACCCTTATGATCACTGAAGTTTCCCTTTTTTTTCCTCTTATGTCCCATTTTCTTTCTTTCTATAGACACCAGTTTTGCCATTTTTTAGCATTGTTCAGGCGTGATAGAACTGTTCTGACGAAGATCCACAATGTTTCAGTTAATATTTTTCTAGATCTATTCTTTCTCGGGTATTGTGAGGTTGTTCTGACCCTACCCCATGCATTGTTATGCATCCACAGCCACTGTTTCGAAGCTTCGATGAATTTTTCGGTAACTGTTCACGTGTAGAATTTTCAACTGCCTTTCATTCCTTCTCTTTCTCCCTACCTCCGGTGATCCTTCTGATTACTAGAACAATTCCACCTCTTTCCTTCCTTCTCTTTCATCCTTTAGTTATGGTCAACAACATTTATTTTGCGGTAGGATTTAAGTCATACAATATCACAAGGTCCACGAACAATCATAAACCTTGGTTTGACTGGACTGAGAGAGGTAAGAGTTTCATCAGAAGAGTTTCCTTTAATAGGAAGACACTGGAATGGATAGTACAGAACTTAAGATAGGCGTCAAAGGTACGAGGTAATGTAGTGAGAAGATGGAACAGAAGAGAAAACTTCTCAGAGACATTTTGCTCCAGGAATTTTAATGATTTTGGCAGATATATCAACATCATTAGTCTGCGTGGAAGGAAGAGAGATGTGCTAATCATCCCCAAGTATCTTTTAATGATGGTTGGACCTATATGGCTAATAAGATTGGTAGATTGATCAATAGCTTTGTCGAGAAATTTAATGTGAGGAAGCCTAGGTTGGTGGATAAGGAATTTCAATACACAAACGCAATCAAAAGCTTTAAATGGTTGAACAAAGAAGTTGTTGGTGGTTCAGCATTAAAGAGGGAAGAAGTTATACAAATAAAGGAGGATCTGGAACACCATCAAAAAGGTACTCTTAATAGATGTTTAGTTGACCATTTCTCATCATCAGAAGTCCCAACATTTTCGGACCTTCGAAGATGGACTATTTGTACATGGAAGCAGGTTCATGGACTAAATATTTATGAGATGTGTGAAGATCGATTTCTCTTTGAGTTTGCCTCCAAAGATACTGCTGAGCATGTTATGAAAGGGGAATGATACTGGAAAAGATCCCACATCATTTTCCAATGGTGGTCTCCTCTGTCGGGGGTCATCGATTAAGAAAACTCTATATGGATTAGGGTTGTGGGTGTGTCGCTCCAATTCTGGTCATCTGAAGTATTTAAAGTTATTGGGGATTATTGCGCGGGCTGGGTGGAGACAGAGGAAGAGACACAACTTCGAAACCATCTAAAATAGGCTAGAATCAGAATCAGAGGTGATGGTTGTGAGATCCCTAAAGAAGTGACTCTAAAGCAAGGCAAATGTTTATTTACTCTTCAAGTTTGGGTAGACTCCGATGAAAATTACCATTAGAGAAGAAGAGGAGAAGCTTGCTAATATCCGATGAAAATTTCTAGAGAGCTTTGCAACTTAAGAAGGAGCGATTATCAAGCAAAAGGAAATTTCTTTTCCTTTTTCTTCTTCTTTACCAGTAAGCAAGAATTCTCCAGAATTGGATATGGTGACATATATCTTGCCGAGAAGGAACGATGAAGGAGAAAAAGTAACGGACCAATATCAAGAGATTATACATGAAGAAGAAGAATGGGATACACAAGAGGGACAAGAAGAAACAAAAAGGGTTGTAGATCGCTCAATAGTTCCGTCACCACTAGAGAAGGCTCACATGCAAAATAACACCCTATTGAGAAGTGAAGAGGAATTTTTATATTTGATCACTATTGAAGAGGCTGTACCTTTAGACCAGCGGAGTCTTGAGGAAGAAAAAGAGTCTGCCACCCCAATCTGGATTTAACAAAGTTTCATCAAATTCAACGAGGCCTTTCAGGTGGACATAACGGGGTGCAGGAAGGAAGCTTTGATGTTTATGAAAATTGATAGCATGAGGCACAACTTTGTTGAAAAAACAGAAACAAAGTTGTTAGCAACTCCAACTATTAAGGGATTCAAAGAATTAAAAAGTTTGGATATAGGGAGCAATTTCAGAAGCAATGGTACAAGGAGAAGAGGGGGATACAACTTTCCTAGTGATCAATGACAATCAACATTGTTTTCTGGAATGTGAGAGGGCTAAACCAAGCTAGTAAGAGAAATACAAAAAAAAAATCTAATTCGGAGTTGGAAGGCTGATATTTATTGCTTTCAAGAGACTAAGATTGAAGGTGATATTAAGGAGTTTGTCAAAGATTTGTGGGCTAATAGATGGGTTAAATTATGTTAACTGGAAGCTAGTGGAATGAGGGGAGGAATTCTCATGTTATGGTATGGGAGAGTCTGATTAGGCCATATCAGTAGTGTGGGGGCTTATTCTTTGACTTGCAAATTTACTGGTAAGCACCAAGAACTTATTTGGTTTCTAACTGGTATTTATATTCCTAATGATAGAGGGGAAAAAGAAGAAGTATGGTCAGAAATTGGATCTGCCAGAGGTTTGTTCACAGGGCCTTGGATGGTTTGTGGAGATTTTAATACTGTTAGATTCCCCTCAGAGAAAAAGAATTGTATCAGAATCACCAGAGCAATCCTGACTTAATAGGAGGGCAGTTTTACCTGGAGAAAGGGAAATGGTTATGATATAGCAGCCAGATTAGACAGATTTCTTTTATATGATGAATGGGAGGAGGGGTTCAGGAACATCAACAAATAGTCCTTAATAGATTCACATCTGATTACACACCTATTATGCTCCAAAGTGGAAATTGAGAACCTGTGAAATCCTACTTTAAATTTGAAAATTTGTGGCTACTAAGAGGGTTTTTTGGAGAGAGTCAATGAATGGTGGAGCTCTTTTGTATGTGAAAGGAGGCCATTTCACTTTAGACTTCAAGTTGAGAGCACTTAAAGACAAACTGAGGGAGTGGAACAAAACTACTCAAGGCAATCTTGCTTTACAGAAACAATCCATCCTTAACCAACTTGCAGAACTAGAAGAAATTCATGAATGTAGGGCCCTGAATGAAAAGGAAATCTTTTCAAAAACTGCTTTACTTGTTGAATTTGAGGAAATTGCAAAGGAGGAGGAGGTGACATGGAGACAAAGATCAAGGGCTTTGTGGTTGAAGGAGGGGGATAAGAACACTAAGTTCTTTCACAAAACTGCTAACTCTTTACGACCTTTTCCACCTTCTCACTAACATTCATCGAATAAGACTACGTCACCTAAATCAAGAAAAAAGAGGAAGGCATTTCTCATTGCTGGCTAGCCTGGGCTCCACACTAGATTTTCTCTGAGATGGTGAGAATTCTTTAGTAAAGGCATGGCTTAAGCCCACTCAGGACGGGAGGTTTTTCAACTACTATTACAACTCATATAACCTTGAGGAATCAATACCACATCTTTGGAATAAAATCCAGTTAGAAAAGGAAATCCAATTAGAGATAAGCTGCCCATGAGCATCATGGCACATGTAAAAGGGAATGAGGAGGCAAACCCCCCATCTTCCACATATCTTTCTTATCCGACATGGCATGAATCATCAAACCCGCACTCAGGAATAGTAATGCTTTGAAAAAGGCGTGATTCAATAAGTGAAAGACGCTAACCGAATAGTTATATATACCACAAGCAAATATCATATAGCCTAATTGGATGCAAGTTCAATAAGCTATGACCCTCTTTAGATCATTCTGTAATAATTCAATGGTTGTCGCAAGGAATGACGTCATAGCATATATATATATATATTATTTACTATTTAACTAATAATATTATTTTTTTCTCTTGTCCAAATTACATCAATATCTGAATGAAACCACAACTACATACACCCTTCCGTTAACAACTAACAAGGGTACATTTCGGACTAAGGAAGGTGAAAATATACTTGGCGCATCACCAGTGTAATAGACCCTTGTGGTCCGGCCCTTCTCCGAACCCCGCGCATAGCGGGAGCGTAGTGCACCTGGCTGCCCTTTTATCACCAGTGTAATGAGCTATCTGAAATGTTGTATTACAAACTTTGACCATTATTTCAAACTTCTCTACTCTATTTTGGAAGTTGATATTTAAAATGTTAATTAGACTTGTGTATTATATAACATTTAGTACACATCAAAGTTTAAACTTGAATAATTAAATGAACTTAAATTGGGAAGTTTATAAAAACAATATTATTAGATCTTTTATCTCAATAAAGAAATTGTTGATTGCATATTGATTTCATCTAAGAATTTTTTCTTTCCAACTCGTGTCTTCCGCAGTGCTTAATGACTTCTATGTTGAGGGGAATTAGAAATACTAGATCTCCAAACTGAGTAGTTATTATGTCAGATGAAATTGTTCGATCTTTGAAGCTTATTAACATGTATAATCCTTGATTTTTCTCTCTTTTTTCCTCTTCATCTGATATCTGTCGAATGTTGTTGCAGTTCCTGGAGCTGTGGAATCCAATCTTCCAAAGCAACATAACATGGACATATAGTGCACATGATGATATAATTTCTTCTTGGCAGATTCACCTTCAAAGGGAATCATAGCTTCAGTGAGTCATGACAAGTGGACCAAAATCTGGCAATGACGCTTCTTCGTGGATCAAGATACAACAATCATTCTTTCTTCTTTCTATTATCCAAATTACATCAATATCTTAATGAAACCACAACTACATACACCGCTCCACCAACAACCAACAAGGGTAAGGTGTATGTAGTTTGTGGTTTCATTCAGATATTGATGGAATTTAGATAAGAGAAAGAAGAAAGAATGACTCTTGTATCTTGATCCACAAAGAAGCTTCATCTGCATATTTTGATCCATTGGTCATGACTCACTGAATCTATGATTCCTTTTGAAGGTGAATCTGCTAATGAAGAAATTATACCAGCATGTGCACTATATGGCCATGTTATGTTGTTCTGGAAGATTGAATTCCACAAATCCAGGAACTGTAACAACATTCGATAGGTATTAGATGAAGAGGGAAAAGGGGAAAGAAAAATCAAGGACTATACATGTAAATAAGCTTCAAACATTAACAATTTACGAGTGTCGAGCCTCTAACCGGTAGTAATCACCAAAAACAAAAGTGTTTCTTAACCACAGGAAAGAAAACAAAAAGAAGGTTTGAGCAAGAACAACGGGGAAGATGAAGAAACAGTTTCAAGAACCAAATCCGACTTGGAGTATAGACAAAAGAATGTAGAGATAGAATTGAGAAAGAGAGTTGAAGTAAGAGAATGAGAGAATGAGTTGATGTAAGGTGGTGGAAATGAAAGAGCAAAACATTGGATTTAAATAGAGAAGAGAAGACAGATATGGTGGTCCCTAATGTATGGTCAGAAGGTCAAACATTTTTTCATTTTGGCAACTAATTAATTCCAAAAAGTAGTTACCAAAAAGTGATAGCCAAGTTAGTTATATGAAGTGATAAGATTATATAGCTTTGGTAAGAAACATATTTTTTGTTAATTAGATACCATTTTTTCTTTAAGTAATTGGATTGTACAACTTGAAGGGAGCCTTGGCGTAACTGGTAAAATTATTATCATGTGACCAGGAGGTCATGTGTTCAAGCCGTGAAAACTGTCTCTTGCAGATATGCAGAGCAAGGCTGCATACAATAGATCTTTGTGATCCGGCCCTTCTTCGGACAATGTGCATACTGGGAGCTTAGTGCACCGATTTCTATTAATTGGATTGCACAACTGATATAATAGGATGAATAAGATCCCTACACACTTAACTAGAGATCTCAGGTTCGCACCTCAGGAATAGAGAAATTCTTGGTAAAGAGCGCTATGGCCCTATGCGGCGTGAATCTGGATTAGTCGGGCCAATATATTCTGGATACTAGATGGTTATACTAAAAAGAAGGCATTGTATTGCCAATTAAAATTTATCAAGTGGTTATTAATAGTAACCATAATGAAATGTCTTAATAGTTGTCAGAATGACATGTTGGATTGCAAATTACAATAAAGGAAGATTTTCATTAGCTCCAACATTCCATGTATGAACTCAAATAAATGTGGTAAGTTAGTAATAACATCGATATTATGAAAAGATTATAATGGTATTTATATTAAAGGAGCATTCAATGATTCAGTGTTATTAAAAGATATCACTTGGTTGCTTAAAGGGATGAAGCCGTGTACTAAATTCATATGTATATATATGATATTTTTTTAATGTCGTGAATAGTGTGTTACTTTTTAAAAAAGCGGGTGCTTCATTTCTCGCTTTTCTATGCAAACCCCATGGACCTTGTTGTTTTTTGGCTCTTTTCGTTTTTAAAAACACTGGCTTTGAGTGTTGAATTGTCTGACCAACTTTATTTATATGTTTAAATTACTAAATGAATATACTATTGTTTACTTAATTATTTTCAATAGCTTCCTCAGGTACAAGTCGGATTCTTTTGTTTATTGATCAAGCATGTGGTTTTTCTTACTGTGGATGATGGTGAGATTTGAACCCATGAACTCTGTCTAGTCTTATACCATATTAGATTGTGTGACCAATTCATTTAAAAGATTACGTTATTAGAGAAGGTAGACTTTTATTTACTTTATTATGTCTTCAACACTACTTCTCAGGAAAGAATATATTCCATCCGTCTAAAAAAGATTGACACTTTTCATTTTTCGAGAGTCAAACGAGTTATTTTTTTACCGTAATATTTTCAAATGTCTTTTAAATATTTTAAATTATTAATTATGGTGACTTATAGTACTTTTTACGTAGTTTCTAAATATGTAAAAAAAAAATCAAGAAATTTAAAGATTCTATGTGTAAGATGATATTAATCTCCCTTGAGGAGTCTTTCATTAATATCAAGGTATATATAGAGTACAATATTTATCCCTTATACAATAGGAATCCTAAGTCTATACAAAAGAGGAATCCTAAGCCTATACAAAAGAGGAATCCTAAGCCTATACAAAAGAGGAATCCTAAGCCTATACAAAAGAGGAATCCTAGTCTTACCATAATTATATTTACACAATATATGAAAATATTCTAATTATGGGTAGGGAATATATTTACACGTTTACACACCCCCTCAGTCGGAGCGGGAGGAGGCCGGACGCCGAGATCGGCTCGAAGTCAAGAAATAACCGTCTCGGGAAGTCCTTTGGTAAATATGTCCGCATACGATAGGATGATGGAACATGTAACACTCTGACATGGCCTAACGCAACTTTCTCACGAACGAAGTGTAGGTCTATCTCAATATGCTTGGTTCGCTGATGTTGAACCGAATTATGAGAAAGATAGATGTCAGAGATGTTATCACAATACACAATAGATGCCTGACGCAAAGGACACTGAAGTTCTAACAGTAAATTTCTGAGCCAACAAATCTCAGCTACTACATGTGCAATGCCTCTGTACTCAGCCTCGGCACTGGAGCGAGATAGGGTAGCCTGTCGCTTGGCAGACCAAGAAATCAGATTATCCCCAAAGAAAACACAAAAGCCGGTGGTGGAGCGTCGCGTGTCCGGACACCCTGCCCAATCTGCATCCGTATATGAAAGCAACATGTCTGGTGCAAAGGGGTATAGGTGCAAACCATAATCAAGAGTGCCCTTAATGTATCGAATGATACGCTTAAGAGCAGTGAAATGAGACTCCCTGGGGGCATGCATGAATAAGCACACCTGCTGAACAACATAAGCTATGTCGGCCCGGTGAATGTGAGATACGAAGTGCACCCGCAAGGCTCCTATACGAGTAGGATCGAGACCGGAGCACCATCCATAGCACCGAGCTTAGATTTGGAATCAATCGGAGTAGGCACCTCTTTGCGCTTCGCCATCTTAGCCCCGTACACAATCTCTTCGCATACTTACGCCGACACAAGAACATATGATTGGCGGACCTGGTCACTGATATCCCCAAAAAGTAACTCAGCTTTCCCAAATCAGTCATTGCAAATTCGGACTTGAGCAAGACAATAATCTCATTTTTCAATCCGTCGGAGGAGGCAGTAAGAACAATATCATCCACGTAAAGTAATAAGTAAGCCGTGCTACTACCTCGATGAAAAATGAAAAGTGATGTATCACTCTTGCTGCATACAAACCCAATCTGCAAGATATACCTGGCAAAGCGATCATACCACGCACGGGGGGCCTGCTTCAGGCCATATAGTGACTTATGGAGATGGCACACATAGTGAGGAACTGCTGGATGGGTGAACCCTGGTGGCTGATGCATGTAGACTGTCTCTCTCAGATCCCCATGTAAGAATGCATTCATCACATCAAGCTGATGGATCAGCCAGTGTTTGCCTATGGCTATGCTCAAAACTGTGCGGATGGTAGCCGGTTTGACAACCGGGCTGAAGGTCCCACCACAATTAATGCCCTCCTGCTGATTTGTGCCATTAGCCACAAGACGGGCCTTATACCTCTCAAGATCCCCATTGTCTCTGAATTTGTGACGAAATAGCCACATACAACGAATGACATTCACCCCCTCAGGTCTAGGTACTAGATCCCACGTGTGCTGTTTAGTTAAAGCATTAATTCCTCATACATAGCCGCATTCCAATTAGGGTCTTGTTTGGCCAATTTTGGGTTCTTTGGAAGTGGAGAGATGGTTTGGGCAGACAAGTTGAAATGGACTTTGGGTTTGAAGATTCCATGCTTTGAACGAGTTTCCATTGGATGGGTAGGGACAGTGGGTGGCGGAGTGGTGTCTGAGACGGGGGGTAAAGTCGGATAAGGAGAGGGTGGGGGTGAAGCCGTCGGAGGTGCCGCGGCTCCTGGATCGAGAGTCGCGGTGCTAGAAGGTTGACAGGCTTCTTTGAAGTTTGGGCGCCGCGGCTCTGACGACGGAACAGAGGATGTGAGTTGTTCGATTATGAGGGGAGAGATGACAGACTCGTCAAGAAATGAGTAGTCCTGTTTTTGGAATTTTGGAAAATTCGAAAACGGGAATGTGGTCTCATCGAATGTGACGTGACGAAATATGTGGATCTGACGAGTCGACGAGTCGACAAGTCATAGCATAGATAGCCCCTATGGTTCGGCGGGAATCCTAGAAAGACACATGGAGTGGACCTAGGAGCGAGCTTGTGAGGGGCGGTGGAGCTAAGGTTGGGATAGCACAGACAACCAAAAATTCGTAGATGATCATAAGAGGGGATTCTATGGTAGAGGATTTCGGTAGGGGTCATATTGTGAAGAGTGCTAATAGGGAGAATATTTAGAGTGTATTCTGACATTTTAGCAGCATAGACCCAGAAGGGTGGAGGGAGGGAGGCATGAATCAATAGGGTGCGAATCATATTGTTAATGGTGCGGATGATTCTTTCAGCTTTACCGTTTTGTGGTGAGGTGTGAGGGCAGGAGAAGCGAAAGACCATGCCATTATTGGTACAAAAACGGTGAAACATAGAGTTATTGAATTCACGACCATTATCGCACTGAAATGATTTTATGCCTTTTCCAAATTGTGTTTGAATGAACTTGCGAAACTCAAGAAATTTGACAAACACTTCCGATTTAAATTTAAGAGGGTATAACCAAACGTAGTGTGAAAAATCATCAAGCAACACAAGATAGTATTTATGACCGAGAGAACTAGTGATAGGAGATGTCCATAAATCGGCATGTATAATATCAAAATGAGCAAATGTAACACTAGTAGATGATTTGAACGGAAGACGAATATGTTTGCCTAAAGAGCAAGAAACATAATTTTGGGCAAGTTTCCCATTACAAGCAATAAAATTGTTGCCACTAAGAAAATTAAAAACTTGGACTCCTGGATGACCAAGCCTATTATGCCAGGTTGAAGAAGAAACAGCCGCTAGAGTGACGGGAGAGCAAGATCTGGCAGCGGAGGTGGAAGTGAATGGATAGAGATCCCCCGTGCTATTGCATCTCGTAAGAGGTGTCCCCGTATGAAGATCTTTTATAATAAAACCAAAAGGGTCAAAATCCACAGAGACAGAATTATTACGAGTAAATTGGCGGACAGATATGAGGTTCTTAATCATGTGTGGGGCATATAGGGTGTTTTTGAGGGAGAAGGGTGGATGAGGAGGTTGTGTGTATGAGGTACCATAACCCTTAACTGGAATGCGTTGTCCACTACCAACTGTAACATATTGAGGATGCTTTACATGAAATAGTTTAGGAATAGTACCTGCAGACTGGGTGACGTGAGATGTGGCGCCTGAGTCCGTGTACCAAGTATTGTCAGGCTGTTGCATAGAGAGGGTGCTGAACGCCTGACCCAACTCAGTGGGTGTCATGCCGGAGGAGGGCTGCGGGACCTGACCTTGCATGAAGTGGGCCTGTTGTGGGGCTGGATCGGGGCCTAGCAAACCGGGGTAAGAATACGAATTGTATGGCTGCTGGTACTGGAATGGACTTGGCGTCGCGGCTATGAACTGGGGCGCCGCGGCGCTGTAGACGACCTGCTGAGGAGCCGCAGCCCAGTTGTTCTGCGATCTCTCGTTCTTTATTCTTCTTGCTGTTGGTTCTGTTGACCGCGACCCTTGCCACGACCACGGCCTCCTCTACCGCCGCGACCTTTTCCACCCTTACCGCCGCGGCCCTGCCGCTGTTGGAAGTTGTCTGGTGGCGTCTGATCTTGAGGTTGCGTGTCGACAGCTAACACCTGCTGGGCGTGCTCATCCTGCATAGCACGACGGGTTTCTTCGAGCAACAATTGTGAGCGAGCTTTGTTAAAACTCGGTAGCGGATCTGCCTGTTGAATAATGGTGGCCAAAGTATCATATTCGCCCTTAGTAAGGCCAGAAATCATTTGTAGCACCATTTTATCGTCAGTGACAGGCGTGCCGATGTTGGAGAGTTGATCCACTAGAAGTTTAAGCTACTTGCAGTACTCAAAGACATTGGAGAAGTTTTCAAGACGTGTTTTGTTGAACTGTTCTTCCAAATACACGGCACGAGTGTGCTTGTTGTCCTGAAAAATTTCCTCCAAACGATTCCACAAGTCAAGGGCTGTGGAGTCAGATTTCATGATAGTAAGGAGCAAATCCTGAGAGATACTACCATATATCCATTGTTTGACGCCGGCGTCGAGACGGTGCCAGATAGAATCATCAACCTCCGTAGGGCGCGGAATAGTGTCATCAATATGGTCAAGCACGTTATAGAGACATGCATGATTGCGAAAAAGTTTAACCCAGGGAGAATACTGGTTGTTTTCTTGATCAAGAATAATGGGAATATGGTTCTTGATGTTGGAAACAGTAAGGGCGGGATGAAACGGGGGTGATGACTTTGTGGTGGGATTTGTGGAGGTAGAGGCGTCAAAAAGTGTGGAAGAATCAGGGATAGCCATTTAGAGAAGAGAAGAAAGGAAGAACAAAACCCGAAAAACAAGAAGAAAATCCGGGAGGGCTGCGGCGTAGAAGAGGCAGCCGACGGTCAATGTGGAGAGAAAGGTTTTTAGGGTTTTGTTTATTTGGCTCTTGATACCATGTAAGATGATATTAATCTCCCTTGAGGAGTCTTTCATTAATATCAAGGTATATATAGAGTACAATATTTATCCCTTATACAATAGGAATCCTAAGCCTATACAAAAGAGGAATCCTAAGCCTATACAAAAGAGGAATCCTAAGCCTATACAAAAGAGGAATCCTAAGCCTATACAAAAGAGGAATCCTAGTCTTACCATAATTATATTTACACAATATATGAAAATATTCTAATTATGGGTAGGAAATATATTTACACGTTTACACTATGTTCTAACACACGGTCAAAATTAGAAAATTTGACTCTCGAAAATCGAAAAGTGTCAATCTTTTTGGGACAGAGGAAGTATAATATTTGAAAAATTGCGAACCAAAGCAAGGTTGTGATTTTCTTTGACTATACAAAGAAGAAACATGAATGTCAGAATCCCTGGGTCCTCTCTAGAATGAAAGTAAGTATTTACAGAAGTTACAAAGAATGTTTTTTTTAAAGGGGCACAAATTGTTTGCATTAACTGTTTATAAAGAAGTTTATGATTTTTCAAGTACGTGACATTTCATGTTTCCTTCTATATCTCGTTCCAACTTTAGTAGGAGGATTGCTTTACTCACTGAGTACCGTTGTACACCATTCTATTTTTTTCTATGGGACCTAATATAGATGCAGGTTATATAGATGAGCAGGCGACGAGTTAGAATCTCCTCTCTTTCAGTTGAGTGGGTGAGTTCCGTTTAGACCATGGAGTTTATGAGTCTTTATCATTCTTTATTTACGCATTTATTTCCAGTTGAGGATTAGTCGGGAATTTGTGTTCTGAGAAATTCGCGTATCTTTTAGAGGCTTCATAGACAGTTCAGGGTCATAAGTTAATTCAGAGTATTCATATCGATTTTGAGATGTTTGATTCTTTTTTAAAAAAAGTTGAAACATGTGAACTTGTTTCAGACTAAAGTTTTGAGTTTTAAGAAGAATGTCTCCTTTTATTTTAAGTGCTAGGAAGTAAGATTAGAATGGGTACGCTCACTCAAGTTAAGACACTGAGTTTTGGTCACGACTCGGTTAGAAATTGGGTTGTGACAAACTTGGTATCATAGCCTAAGTTAAGAGAGTCGAGATTATTAACATTTTGATCATCTTCCGCTTATATAAAGTGAAGGATCCAAGCACTGATCTTCTTTGATCTCTTCAACTTGGCACGTCCAACATGTTTTTCATGGAAAATTACTCAGGGGTTGTTTGGTTGCTAGTTAGAGTTATCCAAATATTAGTAATGCATGTATTATTTATATAGGGTTTAGTTATGCAGGACTTAGTTATTCGTGTATTACTAATTTATGTATTAGTTATTCTACCTTCTATCATGTATAAAATAATACATAAATTAACTCATAACTTATTTATGTTTAAGTTATGCGGGACTGTAAACTAATAACCAAGCATTGTACTTGCTATGTTCAATTTTATACACAACTAAATGCTACCAAACATAGTAGTACTATTTATGCTGCTTTTAATACATGAATAATTCACTTCCTAACCTGCAACCAAACGACCCCTAACAACCTGTTGGAAATTTACTAATGTGTAATTAAGTTTATCTCATTATTTATGACTCGAACAATTGGGGCCCCGCACGTTGGAAATGTCGTTTCCACACACGTGCAATCTTAGTGCCAAGTATCGTAAATTTCGTTAATGAAAGAGATATTGGTACGTAAGTGAAATGTTTGAGACATAGAATGATGGACGGTTATTGGATAAATAACAAGTGTTCCACGTTGGTAAATGAAGGAAGGATTGTGCGAAGTGTAAGATGGTACAGGTCGGAAAAGGACCGCAGAGCCGAGAAGGGCCGCGACACCTCCCGAACTGGGCCGCGACGCCTGATTGGCAGTGAGCATCGTGAGTTTCTGGCTGAATTAGCGCCACGGCGCAAATGTGGCAGAGCTGCGACACCTCATTGGCAGTGATTGCTGGACGGAATCCCAAAGGTTTGGTTGTTGAGGTGGTTTTAATGGCATTGAATCCACTCAATAATGGCTATTACTTGGACCATTATGTTGCTGCATTACTTGGAGGTTAAATGTCATCCATTACATGGCAATTGAATGCCATTATGGGGTATTTAAAAGGCCATCTTGCACACCTATAAATTGAGGCATTTGGCTCAATTTTATAGAGGAAGAAGTGAACATACTTACATGTTAACAACACCACAAAGAGATCAGTTTTTCTGATAAGCAATCCTTCTCTTAGCAATCTTCATTATTCATGTTCTTCGCTGGGATCATTTGTGTAGGCTTTGCACATTTAATAGTTTGTTGTTTCATCTTAGGAGAGTATTGTCCACACTTCCGTAAAGCCTATACACGGGGAAAATCTTGTCTTAAATACAGAGAGCCATCTCTCGACTCAGCCGGTGGTGTTGTGATTAACTAATTGGTTGCTAAGTGTTTCAGGTGTGAACTTGAATCTCAGGACTCTAACCATTCGGATTCTCAGCGGATCTACAAGCCACAAGTGTAACAGTTCATGTTCTTGTATTTCCGAATACAAGATCCATATTTGAAGTTCCAATACAAGACAAAGATATTGACAACTTGTTGTTGTAATCTTTGTTGTTTATCCTTTCGATCACTGTAATAGTTATTTACTATTCCCGTACGTGCTTTACATAACCAACAATTTTATGATAAGATTGTATTAGTGCTCGAAAGATGTTTGCCAACAGATATGGTCCCAAATCGGGCTGTGTTTTTCTTATTGAAAACAGTTATGTTGACAGTTCTGTCAACAGTTCAAACACTGTCTCTGTCAACAACCGTGCTTTCAAATCTGGTCCTAATTTTGGTTCTCTATTTGATGACAGTTACAAATCTATTTTTGTCAAAGGTGGGATCTCTGGATCTGATGCTGATCTTCAAGATACTGCTGACAGTCATGCTAGTACGACTAAAGATCAAGGACGAGTTGGTGTCACCGCTCCCGAGGGTGATGGAAATAAGCGCCTACGAGAGGCTGAGGATGTCAACTGGGACAAGAGGAGAAGACTAAAGATGATGTTCTATCATGTAGCAAAAGGCCTATATCTGTCCCAGACACATGATCTGAATTATGGTAAGGAGGATATGGACACTCAGTCTAACTGAAGTGGGCCAGAATCCAAAAGGTCTAAGTTAATTATCATTCCTTATCTATAATGTGGTTAGTTAATATCTGTATAAAAATGTGTAAAGCAAGGCTGAAAATATGAAAGTGTTTTCATTAAAAAACTCATATTCCGTACACTCTAAAATCAGATATTGAATCTTCTTCCTTCCCATATAAAGATTGGACTATTGTAAACAAAACTTAAAAGATCCGTTCGTTTGAGTGTAATTGTTAAAAATGTGTAAAGTATGTTCGCACATATGAAGGATAGAGATCCACTGACTGTGCAAAAATTATTACCACTCTTAAACAAGTGCCAGGAATTGTCTGGGCACCAATCTCAAAGGAAGAAGACTAAAAGATAATGGCTTATCTTAAGACGTTGAACCTGTCATACTATCTGACAGAAGATCCTTCATTTGATAGGATGATATTGGACACTCAGTCGTACAAAGTCTACGGGTGTCTGGAGTGGGCCAGAATTTCCAGGTCTTAAATGATTTGAAGGCCAGAAGAATGGCAGAAAAGTTATGGACACCTAGTGAGGTGAGCCAGAGTTTCCAGGTCTTAAATGATCTGAAGGCCAAAAGAAAGGCAGAAAAGTAATGGACACCTAGTCAGGTGGGCCAGAGTTTCCATGTCTTAAATGATCTGAAGGCCAAAAGAAAGGCAGAAAAGAAATTGGACACTCAGTCAGTCAAAGCAACTGGAGTGGGCCAGAGTATCCAGATCATATGTGATCTGGTTATGCCCTAACCACGGGCAAGAGGTTGTTCATGTGAAGCAATGCCACCTCTAAAGTAGAAGGGGTTGGAGCGGTTGTCCTCAATAGGACTTTACGGAATGGGATCACTCGAAAAGGAGGTGATACATGTCCCAAACTTGGTTTAAGGGACGTTGTTAGTCAAGTTAGTTTGAGACTAGTCTAACAGGTCTGTAATAACTAAGAATGGTACAGTATGTCTGTAGCTAAATGAATGATATATTTGTAATCCGAGCATCTATGCCATCATAGATTAAGACTCGTTAAATAGAAAGTTATTCAAAAGCTAACGAAGTTGAGATTGTTGCCTTCTGTCGACATAAACCCTCAAAATGAATGCGAGGTAGGCGAAGAGGCAAAATCACCTTTCCATTCCGTCCAAAGAATAGCGAAAAAAGCACCGCTCCTCTAGAACTTAGTCATACCTACATGGGTGAATTGAAGTTTGTACAAAATAAAGGGGGGGGGGAGACAAGTTTTGTCAAAGGAATAGCGAAAGAAGCACCACTCCTCTAGAACTTAGTCACACCTACATGGGTGAATTAAAGTTTGTACAAAATAGAGGGGGAAGACAAGTTCCGTCAAAGGAATAGTGAAAGAAGCACCGCTCCTCTAGAACTTAGTCACACCTACATGGGTGATTTGAAGTTTATACAAAATAGAGGGGGGAGACAAGTACTTTGTGACCTTCATTGATGATGGTACAACGTATTGCATCCTTTTATTTGTTGAAAAGAAAAGATGAAGCTGTTGAAGCAGATAAGCGCTACAAAGCAGAAGTTGAAAATCAACTAAGCCTACCGATTGAGGAATTCGTAGTGATAGAGGGGGAGAATGTGAAGCATCGTTCGTCAAACGACTGCTCATTACTCACCTCAGTCTAACGGTGTTAGCCAAGTGCAAAGCCGTATGCCCAAAATATGTGGGGCAAGGTGATCCTTACCGCTAATGCAATTCTCAATAGAACTACGCATAAGGATAAATATAACCCTCCATGTGAAACATGGAAAAGATCCCACCTACAAGTGTTGTGATGTGGGGTGGCTTGGTAGAGATTGGAATACCAAAACAGGTCAAGTTAGACCTAAGACTGTAGATTGCATAACCACTGGATCTGCAAATAACAGTAGTGCTTATCGCCTCTTGGTGTAAAAAAATGCTGAATTCTTTGAAGATAACTTTCCTTAAGAAGGAAAAAAAAGTAATTGCTCGAGGTTAATAAGAACCCGCGAGTGCCTGACTGTCCGGAACTAGACATTCTGTTATATACAGGACTCGAAAGTTGCTGACTATTCAGAACTTAATATTCCAGATCTACAGAAGTCAGGAATTCTAGATGTTGAACCGAGATGGAGCAAAGATGGGACAAAGACTTGTTCCAGGCCTTATAGATTGTATGGTTGAGAATGAACCATGGACAATTAACAAAGAATTATCATCTCCAGAAGCGCTGCTTTGTAAAGATGCTACAAAGATAGAAATAGATTCCATCATATAAAACTATACTTGTGTAATGGTTGACCTTCCTCCGGTAAAAGAACCTTTGGGTTGTAAAAGTGGATACTCAAAAGTGAGTACAAAGTAGATGGATCTACTGACGAGTATAAGGCCTCGACTACTTGGACATGTGCTCCCCTGTGAATAGCTTAACATCGAGGGCCATTGCAGTCTTGCATGACATGGATATTGATGCCGCCTTCCTAATTGGAGAGTTGGAAAGGGAGGATCATAGTTGGTTTGTTGGACTGTTGGGCTTGTTCCTGAACTTTCATTTTTATCCCTGAAATGTTTACATTTTGGTCCTGGAAGTTTCAGTTAAAACAGAAACAATGAATTTGACAACAGAAACATTGACTCTGAAGTTATAAAGCCAACAGTTGGAAAACCAATAGTCTGAAAATAGAAGTCATATTGAAACAAAAGTCTCGATATGAAAGATATGGGTATCACATATGACATCTTAGGAATTGGGATTTCGAAGACATCTACCAGACTGGTCTTAATCCAAACTCATTTGTGAGTTAGTTGACAGTCTCTTTGAAGCCACCAATGGATATGAATCATATAACTAATTGGAATCATGGTGCACCCATATACAATGAGCAATATGCGCAGGTCACATGTAGTTCAATGTATTGTACACACTATAACCGACCTGGTATCGGCCTACAAAGCAGATTAGTTGAATTAAGGTTCACTCGTGATTCTGGAAATGATCGATAGAAGGCGTTAAGTCGGATATGACGATATCTGAAATATTTGCTTATCTACGGATTATGGTATTCTGGATGTCCAGCGGTTCTGGAAGAACACAGTGATGCAAACTGGACATTAGATATGAAGAACACCAAAGCCACAAGTCGATGTGTATGGTGTGTCTTGGAAAATCCTCTAAGAAAGCTTGCATCGGCCGATGCGTGATGGAATCAGAGTTTATCACTTTAAATAAAACATCAAAAGAAGTTGAGTAACTTCACGACTCCATTCAGAAAAGGGCATGGATGACGGCGTCTGGACATATCTGTCAGATCTGTCGGAGAAATAAGACCGTATGACAGTTGATCACCACGGGTGTCAGTTCCTTGATTACTAATCAAAGGATATAGCAGACCCTTTAACTAAAGGACTACCCGAAGATCAAGAGTTCTACATTTCTAGGAGAATGGACTTAAAACCCAAACAATACGAACCTTTACGGTGATAACCCAACCATACTGAGTGGAGATCCCAAGAATTTGGTTAAATGGGAAAACTAAGTTGCAAAAGGTTCAGTGGAGCGCTTCGGTGGAAGCAAGAACACTTCGGATTATGATTTCTGTAAAGTAATGTAAATCCAAAGTTGTTCCCGCGATAGACATTAAAGTGCTACCTACATGGTGGGTAAATGTTAAGCTTCCAAACCTTTAATGATCCTCAAACGGTTGAGGTTAAGGTTGGAGAAACTTTTAATGATTTCTAACACTTATGAAGTGGGGTATAGCAGGATACCTTGTAAGAGATCACCTATTTAAGTGCGAGGACAAGCCGCTTCAAATGAACACACTTAAGATTCCAAGGTTGTCCACGGCCACAACGGATAGAACAATAAGAAGAAACGAATAAAGGGGAGGTATTGTGTTGGTACCGTTGTCTTGGCTTACATTAAACACTGACAGTTTAAGACATCACGTTCACCACGCAGTAAGTTAGTCCGATGGTATTCAACTAGGGTTGGGTCAAAGCGGAAACTGCCTCTCCTGATGCAATATCTTTTCGTTGAATGATTGCTGAAAGTAAGCACCTTGTGTGTGTGCCAAAATCTCTTTCAAGAGGGGATTGTTGGAAATTTACTAATGTGGAATTAAGTTTATCCCTTTATTTATGACTCGAACAATTGGAGCACCGTCTTTCCCAGAAAGTGGCTTGTTGGTCATCTTTTCTCTCGAGCAAGATTCACAGTTACCATAGGACTCCAAGTCAAATGGTTCCAGGTAGTCTAAGTTTCTTAATCTTGCTATCCTTGATTCATTGATATGACCAAGTCTACAATACCATAAGTAGGTGGGGTTTCTTGGATTACTTATCTTAGCTCGTTTATTTTGCACATTGAAAATTTCACGACTATAGTTTAGAACATACAAACCATTTACAAGCGGAGCATTTCCACAAATAAAATCACTAAAAGACAGTACATAACTACCATTGACAATAAATGAGAAAAACCCATCAATGTCTAACATTGGGATAGAAATGATATTCCTCGTTAATGAGGTAACAAAATAACAATCATTTAGTTCTAAACTAAAGCCTGAAGGTAAATCTAGTCTATAAGTTCCCACGCGTTCAACATCCACTCATGCTCTATTTCCAACGTGCATGTCTACCTCCCAAGGTCCAACCTCTCTGTTGTCAATTAGACCCTGCACATTATTACAAATGGGTGAGCCACATGCGGTATCCAATACCCAGTAGTGAGAGTTATTCATAGACATATTTATCTCAATGACAAACATACCTTGTCCAGTAGAGTTAGGAGCACCTAGTGCTTTGCTTCATCCTGGAGTTGTGCAGTCCTTCTTCCAGTTCCCCTTCTTCTTGCAGTTAAGGCACACATCCGAAGCTACCTTTGCCTTCTTCTGAACACCTCCTCTAGGTTTCATAATTATAGGTGCAACAACTGTCTTACCCTTCTTCTTCTGTATGTTCTTACCCTTGGGTTTGAACTTGCTAGAAAAGCCCACCATGAGCACAACTTTACCTTTAGAGGTAGATGATTCAAAGGTCTTCAACATGTTGTGAAGCTCTGGTAGACTTGCCTTGGACCCATTCATATTGAAGTTCACAATGAAATTCTCAAATGAACTTGGAAGTGAATTCAGGATCAGGTTGACAGAGACATTTATAGGCAGCTTCGTTCCAATCGATGCCAGCCTTTCTATCAGCCCAATCATATTCAGAATATGCGCTGACACTTGACCTCTTTTATTCAGCTTACACTTGAAAAGGTCTCTCAACAATTCATACTTCATTGTTTGAGACTGTGAGTCCTAGAGACTCTTCAAGTGTTCTAGCATTTCGTTGGGGCCCATGTTTTCATATTGCCTCTGTAACTCCACTGTCATAGAGGATAACATTACACATTGTGCTAAGGTAGCATCGTCTAGATGTTTCTAATAAGCCACCTTGTCAAACAGGGCATACTCAGCAGAGTTTTCAGCAGGGACTGTGGAGAGCACTGTGTCTAACACATACTTAATTCTTTCTTGTCTTAACACCAATCGCATATTTCTTAACCAGTCAGGGTAATTTGCTCTAGTCAACTTATTTGTCTCGACCAACATTTTTTGTGATAGATTCGACATTTTGTATAAATTGAAGATATAGATAGACTTGAAATTAAACTCTAATATAATTTCTATTGAACACATTCGTTAACTAATTGACATGGCCTTTAGTTTAATTAGCTCCCACTATTTTAACATACTCTTCGACCCCATGGAAGAATACAGACTCATATCAAATATGGTCATAATGGGCCAAGATCCAGGTTCATGCTATCTCCACGTTTGTTGTGGCTGATAACTTTAATAGCATAACCTGGTAGGTCTCCAAACCAATTACAAACAATTTGTACCCCAAGTCTTTCATAGTAAACTCATAACTGAGAATTGTTATGATATATTGGCATAATGCATCAGAAGAGGCAGTCAAGATAATATCATCCACATACAATAGTATATAAGCGAAGGAAGAACCACGACGATATATGAACGATGAATTATTAGACCTATTGAGAGAGAGCCCAATAGTCGAAACATAGTCTGCAAACCTCTTATACCAAGTCTGTGGAGACTGATTAAGCCCATACAAGGACTTCTTCAATAAACATACACGGTGAGGATATTTGGGATCCCTAAACCCCAAGGGCTGATACATATAAACTGTCTCCTTGAAATCACTGTGTAAGAAAGCATTCTTCACATCTAACTGATGAATGTGACATGATTTCAAAAGAGCCTAGCTGAGCATAGTTAGAATGGTAGCCGGCTTGACCATCGGGCTAAACGTCTCACCACAATCCACACCAACCTGCTGAGTCTTACCATCACCAACAAGACGAGCCTTATGCCGCACAAAAGAACCGTCAGAATTGTCCTTATGAGCAAAATTCCACATAGACCGAATAATATTAACACTAGATGGACGGGGCACCAACTCCCACGTCTTATTATCAATAAGAGCATTATATTCGTTGGTCATAGCAATTTTCCAATTCAGGTCATTTAAAGCAAACACAGAATAACGGTGTAGGATAGTGATAGTGGATCAAATTATTAAACTATAATATTAGATAAAGTAATGGTAAAATTTGCATTCATACAAATCTTAAGTTAATGTCTTAATGTTTTTAAGGCTCATTACAAAATTTGAATGGATTAGAATCATTTATCCATTTAGATAAAATATGTGATTATAATTAAAAAATCAAATATACTTATTGAGTTAATATTTAAATAATTCACCTTCATTGCATTGAATGAAAATAAAAGAAAAGTAAATGAAAGAACATGAAATAAATAATTTTCAAGAGACTAGCTCAAGTATTTGACCATAAACTAAGAATTATAAGATTAATCATTTTCCATCCAATAGAATTCTTTTGTTTCTTTCTATTCTGTTTATGTTTTAAAAGATTAAATATTGTGTTTGACATTTTCAAGGATAAAAATATATAAACACTAATATCTTTTTGTAATATGTTTGATTGTCAAGACAAAGTTAAATTAGCATTTGAGCTTGATATTGGAAGAGTATGCCTTGATCTCATTTGAAATTGATCTTGTCAATGGAGTTATACTCAAGTGCCTTAAAGGGAATTATGTTCCAAATTTATAGCTATGAAAGCAGAGTTTTGTAGGGTAAATTAAGGTCTCATTTGTTTACCATTAAAGAAGATCTTAATCTTAATTATTCATATTTTACTTATTAAGTGTATTTATTTTTTAGATTTGAATTTTAATCATTCGCAATCATTAAGTACACTTATTTTTCTTATTTTGCAACCACTTAATAAATATGAATAGATAAGAATGATTAAGATCTGATATAAAGTTTTAATATCATTAAGAAGCTATCATCCACATTCACCACTAACAACTTCACTGCCTCATTATCAACTATCACCACCCACCTCTCACAACAACCATCATAGCAAATCACCACTTTCCATAGTCACCACCACTAGTCATCATTTTATGATCAATACCACCAATTATCAATTACTATCGATGATCACCACCATCAACCACCACTATATATCACCAATCACAACAATCAATCACCACCACCATTTATTATCACTACCATCCACCACAATTATTAGTTGCTATCACCGACTGCCACCATCAACCACCAGAATTAACCATTATTGCCAGTCAACAACCACCACCGTCAATGAACACCACTACCAACCATCACCCCAAGTCGGCACCCGTAACAATCACCGCTAGTCATTTTCAGCACTAACTATCATTTTATTTTAAAAAATATTTTGTTGATATAATATTCAATTAATTAGTATTTATTAAATTTTAAATAAAAATAAATTTCATATATTTTCATTTTGAAAAAGTAAATGATTTTAATTATAAGTATTCCAATCTTAATACACATCTTAATAATCAGATGTGTATTCATATTTAAACGCTTTAATATTAATACACATTGTATAGGGCAAAATTCGTGTTATACAGCTGAACGAATTATGTCATTAACACGTGGCAAGTGGCGATGAGTCATATCCAACTCAGCCATTAGTGCTACCGGTCGAGTAGGGATGGCATTGGATGTATCAGAAGGTCACAAGGTACCGGAAGATGGGGAGATCAGGTGAATAGTTTGAATCCTAATGGGTATCCGTTACTTGTCCAATTCTACACCTTTCAAGGGTGCAATAATGACATTTATGAAGATATTAATTATCTAATTAACACAACATTCATTTATTTAGATTAATAAGGGCTTAAATTGTGGAACGTGCAAGCTCAGGCTAATTATTCCTTAACTTTATCTCATTATCCTTTATTTGCATTATTTATCAGCAATTATATTTTTCAACTCAGTCACTTGAGACCACGTGTATAAATTCAACTGTACCGATTTACGAGTAAAAGATTTGGTTCCCACTGTGGGGTCTGGCCAGTAGTGGTGTCACAAGTGACCCTTTTTTCTCTAATCTAATAATTGTTTTAAGACTTATGTTTGTTTAAGAAAAAAAATGACAAGAATGGGAGAAATCGGAGGCAGACGCAACCCCAGGAATAATGCTGAGAATGTCCAAATAGAACCAGATGGATTTTCGGTAGAAGACCAAGTACTAGACGATATGATTATCACGGACGGAGACACTTCGACAGGTGGACAGATCCGGGATGAGGAGACCCTTCATGATGAAATGCCTGAGGAAGCCATGCAGAATATGATGGCATAGAATGTCGTGATGAGCAGACAGTTGGACAGCCCAAAGTGTTTCTTCTCCGAGTTCGTGTCCAACAATGCTGACAGCACACTGGCGACCATGGCAACCCCATCGGCAAACATCCCAAGTGCTACAAGAAACAGTCAAAATGGGTCGAGACATGATGATGCTTCAGGAAGTGAAACCGTCCCCAAAAATCCATTGTAGAAGCAGGTTCTTTAATTCATGAAAGATATGATAAATAAAGTGGATACCAACGCGAAAGAGGCATAGGAAAATGCCAAGGAACTCTGGCGCCGATTAAATTAAATATCGGGGGGCCCTCATGTGATTGATGGACCGGATGTGAAGAGATACATTCAGTTAGCATATAAGACAGTGGTTACTCCCGAATTGATTCCCAAGAGGTTCAACTTGTCATTCATATGCAAATATGATGGACCCGTAAGAACACATAACGACGTATACAACCGTCGTAAAAGGAAATGATTTAAAGGAACACGAAATAGAATTGGTCCTAATCAAAAAGTTTGCTGAAACACTCACTAAGAGAGCCGTGACATAGTATTCACTTTTCCCTGAGCATTCTATCGGTTCATTCTCCATGCTAGCCGACATGTTCATAAAATCTCATGTAGAGGCTTGCGTAGGGAGAGACCGAACTACCCAGGGAGTTCGTTATGAAGTTCTAAAATGAGCGTATGCTCCTATATGCAGTCCTGGACAAATAGGCTATACAGGCTTTCACAAAGAGTTTGAATCATTTGAGTTCGGATGCCTAATGCAACTAAAAGAAAATCTCCTGGAATTCCAGGCAACTACCTGGGAAGACGTACACAACCGGTATGAGTCGAAAATTTAAGTGGAAGATGACCTGCTGGGGACTCAAGGCGGGAGCATCTCACAAAAATCAGAAACAGGAGCCAGATCAGATTGTAACTACTCAAAGAATCATTTTCAACCTTATCCCACTCCTGAGAAGCAATGAGGCAGACAAGGTTTTCGTTCCCTTGAAAGCCAAATAATAAGGGAGGCCTTAGAAGTAGTAATCAAGGGTTGGTGAATTATGACAAAGGGAATTCATCTAGTTCCTCTCCAAAGGGACCCATATACCCAAAATTATCCGAATATTAATTCATCATCAACGAAGATTAGATGGTGGCGGTATTGAGAACTCATTCGGCATCTTGACCACCAAAGACATTATGGTTTGATCTAAATTTTAGAGATCAGACCATTGCGTGTGATGTTCATGCCACTCATAGACACAAACCACGGATTGCAGACACCTACGGGAAGATGTGACAAGAATGTTAAGCAGAGACCACCTATGAGAGTATTTGAGCGTAGTCACCACCACTAGCCATCATTTTATTATCAATACCACAAACCATCAATTACTATTGATGATAACAGTCATCAACCGCCACTATATATTGCCAATCAGAACTATCAATCACCACCACCATTTGTTATAACTACCATCCACCACAATTATTAGTTGCTATCAGCGACTGCTACCACCAACCACCAGAATTAACTATTATTCCCAGTCAACAACCACCACCGTCAATGAACACCACTACCAACTATCACCCCAAGTCGACACACGCAACAATTACCGCTAGTCATTTTCAGCACTAACTATCTTTTTATTTTAAAAAATATTTTGTTGATATAATATTCAATTAATTAGTATTTATTAAATTTTAAATAAAAATAAATTTCATATATTTTGAGTTTGAATAAGTAAGCAATTTTAATTATAAGTATTCCAATCTTAATACACATCTTAATAATCAGATGTGCATTCATATTTAAACGCTTTAATATTAATACACATTGTATAGGGCAAAATTCGTGTTTTACAGTTGGACGAATTATGTTATTAACACGTGGCAAGTGGCGAAGAGTTAGATCCAACTCAGCCACTAGTGCTACCGGTCGAGTAGGGATGGCATTGGAGGTATCAGAAGGTCACAAGGTACTGGAAGACGGGGAGATCAGGTGAATAGTTTGAATCCCAATGGGTATCCTTTACTTGTCCAATTCTACACATTTCAAGGGTACATTAATGATATTTATGAAGACATTAATTATCTAATTAACACAACATTCATTTATTTATATTAATAAGAGCTTACATTATGGAACGTGCAGGCTCAGGCTAATTATTCCTTAACCTTATCTCGTTATCTTTTATTTACATTATTTATCATCTAATATATTTTTCAACTCAGTCACTTGAGACCATGTGTATAAATTCAACTGTACCGATTTACGAGTAAAAAATTTAGTGCCCACTGTGGGGTTTGGGCAGTAGTGGTGTCACAAGTGACCCTTTATTCTCTAATCTAATATTTTCTTTAAGACTTATGTTTGTTTAAGAAAAAAGATGACAAGAATGGGAGAAATCGGAGGCAGACGCAACCCCGGGAATAATGATGAGAATGTCCAAATAGAACCAGATGGATTTTTGGTAGAAGACCAAGTACTAGACGATATGATTATCGCGGACGGAGACACTTCGGCAGGTGGACAGATCCGGGATGAGTTGACCTTTAATGATGAAATGCCTAAGGAAGCCATGCAGAATATGATGGCATAAAATGTCGTGATGAGCAGACAGTTGGACAACCCAAAGTGTTTCTTCTCTGAGTTCGTGTCCAACAATGCTGACAGCACACTGGCGACCATGGCAACCCTATCGGCAAACACCCCAAGTGCTAGAAGAAACAATCAAAATGGGTCGAGACATGATGATACTTCAGGAAGTGAAACCGTCCCCAAAAATCCATTATAGAAGCAGGTTCTTAAATTCATGAAAGATATGATAAATAAAGTCGATACCAACGCGAAAGAGGTGTAGGAAAATGCCAAGGAACACTGGCGCCGATTAAATTAAATATCGGGGGGCCCTCCTGTGATTGAAGGATCAGATGTGAAGAGATATATTCAGTTATCATATAAGACAGTGGTTACTCTCGAATTGATTCCCAAGAGGTTCAATTTGTCATTCATATCCAAATATGATGGACTCGTAAGAACACATAACGACATATACCACCGTCGTAAAAGCAAACGATTTAAGGGAACACGAAATAGAATTGGCCATAATCAAAAAGTTTGCTGAAACACTCACTAAGAGAGCCTTGATATTGTATTCACTTTTCCTTGAGCATTCTATCAGTTCATTCGCCATGCTAGCCTACATGTTCATAAAATCCCATGTAGAGGCTTGCGTAGGGAGAGACTGAACTGCCCAGGGAGTTCGTTATGAAGTTCTAAAAGGAGCGTATGCTGCTATATGCAGTCCTGGACAAATGGGCTACAGAGGCTTTCACAAAGAGTTTGAATCATTTGAGTTCGGATGCCTAATGGAACTAAAAGAAAATCTTCTGGAATTCCAGGCTACTACTTGGGAAGACGTACAAAACTGGTATGAGTCGAATATTTAATTGAAATAATAAGGGAGGCCTTAGAAGAATTATCAAGGGTTGGTGAATTATGACATAGGGAATTCATCTAGTTCCTCCCCAAAGGGACCCAGATACCCAAAATTATCCGAATATAAATTCAGCATCAACGAAGATTAGATGGTGGCGGTATTGAGAACATATTCGGCATCTTGACCACCAAAGACATTAAGGTTTGATCTAAATTTCAGAGATCAGACCATTGGGTGTGATTTTCATGCCACTCACAGACACAAACCACGGATTGTAGACACCTACGGGAAGATGTGACTAGAATGTTAAGCAGAGACCACCTACGAGAGTATTTGAGCGTAGTCACCACCACTAGCCATCATTTTATTATCAATACCACAAATCATCAATTACTATCGACGATAACCACCATCAACCGCCACTATATATTGCCAATCAGAACTATCAATCACCACCACCATTTGTTATCACTACCATCCACCACAATTATTCGTTGCTATCAGCGACTACTACCATCAACCACCAGAATTAACCATTATTCCCAGTCAACAACCACCCCCGTCAATGAACACCACTACCAACTATCACCCCAAGTCGACACACGCAACAATTACCGCTAGTCATTTTCAGCACTAACTATCTTTTTATTTTTAAAAATATTTTGTTGATATAATATTCCATTAATTAGTATTTATTAAATTTTAAATAAAAATAAATTTCATATATTTTGATTTTGAATAAGTAAACACTTTTAATTATAAGTATTCCAATCTTAATACACATCTTAATAATCAGATGTGTATTCATATTTAAACGCTTTAATATTAATACACATTGTATAGGGCAAAATTCGTGTTTTACAGTTGGACGAATTATGTTATTAACACGTGGCAAGTGGCGATGAGTCAGATCCAACTCAGCCACTAGTGCTACCGGTCTAGTAGGGATGGCATTGGAGGTATCAGAAGGTCACAAGGTACCGGAAGACGGGGAGATCAGGTGAATAGTTTGAATCCCAATGGGTATCCTTTACTTGTCCAATTCTACTCCTTTCAAGTGTACATTAATGACATTTATGAAGACATTAATTATCTAATTAACACAACATTCATTTATTTATATTAATAAGAGCTTACATTATGGAACGTGCAGGCTCAGGCTAATTAGTCCTTAACCTTATCTCGTTATCTTTTATTTGCATTATTTATCAGCTAATATATTTTTCAACTCAGTCACTTGAGACCACGTGTATAAATTCAACTGTACCGATTTACGAGTAAAAAAATTGGTTTCCACTGCGGGGTCTGGGCAGTAGTGGTGTCACAAGTGACAATAATGGGAGAAATCGGAGGCAGACGCAACCCCGGGAATAATGCTGAGAATGTCCAAATAGAACCACATGGATTTTCGGTAGAAGACCAAGTACTAGACGATATGATTATTGCGGACGGAGCCACTTCGGCAGGTGGACAGATCCGGGATAAGGAGACCCTAAATGATGAAATGCATGAGGAAGCCATGCAGAATATGATGGCATAGAATGTCGTGATGAGCTGACAGTTGGACAACCTAAAGTGTTTCTTCACCGAGTTCGTGTCCAACAATGCTGACAGTACCCTGGCGACCATGGCAACACCATTGGCAAACGCACTAAGTGCTACAAGAAACGGTCAAAATGGGTCGAGACATGATGATGCTTCAGGAAGTGAAATCGTCCCAAAAAATCCATTCTAGAAGCAGGTTCTTAAATTCATGAAAGATATGATAAATAAAGTGGCTACCAATGCGAAGGAGGCATAGGAAAATGCCAAGGAACTCTGGTGCCGATTAAATTAAATATCGAGGGGCCCTCCAGTGATTGAGGGACCGGATGCATAGATATACATTTAGTTAGTATATAAGACAGTGGTTACTCCCGAATTGATTCCCATGAGGTTCAAAATGTCATTCATAAGCAAATATGATGGACCCACATGAACACATAACGACGTATACCACCGCCGTAAAAGGAAACGATTTAAAGGAACACGAAATAGAATTGGTCCTAATAAAAAAGTTTGCTAAAACACTCACTAAGAGAGCCTTGACATGATATTCACTTTTCCCTAAGCATTCTATCGGTTCATTCGCCATGCTAGCTAACATGTTCATAAAATCCAATGTAGAGGCTTACGTAGGGAGAGATCGAACTACCCAAGGAGTTCGTTATGAAGTTTTAAAAGGAGCGTATGCTGCTATATGCAATCCTAGACAAATTGGCTACAGAGGCTTTCACAAAGAGTTTGAATCAATTGAGTTCGGATGCCTAATGAACTAAAAGAAAATCTCCTGGAATTCCAGGATACTACCTGGGAAGACGTACACAACCGGTATGAGTTGAAGATTTAAGTGGAAAATGACATACTGGGGACTCAAGGCGGGAGCATCTCACAAAAATCAGAAAAGGATCCGGATCAGACAGTAACTCCTCAAAAAATCATTTTCAACCTTATCCCACTCCCGAGAAGCAATGCGGCAGACAGGGTTTTCATTCCCTTGAAGGCCAAATAATAAGGGTGGTCTTAGAAGGAGTAATCAAGGGTTGGTGAATTATGACAAAGGGAATTCATCTAGTTCCTCTCCAAAGGGACCCAGATACCCAAAATTATTCGAATATAAATTCAGCATCAACGAAGATTAGATGGTGGCGGTATTGAGAACTCATTCGACATCTTGACCACCAAAGACATTGTGGTTTGATCTAAATTTCAGAGATCAGACCATTGGGTGTGATTTTCATGCCACTCACAGACACAAACCACGGATTGCAGACTCCTACGGGATGCTGTGATAAGAATGTTAAACTGAGACCACCTACGAGAGTATTTGAGCGTAGTTACCACCACTAGACATCATTTTATTATCAATATCACCAACCATCAATTACTATCGACGATCACCACCATCAACCGCCACTATATATCGCCAATCACAACTATCAATCACCACCACCATTTGTTATCACTACCATCCACCACAATTATTAGTTGCTATCACCAACTGCTACCATCAACCACCAGAATTAACCATTATTGCCAGTCAACAACCACCACCGTCAATGAACACCACTACCAACCATCACCCCAAGTCGACACCCGCAACAATCACCGCTAGTCATTTTCAGCACTAACTATCATTTTATTTTTAAAAATATTTTGTTGATATAATATTCAATTTATTAGTATTTATTAAATTTTAAATAAAAATAAATTTCATATATTTTAATTTGGAATAAGTAAACAATTTTAATTATAAGTATTCCAATCTTAATACATATCTTAATAAATCAGATGTGTATTCATATTTAAACGCTTTAATATTAATACACATAGTATAGGGCAAAATTCGTGTTATACAGTTGGACGAATTATGTCATTAACACGTGGTAAATGGCGATGAGTCAGATCCAACTCAGCCGCTATTGCTACCGGTCGAGTAGGGATGGCATTGGAGGTATCAGAAGGTCACGAGGTACCGGAAGACGGGGAGATCGTGTGAATAGTTTGAATCCCAATGGGTATCCGTTACTTGTCCAATTCTACACCTTTCAAGGGTGCATTAATGACATTTATGAAGATATTAATTATCTAATTACACAACATTCATTTATTTATATTAATAAGAGCTTACATTGTGGAACGTGCAGGCTCAGGCTAATTATTCCTTAACCTTATCTCGTTATACTTTATTTGCATTATTTATCAGCTTATATATTTTTCAACTTAGTCACTTGAGACTACGTGTATAAATTCAACTGTACCAAGACCCTTAATGATGAAATGCCTGAGGAAGCCATGCAGAATATGATGGCATAGAATGTCGTGATGAGCAGACAGTTGGAAAGCCCAAAGTGTTTCTTCTCCGAGTTCGTGTCCAACAATGCTGACAGCACTCTGGCGACCATGGCAACACCATCGGCAAATGGCCCAAGTGCTACAAGAAACAATCAAAATGGGTCTAGACATGATGATGCTTCAGGAAGTGAAATCGTCCCCAAAAATCCATTCTAGAAGCAGGTTCTTAAATTCATGAATGATATGATAAATAAAGTGGATACCAATGCGAATGAGGCATAGGAAAACGCCAAGGAACTCTGGCGCCGATTAAATTAAATATCGGGGGGCCCTCCTGTGATTGAGGGACCGGATGCGAAGATATACATTTAATTAGCATATAATACAGTGGTTACTCCCGAATTGATACCCAAGAGGTTCAACTTGTCATTCATATGCAAATATGATGGACTCGTAAGAACACATAACGACGTATACCACCGTCGTAAAAGGAAACGATTTAAAGGAACACGAAATAGAATTGGCTCTAATCAAAAAGTTTGCTGAAACACTCACTAAGAGAGCCTTGACATAGTATTCACTTTTCCCTGAGCATTCTATCGGTTCATTCGCCATGCTAGCCGACATGTTCATAAAATCCTATGTAGAGGCTTGCGTAGGGAGAGACCGAACTGCCCAGGGAGTTCGTTATGAAGTTCTAAAAGGAGCGTATGCTGCTATATGCAATCCTGGACAAATTGGCTACATAGGCTTTCACAAAGAGTTTGAATCATTTGAATTCGGATGCCTAATGGAACTAAAAGAAAATTTCTTGGAAATCCAGGATACTACCTGGGAAGACGTACACAACCGATATGAGTCGAAGATTTAAGTGGAAGATGACTTGCTGGGGACTCAAGGCGTGAGCATCTCACAAAAATCAGAAAAAGGAGCCAGATCAGGCTGTAACTCCTCAAAGAATCATTTTCAACCTTATCCCACTTCCGAGAAGCAATGAGGCAGACAGGGTTTTCGTTCCCTTGAAAGCCAAATAATAAGGGAGGCCTAGAATAAGTAATCAAGGGTTGGTGAATTATGACAAAGGGAATTCATCTAGTTCCTCTCCAAACGGACCCAGATACCCAAAATTATCCGAATATAAATTCAGAATTAACGAAGATTAGATGGTGGCGGTATTGAGAACTCATTCGGCATCTTGACCACCAATGCCATTAGGGTTTGATCTAAATTTCAGAGATCAGACCATTTGGTGTGATTTTCATGCCACTCATAGAAACAAACCACGGATTGCAGACACCTACGGGAAGATGTGACAAGAATGTTAAACAGAGACCACCTACGAGAGTATTTGAGCGAAAGAGCTCGCAACAACTATGAGCGGGGACCTCCCCCTGAAGGCAAACCTAATCTAGATTTTCCACTTCATGTAATAAACATGATCTTTGGTGGATCCATGATCACCGCTACATCCTTCATGGCGGCTAAGAAAATAAAAATTGTGGTTACTCGAAAGTAAAGGGTCATGGAAATATCAAACAAAAACATTATCACTTTTACTGATGAAGACACTGCTGGTGTCACTTTCCCTCATAACGATGCTCTGGTTATTATGGTGCCCATCATTTATTACTAGGTAAAGAGGATCTTGATCGACCCCGAAAGTTCTTCTAACATCATCCGCCTAAAGCTGGTAGAAGAAACGAATATGTTGGATAAGATTGTTTTGGCCGCCAGAACGCTCTCAGGTTTTAATATGTCAAGTGAAACCACTAAGGATGAGATCGATCAGCCGATAAACGCTAAAGGAGTTATAAAGGTAACCAATTTTTATGTCATTGACGATGACATGAGGTACAATACTATATTTGAAGGGCCTTGGATTCACGACATAAAGGCGGTTCCTTCTACTTTGCATCTGCTGATGAAACACCCGACGCCAGAAGAAGTTCAAAAAATTAAGGAGGAATAGCCCGCTGCTAGGGAGATGTATGCTATAGAGGAACTAGAAGCAACGACGGACCCAAAATAGCAATTAAAGGAAGTGGAGCTCTCATCAGAAGATGTCCATCAGGCTCCGCCTACAGAAGCAATACCAGAATATTCGGAGGAAGATTTTTCAGACTGGTACTAGGTGCCTAGATATATTCAGGTCCTGGACAAATCAGACGCCACCAAATCAACATCTGAAGAGCTTGAACAAATAGCTTTGCAAGAGAAACTCCCGACATGAAGATATGACAGGCATTCCTCCAGAAGTCGCAACTCATAAGTTAGGCCTGGATCTCAGTTTCCCTCCCGTGAGGCAGAAGAAGAATTCCATCACCGAAGTCCGCAACAGGTTTGTGAAAGAATAGGTAACTAGGCTACTTAATATAGGGTCAATCCAGGAAGTAAAATATCCAAATTGGTTAGCAAACATAATCGTAGTACCTAAAAAGGGGAACAAATTTAGGATGTGTATTGAATATAAGGATTCAAAGAAATCATGCCCCAAAGACTCATTCACGGTGCCGAACATAGATCAAATGATCGATGCTACGGCCGGGCATAAAATCATGTGTTTTCTCGATGCGAATTTCGGGTATAATCAAATAAGAATGCACCCTAAAGACCAAGAGAAAATGTCCTTTTGACTAATTTTGGCATGTACTGTTATAATGTTATGGCTTTCGGATTAAAAAATACTAGAGTCACTTATCAAAGGTAAGTAAATAAGATGTTCGAAAAATAGATAGGAAAGATTATGGAAGTACATATAGATGATATGATTGTTAAGAGTCTTCGTGCAGAGGACCATTTAAGTCATTTGTAGAAAACGTTCGAGGTCTTAAAAAGATACAACAAGAAGCTGAACCCTGAAAAACGTGCCTTCAAGGTAGGCTCTAGAAAATTCTTAGGGTTCTTGGTTTCTCGAAGAGGGATCAAGATAAACCCCGACAAGATAAAAGCCATCAAAGATATTCTAAATACACTACAAGATGTAAAGGGGTGCAACGGTTGACCGGGCGAGTAGCAGCTCTTAGCAGGTTTATCTCCCGATCATCGGAGAAATGTCACAGGTTCTTTTCACTTCTAAAAAAGAATAACAACTTTGAATGGACGCCCGAATGCCAGCAGGCCCTCCAAGACCTGAACACTTATTTATCCAATCCTCCGCTCATGTCAAAGCCTAAGGACAGAGAACAATTCCTTATATATCTCGCGGTCTCAGAGGTAGGGGTAAGCATTTCTAGTAAGAGAAGAAAAAAGTTTGGAATTAGCCCGAGGCTTAGGGTCTCAAATAATTAAAGTCAAGTGTGACTCACTACTGGTGGTGAATCAAGTTCATGGAGTGTTTGAAGTCAAGGAAGAAAGTATGTCGAGGTACTTCGAGAAGGTCTTGAAGTTGCTTTGAGAAAATACATAGTTACCCCCTTGTACTTGTACCTTATTTTCAAGAAGATACTTTAACCTCGAGGGGGACCTATTACCTCCTAAACTAATTTGAAGTGGAATTAACCGCCCCTTTTATGCCTCTGTGGCATGGTGCGTGTGATTCACTCTCTAAGAGAGTGAGCCACCTAAAAATTGTTAAATTTTTGTTTTTAATGCATTTTTGTTTGTTGAATGTGTTTTCTTAATTTTTTCTTTTCATTTTCCTATTTTCTCTTTTTTTTTGTTCTTTTCTTGTTTTCTCTCTTCTTTTACTCCCTTTTATCATAGAACCTCCATTGTTATCCAAAAGTTTTTAAGCTTTAAAATTGGAGGTTCCATTTTTTGTTTTTTCCTTGCAAATTATATCTTGATCTTCTTTTACCTATTACTTTATCAAAGAATATTAACCTTTTCCCAGAGCACATTTCTAGCATCTTCTTGCTTTGTTTTTTGCCGGCTACGGAAAAACATTCCGGCAAAAAAGGTCTTCCACATTCACATTTTCGTTAAAGGTCCAGTTTTTTATTTTAGATATTGGATTTGAGTTTACAAAGGGAAGATCTGAGAATGTGTTTACATTAGTTTATTAATACAAAAATATACCCACTTCGTCGGAGAAAATGACGGCGAATAAGCTTTCCGGCAAATACAAAATATTTCACATTCCCTGACTTATTCCATTGCACTTTTTCTCTCCTTCATTTGTCAAATAATTAATTTGTCTATAAAGAAAGGAAAAAAAAAGAAGAAAAGAGAATGATGTGGAGAAAGTGATGAAGTGAAAATGATTTCCCTGAGCTTGAACTTTTGAAGATCGGATAAATAAAAAAGGGGAAGAAACAAAGAAAAAAGAAGTAAAAAAATTAGTAGTAAGAGAAAAAAATGAAAAAATGGTTAAAAATAGAAAAATGACATATCAAATCAGGGTTGATGTGTGATGTGCATGCACTTCTTAAAAACTGAAATTGAGCTTGGAAGGTTGTATTAATACTAGGGCTGGCCAGTGGGCCGGGACAGCCCGACCCCGACCCGAGCCCGTCCCGAGCCCGCCCCGGTCCCGCCCCGACCCCGCCAAAAAAAATAAAAAATAAAATTACGGGGGCGGGACTCGAACTCGGGACGGGACGAGGTCTCGTCCCGCGAGACCCGAGCCCGCCCCAGGCCCGCGAGACCCGAGCCCGCCCCGACCCCGACCCCGACCCCGCCCTTTGCAAAAATGGCCGTTGCACCAACGGCCATTTTAGATTATGGCCGTTGGCCAACGGCCATTTTAGCCCCCCCCCCCCTTCCCCCAACCCCCTACCCCTTAATATTTATTTTTAACCCATAAGTTATTATATTTACACTTTAACCCAATTTTTCAACTCTAAATAACTCATTTTCTCTTCATCTTTCTCACAAATCTTCCTACAATCTCTCTAATTTCTCAATATATCTCTCTACAATTCTACATTGTTTGCTAAATATTCAATTTTATTTATTCATTTGGGAATTGGTAGTGAAGTTGGCAACTAGCTTGAGGATCTTCCATCGAGCAAAGTTTCAATTTTCAACCTCTCGATTACACGTCGACGTTACGTCGGCGTTTGGTACATTCGTTCCTTCATTAAATTATTATTGTCTGTTTATTTAGTTTAGATCACTTAATTTTATTGTCTTTAATTATTTATTTATTATCATAATTAAAATGGAAGGATTAAAATGTATGTTTAAGGGTAAAGGTAAGGGTGCTTCTTCTAGTAGGGGCAACCAGGGCAAGGGTACTTCTTCTAGTCATCTTATTCCTACACAGGATGATTTTGTTGATACTCAACATTTTCCTACAATACCATTAGATTTAGACCAGGAGCTATTTTCTGGAACTCAAGAAGACTTTAATTTAGACGATGATCTAGATGATATACCCACTAATGTTGATGACAACACACCCACTAGTGCACCTTCAACTGAAATACCTCCTATTCCCCCTAGTATGAGACGAGGTCCAAAAAACGACCATTAAAATCGATGCATGGACATTTTTTGATAGGGACGTAGAGAATCAAGTAGCCATATGTAAAATTTGTAAAAATGTTTTAAAATTTAAAGCGGAAAAGGTCACGGTGGGACGGGGGTTTAATTAGACACGTAGTAAGTGCTCATCCAGCTAGGTATGCCCAATACCAGGCTTCAAAACCGGGTGCGCAAACGCCCGCTCCATCGGGACAAGGTTCACATACGATACTTGTCCCGGACCAAGTACGGGGTCAAATTAACCCTATGACGGGGGGAATTGTAGGCTCTAAATACAATAAACATAGAGATAGGGAATCAATATCAAAATTAGTTCTTTGTGGAGGGTTTGCCTTTTTCATTTCCTTCATCTCCCGGTTTTATTCATTACATTAGAGATATATATAATCCTGCTTTTAACGGTTTTCCTAGATCAACTGTTAAGAGAGATGTATTTAAATTCGCGCATGAATATCAACAATATTTACGTTTTTCATTATATCATTTTAATGGCAAAGTATCCATCACGTCGATATAGGTCGTAGTACTAACGGCCATGATTATTTAACTCGTAACTTGTCATTGGATAGATTATAAATGGTCTATGCAAAAACGTATTTTAGCGTATAGATATATAGATGATAGGCACACTTTGGTACTTTTATTGCGAGAAAATATTTATCAAGTGTGCGATTATTACGGAATTACCGATAAAATTATGACTATTACATTAGATAACGCTTCTAATAACAATTACGCAATTACAATTTTAAAAAATAGTTTAACTCCTTCTTTTCCAGACCATTTTCATATAAAATGTCCGTGTCATATATATAACTTAATTGTAAAGGATGGTCTATCACTTTTTGAAGACATTCTTAGTAAAATACAATTTGCTATAAACTTTATTTTTAAAAGTAATAAAGTACAACGTAGAAAAGAATATAAAAAAATTTGTCATGATTGTGGACTACCTTTTAGAAAAATTCCACAAGAAGTATCCACCAGGTGGAATTCTTTATACGAGCAACTACTTGTTGCTTATGACTATAAATTACCTATAACTTTATTTTTTAACTCTCATAATAAAAAGCCAGCTGATATGATTTTAGATAGTGATTGGGAAAAAATCTCCGAACTTATTGTATTTTTAGAGAAATTTTTTCAAGCAACAAAAGAATTTTCCGGTATATATTATCCTACTATTTCAACTATGTTATTTTATATAACTCTAATATTTTTATTACTTAGTGAATATATGGAAAAACCAGATTATAAGGCAGCTATTAAAAAAATGTTTGTCAAAATAAAAAAATATTTTATTCCTATTCCCTCTATTTATATTATTGGTTCTGTATTAAATCCTACTATTAAAATAGACGGTACTAAATCACTAATTGAAACTATTTACGATTGTATAGAAGTACTACCACCTCCAAGTCCCAAAAATCTAAATCACCCACCACCTATTAAACAAACTAAAGAAGAAGTATTGTCTAGCGTAGAACACCAATGCAAAAATATATATAGATTTTATCAACAAGAAAATGCTAGTAACTTACCGACTTCCATACCATCTTCTTCATCTTCAATACAACCTCACAAAAGACATGTTGTTTCTACGGCTAGTATTGAAAGCCTCGAAAATAGAATGTGCGGTCGTACCTCTACTACTAACCAAATTAGCGAGTTGGATATTTTTGTTTTGCGGGGTTAATACCGTATCAAGAAGTTATCAATGAAGATGGACATGAAGACTTGCTTGAAATACTTTGGAGGGGAATGAGAAGACCTTTCCGACACTTTCAATGATGGCTCGAGATGTTTTGAACATTCAAGCGTCGTCAATGCGTACGAAAGCGCTTTTACTCGAGCGAGATATCAAATAGGAGACCACGAGACACTCATTAGCGGAGACGACTTGGAAATTGCAGTATTATTCAGAGATTGGATACGAGCGGAGCGGAGAAGGTGCGGTCAACCGGAGATCAACGAAGAAGATGATGAAAATTACAACGAAATCTTAACCGAAGGTAGTGGAAGCGACGTGGATCAATTTGACCAACAAATACCAATTCCAACCGAAGAACCACATGAAATCATCAAGCAATTAGAACAGGTTTTTTTGAGAATGTAATTTTTTTAATTGTAATTTTATTATGTAATTTGTAACTTTTGGACAACACCACAAAGTTGCAATTTAGATTTTAAACAATTGTATTTGTATTACAAAAAAATCATATGTCTATTAAATAATATAAGAGGCACAAAAACAGCCTTGGGATGTTTTTATTACATTATCTTGTTTTGTTTATTGAGTTTTTTTTATACATATGTTATTTTAAAAAAAAAAAAAAAAAAAAAAACCGCCGTATGCCGACCCGAGCCCGAGCCCGCCCCGAGCCCGCCCCGACCCGAGCCCGACGGGATCGGGATCGGGACGGGACTTGCTCCAGTCCCGCCAGACCCGACCCCGCCAGAGCCCGCCGGACCCGACCCCGCCCCTTCTCCCGTCCCGTCCCGCCCCGACCCCGACACCGCCAGACCCGGCCCGCCAGACCCGAGCCCGGCCCACTGGCCACTCCTAATTAATACCACTTCGAATTTCTTGAAAATAAGGTACAAGTCCAAGAGGGTAACTATGTATTTTCTCAAGTTGCTTTCCCAGTTCCAAGAGTGGACGATGACGCATATACCCCGAGAGGAAAATGTAGAAGCAAATGCACTTGAAAACTTAGGCTCTAGCATGGAAACGGAAGGCCCTAAGGCAAAATCGATTGTCCAGCTTCTACACTCGGCCTTGGACCCGGAAGGGTATGACGAGGTGAACTCAACAAACCTGAATTGGGATTGGAGGAATGAATTCTTAGTCTACCTCGTGAATGGAGAGTTGTCAGAAGACCCGAAAGTATCCAAATATTTAAGGACCAAAGCAGCTCGTTATTGGGTTGTCAATGGAAAGCTTTACCGGCGGTGTTATTATGGTCCCTTGGCTAGATGTGTAGGTCTCTAAGAAGCCGATTATGTGATGAGGGAAGTACGTGAAGGGATATACGAAAATTATTCTAGAGTAGAATCCCGGATGAGAAAACTCATAAGGGCTGAATATTACTGGCTGAGGATCGAGGAAGACATAAAGGCATTCATGAAGAAGTGTGAGAAGTTTCAGCGTCACATACAGCTCCTACACCAACCGGGAGAGTAATTGCATCCGGTTGTGTCTTCATGGTCATTCATGAAATGGGAAATGGATATAGTCGAACCTTTACCTGCAACACTAGGACACGTATCACAAATTATATTTATGACTGATTATTTCTATAAGTGATTTGAAGATGATTATATTTATGACTGATAAAACTATGAGAGAAGGAGGTGATCGATTTTATCTAGCAACATAACATTTGTCGTTTAGGCATCTCAAAGGAGATAGCTTGTGACAATGGCCAAAATTTTATCACGGCCGAAGTTACGAAGTTCCTGGATGATTTGAACATCAAATGCGTCACCTCCACTCCCTATCATCCCAATGCAAATGGTTAGGCAGAGTCAACAAACAAGACTATTATCCATAATTCAAAGAAAAAACCAGAAGCTGCTAAAGGAAAATGGCCTTCCATGTTACCAGAGATATTATGGGTATATAGAACCACGACAAAGACGAGTACCGGAGAAACTCCATTTTCACGAGTTTATGGTGCAAAAGCATTGATCCCGGGGGAAGTGGGAACTCCAAGCTTGTGGTACCTCCAGACATAGGAACAAGCTAACTCAAAATCAATGTCCGTACATCTAGACTTGCTCGAAGAACGTCGAGATTTTGCACACGTTCGAATTGTGGCCCAGAAGAAACGAATGGAGTGATACTATAACCGGTGCATAAATCTCCGACACTTCAAACTCGAGGACTTGGTGCTCTGGAGGGTGACTCAGAGTACATGGGAACCTAATGCAGGGAAATTAGGTCCGAATTGGGAAGGACCATATACAGTCACCGGGATTGCCGACAAAGGATCTTTCCAATTGACAAATCAAGAAGGAAACTTCCTAACAATTGGAATGTGAGTCACTTGAATAAGTACTATATTTAGCAAGATAAACATGCGCTGCACACTTTTTTCCTTTGTTTGGTTTGTCACACCCGTTTTTAACCGCCCCGCTCGCGAAGAGGAGGGATCCAACATGGTCGTGACGTATTGGTGATTCCTAAATTAATTAAAGCTTAAGGAGTCGCCACCTAATTATTCTACGACGAATTAGGGCACCTAAATGTTAACATAAATGCTGCAAAATAAACTCCGGTTAATGGTCTGCTAAACTATGAGATTCTGGGTAAGGGTTCTTTATTATCCTAAAAGGTAGGGGTTAGACATCCTTTAAGATCCGCTAACTTATGGTTATCCGTTCAAACTCAGGTTAATTATTATGCTAAGAGAAATGCATGTTTAAAAGTATAAAGTTTAAAAAGGATGTTGCAAGTAGTTAATTTAAAAGATGCAATTTGACAATGTAAAAGATTCTTGCAAAGGTGATTGTAATTTGGAGAATAAATTTATGGCATAAAATCCGAAAAGAGTATGCATGGCATTGTTTATAAAAATATATGTGAAATTGATTTTTTGGATAAAAGCATGCATTTGTATGGCATTGTTTATAAAAATATACATGTAAAGTTGATTTTGGATAAAAGCATGCATTTTGACAATTGATAATAAGGAGAAAAACAAATTGTTTATGATGCCAAGAAGTGATTTTTATGGAAATTATTTTTTTGAATTGCAAATCGGATGAAAAACAAAACCTTGTTTGTATGTTTAATAATGCGAGTAAAGGGTGACCAAATTGTTTTGAATGTTTTGAATATGCATGACGAGCCTAAAATAAATAAACTAGCGGCAGATTTCCAATTTTAAACTACCCAAGCCTAAAATAAATAAACTAGCGACGGATTTCCAATTTTTAAACTACCCTATTATATATCCATTCAAGGCCTAATTATTCTAAGCAATCCTATGATCGCGCAAAATTAAATAATTAAATTACAACCCAAAAATAATAGAAAATGGGGGGGGGATTGAAGAATTAAAAAAGCAGCGACTAGGGCGGATGACGATATCATCCCGCCCTATTTATTTAGAAATTCCGAGGACGGAGAATGCAATGAATGTCGATGCGGGTCTTCATTTGACAATAGTCATGATGAGTCTCATAACGAGACTCTTCGTTGTTCCCGATGCATTTCATGTAAACGAAAGAAAAGAAAATGATTAGTAGATGGAACATGGAAAAATATATATACATAAAGAATGTAAATAAATAATTCATGAAAGGTAAAGTCACACCTCAACACGGTATACACTAGCTCTATAAGTGTAAAATGTTAATGCAAATAGCATTTCAATAACATAGTAAGAGGGACATATGTATTTAATCAAACATGATGAGGATTGATGCTATAGACGAGAAACTGTATAGCAACATAGTCTTCGAACATGTTGACATATTAGTTAAATGCCATACCAAAATTAACAAACATACCAAACACTTACTATGGGAATAAACTAGTTAAAGAATTCAACAAGGGTTCCAAACATGCCAAAGATCAAACTGTGACTACAAACTCAGAACTTGTTGACTTCAATTCTTATCCTCAAGTGCAAAACAAACATCAAATAAGTTACTCTATGACATGATTCACTAAACAAATGATAAACTAATTTGCAGGACATAATTCTAAAACAACATGTCTAAAGCATACATAGTCAACTAAACAAAACAATCGCATGTAATCTCAAAGACATATGAACAAGATAGCCCATAAATATTCAATTGTCATTAATCATGAACTAAAAGGTAAAACAAACGGTCACATGTATCTATCACATTATTTATTTAACTGATCTATTCCGTAATCTCACTAAAGATATGCTTAAAGTATTAAACACTGAAGATTATACTTAACAAACCATATCCTATTGAACATGAATCTAACAGTTCACACAACCAAGTATGTCCAAAACATTCACATTAACTAAGTAGATTTAACAAGCTCATATTTAAACATTAATAATAATTATAGCAACATAATGACTACAGTACCACATAGTTAATATAAATACACAAAATAATATAGAGAAAATAAGTAAGAGGAGATGTATTTACGGACCTTCTTCGGGCAGCGAACCGAGGCGTCGTTTCGAATCGTCGAATCCGCTCGGAGAAGTTGTTTTTTGGAATGCTGATTTTGATTTCGGAATTCAGATTTTTCTGATTTTGGAAGTCTGATTTTTGACTTGAAACAACCGGTTTCGGTTCTGACCCGACTCGAAAATGTGAAGAACAAAAAATTAATGCTAATGCAAGATGGATTTAATTAATATTCAAGAAGATTTTTTAGATTGAAAATTAGGAACCAAAAAAACATTTCAGATTTTTTAGACCGACCCGAGATCTTGAAGAAACAAAAAGGGGTTTTCGGATTGAAATTAGGAACCAAAAGGAGCATTTTATAACAAGAAAATTAAGAACAAATCGACCTTTTTCTTTGTTTTTGGGACTGTTTTTCGACCCCTTTTCGGACTGTTCTCTTTTTCGATTTCGAACTATTTTTTTGGTACGGACCCGAAAAGAAAAGACCTCTTCTAAATGAAGAACAAGGGGGGGGGGGGTTATAGATGGATTCCCCCAAACCGTTCACCCCTACCCCCCCTTTCAATTCGAGTTTGAATTTCAAAATAAAAGGGTAAAAGTGATAATTTTTGGAGCGGATTTTGGGGGATAGGGTATGGGTGAAGTGATGGGAGGGGTGTGGTGGTGTCAGGGCCACAGAGGGGGGTTGGTGGTGGCAGGGCTACAACGGATTTTGGGGGTATGAGTATGGGGGTCGGTCGGGTTTGGTGAAGGAGAAAAGAGTTTAGGGTTTTGTTTTGAGGCTATTAGGTTTTAGGGAAAAAAAGGGGTTGGGCCGATAGGTTGGTTTGGGCCAACGGGTCACGGATTGGGGGTGAAGGGTTTGGCCGATTGGGCTGGTTTGTTGGGCTGTTTTGTGGGTTGTAGAAATGTTTTGGGTTAAGGAAAAAATGGGTTGTTGTTAAAAATGTAAAAGGGGTTTATTATTTTTAAAAAATTCTTTGAAGAAATGTAAATTATAAAGATAAAAATATAACGATGTGATAATAATAAAAATATAATATTTGCAAAATGCTTAATGCTTAATTTAAATGAAAAATGCGATGCAATTTTGTGAAAATAAAATAACATAGGATATTATGATAAAAACTATGATTAAGATATTAAAAGGAAAATGGTAGTAGAAAATGCAAATAATAATAATAAATAAATGATATTAAGAATAGACGACGATATTAAAGGCCGTATATATATATATGAAAAATGTTTTTGAGGCGTAAAAAATATGTAAACAAATAATCGGAAAAGATGAGACAAAATTGGGTGTCAACAGCTTGCCCCTCTTTGGCTGGAGATGATGAAAGAGTTTTCGGACAAAGAAGTTGGCTGATTATCAAATTTTGTCCTGATTATCGGGACTTGAATGAAGATTAGGGACACACGGGTGGAGATAGGATTCTGAGGGAGAAGAAATTGCAAAAGTTGGGATTAGGGACACACGGGTAGAGATAGGATTCCGAGGGAGAAGACATTGCAAAAGTTGGTGTAGATTCAAGATATATTGCCCCAGTATCTAGTTATGATGACACCGGTTGCAGATGTGGAAAAATATTGAGAAAGATCAGAACGACGTTCAAAGTAGGCCGCTGACCTTTATTGGGAAGTCCAGTTCTCCAACAAATTGCTTCAGTTCATTGTAAGAGATAGTTCCACGTTGTACTGAAGCTCCTGCAGATTCAAACTCCTGCGGACTAGAGCTAAGATAAAAAATTAATGCGTAACTGCTGAAATACAATGGGTAAATGAGAATACGACCCTGTGAATTGAAATGACGTCCTTGCACGGACGTAATGCGATGTGACGTCCCTGCACAAACGTGATGAATGACATCCTTGCACAGACGTAATGCAAAATGTCGTCCTTGCACAGACGAAATGTAATGACGTCCTTGTACAGACGTAATGCAAAATGTCATCCTTTTCATCGGTTCACTGTAAGAGATAGTTGCATGTTATGCTGAAGCTCCTGCCGATTCAAACTCCTGCGTACAAGAGCTAAGATAAAAAATTAGTGCGTAACTGGTGAAATATAATGGGTAAATGAGAATACAACCCTGTGAATTAAAATGTCATCCTTTCACAAACGAAATGTGATGGGACGTCCTAGCACAGACGTAGTGCAAATGACGTCCTTGCCCAGACGTAACGCGATGACGTCCTTGTATAGATGTGATGCAAAATATCATCCTTATCGTCGGTTCATTGTAAGAGATAATTCCACGTTGTGCTGAAGCTCCTGCCGATTCAAATTCCTGTGGACTAGAACTAAGATAAAAAATTACTGCGTAACTGTCGAAATATAATGGGTAAATGAGAATACGACCCTGTGAATCGAAATGTCGCCCTTGCATAGACGAAAGGTGATGCGACGTCCTTGCACAGACGTAGTGCAAATGACGTCCTTGTCCAAACGTAATGCGACGACATCCTTATATAGACATGATGCAAAATGTTGTCCTTGCACAAACTTAATGCGATGACGTCCTTGTACAGACGTGATGCAAAATTTCATCCTTGCCCAGACGTAATGCGAAATGGCGTGACCATGAGGTCGAAATGCTATGTTGAAGTTCTTGTAAACTCAATCTAGAGGAAAAGTTAATGCATGGACATAGGCAATGTAAGATTAAGGTGAGAATGTGACCCTGTGAGTCGAAATACTGTTATTTGCTCAGACATAATGCGATTGGGACCCCGTAGGTCAAGATGATGTCTTTGTACAGACGCAAAACAGGAGCGTGATCCTTGTGGTGAACTGTGATGCTGAAGTCCTTTGTGAAATTAAACATAATATTGCGGCTTCCCCGCCTCATTCAACCTGAAGAACCTATATTCAAAGAAATTTGTGAGTTTGGGAGAGGGGAGGTTGATTCGCGTTGACTTTATAACTTTGACTCTTTATACTTGCACATCCCACTGGTTCGGACCTGTAACCCCTATCTGGTTTCCAGTCTTGGCTAGTTGTTAATGAAAATATTTGTTGAAAACAATTTGCTTATAAGAAAGTATGCATATTAATAAGAATTTCGGTCGAGCTCTCGAATAGTGACATGCAGTGAAACAAAGTAAAACGTCTTATCCAAAATCTTTCTTCTAGGTGAAGACATAGTTGGCCAACATTTTTCCATGTCTATCGGTGTCTTTTTTGCAGTGAACCCTTAAAATTTGCCCTAGTTTCTGGTATGTGAGGATGCTGAACTTTTGTTACATGCAAGATAAGGGAGAAAAATTTCTAATGGTGTGACCGAAGCTGATATAGGTCGTCTACGTATCCCAACAAGGGAATCAGGTCATAACATAGTTTGTTACAAGAAAAAGAGGGTTGTAAGGTTTTCTAAAAATGGGACCGAAGTCGATGTGGGCCGCCTACCTATCCCACCGCGGGAATCAGGTCATAACATAGTTCATGTTACAAGTAAATGGGTTTTTTGGGGAAATTTGTGCTTTAAAGAGATGGAACCCGACATAGGTTCTTTGCGTATCCCGCCAAGGGAGCGCAATTTTTACAACATAGAAAATGCATTACATAGAAAGATTTCTAAATGTAGTTTTTTTCACCTCATCTGCGTTGATAGATTTTGGCCATACTCCGCCGTCCATTTCAGCTAGGATCAGTGCCCCGCCAGTTAGAACTCGGTGAACCATGCAAGGCCCTTGCCAGTTAGGTGCAAATTTTCCTTTACCTTCATTTTGGTGTGGGAATATACATTTTAACACCAAGTGCCCTGGTGTGAAAATCTTTGGTTTTACTTTCTTGTTGAAAGCTTTGGCCATTCTGTTATGATAAAGTTGCCCGTGACAAACTGCGTTCATCCGCTTTTCATCAATCAACATCAATTGCTCATATCGATTCTGTATCCATTTGGCTTCGCTCAACTCGACTTCCTGGATATTTCTCAAAGATGGTATTTTTACCTCTGCTGGTAACACAGCTTCTGTTCCATAGACCAAAAGATACATCGTTACCCGTGTAGAAGTCCTGATTGTAGTGCGATAGCCTAAAAATGTAAAGGGAAAATGCTCATGCCAGTGCTTGTAATTATCAACCATCTTCCGCAGTATTATTTTGATGTTTTTGTTGGCTTCTTCGACCGCTCCATTCGTCTGAGGTCGATCTGTGCTCAAACCTAGAATATCGTCATAAGACCACGCATATACGTCAATATATTGCCTCAAAAGATCCACCAACTCTTTATTTTATGCGATGCTCAGATGGACGTTGGTTCTTGTTTCCTCATAGGTTCTGCGTCTCCCAAATTTACTACCTCTGTTTCATCCAAATTTGGCTTTGGCTTATTCTCAAAATGCTCCAATTCTTCGGTCAATTCTTCCGGCTGTGAGTCTTTCTCATATTCTTCGAAGTCCTGTTCGTTGTTTGGATTTTATTTGCTTGTTTCATTACATGTTACATTCACATTATCGACAGATTTATTAGTTTGCATGACGAAAGAGAAAAGAAAATTATTAAACAAAATGAATTTTGAAATAGCAAAAGCAATGCGGATTTGTCATTTAAGCTTTCAAAAGGTGGAGGCAAATCACATTAAATGCAAAGATGCAATTCAGGCCTCAATCCGAATCGCATTGTTTCATTAAGTACTAATGTAATTTCTACCAAGCTTCCCGAAGAAGTAGGGCCGGGGAACAGGTCCAATTTTTCAAAACATCTCATGCTCTGCATCCCAAATAGTTGGGTCTCTAGCGTAATCATCCAGAATCATATTGCATTCTGCTTTTTCTTCAGCAATGAAAAGACTTTTGAGTCCTTCGACGAGGTTGTCTGCATCATCGTCCTTTAACTCCTGAACAACGCATGTTTTGACTGATTCAGAGGTAGAATAGTATTTCGCACGGAAATATCTCTTTTCCTTTGGAGTTTGGTCGATAAGACTTCTTCAGGAGTGGGTTTGTATCCGAGACCAAAAGTATCATTTTTACTGAGGTTTTCTTCGTCAATCGTAATCATGTTCACATTGGCATTATCATGATTTGACAATGGGTTATTGTTACATTATGGGGAGCTCTTTTCAGTTGGATGACTCCTTCTTTGATCAATGCCTCGATTTTGTTTTTGAGGGCATAGCAACTTTCAGTGCCGTGTCCAGTGATTCCAAAGTGGTATACACAATGCTTAGTCTCATCGTATGATCTGGGAATAGGATTGGGGATATTTCCTGAGATGGGTTGGAGTATTCCAGCGGTTCTCAGTCTTTCATACAACTGGGCTAGACGTTCGGCTAAAGGTGTATATGTTTTGACTGGCTTTCTTTTGTAATTTGCGTGGGGTCTGGGTGCGTTTAGTGGATGGACTCGTGGCTGAGGTGGGTATGTGGGTTGATATTATGAGGGATTCAAATAGGTAGGCGCTCGAGGTGGGCTATATGTTGGCTGGGTAGGGTAGACAGGGTATGGAGCAGGTGAGTGTTGATAATAAGGCTGCGGGCTTTGGGTGTTTTGGCTATAATAGAAAGGCTGAGGACTTTGGGTGTTTTGGTTGTAATAGGGAGGATGGGATTATGGGCTTTGGTAGGTTGACATTTGGTTTGGACTATGTTCCTGAACCGTCATGATAGGGGACACTCCGTCCATCTTCTTCTTGATTGCTCCCCCAAATGAGTCCGACTAAATTACCTTACTCGTTGCTTGTAACGCTACCAAGTTTGTGATTCTTCCTATTTTGATACCCTCTTATATGAAATCTCCCAACTTACAACTTCAGAGAAACTCTGTCCTATGACGCTTATCATTCTTTCATAGTATGTTGCATCTTTCAAAGATTGTACAAAGAGAGTGGTCATCTCACTTTCCAACATCGGGGGTTGAAGCTTTGCTGCTTATGCCCTCCACTTCATGGTGTATTCATTGAAGGTCTCTGTGGATTTCTTTTCCATCTTCATCAAATAAAATCTATCCAAGACTGTATTAGTGTTAAACCTAAATCTGTCTATGAAATCATGTGCCATCGCGCCCCAACTATGCCATTTCCGTGGATCTTGGCTTGTGTACCAGTAGAGCGCTTCTCCTGTCAAACTCCTTATGAACAACTTTATTATGATGGCTTGATTTTTAGCTACTCCAACCAGCTTGTCACAGTACGATCTTAAATGAGCGCGAGGATTTCCTTTCCCATCAAACAAGTGAAATTTTGGCACCTTATATCCGACAGGCAACTCAACTTCGGGATGCATACAGAGATCTTTGTACTCGAGTCCTTCATGCCCCATGCTTGTTTGGATGTTCTTCAATGCTTCTTTTAGGCTATGAATTTCTCTCTCCACACTTTCATTGGTCCTGATCATTGCTTGCATTTCCATCTCTTCATACTGGTCAATTTCCTGAGGAGGTATGTTTGGTATGGTGGTAGTAAAAGGTTTGGCTTTTGTCACATATATCGGTGGCATATACTGCTTGTTATGGTTAGTAATGTGTGCCATCGGTATTTGTTGGGTTGCTTGGTAATTTTGCGTAGGAGAGATATTTTGGACGAGTGGGGTAGTTTGGGTAAGTGGAGCTTGAGGCGCATATGGAGTTGTGAAGGATAATGGATCATTCTGTAACAGGCTTTGTTGTGGACTAACTTGTGGGTTGATAAGATGTGGGTTAGTGTGCTGTGGGCTGGTGTGTTGCAGATTGGTTTTGCTTAGTGAGGGATTTTGGGGAAACGGTGGTTCAGGAAATGGAAAGGTTCGCGGTGCAGTTGCACTCGTCCTTTGTTCAGGGAGTGGAGTATTGAGGCTGATGGACAGGTTGCTAAGATTTCAGAGCCGCTCAATCTCAGTCTACTTGGTTGCCATCTATAGCAACAGTTGGGCGAGATATTCATCCTGGACGGTAGTATTTCTCATTTCCAAAGTCTCCGGTTCATCTCCCGGAAGAGCGACAAGTCCCAGGCTAGTCTGTTCGGATGCGCCCGAATCAGTCATTTCGCTGGATGATCGTGCCTTTGATCTTGTGAAGTAAGTTTTTTCCACCAGTTTTAGTCAACGCGAATCAACCTTTTGGGGAAATAAATCAGGCAAAATAAACCTTCTAAAAAAATGAAGAAAACCAAGTTAGTATAAGACGAGTAATTATTACTTCAAATAATATGCACAGAGTGAAAGCAACAAAAATAGCAAGCAGATTGTATGGAAATTAAATGCGCATTCTAACATGCATAGGGCCTCTCTTATGCCAGATGTGGGCCTAAACACCAAATATGCGAGATGTGATAGATTGATCCAAGCTATTAATTGAAATGCTTTTTGTTGGAAATAAAGGCTGAATTCTACTAAAATAATAATGCATACAATAATAAAGCATAAATTACTCCTATGACCATGCTTAGATCTTGCTTTCAATCACACAGATGGGGGAAACGAAGATGAAGCCCCGACAGTGCTAGGTCCGGCTCCTGCACCTTCTAGGTACTACATTATGTTTTGCATTTGATGCTATATTTCAGAGGTAACGACTGTGTTCCTGAGCCGAAAATTTCTGATCCAAATTGTTGTGCAAATATCCTCAAAACCTTGTTCGCCTTCGGGACTAGGGTCTATGTCACCGTGATCTTCCTACAGCCATGCGTGATTTTCTAGAATACTCCCTGCCTGACTATCTTCAATATCCAATTTGTCAATGTTGTTCCATTTATCAAGAATTTGCCTAGCTCTAGGGATAATGAAGTTCGGCCCGAATTGAATTTCAGAAACTCTCATATTCACTCGAAGAGGGATTATTTGCTCTCGGCCAAACTGTCGGAGTATGCGGAGTGAAGCATATGGTTGGAGGCCTTTCAACCCGATAAACTCAATATAATAAAGCCTTTTGCATCTTATATAGGCTTTCTTGGTGTTCGGGAGCAACGGGTATTTCCATTGGATCTGATCACTAGTGCGGGATGCCATAAACTCATACTAATCATAGGTGCCAATTGGCGACACAAACTGTTTCGTCCTGTCGTAAAAGCTAACAATTTTGTTTGCTCACTGAACCATATGTCTACCATGTTCGGGAGCTGATAAAAGTGTTTCATCGCCCACATCTTCAGGATAAGGTTGCAACCCTCAAAGAAATTTGTTTTGCATCTTTTACACTTCCCTAGAGCTTGAAATATCTCCGCTAAAATCATAGGAGCCAAAGTGAGTTGTGTGCCATCAACTCCTTCAAAATTGTCCGAGCCCGGAATAAATGCAAGTACTGATCTTCCTATACTCAAGTAGGAATACCAAAGTCCTCAGTAAAGCGACAGCAAATGCGATAGGACGCCTGACTCGCCAATGGTCGGGAGTGCAAGAGAATTCTTTTTTGAACAACTTGTAACCATCTCTACGGCCATATCTCTCATAAAGATAATCCAAAGAGACCCAGTTATTTTCAAAGCACCGCAGTTCCTTAGTGTTCTACAACCCCAAGTAGTGGAGAAATTTCTTTCTGGACTAACCGTGCGAGATAATTTGTCCTCTACCTTGGTAAATTAAATTGGTGAAATAGTTGATCTCTTCCAAAGTAGGAGTCATCTCGAAATCTCTGAATTTAAAGACAACCCGATCTGGATCCCAAAACCGAATTAGTGCTCTGACCAAGTGTTGGTCGGGGGAGATATCGAACAATGAAACGAGGCACCCCAATATCCTCTTAATTGTCATTTGACTGCCAAGGTCAAAATTTGCCCACCATACTTTCAGCTTATCCGGAATCCCACTCACCATCCTGATATGCCGAATAGATTCCATCCTATAATACAAATATACAAAATGAATATACATTTTCCAATTCTGGCATTTCATGATTAGGCTTGGATTCGTCTATCATTATCACGCTACATATAATATGTTGATTGGTTGTTGGGTTGTGAGACCCGTCGACAATTTGGTGCATTTCTTAATTGTGGAGTCGATGCCAATGATCGACCCACCTAAGTTGTATGCATGCATGACTTAAGATAAAGGGTGGTATAGCTCTATCCTAAATTTTCTAAGATTTGGCTTACTAGACCCAAGGTTCCCGAGCGGATTGCTCGAGTGAGAAGGCTACGTGGCCACCGGATGGTCCGGACACCCCGCGCATACGCGAACTCTCCTAAAATTTAGAAATTTGAAAGAAAATTTTGTGGGTGCACGAAACACACATCGCGTGTATGTGTGATAATGTCAATTTTCCGAAGTAGAGAAAATATGAGCGGAATGCCAATTTAAGAAAAAGCAGTAAAAGAAAGTAGCAATTAAAGCAGTTAAAGCATACAAAAATTTTCACAAAGGAAACAATTTAAAGCACTAGATCAAATAAGGAGCAAAATAAAGCGCAATAATAATTAACCTAGGTTTGCTATGGTTAAGAACCTAAATTCCCCAGCGGAGTCGCCATGCTGTCGCACCCGCTTTTAACCGCCCACCCACGAGGAGGAGGGATCCAACATGGTCGTGACGTATTGGTGATTCCTAAATTAATTAAAGCTTAAGGAGTCGCCGCCTATTTATTCTACGGTGAATTAGGGCAGCTGAATGTTAACATCAATGCTACAAAATGAACTCCGGTTAATGATCTGCTAAACTATGCGATTCTGGGTAAGAGTTCTTTATTATCCTAAAGGGAAGGGGTTAGGCATCCATTAAGATCCGCTAACTTGCAGTTATCCGGTCAAACTCAGGTTAATTATTATACTAAGAAAAAATGCATGTTTAAAAGTATAAAGTTTAAAAAGGATGTTGCAAGTAGTTAATTTAAAAGATACATTTTGACAACGTAAAAGATTCTTGCAAAGGTGATTGCAATTTGGAGAAATAAATTTACGGCATAAAATCCGAAAAGAGTATGCATGACATTGTTTATAAAAATATATGTGAAATTGATTTTTTTGGATAAAAGCATGCATTTGTATGACATTGTTTAGAAAAATATACATGTAAAGTTGATTTTGGATAAAAGCATGCATTTTGACAATTGATAATAAGGAAAAAAATAAATTGTTTATGATGCCAAGAAGTGATTTTTATGGAAATCATTTTTTTGAATTGAATCGGATGAAAAAAAAAACCTTGTTTGTATGTTTAATAATGCGAGTAAAGGGTGACAAAATTGTGGTTGAAAGTTTTGAATATGCACGACGAGCCTAAAATAGATAAAATAGCGGCGGATTTCCAATTTTAAACTACATGAGCCTAAAATAAATAAACTAGCAATGGGTTTTCAATTTTTAAACTACCTTATTATCTATCCATTCAAGGCCTAATTATTCTAAGCATTCCTATGATCGCGCAAAATTAAATAATTAAATTACAACCCAAAAATAATAGAAGGGGGGGAGGGGGATTAAAGAATTAAAAAAGTAGCGACTAGGGCGGATGACGATATCATCCCGCCCTATTTGATTAGAAATTCCGAGGCCGGAGAATACAATGAATGTGGATGCGGGTCTTCATTTGACAATAGTCATGATGAGTCTCATAACGAGACTCTTCATTGCTCCCGATGCATTTCATGTAAACGTAAGAAAATAAAAGGATTAGTAGATGGAACATGGAAAAATATATATACATAAAGAATGTAAATAAATAATTCATCAAAGGTAAAGTCACACCTCAACACGGTATACACTAGCTCTATAAGTGTAAAATGTTAATGCAAATAGCATTTCAATAACATAGTAAGCGGGACATATGTATTTAATCAAACATGATGAGGATTGATGCTATAGACGAGAAACTGTATAGCAACATAGTCTTCGAACATGTTGACATATTAGTTAAATGCCATACCAAAATTAACAAACATACCAAACACTTACTATGGGAATAAACTAGTTAAAGAATTCAATAAGGGTTCCAAACATGCCAAAGATCAAACTGTGACTACAAACTCAGAACTTGTTGACTTCAATTTTTATCCTCAAGTGCAAAACAAACATCAAATAAGTTACTCTATGACATTATTCACTAAACAAATGCTAAACTAATTTGCAGGACATAATTCTAAAACAACATGTCTAAAGCATACATAGTCAACTAAACAAAACAATCTCATGTAATCTCAAAGACATATGAACAAGATAGCCCATAAATATTCAATTGTAATTAATCATGAACTAATAGGTAAAACAAACGGTCACATGTATCTATCACATTATTTATTTAACTGGTCTATTCCATAATCTCACTAAACATATGCTTAAAGTATTAAACACCAAAGATTATACTTAATAAACCATATTCTATTAAACATGAATCTAACCGTTCACACAACCAAATATGTCCAAAACATTCACATTAACTAAGTAGATTAAACAAGCTCATATTTAAAAATTAACAATAATTATAGCAACATAATGACTACACTACCACATAGTTAATATAAACACACATAATAATATAGAGAAAAATAAGTGAGAGGAGATGTATTTACGGACCTTCTCCGGACAGCGAACCGAGGCATCGTTTCGAATCGTCGAATCCGCTCGGAGAAGTTATTTTTTGGAATGCTGATTTTTTATTTCGGAATTCAGATTTTTCTGATTTTGGAAGTCTGATTTTTGACTTGAAACAACCGTTTTCGATTCTAACCCGACCCGCAAAACCCGACCCGAAAATGTGAAGAACAAAAAATTAATGCTTATGCTAGATGGATTTAACTAATATTCTAGAAGATTTTTTAGATTGAAAATTAGGAACCAAAAAAACATTTCAGATTTTTTAAACCGACCTGAGATCGTGAAGAAACAATAAGGGGTTTCTGGATTGAAATTAGGAACCAAAAGGAGTATTTTATAACAAGAAAATTAAGAACAAATCGACCTTTTTCTTTGTTTTTCGACCCCTTTTCGGATTGTTTTCTTTTTGATTTCGGACTATTTTTTGGTTTCGGACCCGAGAAGAAAAGACCTCTTCTAAATGAAAAACAAGGGGGGGGGGGGTTATATATGGATTCCGCCAAACCATTCACCCCTACCCTCCTTTCAATTCGAGTTTGAATTTCAAAATAAAGGGTAAAAGTGATGATTTTTGGAGCGGATTTTGGCGGATAGGGTATGGGTGAAGTGATGCGAGGGGTGTGGTGGTGTCAGGGCGACAGAGGGGAGTTAGTGGTGGCAGGGCTGCGACGGATTTTGGGGGTATGAGTATGGGGGCCGGTCTGGTTTGGTGAAGGAGAAAAGAGTTTAGGGTTTTGTTTTGAGGGTATTAGGTTTTAGGAAAAAAATAGGGGTTGGCCCGACGGTCACGTATTGGGGGTGAAAGGTTTGGCCGATTGGGCTGTTTTGTGGGTTGTAGAAATGTTTTGGGTTAAGGAAAAAATGGGTTGTGGTTAAAAATGTAAAAGGGGTTTATTATTTTAAAAAAAACAATGCTTTGAAGAATATAAAGATAAAAATATAACGATGTGATAATAATAAAAACATAATATTTACGAAATGCTTAATGCTTAATTTAAATGAAAAATGCGATGCCATTTTGCAAAAATAAAATAACATAAGATATTAGGGTAAAAACTGTGATTAAGATAATAAAAGGCAAATGGTAGTAGAAAATGCGAATAATAATAATAATAATAAATAAATGATATTGAGAATAGACGATGATATTAAAGGCCTTATATATATATATGAAAATTGTTTTTGAGGCGTCAAAAATAGTTAAAATTGCAAACAAATAATCGGAAAAGAGGGGACACAATTGTGTGTCAACATGGTTTTTGTCCAAATGGGGTTTTTCCGGCAAGGTTTTTAATGAGGCATCACCAATAAAAGCAAGTTAAGTTTTTTGTTACAGAGAATATTATACAGTGTCTGAGTCTCCACAGTATGAACACCCAAACACTGGGGGGCCATATATACCCATGCCAAGAGCTAATCTTTTTGAAAATAAGGAAGAATATACTTGTACTATTAAAGATTCATGGAAAAAGCACTTGTCACCAAGGACTTCCCGAATTACTAAATATTACATACATGTAACCGGACTGACCACACTAGATGACAACCAGATTATTCTTGTCTTTGTCTCCACTATTGTGAGTTGAAGGAATCAATAAAATTTTCCTTTTATGATTAAACTCTTACCATCAAAAGCATAAAGCGTGTGTTGTTATAAACATATCAAAATTTTCGTACGATAATGAATGGGAGACGTCCTTTTCTATAGCAACATTAAAAATAAGGGCCCTCTTATATTAAAAAATCTTAAAAGAAAAGAAAAAGGTTAGAAATCCGGATGCTCAAGGCACTCGAGTAAGAAGTTTACCAGAACCAAGGAAAGTCGGGGACCAACTAAAAGTCCACGAGAAGCCCAAATGAAAGATACATCATTTTGATAAATTCAACTCTTATTGAAAGTCATTAAAAGAAACTTCAAGACTTAAAAGTTTTAGAGAGGCAGGTCGTAAACCTCAAATTTTACTTAACCTATTAAGATATGATAAGGTTGCAACTACAATATTAATTTATAGGAGGAATACATATTTACTTCTATAGATAAAAGCATGAAATAAAGACCTTGAGTCAAAATTGCAAAAAATGGAAAATTCATTCATTGATATATCACCAGGCTAAAACTAACCCGGTTACAAAGAGTATTTCTGGGCCCAAAAAGTGACCCGGTTATAAAGAAAAAGCAACAGAATAAAACTCACGTGAAAGGTTACGATACACTCGCTCTATGGTCTGCCGGGGTGTTTCCAAAATACAGTAACTAAAATATTTGCAATTTTAAGAAGTCGGGTATGAAGGAGGCAACTCATAAGCTGAGGCTCTGGGGGCATTATATGAGGCATACGACATATTTTCTTGAGAAGGAGGAATTTTAGCTTCCGAAATGATTTCATCTTCTTTTCCCTCTCTGGATGATGCATTGTATTTATACATGGGAAGGGGTTCATATGGTCCAATTGGCAAGCCTTGGAAATCTCCTCATCAATATCATCGACTATATCGACCCTCACTACCTCCGAGGCCTTGCGGCGCATCACATAGCCGTTTCTGACCATGGATAAAGTATAATTGTCGATGGTGTCTTGGAGTTCTTCTTTTGCAAATTAAACGACACTGGTGAGTTCAGCACTAGTAGAATGGAGAAATTCATTAGCCTTAGTCAGATCTACAATTGTCTCCCGCTGCTTTTATTTTGAGTCATCACAGTAGAGAAACGAGACCTTAAGGATTCATTCTCCTTCCCAAATGCATCGATCTTTGTTTCTTTGATCTAGAGGCCCTAAGCAAAAGTAACCACATCATCCTCGAACCCTTGATAGACGCATCATCAAGTCAGACATAAAATCGAAAGCCTCATTCCATGTTTTCTGCCAGTCACCGACGCGGTTCTCATGGAGCCCAACTGGGGACTGGCAGAAGATTCTTGACGAAGCCTTTTTTTCTCCTAGGTCTGTTGAACAATGTGAGCGACTGCGCTTGGATCCTCTAATTCCTTTAGGAGGGGAGAAGTAGATTTGGAAAGACATGAAAAGTGAAGTGTGAGGTAGGGATTTCCTAGGACACTCAAAAATAGAAGGAATATGAGACCTTACCATGATTGCGATGAGTCCAATTTTGGTTTCCAACAAGCTTTTTCCATGTCCGGATTTCTGGGGTGGATACATCATGGATTTCCTTAACCCAATCTTTGGGATCAATCATTTCCATAGGCTCTCAATTAGTGGCTAAAAGGAAAGAGAGATCCATTAAGTAGGTGGAATGCATTCTCAAAAAGCAAAATTGGAAGGAAATAAAGAAGCTTATAGTGAAGGTTCCATCATTCTTGGATGGTTCGACTACCTGGGGGAGGAGATTCACAGTGGAAATAATAACATATCTCTTTGTCCAACCTTGGTCACGATCGTCATCTAGGCTGTGAAGAATGGTTTTGCTGCCCTTCCGGTGCAGGTTAGTGATCCCACCAAAGAAAATGTGTAGTGAATAGAGGCGAATTAGATGGTCCAATAAAAAGGGAACAACGGCCTCCCAAGCAAGTACCAGAGGAATGTAACTGCCCTTCAAGCCTGAGGGCCAACCTGAGCTAAGCAAATTTTGTAGCAACGACAAAATTCCAAAATAACATCATCTATTTTGTCCCCAATTTTCATCGATAAGGGGTACGTATAGACGAAGGAATACCTTTGTTTGTATGAAGTTGTTATTTCATTATCTTCAGGTAGCAGGACCTCAATTTTGGTCCAACAGCAGTCAGCCTTTACCATTGGTGACAAGTCAGTGGTTATTCTTGATTTGTATTCCCCAGCGGGAGAATATTAGACGTCGGGCAGATTCCTGGAGGTAGGTTTTTCTTGAAAATCATGGTCAAATCGCCCTGTCTTCGGTTTGATATATGAGGCATGAGGATTCTATTTAGGTTGTGCCTTCTCTTGAGTGGTGGGTTTTCCCCTAGTGTAGGAAGGTGTATGATGAGCGCAAAACACAGTATGATTTAAGCGCTTCGCTAGTCAAAGATAGTATCCACATGGATTGGTATAAAAAATTGCTCAAACATAAACTTGCTCGGTATTATTCAGGTGATCAAAACTTGAAGTTGTTGTGGTTATAAGCCAAGATTATCGACTACAAACGTAATTAAAACAATTGAAAACGAAAGTAAATGTTACTAGTAATATGAGAAGTAAGGATTGCATATAAGACAAATGCACGATTTTAGCGATTATCTCCAATTCATTTCATCATTCTCTTCTAAATTTTATTGAGACTTTCGAATTCAATAAGTAATTAGTTTTACTCAAGAATCTAATAAATCTCTTTCGATTATTTATTCAAATTTTACAAATTAAACTAATGCAAGCCCCGAGAATATTCAAGAACTATGGATAGAAGTAGATCTTCGGACAACTTGTCACGAATATCATCAACTTATAACCCTTGATAAATTATTGAAGAGTCTCTTTCGATTACTCAATAGAATCATTCAATCAAGAGCTAAATCAGATTTATATTAAGGTAATTCACAAAACACTTCTTCTTGAGATTAAAGCATTCAAGGATATCTCAACAATCAAGTAAAACTACTATCCATGAGTTCAAGACTAGTGAAAGCCCTGTGAACATATGCAAGAAAACATTAGTCTAAAGGAAAATGTCTCTCGAATTTTCCTCTCTTGGTTCAATCAATAATTCAAGAAGCTCTTTCGATTACTTAGAAGAATCATCAATTAAAACCAAACAATATAATGCAGAGTTATTCACCAAATATTCCCTTTTCTATTAAATCAAATAGTAAATAACTCTGCATTTCAATTCAAAACTCCATTAACGATTCCAGGCAATAAAACAAGAATCGAATCTAAAAATATCAATCAATACATCACGTCTGTCAAAATCCTAATAGATATTACTCCATAATAGAAGAAAAGAATATCGAAGAGTAAGAACTAGAAAACGTTACAACTGACGATTGATCCAAACTTTCATTGAACCGAACTATGATAGAAAATAATGAATTCAAGCGTCGAATACTCTCCTACACTCCTTCCCCTTGCCTTGTCGCTCTCAAAAACCCATATGGCCTAATTTAGGAGTGTTAAATGTTATATAGCATCCAAGGGTCATCCGTAAAATATCCAAAATAGCCCCGACTAAGGTCTGCCGAAATCCACTGCGCAATCGCGCATAGATCGCGCTGCCACTCCAGTGGTATTGCCTCTTACGCGCGATCTTACACCTACGTGTGTGATCGCACACCCGTCCTTGGTCATTTTCTTGCTCGTTTCTCCTTATTTTCATCAATTTTGCTCTCAATTTAGGCTCTTCTTCACCTAGATATAAAACAACGTAAATTAGCAATAGCCACACATAATATCTCTAACTTTGCATAAAATTGATGTCAAATAAGCTCATAAAACTCGAGGAATATATAACTATCAATGTATTGACGCTGGTACAAAGGTTCAATATTTTTCAGCTATGGAAGAGAGAAATCTCAAATTGAAAGTTCTAGGGAAACTTTTCACAAATCGAAGGCGAAGATAGCAAAGTGATCAAACCCTATTGAAAGGGATGGTATTTATAAGTGTTGAGAGTTATCATTATGATAGGCAAATCAATGTGACGGATACAAATCAATGGTTGTTCGTCAGGCAACATATGCATGTCAGAATAGGTGCGATAAAATGACACGTCTCATCATGACTTTGCAGTCTTCCATTAATGGGGGGAGTTGGAAAGTTGTCGTCATTTCAATATGATGATGATTGGTATAACAAGTTGAATAGCTGGAATCTTTTGATTCACATCAAAATGGGGATTTTTAATTGGTTGTCAGTTTAAATCCACTTTACGGGCGCACGAAAGACACGCCCGAAAAGTGCGGGGACTATCTGTATAAGACAAAATTCATGTTATATAGCTGGATGAATTATGTCATAATACATGGCAAGTGGTGATGAGTCAGATCCAACTCTTCCACCGGTGCTACCAGTCAAGTAGGGATGGTACCAGCGATATTAGAAGGTCAAGAGGTACCGGAAGACAAGGAGATCAAGTGAATAGTTCAAACACCAACGGGCAGCCGTTAGTTGTCCAATTCTACACCTTCCAAGGGTGCATTAAATGCATTTATGAAGACACTAATTATCTAATTATTACATCATTCATTTATTTGTATTAATAAGGGCATAAATCGTAGAACGGTACCCGTGAGCCCAAGTATAAATAGGACGAATTATCCCATTGTAAATCATCATATTAAAGTTATTACAACACTTTTTGATTCACATTATTTATCTCAATATGTGTGCTTTCATACTAGTTAAATACTCGATATGGAAGCCTTATCAATAAGCTTCTAGCAGGCTCAGGCAAATTATTGCAGCTTGTAATTTCAGGCTCGTAAGAAAAGTAACGTAAATTCCGGTGAGGCTAACATTCCATTTTTTGGATGGAAACAAGTTTAAACAAGTGTTGCGTATGTTTCATAAGAGTTTGAAGTTAAACGGATAAAAAAATTAAGTTCTCGAAATTTAGGAAAGACAAGCAGGATTTTTGGACCGGATTTTTGGCCCAACTTGCCGGGGGTATATCTCCTAGTATATATAAGTTATTATGGAGTGAATAATGTATCTAAATTTAAGTTCAGAGAGTCTACTTTTCAATGCAACAGACAGTTTGTCAATCTAAGAAATACGGTGAAAACTACGAACCATACAAAATTGCATGGCCTGTAGCAAAAAGTACAACCTATACTTTCCGAGTGTACATCTAGGCAGTGGAAACATTTTTTTCATATATATATATATATATATATATATATATATATATGTTATATCTCGACTTGTGGTTTCATTCCACACTTGTTCCAGACCGTAATGCACTTCTCCCTCTCTCTCAAAGGTCTCCTAACCCCCTAGAATATCCAAAGCTAAATCACACAAGCTCGACGTGAAGAATCCCGTGAATATCATTTACTTTCCTTCTTCCTTTTTGCGACGATTTCGGAGATATCTTTGTACTGAAGTAAGCTAAGAAATAGAGTGTTCTTGGAGGAATTAAGGTAAGCCTCATCTTCTCTATATTATTTTTTGGTTTGTACAAGTATTGAGTCAAGATTTGTTGGAAGATTTTTGAAGAAGTTGGTGATTATGAGTCTTGAAGCTAAGCTAAGTTGTGTGGGTTGTTTCTAGGTCATTTAAGCTACTAAATGAAGTTGTAATGACATGAATAGAATTGTGGTGATGAGTAGGGGCGGCGATGGAGGTTATTGTGCTAGAATATATTGAATTTGAACTACAAATGATCCTATAAAGATGTGCACACAAGCTGTTCGTATAATGTGTAAGTGAACTTCTCTTTAAGCTATGGATTCGATATTGATACAAACCATTCTTATGATGTAGATAATCGTTACTAGAGCATACGAGGACAATTGGAACTTGAATATCTTCGACGACAAGGTATGTAGGGCTAATTTCTTTCTTGACATGACTTGGTATAAACCCTTCTTTGGAATATTTCTCCTCTCATTAAGTTCGATAATTATATTCCTCACTTGATGAATCGATCATAACTCTTGTATACTCTTTATCTGTAGTGTTTCCCATATTCCATATGTTTATGGTTAATTAGTTAAAAGAATTGATGAATGTAGCGACAATAACTATAGTCGGAGGATACCGATCATAGGTCACTCGGACCCTATTCATGGTATCCCTTGAGTTCAGTATTGAATCGCACTTATATATATGTAGCTATTTGCATATCACAATGCGCTATAGTAGGCCGGGCAAGCACATAAATGTGCAAACCACTAATCAGTTGGCAAATATTACCGTGTCCTAAATGGTCGGGTTGTTTAAGATGAGTTCACCCGATAGAGGAACTTGATACTATACTTTATGACCCCATAGAGTGATCCGATTTTACTTACATGCATATATTCATGATTTTGTCAATCGTATGCCCTCAGCGTCCTTCTTCTGAGTTTCAGGTTGATTATATACCTTTCCTCTAATATTACATCTTTTATTACCTGCCTTACATATTCAGTACATCTTTCGTAATGACGTTCCCTTTTGTGATGTTGTGTTCATGCCCACAAGTACATATAGACAGGCCAATGCACCTCCTCAGTAGGGTACCTATTTTCAGCGGTTGGTTGTCGCACTCCACTTCTCCGGAGTTGCTGTACAGAGTCGGTAGGCACTGCTACTACTACTACTACACACACACACACACACACACACACACACACACACACACACACACACACACATATATATATATATTGGATATGTCGGGGCCCTGTCCCGACTTGATGTCACATGTTAGTACTCGTAGAGGCTTGCAGACTAGAGGGTGTTGTATATGTCTTGTGTGACCTTGTCGGCCATTGTCAGTTGTTGATATACTTGTAACAGTCTTTTCGACCTTAGCTTATGTATATATTCCATGTTGGGACTTTTCTGCATGCAGGTTATTATTGTTTTTTGTCGTCTTGTTATCATTTGGAGGCCTTATCGGCCCAGGACTCTTAACCTTATCTTGTTATCCTTTATTTGCATTATTTATCAGCTACTCCCTCAGTTTCAAAAAGATTGTCTAGTTTTGACTTGACACAAAGTTTAAGAAAGTAGTGAAGACTTTTGAATATTTTGGTCTTAAATTAAAGATGTGTTTAATGCATAAAAATGACATTTAATCTTGTGGTCTTATATATGCCATGTGAAAAAGTTGAAATGAAAGAGTTGCCAAAAAAGGAAAGATGCATTCTTTTTTAAATGATCTAAAAAGAAAAGTAAGACAAACTTTTTAAAACGGAGAGAGTAATATATTTGCCAACTCAGTCACTTGAGACCCACATATTCTTGATCACATGTATTGTTAAACAAGGGATATATACCTGTGATATACACTTGATACACAGAGGTGTATATCACGGGAAATATAGAAGCAGTGGCCTAACAGCCAATGGACACTGGCCCATTTAGGGAGACCATCACGGGCAGAGGGGCAGTGGGCAATCTTGTATATATGGTACATATATTTGGTGTATATTGTAGTGTATTTTTTACCTAAATTAGGATTATACACTTACCATAATTGTATAGTTAGAATTATGGTAGAATAAGATTGTAGGAATATAATAGGAATAGGATTTTCCTATTTTGTAACTTGTATATATACCTTTTCAATTAATGAAAATAATCAAGGGGATTATTTCTTTCATGGTATCAAGAGACTAGGCCTTACAAAAATTTTCTCTCCCAAATTTTGTACCATTCTCGGCCGAAACCCCCTTCCCCCCTCGGGTTTCTCTTCCGAAATTCGTCTTCCGCTCTCAAATCTCTCTTACTATTCCCAAATTTCTCCTCATTCTTTGTTCTATCAATATGTCTAAGAACAATTAGCATCCTGCCCTCATGGTTTCTAACGTCAAGAACATTATCCCTATTGTGCTTGAGATAGAAAACGTCCAATATGCGACGTGGGCAGAATTGTTTAAAATTCACGCTATCTCCCATCAAGTTATTCATCACATCATTCCTCCCGCTACACCTCTTCCCGCAGAGGATCCTCAGTTATGGATTACTTTTGATGCTAACGTTCTCCAGTGGATCTATTCCACTATTTCGGTTGACCTTTTACAGACGATTATTGAGCCGGATACCACGGCTATGGCTACCTGGAATAGATTGCGTGACATATTCCAAGATAACCAACATTCACGTGTCGTCACACTCGAGCAAGAATTCTCTCTAGTTCTCATGGAAGAATTTCCAAACGTCTCTGCATATTGCAAGAAACTCAAATAGTTGGCCGATCAACTCTGTAATGTTGGCGCACCTGTAACAAATAATCGTCTGGTTCTACAATTGGTTGCCGGTCTTTCGGAGGCCGATAATAGTGTTGGAACTCTCCTTCGTCAAAGCAACCCTCTTCCCGCCTTTTATCAAGCCCGCTCCATGCTTACTTTGGAAGAAGCCGGTTTGGCTAACAAGGCGGCTACCGGAGCAAACCCCATCGTCATGATGGCATCCTCCCCAAGTTCTTTGGGTTTTGTTGATAATTTGGGCCAAAACCATACTCATAGTGGCGGAAAAACTAATCGTAAGAATAATAAAAGAAACCACGGGGGCAAACCCGGCGGTTTCGGTGGTCAACAAGCAGGCAGTGGGCCCCGTCCAGTGAACAGTGGCCCACCACCACCCTGGTCCCAGTAGTGGGGCCCATGGCAGTGGGGCTGGGGCAGTGGGCCGTGGGCCAGCAACCCCTACTTTCCAAAGAAATCCCGGCCAGCCAATGGGCTGGCTAGCCTTTCAGGCCCAACTATCAGCAGTGGCCTAGCAGCGCCAGTTCCAGCAGCTACGGCCCAGTTCAGTCCCGTCCTGGAATACTTAGGCCCCGACCTCTGCAAGCCCACCACGCAGCAGGCCCCACTCAGACCGATATCGAGGCTGCGATGCACACATTGGGTTTGACTCAACCGGACCCAAATTGGTATATGGACACCGGTGCCACTACCCACATGACTTCCGATTTAGGTACTTTCTCATCTTATTCCAATTTGAGCAACCCTTAGGGTATAATTGTTGGTAATGTCAACTCTATTCCAATTCAGGGTTATGGTCAGAAAACGTTGTCTCCCCCCAATCCACCCCTTATCTTGAAAAATACATTACATGCCCCCAAATTGATTAAAAACTTAGTGTATGTCCGAAAGTTCACCACTGACAATTCTGTTTCTGTTGAATTTGATCCGTTTGGTTTCTCTATGAAGGATTTCAAGACGGGAAGTCATCTCATGAGGTGTGATAGTAGGGGGGATCTGTATCCTATCATGCCCAGTTTCGGTACATCGAGTCAAGCTTTGCCATCAGCCTATGCAGCCATTTCTCCTTCCTTGTGGCATGCTCGCCTTGGTCATCCGGGATCCTCTATTTTATCAGCTTTAGATAAAAATAGTTTTATTTCGTGTAAGGGTACGAGTGTACTCCAATTTGTCAATCTTGTTCGTTAGGAAAAATTGTTAAGTTGCCATTTGTAGACTCAAATTCTCATACTTCAATGCCTTTTGATATTATTCATAGCAACCTATGGACGTCTCCTGTTCTTAGTTCGTTAGGTCATCGATATTATGTTTTCTTTTTAGATGATTATTCTAAATTTTTGTGGACGTTTCCAATTGCGAATAAATCACAATTGTTTTCAGTCTTCATAAAATTTAGAGCGCTCATTCGTACCCAATTCGAAAGAGAAATAAAAAATATTCAATGTGATAATGGGAAAGAGTATGACAATAGGGAGTTTCGGGAGTTCTGTGCTAATAATGGGATTAATTTTCATTTTTCGTGTCCTCATACATCTTCACAAAATGGGAAAGCCGAATGCAAAATTTGTTTCATAAATAACATTGTCTGAACTCTCTTAATTCGTGCTTCCAAACCCCTATATTTTTGGCATCATGCTCTACAAATGGCCACATATCTCCTTAACATAATTTCATCCAAAGGTCTGACATATTCTTCCCCCCTCCAAATCTTATATAATAAGAACCCGTCTTATTCTCATCTTCGGGTCTTTGGGTGCTTGTGTTATCCATTATTCCCATCCACCACAATTAACAAACTTCAGGCTCGGTCTACTCCGTGTGTATTTTTGGGTTATCCGTCTAATCATCGTGGTTACAAATGTTTTGATTTATCCTCCAAGAAAATCATAATTAATCGCCATGTCATTTTTTATGAAACCCAATTTGCTTTTACGAAAGTTCATACTCCCGAGCTTAGTTCGTATAAATTTTTGGATGACCAAATATTCCCGTATATTATTCGGCATTTTTCAGACATCTTCCGCACCCAAAACTCTCTAGCGGGCCCACTGGCACGTCTCGGTCAGCACTGCCCAGACCTTTAACTAGGCCAGTTTCAGTGATTGGGCCAGTCTAGTCCACCACTGGAACTGGTCAAGTCCCAATTACCATACTCGGCCCAGCTTCTGGGTCCAGTTTTGGGCCAGCAGGCCCACTGCTTGCTGGCCAGTCCATCCCGAGCCCAGCAAATTCCCAAAATTCACTCAATTCTTCCTCGAGTCATAGACCAGTCACTCGTAGTTAGCGGGGTATTTTTACACCTAAAAGACATTTTAATTTACATTCTAATGTCTCTAAATTCCCCTTGCCCTGTAATCCTGTGTCTGCCTTAAACGACCCGAATTGGAAAATTGCTATGATTGATGAATATAATGCTCTTATTGATTATAAGACCTGGGAGTTGGTGCCCCATCCATCTGGTATTAATGTTATCAGGTCTATGTGGATTTTTGCTCATAATGAGAATTCTGATGGGTCCTTTGCTCGACATAAGGCGCGACTTGTGGGTGATGGTAAGACTCAGCAGGTTGGGATAGATTGTGGGGAGACGTTTCGTCCGGTGGTCAAACCGGTTACCATTTGCACTGTGCTTAGCCTGGCTCTTTCAAAGGCATGGCCTATTCATCAGTTGGATATCAAGAATGCTTTCCTACATGGTGATCTCAAAGAAATAGTCTATATGCATCAGCCGTTGGGATTCAGGGATCCCAATCGTCCTCATCATGTCTGTTTATTGAAGAAGTCCTTATATGGGCTTAAGCAGTCTCCACGGGCCTAGTATACAAGGTTCGCTGACTTTGTTTCGACTATTGGGTTCACTCACAGTAGGTCAGATAATTTCTTGTTCATCTACCATCATGGTTCCTCTTTGGCCTACATTCTGTTATATGTGGACGATATCATTTTGACTGCCTCTTTCGATGCCCTACGTCAGTCTATCATGGCCATGCTTAGCTCTGAGTTTGCTATGAAAGACTTAGGGCCTTTGAGTTACTTTTTGGGGATTGCCGTCAAGCGTCATGCAGATGGTTTGTTTTTGTCTCAAAGAAAGTATGCAGTCGAGATCATCGAGAGGGCTGGGATGTCATCCTGTAAGTCCACTTCCACTCCGGTTGGTGCCGCGGCCGGCGTCCCTTATGAGGATCCGACCCGCTATCGCAGTCTTGCAGGGGCCCTTCAGTATCTGACCTTTACCAGACCGGATATTACGTATGCTGTTCATCAGGTGTGTTTATTCATGCATGATCCCAGAGTTGAGCACATGAATGCAATCAAACGCATCATTCGGTATATTCAGGGTGCACTGGACTATGGGTTGCATTTGTATCCTTCATCTACATCCACACTTGTCTCATACATATATGCGGATTGGGGTGGTTGTCCAGACACCAGACGGTCTACGTCTAGCTGTTGTATGTTCCTTGGCAACAACTTGGTCTCCTGGTCTGCGAAGCGTCAGGCGACTCTATCCCGCTCAAGTGCCGAGGCTGAATATCGAGGGGTAGCTAATGTGGTCTCCGAATCATGTTGGTTACGTAATTTACTTTTGGAGCTTCATTGTCTCATTCAGAAGGCAACCTTGGTATATTGCGATAATATTAGTGTCATCTACCTTTCAGGGAACTCGGTTCAGCACCAACGCACTAAGCATATCGAAATGGACATTTACTTTGTCTGTGAAATGGTTGCTCGGGGTCACGTTCGCGTATGCCATGTCCCGTCTCGATATCAAGTTGCGGACATCTTTACAAAGGGCCTACCCGCGTTCCTTTTTGAAGATTTTAGGGACAGTCTCAGCGTTTGAAGACTGCCCGCTATGACTGCGGGGGAGTGTTAAACAAGGGATATATACCCGTGATATACACTTGATATACAGAGGTGTATATCACGGGAAATACGAAATGGCCCAACAACCGGTGGACACCGGCCCATTTCGGGAGCCCATCACGGGCAGAGGGGCAGTGGGCAATCTTGTATATATATTTGGTGTATATTGTAGTGTATTTGTTACCTAAATTAGGATTATACACTTACCATAATTGTATAGTTAGAATTATGGTAGAATAAGATTGTAGGAATAGGATTCTCCTATTTTGTAACTTGTATATATACATTTTCAATTAATGAAAATAATCAAGGGGGTTATTTCTTTCATTTATAAATTCAACTGTATCGATTTACGGGTAAACACACATCTTAATATTCAAATGTCTATTTAGATTTAGACGTCTAATTTCAATAAAAACAAATGAGGCCTAACACTTGTCCTTCATTTTGGGAAATTTCACAGCGGTCCTACCAGTGAAGAATAGCCGTATATAATTTCCCCATCTTGTCAAATTACAAACAACTGATCTAATCTAAACTAAATTATACTTACACTTACTCTTATGTTAGCCTTCACGAAGTCCAAGTATTGGAAGTGTGTTGTATCTAATGTATTGAATAGAAACAACAACAATAGCAACAAATTCAATGTAATTCCACAAGTAGGGTCTGAGAAAGGTAGGATGCACGCGGAACCTCGACTCAAAATAAAAGAAAGGCAAAGAGAAGAAAAGAAAGAAAACGAAAAGAGCAAAAAAGAAGTTGAAGCACATACAAAAAGTAGGCAAGCTAGCAAAATGTAGCCCAAATGGGCAACAAATAGTAACTCCACACCAACTGGCGGTATGAGTTAATTCTTAATACAAATATGATTCATCAGCCTCGTAAAACGTACTACATTAAAGCTAAATTTATTTAAGTAATTGACAACTAAAATTATTTTTCTGCTTGAGTTTCACCTGCACTAAGAAAGAAAACAAAGGTAAAATGTGATGGTATGATGAATGACTGCTTCAATCCTTCAATGAGATATTCCTTACTCCTTCATGGTACCATCGTGGAATATAAATATACCGAGATGGTATCATAGAGTACATATTCAGTCCTTCTCTTAGTCCTCCATGATACATCATGATATATAAATATACTGTGATGATATAATGGAGGAAGGGTTTTGGGGCGAGGGAATACTCGGGTAATTAATTTCGGTCGGTTGGGTAAGAAGCCAAATTAGTTTAGAAGGGAATGATGCGGATAATTATTTTATTTTTTTTAGGGGTTTTTGGTGTTGTTTCCCCAAAAATTAAAGACCATTCCATATGAAGGTTAATCCGTGCAAAAAATGTAAAATAATTGGACTTTAAGCCCACTTCTGCTTCTTCTTCACTTTTTTTTGCGCGGATTGTTCTTCAAAGGAACTGGTCTTTAGTTTTTGCTCTTCAATTAAAAAAGTGCCTAAAAATATCTCGAAATCTCGAGTTCGAATTTCACTCAGTCAAAATTTAAATAAAAATTCTCAAGATAGAGTTTGCTTTCATGCATAAGACAAACTCTACCTTAAGACTTTGCGCGGATTGATCTTCAAAGGAACCGGTCTTTAGTTTTTGCTCTTCAATTAAAAAAGTGCCTAAATATATCTCGAAATCTCGAGTTCGAATTCCACTCAGTCAAAATTTAAATAAAAATCCGCAAGATAGAGTTTGCCTTTAGGCATAAGGCAAACTCTACTTTAAGACAGAGATCTGTCTTAAGGTAGAGTTTGTCTTATGCCTGAAAGCAAATTATGTCTTGCGAAATCCAAACTATGTCTTGCGATTTATTTATTTTTAATTGTTTACCGAGTTGGGATTCGAACCCAGAACCTAGAGCTTTTTAGGTGAAGGGCAAAAATTAAAGACCACCACGAAAGAGCGGAATTTGTGTGTATTTCCCCTTCTTCTTCAAGTAATTGCATGGTGTGACCTTAAAATTGACTGGTCTTTAATTTTTGTCATTCAAATGGGTGGTTTTAAATTTTTGTCCTACAAATTTTAGAGACATAAGTTCTTTACATAATTTGTGGATATTATGGTGCGTACTTATGCCTCTGTAGGCATAAATTTAATTTTAAAGGAAAAAAATTAGAGACCAACCCATTTGAAGGGAAAAATTAAAGACCAGCACAAAAGAGGGACAGAAGTGCAAATGACCCATTCTTCTTCGATCTGCCTCTGTGTATATTGCTTGGGCTTCAGGCTCAAGTTTCTTCTTAATTCTGATGGTATCGATAGGAAGAGTCTCATTTATAAGGCACTAAACATAGAATGTGGGAGATGTATTCCAATGGACTCATTGGGAGTTCATGCACAAAAGACACAAAAGAAAGTTAATAAGGCACTAAACAACTAACGAAATTAACCATTGAATTATAATAATTAGCACACAAAATCTGCATACTTGAACAATTATTGAAAGATCATGGACTGATCTTCTAACAACGATACTTGACACTTTATAAAAAATAAAAAAGAAGAATTGGACCACGTATTGAATAAGACTTAGCCACAAACAAATTGCCAACTTTATGCAGAAAATCTTCTAAGACTTAATAAGTTAAAGCTCATATTGCGCACACGATTAGGTTAGATTCAATGTTTAAATCTTAAGAACTAGTGGATAAGCTTAAATCAGTATTAAAATAGAATTCTCTTTTACTCTTGTCTTATTATTCATTTACTTTTTACTACTTATTTCATATTTTTACAAACGGGTTCACAATTTCAGAGGTTAATTTGTGATTATTATAACTCAGTTGCCATTGAGTCCTTGACCTTCTATACAACACTCATAATGTGGGGTCTGATGAGGATAGAGTGTACGCAGACCTTACCTCTAGTTTGGTAGGTAGAGCGACTGTTTCCGAAAGACCCTCGGCTCAAGACACAGCATAAACACAAGCAAAGCAAGAGAAACGGTCAGACCCGGACAAGAAATTTTGAAGCAGTATGACAATGATGGTAACAAAAGTGGTTAAGTCATGATAAAGCATTCTGAAAAAAAAAAAAACTAACGCAGGACCAAGACATAATACTTTGAGTGCAAGTTCAGTAAAGGTAGCGACCTTAGACAAGCGTGTAGGTGAGGCTTGGTACTCATGTCATTCCAAATAAAGGAAGTTTCAAGTATCTCGGGTCCATTATTCAAGGGAATAGAGAGATTGATGATGATGTTACACATCGTATTGGTGCAGGATGGATGAAATGGAGGCCTGCTTCTGGAGTATTATGCGATAAAAATGTGTGTTTGACCTTCTATATATAAATTTAATTGTTACTCCCTCCGTCCATGTTTACTTGATATATCCTTTAAGGAACAATAAATAAAATGATTATTTTACTATATCACTCTTAATTATAAATTTAGAATAGGTTAGGAAATTGGAAATAGTTAATAATAAAGGTAAAATAGGTATATAATGATAAATTATCTTTGATTTTTCAAATGGAACAAGTAAAAGTGGACATCTATTTTTAGTATAGTGGACAAGTAAAATTGAAAGTAACTTTTAAAGATTTAGATTAAACAGTAATGCTTTTAATATCCCTATACCCCATTTACGAAACGTTATCGTTGCTTTAAAAAATAGCAAATTACCACATCCATGGGTCTCTTTCCCTGTAAAATGAAAATGAAAATGAAAATGAAAAAGAAAGGGTCTCTTGCCTTCCACCTCATGCACATATGTTGAAGTAGTTGGGAAGTTAATCCTCATAACCAGAAATGATTTTGACATGGTAAATTGAGACAAACCAGTAACTTCTAAAAATACTATGATGAAATATATGTCCAATTCTTCTTGAGGCAATTTAGTTGGTTCAACATTAATTATGGAAACAACAAAGTCTTTATCATTGTCAATAACTCAATATGATGATACTAGTGTATATATTATTGCTTAAAAGTATAATATTTTGGGAAAATGTCCGACAATACCATTAAAATTTGCTATTTGTTTTATATACGTTTTACGTTTATTTTTTGACTAAATAAAATTCAGAAGTTTCACCGTTATGTTTCGTCTCAAATATGCATCCTCCACGAACGTTTTCCCAAAAAAATTCCCCTGATACGATGAAAGCCATGTAAAGGGTATATTTGAATATTTTTATTTCAGGAATATATTTGAACCATTTTTAATTGTTCAGGTGTATACACTATTAGAAACAAAAAAATTTCTCACCGACATTCAAAGAGAAATTTGTGCTATAAAACATGATTTTTCCACTCCATTCTTACCGAACCAGCTTACTAGGAAAATGCATGGTGGAAAACAGGTTCTCATTAAAATGCTAGGAAACTTTTTAATTTCTCTGTGTGAAAACACTACTATTTAAGACTGACATTAAGTGTGAAATAGCCACTAAACATTTTTCAGTGAGAAATTCAATGGAAAAATGATGCCATGGTGACAAATATCAAAATTAAGCTGGATAAATATTAAAAGGGAGAAACATAATAATAAATCGAATAATGTTGACTTTTTTTGGTGAACCAGATGCTAATTACTTATATATATCACAAAAATATACAAGCTACCCTGCGTACAGACTTATGCTCGTTACATGATTTGGCGCATTCGCCATTGTTTGTAGGTCACAAAGGTTGACCTCTCGATCATAAGTTTGTCCAAGAACATCTTTCTAAAAAACATTTACAACAAAGGGGAATGGGAGGGTACTACAAAAAACATAGCACCATTAAAAAGTTTGTTCTTTGTTCCCTCTTTTGCCAGTACATCTGCCACCATGTTTTGCTCACGATAGATGAGCTTTAGTTCCGGATAGTCCAGCTTGTGCATCAAGGACCTGCACTCAGGGATAATAGACATGTAAGGTAGATGACCTTGCTTGATCATAGTTATTACCTCTTTTGAATCCCAATTCGTCTCCAAAGGCATGAGCTGATGGTCATAGACTAATTGGAGCCCCTACATAATGGTTGTTCGTTCAACATAGGTATTAGTAGTACTCAACAATTCTTTAGTGAAACCTACAACTCAATCACCTTTGTTGTTTCTAATAACTCCCCCTATGCCTCCAATTCCAGGAATTTCAAAGCCAGAGCCATCAATATTTAGTTTGAAATAATCCCTTTTAGGAGGTTCCCATTTTAAAGCTATGCTAATCTTTTCCCTAGGTTATTTAAGAAGATTAGTAAGGTTGTTAAATTCAATGGCTTTGTCATAAGCATTTTTGAACTGGGGTTAAGTTCTATTGTTAAAGCTGTTACTATTCTTGTTAAGCCAGATTTTCCAAAGACAAAATAGGGCAAATGTGGCCCAAACTAAGAGGTGATTGTACTTCACATTCCTAATAAGAATCCAAGTGTTGGAGAAAGCAAGAGAAGTTCTGAATGTAGTAGGGGTTCGGACAGTAGCAGAATTGATAGTGCAGTGTTGGATGACTACCTCCCAAAGGGACCTAGTAGCACTACATTCAAGGAAAATATGGCTAATAGTTTCGGAGTTCTGTTTGCAGTACATACAATGAGGCTTAATATAAGACCTAGAGCTTGAAGGTAAGTATTTGTATGGAGTCTATTATGCTTCATAAGCCATATGAATAATTTGATTTTATTAGGGACCTTAAGTTTCCAAATCCAGCTAAAGTTAGAGGTGATTTCCCTAACTTCATAATTCTTGGTCTGGCTAATCAATTGATAGGCACCCTTAGAAGAGAATTCACAATTGATAGTGAGGTTCCAATAGTTATAGTGTTCCATAGTGGTGATATTGATGGGAATAAAGATGTTTGAAATTAGATGCTGGATATCATGTGGCAGCTCAAATGAAAGGTTCTGCTCATGGTTCCTAATATCACTGACTTTTAGATCTTCTTCACCTATACTTAGGGGCCCATGAATGAAAGTTCTAAGATTGAGGCTGTTAAGGATCCAGTTGTCATGCCAGAAGAGATGATGTTCCCCTTATTAGCAACCCACTGAGTAGCTTTCCTGCAGTATTTATAACCTTCCAAAATATTTTTCCAAGTCCTAGAGTGCTTCCTAACTTGGTAATTTCTATAACTTTTAGAAATTAGCACAGTGACCCATAAAGAATCAGGATTCTTAAGAAGTCTCCATGAGAGGGAGGTTAGCATAGTCTTGTTTTTAAAAAAGAAAATGCATCTCCAAGTCCTACTCTATTTTGTCAAAAGCCTTCTCTAAGTCAATTTTTAAAATCATGTTTCACATTTTCCCATTTTAAGGTTCTGAAGTGGCTTAGATATTCTTGAACTATAATAGCATTATCAGATGCTCTTTTGTTGCTAGAAAGATTGTGTGGGTAGGGCCAATGATCTTATGAAGCATAGGCTTAATCATATGGACAATGATTTTGGTGATAATCTTGTATTGATTATTGCACAGCCCTATAGGTCTAAAGTTCTTAAGGGTGGAAGCATTGGCACATTTAGAAATAAGGCAAAGCTGGGTCCTATTCACTGACTCCTCAATGATGTAGTTGTTAAACACAGTTCTACAGTAGTGGACTATAGAATCCTGGATGATATTCCAATACTTTTGATAGAAAAAGGGATGAATACCATCAGGTCCATGGGCTTTCATAGGCTTGAAAGAAAACAAAACTTTTCTAATTTCTCCATAGGTTAGGGGACAGACTAACTTAGATTTCTCTTCTTGACTAATGGTGCCCCAATTTGAAGAGTTGGGGGTTATAGTGAGGTCAGCAAGAGAGTGGTCAGTGGTATAAAAGGTATGGTACAAGTTAATAATCATATCCTTAATGGTACTATGGTCATAGGTCCAGTTTCCAACCTCATCCTTAAGGGCTAAAATTTTGTTCCTTCTTCTTTTGTTCAGGGTATAAGTGCGAAAGAACCTAGTATTTAAGTCTCATTCAGTCAGCCAGTTCCAGAATTCAGCTTCATTTTTTAGGACCTCACATTCATCTTGAAGGGTTTGCTTTAGGTTTTGTAGGAAACTACTAAATTGATAACTAGAAGATCTCTGGATTCCTTATAATCTAGCTATGATTTTTTTCCCTATGAAAGATATTACCAAAGACCTCCTTGTTCTAGGATAAAACTATATTCTGAAAGAAAGGAGGAGCATATCTGATATTATTAGTATTACCAAAGCAGTTTTGGACTATGTCTTGGAATCCAGGATGATTACACCACATTGTCTCAAATCTGAATGATTTGTCCTGAGGATTGAGGTGACCATTAGACAAACTAATAAGGAGAGGACAATGGTCAGATTGAGTCTAGGAAGATGGGTGACAGTAGCATCAGGTTACATATTAATCCAATTTTCAATAGAAAAACACCTATCAAGTCTCTCTAGGGTAAGGTCCTGCCTAATTCTGTACCTTTTATTGGTCCAAGTAAACCTACTATCCTTATAGCCTAGGTCTACTAGATTATAGTGGTTAATACAATTCCAGAATACTTAGCTATATTATTATTTATATTATTTCACCAAACTTCTCAGAGGCCTTCAAAATTTCATTGGAATCACGACCAACTAACCAACTTTCATTAGTATGGTCAGCAATATAACACAAGTGCTCCAACAGGGTTTTCCTATCACTGAAATTATTGCTAGCATAAATAGTAGAAAGGATCCAAGTAAAATTAGAGTTGACTACCTTAACAAGAGCATGAATACCCTGGCTTGAAATGGTGATATCCTTCACCTTCAGAAGATCATTCTTCCACATAACCACTATCCCCTTAGAGTTCCCCACAACAGGATATTGAAGTTGGGAAGTAAGACCAAGATTTTGAGCAATATTATTGTGCTCCTCCATCTTAGTTTCCAACAAACACAGCATGACTGGTTTGTGTAGACCAGTCATGGTTGTGTAGTGCCTCTTGAATTCTAAGTTATTAGCACCTCTAGAATTCCATATTATGAAATTCATTAGCAACATTTTTCTTGAGTTTGTTGACTCCTTCCTCACTCATTTTCCCTTCTTTTCAGGTTGGCACTTGTTGTGTGGGTTGGTACTACTGACCTGCTCATTGTGGGGTTCAGAACTATTGTGAAGTTTTCTTTGGTTGGGACTACTGGGAATTTGATTCCTAAGACATATTTTGTCAACAGCCTAGGGCATAGTACTATGAGCATCTCGCTTCTTGGTCCATTAAACTCCATCAGCCTTAGGCTGTCTAGAGTTATTACATCTGACTTGGGGACCTTCATGGAGTTTAGCATGGTCTCTAGATCCTTGTTGCTGCACCTGAGGGTTTCTAGGGTTGGTTCTCCCAAGGCTAACCCCTCTATGGGGCTCTAGTGACTGGCCACTACTGTGGACTCGATTTTCATGGGGATTTATGGTGGTAGAGCAGTCCATTAGACTAGTTTTGAGTTCAATGGAAGGAGTTTCGAGTTGGGAATGGGAAAGAAAGGGGTATTATTGGTCACATCAGCCATGATCGAACCTATTGCATGAAGAGTGATGAGTTGTGGGAGATTCTGACTGATATCTTAGAATAGAGCTTATATCCATACCTGATGGCCATAGTTTGCAAGCCCCTGGTTCAACCCCTCTGTTACTAGATAAGATAGGAAAGCTGCATCTTAAACTATGATGGATAGGTGACGACCATTCAGCTTTAGGCTCACCGAGAAGGAATGCCCTCGGAGACCCCATTCCAACCACGATGCTGGTATATAGTCTGGGGAAGGTGGAGCTATGACAAAAAAAGGGTCTCTGTCATTTCTTGGGAGCTACTCGCCATTGAAGGTAAAAGGAAGAGCAGGAGAGGAAGCAAGAAGAGATGAGAGGTTGGTAGGAGAATAGTTTACTATGGAAGCTTGCTTATTTTAGAGAGAAGAGCTAATCCCTAGTACAACCTCATCGTTATTGAAAAGTGCTCTGAGTCTCCTCCTACTGACCATGCCCTAGTATTGGCTCCAGCATACATATCCTTGATCGCCCTAGTGTATGCTATAGGTACACCTATAACATCCAAACATCTCCATAGAACCTCCCTAGGTACTTTGTCGTATAACTTCTCGAGGTCGATGAAAACCATATGTAAATCTTTCTTCCTCTCCCTATACTGCTCCACCAACCTCCTAATAAGATGAATGGCTTCAGTAGTCGAACATCCCGACATGAATCCAAACTAGTTCTCGAAAATAGACACGTCTCTCCTCACCCTCATCTCCATGACCCTTTCCCAAACTTTCATAGTGGGACTCATCAGCTTGATACCCCTATAGTTATTGCAATTCTGGATATCACCTTTGTTTTTGTACAAGGGAATCATTGTACCCCACCTCAATTCTTCGAGAATTCTTGTCGTCTTAAAAATGATGTTAAACAACTCAGTCAGCCACTCCAAACCTGCCCTGCCTACGCTCTTCAAAAATTCAATTGGGATCTCATCAGGCCTGATCGCTCGTCCCCTGCGCATCCTGCGAACAACACTCTTAACTTCCTCAACCTTAATTCTTCTACAATACCCAAAATCTTGGTACCTACCAGAATGCTCCAGATCTCCCAGCACAATATCTCTATCTCCTTTTTCGTTCAAGAGTTTATGGAAGTAAGACTGTCACATCCGCCTAATATGCACTTGCTTCACTAGTACTTTATCGTCCTCGTCCTTGATGCACCTCACGTGATCCAAGTCACGGGCCTTTCTCTCCCTTGCCTTGGCTAGTTTGTACAACTTCTTATCCCCGCCTTTCTCCTCTAATTCCACATACAGACATTCAAAAGTCATTGTTTTCACTGCCGTAACCGCTAGCTTTGCCTCCTTCCTCGCCATCTTATACAGTTCCCTATTCGTCCACTTCTCCACACCGTCCTTGTTTTCTACCAATTTCACATACGCTGATTTCTTCGTGTCCACCTTCTCTTGAACTTTATCATTCCACCACCAGTCCCCTCGATGCCTACCACAGTTACCTCGTGAGGCCCCTAGCACTTCTCTAGCTACCTCCCGAATGCAACTGGCCGTCCTGTCCCACATACCGGTCGCATCTCTACTACTCTCCCAAGCCCCCTTGGCCATCAACCTCTCCCCCATCTCATTTGCACTAGCCATGGTCAAACTCCCCCATTTGATTCTTAACATGTCATCCGCAACCCTCTTCTTCTTCTCCAACTCGATCTCCAAATCCATCACCAAAAACTTATGTCGGGGTGTAAGATCCTCCATAGAAAATGATTCACTTATTTATGGGCAAAACTTTCTTTTTATAATTTTCTCAACTTTTCCTAGAAAGTACTTAGTATTATCTATTTCAGCTAATATATAGAGATTATTATTAATTAGTAGTTGTCAAAATTTCACCAAAACACTCTCCGATTTGCTATATTAATACTCCCTCCATCTTAAATTATTTTCCATTTTTAGAAGTTCAAGGCACAATTAATTAATTTTTTCACATTTGACCCTTACTATAATTTTGTCATTAATTGAGATAGATACATAAATAGGGTAAACATTTAATAGAGATAGATTATAACTTAGATATAAATAAGGATAAACTATTTAAATAGCCCTCCTAATTAATATTTCTTAAGGGGCGTGTAAAAAAAATGATAATTAACTTGAGACAGTCCCCTCGATCAGGGTCAGGGTCGGGCCAGGGTCAGCATATGTCTGACCCATGAGCCACCTGAGCTGAAAAAGTGGGGACCCGATCAGGGTCAGGGTCGGGCCAGGGTCAGAATTTTTTACCCGTCTGACCCGACCCCGACCCGTTCATTTTATTATTATTTTATTAATATTTATTTAAGGTATATTTTTGTAATGTTTATTTTATTAATGTTTAGTTAAGGTAATTTGGTTCGGTTCTTTAGTATTGGGGATGAACCGAACCTACCTATGTAATTAATCTTATTTTTAATTTTAGGCTACTGCTATCTCTTGAATCATAGCCAGTTAAGCCATTCTATGAAGCTTTTATGAAAGTCGAATGCGGCATGAACTTAATTAACGTAAGCATTGACATAGTAAATTGGTGCAACTTTAAATGTTCATAACTCTGCGCTCGGATGTCCGTTTTACCCGATTTGTTTTTATTTTGCATATTTTTTCGAGACGCGGCCGGTCAAACCACCATAGCCGCCATTTTTTTTATGGGAAACGTCCGTTTTCCCAATCAATTTGTGTTCCCCCCAAAATCGGTTTCTAATTTCCCTTTTCTTTAGTAAAATCTCACGATATACAATATATTTCAACGTCGAAATTTCGTGGTAATGTAAGTGTGAATGTCAATTTCAGTGTTGGAAATTTCATTAAAAAATCCTTTAATTTGGAGTTTTTTTTACATGTATTAAGAATATATGTAAAAAATTATTTTGTAGAGCGGGTCAGGGCCGACCCGTGACCCGTAGGGTCCTCAAAGGGTCAGGGCCAGGGTCAGAATTTTCTTGACCCGACCCAACTTGAGCTTTGGATAGGTCTAATCCTATTACATCTCTTCTTATGGGTAAAAGGTCAAATATATTCTTTACTTTATTTTATTAACTAACTTAGTGATTGTGAATAAAAATATCAATGTCATATTCAAATTTGACACTTATACCCTTATTTGATTGGAAACCCTCATATTCTCTTAAATTACTCCATTTCAAAAAATATTACACACTCCCTTTGTTGACCCAACTCGACCCGCCTATTATCATGATCATCAAGCTTGAGTTTCTTTCATTAAGAAAAAAAAAGAAAAAAGCAAAAATACACACCCAAATAATAAACCCACCTCAGATTTCACCTTTTAACAGTATCACAGTTTCTATCAGATAAACTAATCACTATTATTAATTTTTTTTATGGAGATGGAAGCAAATAACTCTCATTTGCGGACGAAGAATTCACCCTAAAAAAGATTAAAAGCAACAGACAAAGTTGATTGCGATAATATGCAGGTAGGAACTGTTGGTGCTCTATTGTACTTTATAAAGCAGTACGGAAAGTAAATAACTATTACAAGTATTCGAAAGGATAAACAAATTTTCAATATTCAGAAATTGAATCTTGTTGAAGAAATAGGCCAATCTGCAAAACTGCCGCAAACTTGTTGTATCTTGAATCTTGATAACCTGAAATCAAGAAACAACTAAATCTGGATGGTTACAACGTTGTGTGTTGAGTCGAGTGATTTCCATCTGTCCTTAAGACAAGATTTTCCCGTATATATGCTTTTACGTTAGCGGACAATAGTCTCCCAAGATAAAACAACACTTTAATCTCAATGCTACAAAGCCAATATGTTGAGTCTTACGAAGAAACAAATATGAATCGACTTGCTGAAGATATGAAAAAGGAAGGAAGAGTTTCTGTTTACTCCTCTCTTTTATCTCTGTGTATATAGTGTGTCTCTGTTGTGTATATCTTGTGTATATCACATTATATTTCATCACTGTTTTTCACTGAATTTCAGTCACTGTTTTGTGCTATTTTTCTCACTGAAAGTGCATTATTTTCGTGACTGTTTTGTGCTGAATTTCTGTGTCTGTTTCTTCAATTTTTCAGTCACGAATTGAGCCAAATGAGGCTCAATATATAGCATGGAGGAGGGGCTGATCAACTGCCCAAAACATGACTGTTAATGGCCATTAGGAGGGTGGCTGGTTATTGCTCCAAAAATAGTCCAAACGGTAGGCAGAAAGTTTCTGCCTTCCGTCACTCCCAAAATCAACTTTTTAGAAACTCTAGGGACTAAACTGTAAATATTAAGCAATTTGGGGTCCAAAAAGATAATATCAGAAAGTCCCCACAGCCCACGACCCGTGACCCGTGACCCGAGCCCGAGCCCGAGACCGGACGGGACGGGCGGGCGGCGGCGGCGCGCGTGTGGGCTTAGCCTTGAACCCAAGCACATCTAGGTCCTCCCTCCTTTAAACACATGGGATACCCCTTGGGATCCCAAACCCTTTACCACATTAGAGACTTATATAGAGAGCAATTCTTCCTATTCCCGCCGATGTAGTAGATTTGTCCCACACCATATTTCCATGCCTCAAACACCTTACTTCGTGAACCAATATCTCTTTCATTTCTTAACGAAATTTGACGATTCTTGGCCCTACGGTCATCTACTCACTTCGTAGATCATGCATGTCAGAAGAGACAAAGCCTCCAACATGCGGAACACTTGTGTTTAATTCATCAAAGATGGGTGGACACATCTCCCCGCCAAAGGCAAATTTCCAACAATCCCTTCTATGAAAGAGAGATTATGGCACATACACAAGGTGCCTACTTTCAGCAATCATTCAACAAAAAGATAATGCATCAGGAGAGGTAGCTTCCGCTTTGAACCTTCCCTAGTTGAAACCATCGAACTTACTTACTGCGCGGTGAACGTGATATCTTGAACCGTCAGTGTTTAGCGTAAGCCAAGACAATGACATCAACACAATAACTCTTCTTATTCATTTTCCTTCTTACGTTTTTGTCCGTTGTGGCCGTGGACACACTTGGATTCTTAAGTGCGTTCATTTGAGGTGGCCATCCTCGCACTTAAATAGGTGACCTCCTACAAGGTATCCTACTATACCCCACTTCACAAGTGTTAGGAATCATTAAAAGTTTCTCCAACCTTAACCTCAACCGTTTGAGGATTGTTTAAAGGTTTGGAAGCTTAACCTTTACCCACCATGCAGGTAGCACTTTAATGTCTATCGCGGGAATAGCTTTGGATTCATGTTTCCGAACAGAAATCATCATCCGAAGTGCTTCTTGCTTCCACCGAAGCGCTCAACTGAACCTTTTGCCGCTTAGTTTTCCCATTGCACCAAATTCTTGGGATCTCCAATCAGTATGGTTGGGTTACCACTGCAAAGGTTCGTATTGTTTGGGTTTTAAGCTCATTCCCCTAGACAGGCAGATCACTCGATCTCCGGGTAGTCCCTTAGTTAGTAAATAAGGATGTGACACCCGTGATGATCAACTGCCATACGGTCTTATGTCTCCTGACAAATCCTGACAGATATGTCCAGACGCCGTCATCCTTGTCCTTCTTGAAGCCGACCGGCTAGCCACAATGTATAACTACTGAAGGCATGGGTTTCTCCCAATAAGGGACGTCCTCTAAGGAGTCGTGAAGTTACTCAACTTCTTTCATGCTTTTATAAAGCGATAAACTCCGATTCCATCATGAATCGGCCGATGCAAGTTTGCTTAGAGGATTTTCCAAGGCCACCATATACATTTACTTGTGGCTTTAGTGTTCTTCAGATCTGATGTCCAGTTTCCATCACTGTGTTCTCCCAAAACCGCTGGACATCCAGAATACTATAATCCATAGATAAGCGAATAATTCAGATATCGTCATATCCGACTTAACGCCTTCTACCGATCATATATTAAAATCATCAGTGAACCTTAGTTCAACTGATCTGCTTTATAGGACGATACTAGGTCGGTTGTAGTGTGTACAATTCATTGAACTACACGTGACCTGTGCATATCGCTCCTTGTCTATGGGTGCACCATGATTCCAATCAGTTCTATGATTCATATCCATTGGTGGCTTCAATGAGACTGTCAACTATCGACCAGTCCGTTAGATGTCTTAGAAATCCAGTTCCTAAGATGTCATTTGTGATACCCATATCTTTCATATCGAGACATTGTTTCAATATGACTTTTACTTTCAGACTGTTGATTCTCCAACTGTTGGCTTTCTAACTTCAGAGTCAATGTTTCTGTGGTCAGATTCATTGTGTCTGTTTTATCTGAAACTTTCACAACCAAAATGTAAACATTTCAGGGACCGAAATGAAAGTCCAGGAAGAAGCCCAACAGTTCAGCAAACCAACTCTGATCCTCTTCTTCCAACTCTTCGATTGGGAAGACTGTTTCAACATCCATGCCACGTAAGACTACAATGGCCTTGGATGTTAAGCTACTCACAAGGGAGCACATTTTACAAGTAACCGAGGCTTTATACTCGTCAGTAGATCCATCTACTTTGTACTCACATTTGAGTATCCATTTTCACAACCCAAAGGTTCTTTTCCCGGAGGAAGATCAACTATTACGCAAGTATGGTTCTATATGATGGAGTCTATTTCTATCTTTGTAGCTTCTTTCCAAAGCAGCGCTTTTGGAGATGACAATTATTACTTAATTGTCCATGGTTCATTCTTAACCATACACGCTAGAAGGACTGGAACAAGTCTTTGTCCCCTTCTTTGCTCCATCTCGGTTCAACATCTAGAATCCCTGAGTTCTGCAGATCTGGAATATTAAGTTCCGGATAGCCAGCAACTTTTGAGTCCTGTAGATACGGAACGTCTAGTTGCGGACAGTCAGGCCCTCGCGGGTTCTTGTTAACCTTGAGCAATTACTCCTTTTTCCTTTTTCATGGAAAGTTATCTTCAAAGGATTCAACATTCTTTAACGCCAAGAGGCGATAAGCACTATTGTTATTTGCAGATCCAGTGGATATGCAATCTACAGTCTTAGGTATGAAACCACCCCACATCACAACATTTGTATGTGAGATCAATTTCATGTCTCACATGAAGGGTTACCCTAATCCTTATGCGGAGTTCTATTTGAGACTCGCATTAGAGGTAAAGATCGCCTTGCCCCACATAATTTGGGCGTACGGCTTTGCCCTTGGCTAACACCGTTAGACTGAGGTGAGTAATGAGCAGTCGTTTGATGAACGATGCTTCACATTCTCCCCCTCTATCACTATGAATTTCTCAATCCGTAGGATTAGTTGATTTTCAACTTCTACTTTGTAGCGCTTATCCACTTCAACAACTTAATCTTTGCTTTTCAACAAACAAAGGATTCCATACGTTGTACCATCATCAATGAAGATCACAATGTACTTGTCTCCCCCCTCTATTTTGTATAAACTTCAAATCACCCAAGTAGGTGTGACTAAGTTCTAGAGGAGCGGTGCTTCTTTCTCTATTCCCTTGACGGAATTTGGAAAGGTGATTTTGCCTCTTCATCTACCTCACATTTATTTTGAGGGTTTATGTCGACAGAAGGCAACAATCTCAACATCGTTAGCTTTTGAATGACTTGCTATTTAACGTGTCTTAATCTATGATGGAATAGATGCACGGATTACAAATATATCATTTGTTTGGCTACAGACATACTGTACTATTCTTAGTTATTACAGACCTGTTGGACTAGTCTCAAACCAGCTTGACCAACAACGTCCCTTAAACCAAGTTTGGGACATGTATCACCTCATCTTAGAGTGATCCCATTCCCTGAAGTCCTATTGAGGACAACCTCTCCAACCCCTTCTACTTTAGAGGCGGCGTTGCTTCACATGAACAACCTCTTGCCCGTGGTTAGGGCGTAACCGGATCATATGTGATCTAGATACTCTGGCCCACTCCAGTTGCTTTGGCAGACTGAGTGTCCAATTTCTTTTCTGCCTTTCTTTAGGCCTTCAGATCATTTAAGACCTGGAAAATCTGGCCCCACCTTACTAGGTGTCCATTACTTTTCCTATGAAATGAATTCTGGCCCCACTCCAGTCGTCCGGAGGCTTTATATGACTGAGTGTCCAATATCATCATATCAAAGGAATTTTGGCCCACTCCAGTCGCCCGCAGGCTTTATATGACTGAGTGTCCAATATCATCATATCAAAGGAATTTTGGCCCACTCCAGTCGCCCAGAGGCTTTGTATGACTGTGTGTCCGGTATCATCCTATGAAGGATCTTCTGCCAACTAGTGTGACAGGCTCAACGTTTTTAGCTTTTTGACTTCTTCCGTTATGATTGGTGCCTAGACAATTCTTCACGCTTACTTAAGAGTGGTAACAGTTTTCGCACAGTTAGTGGATCTTTCTCCATTGTATGTGCGAACATACTTTACACACTTTTAATAATTACACTTAAAAGAACGGATCTTTTTAAGTCGTTTACAAAATCCAATCTCTAAACGGGAAAGAAGAAGAGATTAAACTTTTGATTTTTTAAAGCGTAAGGAATATAAATTATTTCGGAAAACATTTTCATATTCCTCCTTACTTTAAGACATTTTAATCTGAAATCATTTAATCTTATTTTGGACAAGTAAGAAAAATTACTTATCCCAATTTCGGATTCTTTGTTTGGGACAGATATAGGCCTTTTGCTGCAAGATAGAACCACATCTTCAGCCTTCTCCTCTTGTCCCAGTTGACATCCTCAGCCTCTCGTGAGCGCTTATTCCCACCACTCTCGGGAGCGGTGACACCATGAACATGTTGAACTTCAACAATATCATCATCACTGTCTTCAAGCAGAAAACCACAGTCATATCCAGATTTGGTCACACAACTTTTGACTGACATCTTTCGAACACTAATAGTAATACAATACGATCTTGTCTTAAGTTGTTGGTGCTCTATTGTACTTTATAAAGCAGTACGGGAAGTAAATAACTATTACGAGTATGCGAAAGGATAAACAAATATTCAATATTCAGAAATTGAATCTTGTTGAAGAAATAGGCCAATCTTCAAAACTGCCGCAAGCTTGTTGTGTCTTGAATCTTGATAACCTAAAATCAAGAAACAACTAAATCTGGATGGTTACAACGTTGTGTGTTGAGTCGAGTGATTTCCCTCTGTCCTTAAGACAGGATTGCCCCGTATATATGCTTTTACGTTAGCGGATAATAGTCTCCCAAGATAAAACAACACTTTAATCTCAACGCTACAAAGCCAATAGGTTGAGCCTGACGAAGAAAACAAATATGAATCGACTTGCTGAAGATATGGAAAAGGAAGGAAGAGTTTCTGTTTACTCTTCTCTTTTGTCTCTGTGTATATAGTGTGTCTCTGTTGTGTATATCTTGTGTATATCACATTGTATTTCGTCACTGTTTTGCACTGAATTTCAGTCAATGTTTCGTGCTATTTTTCTCACTGAAAGTGCACTATTTTCGTGACTGTTTTGTGCTGAATTTCTGTGTCTGTTTCTTCTATTTTTCAGTCACGAATTGAGCCAAAAGAGGCTCAATATATAGCATGGAGGAGGGGCTGATCAACTGCCCAAAACATGGTTGTTAATGGCAGGTTTAATATCAGAAAGAACCCACAGCCCACGACCCACGACCCGAGCCCGAGACCGGACCGGGCGGGCGGGCGGCGGTGGAGCGCGTGTGTGCTTAGCCTTGAACCCAAGCACATCTAGGTCCTCCCTCCTTTAAACACATGGGATACCCCTTGGGGTCCCAAACCCTTTACCACATTAGAGACTTATATAGAGAGCAATTCTTCCTATTCCCACTGATGTGGTAGATTTGTTTTATACCATATTTCCATGCCTCAAACAGCTTAGTTCGTGGACCAATATCTCTTTCATTTCTCAACGAAATTTGATGATTCTTGGCCCTACGGTCATCTACTCACTTCGTAGATCATGCATGTGAGAAGAGACAAAGCCTCCAACATGCGAAACACTAGTGTTTAATTCATCAAAGATGGGTGGACGCATCTCCCCGCCAAAGGCAAATTTCCAACAAGAACTAACTAATTAAAGTTTAATATTATAGAATAAAATGGGAATAAAATTAAAGCAAAAAACACCAAAGCCAGTTAACACTAAAAAGCGGTGGAAATAAGGAAAAAAGAGTTGCACTACAACGCTTAAATCACTTGCATTTCTATGAGGTGAATGGAAATATGAAAAAAATAAACTTTTGATTAATGGTGAAATCTGAGATGAGTTTTGGGGTTTATCATTTTGGATTTGTGTTTTTGCTTCATCTTTTTTTCATCATGAAAGCAGCTCAGGTTTGATAATGATAGTGTAGGGAATTGTTGGGTACAAAACACATAAGTAAGGCACAACGGAAGTTTAAAAGTTTTATTTCTTACTTACCCCAACAATAATTTTGGTATGGTTATACGAAAATTGGAACTTGTAACATAAAAACATTTACTTACAAGTCTAGATTATCTGGAGTCTTTATCTACTGTGAGGTGCACACGCGGTTGCCCTTCCGATTGCAAGCTCCAAGCTTCAATGTATTTCTCCTTTGAAAAGCTAGGAAATCCGGCAGAGGTTCGAGAGTATTTGATTCTAAGTCTCTAAGGCTTAGAAAGTTTTCAAAAATTAGTATGTAAATAATGAAAGGGAATGCCTCTATTTATAGTTGGAAATTAGGTCAAAACTGGATTAGGGTTTGACCTTGGGCCAGGCCCAAAAATAGATGCAGAGGCGCCGCGGCCCTAGGGTATGGGCGCCGCGACGCTCGATGTGCAGTTGCACTGCCTCGATTTAATTTCCGTACATTCTTAATTAAATCTAAAATCCAATTTTGACTTAATTAATATAATCATTATTCATTTAAATGTCTCGATTCCAAATCGAACATTTTAATTACTCTCTCAATACATCCTTAGATCGAAACGGACAATCGACATAGTGTGACCCTACAGGCCTTCTCATATTGACATTAATCAAATTAAGGTCTACGCGGAACTCCTAGACGGCGCCGGAAGACGAACTCAATATGTGAAGTACGTTTACGCGAATCTAGTAAACTTAACCTTTATGTGGTAAAATAAGATCCTTTCATTCACGGCACACCCGATCAAGCTTAGGATTTGTCAAGTGTCTATCCAAATGGCTTAATCATTGTATCTCATCAATATCAGTTGACAATTACACCATATTCTAAATATGTCTATTACGTTGGCCAATGACTTAGTCAGCCTAATATCACTGAGAATCCGAGTGTTCCCTCGAATATCCATTCGAGGAATGAATCCTAATCTTAGCTCAACTACCACCTTCAATCCACATAATAATGTACCCAATACAAGCCGTATCTCAACCTACAAGGCATTTGAGCTTAGGACGGGATCAAAGTACATTACTTTGTAGATAAGGCGTATATTGACCTCAAGTCTAAGGACTTCTATCTCCCACACGTTGATCATACGTTAAACAAGTATAACAAATAGTATATCAGCAGGGTATACCAATACTTTCAAAGTATCCATTTGTCCATCACGAGTAACCATTACTCGTAGCAGGTGAGACATACTACATCATCTAAGGATGTGATGCAGACCACATGTCGACTTATCACATATCATCGATATCTTATTCTCGATGATCATTAGTCGATGCTTTTTAAGAGTTACACTTTATCATAAAATATCCCACTCTATTAATGACAACGTAAGCTCAAAGGATGCACATTAATGAATAATTACAAATAATCAAATAATAATTTAATAATTGCAAATGCCAAAATATTAATCTCCATTAATAATAATATGAATGTGTATAAAGTACATTTGTCCTAATACAGATTGTCTTTAGGACATAAATATAATTTTGATCTCCCACTTGGCCTAGATCCAATGTCCAACATATCTAATGCCCATATTCTCAAAATGACCATTATGGTTGACTAAGCTTAATGGTTTAGTGAATGGGTCAATTAGATTATCGTCTATGGGAACATAGTCTAATCTAATCTCTTCAATCTCCACCATCTCCCTGAGTATGTGGTACTTCTTTGGTACATGCTTGTTTCTGTTGGTTGATCTTGGTTCCTTAGCTTGCGCAATCGCACCAGTGTTGTCGCAATAAACCGTTATTGGACAAGTGCACTTGGAACAACCCCTAGTTCCTTCAGGAACTCAGATATCATGACAACTTCTTTATCAGCTTCCGATCCAGCAATGTACTCATCTTCTGTTGTCGATTCGGCAGTTGTAGCTTGTTTGGAACTTTTCCAGCTCACTACTCCACCATTGAAAATGTATGTGTAACCTGATTGAGATTTGTAGTCATCAACATCTGTTTGGAAGCTAGCATCAGTGTACCCAGTACATACCAGCTTCTCTTGTCTACCATAAACTAAGAAATATTCTTTAGTTCGTCTGAGATACTTAAGAATACTCTGGACTGCTTTCCAGTGTTCTTCCCCATGATTCTGCTGGAACTTGCAAGTCATACTAAGTGCAAAGGCCACATCTGTCCTAGTACATGTTATGACATACATGATCGATCCTATAGCCGAAGCATATGGGATCCTTTTCATGTGTTCAAGTTCTATAGAATTAGAAGGACTATCCTTCTTAGATAACTTGATGCCTTGTACCATAGGTAGACCGCCTTTCTTGGAATTTTCGATAGAAAAACGTCTAAGCACTTTGTCTATGTAGACTAACTGTGACAGCCCCAACAATCTGTTAGGTCTATCTCTATTACTTGTCTTGGCTCGTTTATTTTGTAAATTGAAAATCTCTCGGCTATAGTTCAGTGTATATAATCCATCCACAAGAGGAGCAGTTCCATATATAACATTATTAAAAGACAGTACGTGACTGCCATTAAAAATATACGAGGAAAACCCTCCATGTTCAACACTGGGATAGAAATAATATTCCTCATTAACGAGGGAACATAAAAACAATCATTCAACACTAAACAATAACCGGAAGGTAAATTTAATCTATAAGTCCCTACGCACTCAGCATCCACTCGTGCTCCATTTCCAACGCGTAGGTCTACCTCTCTTGGTCCAACCTTCCTGTTATCAGTTAGCCCCTGCACATTTGTACAAATGTGTGAGCCACAAGCGGTATCCAATACCCAGGAATGAGAGTTGTTTATAGATATATTTATTTCAATGACGTACATACCTTGTCCACCAAAGGCAGGAGCACCTGGTGCTTTTCCTCCTCCTGGTGCCGTGCAGTCCTTTTTCCAATGCCCCTTCCTATGGCAGTTGAGGAATTCATCCTTAGCCGCGTTCACCTTCTTCTTCACACCTCCCCTAGGCTTCATAACTGCGGGCGCAACGATTGCCTTGCCCTTCTTCTTCTGCCAATCCTTGCCTTTCGGCTTGGGTCGGCTAGAAGAGCTCACCATGAGCACATCTTTGCCTTTGGAAGTGGAGGACTCAAAGGTCTTAAGCATGTTGTGCAGCTCCGGCAAGGTCTCCTTCGTTCCATTCATGTTGAAGTTCACTATGAAGTTCTCAAAGGAACGAGGGAGAGAGTTTAGGATGAGTGTGGTAGCGACATTCTTTTCAAGCTTCGTTCCAATCGAAGTAAGCCTCTCTATCAGCCCTATCATCTTTAGCACATGATGTGAGACCGGGCCCCCTTTATTAAGCTTACACTTGAAGAGTTCTATTAACAACTCATATTTTATTGTCTGGGATTGAGAGTCATAGAGGCTCTTCAGGTGTTCGAGCATCTCATTGGGCCTCATGTTCTCATGCTGTCTCTGAAGTTCCATTGACATGAAAGACAGCATCACGCATTGTGCCGAAGTGGAATCATCTAGATGTTTCTGGTAAGCAACTTTATCAAAGGAGGCATATTCTTCAGAATCTGTCGCATGGACTGTAGGGAACACTGTGTCCAACACGTATTCAATTTTCTCCTGTCTCAACACTATTCATAAATTCCTTAACTAATCAAGGTAGTTCGGTCCAGTAAGTTTATTCATCTCAATCAACATTTTCAACGACAAGCTCAACATCTTTTATAATCTGAAGAATTAGATAGACCGGAAATCAAATTCAAAATCTATTTCCTATTATACACATTCATTTAGGCTAATCAACAAGGCCTTTTGTTTAATTAGGTCCCACTATTTTAACATACTTCTACGACCTCATGGTAGAATACGGACCTATATAAATTGAGGTCATAATGGGTCAAGATCCAAGCCTATGCTATCACCGCGTTCGCTTTGGCTGATAACTTCAATAACATATCTTGGTAGGTTCTAAATCAATTGCAAAACTTATTCGCAACTCTTGGTTGATCAAATTATTACATTTAATCTTGCGTCCTTATATTAGTCCGACACTTTGGGGCCAATATTTGTCTAAGCAAGTCAACCCCATTACACGACTGCGTTTATGTATCTAAGCAAATTTGGCATTTGTGAGCAAACACTTTGATGTAAATACCCACAAAAGTTTATCATTTGCTTTTACGTTAAAACACATCTATGAAAGAGTCTGGGTCCTCGTAGACTTAGAGCAAATGTTTTGGCATAAATACTCGTATCGCCGAAGAGGATTTTATACTCTAACAATTATATTGGATGACACGTTTAATTTAGACTTGTATTTAAAGTTTTGGGGAACATTTTAATTTAGGGTTCTAACCAAGATCAACACTTTAACGCCACATCCAATATGACATCATGCAAAACTAATAACACATATAGTTTGGGAACCGTCAACCCAATATGCATGATAGAAGAGGGTTTAATCAAACACTGGGTGTCGCCTGCCCAAACAGTTATAACGAACAGTATTATAGAAATGTAAATGACAACATTTTGACATTTAACACATAAATAGTATACTTATCAAATAATATACTGTATAATAATAATGTTGGGTTAAACATTCTGAACTCAGATTTTTTTTTTGGACAGGTGGGGCCATGACGCTAATCATTAGCGTCGCGACGCCACTGAGGCAGTAACCCCATTTTCTGAAAAATTACACTAGCGCCGCGGCGCTCCACCATGGAGCCGCGGCGCTTTAGAGGAAGTAACATTTCTGCTTCTGCAATTGAATTAGCGTTGCGACGCTAAAGAAGTAGAAACATTTCTGTTTCTGAAAAATGCTTTAGCGCCACGGTGCTCCACCATGGAGCCGCGGCGCCTGTTGTCCAGTGAGTTCATAAATTTTGAAACGAAGCATTAGTGTCGCGACGCTCCACCATGGAGTCACGGTGCCTTCTTGAAACTCCAGTCAGCGCCGCGACGTCCTATGATAGGGCCGCAGCGCCGACGTCCTTACGAATGTTTTTGTGTTGATTTTCAAAAAAATCATTCATCCCCTAAATCCAATTTAGGGATCAATTCACATGTCCTTTATCACCACCCACCATTATCAATAATGCCCATATCGACCATCATCCGTTCTTTACTCGTTCTTAACCGTGCACCATGCAATGAGCTGGACAACGCACTTGGCTTAGTTCGAGTTAGAGCGGAATGACTTCCTCGAGTTAGCGTAGGAGATAATTTAGGGTGATACCAAAATGTCAACATTCATTCAAGACATATAGGATTTCAAAGAACCTCATTTTAATACAATTTTATGTTTAACCCATATTATTATTCTATTCAATTGTTATATAACCATTGAACCAGCCTGAGCTCTGATACCACTGTAGAGAATTGTTGGGTACAAAACACATAAGTAAGGCACATCGGAAATTTAAAAGTTTTGTTTCTTACTTACCCCAACAATAATTCTGGTATGGTTATACGACAATTGGAACTTGTAACATAAAAACATTTACTTACAAGTCTAGATTATCTAGAGTCTTTATCTACTGTGAGGTGCATACGCGGTTGCCCTTCCGATTGTAAGCTCCAAGCTTCAATGTATTTCTCCTTTGGAAAGCTAGGAAATCCAACAGAGGTTCGAGAGTATTTCAGTAAATAATGAAAGGGAATGCCCCTATTTATAGTTGGAAATTAGGTCAAAATCGGATTAGGGTTTGACCTTGGGCCTAGCCCAAAAATCGATGCAGAGGTGCTGCGGCCCTAGGGTATGGGTGCCGCGGCGCTCGACGTGCAGTTGCACTGCCTCGATTTAATTTCCGTGCATTCTTAATTAAATCCAAAATCTAATTTTGACTTAATTAATATAATCATTATTCATTTAAATGTCTCGATTCCAAATCGAACATTTTAATTACTCTCTCAATACATCCTTAGATCGAAATGGACAATCGACATAGTTTGACCCTACAGGCCTTCTCATATTGACATTAACCAAATTAAGGTCTACGCGGAACTCCTAGACGGCGTCGGAAGACGAACTCAATATGTGAAGTACGTTTACGCGAATCCAGTAACTTAACCTTTATGTGGTAAGATAAAATTCTTTCATTCACGACACACCCGATCAATCTTAGGATTTGTCAAGTGTCTATACAAATGGCTTAATCATTGTATCTTATCTATATCAGTTGACAACTAGACCATATTCTAAATATGTCTATTGCGTTGGCCAGTTACTTAGTCAACCTAATATCACTGAGAATCCGAGTGTTCTCTCGAATATACATTCGAGGAATGAATCCTAATCTTTGCTCAACTACCACCTTCAATCCACATCGTAATGTACCCAATACAAGTTGTATCTCAACCTACAAGGCATTTGAGCTTAGGACGGGATCAAAGTACATTACTTTTTAGATAAGGCGCGTATTGACCTCAAGTCTAAGGACTTCTATCTCCCACACGCTGATCATACGTTAGCCAAGTATAACAAATAGTATATCAGCACGATATACCAATACTTTCAAAGTATCCATGTGTCCATCATGAGTAACCATTACTCGTAGCAGGTGAGACATACTACATCCTCTAAGGATGTGATGCATGCCACATGTCGACTTATCACATATCATCGATATCCCATTCTCGATGATCATTAGTCGAGGCTTTTTAAGAGTTACGCTCTATCATAAAATATCTCACTCTATTAATGACAACGTAAGCTCAAGGGATGCACATTAATGAATAATTACAAACAATCAAATAATAATTCAATAATTGCAAATGTCAAAATATTATCTCCATTAATAATAATATGAATGTGTATAAAGTACATTTGTCCTAATACAGATTGTCTCTACGACATAAATATACTTTGAGATATGTGGGTTAGGGCGGATCAACAAAGGGAGAGTAATTTTTTTGAAATTTGGTAATTTAAGAGAATTTTGGATTTTCATCCAAATAGATGTATAAGTGTTAAGTCTGAAGACGACATATGTATTTTTGTTCACAATCGCTAACAAAAGGTAAAACTATCTAATAAAATAAAGTAATGGTATATTCAACCCTTTTCCCTTTCTTATATGGTGCATGAATTTCGTAATTTGGTATAAATAATGATTGTTGATAAGTACTCATTTAATTACGTACTCATTTAATTACGTAAATTGGAGTTAAAGGAAGTGATTTATTTAGTTAACATGAGTTCATGTTAGTTGACAAAAATCTTTTGACTGCACTCATAATTTGAGGGGGTTTCTATATTTTTATTTTTTTATTCTATTATGAATCTTAGTACACATTATGAATGTTGATTTTTGTAAAATTTTGCTACCCCCAATAAATTAATAATAGAAACAACGGCATGATTTGGTTAACTAATGGGATCAATCTACCTTCTATATCTATGCACAAAACTGTACTTTTCTATCCAATTTATACAATTTGCTACATTAACTTTCTTTTCTATTATCATTTGTTTCAATTTATATCTTATTTTTCTCAATTTATTTAAAATAGAAGATCACTTCCTAAATTTTGTAATTCTTTAATTATAAAATCACACGTGATACATTTAAGATTATAAAATTTCAAAGACATTTTTTTACATTATACATATATTTAATTTAACTCTTAATTTTTTAAATTTTATATCGTATCAAATTAAGATACGTAAATAACAGAGGGAATAATAAGCTTTAGACAGAGTCAGATTGGCGGCCAGCGGGCAAAGGGAGCAAGTTGACCGACTAATAAATGTTGAGTAGATTATTATCCAAAATGCATGGTCCCATTAAAACAAATTATCCAAATGGAAATCTTCCATAAATTACAAAAAGTTGAGGTTTGTGAACTTCGTACCATGTTCAATTTGTTTTGTACAATTATATCTTGCACTGGTTTCATACTCCTCTCCATGATAATTCTATACATCTTCCTGGTGTATGAATGTTAAGAGTAAGGACAAAATGAAGGAAAGAGCTCTATGAATATTGCATATTATACTTATAAGATACAAAGTGGATGTTTTATTAGTGAAATATCACTTAATTTTTTAGCACTTATATTATTTAATTTTGGGTCGGATTATTTTACTCAGTTAGTGTAGGACTTTTTGATAGTCAACGGCTACACTTCATAATTTTTTTAAACATAAATTGAAGTATACACAAGTATGTTAACTTTTTAAGGCAATGTAATTGTTTTATAATCTAGTACGATATTATAATTTATTAATAGCAATAGAATATTTTCCGAATATTCTTTCATTAATTATATATTTCTTATTTTAGATAGAATTATATTCCTATTGTAATTAGGTTGATTACTTACATATTTTTAATATTCTTGTACTACTATATATAGTGTACATTATTGATGAAAATAATCAAGGGAACATATTCTTTTATGGTATCAGTAGCTTAAAAATACCTCCACCACCGCCACCTCCACGGAACCCTAGTGTTTTTCTCAGCCATTCTCTCTCCCTTCTCCTCCTAAATTTCATCTTCCATGACTGACAAAATCAAATTTCATCCTGCACTTGCAGTAAACAACATCAAAAACTTCATCCCTATCACCCTTGAGATGGAAAATGGTCGATACTCCTCGTGGGCGGAGCTTTTTAAGATCCATTGTCGTGTTTACGAAGTTATCGACCACATCATCCCTCATACACCGAAGTCCACACACCTACCATCGACTTTGACTTCTGATGATGCACTCTGATCTCGTTTGGACGCAGTGGTCCTCCAGCGGATATACGACACAATCTCTAATGATTTGTTGCACACCATCATTGAGACCGGTGTCACTACCGCCAAACGTGGGAACGTTTGGAAAGTATTTTCCACACAACAAAACTTAAGGAGCGTTATACCTTGAAAATTAGTTCAAGGACGTTCATCAAGACAATTTCTCAAACGTGTCTGCATATTGTCAACAACTCAAGATGCTTGCCGACCAACTCTCCAACGTCGGCATACCGATCACTAGTCAGCGATTGGTTATGCAACTTATTGCAGTATTGAACAAATCCTATGACGGCATTTCCACCATCCTTCAGCAATGCACATCGTTACCTCCGTTTTATGAGGCCCGTTCGAAGCTTATTCTTGAGGAAACCCGAAAAATCAAGCATATCACCATTTAGGCTAGCATTGCCGACGCTGCCCTCACCACCATCATCGGGCCTTCCGCCAACGGCAGCGCCTCCAACTCTAGCAACTAAAACCGCTGGCCCAAGGACCCGCAGCAGCTCGCATCCACCCGCAACAACCGCCGGAGCAGGCAGTCCGGCAAGGGTCGCGGCGGATGGAATTTTAGAAACAACGACGGCGGGAAGGAGCAGTCCCTGCCTGCAGGAAACAACTAGCAGCGACCGCGGTAGTGGCAGTAGCCTCTACCGTGGGTCGCGTGACCCCACCATCACGGGCCTCTCCTCCTAGCCCGTATCCAACATCTTCGTGGACTCCACCTTAGAACCGACAGGCCCACCCTGACATACTCGACCCACGTCCCCAACAGGCCTACACAGCATAGGCCCCCCCCACCCTCAACTTATGCGCCGACTGACATTGAGGCAACTATGAACACAATGTCTCTCAACGCTCCAGATGAAAATAGGTATATGGACACATGCGCCACATCTCACATGACGGCATAACAAGGTACTCTCAAGTCTTATTCCAATTTGAGTAATTTAAATCAAAATATTATTGTTGGTAGTGGACAAGACATTCCCATTCGCGATTTTGGTCATTCATCTTTATCTCCATCACATCCCCCACTAATCTTAAAAAATGTCCTCCACGCCCTTAAATTCATTAAGAATCTAATCTATGTGCGACGTTTCACAACTGATAATAATGTTTCCCTTGACTTTGATCCTTTTGATTTTTCTGTGAAGGATTTTACGACAGGGAGATGAATAATGAGATGTGACAGCACCGGAGATCTCTACCCTATTTCAAACGACGTCAACAATCTAGCCTCAGTTCCATCAACCTTTGTTGTTCTATCATCTTCCTTATGTCACTCTAGATTAGGACAGTCAGGAGATTCTGGTTTATTAATTACAACCGTATTTCTAGAACTCCTATATGTAAATCCTACGTTTTTGGGAAACATGTTAAATTACCATTTTATGCATCCATAAATTGTACTTTACTACCTTTCGATATCATACATAATGATTTGTGGACGTCCCCTATTTTAAGTACGGTTGGCCATCGATATTATGTGTTGTTTTTGAACGATTATTCCAACTTTCTATGGACTTTTGCAATTGGCAATAAATACCATGTCTACCCCATTTTCCCATCATGTAGTGCTCTCGTAAAAGCACAATTTGAATAGAGAATTAAATGTTTTGAATGTGACAATGTGACAATGACAGGGATTCAATAATAATCAATTCAAACAGTTTTGCTCCAATAACAGTCTTACCTTTCATTTTTCCTACCCTCACACCTCCTCTCAAAATGGTAAGGCCGAACGGAAAATTCGAACCATAAACAACATAATTCGTGCCCTAATTGCTCAAGCCTCAATTTCCCCTCAATTATGAAATTACGCACTCTCCATGACCACCTATCTCCTAAATATAATACCAAACAATTCTCTAGCTCAACGGGCTTCCACTCATGTTCTGTTTTGTAGGAACCCCTCCTACTAACACTTGTGTATATTTGGATGTCTCTGTTATCCTCTTCATACGACCACTCACAAACTCCAACCCCCGTCTTCCCCGTATGTGTTTCTGGGTTACCCCGCCAATCATCGTGGTTACTCGTGCTATGACTTGTCAAGCTATAAAATTATTATTTCACGTCATGTCCTATTTGATGAGTCTCAATTCCCCTTTGCCTTTCTAAACTCGCCACCTCGGCATTCCTACAACTTCCTAGATGATGGCCTGAACCGTCTTCTAATTCATCATTTACATAGTCCGTTGTCCTAGACCCCCGGCACCCGCCCCCACCTCAGAAAATCCGGGACACACTGCCCACCCGATTATTTCGATGGTGGCCCGGAACACCCCGTCTCAGGGTGATTCCGTAGCCACCTCTCGACAAACCGAGCATCGATCAGCCGGTCCCACCACCCCTACCGTTCTTCCTCTTCCCGGCAGTCCCGCGGTACACCCCCCTCCCATCCTGCTTCCCGATACACACTCTCGGACCATGGAAACCCATGCCATGCACAGAATTCATAAACCTAAATGACTGTTTAACCTATCCGTTTCAGTTGTCCCTTCCTTTGTCCCTCGAAATCCGAATGATGCCTTGTCCGACCCTAATTGGAAAGACGCAATATTGACGAATATAATGTTCTTATTGATAATAAGACGTGAGACCTAATACCCCATCCACCTGAAGCTAACATTATTCGTTCTATGTGGATTTTTAGACATAAAAAGAAATCTGATGGTTATTTTGAGAGGTACACGACTCGTCTTATAGGTGATGACAGGTCTCCACAGGTGGGAGTGGACTGTGATGAAACATTCAGTCTGATTGTAAAGCCCACAACCATCTGGACCGTCCTCAATATTGTCATATGCAAGTCTTGGCCCATTCATCAGCTTCATGTCAAGAATGTCTTCTTACATGTGGAACTTCATGAAACAGTATTTATGTATCAGCCTATGGGTTTCAGGGATCCTATTCATCTAGATTATGTGTGTCTATTACGGAAAATCGCTCTATGGACTGAAATAGGCTCCTCGAGCATGGTACCAACGGTTTGCCGATTATGTCTCCTCTATCAGTTTTTCACAGAGCAGATCCGATCATTTCTTGTTCATCTACAACAAGGGTACAAACATGTCTTACCTATTATTATATATTGATGACATCATCTTCACCACATCATCTGATGCTCTCCGCCTATCCATTATGTCTCTCATTTCCTCTAAGTTTGCTATGAAGGATATGGGCCCTCTGAGTTATTTCTTGGGCATCTCTGTCACTCGACATTCTGGCTTCCTATTTCTGTGTCAGAAGAAGTACGCCGAAGAGATACTTGACCGTGCTGGCATGACATCTTGCAAACCATCCCATACGCCAGTAGACACCAAATCCAAGCTCAGCGCTGATTCTGCCCCCCTCCCCCCATATTAAGACACAACTCACTATCGTAGCCTGACTGGGGCCCTGTAGTACCTCACATTCACGAGACCTGACATATCCTATGCCGTGCAACAAATCTACCTACACATACACAATTCGATGGAAGCACACATGCATGCCATCAAACGTATTTTACGATATGTCCAAGGTATACTTCACTTCGGATTACATCTATACAGGTCCTCGCTCACTAGTCTCACTGCTTATTCTGATGCTGACTGGGGTGGATGTCCTACACCCGACACTCCACGTCTGGTTACTGTGTTTTCCTCGTAGATAACCTATTGTCTTGGTATTCCAAAAGGCAACCCACACTATCTCGATCCAGTGACGAAGCAGAGTACAAATGTGTCGCTAATGTCGTCTGTGTGTATTGTTGGATCTGTAACCTTCTACTTGAGCTTCACTGCTCGATTCAAAAGGCAACACTGGTCTACTACGATAATATTAGTGCGATATATCTTTCCGGCAATTTCATCAAACATTAGTGCACTGACATTCATTTTGTTCGCGAAAAAGTGGCTCGTGGTTAAGTTCCTTTCCTCCATGTTCCTTCTAGATATCAGATTGCTGACATCTTCACCAAAGGACTTCCGTGCATACTATTTGATGATGTTCGAACCAGTCTCAGTGTTCGTGAACCTCCTGCTTTGACTGCGGAGGTGTAATAGAATATTTCCCGAATATTCTTTCATTAATTGTATATCTCTTATTTTAGGTAGAATTGTATTCCTATTGTAATTAGATCTCCCATTTTAGGTAGAATTATATTTTCTATTGTAATTAGGTTGATTAGTTACCTAGTTTAAATATTCTTGTACAACTATATATATTGTACATTATTGATGAATACAATCAAGGAAACATATTCTTTTAAACATCATAAAAAGAGAATGTTTGTCATAATTCAATATTCTCGTAATTAAGTCATCCTATATTCATACTTTACAAGCTCGAAAAATAATTTTAGATATGTCAGATAGATCTGGTAAGAAAAGTAAAATGCCTTATGTGTAAAAGTTTTTAATTCTTAACATTGTTCAAACCTGAAAAATATTTCCATCCATCAATCCTTGATGTACATAATTATTCGATACATATGCTAGTGAAAGGTAATAGATACCCCATAAAATTAGTCGACGTGCATTTAGCTAGCGGACAACATACTGATCAAAAAAGAAAGTCTTGACTCAAGTTTCTTTACTCCAATTTGATTTCTAAGCTAAATAAATAAATAAATAAAAAGATTATAAATCTGTATATTAAGAGATTTAGAGTAATAATTAAGAAAATATCCTTTTCATGTACTTATTGACTCAGTAGCGAACTGTCAACCAATCCCTACGTTAGCGCCACACACCTTAACAAAAAACCAAACACCATTTAATTTAATTAATAATTGAAACACCTCAACTACTACTATCTTACCCGCCATTTCTTTCTCTTCATTGGCCAAATGAAAAGTCCAACGACCCAATTTTCCGGTCGCCGGAGATCTAGTTCCGGCACCGGATCTATCTCTTCCGGCTCCATACATTCCCGTACACCAGATCATATGACACGTTCAACTACTTCATCCACTTACTCCGCCACTACTACAACAACTTCGAATAAGTCAAATAATTCCGGTAGAAATCCGGTCAAAATCGCCGCGAAAACTGTCGCAGATGCTTTCGTGTCATGTTTCACTCTGCCGGAGCCTAAATCTTCGATTACCAGTTTTGGTGATTCTGATTCATTTAAAGCTGCTTCAGGTATGTTGAAAATTAACATGCAAATGTTCAATCTTCATAATAATAATGAAAATAAGACCCGCAACTAGCTATTACTCTCTCGGTCTCAATTTGTATCATATAGTTTGACTGAGCACAAAGTTTAACAAATATAAACAAAAATTAAATCTTGTAATATAAAATAAGTCAAAAGATATTTGTGTAGTCATAAATCATCTAGTTAAGCATAAAAAGTAAAAATTAAAATTAAATTATTGACAACTAAGAAAATGTGTCATTCATTTTGAATCGACTAAAAATGAAAGTGATATAAATTGAGATAGATGGAGTATCAATTAACATGTAACCGTTTAATGTTCATAATATTCATGAAAATAAGACCAACAACTTGCTATTCTCAATCAACATGTATATGTTTAATGTTCATAATAATCATGAAAATAAGACCGACAACTAGCTATTCTCAATCAACATGTAAATGTTCAATGTTCATAATAATCATGAAAATAAGACCAGCAACTAGCTATTCTCAATCAACATGTAAATGTTCAATGTTCATAATAATCATGAAAATAAGACCGGCAACTAGCTATTCTTAATCAACATGTAAATGTTTAATGTTCATAATAATCATAAAAATAAGACCGGCAACTAGCTATTCTCAATCAACATGTAAATGTTCAATATTCATAATAATCATGAAAATAAGACCGACAACTAGCTATTCTCAATTAACATTTAACTGTTCAATGTTCATAATAATCATGAAAATAAGACCAGCAACTAGCTACAACAAGTTAAAATGCATAAGCTACATCACTATTATAAGATAATTTTTACACAATTACATCATCGCAAAGATAATTGTCCCTTTAAGTATGTTGAAAATTATATTCCATGAGTTATACTCACTTGTCCCAATTTTTGTGTCACTTTTTTTCTTTTTATGTGAAATTTGACCGATAATGTAAAATATATTTTTTCATCATATTGACATGAGAAGAATTACATCTTATAGTACTTTTCGTATAATCTTTGAATATTTATATTGAAATTTTAAAATATTGAGTTGATTTAATCCAATTTAGCTATGAAAATTAGTGAAATTGACTCCCGATAGCAAAAAGTGTCACATAAATTGAGACAGAGGGAGTAAATTTTTTCATACATTACAGCCACAGGCGAAGTTAGAATTTCAATTTTATGGGTTCTGGATTTTAGAATGACAACTTCAAGTTTAATAACTGAGTTCTAATGAATTTCTTAATACAAATACATTGTTTGAGAAAAAATCATTGGGTTCGGCCGAACCCATATCCAGGTTTCTAGATCCGCTCTAGTCTAAACAACATAAAAAGAATATGTTTTACACAATCAACTCATCTAGAAGATAATTACATGTAGCTGTTCGATGTTCATATAATGCGGAAAATAAGGTACGTAAGCAGTTACAGCGGGTTAAAATGCATAATAAATATCGCTAGTGTAAGATACAATTACGTTATTTGAAAGATAACTACATGTAACTATCTAATTAGCCATAATAACCTGGAAATGTGACATGTAATTTGCTATAACAGGTTAAATACACTGGTAGTGTAAAATTCTTTTAATGTATGTGTGTATATAATTCAAATCCATCTTGGATTTACTGCTAAGTCTCTCCATCTATGTGCTTTTGAGGCTCATTAACCCAGTAATTTCATCATTTGGTTCAGCTATGAACAAAGATAGATCCAGTGTAAAAGTAATAGATTCATGTGCACATTAGTTTGCCCTTGAACAAAACGATGTACATCGAAAATTTCAATATGTTTCATGTATATGTATAAATATTGGGTACACCTCTGACTACTACAACTTGCATTAGCTTTTTTCCATTTGGATGCTGAGAATGTGCTTTGAGTGGAAAGGAAAATAATGCATTTCACCAGGGGCGGATTTATAGGGGAGATTGTGGGGCACGTGTACCATGGTCTCTCTGCAAAATTAGATATTTTATGTACATATTTTTTAAAATTGGTATAATATTAACTGCTGGCACCCATGCTCAAAGAAGGTTGACTGGTGCACTTGGTTGAATGTTGTTGAAGTGTGTGACCATCTCATCTAAAAGCTTAAGCTGTTAGAGAGAGCACACTTTTAAGAGTTGATTGACATTTGGCCTGCTCTGATGCCACGTAAGAAACGGATAATGAGTCTTACTCAACCCTAAAAGTTAGCTTATAAGGGGAAGATTGTCCAAGTCCATATAACGAGACCACCCATGCCATTAACCACCGATGTAGAACATTCTTCAACAAATGTTGTGCTATGCATCCAGAGGAATAGGGATCAATTCCCGCTTAATACATTTTTTCCTTCTTGTTTTAGTTATGCACCCATGCACCAGAAATCCTATTCGCCTTTGCATTTCACATATTTGATTCATTTTTTATTAATTTAGCACTACAATAGATTAGATGGATCTACAAAAATGTGTTTGACTTCCAAGTTCTATTCCACATTGGTTAGTTATGCAGTGTTTGTATGTTTCTCATAGCGAGAACACAAAATTTGACTTCCTAATATTCAATTTCAAGGTTAATATTAACTCTGCATCAGAAGTATAGAAGTGAGACCAGAACAGGCCATAGAGTATCTCAAGAAGTGACGGAGTGAAAGGTTTTTCTTGGTAACATGTAAAAAGTTTTCTTGTTAAAGTGTAAGACCAACCTAAGTTCGAAATTGGATGCTTAGTTTCGATTGGAGGAAATATTTAGCCAATTCCTCGAGGGATTGAGGAGGATTGACGCTTAATGAGTTATAATAGATTGAAAATTAATCATTTGATGCCTTGAAGGAACAAAGCCTTGCAGGAACAAGTTGATGTAGCTTTTCCATCATAGCTGTAGAGTCGCACATTGCTTTAAATTTATCACAAAAGAACGAGTACGTTGGTGTTTTTCTTATACATTTACTTAATTATGTCTCCGTCTATGCTCAAGGCATTGAACAAGTACATCTGTTTATGTTGGCCGTAAAGATATATTCGAGGGGGAGTGTGTTTCCATTGTGATCAAAGCAATGAATGTCTCAATGTCTGAAATGTAGTATGTAAATGCTGAGCCTAGTAAAAATTAGTCAATAATTTTGAGGTTTATTGGGAGCTGAAAGACTGCTAAAAAGGAAGTTCACCAAATACTTCAGAAAGATTCTTCACATTTTATTTGGTTGGAAACTTTCAGTTGCATCTGATGGCGGAAGGGAGAAGAGACGCAACAGCGGTAGTGGTAGAGGTCGAAGTATCTATGGTAGTGAAAATAATTTAACACACACAAAAGAGGCAGGGAGTCTTAAATTCACCATGGGAGATATCTACAAGGCCACGAAGAACTTTTCCCAAAGCCTCAAAATTGGTCAAGGAGATTTTGGGATAGTTTACAAGGGTCGCCTAGAGGATGGAACAGTTGTTGCAATCAAACGCTCTAAAAAGGTATACTTAGTATTAATATTAAGCTTGTTAAAACTTTGGCAAGAGTACTTAACTGCGTTGTATTTGCAGACTATACATGATAAACATTCGGGAGCTGAATTTCAAAGCGAGGTTCGAACTTTAGAAAAAATAGAACATCTGAATTTGGTAAAGTTATATGGGTACTTGGAGCATGGAGAAGAAAGGATTTTGGTGGTTGAGTATGTTCCTAATGGAACTCTTAGAGAACACTTGGACAGTGAGTTCTTGATCTTGCTTCTGAGTTTTCATTTTCCATCAATGTTTGTCTCTGACATTCACAATTGCGGCTTTCAATGCTTACCATTAATAGTGATGTCATTTACTGCTGCAGGTGTTAATGGAAATGTTCTTGATTTCGCGTCAAGACTAGACATCGGAATAGATGTAGGACACGCAATTACATATTTGCATATGTATACAGGTACAAGTGAATTACGTGCATTCAGGTTTTCTTGAATTCTTGTTTATCTAGGATTTCTCTATTCTTCCGATATATCATAAAAGAAAGGTCGCTTTGGATGCAGATCACCCTATTATCCATCGAGACATCAAGTCTTCTAATATTCTCCTCACTAAAAACCTTCGAGCTAAGGTGGCCGATTTTGGTTTCGCAAGGCTAGCAGCTGACACTGAGTCAGGAGCCACACATGTTTCTACCCAAATTAAAGGAACTGCAGGCTACTTAGATCCTGAATACCTCAATACCTATCAACTTACTGAGAAGAGTGATGTCTATTCATTTGGTGTTTTACTTGTGGAACTTGTTACCGGAAGGCGGCCTATCGAGCCAAAAAAAGAAATCAAAGAGCGCATTACCGCAAGATGGGTATGCTTCTTTCTTAAGAGTTTTAACTTTTATACATTGACAGTGTAAAAGAATTTCTGTACTATCAAGTCACCCAAAAGAAATCGTGTATATATAGTAGTAGATTAGTGACAGGAAAAAATAAGACAAATTATCCGCTACAATAGGTTAATAAGAATTCACACCGTCACTGTATATAAGTTAAATCAGTTTAATAATGTCACTACAAGATGATATGTTTGTATCTTAATCTCCACAGTCCCTATATCTTGCAATCATTGATTGATAGGCTTATAAGTTAAGTCTTTTTACCATTTGTTCACCAAAGAGGTGTTGACAAAAACTGGTTGACAAACAGGCAATGAAGAAGTTCACCAAAGGAGATGCAATCTTCACTTTGGATCCAAGGCTAGAAAGATCTGCTGCAAATAGTTTGGCCATGGAAAAGATTTATGAACTAGCTTTGCAATGTTTGGCACCTCATCGACACAACCGGCCTACCATGAGGAAGTGTGCTGAGATTCTATGCAGCATCCGCAAGGATTATAGAGAACTAGCAGGCTGAAATACCCGCTCACTCTCTCACTCTCTCGACTCACTAAGCACCCAGTCAGTTATAGAAGAGTGAACGAAATGTATGTGTTTGTGTTGTATGTACACATAAAATGTAAGGGGCAGGGAATGTAAGTCTGATCGTGAGAACAATATCAATCAAAAGAAGACATAATAGGTTTTGGTCTGATGTGATAGTTGCATTGATATTGGAATGTAAAGATAATTGCTAAGTAATACATTTGAGGGAGAGATGAGAACATTGTAATTAAAGGAAGTTTGGGCTTTTGGCAAAGATTGTGAATGGCCAAGAGAATGTCCATACCATTGGTTTGTATTTAGAGATCTATTTGAGAAGGAAACTAAACAACTTTTTTTCTTTTTTGTAGAAATTGTATATTTGACAACATGCTACAAATGTTCCATTCCAAGGGGTGTAATTCCTCTATTTTTTATACTCTCTCTGTCCCAATTTATATGACACACTTTCTTTTTTAGTTAGTTTAAAAAAGAATGACACATTTCCTTATTTGACAACAATTTAACTTAACTTTACCTTTTACGTTTAACGAGATAATCTATAACCACATAAATATCTTTTATTTATTTTAGTTCATTAGATTAAAAAATCTTTCTTTATTTCTTAAATTTCATGCCCATTCAAACTATATCATATAAAGTGAGACGAAGGGAGTAATAATTTTTTATGGCTTCAACCACTTATTGGTGACTGTAAAGGGTTGTCACCAAATAGAAATAGTAGACTTCCAATTAAAATAATAATAATAATAACAACAACAACATATCAAGTATATTCTCACAAGTGGCTCTGGGGAGGGTAAGATCTACGCAAACCTTACACTTATCTTTGTGGAGTGGAGAGGTTGTTTCCGGTAGATCCTCGACTCAAAAAAATGTAATCAACGCAGAATTGTAAGGAGAATAATACAACAAAATATCAAGATACAAAACAGATCAAACACCACATAATAAAACACACTGAAGAGTGATTTGATATACATAAATTCCACACAAGATAGAAAGTTCCTTTATTTTTGTATAAAGATATTTCTACCTATTAAAGATTGTAACCTCCTTAATACATTTGTCTTTGATAAAATTTCATGTCAGTATTCTTATTCGAGAACTCTTTCTTTTCATAATTACAATAATAAGAGAAGAAAATATGCAATTTCTTTTCATAATTTTCATATGTCAGTTGGTTGATTGACCTTCAATCAAAAAAATATAATAAGTACGACCTGAATTCCAAATAATTTAGAAAAATATACCAAAAATTACAAAGATAAGGCAGAAAGCTCCTTTGCATTTTTACAGAAAGTTTTCTGCCTATTGGAGACTCTAACTTTCTCAGCACTTTGGTGTTTGATAATCTCCATCACTATATATTATTTATTATATGAAAACTCTTTCTTTCCATGTTCAACTAAAAGAGACCGGATGATTTTTCAATTTCTTCACAAAGGGTGTCACACCCCAACCTTGGGGTGTGGCCGGCACCCAGCACCCGAAGGCCTGAGCGAACCAGTTGTAGTATCTGGAACTTGTAATACGAAATCTGGCCCGACAAGGCCTTCATATAATCACATAATACTAGAATGTATGACAACCTGCACGCAGAAGAGTCCCAACACGATATATACATACAACCAAGGCTGACAAGGCCACAAAAAGAGTACACTACTAAAAAAAGGAGGGCCGACAAGGTCACGACATACATACACACAAGTCTGCAAGTCTCTAAGAGTGACATAATGCATCAACAGGTCGGGACAGGGCACATCGTACCCACAATGCTAGTAATATATACAATAGTACCTAAAGACTCCGGTATAGCAACTCCGAGAGAGGGGAGTGTGACAATCACAACCGAACAGACAACCTACTGAGGAGGAGCACCGCTCTGTCTATCTGTACCTGCGGGCATTAACACAGTGCCTCAGAAGGGACATCAGTATGAAAGGTGTACTGAATATGTAGCGGTAAATAAATCAATAAAGTCAAGGAAATCAGAGATACCACCTGAAACTCATAAGTGTCACACTAGACCCATCTGTAGGTGTGTATAAATATTCAATCGCATAAATAACGCCGTACGCCTCTGTGAGAAATATTCTGTATATGACAAATCACGTATATAACGCCATAGGCCTTTGTGAGCAATATCATCATTATCATATCTGTATAGCCGAGTATATAACGCCATAGGCTTCTGTGGGCAACATAAGTACATGATATATATATACATATAAGGGTCATGCCAAGCCTACAAAGGACTCATTAACTTGTCGGGGTGACGTACGGTCATTGCACCCCAACTATCCTTATGTGGACTCATATTCTATTTTTCCTTGCTATGATCGATGAAGAAAACACTTCTCGCCTTAGTTTGTTAATCATGATGTGCTAACTCTTGATTTACCCATAGAAGGAAACAATATCAATGATAGAACGTAAACTTGACGATCGACGGACACATATGCAATCAAGGAGTGAAACAACCTCAAGTATCTTATTAATCAACTAAGAATAGAATCTTTACTAGGACATGTATCGTATTAATTGTTATAGGAAGGACCATGCCATAACGAAAAAGAAGGTAAGCCATGCATACTTTATCGATGAAGCTGATTATGTTCCGAGGAGCCTCGCACGTGGTATGAACGATTATCTATATTAAACAAGGGATTTGTATCAATATAGAACTCATATCGAATAAGAGATTTCATTTAGGCAATTCGTCAAACAACTTGCGTATGTGAAGCTCTAAAATTACTTACCATGGATTCTTATTCAAGTTAACAACATCATCTTCCCTAATCCTTTCCTGAACTTTATGACTTCACCAACATGATTCAACACCAATATTTACTCTTAATCTCAAACAACAACATCAAACAGCAAGGTGACATAGCTCCATATCACAAGATATGTTTCTCCAAGATCAAATTTACCAAACTTCCAAAATTTTCAAGTTACTTCCATCAATCAATCAAGACAAGTTAAGAGAGCTAAATGACATATAAAAAGGGATAAAACCTTATCTTAGCCGGCCAAGAAGTTTGCCACAACAACTTTCAACTCAATCTCAAAGTAGTCCACAACTTTGCCGAGCTAGTTAACGAATATCTCTAGGTGTACTTGATCCTTAGAAGGAAAAATCACTTTGGATCCAAGTAGGAATGTTATTCAATGGTGGAGAGGGTTTTGGGGAATGTTTGAGAGTATTTTTGGAGTTCAAGGTTCGAAAATAAGATGAGAAATGAAATTGGCCAACTTTTAGCCTTAAATAAGCCACCAAACTGCCTCACATATGCGGCCCCATATGCAGCGCATATGCCCATATGTGGTCGCATATACAACTGCATATGGTTGTCATGATGTGGTGGAAAAAGGGGTCCTGATCCATGGCCACATCTGAGACACAAAATGCATGGCATATCGTCGAAACTTCATTAATCTTCGTCGAGTTGTACTTCCTTTGGTCCTATTGACTTCCAACCTTCCAAAACCAATCCTTAATATACTTATACGTTATACAAACCCTCGGAAATGATTTAAAGGTCTCACAACTAAAGTCGGCTAACTATACTTCTCATTCGAGTGCGAAACTACGGGGTGTAATATCCTTCCCCCTTAAGAACATTCGTCCTCGAATGTTGAGTATTACTCTAACGCTCAGGATTTCAGAAAATTTTGGCAGAGTTTCTCTTATAAACATGGCTTATCCGAAACTTGCCAACCGATCCAAACATATAACCAATGCCACACAGGGCTATAGAATAGCATAACAACATCCGATTTTCCTCACACGACCATTTTGTACCGCGGAACGGATCGTCTTAGTCTCAAGAGCATGAAAAGGCGTACCTTGAGGACCCAACGACTGGTACCTATTAGTTTGCGATCCTTGACAACCGAGGTTGATGCCTCATGCACGAAGAATGTGCTATACGGAGAGCCTCGGTTCGGGTCAGATCCCGAGTGAGATGCTCTAGTCTCTTTATAGGCTCTGATACCAATTTCTGCTATCTCATTATCATTATCTATCATGTTTCTTGATCTCTTTAGTGATAATAATTCACAGTGAATTCTTTCAGTGCTATCATATTTCTTAAGGTTTTAATAGTATTTTCTTGTTCATATATCTTTTGGAGATTTTCTTGTAAACGTTGATCTCTATTTTTTATAAGATCTATACTCATCCTGCATCTTACTATATGTTGGTTTATATCTCTATTATGTGTAAAGGGGTTTTCAGCTATTATTTGAAGTTGACTTAATTTATTTTCATCTATAATGATCTATAGTCATTCGTAGGTCTGCGTTTAAATCTTCTATCAAATTATTTTGTATATTTATTTTTGTTTTTATATTTTATAATTCTCTATATATTCTTATAATATTATCCAAGGCTGTACTGATTTCTGCTAACTCACTATCATTATCTATCATATTTTTTGATCTCTTTAATGATAATAATTCACTGTAATATGTTGATAGTATTTCATTTGATACCAATTTCTGGGCGGATCTTTTCATCATCTAATAACCCTAAAGAGAGTAGGAACATATATGGTAGTATGCTTAAGTTTGTTTTAAAGTCTATCAAATAACAAAGGTGTAGCATGTTCATTTTTAAAATAAAAGTCTATAATCTTCAACCAATATTAACATCATAATTGCAGAGACTAACACTTATCAAGATTATAGTTAAAAATACATAGTCTAAAAATCATACCTCTTAGCAGAATTTCAGATCACAGAAATGCTCACCCACCCTGGCACTTGACTCCCTTTTTTTCATTGAATTCGATGGGATAAATGGCCTAGATGTTAGGAGACTCAACATACTCTTTCTAAAATTCTTTTTAAGATGCAGGCTTATAGACTAATATTGTTCTAAGTATAAACTTTCAAAGTATTTTTTCTCTGGTATTATGATATTGTTCTTGGTAATGATTATAGACTAAGAGGGGGTTTAGCTAGACATTGTAGTTTTTTCAAAGAAAGATTTTTATTGCAGATTTCGAATATCCCAAATTGTTACAATGAGGCTCTTTATATAGATAACCTCAGTAGACTACATGACAAAAAATTAAAGCTTCTTTTTACAAAAATCGTAAAGTAAATAGTAACTGATTACATTATTTCTACAGTAGTATGGCGACTATACTATTACGGAAAAACAGTAACTTGACATAATTGCATGAAAGTTGCCTTGCTTCGTTACATTGCAACTTCTTTTTTCTTGAATCTTTATTGCATTTTGTCTTGTTGCATCCTTTATCAAAAGTTGTAGTGTTTTATCCTTTATCAAAAGCTGTAGCAGCAATCTTCACGTGTTTTGGTTCTTGCATTTGATCATCTTTGATTGTCTTCATCCCGTCTGGAAGATTCTTGGATAGTAATATGATAATATAATGATAGTATATTTTAATAATATGGGCCTCTATGTAGTTTGACTACATTGGGCCTTATTTTATCATGCAAAAGGATTAGATGATCCTTCTTTTTTAATAGTATGGGTAGTATTGATAACATTTTTAGTACTGATTACAGGCCTTTTTCTCTAACCTGTTAAAAACTGACATTGCTCCATAGTCACTTTGGCATGTCTATGTTTCATGTTCATGATCCGATCGTGCATGTTAGTAAGTTCCATAGTGTCTTGGGATAGTACATCATTATTATAGTACAAGGTAATAATTTCTTCAACTTCTCCACCTTTGGTTGTTCCAATTATGCTGGCCTTCCTAGCCTTTAACATATTTTTCCAATGTACATGGTATATTCATTTTGAGATCTTCATCATCACCACTGATATTACTATTTTTTCCAGTTTTAAATAGTTGACATATTACAATGGGTTTTCCAGTCAGATCCGTTGAAGCATCAAATATAGGGATGGCAACGGATCGGATCTGGACCGGATCCTACTAGATCCAGATCCAGATCCGGATCCGTTTTTCATACCTGAATCCAGATCCGGATCCATCGGATCCGCCAGGTCCACGGATCGGATTTGGATCCACATGTAAAAATTTTGCCTTGCTAAAAATGTAACCTTTGCTAAGAATGTTTTTTTGAACTGACAAATGATTTTTACTTAGCTAACAGTTTACTGTGTTTCAATTTTGAAATATTCATATGAGATATTTTGTTCATTGTCTCGTTTTGATTGTGAGCTATTAATTGAAAATGTTGGACAATGACAATAGTTGTGAAAAATGCTGACTAGTATTTCCACAATGCAGAACTTGCATGTGTTTGGAATCTTCACAAATGAGGTAAACATAATTTTAACTACTTGTCTATGGAGATGTTAGTCATTCACTAATATAACATTGATTTTATTATCGAAGTTACCTCTTTATTTTTTGGTTTTGAGTTAACGCGGGGATAAATTAAACTTGTTTTGAGAATTAAACTTGCAAGGATGTGCTTAGCAATTTTAAGAAAATACTTATAAAATTACATTCTAGGTTATGAATATATTTAATAAAAAATGGATCCACGGGTCGGATCTGGACCGGATACGGATCTCAAATACAAGATCCGGATCCGGATCCGATCCGTCAGAAACGGATCCGGGTCCGATCCGGATCCGTCGGGTCCAAATTTTGAAGATCCATATCCTATAAAACGGATCTGGATCCACCGGATCTGGATCGGGTCCAGGATCCACTGCCATCTCTAATCAAATAGTTGTATTCCATATATACCTTTTCCAAAAGATTCCACCATTGCTTGAGCAAATTCTATTATAACACAAGGTAGTTTAGAAATATTATAAAAGTATCATCTACTATAATTTTATCAATAAAACCATAAGTAGATAATTTTGATACTATATCAGGGTTAGCATTTTCACTACTTAAAAATCTCGGATATTTGCTAAGTTTTGCACTGCGTATAATATGTGGGTTAGACTTGTATAATCATAAAATTTGTTTATTTGTTCATAAGCGGTAATATATTCAGGTGCATATTTTAATTTATCACTCACTGTCACAGTTGTTGATTCTTGGGAAGATGAGGCTGTTATGGAAGGTGGTATAATAGATGGCATGGTTGAAAGCTTGGATGTAAAAGTTTTTGGGAGTGTAGGAATGTTTGATTTTTCTATAGTAGATTAAGAGGATTTTAAGGCTTGTAGTTTTTGAAAGTCTCGGAAAGCTTCCGTAAGCTGGTTTACCAGATGTGTATTTTCTTATAATTTGATTGTAATGGTTTCATGGTTTTGTTTGATGACTTCTACAACCTTAGTAATATATTCTTCAAAAGTGTTACTAGTGATTGACATAGTTGTACCTGCTAAGAAAATTAGCTAAAATATTTTTAGTTCTAGAGATACTTTTAACAATAAAATCATAACAACAAAAGAATGATTGCCATTTTCTTCTTTTATTTAATTCTGGTAAAGGATCTATTTTATTAGTAATAAAAGCTCTTACTTGGGTGTTATCAGTTCTAACAACGAATTTTACTGGTAATAGGTGAGAGTGAAATCTTTTTATTCCAAATTTTACAGCTAATAGTTCTTTTTCATTAATATGATAATTTTTCTCATTTGACTTCCATGTTCCACCTCCATATCCACAAATTAGTGGTTTTTATTTATCTATATTATTTTTATCATAAGCTATGAGGACTGCTCTCCATCCCACATCACTAGCATCAGTAAAAAGTTCTAGTTGATCTTGTTCCGTTGGTATTCTATATTTTGGTAAGGACTTTACTTTTTCTTTGATTTTGTTTATACCTTTTGTATGTTCTTCTTTCCATTCAAATGTTATATTTTTCCTAGTTAATTCTTGCAATGGTTTTCTTAAAAGTGGTAAATGTTTTATATGGTCTGAAGCATAATTTACTATTCCTAGAAATTGTTGTACCTCTTTTTTATTTTCTAATTTATCTTTAAATTTTGTTATTTTTGCTACAACATTCTCTTGCAATTGTAATCCTTCTTTTCTATAATATATCCTAAATATTCTATATGGTTTTTGAAAATTTCAGATTTCTTCTCAGATAATAATATTCCGTGTTGTTTCACAGTTCTTATAAATTCTTCTATATGTTTATATAGTCTTCTAGACTATCACTATATATTAATATGTGATCAACATATACTATACAAAATTCTGTTATTTTTCTGAACACTTGGTCCATTCTTCTTTGAAATATTTGTGGTGCATTTTTTAATCTAAAGGGTAGTACATTCCATTCATAATGTCCTTGAGGGGCACTAAAGGCTGTTAAAGGTTTTGATTTATCTGTTAATTTATTTGCCAAAATCCACTTTTGCAATCAAATTTACTAAATCATTTTTTATTTCCTAATCTATTAATAAGGTTCCTTTTGTATGGTAAAAAATATCCATCAAATATTATCTTTTTATTTTATTCTCTATAATCAATTACCATTCTAGTTTTTCCTCGTTTTTTGTTCACTATGTTTTCTTCCTAAAAAGGTTGGGCTACTATGTGGACTTTTACTTTCTTGTATCATTTTTAATTCTAATAATTATTTTATCTGGGTTTCAAACTCTTTTTGATTTGTTGGGCTATATCTAATAGTGAAAGAAATAATCCCCTTGATTATTTTTCATTAATAGAAAGACTATATATACAAGTTACATAATAGGAGAATCCTATTCCTATTCTATTCCTAAAACCTTATTCTATACATTTATGGTAATACACTACTAATTATATTACAAAATTACCTAAACTAGGATACTAAATATTTACCATAAATTACATTGACTAATTACCATAATCCGAGAGTCCTAAATAGGCACAAATTCGAGATTCAATATACACAATATACACATGTATATTGTGTATATTTAACACACCCTCGCAGTCATAGCGGGCTGTCTTCGAACGCTGAGACTGTCCATAAAATCTTCAAAAAGGACCGAGGGAAGACCCTTTGTAAATATGTCGGCAATCTGATATCTTGACCGGACATGGCATACGCGAACTTGACCACGTGCAACCTTTTCACGGACAAAATGAATGTCGATCTCGATATGTTTAGTGCGTTGGTGCTTAACCGGATTACCAGAAAGGTAGATGGCACTAATATTATCGTAGTATACCAAGGTTGCCTTCTGAATGGGACAATGAAGCTCCAAAAGCAAATTACGTAACCAACATGATTCCGAGACCACGTTAGCTACCCCTCGATATTCAGCCTCGGCACTTGAGCGGGATAGAGTTGACTGACGCTTCACAGATCAGGAGACCAAGTTGTGACCAAGAAACACACAATAGCCTGATGTAGACCGTCGGGTGTCGTGACAACCACCCCAATCAATATCTGTATATGAGATAAGTATGGATGTGGAGGAAGGATATAAATGCAAACCACAGTCAAGTGTACCTTGAATATAGCGAATGATGCGTTTGAGTGCATTCATGTGCTCAATTCTGGGATCATGCATGAACAAACACACCTGCTGGACAACATATGTAATATCCGATCTCGTGGAGGTAAGATACTGAAGGGCCCCTGCAAGACTGCGATAGCGGGTCGGATCCTCATAGGGTACGCCAGCCGCGACACTAAGCTTGGGCTTTGTATCGACCGGAGTAGAAGTGGACTTACAGGATGACATCCCAGCCCTCTCGATGATCTCTGCTGCATACTTTCGTTGAGACAAGAACATTCTATCGGAATGACGAGTAATGTCAATCCCCAAAAAGTAACTCAAGGGCCCTAAGTCTTTCATAGCAAACTCAGAGCTGAGCATGGTCATGATCGACCGGCATAAGGCATCTGTAGAGGTAGTCAAAATGATATCATCCACATACAATATAATGTAGGCCAATGACGAACCACGACGGTAGATGAACAAGGAATTATCCGACCTGCTGTGAGTGAACCCAATAGTCGAAACATAGTCAGCAAACCTTGTATACCAGGCCCGTGGAGACTGCTTAAGTCCATATAAGGATTTCTTCAACAAACAGACATGATGAGGATATTTGGGATCCCTGAATTCCAATGGCTGATGCATATAAACTGTTTCCTTGAGATCACCATGTAGGAAAGCATTCTTTACATCTAACTGATGAATAGGCCATGCTTTTGAAAGAGCCAAGCTGAGTACAGTGCGAATGGTAGCCGGCTTGACCACCGGGCGGAATGTCTCACCACAATCCACCCCAACCTGCTGGGTCTTACCATCACCCACAAGCCGCACCTTATGTCGTGCAAATGAGCCATCTGAATTTTCCTTGTGAGCAAAAATCCACATAGACCTAAAAATATTAATACCAGACGGACGGGGCACCAACTCCCACGTCTTATTATCAATAAGAGCATTTTATTCATCAGTCATAGCAATTTTCCAATTCGGGTCGTTTAAGGCAGACACAGAATTACGGGGCAAGGGGGATTTAGAGACATTTGAATATAAATTAAAATGTCTTTTAGGTGTAAAAATACCCCACTGACTATGAGTGACCGGTTTATGACTCGAGGAAGAATTGAGTGGATTTTGGGAATTTGCTGGGCTTTGGACGGACTGGCCAGCAGGCAGTGGGCCTGTTGGCCCAATTCTAGAAGCAGACACTGCGTCGGAAACATGAACTGGACCAGTTCCAGTGTTGGGCTGGACTGGCCCAATTGCTTAAACTGGCCCAGTGAGAAGACTGGGCAGAGATGACCGAGATGGGCCAGTGGGACCAGCGGGCAGTGGGCTCGCTGGAGAATTTCGGGTGCGGGAGATGTTCGAAAAATGCTGAATAATATACGGGGATATTTGTTCATCCAAAAAATTATACGAACTAGGCAAGGGAGTATGACTTTTGGTAAACGGAAATTGGGAATCATAAAAAATGACATGGCGATTAATGATGATTTTATTGGAGGATAAATCAAAGCATTTGTATCCACGATGATTAGATGGAAAACCCAAAAACACATACGGAGTAGACCGAGCCTGAAGTTTGTTAATTGTGGTGGATGGAAATAACGGATAACATAAACACCCAAAAACCCGAAGATGAGAATAAGAAGGAGTTTTATTATATAAAATTTGAAGGGGAGAAGAATATGTCAGACCTCTGGAAGGAATTATGTTAAGGAGATATGTAGCCATTTGAAGAGCATGATGCCAAAAATATGGGGGTACGGAAGCATGTATCAATAGGGTGCGGAGAATGTTATTTATGGAATGAATTTTACGTTCGAATTTTCCATTTTGTGAAGATGTATGGGGACAAGAGAAATGAAAATGTATCCCATTAGTAGCACAGAATTCCCGAAACACCCCATTGTCTTACTCTTTTCCATTATCATACTGAATATTTTTTATTTCACGGTCGAATTGTGTTCTGATGAATGCTCTAAATTTTAGGAAAATGAAAAAAACTTGAGATTTCTTCGCTATTGGAAACGTCCATAGAAATTTAGAATAATCATCCAAAAAAGAATATAATATTGATGACCCATTGAACTAGGAACAGGAGACGTCCATAAGTCGCTATGAATAATATCAAATGGCATTAAAGTATGAGATTTTAAGTCTACAAATGGCAACTTAACAATTTTTCCTAAAGAACAAGATTGACAAATTGGAGTACGACTCGTACCCTTACATGAAATAAAACTATTTTTATCTAAAGCTGACAAAATAGAGGACCCCGGATGACCAATGCGAGCATGCCACAAGGTAGGAGAAATAGTTGCAAAGGCTGATGACAAGGCTTGACTCGATGGACTGAAATCGGGCGTGATAGGATAAAGATCTCCCCTACTATCACACCTTATGAGAGGACTCCCCGTCTTGAAATCCTTCACAGAGAAACCAAAAGGATCAAATTCAACGATATGAACTTGTCAGTGGTGAATTTTCGGACAGACACTAAGTTTTTAATCAATTTGGGGGCATGTAAAGTATTTTTCAAGATAAGGGGAGGATTGGGGGGAGATAGAGTTTTATGACCATAACCCTGAATTTGAATAGAGTTACCATTACCGACAATTATACCACGAGGCTTGCTCAAATTGGCATAAGACGAGAGAGTACCTTGATTGGAAGTCATGTGTGTCGTTGCACCGGTGTCCATGTACCAATTTGGATCCGGTTGCGTCAACCCAAGTGTGTGCATTGCGGCCTCAATGCCGATGTGAGTAGATATGGGACCCACTACCGAGAATGCTTGTGTGGCCCGAGGCCCAAGAAGTCCAACCTGTTGCCCCGGCCCAGTGCTGAATCGAGAACTTGCCTGCTGAGTGTTGGGCCTGAAATTAGGCTGTCCAACCCACTGGCTGCTTGACAGGCCTGGAAAATAGGGGCTGCTGGCCCACGACCCATTGCCCCAGCCCCACTACCATGGGCCCCATGGATGGGACCAGTAGGGAGGAGGCCCACTGTTGAATGGTCGGGGCCCATTGCCGGACTGCTGACCACCGGAACCACCACCGGAACCGCCGCGTTTTCCCCCGCGGCTTTTGTTATTATTCTTACGATTATTTTTGCCGCCACCATAAGTATGGTTTTGGCCCGAATTATCAACAAAACCTGAAGAATTTGTGGAGGACGTCATTAGGACGACGGGGCTTGCTCCAGTAGCCGCCTTTTTAGCCAAACCGGCTTCTTTCAAAGTAAGCATGGAGCGGGCTTGATAAAAAGAGGGAAGTGGGTTGCTTTGACGAAGGAGAGTCCTAACGCCATTATAGGCCTCAGAAAGACCGACAACCAGTTGTAAAACCAGACGATTATTTGTTACAGGTGCGCCAACGTTACGGAGTTGGTCCGTCAACTCCTTGAGTTTCTTGCAATATGCAGATACGTTTGGAAATTCTTCCATGCGAACTTGAGAGAATTCCTGCTCGAGTGTGACAACACGTGAATGTTGGTTATCTTGGAATATGTCACGCAATCTATTCCAGGTAGCCATAGCCGTGGTATCCGGCTCAATAATCGTCTGTAAGAGGTCAACCAAAATAGTGGAATAAATCCACTAGAGAATGGTAGCATCAAGAGTAATCCATAACTGAGGATCCTCCGCGGGAATAGGTGCAGCGGGAGGAATTATGTGATGGATAACTTGATGGAAGATAGCGTGAATTTTAAACAATTCTACCCACGTCGCATATTGGACATTTTCCATCTCAAGCACAATAGGGATGTTGTTCTTGATGTTAGAAACCATGAGGGCAGGATGAAAATTGTTCTTAGACATGTTGAAAGAACAAAGGTAGAGAAGGGGATAATAAGAGAGATTTTGAGAGCGGAAGAACAATTTGGTAAACCCGAGGGGGGGGTTCGGCCGAGTGAAACAAAAAATTTGGGAGAGAAAATTTTTGTTAGACCTAGTCTCTTGATACCATGAAAGAAATAATCCCCTTGATTATTTTCATTAATAGAAAGGCTATATATACAAGTTACATAATAGGAGAATCCTATTCCTATTCTATTCCTAAAACCTTATTCTATACATTTATGGTAATACACTAATTATGGTAATACACTATTAATTATATTACAACATTACCTAAACTAGGATACTAAATATTTACCATAAATTACATTGACTAATTACCATAATCCGAGAGTCCTAAATATGCACAAATTCGAGATTCAATATACACAATATACACATGTATATTATGTGTATATTGTGTATTTAGATCTAATTGTATCATTGTGATTTATTAATTTGATCTCAGCATATATTTTTTCTTTTCCCCATAGTTGTATGGGATTTTCTCCAAAATTCATTTTCAATATATTGAGATATTTTTCTTTTAATAGTTGTAGGTTATTATTCCTATATGATCTTATTTTACACAATCGTAATGTTTGTATTGGTAATACTCTTTAATATTATCCATTTATTACAAGGTGTTTGTAAATTAAAAGTATTATTATTTATAACTTGTGTTTTAAAGTAATCTAAGAAGTTGTTTCCAAACAATACTTGTTGTTTCATATGATCTAGTTGATATATTATTGGTAGTCGAAATATTGTTTTATCCAACACTATTCTCATATTTTCTGCTATTATATCTAGTTCTTTCATTTGTTCATTAAATCCTGATACTCTTATTTTATGAGTTTTAGATCTTTTCCATCTGTGAGATTCTAATACCTCTTTTCTTGCTAGACATAAGTCTGCTCAGCTATCTATAAATATCTTTTGTTTTATCATTTTATTATGCTTATATTCTATATGAGCTTCAATATAAATTGCTACCATTAGATTGTATTGTTTTCAATTCCTTGTCTTATTATTTCTAATTGTCTTTTCCTTATTTTACAAAGATTTTTAGCTGTTTTTTTTATATCTATCGTGGTAATATGTATATCCTGTTTCATTAGTAACTGTGTTAAGTTTATATGCATAATCTCTTTCACATTTTTGCCAATAGGTTTTTTCTTCTTCTAATTTATTTATTTCTTCCATTTTATTTTGAACTGCTTTCACTATCTGAGTATTTGTTAATAAAATTAATATTTTCTGGTTCTGTTTTTTAGTTTGACTAACATAAAAGTCTTCATTTTCATACCATTTATTATTATATTATTTTATTTGTTGTAAATTCATAATAGAGATATAAACCACCATTTTCAGTTTTACACCTTTCTTCTTCAGTTTCGGACATTTATTAGCATAATGTCCTTTTTCATTACAATTCCAACATTTACATTCTTTAGATTTTTCTTCTAAAGGTTTTTTATATTTTCTTTTTCTAAATTTTCTCTTCCGTTTAAATTTCTTTCTAGTCTCAGGAGTATTTCTATATCTTTTAAATCTCCTTTTCTTATAAGGTTTGTAGTATTGTTTATTGTAATTATTATATTTTTGATATCTTTTTCTTTGATATTTTTTATTTCTATGACCTTTCTTATATTTCCTCTTTTTTCGTCACATCCAAATACTAATCTTCTTTCCGTAAATCCACATATTTCTCTTAATCCTAATTTCTTATCTTTTTAAATTTTTTGTTGCATTCTATATTCTTCACATTTTCGCATTAAGTATGCCCTTAGTACTCTTATTCTTTCTCCTAGAGTATTTTCTCTTGGGTCTAAGTTGCTATATTCTTTTGATACTTCAGTATTATATGGTGTTGGTAAATGGCCATAGTAAAGTTGTTGATTTATTAAACCTTTTTGTGGTAAGAATCTTGCTTCACAAAAAAAATTACTAAAGCTTATTGTATATTCTGGTAATTTATTAATCTTACAACATTTCATGTTATTTAGATTCATTATTATTTCAGTTTTTCTTTCTGCAAATACATTTTCTCGTGCTACTAACCATTTTTCTCCTAAAAATTCTCTTTTTAGCACAATATCAAATATCATTAACATAGATTTCCAGTCTTTTGCATGACTAAATAATTCTCCTCTCAATTGGTACGCTATAGATTCCATCTAGTATGCTGCTTTTCCAATTAATGTTTTAGTTATTAAATCATTGTTCTCGCCCCGAATTCTATTCTATGCCGATTTATCGGTTGACCGTATCAGGAGACAAATTGATTGATTAACTTAAGCGATTTGGGATGGAAACAGAACTCTAATTTCCAGTAATGGGTTCCCCAACTACTCCAGAAAGTGTTAGGACGGTGGTATGAGTAAACTAAGAGGTAAGAAACATGAATGCAGCTGAGTACAGTAAAGTAAATGATAAATAGAGTAAAGGATAAAGATATATAAAAATTGAGTTGTCTGATTGATTAGTTGTGTTCGTATATACAAAGAATAATCCTATTTATAGTACAAAAAAAAGGAAAAAAAATGTACAACGTGATCCCCTCCATGTCAGCCATCAAGTAACCCACTAAGTTCAATGGCCGACAATGGGGGAGGTGGTGCCAATTTTCTCGCCCTCTACATTTCTTGCTCGGATAATGGCCATTTCTTTTAGCTGTTGTTTGGCATTACCGCTTTTAGGGTTCCGAAAACCCTTTTTACTTGGTCGTTGAGGCGTATGCATCTGAGTGGGTCCCAGTCGTACCTCTAACTAACAACTCGGATAAGATGCCTTAGTAGCCAAAGAAGTTCTTGTAGTCGAGGGCTAGGAGTAAATTCGGCTCTGCAACAGTTCGGCAGTCACTGAATTCGGCTAAACACTTAAATTACTTTTGAGTGCTAACAATTGCCTCTCTACATTAATTTGAGTGTGACTGTTGAGTTGATGTATCCGAAAGTAGCTGTCGTTTCAGTCTGACAACCGCACATGTCACTTCAATCGTCTCATCTCCAGTGCATGCAATGATGATTACTTCTGAATTGGGTTTCCCCTTCAACCAAAGTGTCTTTATTACCACGAATTGGTTCCAATATTTTCCAACCGTGCATTCGAAGAGGCAGCCCTAATTTCTGCCACGCATCGAGATATACTTAGGAAGAGACAACTCTCTAAGAATTTTTTACTTGATCTTATAGTCATTTCTGATTTCTTCCCTTCTGCATAAAAAACCCTGATCTCGGCCCTTTTCTTACTCGGATGCCATGTCTTCTTATTCCTTTTCTTAGAAGATATATGGGACCACTCTAGCCGATAAAGACCTAATCGATGCCTTGGTCCTTGTTGATGAACAGTTAGTTTTGTCTCCATATGGTAGGCCGGAACGAGGCGACGTTCTTTTATCTCAACATCTTAGCCCGGTGACCTTTGACCATCCCCTCACCTGTGACTGGTTCACTACCGACCGGTGTCCGGCTAACCTACGCACCTGGCCGACTAAGGTCGCCAACTATTCTGGTTGGGTGGACCGGGTTAGGTCGGCCAAAGGAACCAAATGGATGTGTATGGGTGTTTACGATGCCATTGTACTATCGGGGTCTGATATCTCCTGCAATATCGACCTTATATATTCATTTCTTGGTTATTGGTCGCCTACCGCCAATGTTTTTGTTTTTCCCTGGGGGATGATGACTGCCACCCTTCTTTATGTAACAACGATACTAGGCCTTCTGATACTGGGAGCCGAAGCGCCTATCCTGAGTGAAATCAAAGTTCCCGACTTGGGGATTGTTGTTTCGAAAAATTCTTCCAACTATGGTTCTTTTATGATCGCTAACCGCCGAAGTTCGCCTCTTCCGGTCAATGATGTTGAGCATCATGCTTTTCTGCTCTATTGATTTAGCCGTTACTTCGCATGTACGGGCTCTTGTGCAATTGCCAATGAGCTGGAGAATTATGTGGATTCGGCCATTTCAGGGGAAGATGTCAGTTGGACATCCCTCTTCATGGCTTACTTGTACATGGCTTTGGACGATGCTCAAGCTAGGTTAAGGGACTCTCAAAATATGGATACTTTGGCCTGTCCCTTATGGTTTCTTCAGTTGTGGAAGTTTGTATTTCCCAGAGTTCATCCCTGACGATTTTGATGGCAACCATTCTCCGTTAGATCCGCTGGTGTTAACCGACACTCTTCGGGGAACACCTCTTGTGCCCCAGGATATTTTCACTGCAGTCTCCACCCTGCATGGTTTGTCTCGAGACCATTACGCGGATTGGAAACCGGTCCTTGAAAAATGGGCCACTCCCGATTGGGTTCATCAAATAGCCAATGACAACCTTTCATTCACTCAGCGGAAGGTCATGAATCGAGTGTGGGGGCGTATCCTTACGACTAGGGATCTTTTGGGAGACTTGAAGCACAATTCTAGGCATAATAAGTTGACCACGGAGCCCTATCGACCCAACTTTGTGGCACGACAATTTGTCCTGACTCAGCACATACCATGGCCTCACATAGTGTTGCTCATTTGACCAACCGTTGCTCTCTAAATGCCAAGAAGACAGAGGAGGTAGCCGCCCATAATCTTGATTAGCTTGCCCTTTTCGTCTAGCAACTGTTCTCCCCAAGGGCCAACACCACTGTTGCTTTTGTTGACTGGTGGAAGGTAGCCAAAGAAAAATTCTTCCAATCCTCTCTAGAAGTCTACTGCGATCGGCTGATCCAGGCGAAATAGAGTGATCGGCTGGTCCAGCCGAAGAAGAAAAACCCAGTAGATGCTAAACCAAGGACAAAAGAGGTCCCTTCAAATGTGGTTTCTATCAATTGAGCTATACCTACTGCCTCTTGGTCTTCTGTCAGGCTGCGGCAGTCGAAGAGAAAAGGTGAATTGTTTTTCTACATATCTCTTGGCCAGAATTTCTTATACATTTTAGGCTAACACTTCTTTCAGTAACTTCATCCCCCTCAGGGTTTGTTGATTTAGTGACCACTCCTACCGAGAGATCTCCGTCGCCTAGCCAATCTGTTTTAAAACAACCCAGGCTAGGTAAAGGGGTTGTTATTTGTGAGCGTAGGGAAGAAAGATCTCGCAGAGGTGAAGTCCCTGTTTCTGAAGAGGATGATGATGAGGTATATCTTTTATCTGCCTCGACTACCTTTGTATCAACTATCTTTCATTACTCATGCTTCTTGGTTTTGTCTTTCAGGAGCCAATGTTAATAAGGCGTAATAGGCGGCGGAAAGTACATGATGCCTCTTTCTATGCTGGAGGGACGTCCTCTTTGGATCGTACTTTCAAACACCCGCAGGATTCTCAATCGGCTAGCCTCAATATCAGAGTTTCTCCTCTTGAGGTAGCCGATGTTGTTCCTCAGCTGCATGTGCATCAGCTAGTGCCTACTCAGGTGCAGCCGGTAGCGCACCTAGGAACACAAGCCCAATCGCCTGGCAACCAACACACTGCATGGTCGCTGCCGAACCTTGGGGGCCAAAATGTGCCACTTGACCAAGTGAGTCTGTAGTATGGGCAAATCAACATGGCTTAGAGACCAGTTCATGCTCCAGGACACTTTGGATTGTCGCCCGTTATGCCGTACGTTTCTACGAACGGCCCTAGGAGGCAGGCGAACAATGTTGGCCAGCCGATGGCCCTGGCTATGACTTATCTCGGCTATCTGGTGATGTTGTTTACAGTGGAATACCATTCCAGCAGTCATTACCAGTACCCAATCCATACATTCCAGCAAGCGTTAATTTTCTAACAATGGCCGACGTCCGAGGAGAGCAGCCATGGAATACTGTTCCACCTTTTCCTCAGGCTTTGTTAGCTGTTCCAGGAGCTCAGGTTGCAGGCTTTGGTGGCCATAACCAACAGCAGCAATGGTGCATTACCCCACCTATTGGTAATGGCCAGCACACCACCTACAGCTTTCAAAACCATGTCCAACAAAGTGCATAATGGAGGCCGCCAACACATAACGCCTACCAGCCGAATCCAGTAGAGAATCGACAGGGGATGTCAGAACTGATAAACTCAGAAATTATCGCTAATACCATGCGGGGGTACTTCGGCATCCAACTGAAACCTTCGAACAGACCTGTTTATAAAAAGCCTTACCCTGATTAGGTAGATCGGATAGCACCTTTGCCGAGGGGCTTCAAAACACCGAAGTTTACCATCTTCTTTGGCAACGACGGCAAATCCACTATTGAGCACATCAGTAGATTTACTGCTCAATGCGGCGAGGCTAGCCAGAATGAGTATCACAAGTTGCATCCATTCCCTCTCTCTCTAACAGGAACAACCTTCGCATGGTACTCCTCTTTGACTCCTAATTCCGTACAGAACTGGGCTGACATGGAGGGTTGCTTCCATGATAGGTTCTATTGTCCGCAATCTCAGGTTACCATGACTGATCTAATGAATCTCAAGAAGCAGGTCGATAAATCAGCTGTTGATTTTATCAAGAGATTTAGAAAGAAGGTTGGAAAATACACCGTACACTTCCTAGAGTCTGAGTGTGCCCACATGATAATCAACAACATGCACCCTCAGTTAAAGGAGAAGTTGGTGGGACAATCCTGCTCTGACCTGAGCCAGTTAGCCAAAAAGGCTTGCCAAATAGAGTAGTACGTCCAGGAGAAGAAGCAGAGAAGAGCCAGCCGAAATTGAGGCTCCCAGTATCCATCATTGAAGCAGATGAGTCTGACTTAGAGTCAGCCGACTGTGTGGCAGACGCAATGGTGGCCGAGATTGTTAAGGGTAAGGTTTACTCTTGCCTAACCTTGAAAGTCATAAAAGGCAAGGACACGAGTTCATCTGATGACAGGGTCGGTTACTCGTTTAACATCACGAAGGCATATCAGATCTTTGATCATCTGCTCAAAGATAAGTAGATTCGGCTGCTTGATGGTCATAGGATTCCACCTACCAAGGAACTAAAAGATAAGAAGTACTGCAAGTGGCATAATTCATATAGCCACTCTACTTCTAATTGTGTGGTTTTCAGAAAGGCGATCAAAAAGGGCATCAAAGAAGGAAGGTTCAAGCTAGCCGAAAAAAGTATGGCTGAAATGTTCATTGATATCGACCGCTTTCCCGCGGTACCAATATCTATGGTATCTTTTGCTAAGCCCGATGAGTCAAAGGACACCAAAGAGAGACGGCAGATGAAAAGGGTATGGGTCCTAAAGAAACCTACCGAAGGGGAGAAGGCCATAAGAAGCTCTGTGTTCAGCTGGTTAGGCAGCCTACATGACATTAGTAATGACAGGCGGCCAACTAGGAGTAGTTTTTATGGCCGTCCTAAATACTCGAGGGACGTTGAACGAGAACTTCAGGAACAAACCACGAGGTTCATAAGGGTCCCTATCGGTGCCAGGCATAGGCCTGAGGGGAAAGTACGAATTTCAACCAACCAGCAGCCGAGCATGCCTCGAATAGATGAAGAACCACTCCCTAAAACCAAACAGAGAGTGGTCGAGTTTAACGTAAATGAGGGTGTTTCATCCTTACGTATCACAACAAGAAATGAGGACCAGACGAGACCCCAGAGAATGATTAAACCAGCCGCCAACATAGAAGAGGGGAAGTGGTCTGTCAATCAGTCTCCCAGAAAGAAAGAGGCACCACTGAGAGTCGCATCCAGGACTCAGAAAAGAAGGATGCAACGTGGCAAGTCCTTGCATAAGATGCAACAGATATTGCATCTAATTTCCAACACCAAGGCAGCCAAAAATCATGAGATTCTTGAGTCTTCCATAGCCGAGGCTATCAGCGGGCATTCAACTCAATTGCTTCAAGGGAAATGTCGGCTGAAGGAGAGACGTTGGGTCAACCAAAGCTGGATGAATAGCCTACCGACAAGCCATTGGAGGAACCCCGACAGGAGAACGTAGCCATAGATGGACCTCTAACCGAGGCAATCCCATAGATCATGCAGAGGATTCAGTGAGAAGATCCCCAGCCGATCCCTATTTGTCTCCAGAAAATGGAAGATATGAGCTTCTAGCCAGCCAAATTGGATGAAGAAGGGGAATCCATCCTCGATTTATTTAGCCCTGACTTGGTTGATGAGATGTGGGCAGACATTGAAATGGTCAGCCTAATCCCATGTGATTTCTAGGCCAGCCACTCTGCACTGGATAGCCTAGAAGGTGATGTTTGCGTAGAAGACGCAGAATGAGAAATAATATCTGATACCACAGCTAAGGACACTTTGAGCACTGTATTTGGTGCACCTACAAATGATATGGTTAAACACCTCAAACCCCTTTACGTCAAGGATTATATTAACGGTAAAATTATTACTCGGGTGTTTCTCGATAATGGGGCTGTGTTTAATGTGATGCCGCTGCTTACCTTGAAGGATCTTAACAAAACAAAGGAGATCTCATCCCAACTAACATGAAAATGGCTAGCTTTATGGGAGAAGCCTCTGAAGCATTGGGGATTCTAGTAGTAGAAATCACTGTAAGTCCTAAGACAGTCGGGTCTTCCTTCATTGTAATAGATGGCAAGCCGTCCTACACCATTCTGTTGGGCAGAGATTGGATTCACACCAGCCGATGCCTTCCTTCTACCATGCATCAAAAGCTCATCTTTTGGTAAGGATACATGATAGAAATCATCCCAACGGATGATAACCCGTTTCGACCAAGGGTTCAAAACGTAGAGGCTATCCTATATTCACCTTATGTGGCTCCCATAACTATCACAGAGTAGTATGAAGAAGGATCTTGGGAATCCAGTAATCTTACCTCGCGAGGGTTTGAAATAAAATAATTGGCCGAACCACGACTTACCTTGGAGGATTTAAATGGTTGAGGAAACCCAACTCATACGTGACCTGTGGCATCGGCTGACCGTCCTAAGTTCTGAGGCAATGATAGACGAGGCATCGCAGATGGGGAACCATGATAGAAAACCAGATCTGGCGGCCAACAACATTTAAGCTGCCGATAGGAATTTTACGCCTAGATTTATTTGTCTTTGTTCTACGCTTGTACAAAACTCGAGTGTTATTTTATACCCCGTGTTGTGTATTTTTTGTGCAATGTTTGAATAAACTCATTTTACAAAGACAAGTCTTAAATGAAATAGGCAATAAGAAGCTCTAAATCTATAACTATGGGGACGATATCCTATCGGGTAAATCTATGGCCAAGATGCAGTGTTGTCCTCGGAAGTTAATATCATTACGGAGGGCCAAACCAAATTTTCTATGTTTGGAAGAATATCAGCAGGCCATGCTAATGGAGTTAGGTTAGAATCGACTGACAATCATAGAAAGAGTCAAAGCCGGTAAACGTAAAATGGTCAAATCATACGACAAATATATAGAGCCTAAAGAGGTTTGCCGAAGGAGATTTAGTTTGGAAAATCATCCCGCCGATTGAAATGAAAGATCATAAAATCGGCAAATGATCGCCAAACTAGGAAAGGACCCTTCGTAGCGAACCCATGGGTTGCCGGCAATACGGATCAAGCGATAAACATGCATGGAAAATAAATGTAAATGGTAGACATTTTGAAGAAATATTACCCATTGATTTTTGGACATTCATAAGTAATCAACAACCACAGACCGGCTGCCTGGTCGCAAAAGAGGCTAATTTCCCTTCTAATTGGGGAATGTACGGGCAAACGACAACCACAGACCGGCTGCCTGGTCATAATAGCAGACCCTTTGATTTGGGGTCGATACAACTAAGAAGCCGAATTATTCGGCCTTGAATCAATCGAAGGCTGCACTACATTATCAGCTATTAAAATCTCAGGATCAGCCGAATCAATAGTTGCTTGGTCTTCCTGAGTTGCTACAGTTTGTTCCTCATCACCAGCTGGTCAATGGCCGCTACCTCAACTACCCCTAACTCTTCGGGGATTACTACACCTACCCCCTGTGTGATCATAGCCACACCAATTGATTGGGTCTCGGTAAGAACCTGCGTATCGGCTGCTAGAGTATCTTCTGGTTGTTGTTCCGATCGGGCCGATGCATCTTGCAAAGCTGTAGGAAGGTCACCTGGCACTTAGACAGCATGATCAACTAGCAAAGAAGTAGTCGTAGCCGAATAATGATGTGCTTCGGACACTATTTTGGAAGGATTAACAGGTAATGACGGCTTTACACAAACAAGTTTGCCTCTCCATAAAGCACACTCATTTTCCAGTTGGGCCAGCCATTCATTACCCATCTTCATATACGATTCCCAAACAACTTGTTGATTACCAAGCTCACGTATATCGTTATCCAGATGGAGGCCTTGACGAAACAAATAGGAGCGGGAGGAATCGTGGGTTTTAATAGTTGAGTCTAGGGCACTTATTGCAGGGGTTATAGTCCTTATCTCGGCCTAAATCTTCTCTAATTCTGCTTGCAATTGGGACCGCCGCCCCTGAAAATCGCACCTTCGATTGACACTTCGCTGCCTCTCCTCATTTACCTGGGCAAAAGTAGCCTGAACACGATTCTTTTGTTGCCGAAGGGATCCCAAGCATTGCAGAGTTGCGACAGCTTCATCACGGCTATCTTTGGCCACCTTATGTGAAGAGAATAGATTATTCAAAGCCAATGCTATGTCATTATAGGCGGCCCCCAGAGCTGGAGAGTACCTCGCCTCCTTCGACAATTGGAACAATGAGGTCCTCAATGCGTGAAGTTCCTCCGTGCTGGTAGGGATGCCCTTGGCTAGAAACTCTTCAACTCGTTCTTCATGAACACCAACCGTCAAAGAGCGTGAAGGTACGATGTCGGCTGAGCCAAAATACTGCAAAAGTACATCCTCATGTATAACCTCGGTTGATGCCTCTGAGTTATCAATTGGGCTGGCTTCAGCCTAGGGATCTTCCCGAGCCATCTCCTGCACAGAAAAATACAGTTTTAGAAGATAGGAAAGTGTCTAGAGACAGTTGATAACAAGACTGGAAGGAAAAAAGATATACCTCTATAGTTATGTCAATATCTTCAGCTTCCTCAATAGGAGAAACTCTGATATTGAAGCTAGTCGATGGAGAATCCTACGAGTGTTCGAAAGTACGAGCCAAAGAGGACGTCCCTTCGGCATGGAGAGAGGAATCATGTACTTTTTCGCCGCCTATTGCGCCTATTAATAGAGTCTCCTGAAAAACAAAAGCATTGGCGGTAGTCGACCAATAACCAAGAAATGCATATATGAGGCCGATATTGTAGGAGATATCAGACCCGATAGTACAATGGTTTCGTAAAGACCCATACGCCTCCACTCAGTTCCTCTGGCCGACCTAACCCGGCCCACCCAAGAAGAATAGTTGGAAACCTTGGTCGGCCAGGTGCGTAAGTTAGCCGGACAACGGTCGGCAGTGAACCAGTCACAGGTAAGGGGAAGGTCATAGGTCACAGGGCTAAGATGTTAAGATAAAAGAACGTTGCCTCATTTCGGCCTACCATATGGAGCCAGAACCAACTGTTTATCAACAAGGACCAAGGTATCGGTTATGTCTTTATCGGCTAGAATTGTCCGATATATCTTCTGAGAAGATGAAGAAGAATCCATGACATCCGAGTAATAAAAGCGGCGAGATTATGGTTTTTTATGCAGAAGGAAAGAAATCAGAAATGACTATAAGATCAAGTGAAAAATTCTCAAAAAGATGTCTCTTGCTAAGTAGATCTCGATGTGCGGCAGAAATTAGGGCTACCTCTTCTAATGCACGGTTGGAAAACATTAGAACCAATTCGTGGTAATAATGACACCTCAGTTGAAGGGGAAACCCAATTCAGAAGTAATCATCATTGCATGCACTGGAGACGAGACGATTGAAGTGACATGCGCGATTGTCAGACTGAAACTACGACTACTTTCCGATACATCAACTCAACAGTCACACTCGAGTTAATGTAGGGGGGCAATTGTTAACACTCAAAAGTAATTTAAGTGTTTAGCCAAATTCAGTGACAGCCGAACTTTTCCAGAGCCGAATTTACTCCTAGCCCTCGATTACAAGAACTTCATCGGCTAATAAGATATCTTAGCCGAGTTGTTAGTTTGAGGTACGATTGGGACCCACTTATATGCAGACGCCTCAATGACCAAGTGAAAAGGGTTTCCGGACCCCAAGAAGCGGTAACGGCCAACAACAGCTAAAAGAAAGGGCCATTATCCGAGCAAGAGGAGTAGAGGGAGAGAAAATCGGCACCCCCCCCCCATAGTCGGTCGTTGAACTTAGTGGGTTACTTTATGGCTGACATGGGGGGGGGGGACCATGTTGTACTATATTTTTTCTTTTTTTTACTATAAATAGGATCATTCTTTGTATATACGAACACAACCAATCAATCAAATAACTCAATTTTTATCTATCTTTATCCTTTACTTTATTTATCCTTTACTTTACTGTACTCAGCTGCATTCATATTTCTTACCTCTTAGTTTACTCATACCACCATCCTAACACTTTCTGGAGTCGTTGGGGAACCCATTGCTGGAAATTAGGGTTCCATTTTCAGCCCAATCGCTTAAGTTAAGGAATCAATTTGTCTCCCGATACGGTCAGTCGATAAAATGGCAGATAATAGAATTCGTGGCGAGAACAGATTGGTTTTGTTCGTATATACAAAGAATGATTCTATTTATAGGACGAAAAAGGAAAACAATTGTACAACGTAATCCCCCCCCCCCATGTCAGCCATCAAGTAACCCGCTAAATTCAATGGCCGACTATGGGGGAGGTGGTGCCGATTCTCTCGCCCTCTACTCCTCTTGCTCGGATAAAGGCCCTTTCTTTTAGCTACTTTTGGCCGTTACCTCTTCTACGGGTTCGAAAACCCTTTTGACTTGGTCATTGAGGCATCTACATCTGAGTGGGTCCCAGTCATACCTCTAACTAACAAATCAACTAAGATGCCTTAGTAGCCGATGAAGTTCGTGTAGTCGAGGGCTAGGAGTGAATTTGGCTCTAGAGCAGTTCGGTTGTCACTGAATTTGGCTAAACACTTAAATTACTTTTGAGTGTTAACAATTATAAATATAATCTAGGTTATTAGTATGTGTAGAGTTCATTAATGCTATATACATTCCAAGATTCCAATCATTTATTCTTCTACTTATTTCTTGTTCATCATAAACATTATCTAAGTCCAGGAAGTATCCATTAATATTTACTCCTTGTGACATTGATCCTATAAATCTTTAAATTCATCTTGTTGTCCTACTGGTATGTGTTTTGGTAAATTATTATGTCGTCTCGTTACTACTTCTAAATTAGGGTCTATTAGTTCTTCTTCGGGATAGTCATTAGTATCTTCGTTTAATATATCATCTATCTCTATTTCTGTTTCTATAGGTCATCGCTTTCAGGTTATTCTTTTATAACTGCATTTACATTTTTCATTTTTTGTAAAACTTTTATTATCTCATTATTTTCTTTTACTTCTTCCAAGTTTTCTTCTTCTACTTCTTCCAAGTTTTCTTCTTCTACTTGTATCTCTTGGTTAGCTAATTCAATATTACTATTTTTGTTTGTATCGCTATTAATTTTTTCATTACTAGTAGTACTTTCATCACTTGTTTTATATGTTTTCTTTACCTTCTTTTTCCCTTTTAACCTTGTCATTTATTCTTTTAGGATATGTAATTCTTCCAGTTGTTGTTTTACTTCATTTAATTCCTCTCTTGTATGTTTCAATTCTACCTTCGTTTCTTTTAGCATTTTCTTTGTATCCTTAAACTTATGTTTATATTTTTTATATTTATTGTACCATTCTTCATTATTATGTGATTTTAGCTTTATATTTTCTATCTTTGATTCACATATTTGTTGTTCTTGTCTATCTAATTTTAGGTATAAGTATTTACTTTTTTTGTGTCATTTAAATAGATGTTTTCACCTTTTGAAGTGTTATTACTATTATTTGGTGTAGTTTTAAGGTTTTTTTCTTTATAGGTTCATATTTGTATCTTTCTTTTTCTATTATGTCTTTTCCATGATTTTTAAGAAATGTTATTACACTATGTTCTTGATTCTCCATTAAAATTATCCTTTTATGTAATATTGTTAGGTTATCTAATATTTTTTCTATTGACTTTGTTAGTTTTGGTTTTATTTCACTTATATCTACCATTATAGGTTCTTTACTTCTTCTCCAAGCATCTATTGGTACTAATTCTGGTTGTTTAGTTGTGGTATTAACTATTTTTCCAACTATTCCTTCTTGGCTGGTACTAGGTTCTTCGTCTTCTAATAGAAAGAAGAAATCAAAACGAAATACTATTAAGATATTACAGTGAATTATTATCATTAAAGAGATCAAGAAACATGATAGATAATGATAGTGAGATAGCAGAAATCAGTACAGACTTGAATAATATTATAAGAACATATAGAGAATTAATAAATCTAAACACAGAAATAAATATACAAAACAATTTAATAGAAGATTTAAACGCAGACCTACGAATGACTATATATCATTATGGATGAAAATAAATTAAGTCAACTTCAAATAATAGCTGAAAAACCCTTTACACATAATAGAAATATAAACCAACATATAGTAAGTTGCAGGATGCGTATAGATCTTATAAAAAATAGAGATCAACGTTTACAAGAAAATTCTCAAAAGATATATGAACAAGAAAATACTATTAAAACATTAAGAAATATGATAGAACTAAAAGACGAAGGATTGAGACAAAAAGAGAAAGAAAATATGAAACTAAGAGAAGAAAAATTAAGAGAGAAAATGAAATTAAAGACCAAAGACATTATAGTAGAACAATATAAATATATTGACAGGTTAAGAAATGGATAAAGGAAAAGAAATAGTAGAAAAATCTAACGAAACATAGTACCAAATGGATGCATATGAAGGAGGAATGACACAAACATTAAGCTTTAAACCAGAAATATATAAAAAAAATACAAGATGAAAAAGAAGAATTATCAACTAAGAAAATATTTAAAACCAAATGGTTTGAAAGAAATAAAGAAATAAGATATATAGCACAAAAACATGAAAACATAATAGACACAACCAGTGTAAATGGTCGAGCAAAACTAAATTTAATAACAGATGGAATAATAAAAAGAGAATTAGCAAAATTATCTACTAAAGAAGCTAAAAAATACAGAAATATATACTTTGGAGGAGCAGAATTCACTATAAAAGCATATTTTCAGAATAATATAGATACACCTATACAAATATACATATTAGATGACATGATATTAGAAAATTTACAAGATGCTTTAATATCAATAATAAAAGGAAATTTAATATATCAAAAACTAAAATTTACGGTACAACTAGATTTTAGTATATCATTAAAAGATGAACATAAATACTTAACTTTAACACTATATTATAAATTAGATGGAATAAACATGCCACCAGGTAGTAAAGTAATAAGCATAGAAACAAAAATGATATATGCCCTAACAGGAAATCATCATGTAAAGAAACAACATGAAATGAACATTTTAGTACCAAAAATGTACCAAGAAATATTAGAAAAAATAGAATACAAAGAAAATTCCAAAATAACCATACTAGAAGAAATATATATGAATTTTAGTACTAGAACCCTAACACCATCAAAAAGACTAATACCACAAATAGAAGAATCTAGACTGAGTATTAAATGAGAACCAATATTAAGACAAACTAGGCTAAGAACTATGCAACCCAGAATATTAGATTTAATAAACATACCGAGTAATAGATTAAAGATTAAAGTAATAATATTCAATGAAATAATAACAACTGACTGCATAGCCATAATAAATACAGGAGCTATTAAAAGTTTAATACATATAAGTAAAATCAATGAAAAAGACTGTAATTTAATAGAACTACAAACTTGCAATTACCCCGAAAATGGAAGAGAAATAATAATAACCAAAAGTATTAATTTGAAATTCAAAATCCAAGATTTAGAATATAAAATAAATATAGGAGTAATTGAATATGATAGTTTTAATTAATTATTATTAGGAAGTGACTTTTTAACTATGATAGAAACATTAATAATGAAGGAATTGAACTAAATGACCAGGGAAAACCAAGATTTATAAATAAGATATGAATATACAGAGAAAAATAATAAAGAAAAAACAAAAATTAAAAATAATAAAAACAGTTTTATCACAAGAAATATTTTCTCAACTTAAATAACTAGAATACAGTGCAAAAGAAATGAAATTAGAAAATGATATAAAACAACTGGAACAACAATGTAACAAATTTGATAAAATATGGACAGATATAGGAAACGGATGGAAGAAAATAATAAATAATACTGAGTAATTTTAATGAAAAAATAGATTCAATATGGAACGAAATAATAGTAAAAGAACAGATAAAAAATACTTTGTTAGTAATGGATGAAGTAAGAGAAAATCAAACACAAATGCAACAATTAATAAGAGAAGAATTAACAAAGTTATGGAATGTATCTGAGGTACCAATGTTTAAAATAATATTAGAATAACTCAATATATTAGTAGCACATATAAATTTAAAAAAAACAAGTAATAGAAGACGAAGAACCTAGTACCAGCCAAGAAGGAATAATTGAAAAATAGTTAATACCACAACTAAACAATCAGAATTAGTACCAATAGATGCTTGGAGAAGAAGTAAAGAACTTATAATGGTAGATATAAGTGAAATAAAACCAAAATTAACAAAGTCAATAGAAAAAACATTAGATAACCTAGCAATATTACATAAAATGGACAATTTTAATGGAGAACCAAGAACATAGTGTAATAACATTTCTTAAAAATTATGGAAAAGACATAATAGAAAAAAGAAAGATACAAATATGAACCTATAAAGAAAAACACCCTTAAAACTACACCAAATAACAGTAATAACACTTCAAAAGGTTAAAACATCTATTTAAATGACACAGAAAAAAGCGAATACTTATACCTAAAATTAGATAGACAAGAACAACAAATATCTGAATTAAAGATAGAAAATATAAAGCTAAAATCACATAATAATGAAGAATGGTACAATAAATATAAAAAATATAAACATAAGTTTAAGGATACAAAGAGAATGCTAAAAGAAACGAAGGTAGAATTGAAACAAACAAGAGAAGAATTAAATGAAGTAAACAAGAACTTGAAGAATTAAAAGAAGAATTACATATCCTAAAAGAACAAATGAAAATGTTAAAATGGAAAAAAAGGTAAAGAAAACATATAAAACAAGTGATGAAAGTACTACTAGTAATGAAAAAATTAATAGTGATACAGACAAAAATAATAATATTGAATTAGTTAAGCAAGAGATACAAGTAGCAGAATTCATAGAAGAAGTAAAAGAAGAAAACTCGGAAAAAGTAAAAGAAAATAAGGATAATAAAAGCTTACAAAAAATGAAAAATGTAAATGCAGTTATAGAAGAAGAACCTGAAAGCGATGTAGAAGATGAATTTAATAGACCTATAGAAACAGAAATAGAGACAGATGATATAATAAATGAAGATACTAGTGACTATCCCGAAGAAGAACTAATAGACCCTAATTTAGAAGTAGTAACGAGATGACATAATAACTTACCAAAACACATACTAGTAGGACAACAAGCTGAATTTAAAGAATTTATAGGATCAATGTCACAAGGAGTAAACTTTAATGGATACTTCCTAGATTTAGATAATGTTTATGATGAACAAGAAATAAGTAGAAGAATAAATGATTGGAATCTTAGAATGTATTTAGCATTAATGAACTATACACATACTGATAACCTAGATTATATTTATGATTTAATATCTAAAACATTAATTGGAAAAACAGCATACTGGATGGAAATAGCGTACCAATTGAGAGGAGAAGTATTTAGTCATGCAAAAGACTGGAAATATATGTTAATGATATTTGATATTGTGCTAAAAAGAGAATTTTTAGGAGAAAAATGGTTAGTAGCATGAGAAAATGTATTTGCAGAAAGAAAAACTGAAATAATAATGAATCTAACTAACATGACATGTTGTAAGATTAATAAATAACCAGAATATACAATAACCTTTAGTAAACTCTTTTATGAAGCAAGATTCTTACCACAAGAAGGTTTTAATATATCAATAACTTTACTATGACCATTTACCAACACCATATAATACTGAAGTATCAAAAGAATATAACAACTTAGACCCAAGAGAAAATACTCTAGGAGAAAGAATAAGAGTACTAAAGACATACTTAATGCGAAAATGTGAAGAATATAGAATGCAACCAAAAATTAAAAAATATAAGAAATTAGAATTAAGAGAAATATGTGGATTTACGGAAAGAAAATTAGTATTTGGACGTGACGATAAAAGAAAAGAAAGGAAATATAAGAAAGGTCATAGAAATAAAAAATATCAAAGAAAAAGATATCAAAAATATAATAATTAGAATAAACAATACTACAAACCTTATAAGAAAAGGAGATTTAAAAGATATAGAAATACTCCTCAGACTAGAAAGAAATTTAAACATAAGAGAAAATTTAGAAAAAGAAAATATAAAAAACCCTTAAAAGAAAAACCTAAAGAATGTAAATGTTGGAATTGTAATGAAAAAGGTCATTATGCTAATAAATGTCCGAAACTGAAGAAAAAAAGTGTAAAATATATAGATACAACACAATTTATTATGAATTTACAACAAATAAAAGAAGATAATAATAAATGGTATGAATATGAAGACTTTTATGTTAGTCAAACTGAAAGTGAAACAGAACCTGAAAATATTAACTTTATTAACCAATACTCAGTTAGTGAAAGAAGTTTAGAATAAAATGGAAGAAATAAATAAATTAGAAGAAGAAAAAACCTATTGGAAAAAATGTGAAAGAGATTATGCATATAAACTTCACACAGTTACTAATGAAACATGATATAAATATTACCACGAAAGATATAAAAAAAGTAGCTAAAATTCTTTGTAAAATAAGGAAAAGACAATTAGAAATAATAAGACAAGGAATTGAAAACAATACAATCTAATGGTAGCAATTTATATTAAAAGATCGTATAGAATATAAGCTTAATAAAATGATAAAACAAAAGATAATTATAGATAACGGAGCAGACTTATGTCTAGCAAAAAAAGAGGTATTAGAATCACACAGATGGAAAAGATCTAAAACTCATAGAATGAGAGTATCAGGATTTAATGAACAAATGAAAGAATTAAATATAATAACAGAAAATATGAGAATAGTGTTAGATAAAACAATATTTCGACTACCAATAATATATCAACTAGATCATATGAAACAACAAGTATTGTTAGGAAATAACTTCTTAGATTACTTTAAAACACAAGTTATAAATAATAATACTCTTAGTTTACAAACACCTTGTAATAAATGGATAATATTAAAGAGAGTATTACCAATACAAACATTACGATTGTGTAACATAAGATCAGATAAGAATAATAACCTACAACTATTAAAAGAAAAATATCTCAATATATTAAAAATGAATTTTGGAGAAAATCCAATACAACTATGGGAAAAAAATATATGCTAAGATCAAGTTAATAAATCCCAATGATACAATTAGATCTAAAACTATTAGATATAGCCCAACAGATCAAAAAAAGTTTGAAACCCAGATAAAAGAATTATTAGAATTAAAAATGATACAAGAAAGTAAAAGTCCACATACTAGCCCAGCCTTTTAATTAAGAAAACATAGTGAACAAAAAAGAGGAAAAGCTAGAATGGTAATTGATTATAGAGAATTAAATAAAAAGACAATATTTGATGAATATTTTTTACCATACAAAAGGAACCTTATTAATAGATTAGAAAATAAAAAATGGTTTAGTAAATTTGATTGCAAAAGTGAATTTTGGCAAATAAAATTAACAAATGAATCAAAACCTTTAACAGCCTCTAGTGCCCCTCAAGGACACTATGAATGCAATATACTACCATTTGGATTAAAAATTGCACCACAAATATTTCAAAGAAAAAATGGACCAAGTGTCAGAAAATTAACAAAAAATTGTATAATATATGTTGATGACATATTAATATATAGTGATAGTTTAAAAGACCATATAAAACATCTAAAAGAATTTATAAGAACTGTGAAACAACACGAAATATTATTATTTGTGAAGAAATCTGAAATTTTCAAAAATCATATAGAATATTTATGATATATTATAGACAAAGAAGGATTACAATTGCAAGAACATGTTGTAACAAAAATAACGAATTTTAAAGATAAATTAGAAAATAAAAAAGAGGTACAACAATTTCTAGAAATAGTAAATTATGCTTCAGATCATATAAAAGATTTACCACTTTTAAGAAAATCATTGCAAGAATTAACTAGGAAAAATATAACATTGAATGGAAAGAAGAACATACTAAAGCTATAAACAAAATCAAAGAAAAAGTAAAGTCCTTACCAAAACATAGAATACCAATGGAACAATATCAACTAGAACTTTTTACTGATGCCAGTGATGTGGATGGGGAGCAATTTTCATAGCTTATGATAAAAATGATATAGATAAAGAAAAACCACTAATTTGTGGATATGGAGGTAAAACATGGAAGCCAAACGAGAAAAATTATCATATTAATGAAAAAAAACTATTAGCTGTAAAATTTGGAATAAAAAGATTTCACTCTCACCTATTACAAGTAAAATTCGTTGTTAGAACTGATAACACCCAAGTAAGATCTTTTATTATTAGTATAATAGATCCTTTGCCAGAATTAAATAAAAGAAGAAAATGACAATCATTTTTTTGTTGTTATGATTTTATTGTTAAAAATATCTCTGGAACTAAGAATATTTTAGCTGATTTTCTTAGCAGGTACAACGATGTCAATCACTACTAGCAATTTTGAAGAATATATTACTAAGGTTGTAGAAGTCATCAAACAAACCATGAAACCATTACAAGAAAATACACATCTGGTAAACCAGCTTACGGAAGCTTTCCAAGACTTTAAAAAACTACAAGCCTTAAAATCCTCTCAATCTACTATAGAAAAACCAAACATTCCTACACTCCCAAAAACTTTTACATCCACATTCCATAACGGCCTCATCTTCCCAAGAATCAACAACTGTGACAATGAGTGATAAATTAAAACATGCACCTGAATATATTACCGCTTATGAACAAATAAACAAATTTTATGATTACAAGTCTAACTCACATATTTTACGCAATGCAAAATTTAGAAAATATCCGAGATTTTTATGTAGTGAAAATGCTAACCCTAATATAGTATCAAAATTATTTACTTATGGTTTTATTGATAAAATTATAGTAGATGATACTTTTTATAATATTTCTAAACTATTTAGTGTTATAATAAAATCTGCTCAAGCAATGATGGAATCTTTTGGAAAAGATATTTATGGAATACAACTATTTGATGCCTCAATGGATCTGACCGGAAAACCCATTGTAATATGTCAACTATTTAAAACTGGAAAAAATAGAAATATCAATGATGATAATGAAGATATCAAAATGAATATACCATGTACATTGGAAAATTTTCAAGAATGGCTAAGTGTCAAAAGAGTTATTGGACTATTAACTTTGAAATCAAAGATAGAAGATATGTTAAAAGTCTAGGAAGGCCAGCATAATTGGAACAACCAATGGTAGAGAAGTTGAAGAAATTATTACCCTGTACTATAATAATGATGTACTATCCCAAGACATTATGGAACTTACTAACATGCACGATCGGATCATGAACATGAAACATAGACATGCCATAGCGACTATGGAGCAATATCAGCTTTTAACAGGTCAGAGAAAAAGGCCTGTAATCAGTACTAAAAATGTTACCAATACTACCCATACTATTAAAAAAGAAGGATCATCTAATCCTTTTGCATGATAAAATAAGGTCCAATGTAGTGATAACTACGGCGAGCCTATGCCACTCTAATAATAGCCCAATGTATTCAAACTACATAGAGGCCATATTACTAAAATATACTACCATTATATTATCATACTACTATCCAAGAATCTTCCAGACGTGATGAAGACAATCAAAGATGATCAAATGCAAGAACCAAAACACGTGAAGATTGTTGCTACAACTTTTGATAAAGTATACAACAAGACAAACTGCAATAAAGGATGCAATAAGACAAAATATAATAAAGGATGCAACAAGACAAAATGCAATAAAGATTCAAGAAAAAAGAAGCTGCAATGTAACGAAGCAAAGCAACTTTCATGCAATTATGTCCAGCTACTTTTTTTCGTAATAGTATAGCCGCCATACTACTGTAGAAATAATGTAACCAGTTACTATTTACTTTACGACTTTTGTAAAAAACAGCTTTAAATTTTTGTCATGTAGTCTACCGAGGTTATCTATATAAAGATCCTCATTGTAACAATTTGAGATGTTCGAAATTTGCAATAATATCTTTCTTTGAAAAAACTTCAATGTCTAGCTGAACCCCCTCTTAGTCTATAATCAATACCAAGAACAATATCATAATACTAGAGAAAAAGTACTTTGAAAGTTTATACTTAGAACCATATTAGTCTATAAACCTGCATCTTAAAAAGAATTTTAGAAAGAGTCTGTTGAGTCTCCTAGCACCTAAGCCATTTATCCCATCGAATTCAGTGAAGAAAAAGGGAGTCAAGTGCCAATGTGGGTGAGCATTCAAGAAAACCTGGGGCGTGTCGTCCAAATCATCGGTCTGGTACTAGATGTAGCCTTTCCCCCGGGCAAGATGCCGAATATTTATAACGCTCTGGTAATTCTAGGTCATCATTACCGCCTGGACAATTAAACATCCAACACGTAATCATAACGACCCAATTGCAAGAGCTGAGCTCTACTAACTGAGCTATATCCCCCCGAGCGAAGTGGAGCATGCATGAAGTAGTCAGATGCTTCTTCAATTCTTTTCCCTGGCGCAGCTGGGCCATCCTGGACATGAACCAGAGACCTCACCCATGAAGTAAATCATCGCACCTACGGTCCAACTAATTGGGAGAGAATCAATAGATTCCTTTTCGGGAGCGATTCATCCTTCCCGAACGCAGAATTTTTTGTTCCCCGCATTTATCCCCCGTTTCCTTATGTCTAGTATTTAGACAATTTAACTTTCTTTATATTTAGAATAGAAAACTATTGATACATCTTATGGCAGTGAAATCTGTCAATAGTAACATAGTCACACTACTCCAACTAAAAAAAAATGAAATGAAAATAATGAAAGTCAAATACTCTTCTTCAAATTCTACATTACATACTCTTTTTCGGTATACTCCAGTTGAGACTGACAACATGAATTCAAAACATTTCCCGAGTTGAACCAAGAAAGACAGATAGATTCAAATTGATTCATTTCACCGATGGCAATGAGTCAAGTCCTTGTTTGTCCACCTCTTCAGAACGAACCCAGTCTATCAATGGAATGCCCTGAGTGTAACTATATAGAAAGACTTGCTAAAGAATAGGAAGAAAGCATACCGAGTAAAGAACTATACTGTAAAGCTGAAGCTTGCAAGATTTCTCTTTGCACTGTTTGCTTTACCCTTGTCCTAGACTAACTGAGAGCAGGAAGTTGATTGACAGACCGAAGACCAGCCCTTTTTACCTAGCTTGGCCGACATTCGACTGGACTGAGAAATGTGTATTTAAAGAAATAAAGAAAGGACTTGCAAGGTGATAAGCAAGAAGAGGAAAGAAGAATGTTAAAGAAGTCCCTATAAGTACTTCACTTAGCCTTTCTATAGTCTTTCTTCCCCTTTTCAGGAAAGCTTGAACCCAATTCCTACGGTAATGAATATGAGCGCAATTGAAATTCTTGGGGAGTTATACATTTACGTATTGATAAGACTGTTTACTATTTATTGAAGCTCAATCTCTCCCCCGGATGAACCATATAGCCAAGAGAAACCATGAACCATAATAGAAAACCTAAGCTGCACAGGAAAGGCCCAAAGCCAATCCCAGGGAACAATGAAGCTTCATAGGGTCTTTCTGTCCAGGTGCAGGTAGTCCGCATCTTCACAAACATGTCTATTTCACTGAGCCTCTGACCGCTCTACCACTGAGGTACTGAGGAACAACAGGAGATTCGATCTCATAAATTTCAATTCCCATTCCCAACCTATGACCAATATGAGCTCAAAGGTAGCTCGTCCTCTTCATAAAAAATGATCCACTTGCCTCGAAATGACCTGGACCAATAGGGAAATCCCAATTCATTGGGCCTTTTGATACAATCAAATAGAAAACCCCAAGGGCGCCATATTCTAGGAGCCCAAACTATGTGATTGAATAAATCATCCTGCGGGTCAAGGGATCATTCTCCCTCCCCTTTTTCAAACTCCGATTCATATTTTTCATACAGAAATTTCTGATCAAGGATAGAACAAGAGCCCTTTTTCATCATATCTAAGGGATTCCTCGGTTCGGGCCGAAGAAGCAATGTCACTCGATCATTATCAAACTGACTGCAATCTTTTTCTGTCCATGAAGATCCCACCAGAGCATCTTCTACTTCTAATAGGCCATGAACTAGATCAGAATCATAAACAATGAGTCCATAAGAAGTGATCCCATTTTTTTCATCGCTCCGGATAAAGACCAAAGATCTTGAGTGAGATTTTGAGAAAAGTTGCTCTTTGGAGAGCACAATACGATGAAAGTTGTAAGTTGTGTTCGATGGGGGGGAGTTATTTTATATCGTTGGCCTCTATGGTAGAATCAGTCGGGGGACCTGAAACGCGGTGGTTTACCTGCGGCGGATGTCAGCGGTTCGAGTCCGCTTATCTCCAACTCGTGAACTTAGCCGATAAAAAGCTTTATGATAGCACCCAATTTTTCCGATTCGGCGGTTCGATCTATAATTTATCATTCATGGACGTTGATAAGATCCATCCATTTAGCAGCACCTTAGGATGACATAGCCTTAAAAGTGAAGGGCGAGGTTCATATGAGGAAAGGCTTACGGAGGAAGGGCGTAGAAATCGATGAAATGCTTCGGGGAGTTGAAAATAAGCATAGATCCGGAGATTCCCTGTTCTTGCATAGTGGAACTATTCAGTACCAAACACGAGATAGATCTTCCAAAGAACAAGACCTTTTTCGAATAAGCCAATTCATTTGGGACTGAGCTTTTGGTTTTTTCATGTTGTCAAAGAGTTGATCAATGGTTTTTTCATGTTGTCAAAGATTTTAACAATGAAAATAGATGGCGAGTGCCTGATAGAATTGATCAAGTCATGTAGGAACAAGGTTCAAGTCTATCGGTACTATTGTTTCGTACCATTATAGAAGAAGATCCGGGCAAGATATGCACCTCTTTAGGAATGAAAAAAAATTGATCTACTTTCATTTAGTATTTTGGCCTAAATTCCTTGACTCCTCGATACTTAATCAAATCCTGTTTTGATACCACCAGGAACAGGAAAAAGAAATTCCAAGGAATCCAAAAAAGTTAAAAATTGGATCTATGTCCAACGGATTACACCTAGTAAGAAAAGGTTTTTTGTTTTAGTTCGACCTGTCGTCACATATGAAATAACGGATGGTATAAATTTAGCAACCCTTTTTCCACAGGATCCATTGCAGGAAATGGATAATGTGCAAGTTCTGTATTTCTGATTTATCCACTAGGTCAGTCTGGTTTATTCTTTGCACCTAGTTTTGGTGTAGCAGCTATATTTCGATTCATCCTAATTTTTCATTGGAAGCTGGCCATGCCCGAAGTCATTACCTTAACTGCAAGGAGGGGGATGCTGAAGGCAGGGCTAGTGACTGGAGTGAAGTCGTAACAAGGTAGCCGTACTGGAAGGTGCGGCTGGATCACCTCCTTTTCTTCTACAGGATAGACCTCAACAGAATATTAAAGAGTAACGGCCGCAAGTGATTGAGTTCAGTAGTTCCTCATATAAAATTATTGACTCTATAGATATAGTAATATGGAGAAGACAAAATTGTTTCAAGCACCGACAGAACTGGAAGCGACCCTTCTTTCAAAGAGAGTAGGATGGGTTATTCACATTTCATTGATGGTCAGAGGCGAATTGAAAGTTAAGAAGTGGGAATTCTAAAGATTACTCGGGGCAAAAATAGAGATATCTCTTACGTTACCCATAATATGTGAAAGTATCGACATAATTTCATAGAGTCATTCGGTGGCATGGGATTTGGGTTACAAGCAGGTCATTCTTGAAACAGATTTTGAATATTGTTTGCATGTTGTGATTCATTTGATTTCCTCTAATAACCCTCAAGCACAATTGATCCGAGCACCTCATATCTTTTTCGAGCGTCCAAAGATTCGATCATTTTTGTATGATTTCTCTTGCACTGCCCTTTCCAATGGGTTTCAAAGATAAAAATCCTTTATTGATTATCCCATAAGCTGAGCTAGGTAAATCCACGAACTCCATTGGATTATTCCTTCTGACTAAGCATATGAACCCTGAAATCTTAGATCAAAACACTATGTATGGATGGTATGAACTGCCTAAACAAGAATTCTTGAACATCAAACAACCAGTTCAGACCAAGAAGTACTGGATTCTCTTTCGGATAGGCCCTGAAAGAAGAAGTAAGGCCTTCATCCTGGTTATGGATAGATCACCCAGGTTTGGGTCCATAAGCAGTGACAATTTCCATATGAAGACTTGTTTTCGCTACGGCTCCGGTGGGTTCCCTTAACTAAGCCACTGCCTATGAGTCCCGGCTCATTAGTGGCATCCTTCATTCACATTTTTTTCCACCAAGAACCTTTTCTAAAACTCTTTGACCCCCGAATTTGGAGTATCCTACTTTCACGCAATTCATAGGGTTCAACAAGCAATCGACATGAGATTTACCTCTGTGGAAAGGATGATTCATTCGAAGAGTCCAACTATATTTCTAGAATCCATGTTGTATATTTGAAAGAGGTTGACCTCCTTGCTTCTCTAATGGTACACTCCTCTTCCCGCCGAGCCCCTTTTCTCCTCGGTCCACAGAGACAAAATGTAGGATTGGAAAGAGTAACGGCAGCAAGTGATTGATTTAAGTAGTTCCTCATATAAAATTATTGACTCTAGAGATATATTAATATGGAGAAGACAAAATTATTTCAATCACCGAAAGAACTAGAAGCGACCCTTCTTTCAAAGAGAGGAGGATGAGTTATTCTAATTTCATTTGATGGTAGTTCGCTCCCAGAAATATAGACATCCCTGCCCCCTCACGTCAATCCCACGAGCCTCTTATCCATTCTCATTGAATGACGGCGGATGAGCAAATCTAACTAGAAAAACTCACATTGGGCTTAGGGATAGGCTAGGACTACTGGGTATCTAATCTAATTCGCTCCCCTAGCTTTCGTCTCTCAGTGTCAGTGTCGGCTGGTTTGAGAAATAAAAATAAGAGGCTTGAACCATTTCTTCGGACTCTTTTTCAAATTTGATAAATATTGGTTGATCGTATATTTCATTATAGTTCTATGATTCAAAGTATCCTTGAGATAGATCTTTCAAAGAACAAAACCTTTTTCGAATAAGCCAATTCATTTGGGACCCTGCAGATCTACTCTTTTTCCTATTCAAAGATCAGCCCCCTAGATATGTGTTTTCACATCGAGAATTATTTGCAGATAAAGAGATGTTAAAGGGGGGGCTCGAATGGTAAGATCCCTCCGTCACTCCAGAATTAAAGGGGTGATCTCGTAGTTCTTGGTCTGTAAAGATGCGTTGTTAGGTGCTATATTTTATTTTCCCATTGAGGCCGAACCTAAACCTATGCAGACCGAGAAGGACGCACCTCTGGTGTACCAGTTATCGTGCCCACAGTAAACGCTGGGTAGCTAAGTGTGGAGCGAATAACTAATGAAAGCATTTAAGTAGTAAGCTTGGCCCCGACTCACCCTCCGTGGACGAACCTTACGGAGGAACCCTTAGGTTTTTGGGGCATTGGATTCTCACCAATGTTTGCGTTACACAACATTGGCTTGAGGCATTTTCTCTACCCCTTTCTTACCCTGAAAAAGCAGGGACACCTTACGTTCTTGAACCGATAACCATCTTTCGGCTAACCTGGCCTCCTCCGTCCGCGTAATAGCTCACTGATCGAGTTCTCTTGCGTCGAAGATGAACGGGGCTAAGCAATCTGCCGAAGCTATGGGATGTAAAAATAAATCAGTAGGGGAGTGTTCCGCCTAAGGCTTTGTTGATCATAAGAAAGTGACTCTCCAGAATCTGGAAAGTGTGAGGGGGGAGTTGCTAGACTATTTGAGGAAGGACGTCTTTCTCCTTGGTGGTGTGGTCCAAAAAGTGCAAACGCGAATTTGGGATCAACTCAAGGTTGACATAGAGAAAAAGCTACGTACCGAAATTGATAACATTCGAGATTATGCAGGATTATACACAAATGCAGGATTATACACAAAAGATCCTTTTTGGCTCTCTCTTTAGCCCTATGTCTCTTATCCCTAGGAGGTCTTCCTCCACCAATAGGTTTTTTCAAAAAATTCTATTTATTTGAGTATTGACTACACCCCAATTCTGAGTTTTACGTTACTCTTTCCAAGTGACATGTCAGGTCCAGGGCATCACAATTGGATTGATTGGGATTGATGGAATCAAATATGCAGTATTTACAGACAAAAGTATTCGGTTATTGGGAAAAAATTAATATACTTCTAATGTCGAATCAGGATCAACTAGGACAGAAATAAAGCACTAGGTTGAACTCTTCTTTGGTGTCAAGGTAATAACTATGAATTGAATGGAGAAATCCGGAATGAAGAAATCGAATATGAAAGAAAAGACAAAGAAATGAGAGAATATCTGATTCTATTTCTTTGGATCTGAGTAGAATCTTGTTCATTTCAACCCCCATATAGGATGACGTCAAGTCATCATGCCCCTTATGCCCTGGGCGACACATGTGCTACAATGGCCAAGACAAAGGGTTGCGATCCCGCGAGGGTGAGCTAACCCCAAAAACCCGTCCTCAGTTCGGATGCCGGTGACTCATAGGCAGTGGCTTGGTTAATGGAACCCACCGAAGCCATAGCGAAAGTGGGTTTTCATAGGGCAATTGTCACTGCTTATGGACCCGAACTATCGGGTAAATTCAATAAAATAGATGCCTGTTGGCATTCTAGCCTTCCTTCTCCTTTCAGGGCCTATCCGAAAAAGAATCTAGTACTTCTTGGTCTAAGAAGAAAGATTGGAATATCAATCTCATCGAGATCATCGATCTCATACCAAATCCCATCAATCAAATCACTTTTTCAAGAAATACGAGACATCTAAGTCATACAAGTAAATAGATGTAGTCATTGATAAGAAAAAGAAAAGACGTTTTCGGGATGCCGTCTAAATGTGCAAATGTCGTAGCAGGAGCAGGGTCGGTCAAATCGTCTGTGTGTACATAAATGACTTGAATAGAGGTTATGGACCCTTCTTTGGTAGAAGTAATTCTTTCTTGTAAAGAACCTGAGTTCTTACGCTTTCATGTTGACAAATCAATTCATTCGATTACTAGAGGGATGAACCTAATCCAGAATATGAACCATAAAAGAAAATACCTATTAAACTGATTCCATCGAATTGAGTATGATTGTATGTATGATAACATCTACTATACCAGGAATATCAATGAACCCGATTATTGCAATTGTTCAAGATAGCATTTTTTAGCATCTAGGGTCTATTTCTTAGTTCAAGGTCAGAGCAGGCATATGCCAAACGTGAATACCTCCTGAAGCCACGGGTAGAACACCTGGTAAAGAGACCCAATAGTTTTTTCGTGTTGTCAAAGATTTTAACAATGAAAATAGATGGCGAGTGCCTGATCAATTCTATTATGGATTTCTGACCACATTCTCCGCCTCCTCTGTCCCTAGGGACCAACAAGGGGCAGTACAAGAATATTCACATGTTGTCCATCGACTATGATCTTTTTGACATTTCATATAAGGACCTTCATGTGGAACTATTATTGTTTTTACATTCCCCTCACACCTTAGATCTACCTATGGAAGCAATACGTGGAGTAACTCTCGATATAACAGTAAAAGCAAGACGTGTAGGTGGATAGACTCATCAAGTTCCCATTGAAATATGATCCACACAAGGAAAAGCACTTGCCATTCGTTATCCACTTGTCTAGGACTCTATCTTGGTACTAGTCCATAACGATCAAAGTCGAAGCCTGAGCCTATTAGTGAAGCAAATTCAATGAAGCAAAACCTGGTGCCATAGAGAAGCGGCCAGCTAATGCTTGTTGGGTATTTTGGTTTGACACTGCTTCACACCCCTAAAAAAAGAAGGGAGCTACGTCTGAGTTAAACTTGGAGATGGAAGTCTTCTTTCTTTCTCGATGGTGAAGTAAGACCAAGCTCATGAGCTTATTATCCTAGGTCAGAACAAGTTGATAGGACTCAAATTATTTATTATATATATTAATTAATATGTTAGACAAATTAATATTAGCGATGGGGTCTTACTAAGACTCTCATCGAAATGAGACACTTGATTTCTAATTTGACCAATTGAGATATCAGGAAACAATATTCTGAATTTTTTCATTCGAAGTGAATTCTTAGCCTGTTTCTATATTCTTTCTATATTCAAAGACTAACCACAAAATCAAAAAGAAAATAGATTCATAAGTTTGATACCTTGTATAAAACTCATGTGTGCAAGAAATATTTGGTCGCATAGAGTGTACGAATGGGTTGATTAACAATTGATCACTATGAGTCAGACTCAATAGAAGTTGATCAATCCTATTTTCTATCGTTGAGGTGGAGAACTGAACCAAGAATTCTCTTTCTTCATCAACAATCGATTCTATTTTATCATCAATCCAATCCCCGTTCACATTTTTTCTTTTTCTTATCAATGAATAGATCTCTTTATTTGTATGACTTACATGTCTCGTATTTCTCGAAAAAGTGATTCGATTGATGGGATTTGGTATGAGATCGATGATCTCGATGAGATTAATATTCCAATCTTTCTTCTTAGAACGTATTGATTTGACACCATAAGAGGGACCAAGCATGTTGCCGCTAGAAGAAGAACCCCGTATTTCTTCTAGAGAATCTCCTAATTGTTTCAGAGCAACTAGAAAGAGATTCTTTAACTAGAAAGAATTTGGTTCAGATGTGGATGGGAGAACCAGCTAGCTCTGGGTTCGAGTGGCATTTCACCCCTAACCACAGCTCATCCGCTGATTCTTCAATGGTTCGGACCTCCACTTAGTTTCACCCAAGCTTCATCCTGGTCATGGATAGATCACCCAGGTTCAGGTCCATAAGCAGTGACAATTTCCCTATGAAAACTCGCTTTCGCTACGGCTCCGGTGGGTTCCCTTAACTAAGCCACCGCCTATGAGTCGCCGGCTCATTCTTCAATAGGCAGGAGGTCAGAGCCCTGGCTCCTACTACTGCTTGGGAGCTTACAGTTTCATGTTCTATTTCTTCTTCTTATATATAAGATCATGATTGGATCCGCATATGTTTGGTAAAGAGAATAATTTTATCCTTTGAGAATAATAAAAAATGGACAGTGTTCAATTGGAACATGAAAACATGACTAAATTGGTCCTAGTTACTGTGAAATTCTGCTAAGAGGTATGATTTTTAGACTGTGTGTTTGTAAGTATAATCTTGATAAGTGTTAGTCTCTGCAAATTATGATATTAATATTGGTTAAAGATTATAGACTTTTATTTTAAAAAATGAATTTTAAGTTAATAATAATCGCTTCCATGCTACATCTTTGTTATTTGATAGACTTTGTTAATAACTTGAATCATACTACCATCTATGTTCCTACCTCTTTAGGGTTATTAGATGATAAAAAGATCCACCATAGAAATTGAATCAAAGAGGGTTAGCCATAACTCACCTTAACTATCATTTGTTGTACCTTGAGCCACACCTACTATATCTGCCTCAACATTAGCACCTAAACAAGGTATACAAATTAAGATCAATGGATAAAATAGGAACAAGAGAGTTATATCAGATGAATATCAATATACACCTGAAGTCTAGAATAGATGGGGGTATTTGGATCTCATATCCTCTTATGCCTCCCAAGTCATCTCCTCTATTTTATTGTTTCTCCAAAGTACTTTAATCGAAGCAACTTCCTTAGTTCCTAACTTACGTACTTGGTGATCTAGGATGGCAATGGGAACTTCTTTATACGATAAGTTTTCCATGACTTGGACATCCTCAACAAGGGTAATGCGGGAGGGATCGCCCAAACATTTACGAATCATGGATACGTGAAATATAGGAAGAACGACTTCTAACTCCGGGGGTAACTTAAGCTTATAGGCCATTTGTCCTATTCTCTGAATATTTTGATACAGTCTGATGTACTGGGGCTAAGCTTGACCTTTTTGCAAAATCTTATCACCCCTTTCATAAGTGATACCTTTAGAAATAACCAGTCTCCCACCGCGAACTCTAAGTCTTGACCCCGGTTATCTGAATAAGACTTTTATCAACTCTGAGATGTCAACAATCACTCTTGAATCATTTTCACTTTCTCTACGGCTTGTTGTACCAAGTCAGGTCCCAATAACTTTGTCTCACCCATATCAAACCAACCAATAGGAGACTTACATTTCCGTCCATATATGGCTTCATACAACTCCATTTGAATACTAGATTGGTAGTTGTTATTGTAGGAAAACTCAATAAGATGTAGGTGATCTTCCCAACGTCCCTTAAGTCTAACAGACAAGCTCACAATATATCTTCGAGTGTCTAAATAGTGCACTCGGGCTGTCCGTCAATCTAGGGATAAAAAGTTATGCTAAGACTAACCTAAGTACTCAAATCCTTCTGAAAGGACCTCCAGAAGTTGGCTACAAACTAAGAACCTCTGTTCGATATAATAGACGCTAGGACTCCATGAAGTCGGACTATTCCTTTAATATAAATCCTAGCATAATCCTCCGCTGAATAGGTGGTCCGAACATGTAGAAAATGGGCTGATTTCATAAGTCTGTCCATAATGACCCATATAGAATCGAACCTCCGAAGAGAATTAGGAAATCCCATAATGAAATAAATATTGATCGTCTCCAATTTCCAATGTCGGAATCTTTATATTCTACCTTAATCCTCCAAGTTTCTGATGCTCAAACTTAACCTGTTGGGATTTTGGACACTAAGCAACAAATTCTGTGATATTTTTCTTCATATCATTCCACCAGTATAGCTGTCGATGGTCATGATACATCTTAGTGGAACCAGGGTGAATAGAATACCTAGACTGGTGGATCTCTGCCATAATCTTCCCTTAAAGTCTCGCAACGTCGGACACACACAACCGACCCTTATACCTAAGAGCTCCATCTTCCAATAGTTCAAACAACTGCTTCTTTTGAAAGGGAATGCCTTCTTTAATTCTTACCAAGGCTGAATCGTCAAATTGTTGTGCCTTGACTTCTGCCACTAATTAATATTCTGTGGCATTCTGAACTATGTCACCTCTGTCGCCTGTATCCATCAATTGTACACTTAGACTGCCTAATCGACACAAATCCTTGGTCATCTCTAGCTTGTCGACTCCCATATGCCTCACACTTTCCATAGACTTCTGACTTAATGCATCGGCTACAACCTTCACCTTGTACGGATGATATAAAATATCTGCATCGTAGTCCTTTAGCAACTCAAGTCACTTGCATTGTCTCAGGTTCAACTCTTTCTACCTAAATATGTACTGTGAGCTCTTCTGATCTATAAATATATCAACATGAACCCCGTACATATAGTAACGCCATATATGTAAAGAAAATACAACAACCACTAACTCAAGATCATGGGTCGGGTAATTCTATATGTGTTTCCTTAGTTGTCTCGAAGCATACGCAATGACCTTGCCATACTGCTTCAGAACATAACCCAACCCCACTCTGGAAGTGTCACAGTACACAACATAGCCCTCTAATCCTTGAGAAAGTGCTAAAATAGATGTTGATGTTAACATGCTCTTCAACTCCTGGAAACTCTTCTCACAAGAATTTGACCACTGGAACTTAGCTCCCTTATGCATCAACTTTGTTAGTGCAATGGCAATAGAGGAGAAATTCTCTACAAATCTTTGATAATAACCTACCAAGCCCAAGCTACTACGCATCTCCATAAGAGTTGTGGGTCTCGGCCAATTCTTTACCGCCTCAATCTTCTAACTATAGACCTTGATGCATTCGTCCGATACTATATGACCAAGAAAAGCCACCGAGTTTAACCAAAATTCACATTTAAGGAATTTAACATACAACATGTGATCCTGCAGTGTCTGTAATACCACTCTCAGATGATCCATATGCTCTGTTTCTGAGCGAGAATACACCAAAATGTCATCAATGAATACTATCACAAAGATATCCAGAAATGGATTAAACGCATGATTCATCAAATCCATAAAAGCTGTTGGGACGTTAGTTAAATCGAAAGACATCACCAGAAACTCATAATGGCCATATTTGATCTTGAAAGCTATCTTCGGAATATCCTTTTTCTTGACTCTCAATTGATAGTATCTAGATCGGAGATCGATATTTGAGAAATATTTGGTACCTTGCAATTGATTAAACAAATTGTCAATCCTAGGAAGCGGGTATTTATTCTTAATAGTCACCTTGTTCAACTGACAGTAATCAATGCACATTCTCAATTAACCATCCTTCTTACGCACTAATAACACTGGTGCACCCCATGAGGAGGTACTGGGCCTTATAAATCCCTTCTCCAAAAGATCTTTCAGCTGAGCTTTCAATTCTTCTAGCTCGACAGGAGCCATTCGATATGAAGGAATAGATATAGGCTGGGTATCTGGAAATACATCGATAGAGAAATCGATTTCCCTTTCGAAAGAAGTGCCAGGAAGTTCATCAGGGAATACATCAGGAAATTCACTAATGATAGGAACTGACTGAAGGGCTGGAGGCTTTGCCTCTATGTCCTGAACTCGCATGAGATGATAGATATATCCTTTTGAGATCATTTTCTGAGCCTTCAGGTAGGAAATAAACCTCCCCTTAGGCATGCAATATTATCATTCCATTAAATGACGAGCTTGCCTAGAATATTAAAACAAACAACTCTCGTCTAACAATCTACATTAGCATAACAAGAAGCCAGTCAATCCATACCCATAATAACACCAAATTCCACCACTTCTAATTCATTCAAATCGGCTAAAGTATGATAGTCATAGATATTTATGTCACAACTCCTATACACATGCGTAACAATCACAGGCTCACCCATGTGAGTAGACACTTCCAATGACTTATGTAACAATTAAGGCTCATTTCCACACTTACCAACAACAAAAGGGGTAATATATGACAAGTGGAACCCGGATCTATTAAAGCATACACATTAAGAGAGAAGATGGATAATATACCTGTAACCACATCTGGAGTCGACTTGAGGTCATGTCATCCTGACAACGCGTAAATACGATTCTGATGACCGCCTGAGCTAGACAATCTATCCCTACCTATGCCTCAATATCTACCAGCCGATGTCTGCGTGCCTTGCCCAGGGAGGCGTCCTGATGAAGAAGAAACTACTACAAACCCTATCGGCTATGCTATACCGCCTCCACCTCTCGTTGGGCAGTCCTTGGTAAAGTGCCTTGAGTAACCACAAAAATAACATATATCTGACTCTCGATGACATTTCCCTAAATGAGCACTACTACACTGAGCACATCGGGGTAAATATGGCTTAATCTGGCTCGAATCTCCTCTATACTCCGGACCTAGTGTCCGTGAACTCTGACCCTGACCAAAATAAGTGATCTGATCGTGATGCCATGGAACTGTGATGGTGCACTAGCCGCCGGATAAGATGGGCGCCTAGGAAACTGTTGCCTGAACCCATCTCTAACATCCTCTATATCACATGCGGACCAGACCCTCTTATGCTAGACCCTATCCCGCACTCGATCAACCTGTTGCTGCCTCTTATAATCCTCCAAGTTCTATGCATAGGTCTGAATGCGAGAAATATCCATATTAAGATTTAGAGAAGATGTAGTGCACTCATTTACTAAATTTGGCCCTAAACCATTAACAAAATGACAGACCCGAAAACTCATTTTAGCAACAACCGCAAGAGCGTACCTAGATAAAGAATTGAACTGTAGACTATACTCCCAGACACTCATATACCTTGCTCCAGGTGCAAAAACCTATCCAGCCTGGCTCATCGAAGCTCAACCGGTAGATATTGCTGCAAGAATACCTCGAAGAACTCCCTCCAGCCCATAGACGGGGCTTGGGATACCCGAGTATGCTCCGAAGTCTTAAACTAGGTCACGACAATATCACGCAACCTAGAGGAGTCCAATTCTACTGACTCAACATATATGGCATGCATTGCTCGCAAATTACGCTGCATTTGATCCAAAAAGTTCTGCAGGTTCGCATTCAGATCTGATCCTTTAAATACTGGAGGGTCCAGTTTAATGAAATCCTGAACTCTTGGGCTAATTTCCCTATCAGAAGTACCATGGGTCTGACACTGGGCCTGAGAGGCCAATAGCCTAGTCAATAACTACACTGCAATCCACATGTCTATGTTCTGATCAGGAGCAACCGGTAAAGGAACTGGAGGTATACCAGCTCCTTTATGCCCCTATAGAGGTAGTGGTTGGGGTGAAGTCTTGGAGGCCCGAGATACAATCTCATCCTGGTGCTCTTGTCTTCCAAGTCAACGGGTGGTACATGACTGGCACCCTCCCCCGCCTTCTAATTTAACCTCTACAGTGCATTCTATCGTCTAGTAGTAGCAGGCATAGCTGAGAATATAAAATAAATAAAGATTAGCAGTGAATATTTATGATTTCACGCTATTGCACGATCTAGATCAGAAAGAAAAGTAACTACCCTAAATATCATGTAGTCTCCTACGTATAAGTGTGGTGCACAACACACCCATAAAGAAGACTCTATTAGATACAACATGCAGACATCCTAGGACAGACCTGCTCTGATACCAAAATTGTCACACCCCAACCTTGGGGGGTGTGGCCGGCACCCAGCACCCGAAGACCTGAGCGAACTAGTTGTAGTATCTGGAACCTGTAATACGAAACCTAGGCTGACAAGGCCTCCATATAATCACATAAGACCAGAATGTATGAAAACCTGCACGCAAAAGAGTCCCAACACGATACATTTATATAACCAAGGTTGACAAGGCCACACAAAGAGTACACTACTAAAAATGGGGGGGCCGACAAGGCCACGACATACATACACATACTCCGCACAAGTTTGCAAGTCTCAAAGAGTGACATAATGCATCGACATGTTGGGACAGGGAATGTCGTACCCAAAATTCTAGTAATATATACAACAGTACCTAAAGACTCTGGTATAGCAACTCCGAGAAAGGGGAGTGCCACAATCACAACTGAACATATAACCTACTGAGGAGGAGCACCACTCTATCTATCTATACCTGCGGGCATGAACGCAGTGCCACAGAAGAGACATCAGGACGAAAGATGTAATGAATATGTAGGGCATAATCAACTGTAAATAAAGCAATAACAAGTCAAGAAAATAAAGGATACCACCTAAAACTCATAAGTGTCACACTAGGCCCATCTGTAGGTGTGTATAAATATTCAATTGCATATATAACACGTACGCCTCTTCGGGCAATATTATGTATATGACAAATTACGTATATAACGCCATAGGCCTCTGTAGGCAACAACATCATTATCATATCTGTATAACCGAGTATATAACACCATAGGCTTATGTGAGCAACATAAGTTCATGATATATATATATATATATATATATATATATATATATATATATATATATATATGCCAAGCCTACAAAGGACTCATCAACTAGTCGGGGTGACGTAAGGTTGTTGCACCCCGACTATCCTTATGTGGACTCATATTCTCTTTTACCTTGCTATGATCGATCAAGAAAAGACTTCTCACCTTAGTTTCTTAATCATGATGTGCTAACTCTTGATTTACCCATAAAAGGAAACAATATCAATGATTGAACGTAAACTTGACGATCGACTGGTACATATGCAATCATGGAGTGAAATAACCTCAAGTGTCTTCTTAATCAACTAAGAATAGAAGCTTTACTAGGACATGTTCGTATTAATTGTTATAGGAAGGACCATGCCATAACGGAAAAGAAGGTAAGCCCTACATACCTTGTCGATGAAGATGATTATGTTTCGAGGAGCCTCACACGTGGTATGAACGATTATCTACATTAAACGAAGGATTTGTATCAATATCAAGCTCATATCGAATAAGATATTTCATTTAGGCAATTCGTCAAACAACTTGCGTACGTGAAGCTCTAAAATTACTCTACCATGGATTCTTATTCAAGTTAACACTATCATTTTCCATAAATCCTTTCCTCAACTTTATGACTTCACCAACATGATTCAACACCAATATTTACTCTTAATCTCAAACAACAACACCGAACAACAATGTGACATAGCTCCATATCAGAAGAGATGTTTCTCCAAGATCAAATTTACCAAACTTCCAAAATTTCCAAGTTACTTCCATCAATCAATCAATCCACGTTAAGAGATCTAAATGACATATAAAAAGGGATAAAACCTTACCTTAGCCAACCAAGAAGTTTTCCACAACAACCTTCCACTCAATCTCAAAGTAGTCCACAATTTGCCGAGCTAGTTAACGAAGATCTCTAGGTGTTCTTGATCCTTAGAAGGATAAATCACATTGGATACAAGTAGGAATGTTCTTCAATGGTGGATAGGGTTTTTGGGGAATGTTTGAGAGTGTTTTGGGAGCTCCAGGGTAAAAAATGAGATGAGAAATGAAATTGGCCGACCTTTGGCCTTAAATAAGCCACCAAACTGCCTCACATATGCAGTCGCATTAATATTTCATTCTGGTTGTTGCCTCCAAGTCTCTTGCTCCTATTAAGCTCAGCCTTAGTAGAAGTGGGTAGCGGCACTGGGTGGACGGTCTATCCGCCCTTAAGTGGTATTACCAGCCATTCTGGAGGAGAAGTTGATTTAGCAATTTCTAGTCTTCATGTATTTTCCAAATAAATGTGAGAATTCCAATGAATCCCTAATTGTCTTTTTATATGCCACCGCATATGGTGGTAGTGAGGTGGTAGAAAAAGTGGTCTGATCCACTGTCACATCCTCGACACAAAACTCATAGCATATCGTCAAAACTTCGTCAATCTTCGTTGAGTTGTACTTCTTTTTGTCCTATTGACTTTCAACCTTCCAAAACCATTCCTTAACATCCTTATACGTCATACGAACCCTCGTAAATAATTTTATGTTCTCACGACTTTAGTCGGCTGATTATACTTCTCATTCGAATGTGAAACTACTGGGCGTAACAAAGGGTTTTTGAAACTTGAATTAGAATGAGTGCATACATTTCGAATCAACTTTAAATTTGATATACAGAGTTCTATTGAGAAGATTATCTAAAAAAAATATCAAAGTGATCTTTTGTAAAAGGTATTTAATTACACAAAATATTGACATGCCAGGAAACAAGTAACTCCCTTTCACAAACAACTAAATTCAGCATTCTCTTGTAAACATTAATATATCTTATCCAAGAAATAACTAATTTCAGCATTCTCCTATAAATATTAATACAACTTACCCAATATTATATAAGATGAATAACTCTGTTAGTAAAATTTTAGATATTTTTATGATTTAAATGCCATTGATTTTAGTTGATATTACTGTGGAAAAGAGAAATTTATTAAAATGATATAAAGAGAAAGAATCATGTAGAACAAAACTAAAAGAGTATTTACATTATACATGTATTTGCCGTGAATGAAAAATCATAAAAAATATAAGTGATAATTTTAGCAACCTGCCCGTAAGGGTTGGGTGAGCGGTTTCCCACATGGGAGACTTGTGATCGATTCCCCTCATCAGAAGCCTTCTCCATCAGAACTCGTCGCACCGGGCTTACCTAGTGCGGGTTTTCCTAGGGGTTAATTTTTTTTCCAGAGATCTCTCCTCAGTTTTGACCTCACCCTTCCTCGTGGTATACGATATTACGTTTACCTCTCTTATTTTAACTTTCTTCTAACAAATCTTTTAATTAATTTATTAAGAAATTACAATCTGACTAATTTGCCCTTTCAAATATATTTTTTATTATTTAATTTTATGAACAAGGAGATTGAAAGACAAAGCCTTCTCAACGGATTGAAATCGATTATCAACTTCTCTTTGAAAAAAATAATAGCTTCTCCACCATATCTACATGTACAAAAACAATAACTGCACCAAAGTTTGTTGTAAATTTACTATTCCTGTCCATGGCCAACTCTTATTTATTCCTCAAAAACACAACACATCATAAACCTAATTAGAAAGTTAATTGTTGACATTAGGGTTCTAGTAAATAAAAGACATCTAAAAAATTCGAACACCCTATGTCTTCGACATAGCTACTCACACAAAATTAACCATGTAATCTAGTTTTCGCTTATGTATATATAAATGGGATGTACTCGTTCATGAGCATTGGCATTCCGTCTTCCCCAATAATCTAGGCAGCAAACACTAATGGAAAATAAAAATATTTTACCCCTTTAATTGTTTTTGTATATTTGGTCATGGTAGAGAAAATCTAATAATATACCGATTTAGGCTTTAAATTCAATCTCCTTATTTATAAATTAATTAAATAAAAATATTAAAATAGATAAATTAGTCATTTTTTTATTTTAATAATAAAAAAATATTAAAATATTTTTTAATAGCATAAACCACAAGAGAAGTTAGTGTTACGAGGTCAAACATAAAGGAAGTATCTAAAATCATTTCAAAATATAAAATAGAAGTTAAAGAAAGTGAAAACAAAGATACCTTTAGGGGGCCAAGTATTATATTTGAAGAAAACAAAATGTAAATAATAAACAACATAAAACATTTACTACTTCAAAAGTTCATTCCTTATGATAATTCAAAGGAAGAAACACCATGCTAAATAAACTCTAGTTGGATCTTATTACATTGAAGTTTCTATTTAAAGACTCAACCAATTAGATGGCAAAGTCGAAGAACTAGTCGCATTCATTTCAAGGATAAACTTTGGATCTTCAGAGCTAATCACAAATTGTAGCGGAATACTTTTCTTATTCAACTGATCTTCAAGTTTCTCGATCTTTTGGTTCAATTGTTTAAATCTTTCCAAATCAGTCAACTTAGAATCTTCTGACAGATTATGTGAAATTACCTTCGGTAGCTTTTCCTTTATTGTCCATTTCTTCTACCTTCATTTTCTTCATTAAATAATGGCTTGACAGAGATGCAATTGGTTGATTAGCCTCCAAAAATTAGTGGACAACCGATTCAACATCAGGGTTACCAAATAAAAATGGCTGACCTCCAATTAAAAAAATAATAATTGCAATCTCATTCCACATAAAATAAATTATTTTACTTTTTGTTGCACCTCATAGTTTTACGTCAAGTCCTGCCATTGATTAACACCGGTATCTTGAGAATGTATGAGACTTTACAGAAGGATAACAATGGTTTAGAACTCTTTTATAGAAGTATCGGAAAGTATAGGATTTAGACGAACCTAAAAGAGTATACAACAACACCCAGTGAAAATCCCACAACGTGGGGTCTGGGGAGGGTAGGGTGTACGTAGACCTTACTTCTACCTTGAGAGGTAGAGCGGCTATTTCCGAGAGACCCTCGGCTCAAGACAACCTAAACATAGGTAGATCAATAAAAATGGTCAGATTCAGGCATAAAATTTAAAGCATTATGAAAATGCTGAAAATATTGGTATCAAAAGCGAATGGGCCATGCCAGTGCATTTTGAAAAGGAAAGGAACTAACATAGAACCTAAGAGAGTAAGTTTCGATGAAATTCCATAACTTTCAAAAAGTACCATACAATGTACGGACGGTAAAAAATATGGAGTACGATCGTACCTAGTCTGGAAACATTTGGAGATTTCTATCCATGACATACGGTCCAATGTACGGACAATACATATATGTACGGGCCGTATATTAGGCCGTATATCTTGCTGGTGGTAAATTTTATTTTGTATATAAATTGGTTGATACAACCTAAGGCTTCATTTTGCATCTTTTTCAGATCCTAAACACCTCTATATGCTCTCTAAAAAGTCCCTAATCATCCTAGACTCAAAGACAAAGGCAAATTAAGTAAATCCAATGTGAGGAGTCTCGTAGCTATCGTTGTATCGTGTTCCTCCTTGTGCTGTTAAATTTGGAGAATTCTTGGAGGTGAAGCAAGGTTTAAATTGAAGTGATTCTTGTGGTTTGAGGAGAATTCTTGAGTTTTATCTACATTAATGGAAATCATGTAGAACAACTCCTAGTCATCCTAAAACCAAGTTATGATATTGCTAGGATGATTTGTGTGAATTAAGAGTATGTTATGAAGTTGTGGGAATGTTGATGAAGTTATGGAGGTATAGGAGAGTTGGTTTAAAGTGTGTAGTGTTGGGATTCATGTAAATTTGGATGTAAAAGATCGTGTAAACTCTATGAACGTAAGGTGTTCGATGAAATGTCCAAATGAGTTTTCTTATAAGTTTTGAATCCGTTGTTGATATAAATCATTTATATAACGTAGATAATCGCTCGTAGGACGTCGGAGGACTTATGGAATTCGTATAGGTTAAGCAACGAGGTACGTAAGGCTGCGTTTCCTTCCATTTGACATGTTCTTAGGAAAGACGTCATGAATTGAATTGTCCTTTGAGTAAATCCTATTATTGATCATAAGAGCATATTTACCCTTGTATTTGTTACATGAATCTTATATGTCCCTAGTCGGGAGTACTTTCCGCATACTATGATGTTCCTTGTTACATGAGGATGCTGAAACACTTGTTGGATTATAATGATTGTTGTATATGATTTCATAACAATAGGTGAGGGTTAACGACCTTAGGTCACTTCGCCCCATTCATATTGATATTCTGAGGTCTTATATGCATTATATATATATATTTTCTACCGAGTTGCGCTATAGTATGCCGGGTATGACACTTATATGTGCACACCACTTTAGTTGAGTATGACATTATCGAGTCCTATTATGGACAGGTACGTTAGGATAAGATTTTCCCCACAGAGAGGCTTGATATTATATTATATGACCCCTTAGTGTGGCCCGATTTTACTATTATGTATATGATCATGTTTATGTCAGTTGTACGCCCTCAGTGGCCTCTCTGAGTTTTAGGTTGACTTTTGTACCTATTTCTTGTATTATATTATTTATTTATATGCTTTACCTGCCTTACATATTCAGTACATTCTTTCATACTGACATCCCTTGCTGGGGCACTGTGTTTCATGCCCGCAGGTACAGATAGACAAACATACGTACCTCCACAGTATGCTATCTGACTTCAGCTGTTGGTTGTGGCACTCCACTTCTCTAGGGTTATTGTACAGAGCCGGTAGGCTATGTTACTTATGCTTATAGCTACTTTTGGGTATGACGGTGTCCTGTCTTGACCTAATGACATGTTGTAGGACTCTTATAGGCTTGTAGACAAGTGGTCATTATCTATTCATTTTGTATGGCCTTGTCAACCTCTTTGTCACCGTTAGTGTACTTGTTATGGCCTTGTTGGCCTTATGATATATGTACATATTGGGTTGGTTGTCAGTTGTAAACCCTAGCCATACTGGGGCTTTGTCGTCTTCACGCCGATAATGTCAATATTCCAGAGTACAAATGCTTTGCCCTAATTTGGTTCCTCCAAATGATGATCTGTGGGTATATTAGGGGTGTGGGGGTTTGGTATTTGATAGTTGTAGTGGATTATGTCCATCATATGCCAATATGGTCCTGTCTCTACTTTGTTTTTGGATGTACACTAAGTATGAAACTATAGGAACCCCTGGTTTATATTTATGAGCTATGTTATGATGATTAGGCATTTGTCAAGTTAGAGTGTGTGGTCTGTGTATGGCTATATAAGGATCATGTTTGGAGCATCCTCTTAAATGTCCTCCCAAATATTGTTTACTTGTTTGTTCAGTCTTTAAGTTGTGTCTTCTGTCCTATGCATTAACATACTTCATTTGATCCATATTTAGTGCTAAGTGAATATTAAGCCTCATCTTATGTTACCAATTAATCAAGGCTGTCATGAATGTTTTAGTTAGGATTGCCTGTACCTTCTTGTGAATGCCATGTATCCCTGCCTATCCATGAGTTCATCCATCTAATTTAAATGCATGTGTAGGTTAAGATTAAAAGCACAAAATCAATATGCTAGTTGTTTTCAAAATGATAAAATCAGGTAGATGTCTAGCATAATAGTTTAAAAGGGTTGACACATAGTCTTTCAGACATTGGTGTGTTGTTTAAGTCCAAGTGCTTTGTTTATTGGCATATGTATCTATGTCTCCTTGCATCCAAATCAGCTAAATATATCTATGCATCATAGTGATTTAGGAAGATGAGTATGACATGTATATTTGTGCACTACCCTAACATTATGTTTTAGGATTGGACATGTTGGTTTCGCAACCTATATGAACCAAACTTGCATTTTTGTGTAGCTTCTTGTATTTTCTACCCATGATTGAACTAATGACCCCAAGTGCACACCAACAACAAACTTGCATTTTTTCTTTGTGTAGCTTCTTGTATCGATAAAACGATACGTATATCGTTTAGATAGGATCGCCTAAAAAATGAATTTCAAAACTTGGTTAAATTTGGAATTTAAAAACGATTGAATTGTTTTGTGTCAAAGGAGGATTGTCTCCAAATATAGCAACAGATTAGTCTATTTCTACTGCTGCATCTGGATACAATGCAACAACTAGCAGGCAACAATAGAATGGTCAAAATCCAGTAATAAGTCAAACCCAAAATGAGGTGTTAATGACTAAGGTACAATAGTCTCCCAGCCCTAAGATTGTCTCCAAATATAACAGGTTTCAGCTTCAAAACACAATAACATTTACCATCACAAACTGAGGCAATTCAGAGAAAGTAGCACAACCACAAGTAGTATGAAACATGAATCATAAAATGGCATCAAACATCAGCCTCAAGTAGTAGCAAACAATTCCTCACAGGGTTGTAGCTAAAGTAAGCATTTAGTCTAAGAAATGTAGCAGTTGAAGTGTAGCACAACGGCTAAATAGCTATCCTTTTTGCAGCAAAAAAAATATAGCTGCAGGTATGGTGTCAACAATACTCACTGTTGCAGCAAACAACTTGTGTAATATTTCAAGTGGAACATCTACTCTTAGTGTAGCACTTGTTCCTCAGAGAGTTGCAAAAATAACAGCTCCTTAGGTGACACATTACAACAACAAATGACAACAATTTTTATCAAAGTGTAGCAGGGACAGTAGTAGCCAGTGACAGCAAAAACAACAGCCAAAATAACAGCAAACATGGTTGCTCAATGCCTCAGAAGGTAATAAATATATGCAACAACCAAAATAAATATATGGCTGCCAACTGCTCAATACCTAACAACTTCCATGTTACTCTCTATTGTAGTATCTATTCATCTTTTAAAATAACACGGGGCAACATGACTCCATTGTGCAGCCACTATTATAGAAAATAGAAGCAACAACAATTTGTATATAGAATGCAAAAGCCAAAAATACAACAACATTGTCTTCTCAGACACCTCCATTCTTGGCCTCAATAATCATATAGCAAAGTAAAGGTCTAAAGTATAATATGAAAGTGACAGCACCAGGTAACTACAGCTTAGCAAGATCGTACTAGGGTTGTCACTACATAGCCAAATTAGATGGTAGAGTTCATGCCAAATATAAAGCTATAACAAATGACAGATCAAAATCTAACAACAACACCAGTAGTTTCATTCATAGTATTCATTTCTTGTCTTTCTATTTAAAAACTCACAACTCAGCTCAAGCAATATTCATAGGCATCTAATATCCCCGTAGTGACCTTAATAAACCAATCCAACAAATCTCAGATCCCCACAACAGAGATAAATCAAAACATATCATTACTGGCCTCTTATATGACTTAAACATGGAATAAGGTTCAGGAAACACAAAGGTTTAGACAAAACAAACAGACATACTAATGGCACACAGTAACTGACCTAATATATGTATATTAACTGACTCTAAGAATTGGATTAAAGACACAAAAATACAAGCATACAGAGTTCGAGAGTTATTCTAAGGAACCTTAACCATCATTCATTGATTTATGTTACACCTAGAATAGGACAAATAATGGACACAAATCAACACATATAGGCATTTAGGTCCAAATTATCAAATATCAATTCCAAACCTCCTCAATATACCTCTCATTTAACCCAATACACAACCAGATAGATTTATGAAGCCTATCCAACAGACCTCTTAAGTCAACACAGAGATCACATGTATCAAACTGAAAACAGGAAAGGAGAACTGCAATACTTTCCTTTCAGGTTTGCACCAAGCAATGTGCAAAGTACTAACTCAAAATAACTTAATACCTCAACAAAATACCAAAATAGAACAGGACAGTGCCACACAACAAAGTCAGGGTAATTTTTCCATCATACACATACTCAACATGCTTACACACAAAATGAGTTATGAACAAAGGAAAACACATATATACTCTTTAGCATGTATGCACACCACCTACAACTAGTACAGACTATCACAAAAGAGCCCTAAGAGGCAAATATGATGTGATGATGTGATGTGATGTGATGATGTGATATGATGTGATGATGTGATGCATGTATGGCTTATTGAGACGGGTTGCACGATCCACAACACTAAAATATATTAGGACGGGTTGCACGATCTGCATACTTTCATTTACCAACATTTGAGATCCACACAGGTAGCATGACTTAAGATCCACACAGGTAGCATGACTTAAGAGAAGAGGACATAACCAAGGCAGGGTCACATTAAGGCATACAGAGGACATTCCATTAATGAGTATGAGTAAGGTTCTAAAACATACAACACAAGCTACAACATATCAAATATGCTGTCATTTTAAAGTTTGGCTAGGTAAGTGCTCAAAATAGTTTTAAGAAGAACCATTTAGATGATATCCATAACTCACAACCATCACATATACCATATACTTCAACCAAGACCAAACATAAAATATCATATTCATAAAGGCCTTGGATAACTAAGGTCTCAACGGCTATCTAACATTACAAGATTCTCAAATATTCCGCTTCCCAAGCTTACATTATCTTTTCCAATCTATTAAGATCAGCTCCTTGGCTGGTAATGGTTTTGATAGCTGAAGAGTCTTTGGTAAGGTTCTGTTGAAGTCTAGCTTCAATCTTATCAAGTATACTAATATTCTCCAGATATGTCAACCTCAAGAACTACTATCCTAGGGCCTCATTCCCAGATATGCAGTTCGAAGAAGACCAGTTCCAATCCCACTTCGCACATTCAGGATCCAAGATTGTTGAGTGGAGTATTGATGGCCTAGCAGAAGGTCAAATTTATAACAAGCTCCACGAAATGGGAATTGCCATAACCGCTCTTAAAATTAAGAAGACGGAGGACAAACAAGCTGCCTGTATGATAATAGCAGGCTTCACCGGAATGTTAAAAAATTGGTGGGACAATTACCTCACTGATGAACATAGACAGAAATCCCGAGTATACATACTAAAAATAGTAACAGAAGGCAGCGGGTAAACAAATACTTACAAACTTTTATTCAAACATTGCAAACTGAAGGAAAAGCATACATAGGATAGAGGAGGCAGAGAGAAATTTCTAGTCTGAAATTCCGGGTGATCACTCTAACATTACAACTTGAGAACCTTAAATAGGCCTCAGAAATAAAGTTACAACTTTAAATGACTGGCTGAAATTTGAACAACTCTTGTTTTTCTGAAAGGTCGTTCGTCTGTAGCTTTTTTTGAAGGGTCATCTACTGTTTCAAGATTCCTTGCTTTTGCTTTTTCTGCTTTTGCTTTGCGACTTTTGTGTCACCTGCTTTTACGACTTTTTTCGTCACTTCTTTTGACTTTTGTGTCACCTATTTTATGACTTTTTTCGTTTTCTTCTTTTAAGGTTTTTCCAAATAATAGGATTGTGCTATTCCTCTTGGGGCAAGCATATCTCCGTTACTTGGTCCATCAGAACTGGATGCCTTATCTAGGAGCTATAAGGCTTCTTTTTCATCATCTTCTAATTTGGACAAGGCTTCTAAGAGTCTTCTTCTGGTTTCTGCCTTTGAGGCAGAGGTGGATCCTGAAGTAGAGGGGCTTTTCTTTTTAGCCTCCTCCTTCACTTTTGGACTCCATCCTTTAATTCTGATTAACCTGTTGAGATATTTAATCCTATTCATCTCTTGGATGTCAAAGGACCGTTTAATGATATAAGAAACTCGCTTATTTATAAAAAACTTGCAGTCTTTGATATGAGTTGGGAGAGTGCTGATTTGCTGCTCTTCCATAAAACTGGGATTTTTTTTAAAAAAACTGGAAGGCACTATTTCTAATGTTCCTCCGAAAATGTTCCACAACTCGTAAAACCAGCGGGGAATAACTTTTTCTTTTAACTTATCCGCATACTTGACAAACCAGGTATGGGTGTTAGGTCTGATATATAAAAAATTAAACCAAGCATCCTTATAATCATACCAGTTATAGGTTGGTGGCTTAAAAGCTTTTGAAAATGGAATGGGAGTATGTAGGTGATCTGTATACCACCCAAAAGGACTCAGAATCTTTTTTATCGTGAATTTTGAAAACTCTATATTCTCTGGGTTATTTTTGTAAAAATTGTGTTCAACTTCTATCGAATCAGTGTCGACTAAGATGAACTCATAGAACCTTCTGGTCTTGAGGGGATCCTGAAAATCCACATACTGATAATTTGTAAAGCAGGGCTTCACAAGGTCTTGTACTTTGAAGTTTTCATATTGCTTGTCCAGGGCCATTATTGGTAATGCCTGGTGGACTATGAACTCCCACTTTTGAGGCTGGGGACTGGTAGTTACTTGAGTTGTCCCCTTCTTTACAGGATTATCTGGTTTTACCGCTTGTGAATATGATTCTGGCGGTTTCATTTCGTAACTTTCTTTGGTCTGAGTCTTTGAGGAGGATGCCTTAAAAGACGCAGCTGTAGACTTCTCAGGCTGTGTTTTACCTGTAATGCTAGGAAGAGTTCCTAAAACTGTATACCTATTTTCGTAGGCAGCTGCAAGGGCTGGGCTAGTAACCTTATTTGGAATAAAAGGATTTTTCATCCTTTCTTCAGGTCTTCGCTGGAACGGTGGTCTCATCGGGCGGGAGCCCGGTAAGCTGGGTCTCATTGTTTCCCTGCAAAAATTCTCTGGTTAAAAAGTCAGGCAAAGAATTTTCTTCTCCTTTAATAAATTCGATCTGGAAGTCAAAACTAGATAATAATGTCTGCCATCTGGCAAAGATCTGTTTCGACACAAGATTTTTAACGTCTTTTTGTAAGACATCTTTGGCTACTTTGCAGTATACCCTTAACAAAAATTCTTTGTTCACTAAATTGTCTTGGAACTTGGTGATACAAAGTACTATGGATAAAATCTCTTTTTTCACAGTACTATAATTTTTCTGGGTAGAGTTCCAGACTTCGGAAGTAAATCTTACTAATTGCTAAGTAGTTTGGGGAGAAATTCTTTGTTTAAGAATGCCTTCATAACCAACATCTGAAGCGTCTGTTTCAATAATCATAAAAGCTTCGGGATTGAGTATTCCTAAGCATGGAAGTTTTTGGACAACTTCTTTTACTTGCCTAACTGCATTGGTCTGTTCTTCAGACCAAGGGACTGGAACTTTCTTAAGCCTTTTGTAGAGAGGCTCGCAAATTTGTCTAACCTTAGGGATAAAGTCTGCGACATAATTGAGACTTCCTAGGAATCTTTGTAACTGAGTTTTGTCAGTTATCTCATCAGGGAATTTGGTCGAGAACTCTATGGCTCTGCAGATGGGCTTATAAGTGCCTAGGTAAAGGTTATGACCTAGGAATCTGATAGATGTTTGGAAAAGTTTAATATTTTTTGCGCTTACGGCTAGGCCGTTAATCTTAGCAACATGGATAAAAGTCCTGAGATGCTTAAAGTGCTGGTCTATGGTTTCTGAGAATATGAGAACATCATCTATATAGACGATCGAGAACATGCTGAGACTATTGAATATGTTATTCATAATGTTCTGGAATTCAGAAGGGGCGTTCTTTAGCCCAAAGGGCATGACGTTCCATTCAAATTGTCCGAAAGGGACATTAAAAGTTGTTTTATACTTATCTCTTTCATCTATCTGGATCTGCCAGAAGCCTGATTTCATATCAAACTTACTGTAAACCTTAGCTTTGTAAGTCCTCTTTAGGAGGTCTCTCTTATTGGGGATTGGGTATCTAATCCATTTCAGGACCTGGTTGAGGGGTTTGTAATTGATGACTAATCTGGGGGGCCCTCTCTCTTGTTCGGAGCTTTTGTTTACGTAGAACGCAGAACAACTCCACTGGGATTTTGAGGGTCTGATGATTTTTTTCTAGAGTAAATCATCAATTTCTTTCTTGCAATATTCCATGAGCTCGTGGCTCATCTGTATAGGCCTAGCTCTCGTGGGGATGGTTTCTTCATTGAAATCATCAACATATGGTAAAGTAACCATGTGTCTTTTTCTTTCCCAGAAAGCGCTAGGTAATTCAGAGCAAATTTCTTTCTCGATTTCTTCGAGTAGGGCTCCTACCTTCTTGGTGAGGTAAGGGGTCTGTAAAGCTGATTCAATCTTCTTATCCTGAATGTCATCTTTCATGAAGTTAATCTAGTTAGAAAGAATTTGAATCTTAAAAGTAGAAGAGCTCTTAACAAAATTACTCTCTTTTCTAGAAAGAGGATTAAGGTAAGGAAAAATAACTTTTCTTCCTAAGGACATGGTGTTGATACCATCAAGGTCGGCGGTGTAGGGTTTAATCTGGGTTGCAAAGGGAGTCCCTAAGATAATTTCTTCGATGATGTCCCTGGTAATAACAAAGTCGTTTATATAACAAACCCCATTATTACAGACGTGTGCTTTGGATAGCTTATAATTGATCTTAAGCTTTTCGCCAGTAGCAGAATAGAGTCTTGAAGTGCTCTTCTCTAGATATTTGGTTGGGATTAAACCTTCTGCAATACAATTCTGATCTACTCCGGTATCAAATAGTGCAATCTTGTTAAGAATAACACTCTTATTGACATAGAGCCTAATGGGAATGTGGTAAGACAGTGGTTTTACCCTGGAGATGATTTTTAGGCCTAAGGCTTCTAAACTCATTGAGTCTTCATCCTCATTATCATCTTCTGAGTTTATGGCGATGCCTCTGGAGGTTGATGGGCCATACATCTCTTCATTAACTATTTTGTTAGCAAAGGACTCTAATTCGATAGAACTGAGTCTTTCTTTGATTTCCTTGATTTCCGACTTGAGGTTTGCTACCTCGGCTTGTAAATCTGGAATAGTGGTTTGGGCCTCTTTGGTTATGCTGGTTTTAAACTTACCAAGAGCGAGCTTCATATTGAAGGGTTCTATAGTAGTTTTACTGTCTTTATGGTGAATGATGAGCTTCTTGAGCTCAGCTATTGTTTTCTTAGGTCTTCGTCATCGATCTTTTCGATCATGTCAAAGAAGAATTCTTGGCTATATTTGGAGATGACGCTGACGGTACCTGAGCCACAAAAGCAGAAGGTTCCTGAACAAAAGCATTAATTGCTGGACTTGAAACTATCTGAACTATAGTCTAAATCTAGGAGATTTTCATCACTGTAATCTTCTGATTCTGAGGAGTCACTGGGAGGTTCTCCTAAGATGCTAAAGAGTTTATCCTTTAGTTCAGGATTAAGTTCAAGGAGGTTTATCTTATCCTTCTTCTTGCCTGGTACTTTACAGGAACTGGCCAGATGGCCTGCTTTGCCACAGTTCCAACATTTGGAGATTTCTTTAGAAGTCGAGGCTTCTCTCTGCGTAGAGGTTCGTCTAGGTTTATAAGATTTCTTCGGACGGTTTTTGTAACCCTTTCTGGCTATAGGTTTCTTTGTCGTTTTGTGTTTCTTGGCTACAGCTTTAGAGGGGGCAGTCACTTTGGCATATCCGAAATCTTGGCAGAAGCTTCCTAGTTCGGTAGTACCGAGTCTACCTTCTTTCTTTAGCTGGTGTCTAAGTTTCAGGTCTGTGCAGAGCTCTAGTCCCGTAAGGTTTATGAGGCTGACTATGTCTCCGTAAGTTAGATTACTATAGGGGATGTCGCCGTCAAACTTGTTTCTGATAGTAGTTCTTACCTTTTCTGCGAAGAGGGGAGGTAGGCCACTGATAAATTTTTCTTTCCAGTAATCATGATTACAATCTTCTCTGATCATAACCTTGTTTAGGAAGATGTCTTTGTACCACCTAAAGTCATGAAGCTTCGGGCAGGTTAGGTTACTAAGAATTTCTAGACTCTTTTCTTGGAATATCTTAGGCTCTCCTATGAAGTGCTTGGCAATACTGTATATGAGGGTTGCTGTAGCATCTTGTACTACCTTTTGTTCTATGGTTCCATCTGCCTTAGTCTCCTGGTGATAGGAGCAGGAATTCTGGATATTCTGTCTATGTTCATCAGTGAGGTAATTGTCCCACCAATTTTTTAACATTCCGGTGAAGCCTGCTATTATCATACATGCAGCTTGTTTGTCCTCCGTCTTCTTAATTTTAAGAGCGGTTATGGCAATTCTCATTTCATGGAGCTTGTTATAAATTTGACCTTCTGCTAGGCCATCAATATTCCACTCAACAATCTCGGATCCTGAATGTGCGGAGTGGGATTAGAACTGGTCTTCTTCGAACTGCATATCGGGAATGAGGCCCTAGGATAGTAGTTCTTGAGGTTGACATATCTGGACAATCTATTAAGATCAGCTCATTGGCTGGTAATGGTTTTGATAGCTGAAGAGTCTTTGGTAAGGTTCTGTTGAAGTCTGGCTTCAATCTTATCAAGTATACTAATATATTGATCAGCTGTTTTAGAAAGGGTAGGGTAATTGCTAGCTTTGAACTCAGGGGTTCTAAACAGGGGGTTGGATATCCTAACTTCCTTAAAGGAACTAGGTTTGGAGATGGTCTTATCACTTGTCTTAGTGATTTGAGTTGAAACTACATGTAATAGTTGGTTGGTGTAGTTATTCTGTTGGATGGGTTTGTTAACATCACTGTTGGTAGGGTGACCCGTAGGGTTTGCTATATCTCTTTTGAAGGGGGCGGCTTCTATAACTTCTCCTTCTACAGGGATGCTAATCTTCTCTAATGGAGGAATAACTGCATCAATGGTTCTGGTACTGGTATACCATTTGTTAACTAGAGTCTTTAGGGAATCTGGTTTATCGCCTAACTGGCCAGAGACCTGAAACCATCTAAAGAATTCTATGTTACAATGGAGTCTCTTCATATCATCTATCCAAGATTTCCTGAATGCTGACCTTTCTTCCTCAGGATATGTTTCAACATACCAGTTTCTTCTAATGGCATTCTCAGGATCTTCCCATTGTTTTCTAAGGAGCTCTGAGTTAATCTTGAAATTACTATTCCTTTTGATCATTCCTAATGATCCAACCCCCTGTTTAGAACCCCTGAGTTCAAAGCTAGCAATTACCCTACCCTTTCTAAAACAACTGATCAAGATATTAGTATACTTGATAAGATTGAAGCCAGACTTCAACAGAACCTTACCAAAGACTCTTCAGCTATCAAAACCATTACCAGCCAAGGAGCTGATCTTAATAGATTGCCCAGATACGTCAACCTCAAGAACTACTATCCTAGGGCCTCATTCCCAGATATGCAGTTCGAAGAGGACCAGTTCTAGTCCCACTCCGCACATTCAGGATCCGAGATTGTTGAGTGGAATATTGATGGCCTAGCAGAAGGTCAAATTTATAACAAGCTCCACGAAATGGGAATTTCCATAACCGCTCTTAAAATTAAGAAGACGGAGGACAAACAAGCTGCCTGTATGATAATAGCATGCTTCACCGGAATGTTAAAAAATTGGTGGGACAATTACCTCACTGATGAACATAGACAGAATATCCAGAATTCCTGCTCCTATCACCAGGAGACTAAGGCAGATGGAACCATAGAACAAAAGGTAGTACAAGATGCTACAGTAACCCTCATATACAGTATTGCTAAGCACTTCATATGAGAGCCTAAGATATTCCAAGGAAAGAGTCTAGAAATTCTTAGTAACCTAACCTGCCTGAAGCTTCATGACTTTAGGTGGTACAAAGACATCTTCCTAAACAAGGTTATGATCAGAGAAGATTGTAATCATGATTACTGGAAAGAAAAATTTATCAGTGGCCTACCTCCCCTCTTTGAAGAAAAGGTAAGAACTACTATCAGAAACAAGTTTGATGGTGACATCCCCTATAGTAATCTAACTTACGGAGACATAGTCAGCCTCATAAACCTTACGAGAATAGAGCTCTGCACAGACCTGAAATTTAGACACCAGCTAAAGAAAGAAGGTAGACTCGGTACTACCGAACTAGGAAGCTTCTGCCAAGATTTCGGATATGCCAAAGTGACTGCCCCCTTTAAAGCTGCAGCCAAGAAACACAAAACGACAAAGAAACCTATTTCCAGAAAGGGTTACAAAAACCGTCCGAAGAAATCTTATAAACCTAGACGAACCTCTAGGCAGAGAGAAGCCTCAACTTCTAAAGAAATCTCCAAATGTTGGAACTGTGGCAAAGCAGGCCATCTGGCCAGTTCCTGTAGAGTACCAGGCAAGAAGAAGGATAAGATAAACCTCCTTGAACTCAATCCTGAACTAAAGGATAAACTCTTTAGCATCTTAGGAGAACCTCCCAGTGACTCCTCAGAATCAGAAGATTACAGTGATGAAAATCTCCTAGATTTAGACTATAGTTCAGATAGTTTCAAGTCCAGCAATGAATGCTTTTGTTCAGGAACCTTCTGCTTTTGTGGCTCAGGTACCGTCAGCGTCATCTCCAAAGATAGCCAAGAATTCTTCTTTGACATGATCGAAAAGATCGATGACGAAGACCTAAGAAAACAATACCTAGCTGAGCTCAAGAAGCTCATCATTCACCATAAAGACAGTAAAACTACTATAGAACCCTTCAATATGAAGCTCGCTCTTGGTAAGTTTAAAACCAGCAAAACCAAAGAGGCCCAAACCACTATTCTAGATTTACAAGCCGAGGTAGCAAACCTCAAGTCGGAAATCAAGGAAATCAAAGAAAGACTCAGTTCTATCGAATTAGAGTCCTTTGCTAACAAAATAGTTAATGAAGAGATGTATGGCCCATCAACCTCCAGAGGCGTCGCCATAAACTCAGAAGATGATAATGAGGATGAAGACTCAATGAGTTTAGAAGCCTCAGGCCTAAAAATAATCTCCAGGGTAAAACCACAGTCTTACCACATTCCCATTAGGCTCTATGTCAATAAGAGTGTTATTCTTAACAATATTGCACTATTTGATACCGGAGCAGATCAGAATTGTATTGCAGAAGGTTTAATCCCAACCAAATATCTAGAGAAGAGCACTTCAAGACTCTATTCTCCTACTGGCGAAAAGCTTAAGATCAATTATAAGCTATCCAAAGCACACGTCTGTAATAATGGGGTTTGTTATATAAACGACTTTGTTATTACCAGGGATATCACCGAAGAAATTATCTTAGGGACTCCCTTTGCAACCCAGATTAAACCCTACACCGCCGACCTTGATGGTATCTACACCATGTCCTTAGGAAGAAAAGTTATTTTTCCTTACCTTAATCCTCTTTCCATACCTTTAAGATTCAAATGCTTTCTAACCAGATTATCTTCTTGAAAGATGACATTCAGGATAAGAAGATTGAATCAGCTTTACAGACCCCTTACCTCACCAAGAAGGTAGGAGCCCTACTCAAAGAAATCGAGAAAGAAATTTGCTCTGAATTACTTAGCGCTTTCTGGGAAAGAAAAAGACACATGGTTACTTTACCATATGTTGATGATTTCAATGAAGAAACCATCCCCACGAGAGCTAGGCCTATACAGATGAGCCACGAGCTCATGGAATATTGCAAGAAAGAAATTGATGATTTACTCTAGAAAAAAATCATCAGACCCTCAAAATCCCAGTGGAGTTGTTCTGCGTTCTATGTAAACAAAAGCTCCGAACAAGAGAGAGGGCCCCCCAGATTAGTCATCAGTTACAAACCCCTCAACCAGGTCCTGAAATGGATTAGATACCCAATCCCCAATAAGAGAGACCTCCTAAAGAGGACTTAAAAAGCTAAGGTTTACAGTAAGTTTGATATGAAATTAGGCTTCTGGCAGATCCAGATAGACGAAAGAGATAAGTATAAAATAGCTTTTAATGTCCCTTTCGGACAATTTGAATGGAACGTCATGCCCTTTGGGCTAAAGAACGCCCCTTCTGAATTCCAGAACATTATGAATAACATATTCAACAGTCTCAGCATGTTCTCGATCGTCTATATAGATGATGTTCTCATATTCTCATAAACCATAGACCAGCACTTTAAGCATCTCAGGACTTTTATCCATGGTGCTAAGATTAACGGCCTAGCCGTAAGCGCAAAAAATATTAAACTTTTCCAAACATCTATTAGATTCCTAGGTCATGACCTTTACCTAGGCACTTATAAGCCCATCTGCAGAGCCATAGAGTTCTCGACCAAATTCCCTGATGAGATAACTGACAAAACTCAGTTACAAAGATTCCTAGGAAGTCTCAATTATGTCGCAGACTTTATCCCTAAGGTTAGACAAATTTGCGAGCCTCTCTACAAAAGGCTTAAGAAAGTTCCAGTCCCTTGGTCCGAAGAACAGACCAATGCAGTTAGGCAAGTAAAAGAAGTTGTCCAAAAACTTCCATGCTTAGGAATACCCAATCCCGAAGCTTTTATGATTATTGAAACAGACGCTTCAGATGTTGGTTATGGAGGCATTCTTAAACAAAGAATTTCTCCCCAAACTACTGAGCAATTGGTAAGATTTACTTCCGGAGTCTGGAACTCGGCCCAGAAAAATTATAGTACTGTGAAAAAAGAGATTTTATCCATAGTACTTTGTATCACCAAGTTCCAAGATGATTTAGTGAACAAAGAATTTTTGTTAAGGGTAGACTGCAAAGCAGCCAAAGATGTCTTACAAAAAGACGTTAAAAATCTTGTGTCGAAACAAATCTTTGCTAGATGGCAGGCATTATTATCTAGTTTTGACTTCCAGATCGAATTTATTAAAGGAGAAGAAAATTCTTTGCCTGACTTTTTAACCAAAGAATTTTTGCAGGGAAACAATGAGACCCAGCTTACCGGGCTCCCGCCCGATGAGACCACCGTTCCAGCTAAGACCTGAAGAAAGGATGAAAAATCCTTTTATTCCAGATAAGGTTACTAGCCCTGCCCTTGCAGCTGCCTATGAAAATAGGTATACAGTTTTAGGAACTCTTCCTAGCATTACAGGTAAAACACAGCCTGAGAAGTCTACAGATGCGCCTTTTAAGGCGTCCTCCTTAAAGATTCAGACCAAAGAAAGTTACGAAATGAAACCGCCAGAATCATATTCACAAGCGGTAAAACCAGATACTCCTCTAAAGAAGGAGACAACTCAAGTAACTACCAGTCCCCGGCCTCCAAAGTGGGAGTTCATAGTCCACCAGGCATTACCAATAATGGCCCTGGACAAGCAATATGAAAACTTCAAAGTATAGGACCTTGTGAAGCCCTGCTTTACAAATTATCAGTATGTGGATTCTTAGGATCCCCTCAAGACCAGAAGGTTCTATGAGTTCATCTTAGTCGACACTGATTCAATAGAAGTTGAACACAGTTTTTACAAAAATAAGCCAGAGAATATAGAGTTTTCAAAATTCACGATAAAAAAGATTCTGAGTCCTTTTGGGTGGTATGCAGATCACCTACATACTCCCATTCCATTTTCAAACGCTTTTAAGCCAGCAACCTATAACTGGTATGATTATAAGGATGCTTGGTTTAATTTTCTATATATCAGACCTAACACCTATACCTGGTTTGTCAAGTATGCGGATAAGTTAAAAGAAAAAGTTATTCCCCGCTGGTTTTAGAGTGGTGGAACATTTTCGGAGGATTATTAGAAATAGTGCAAGTTTTTTTATAAATAAGTGAGTTTCTTATATCACTAACTGGTCCTTTGACATCCAAGAGATGAATAGGATTAAATATCTCAGCAGGTTAATCAGAATCAAAGGATGGAGTCCAAAAGCGAAGGAGGAGGCTAAAAAGAAAAGCCCCTCTACTTCAGGATCCACCTCTACCTCAAAGGCAAAAACCAGAAGAAGGCTCTAAGAAGCCTTGTCCAAATTAGAAGATGATGAAGAAGAAGCCTTAGAGCTCCTAGATACGGCATCCAGTTCTGATGGACCAAGTAACAGAGATATGATTGCCCCAAGAGGAATAGCACAATCCTATTATTTGGAAAAACCATAAAAGAAGAAAATGACAAAAGTTGTAAAATAGGTGACACAAAAGTCAAAAGAAGTAACGACAAAAGTCGTAAAAGCAGGTGACACAAAAGTCACAAAGCAAAAGCAGAAAAAGCAAAAGCAGGGAATCTTCAAACAGTAGATGACCCTTCAAAAAAGCTACAGACGAACGACCTTCCAGAAAAGCAAGAGTTGTTCAAATTTCAGCCAGTCATTTAAAGTTGTAACTTTATTTCTGAGGCCTATTTAAGGTTCTCAAGTTGTAATGTTAGAGGCATCACCCAAAATTTCAGACTAGAAATTTCTCTCTGCCTCCTCTATCCTATGTATGCTTTTCCTTCAGTTTGCAATGTTTGAATAAAAGTTTGTAAGTATTTGTTCACCCACTGCCTTCTCTTACTGTTTTTAGTATGTATACTCGGGATACTTTTTATAGTATCAGAGCCATGTTGTCAGGCATGAGTAGCTAAGCTTATACTGCCGTCTTGAGCATGAGAGTCTAGAGGTCATAACTGTTGGTTCTCATATGTTGTTTATATTTCATTTATACCTCGTTATTATCTTCAGTTCTATGTCTTCTCTTCTCTATGTGTATAGCACACAGTTGTCTTCTTTTTGACAAGGTGAGGTATCCAAGTAATATCTGGATCAGACGTTGGCAAGCCCGTCTCTGCAGTCGAATAGCTCAGGAGTAGCCGGATCCTGTGGGTGTTCCAGTCGCCAAGATACTTGCTAAAAGAATTGACTAGGTTACTACTATACTATAAAAAAGTAGAAGTCTAAGAACTAAAGGCAATCACTGAGATATGGATGAACTTGTAACAACATCATAAGAATCAGCAGTCACCGACCAATAGTACCCTCACTCATATAAGATGGCAGTTCCCCTCCATAGTAAGCACACCCTTGCTACTCACCAAAACATTCATTATGCTTAAGCATCCCTCATTTCACAAGATTAGGTGGGCAAACCGTATTAAAGCAGGTTGCCTAAGAGATAAGGCTACTCTCCTAGAACAGCTTAAGGAATACCAGTTTAGACTTAAGTATTATCAAGAGATATCCCCCCATGAGGAGGTTTCTAAGAACCAACCTATAGTTGCTAATGAGATTATTCAGAACGGAATAATCCGAGCCAAAGACATGATAAATCAGATTCATAAGCTTATAGCAGCCCAGAGATCCTTGATAGGAAATTGTGATTGGCTACTAAGCTGATATTCTTCTCAGTATTAATCATGAATAGTTCTGAGCGCCATAGCATTATGAACATCGAGAATCTCTCTTCTTCGACAATGAAAATAGCGAAGGTAGAAAGAGATCTTCAGAATTGGGATATACCCAAGCAGCCTTTCAAAACCATCTATAAGACCGGTAAGTTTGATTTTGTAAAAAATTACAATATTAAAACTTGTGAATCCACCATAGCCATTAATAACTTCAAAGAGATTGTTAGGCTATTGTCCTCTAGGATGTTAAACTTCAAAGATTCACTCTTAGGAGTTTTACAAAGTAATTTAGCCAGAGTCCCTATTGTACTTTAAACATATGTTGCTGCCTCAGTTTGTGACAGATGTTGCTGCCCTTTTTTCAGTCTCAAATGTGTTATTTTCAAACATGTTGTGCCCTTTTAAGTTATTCTGTGACATGTCATGTCTGCCATATTGCTGAATAATATCAACACTAACATTTTGTATCTATTTGAACTGTTTTTTTTCATGTTGAAGTTATTACCTGTTTGCACCCCATGTTTAACCCAATCATATTAATGCAATGGCATGTATAGACTATGATTTGGTGCTAGAACTGTCTAAGGGAGTAGAAGATCTTGATATATGATTTGAATAAGATACTGCTTAGGAAGAAATGTCTTGCCCATGTCAAATTTTGCATTCATGCCTAGACTACCTACTTAAGAGTATATATGTGTTTTCCTTTGTTCATGACTCATTTTGTGTGTAAGCATGTTGAGTATGTGTATGATGGAAAAATTGCCCTGACCTTGTGGTGTGGCACTGTCCTGTTCTATTTTGGTATCTTGTTGAGGTATTAAGTTATTTTGAGTTAGTCCTTTGCACATTGCTTGGTGCAAACCTAAAAGGAAAGTATTGCAATTCTCCTTTCCTGTTTTCAGTTTGATACATGTGATCTCTGTGTTGACTTAAGAGGTCTGTTGGATAGGCTTCATAAATCTGTCTGGTTGTGTATTGGGTTAAATAAGAGGTATATTGAGGAGGTTTGAAATAGATATCTGATAATTTGGACTAAAATGCCTATATGTGTTGATTTGTGTCCATTGTTTGTCATATTCTAGGTGTAACACAAATCAATGAATGATGGTTAAGGTTCCTTAGAATAACTCTCGAACTCTGTATGCTTGTATTTCTGTGTCTTTAATCCAATTCTTAGAGTCAGTTAATATACATATATTAGGTCAATTACTGTGTGCCATTAGTATGTCCGTTTGTTTTGTCTAAACCTTTGTGTTGCCTGAACCTTATTCCATGTTTAAGTCATATAAGAGGCCAGTAATGATATGTTCTGATTTATCTCTGTTGTGGGGATCTGGGATTTGTTGGATTGGTTTATTATGGTCACTACGGGGATATTAGATGCCTATGAATATTGCTTGAGCTGAGTTGTGAGTTTTTAAATAGGAATGATAAGAAATGAATAGTATGAATGAAACTACTAGGTGTTGTTGTTAGATTTTGATCATGTCACAACTGTTATAGCTTTATATTTGGCATGAACTCTACCATCTAATTTGGCTATGTAGTGGCAACCCTAGTATGGTCTTGCTAAGTTGTGGTTACCTGGTGCTGTCACTTTCATATTATACTTTAGACCTTTACTTTGCTATATGATTATTGAGGCCAAGAATGGAGGTGTCTGAGAGGACAATGATGTTGCATTTCTGGCTTTTACATTCTATATACAAATTGTTGCTGCTTATATTTTCTAGAATAGTGGCTGCATAATGGAATCATGTTGCCCCCTGTTACTTTAAAAGATGAATAGATACTACAATAGAGAGTAACATGGGCAGTTGTTAGGTATTGAGCAGTTGGCTGTCATATATTTATTTTGGTTGCTGCATATATTTTTTACCTTCTGAGGCATTAAGCAACCATGTTTGCTGTTATTTTGGCTGTTGTTTTTGCTGTCACTGGCTACTACTGTCCCTGCTACACTTTGATAAAAATTGTTGTCATTTATTGTTGTAATGTGTCACCTAAGGAGCAGTTATTTTTGCAACTCTCTGAGGAACAAGTGTTACACTAAGAGCAGATGTTCCACTTGAAATATTACACAAGTTGTTTGCTGCAACAGTGAGTATTGTTGACACCATACCTGCAGCTATATTTTTTTTTCTTTCTGCTGCAAAAAGGATAGCAATTTAGCTGTTGTGTTGCACTTCAACTGCTACATTCCTTAGACTAAATGCTTAGTTTAGCTACAGCCCTATGAGGAATTGTTTGCTACTACTTGAGACTGATGTTTGATGCTATTTTATGATTCCTGCTTCATACTACTTATGGTTGTGCCACTTTCTCTGAATTGCCTCAGTTTGTGGTGGTTGTTGTTGTGTTTTGAAGCTGAAACCTGTTATATTTGGAGACAATCTTAGGGCCCTCGGAGGCATTTACTGATGTTCAACTATTTCTGGTTCAGATTATGATATATCTCTGCTATGTTATTTCTTATGCCTGACATACTCAGTACATCAGTCGTACTGACGTCCCTTTTGTCGGGGGACAATGCGTTTTATGCCCGCAGGTTCATATTGAGACAGTGGCAGTTCGCACTAGTAGGGTGCTGGTTCAACTGGTATTTAGAGCACTCTATGCATTCCGGAGTTGCGGTCTGGTCGTGGTATGTTTTACTCTTTAGAGGCTTGTAGATAGGTCTCCTGTGATTAGTTGTCATGTATGGCCTTGTCGGCCTTGGTATATAAATGTGTAAGTTGGGGCTTTTGGGTTGGAACTTTATCTATTTATCATGGCTCAGTCCGTGTTTAATTATGATTAAGGGTGGAGTGTATCTGTGGTGCCCGGTGGGTAGGGTCCGGGTGTCCGTTGCGGCCCTCCGGTTTGGGTCGTGACAAACTTGGTGTCAAAGCATGTCTGTTCCAGGGAGTCTACAAGCCGTGTCTAGTAGAGTATTGGTTATGAGTGTGTTGCGCGCCACACTTATAAGCAGGAGGCTATAGGGCATTTATAATTGTTTATTTTCTTCCATATCATAGACTATTTCGGTTGGTTTATATTCGTATCTAGTAAGTGAGTGACTTCTACTAGACGAATACGCCAGGAAGACAGTATGATGTAAAACGTTTTGAGATTATGAGAAATTGTCTCGCTCATATATGGAAAAGATAATGTAAGCTTGGGAAGCGGAATATTTGAGAATCTTGGAATGTTAGATAGCCGTTGAGACCTTAGATATCCAAGGCCTTTATGAATATGATATTTTATGTTTGCTCTTGGTTGAAGTATATGGTATATGTGATGGTTGTGAGTTATTGACATCATCTAAATGGTTCTTCTTAAAACTATTTTGAGCACTTACCTAGCCAAACTTTAAAATGACAGCATGTTTGATATGTTGTAGCTTGTTTTGTCTGTTTTAGAACCTTACTCATACTCATGAATGGAATGTCCTCTGTATGCCTTAATGTGGCCCTGCCTTGGTTATGTCCTCTTCTCTTAAGTCATGCTACCTGTGTGGATCTTAAGTCATGCTACCTGTGTGGATCTCAAATATTGGTAAATGAAAGTATACATGATGCAAATGCGGTATATATATATATATATATATATATATATATATCATATATATGTTAGTGTTGCAGATCGTGCAACCCGTCCCAATATATGTTAGTGTTGCGGATCGTGCAACCCGTCTCAATAAGCCATACATGCATCACATCATCACATCACATCACATCATCACATCATATTGGCCTCTTAGGGCTCTTTTGTGATAGTCTGTACTAGTTGTAGGTGGTGTGCATACATGCTTAAGAGTATATATGTGTTTTCCTTTGTTCATAACTCATTTTGTGTGTAAGCATGTTGAGTATGTGTATGATGGAAAAATTGCCCTGACTTTGCTGTGTGGCACTGTCCTGTTCTATTTTGGTATTTTGTTGAGGTATTAAGTTATTTTGAGTTAGTCCTTTGCACATTGCTTGGTGCGAACCTGAAAGGAAAGTATTGCAGTTCTCCTTTCCTGTTTTCAGTTTGATACATGTGATCTCTGTGTTGACTTAAGAGGTCTGTTGGATAGGCTTCATAAATCTATCTGGTTGTGTATTGGGTTAAATGAGAGGTATATTGCGGAAGTTTGGAATTGATATTTGATAATTTGGACCTAAATGCCTATATGTGTTGATTTGTGTCCATTGTTTGTCCTATTCTAGGTGTAACATAAATCAATGAATGATGGTTAAGGTTCTTTAGAATAACTCTCGAACTCTGTATGCTTGTATTTCCGTGTCTTTAATCCAATTCTTAGAGTCAGTTAATATACATATATTAGGTCAGTTACGGTGTGCCATTAGTATGTCTGTTTGTTTTGTCTAAACCTTTGTGTTGCCTGAACCTTATTCCATGTTTAAGTCATATAAGAGGCCAGTAATGATATGTTCTGATTTATCTCTGTTGTGGGGATCTGAGATTTGTTGGATTGGTTTATTAAGGTCACTATGGGGATATTAGATGCCTATGAAAATTGCTTGAGCTGAGTTGTGAGTTTTTAAATAGAAAGACAAGAAATGAATACTATGAATGAAACTACTGGTGTTGTTGTTAGATTTTGATCCTGTCACAACTGTTATAGCTTTATATTTGGCATGAACTCTACCATCTAATTTGGCTATGTAGTGACAACCCTAGTACGGTCTTGCTAAGTTGTAGTTACCTGGTGCTGTCACTTTCATATTATACTTTAGACCTTTACTTTGCTATATGATTATTGAGGCCAAGAATGGAGGTGTCTGAGAAGACAATGTTGCTGTATTTCTGGCTTTTGCATTCTATATACAAATTGTTGTTGCTTCTATTTTCTATAATAGTGGTTGCACAATGGAATCATGTTGCCCCCTGTTATTTTAAAAGATGAATAGATACTACAATAGAGAGTAACATGGAAGTTGTTAGGTATTGAGCAGTTGGCAGCCATATATTTATTTTGGTTGCTGCATATATTTATTACCTTCTGAGGAATTGAGCAACCATGTTTGCTGTTATTTTGGCTGTTGTTTTTGCTGTCACTGGCTACTACTGTCCCTGCTACACTTTGATAAAAATTGTTGTCATTTGTTGTTGTAATGTGTCACCTAAGGAGCTGTTATTTTTGCAACTCTCTGAGGAACAAGTGCTACACTAAGAGTAGATGTTCTACTTGAAATATTACACAAGTTGTTTGCTGCAACAGTGAGTATTGTTGACACCATACCTGCAGCTATATTTTTTTTTCTTTCTGCTGCAAAAAGGATAGCTATTTAGCTATTGTGCTGCACTTCAACTGCTACATTCCTTAGACTAAATGCTTACTTTAGCTACAACCCTGTGAGGAATTGTTTGCTACTACTTGAGGCTGATGTTTGATGCCATTTTATGATTCATGTTTCATACTACTTGTGGTTGTGCCACTTTCTCTGAATTGCCTCAGTTTGTCGTGGTAAATATTGTTGTATTTTGAAGCTGAAACCTGTTATATTTGGAGACAATCTTAGGGCTGGGAGACTGTTGTACCTTAGTCATTAACACCTCATTTTGGGTGTGAATTATTGCTGGATTTTGACCATTCTATTGTTGCCTGCTAGTTGTTGCATTGTATCCAGATGCAGCAGTAGAAATAGACTAATCTGTTGCTATATTTGGAGACAATCCTCCTTTGACACAAAACAGTTCAATCGTTTTTAAATTCCAAATTTAACCAAGTTTTGAAATTCATTTTTTAGGCGATCCTAGCTAAACGATATACGTATCGTTTTGTCGATCCTAGATTCATAACCGTAATAGGGGTTCCAATATATAATACAAAGTATGTTTTATTTACATATAATACATACATATAAATTACAAGAAATTAAAAAGGAAATTTTAGGCTGGTGGGCCTACCTAAACCCACCAGTTGGTATTTTCACTCATAGATGGGCCTTCAATGCGCAACTACAAGCAGACTCGATAAATAATGTTCAGTTGGGCCTTAGCCAAGGCCCAACTAGGCTGAATATGTGATGGCCAAAAAAGATCTACTCTCGGCTGAATAAAGTGATTGACCTAGTAGAGGCCCATCTTGTCGTGATGCAGCAGGAGCAGGAAGGAGGGACAAAGGAGAAACTCAGTTAGCAAGCACCTAGACCCATCATATCCAAATAAAATTAAGCAATGTACAAGCAGTCCATAATAATTGAAACTCAATCAAGACATATATGTCATCCCAAGCCAACAACAACGAGTAATGAAGGGAAGAAAAAGCAAATTATGGGCTCGGCCCAATTTAAACATATAAATGAGAACATAGGTAGAAGACAAGATATATGGGCCAAGCCTAAAGGCTATAGTCTAATCAGAGAATAGCAAAGAGCAATCATAAATGGGCTAAGCCCATATATCTAATAGTGCAGTCACACAGATGATATATACAAGAGGGTATGCACACTTGTATATCTGATATACTAGGCATATCCAATATATAGTTGGTATATCAATTGTATATCAGTGTCCATTTCACTCATGATCCAGAACATGCAGAATCCAAATTAGGCAAGCATAGGCAGACCAAATATACACATGTCTATCCTATATGAACTACAAGTTCAATGGATGACATTTTCATACAAAAGAAAAAAAAAGGTAGCATGTTGTTGGTGTGCACTTGGGGTCATTAGTTCAATCATGGATAGAAAATACAAGAAGCTACACAAAAATGCAAGTTTGGTTCATATAGGCTGCGAAACCAACATGTCCAATCCTAAAATATCATGTTAGGGTAGTGCACAAATATACATGTCATACTCATCTTCCTAAATCCCTATGATGCATAGATATATTTAGCTGATTTGGATGCAAGGAGACATGGATACATATGCCAATAAACAAAGCACTTGGACTTAAACAACACACCAATGTCTGAAAGACTATGTGTCAACCTTTTAAAACTATTATGCTGGACATCTACCTGATTTTATCATTTTGAAAACAACTAGCATATTGATTTTGTGCTTTTAATCTTGACCTACGCATGAATTTAAATTAGATGGATGAACTCATGGATAGGCAGGGATACATGGCATTCACAAGAAGGTACAGGCAATCCTAACTAAAACATTCATGACAACCTTGATTAATTGGTAACATAAGATGAGGCTTAATATTCACTTAGCACTAAATATGGATTAAATGAAGTATGTTAATGCATAGGACAGAAGACACAACTTAAAGACTGAACAAACAAGTAAACAATATTTGGGAGGACATTTAAGAGGATGCTCCAAACATGATCCTTATATAGCCATACACAGACCACACACTCTAACTTGACAAATGCCTAATCATCATAACATAGCTCATAAATATAAACCAGGGGTTCCTATAGTTTCATACTTAGTGTACATCCAAAAACAAAGTAGAGACAGGACCATATTGGCATATGATGGACATAATCCACTACAACTATCAAATACCAAACCCCCCACACCCCTAATATACCCACAGATCACCATTTGGAGGAACCAAATTAGGGCAAAGCATTTGTACTCTGGAATATTGACATTATCGGCGTGAAGACGACAAAGCCCCAGTATGGCTAGGGTTTACAACTGACAACCAACCCAATATGTACATATATCATAAGGCCAACAAGGCCATAACAAGTACACTAACAGCTGACAAAGAGGTTGACAAGGCCATACAAAATGAATAGATAATGACCACTTGTCTACAAGCCTATAAGAGTCCTACAACATGTCATTAGGTCAAGACAGGACACCGTCATACCCAAAAGTAGCTATAAGCATAAGTAACATAGCCTACCGGCTCTGTACAATAACCCCAGAGAAGTGGAGTGCGACAACCAACAGCTGAAGTCAGATAGCATACTGTGGAGGTACGTATGTTTGTCTATCTGTACCTGCGGGCATGAAACACAGCGCCCCAGCAAGGGATATCAGTATGAAAGAATGTACTGAATATGTAAGGTAGGTAAAGCATATAAATAAATAATATAATACAAGAAATAGGTACAAAAGTCAACCTAAAACTCAGAGAGGCCACTGAGGGCGTACAACTGACATAAACATGATCATATACATAATAGTAAAATCGGGCCACACTAAGGGGTCATATAATATAATATCAAGCCTCTCTATGGGGAAAATATTATCATAACGTACCTGTCCATAATATGACTCGATAATGTCATACTCAACTAAAGTGGTGTGCACATATAAGTGTCATACCCGGCCGACTATAGCGCAACTCGGTAGAAAATATATATATATATAATGCATAAAAGACCTCAGAATATCAATATGAATGGGGCGAAGTGACCTAAGGTCATTAACCCTCACCTATTGTTATGAAATCATATACAACAATCATTATAATCCAACAAGTGTTTCGGCATCCTCATGTAACAAGGAACATCATAGTAAGCGGAAAGTACTCCCGACAAGGGACATATAAGATTCATGTAACAAATACAAGGGTAAATATGCTCTTATGATCAATAATAGGATTTACTCAAAGGACAATTCAATTCATGACGTCTTTCCTAAGAACATGTCAAAAGGAAGGAAACGCAGCCTTACATACCTCGTTGCTTAACCTATACGAATTCCATAAGTCCTCCGACGTCCTACGAGCGATTATCTACGTTATATAAATGATTTATATCAACAACGGATTCAAAACTTATAAGAAAAGTTCATAGAGTTTACACGATCTTTTACATCCAAATTTACATGAATCCCAACACTACACACTTCAAACCAACTCTCTTATACCTCCATAACTTCATCAACATTCCCACAACTTCATATCATACTCTTAATTCACACAAATCAGCCTAGAAATATCATAACTTGGTTTTAGGATGACTAGGAGTTGTTCTACATGATTTCCATTAATGTAGATAAAACTCAAGAATTCTCCTCAAACCACAAGAATCACTTTAATTTTAACCTTGCTTCACCTCCAAGAATTCTCCAAATTTAACAGCACAAGGAGGAATACGATACAACGATAGCTACGAGACTCCTCACATTGGATTTACTTAATTTGCTTTGTCTTTGAGTCTAGGATGATTAGAGACTTTTTAGAGAGCATATAGAGGTGTTTAGGATCTGAAAAAGATGCAAAATGAAGCCCTAGGTTGTATCAACCAATTTATATACAAAATAAAATTTACTACCAGCAAGATATACTGCCTAATGTACGGCCCGTACATATATGTATTGTCCGTACATTGGACCGTATGTCATGGATAGAAATCTCCAAATGTTTCCAGACTAGGTACGATCGTACTCCATATTTTTTACCGTCCGTACATTGTATGGTACTTTTTGAAAGTTATCAAATTTCATCGAAACTTACTCTCTTAGGTTCTATGTTAGTTCCTTTCCTTTTCAAAATGCACTGGCATGGCCCATTCGCTTTTGATACCAATATTTTCAGCATTTTCATAATGCTTTAAATTTTATGCCTGAATCTGACCATTTTTCTTGATCTACCTATGTTTAGGTTGTCTTGAGCCGAGGGTCTCTCGAAAACAGTCGCTCTACCTCTCAAGGTAGAAGTAAGGTCTACGTACACCCTACCCTCCCCAGACCCCACGTTGTGGGATTTTCACTGGGTGTTGTTGTTGTTGTTGTATACTCTTTTAGGTTCGTCTAACTCCTATACTTTCCGATACTTCTATAAAAGAGTTCTAAACCATTGTTATCCTTCTGTAAAGTCTCATACATTCTCAAGATACCGGTGTTAATCAGTGGCAGGACTTGACGTAAAACTATGAGGTGCAACAAAAAGTAAAATAATTTATTTTATGTGGAATTGAGATTGCAATTATTATTTTTTTAATTGGAGGTCAGCCATTTTTATTTGGTAACCCTGATGTTGAATCGGTTGTCCACTAATTTTTGGAGGCTAATCAACCAATTGCATCTCTGTCAAGCCATTATTTAATGAAGAAAATGAAGGTAGAAGAAATGGACAATAAAGGAAAAGCTACCGAAGGTAATTTCACATAATCTGTCAGAAGATTCTAAGTTGACTGATTTGGAAAGATTTAAACAATTGGACCAAAAGATCGAGAAACTTGAAGATCAGTTGAATAAGAAAAGTATTCCGCTACAATTTGTGATTAGCTCTGAAGATCCAAAGTTTATCCTTGAAATGTATGCGACTAGTTCTTCGACTTTGCCATCTAATTGGTTGAGTCTTTAAATAGAAACTTCAATGTAATAAGATCCAACTAGAGTTTATTTAGCATGGTGTTTCTTCCCTTTGAATTATCATAAGGAATGAACTTTTGAAGTAGTAAATGTTTTATGTTGTTTATTATTTACATTTTGTTTTCTTCAAATATAATACTTGGCCCCCTAAAGGTATCTTTGTTTTCACTTTCTTTAACTTCTATTTTATATTTTGAAATGATTTTAGATACTTCCTTTATGTTTGGCCTCGTAACACTAACTTCTCTTGTGGTTTATGCTATTAAAAAATATTTTAATATTTTTTTATTATTAAAATAAAAAAAATTACTAATTTGTCCATTTTAATATTTTTATTTAATTAATTTATAAATAAGGAGATTGAATTTAAAGTCTAAATCGGTATATTATTAGATTTTCTCTACCATGACCAAATATACAAAAACAATTAAAGGGGTAAAATATTTTTATTTTCCATTAGTGTTTGCTGCCTAGATTATTGGGGAATACGGAATGCCAATGCTCATGAACGAGTACATCCCATTTATATATACATAAGCGAAAACTAGATTACATGGTTAATTTTGTGTGAGTAGCTATGTCGAAGACATAGGGTGTTCGAATTTTTTAGATGTCTTTTATTTACTAGAACCCTAATGTCAACAATTAACTTTCTAATTAGGTTTATGATGTGTTGTGTTTTTGAGGAATAAATAAGAGTTGGTCATGGACAGGAATAGTAAATTTACAACAAACTTTGGTGCAGTTATTGTTTTTGTACATGTAGATATGGTGGAGAAACAGTGACAGGCACGAGTTAAACTCGAATTCTTAAGACTCAGCTCTACCGCACAATCTATGATATGAAAGAAAATAAACAATTATAAATGCCCTGTAGCCTCCTGCTTATAAGTGTGGCGTGCAACACACTCATAACCAATATTCTACTAGACATGGCTTGTAGACTCCCTAGAACAGACATGCTTTGATACCAAGTTTGTCACGACCCAAACCGGAGGGCCGCAACGGACACCCGGACCCAACCCACCGGGCACCACAGATACACTCCACCCTTAATCATAATTAAACACGGACTGAGCCGTGATAGATAGATAAAGTTCCAACCCAAAAGCCCCAACTTACTTATTTATATACCAAGGCCATACATGACAACTAACCACAGGACACCTATCTACAAGCCTCTAAAGAGTAAAACATACCACGACCAGACCGCAACTCCGAAATGCATAGAGTGCTCCAAATACCAGCTGAACCAGCACCCTACTAGTGCGAACTGCCACTGTCTCAATATGAACCTGCGGGCATAAAACGCAGCGTCCCCCGACAAAAGGGACGTCAGTACGACTGATGTACTGAGTATGTCAGGCATAAGAAATAACATAGCAGAGATATATCATAATCTGAAACAGAAATAGTTGAACATCAGTAAATGCCTCCGAGGGCCCTAATACGTATGCCTAAATGTTATGCATAATGCAGTATGCATATACATCGGCCTTTTCAGGCATTTTCCTTACCATAACACCCTCTGCGGGCATCATACCCTATATTGGTAAATGAAAGTATGCATGATGCAAATGCGGTATATATATATATATATCATATATATGTTAGTGTTGCAGATCGTGCAACCCATCCCAATATATGTTAGTGTTACGGATCATGCAACCCGTCCCAATAAGCCATACATGCATCACATCACATCACATCATATTGGCCTCTTAGGGCTCTTTTGTGATAGTCTGTACCAATTGTAGGTGGTGTGCGTATATAACGCCTTTCCCTTTCCCCATACCTTTAACATATATAATGTTTACCATATAGTAGTGTGCATATCACAAGTGGCCCAGGGTAATATATGAATGCATTGCAAATGAGAATGCATGAATGATAATAACACATCCTGGCCGAATATCCCTGTACCTTTGGCTAATACTGTGAATATCCTCATCTTTTTCACATGCCTCAATAAGGACTTCGAAACATACTTAAATCAGACTTTCAACATAAGAGTCAATAACATGATCGTTCTTTACTACTTAGAGTAGAGTACTTTATGGGACAATATTCCGATTTATGCTTGTACGTAAAATATGCCAAAAAGAAAGAAAGAGCCTTGCATACCTTGTTGTCGAAATTATATAAGTTTCACGGGTCCTTGTAAGCTCTATGAATGATTATCTACATCACACGGATGATTTAAATCATCGAATCAACATACTAGACACTGATTCATTGAGACATTCTAGCGAATACCTTGTATGCGTAGAACCTATATTCCTTCTATATCGAAACCTATGCATGTAGAGAAACACCCAACCCTCTTAATCCTTCTTTTTACTGCTACAATTTCCAAAACAATACAACAATTTCACATGCAATCCAAATACCTTACAATTACGGCAGTCTCGACAACACCCAACCCAAACATAGCAATTTTTATAATCGTCTTTAGAACTAATGGCAAGAATCAAGTTCAGAACTTGTATAAATTTTAATAACAGGGAAGATTACCTCTATTAGACGCAGTGACGAGTGTCGTCAGAAAATCTGTCACCCCAAACAACTTCTGATACATTGAAACAGAACCCCTAAAAATTGACTTGACTAGGACTTCTCGAACTCAAGGCACGTGCTTGATTTCTGCGTGTCCAAGCTTGTTTTAAGGGTTTAATTTCGCTGGACCAAGGCCCAGAACATCATGACTGCTTCCCTTTTTTGGTGAGCAGAAGCTTGCGGAAGCTGCCCAAATTCGACCGAGAATTTCTAGAGAACCCACCAACCGAGCTTACTCCTTCTGCTTGAAATGATGGAGGAATTTGTAGAAATGAAGATTTTCTTAGTATTGGAGAAGGAGAAATGTTTGGAGACTTGAGGAGCTGCCATCGGTCGATCACTTTGGGCTTAGTCACCCCACAGTGATTTATAAGAGTACACGTATAAATCCCCCACTATAAATTGTCTCCCCAATTATAATTAATTAACCCCACAATTAATTAATTATACACACAATTAAATTCCCTATCTCAATTCATTTAAATCCCGACGACTTATAAAATCCTCTTATACCTAATGTCATAATTCCTGTAATATGACACTAGTCCATAATCTCTTCGGGGATATACAATTATTATTGTTAATCCCCGTCATCACACTTATTAAACCAAAATTATTTCGGGATCACATCCTTTCATATACTGATTTCCTTATTAGTATACGTAAGTACAACATAAACTTCACGGAGACCGAATCTACCTACCTACGTTTATGTGTTCAACCGTTATTCGAAAATACGGGATGTTACATCCTGTCCCCCTTAAAAACATTCGTCCTCGAATGTTGGTGTGACGCATCTAATTCTTGTCCCAAAAAGATGAACACACAGTTGACCAGTTTCGGTAAAAGCAAGAGAGGAAATATCAAATTTGTCACTTCAATTCAAAGAAAAAAAATAGATGAGACACTCATGGATTAATTCAGATAATCATTTAAATAGTAAGAAGATACATATTAATCTACGACCCCTTATAAAGAATAGACTCAAGTTTGGGCCAATTACATATACAACTCCACATACAAAATGAATAAGCATATAGTGACACCCTCAAATTCTAGTATTTAGCAATCTTGTGAGAAGTGATCTTCACTTAGTTAATTGCTTAATTAGAAAGTTATTAGGGTGATGGATTCTTTCCTACGTTTGTAGTATATCTTATACATCCTTTAGATTCAAACAACAGGCAAAGAAGATAGAGGATCCTAACATCTAGTTTAGAGTCCTATATGCATCACAGTTATTTAAAACAGTACACAAATCAGTGCAATTAATCATGCTTCAACTATTTTATTATCCCATAGTGTAGTATCTATTTAATTCTTAACAAGAGAGGGCAGTAGTTCATCAAAACATAGCAACAGATTAGTCTCTTTCTACTGCAGCATCTGGATACAATGCAACAGCTAGCAGGCAACAATAGAATGGTCAAAATCCAGCAATAAGTCACACCCAAAATGAGGTGTTAATGACTAAGGTACAACAGTCTCCCAGCCCTAAGATTGTCTCCAAATATAACAGGTTTCAGCTTCAAAACAAAACAACAACCACCACAAACTGAGGCAATTCAGATAAAGTGGCACAACCATAAGTAGTATGAAGCAGGAATCATAAAATAGCATCAAACATCAGTCTCAAGTAGTAGCAAACAATTCCTCACAGGGCTGTAGCAAAAGTAAGCATTTAGTCTAAGGAATGTAGCAGTTGAAGTGCAACACAACAGCTAAATAGCTATCCTTTTTGCAGCAGAAAGAAAAAAAAATATAGCTGCAGGTATGGTGTCAACAATACTCACTGTTGCAGCAAACAACTTGTATAATATTTCAAGTGGAACATCTACTCTTAGTGTAACACTTGTTCCTCAGAGAGTTGCAAAAATAACAGCTCCTTAGGTGACACATTAAGCAACAAATGACAAATTTTTTTTATCAAAGTATACCAGGGACAGTAGTAGCCAGTGACAGCAAAAACAACAGCCAAAATAACAGCAAACATGGTTGCTCAATGCCTCAGAATGTAATAAATATATGCAGCAACCAAAATAAATATATGGTAGCCAACTGCTCAATACCTAACAACTGCCCATGTTACTCTCTATTGTAGCATCTATTCATCTTTTAAAGTAACAGGGGGCAACATGATTCCATTGTGCAGCCACTATTCTAGAAAATATAAGCAGCAACAATTTGTATATAGAATGTAAAAGCTAGAAATGCAACAACATTGTCCTCTCAGACACCTCCATTCTTGGCCTCAATAATCATATAGCAAAGTAAAGGTCTAAAGTATAATATGAAAGTGACAGCACCAGGTAACCACAACTTAGCAAGACCATACTAGGGTTGCCACTACATAGTCAAATCAGATGGTAGAGTTCATGCCAAATATAAAGCTATAACAGTTGTGACATGATCAAAATCTAAAAACAACACCTAGTAGTTTCATTCATACTATTCATTTATTGTCTTTCCTATTTAAAAACTCACAACTCAGCTCAAGCAATATTCATAGGCATCTAATATCCCCCTAGTGACCTTAATAAACCAATCCAACAAATCTCAGATCCCCACAATAGAGATAAATCAGAACATATCATTACTGGCCTCTTATATGACTTAAACATGGAATAAGGTTCATGCAACACAAAGGTTTAGACAAAACAAACAGATATACTAATGGCACACAGTAACTGACCTAATATATGTATATTAATTGACTCTAAGAATTGGATTAAAGACACAGAAATACAAGCATACAGAGTTCGAGAGTTATTCTAAGTAACCTTAACCATCATTCATTGATTTATGTTACACCTAGAATATGACAAATGTTGGCATAAACAACTGCCCTACACGTTGCTAGGATACCGAATAACTATTCGGACCTCAACTGGAGCAACTTCATATTTTCTTATATATGACACTAAAGCAGTGATACTAGTCAAGGTAGAGATACCCTCACTCAGAATCATACAAGAAGTAGAACTAGACAACGTAGAGTGGGTCCGGAAAGGATATAAGCAACTAGCTCTAATTGAAGAGAAAATGATGGTTACCGTATATCACGATCACCTATACCAACAAGGAATGCCATGCTCCTTAAACAAGCGGGTCAGAGCTTGGGTCTTTCAAATAGGACAAATGGTACTCTAGCGCGTGTTTCCACACGAGGACGAGTACAAAGAAAAATTTGCACCCAACTGGCAAGGGCCCTACATGGTGTGCAAGGTACATCAGGAGGAGTTGTCATTCTCACAGAAATGTACGGCTAAGAGTGGCCCAAGGCAATCAATTCAGACTCAATCAAGAGATACTACCTGTGAAGACATGCTTCTCAGTCTATAAACACATTTTTCTTGTAATCGCTTTGCCTGTAATCACACTTCTTTATTTGTAATTGCATTTTTTCTTTGCTTGTAATATCATTTTCTTAACTTGTAATCGCAATAGAAAACCAAATGATATTTTCTTGTAATATGAACTACGCGAGGACCTAATTCCCAAAGAGGGATACGTAGGCGTCCATTCAGGACTCAGTCGCATTAATACAAAAAATCTACCACTTCCTTGTAATATAAACTACGCAATAACCTGATTCCCAAAGAGGGATACGTAGGCATCCATTCATAACTTGGTCGCACTATTATAAAAATCAAGCAACTTTGTTCCAAACTATGTTCGACCTGATTCCCGAGATGGGATACGTAGGCACTCTTCGAACTCGGTCGCACCAAAGAAACCCCTAGGAAGCCTTTAAGAGATTAAGGAATCAAGGAATTGCCTCAAGAAGTACAGAGACTTCAAACTTACAAGTGGAGAAGAATTTTTGAGAATATCTCAACAATTCCACCAGTAAACTCGGCGCAAAGGATTAGCCGGCTCAAAATTTGCAAACTGGGGAAGAATTTTGAGAGGGACTAAAAAATTCCTTCAATACAAATCGGCACGAGAGTCAGCCGATCTCAAACCTCTAACTAGGGCAAATTTTTGAGGAGGTCTCGAAAATTTCACTAAGAAAAATGAGGAGTATGCACAAAGCGCCAAAAACGTTTGAAGAACCTCGCTCAGAGCGTATATGTCATAACATCGAGGTAATAATATTTTTAATATGATAAATATTTTAGTCAAAGTTTGTTTTCTCAAATATTTTCAAATTTTTATCTTAATCTCATCTCTCATAATACCGAGCCCGAAAGGGGGGTCGATACTGAAAGAATAGAGAAACAACACAGTGGGAGTCGACGACATGGATCTACCCAATAGGAACTAATAGTCTTTTTGTGGCTGTAGGTTCCTGAAATGTCATTAGGAGGACAAAGGATTTTCCACTAACCTGTTTGTTCATGTATGAAACATGCACAACAAAATACACTTTGATATCAGAAGAAGATAACCGAGCCATGAGAGCCACAAACAAAGTGCTACAAGGGCAAGACAATCCGGCCATGAGAGACACAAAAAGGACCAAGCACCACAAGGGTGACATACTCCAACCATAAGGGCCATGAAAGAGGAAAAGTGCCATACAAAGCACAATACCCGACCATGAGAGCCACGAAAAGAACGAAAAACACAATTCAACCATAAGAGCCATAAAGGACAAAAACAAATCTGGCCGGGAGGGTCATAACCAACGGAAGGAAAAAAAAAAGCACAATCCAGCCATGAGAGCCATATAAAAGTCAAGTAATCTAATTCGGTCAGAAGACTACAATATTTGCTCAAAAAGTCAAGATAATGTAAATCTGGTTGGGAAGACCGCAATATTCTTTTTCAATCCAAAGTAATGTAAATCCGGTCAGACAGACTGCAGTATTTGCTTCAACAGTCAAGACAATATAAATTCGATCAGGATGCCTCTGTATTCGCACCAAGGGTCAGAATGATGTAAATCTGGTTAGGAGACGACATTATTCGTTCAAAGGGTCAAGATGATGTAAATCTGGTGGGAGAGACTACAATATTCATACCAAGGGTCAGAATAATGTAAATCCGGTCAGTAGACCACAATATTCGTTCAAAGGGTCAAAATGATGTGAATCCGGTCAAAAGACTGCAATATTCGTTCAAAGGGTCAAGATGATGTAAATCCAGTCAGGAGGCCGCATTGTTCATTTCAAAGAGTCAATACAATGTAAATTCGGTTAATAGATCGCATTATTCGCTCCAGAGTCAAGGCAATGTATGTTCGGTCAAGAGGCTGCAATATTTGTCCTAAGAGTCAGAACGATATAAATCCGGTCAAGAGGCTACAACATTCATTTTCGAAGATTCAAGCGATGTAAATTCGGTCGAAGAGACCGCAATATTCGCTCCATAGTTAATGCAATGTAAATTCGATCAAAGAGGCCACCGTATTCGCTCCAAGGGTCAGAAATGTGTAAATGCGGTCGGGGAGATCGCAATATTCGTTTTCAAATTCAAGATGACATGCAAAAAATATAGTTAGAAAAATATTTATACAAACTGCCGAGAGGGCCATTCATACAAGCTGCATGCTGAGAGGGTCATTCACACGTGATCTACATGATGTCGGAGATGACATCAGCTCAACACATAAACAATCTACACGGTGTCAAAAGTGGTATTCGCTCAAGTCAACATAGTTGTACGAGTCGGACGGTGTCGAAAGTGTCACCGCTCAAAACAATCACCTAGGAGGGTGCAACAAACAAAGTTGTGCATGTATGATAAATATAAATAATCAACACATCATGTCCCAACGCATGGAAATAGGTCAAAACTACTGGAAGGGGGAATCAAGAAGACCAAATCTAGAAACAAGCGGAGCAAATATGGAACTTGTTCTAGGGAAGCTGGTCAAAAATATGTACTAACGAGACTTAAGCTCTCTGTAAATGAGCTTGAACATCACTTTATGCCGAACTCGCTCAGAAATAACAAAGATTGTTATTTTTAAACCCGTAACCGGTCGGGCATGCACCAAAAAGGTCAAAGGGATTCCCACATAAGGGATACTCTTTTCAGGCCATTAAGTCGAACTACAAGTGACCTAATTCCCAAAAATCGGGGATATGTAGGCCACTCAATCTCAGAGGATCTGTCATATTTCAACGAAATTATTCCAGAGTTATTGGTTTGATATTTTTGCTTTATTGACTTTCTAGTAGTCTAATTGAGTCGAACTACAGGTAGCCTGAATTCTCATGCAGCCTAATATATGTAGGAAACCTAGAGACCAAGGTTTGGCCACAATTTTCAAAAATTCCACAAAAATGAGAAGTATTTCCCAATTGGTCGGCTAAAAACTAGGCCAATCAAATTTTGCTGCTCAGGGTTGGTCTAGCCATCCCCGAACAATGAAGGGACAATTGTTGACACCTAAATTTTAGGCTACAATAATTCTATTTAATAATTCAGGATTTCTGAGTCACAGATGGAGTAAAATATACTTTCTACAAGACGAATGTGATTTTATAAAATTTTCCGAGAGTATTTGTCATTTTCATTTGACAAAATCTCATATGGTATATCTATTGTATATCATGTTCTATTTTTACAATATTTATGATTTTGGAATTTTAACAGATAATTAAAAAATTCATTTGTTTAAAATTCTCAATTTAAATTAATTATTATCTCTGTCAAAATCGGGAAATCGTCTAATTGAGCATGATTACATCTCAATTTTAGAGCATGTTTTGAATAAAAAAGAATTTTGCATGATCTATATTTTTCTAAAATTCTAATTACTGTCAAAATTAGGCTTATATTAAAGCTCGTGACCTAATTAGGCTATAATTAAAACCATTTGGTCATTTCTTAATTTTAAATGTCGCCCTTATCATTTAAGCCTATGATAAAAGACATTGAGCCTTTATTTCCTCTTTGATTTCGGCCAAGCCCAATGCCGGATGGCCCAAGTCCCAACCCAAACTCTCCTTAAACGAAAGAAAAGGGCAATGCCCATTCCCATTTCCCATTTCCTTTTTTCGTAAACCCTAGCCGTTTTGGGGCTTCGTCGCCTTCATACCGATAATGGCAATATGCTAGAGTACGAATGCTTTTCCCATATTTGGTTCGTCCAAATGGGGTAAGGAAATTAATGGCCATTAACCTTCTCGCACCAGTACGCCACCAGACCACCACCTCCTACCAGGTAAGGTCGCCCTCTCTCTTGTTATTTTGCTAACTCTTATTGGTTTCTTGTCTCATTACGATTTCAAAACTCTCAATTTTGATTGGTTGAGAAACATTGGAGAGAATTACCCCCCCCCCCCCCCCCCCCCCCCCCCCCCCAAGGAGTTTTCCCACATCGTTGCTCATTACGGTTTCTAAACTCTATAAATTGAGACCTCAGTTCTTCATTTTCAACAAGTTTTAATCAGTCTGAAACTTGACATTTGGCATTCACATCGATTGAGAGCCTTAATCGAGTTTAAATCTGACTAATTGTCCTTATGTTGGAATCCAAACCCTTTGGTGGAACCCAAAATTAGTATAAATGGTCATTCACAACTAAACGTTTCCCTTTTTTTTGTGATTTGCGAGCATTGGAGGTTCGAGAGTGAAGATTCAAGCTCAACCTCGACCCTAGGCTGCCTCCGCACAAGGTAATGCTCAATCCTTTTAAATTTCTTGCTTTAATTACGTTGAAAACTGTAACTATGTGATTTTTAGCATATTATGGTTGGTTTTATGCTTTTAGTGTTCATTTAGGTCAAGTATGATTCATAACATGGCTATGCCTGTTTTGGATAATTGATAGGGCTTGACATGAATTAAAAATAGTGTGTTTGATGCTCAATATGGTTAGTTTAAGGCCAGTTTTAGTTATGTTTAGTTAGTATGATATTTAATGTGTTGATTTGAAGCTTGTTTTAAGTTATGAGTGTTACAATTTACTTTTACGTGATTGTAATTTATTTTTATTTTGAGTCGTCACCTAATTTATAAGGAAAACTAGGAAAATCATATTTAAAAGGGTTTTTCAAAATTAAAATACAAATTCTATATTAATCAGAGTTCGGGTAAGGGTTCAAATGATCATCCGGGGAAGGTGTTTGACACCCCGATATTAAGGATATGTACGATACGGTTGACATAGGGTCTTATATAATAAAAATTGCTTAATGTGTTTAAAAACATTGCAAAACTCATTGTCATTCAAAATTATTTTTCGCCAAAATATATTTTTTCACACTTTTAAAAATGAAACAATTTCCTTAAAAATCTTTTTGAAGTGAAAAGTCTTTTATTTTCACGAAGGAGATAGGAAAATGGTTTATTTCTTTCCAATCATTGAAAAAGGAAGTTCAACAATATATCTTTATTTTAAAAGAGGTCAACCATTAGGGGTTTGTTCCCTTTACCCAAACTATAGTTCATAAAGAATTTTTCCAAGTTATTGAAAGCAATTACAAACTTAGTTTAGAAACACATTAATTTAAGACTTGTTAAAGCTTATGCCAAATTGAAGGAAAATTATATCATTTTCTTTTTGCAAATTTTAAAACCAAGTTGTTCTCGTTTATTTGAAACACTCATTTTTAAAGACTTAGAAACATATGAACAAATAGTCGAAAAAAATTGATTATCCGATATTGAACATTCATTTATTTTTAAAAGACATAAAAGCAGCGACTCTATGTAATTAGATTCTACTTCAGGGTTCTAATAACATTTAAAGTGTTTACAATTAGCAAATACAATAAAAAAAGGAAATAAAGCAACGGGTTGGTGGGTATACCATCCCACCATTTACCGTATAAAACCAATAGTCTTATAATCCTAAGTCATTTTCACCCATGGCTGTGCATTCTACCATTTTTACACATAATTGGGTTTTCTTGCAAATATATATCATTTTCATCCATGGTTGTGCCTTCATTTTTGCCGTACTCGATCAAAAAGGATGTTGTTGGGCCCTCAGGCCCAACGGCTCAAACAGTGTACAAAATAATGGGAGGTGGGCCCATGGCCCCATGTTCATGCAAAAGGGAAGGGGGGGGGGAAACAAAGATATGAGTTAGAAGGTACCCAATTATGTAAGTTATAAATAAACAAAGTTCTAAACACACATATATGTCTATAATTCGTATTAATTATAACAGTTCAATGGGTCAACATATTGAGGAGTAAAACAGTTTATTCTAAGTTATTATTGGGCTTGGACATGCGCGACATGCGGAAGCAAAAATAGATGGGTCCAATAACTTGCCTTTTTTCAGACTTAAAGGAGAAGAAAGGAGAACAGGCCAACATAAACATCAATCCAATTCTTTCTGTCGAAAAAGTATGCAGGTCTATGTTTGCACATAAAGGGGGGCTGACAGACAAAGGATATTCTCGATATATGTAGTATACACGAAGATATACAAAGTATATAGCCTCAATATACACATGATGTACATCAAGGTTATATACCCTATATACCTCAGAGGTATACCATTCTAAATCCAATGAAAGACAAACAAGAAATAAATCATTATGAGCAAGTTCACACAATAGCCAAACATAGGAGCTTTTGGATATGCTAAGAAACACGGTATGTATGGAATCACATCAGTAGGGCACATAAACATATCAACATGGATTAGACAAACAAACCGAGAATACAACTCAAGCATATAAGGATTATATCATGCTATACTAAGATTTAGAAAGGGGGAGGATGTTCATATAAATAAGGGCATGACATGAATGGCATGGTAGACATATTGGTCTCAGAAATATGCAAGTCTTCAACAAGAGTAATGACCCCTTAAACATGCAGAATACCCAGTATGAGTTGAGTATTAGCCAAGCTAGACTACTCAGGGGACATAGGGATGAATATGTGATCATTCAAAGGCAATATCTCAAAGGTGTAGGATTGCTTGAGTTAAAGTAAGCACACATACATACACAGTCCCATAGATATATCGTGTATTAAGCATACTGACTACTAAACATGTAAAATGAGCATGTAGTTAGTCTAGTATACATAGGAAACAATCAAGGAGGTACTGATGACTAGAACAGAGATGGCATTTTTAAACATATAGGGCCATTTAGGGCCTAGACACCCACATAAATTTAGACATGCCACTACTAGAGCAACTTATCATTTCAACAAATATGCTAGGGTCAACACCAAAGGTAGATTTGGCTAATACCTAGGAACTAAACTAATGTCAAAGCAAAAGGACATAGATCCATGTACAAGTGAAGGGAAAGCATATGCATGTCAAGAGAAGTGACATGGGGATAATATCCTGGATATCTTTGGGCTAACAATATCAAGATAAATGCACAACAAACATGATTCAAGCCTACATAGATATATTAATCCTCTGAAAAAAGAAGTGTAACACAACTAGCAGGAGATTTACATGGATTATGATGGTAATCCTAGGCAATAACAGATCAGCACAACTCAAATTCACTAACACACAGAATTTAATTGTCGAAAGATGACATTTTAGGACATGTAATCACATGAACTGGATTATACATATGTATTTCATCAAAAGCAGGAAACACACATTATCAACATGACTCAAAAAGCTTATGCTAACATAAGGACAACTTCATACTAAAACGAGATAATACATGTACATCACCAATTGAAGATAGGCATGGAGGAAAATAGAAAAGACTTTCATAATCATTTTGAGAGAAATATCCGAAATATACAAGGCCACATGTACTAATTTAGATAAATATAATCCTACTTAAACAATATTTAAGCAGGGTGACACTTAAAACTGAACAGGTCATGATTAATTAGTATTTAGACATGTAGGACTATACATGAATACACAACTTAGATGTTATTAACATAAGTAAAAATAGGCTAATCATACTTAAATGAAGCACAAAAACAGAAACTAAACAAGATACATGACATATAATGCATCAAAAGTAGAGGGATTAGAACATTTTTCTCATCAAAGATGAATATGAGAAAAAGCTCTCTTCTCTCTCCTAAACCCATGCAAATCCTAAACCTAAACTTAACCAATGTCGGCGCCGACCGCTAACCACCAGCTGGCTAGCCTTTGTCTATATAATCCACTCTTTAATTCCCTCCATTGAATCATCCATCCTTATCCATCGTTGTCATTGATAATGGCAATGATACAAAACCATTACCAAACCCTAATCCTAACCTTAGCCATGAAAGCCATATAGAGCAAGGTACAATTAAGAAGTATGTAGAACTTATCAAATCCAATGGCGATATGAATACCAAAATTGTAGAACCCATTCCTCTCAAACCTATGGAGATTGTAGATGTATAACATATGGTAGAATTGACCGAGGAAGAAGTTCAACGTATGAATATCATTGAAAAGCTCTAATATGCAGTTGCGGGTAAGTTTTCTTATGGGTGGTCGGAGCTTGAGGAACTAAGGACTCAAATCCCATTACAATATGGGATTAAGGAGATTGTCGTATTGGTTTGTTCCGTTATCGATATATTCTTATGAGAATAGAATTGTTTGAAGATTATCTCAAGATTATGTCAAAGGCAACATATTACATCAAGTCGAATGATGGTGGGATGTATCAGATGAGATCACTGTTATATGACACAAAATTCAAAATTGATGAGGAGACGACAATGGCGATGGCTTGGATCTCATTCCCAAATTTACTAAAAACATTCTTTGTGAAGAATGCACTATTTTCCCTTGCCTCTACTGTGGGTAAACCTTTGCAACTGGACATGGCTACTATCAACAAGACACGACCAAATTGTGTTACAGTTAAGGTGTTAGTTGATCTTGTTGCATATTTGCCAAAGAGGTGGTTAATATGAAGATTACTAATCAGAAAATTGGCTTATCCCGATTAGTTAAAGTGCAAATTCAGTATGATGTATTGCCAAAATATTGTAAGAGATGCAAGTTGCAAGGCAATGATGAAGAAGGATGTAGAATTTTGCATCCTGAACTTAGAGGCAATTATGTAGAAGATGAGGAAGAGGTAGAAGGTACTGAGGCTCAAACACAACATGCAATACGAGGGAATTACAAACACATGAATTACAGAAGTCCAGCAACAATTCTATCAAGTGGAAAGGAAGTTGGTGATCCAAAAAACTAGAATACTGTTAAGGATAAGAGAGTGTTTACAATGCACAAAAATCCAGACAAATTTATAGATGGTAGGCCAATCAATGGGAATGTAGCAGAAGTATAGATGAAAAATGCATTTGAAGCTTCCTCTAAGGAAACTGAAAATAATGAGGTTCAAGATGTTGAATCTAACAGAGTAAATACAGGAAAAGGCAAGGAGAAGGTGGTGGAATCATCAACAAAAGTAAGTGAGATAATAGATACACAGCAGGAGCAATTTATGGTTGAGAAGTATGAAGGGGTTGTAGCTCTATCTACATCTAAGTTACATGAGGACAATGTAGAGGATATGGATGCAACAAAGAAGATTGTTATTGAAAGTAGCAGTCTTGAAACTGTAGAAATAAGTACAATAGCTGATACAGTGATTCACAATGTAGAAGGTGTTTATGCAGACAAGGAAAATGAAAATATCAATAATGGTGTAGGGTAGAGAATCTAGGTGATGATCAAAATAGAGAGGAAGATGATGAGATTATTGTAGCTTCAGAAGATTGAAATGGAATTGAAAGTGATCCGGAGGAGGAGCCAGTAGAGGTGTTGGAAAAATCAGAAGAGGAAAATGACTTTGAAGGGGATAGAATTGACATTGATGACCCTTGAGGTAGATTAGATGAGATCTCAGTAGGAAGGGAGACAATACAGTCTTCTCCAATGGCTGATATTGTTAGGGATACTTCCAAAGATATTGTTATCAGTTCCTTTATAGCTCAATCTTTACAAGTAACTATGTTGAGTAAAGATTCACCTATGAAGAGGCTTCATGATATTGTATCATATGATGTGGAGGTTGAGGGGGTAGTTCAAGTACAGGTAAGGAGAATATTCATAATAATATGGAGGATATAGAAGGATCAAAATTAATAATTAAAAAAGACCAATGTCATTAAGACAAACTAGCCTAAGATTTAAACAACCAAGAACGTTAGACTTGATAAATGTATCCAGTGATAGATTAAGAATTAAAATAATAATATTCAATGGTATAATAACAACTGACTATATAGCTGAAATATATACAGGAGCTATTAAAAGTTTTATACATATAAGCAAAATCAATGAAAAAGATTGTAATTTAATAGAACCACAAACTTGCAGTTACCCTGAAAATGAAAGAGAAATAATAATAACCAAAAGTATTAATTTGAAATTCAAAATCCAAGATCTAGAGTATAAAATAAATATAGGAGTAATAGAATATGATAATTTTAATGAATAACTATTAGGAAGTGATTTTTTAACTATGATAGATTACAAAATTAATAATGAAGGAATTGAACTAAATGACCAGGGAAAAAGAAGATTTATAAACAAGATAGATATATACAGAGAAAAACAATAAAGAAAAAAAATTAAAAATAATAAAAACAGTTTTATCAGAAGAAATATTTTCTCAACTTAAATTCCCAGAATACATTGCAAAAGAAATGAAATTAGAAAATGATATAAAACAATTAGGACAACAATGTGAAAAACTTGGTAAAATATGGATAGATATGGGAAATGGATGGAAGAAAAGAATAAATAATCCTGAGCAACATTGATCCATAATTGATGCAATATGGAACAAACTAATAATAAAAGAACAGATAAAAAATACCTTGATAATAATGGATGAAGTAAGAGAAAATCAAACACAAATGCAACTATTAATAAGAGAAGAATTAACAAAGTTATGGAATGTATCTGAATAACCAACATTTAAAATATTATTAGAACAACTTAACATATTAGTAGCACATATAAACAAAGGAAAACAAGTAACAGAAGAAGAAGAACCTAGTACGAGTCAAGAAAGAACAATTGAAAAAATAATTGATTCTACAACTAAACAACCGGAATTAGTACTAATAGATGCATGGAGAAGAAGTAAAGAACTTATAATGATAGATATTAGTAAAATGAAACCTAAATTATCAGAATTAGTAGAAAAAACATTAGATAGTCTAGCAATATTAAATAAAAAAGGACAATTTTAATAGAAAACCAAGAACATAGAGTAATTACATTTCTTAAAAATCATGGAAAATATATAATAGAAAAATAAAGATACAAGTATGAACCTATAAGAAAGAAAGACTCTAAAAATACACCAGATAATAAAGGTGAAAAAATATATATATAGCTGACAGAGAAAAACAGAGAAAAAATTGAATACATACACTTAAAGTTCAAAAACAAGAACAACAAATATCAGAATTACAAAAGAAAAGACAATTAAAATCACATAATAATGAAGAATGACTGAGTAAATATAAAAAATATAAACATAAGTTTAAGGATACAAAGAAAATACTAAAAGAAACAAAAGTAGAATTAAAACAAACAAAAGAAGAATTAAATCAAATAAAACAAGAAATAGAAGAATTAAAAGAAGATTTACACATTTTAAAAGAACAAATGACAAGGTTAAAAGGAAAGAAGAAAGTAAGGAAAATAAATAAAACAAGTGATGAAAGTACCACTAGTAGTGAAAAAACTGATAGTGATACAGACAAAGATAGTAATACTAATCTTGAAGCAGCTAACCAAGAAATACAATTAACAAAATTTATAGAAGAAGTAGATGAGGAAAACTCAGATGAAGAAAAAGAAAATAATCAAATAATAAGAGCTTTGAAAAAATTGAAAATTGTAAACATAGAAGAAGAACCTGAAAGTGATGTAGAAAGATGAATTTAACTGATATAGTAAATGAAGATACTAATGATTATCCTGAAGAAGAACTAATAGACCAAAATTTAGAAATAATAACAAGAAAATGTACTAAATTACCAGAACATATACATGTAGGACAACAAGCTGAATTTTAAAAATTTATAGGATCAATGTCACAAGGTGTACATTTCAATGAATACTTCCTAGATTTAGATAATGTTTATGATGAACAAGAAATAGGTAGAAGAATAAATGATTGGAATCTTGGAATGTATATAGCACTAATGAACTCTACCCGCACTGATAACCTAGATTATATTTATGACTTAATATCTAAAACATTAATTGGAAAAGTAGCATATTGGATGGAATCTATAGCATACCAATTAAAAGGAGAAGTATTTAGTCATGCAAGATATTGGAAAGCTATGTTAATGATATTTGATATTGTACTAAAAAGAGAATTTTTAGGAGAAAAATGGTTAGTAACAAGAGAAAATGTATTTGTTGAAAGAAAAACTGAAATTATAATGAATTTAAATAACATGAAATGCTGTAAAATTAATAAATTACCAGAATAACTATAAGTTTTAGCAAATTCTTTTATGAAGCAAGATTTTTACCACAAGAAGGTTTAATATATCGACAACTTTATTATGACCACTTACCAACACCATATAATACTGAAGTATCAAAAGAACATACCCAACTAGAACCAAGAGAAAACACCTTAGGAGAAAGAATAAGAGTACTAAGAGCATACTTAATGCGAAAATGTGAAGAATATAGAATGCAACAAAAAATTTAAAAAGATAAGAAATTAGGACTAAGAGAAATATGTGGATTCACATAAAGAAGACTAGTATTTGGATGTGATGATAAAAGAAAAGAAGAGAAATATAAGAAAGTTCATAAAAATAAAAGATATCAAAAATATAATAATTACAATAAACAATATTACAAACCTTACAAGAAAAAAAGGTTTAAAAGATATAGAAATACCGCTGATACTAGGAAAAAATTTAGACACAAAAGAAAATTTAGGAAAAGAAAGTATATAAAGCCATTAGAGGAAAAACCTAAAGAATGTAAATGTTGAAATTGTAATGAAAAAATACATTATGCTAATAAATGCCCAAAGCTAAAGAAAAAATGTGTAAAATATATAAATACAACACAATTTATAATGAATCTACAACATATAAAAGAAGATAATAATAAATGATATGAATATGGAGACTTTTATGTCAGCCAAACTGATGAACAAAGTGAAACAGAACCATAAAATATTAACTTTATTAATCAATAATCAGATAGTGAAAATAGTTCTAAATGAAATGGAATGACAAGAAGGAAAAATTCTAATAGATGAAGAAAGAGAAGAAAAAAGAAAAATGTTAGAAGAAAGAGATTACTGGATACAATGTGAGAGGTATGTTCGTCATAAACTTATTACAATTAATAGTGAAACAAAAAATAAATACTATCATGATAGATATAAAAAAGTTGCAAAAAACCTTAATAATATTAAGAAAAGATTAAATGAAATAAGATGGCAGGAAATCCAAAGAATAGGAAAAATGATTAAAGAAATAGAAATCCAAGATACTCAACAATCTGATTAAATGGTAGCAATTTATATTGAAGCTCATATATAATATAAGCCTAATAAAATGATAAAACAAAAAATCTTTATAGATAGTGGAGCAGACTTATGCCTAGCAAGGAAAGAAGTGTTAGAACCACACAGATGGAAAAAGTCTAAAACTCATAGAACAAAAGTATCATGATTTAATGAACAAATGAAAGAATTAGATATAATAGCAGAGAATATGAGAATAAGGTTAGGAAAAATTATATTTCGACTACCACTAATAAATCAACTTAACCAAATGAGACAACAAGTATTATTAGGAAATAATTTCTTAGACTACTTTAAAACACAAGTTATAAATATAATACTTTTAGCTTACAAATGCATTGTAATAAATGGATAATACTAAAAAGAGTATTACCAATACAGACATTAAGATTATGTAACACGATAAATAGGAATAATAACCTACAACCGTTAAAAGAAAAATATCTTAATATATTAAAAATGAATTTTGAAGAAAATTCAATACAACTATGTGAAAAAGAAAAAATATATGCTGAAATCAAGTTAATAAATCCCAATGACACAATTAGATCTAAACTCATTAGATATAGTCCAATAGATCAGAAAGAATTTGAAACCCAGATAAAAGAATTATTAGAGTTAAAAATGATACAACAAAGTAAAAGCCCACATAGTAGCCCAACTTTTTTTAGTAAGAAAACATAGTGAACAAAAAAGAGGAAAGACTAGAATGGTAATTGATTATAGAGAATTAAATAAAAAGATAATATTTGATGGATATTTTTTACCATACAAAAGAAATCTCATTAATAAGTTAGGAAGAAAGAAATGATTTAGTAAATTTGATTGTAAAAGTGGTTTTTGACAAATTAAATTAACAAATGAATCAAAATATTTAACAACCTTTAGTGCCCCTCAAGTACACTATGAATGGAATGTACTACTATTTGAATAAAAAAATGCACCACAAATATTTCAAAGAAGAATGGACCAAATGTTCAGAAAATTAATAGAATTTTTTATAGTGTATGTTGATGACATATTAATATATAGTGATGATTTGAAAACTATATAAAACATCTAGAAGAATTTATAAAGACTGTAAGACAACATGGAATATTATTATCTGAAAAGAAATCTGAAATCTTCAAAAATAGTATCGAATATTTAGGGTACATTATAGATAAAGAAAGATTACAATTCAAGAACATATAGTGACAAAGACAAAGAATTTTAAAGATAAATTAGAAACCAATAAAGAAGTACAACAATTTCTAGGAGTAGTAAATTATGCTTCAGACCATATAAAAGATTTACCACTCTTAAGAAAATCATTGCAAGAATTAACTAGAAAAATATAACATTCGAATGGAAGGAAGAACATACTAAAGCTATAAACGAAATTAAGGGAAAAGTAAAAACCTTTCCAAAAACATAGAATACCAACAGAACAAGATCAACTAGAACTTTTTACTGATGCTAGTGATATAGGATGGAGCCAAACGAGAAAAAATATCATATCAATGAAAAAGAACTATTAGCTGTAAAATTTAGAATACAAAGATTTCATTATCACCTATTACCAGTAAAATTTATTTTTAGGACTGATAATACTCAAGTAGAATATTTTATTACTAACAAAATAGACCCTTTACCAAAATTACATAAAAGAAGAAAATGACAATCATTCTTTTGTTGTTATGATTTTATTATTAAAAATATCTCTGGAACTAAAAATATTCTAGCTGATTTTCATAGCAGGTACAACCATGTCAAGCCAGAGTGATAACTTTGATGAGTATATTACCAATGTTATGAAAATCATCAACCAAAACCATGAAATCTTTATCACTAAATTACAAGAAAATACCCATCTCATAAAACAACAAGTAAAGGGAGTGTTAAGAAGTATAACGGTCAAATGAATTGAAAAAGATAAGTTTCATCATGATTTCGGAAATTGACCTGTTTTACAGCTAATGTTACGCCTATAATATGATCTTACGGACCGTAAAAGTGATAGAGTTCCATCGTAAACCTTAACAAAATTTGAGTTTGAAAATGGTGTTTTACGGCACCTTTGACAGAGCATAAAATGTTTTAAGTCCTAAATGACCCTTCGGAACTACCTGAAGTGACAAAACCCGAAAACGAACTCATCTAGACAAAAATCAACTTTGAGTCAACTAACCAACTATAAATTTCAAGACTTAGGCTTTTTCATCTGAAACTCATATAAATGGACATCGGGATCTATGCCACATATCACGACCCAAACTGGAGGGCCATGACGGGTACCCGGGCCCTACCTACCGAGCACCACTCTTCATATATCTTCCAGCTAATTGTAATCAATCATGGCCACAAGGACCGTCGCCAAATATCCTGCTGACACACACATCAAGGCCAATAAGTCCATACACGACTACTATACACAAGACAACTGTCTACAAGACTCTAAAGAGTACATGACGCTACAAGGATAGGACAGGGCCCCGCCATACCCATATTCATATGCAAAACATCATACCACGATCAGACTGCAATTCTGAAACAAGTAGAGTGCCCCAATATCAGCTGAACCAGCAACCTACTAGCGCGAACCGTCCCACTATCTACCTGAGCATGTGGGCATGAAACGTAGTGTCCCCCGACAAAAGGGACGTCAGTACGACTAATGTACTGAGTATGTGAAGTATGAAAAATAGTATAACATAGATACAAAAGTAATCTGAAATAGAAATAGCATGCAGAACTATCGATTGCTCCATAGTTCTCGCCCTTAATTGCCCCTAACAAGCTATTGTTATTCAGAGGTTATTTAGAATTGTAAAATGTTGCACAACAAAGCTGAAGACCTTACCCGTCCAATACCTATAGCATATCTTAGCTTACTAACATTGATACATGTAATTCTTAATTATACACGGTCTGACCTTTTACGCACGGATGAGAGACTTATGTCCCTTTCCACTACCGTGGATAACTCGATCCTTATATATGGCTTGGGCTTACTATCTTGGGTACGTCACTTTATGTGATCTTCTTAAATTTACTGATGATCACTCTTCAGACGACTCGATTGTGGCAATCCGTTATCGTTACTGATATCCCGAGAAAATTTCCAGTCTATTCTAGGTAAGACATCACAATTTAGGTCGTACATACATAACATATTCCCATATTTTAATCAGCATGAGTCACTGTAAAACGTGTAGATTTTTATAACCTACTAAACCTTCTACGTTGCATCTGTACAACTTATAATCACCTTATCCTTACCTTTGCGCATCAACTTGGGATATTTCAGAACGATGTGGCCATGGCTGTCATCCTAAACCAATCCCCATGTACCTTTGCGACATAATCTGGCATGCGCTCAACCACACTGACTACAAGACGGTCGGGGCGGTCTCACTCGACCTTTACAACCTTGACCCTTTGAACTATCGACAATCCCTGACTAATAAACTCCCTGATCCCTCGAGGGCCTATCTCTATCAGATGCTCTAGGATGAAGTCATGCTTGGGAAAGCATCTTACTCATATCCATCTGATGGATCTATCTCAATAGAGAGCATACTACTCGTATTTACACTCAATCCAACCTCAATTTCCCTACTAATCATAGCCCTATAGGAAAAAGCCATTGTTGTGATTATAAACATGATAAGGTCGACAAAGAGAATCCTTACAATCTTCTGTGTTATGGTACTTAGTACTTGCTTTACTTACTCAATTTTTTTTTGTATCCCAAAACAAGCATTTTGCTTTCCAGACTCACATTATCTCTTTCGTATATGAGTAAGACAATTCCTCACAATCTCAAATTTTGAATATAATACGGCCCTTCTGGCATATCAATCGTTTAGTAGAAGTCACTCATTTACTAGCTGTGAATATGAACTAACCGAAGTCTTTTTGGTAACCGACATTACTGAAATAGTATTAGGCACGATTTAAACTCGAATTCTTAAGACTCCGCTCTACTACACGATCTATGATATGAAATAATGGAAACCAACCCTAAATGCCTTGCAGCCTCCTGTTTATAAGTGTGGCGCGCAACACACCCATAAACAAGACTCTACTAGACACGGCTTGCAAACTCCCTAGGATAGAACTGCTCTGATACCAAGTTTGTCACGACCCAAACCGGTGGGCCATGACGGGCACCAAGGCCCTACCTGCCGAGCACCACTCTTCACATATCTACCAGTTAACCGTAATCAATCATGGCCACAAGGACCATCACCAAATATCCTGCTGACACACACATTAAGGCCGACATGGCCATACATGACTACTATACACATGACAACTGTCTATAAGCCTCTAAAGAGTACATGACATTACAAGGACGGGATAGGGCCCCACCATACCCATATGCATATGCAAAACATCATACCACGATCAGATTACAACTCTGAAACAAGTAGAGTGCCTCAATATCAACTGAACCAGCAACCTACTAGCGCGAATTGTCCCACTGTCTACCTAATCCTGCGGGCATGAAACGCAGGGTCCCCCGATAAAAGGGACGTTAGTACGACTGATGTACTGAGTATGTGAAGTATGAAGAATGGTATAACAGAGATACAAAAGTAATCTGAAACAGAAACAGCTGACACAAATAGCCGACATAAACAGCTGATAGCAACAACCGACAGAAGCAGCTGACCAGTAGTGTGCCTCTAAGGGAAGTAATATGCCTAAACGTCATGCACAATGCAAATGCGGTATACATATATATATTGGCCTCACAAGGACATCTTCCTTCCCATAACAGCCTTTGTGGGCATCATTTCCTATTAGCCACACATTGGAATCATATCATATTGGGCTTCTTCCTTATCGTGATAGTCCGTACCAGCTGCAAGTGGTGTTACATATATAACACCATTCCTTTTCCCCATCCCCTATATATATATGATGCGTACCATATAGTAGTGTATATAACACATGTGGGTCCAGGGTAATACATGAATATAATGCAAATGCATGAATGACAATAAAACATTCTGAACTCATCGGATGACATAATATTCGTGTACCTTCGGCTAACATTGGGAATATTAACATCCTTCTCATATACCTCAATAAGGATTTAGGAACATATTTAGACATGGTTTTAATATAGGAATCAATAACATGAATATCCTCTGCTACTAAGAGTAGAATAATTTATGAAATACTATCACAGTTACATTTCGTTAGACGGAACATGCCAAGAGAAAGAAGAATTTTCCTTAACATACCTCAATTGTTTATCTCCCGAAAAGAGTATGACGAATCATCCGACCTTACGTTAGTCTCAATAAGTGGAGAAAACCTTAACTTGTAATCTAAAATTCTTAGAATTCTAGTTGAAATCTTGAATTTATCCCAAAGACATAGGAGTTTGGTCGAGGGCTTTTAAGTGGGACTACGTTGATCTCAAAGTTAAGAAGAGCCCCTTCAAAATAGAAAATGGAACAAAGTGATTGCTGCTTTTATTTAATAATGTTGCTTGTGTCAAATGGATTCTTAATGGTGAAGTAGTGGCAGTCAACATGTCCTTATGCTCACGACACATAGACAACCCTCTAACACATGTTATCTCCAAATTTTGTATGCATCTTAGTGGAATTGTTCACTTATTTATGCTACACGTAATTATTCCCACTAACCTTATCCCCCACTATAATTTATCCGTCAGTCGATCGTTACTGTCCCATACCATAATTTATCGATTAGCCGATCATTGTTGTCCCACTTGGTAAGTCCTAAATTAGTTCAGGACCGCATTCTTTTATATACTAGGCTCTTTATTAGCACACATGAATATGACATAAATTCCCCAAATTTCGGGTCTATTTACATACGCCTAGCGATTAAACCATGGCCCGAATGTATGGAATGTTACATTATTCTCCCCTTAGAAACATTTATCCTCGAATGTTGGGTTGACGTATCTAATCTCTGTCACATAACCAGAGAACACAACCACCGGTTCACAGGGTCATATAATATAACATACATCATTATATCAGATCTCACATGGTCATCAAGCCTTTATTATAATAATCCGAAATAGAACTCACCTTATGCTTCTCTAGGAACCTCGACGTTAAAATAGGTATGGATATTTGTTTTCATCTCCTCTTCCGCCTCCTATGTCACTTCTTCTACATTCTTATTCCGCCAAAGAATTTTCACAAATGCTACTTCCTTAGTCCTCAACTTGCGGACTTGTCAATCTTATGATAGCAATAGGGACCTCTTCATATAATAGGTCCTTTATAGCTTTCACATCATCAATCGGTACCATCTAGGAAGGATCTCCAACACATGCCTTTAATATTAAAACATGAAAAATTAGATGGACAAACTCTAACTCTGAAGATAAGTCCAACTCGTAGGCTACTTGACCGATTCTTTGAATTATGCGATATGGCCCAATATACCTTCGGCTGAGCTTTCCCCTTTTTCCTAAATCTTATTACACCCTTCATCGGAGAGATTTTTAAGAAGACCCAACCATCCACTTGGAACTCTAAGTCTCGTTGTCGCACATCTGAATACGACCTCTGACGACTCTGAGTGATTAACAATCGTTCTAGGATAAACTTCATATTCTTTATGGCTTGGTGTACTATGTCAGGCCCAAATAATTATGATTCGCCTACCTCGAACCATCCGATAAGAGATCTACATCTCCGTCCACATAAAGCCTCATATGGAGCCATTTTACTGCTAGCACGATAATTGTTATCATACGTAATTCAATAAGGGATAGATGATCATCCCAACTTCTCTTGAAGTCCAATATGCAAGCTCGTAGCATGTCCTTGAGCGTTTCAATCGTATTCTCGGCCTGCCCGTCTGTCTGATGGTAGAAAGTTGTGCTAAGATTAACTTGAGTATCCAACCCTTATTGAAATGATCTCCAAGAATTAACTGTGAACTATATACCTCAGTCTGATATAATATAAATAGGCGTACCATGAAGGCGTACAACTTTGCGTAATCCTCGGCTGTGTAGGTAGTTTTGACTGCCAAGAATTGAGCTGATTTGGTTAGTGTAGCAACAATCACCCGAATAGAATCGAACTTATGATAAGTGCGAGGTAAACCCGTAATGAAATCCATATTAATCATTTCCACATCGGAATCTAAATGTTCTTAGTCAAGTCATCGGCCTTTTGGTGCTCTGCTTTTACTTGCAGACAATTAAGACACTGAGCCACAAACTCCGCAATGTTCCTCTTCATGTCATTCCACCAATATATACCTTTGAGATCATAATACATCTTATTAGATCCAAGGTGAATGGAATATCGTGGGTCATAGGCCTTCATGATAATCTTATCTCGTAATCCTGCTATATTGGAAATACACAAATGGACCTTCCACCTGAGGGTCTCTCTTTCATTATGCTCGAAGGTTGCGATTCTCTTTTTGCTAAATATCCTTTTCGATCTTCCTAAAAATGGAATCTTCATCATGACGTTCATTTTCTTCTCGTATGAGGGATGACCCTATTGTATTTTGAGTCACAGGGCTATCACTATCTGAATCCTCCAATCAGACTCCCACTTAACGAACTGATGCGTTCCCTTAGGTCAATTTCTCTTGTTCGTCCTCCCCATTAGTCAAGCCACTTGTGTGTGAATGATTCTATTGTCAACTTAGCTTTGTTTACTAGCTGTTGTGCTAAAAACTCTTATATTCGTAGTATCTCAATCCTAACCACTTTATGGACAATATTATCGAATCTGAAGTGCGCGTATCATCGTAGTTAACTCTCATTCAAGGTTTGAATATACATACGTAATCTCAACATTGCTCCTGATTCCAATCCTTGGCGTTACCAGCCCTTAAAGGATGAGTTGTTAACTTATTCCCTTATTCTATACGTGAAAGATGTTGCAGAATTTACATTACCTGACGTTGGCCTACTATCCAAACCTGGTCATTATACTTAGATTCAAATTCCCTCATTTGCCTCATGGCTAAGATTTTCCGTCAATGGCACTTTGGAAAAGATTCCCTCGATCTTGTTAAGCTGTAAATCCATTACTTTATCTATCTCGTAGAACCTTTGGTCAGTTCAAAGATGATCATAGACATATGTGTTTGTCTCACATTTTATCTTCATTATAATGTCATTATCTCTTTAACATATATCTTTAATGTCTACCTTATGTCCATATGCGTCATTGTCTCCTTTCAACCTGTTTAGGCGCTAATTCCGAGCTTTACTCACTATTACTTCCGTTTACATACTTTCTGAGATGTATGACTGCATATGTTGTGGAACCGATGTTTCGTATATTTAGATCCAATTCACGATGTTCCATGATCTAATGACTTGTGAAACTTTCTTGTCTTATCATTATTAGATTCCCATTGATCGAGTGCTCATTCATCTTACCTTTACATTTCCATTTCAAATTACCTTGGGGAAATCTCTTATCTCAAAGTATCTTCATACTTTCTTCCTAAACATCAGAAGTTCGTCACCTTTGTCCTAAGAGCTCTTATTGTCCCTCATCTACCATTGGTCCTTACATTGTTCTGGAGTAATCATACCTTTGTGAAACCTGTATAACTATAATCTCGTTCACATTCATCTTCCTTGTCATAATCCTTCCTTTTATTCATCATTAAATGGAAAACATTTCTGCCTTTGATACTTAATCATACCATTCCATTCATACTTACTAAATGTTTTCATATTCCTTATGACCATTCTTCGATTGCTCTATAGTTCTCGCCCTTAATTGCCCCTAACAAGCCACTGTTATTCAGAGGTTATTTAGAATTGTAACATGCTGCACAACAAAGCTGAAGACCTTACCCGTGCAATACCTATAACATATCTTAGCTTACTAACATTGATACATGTAATTCTTAATTATACGCGGTCTGGCCCTTTTACGCACCGACGAGAGGCTTATGTCCCTTTCCACTACCGTGGATAACTCGATCCTTATCTATGGCTTGGGCTCACTATCCTGAGTACGTCACTTTACGTGATCTTCTTAAATTTACTGATGATCACTCTTCAGGTGATTCGATTTTGGCAATCCGTTATCGTTACTGATATCCCAGGAAAATTTCCAATCTATTCTAGGTAAGACATCACAATTTAGGTCATACGTAGATAACATATTCCCACATTCTAATCAGCATGAGTCACTGTAAAACGTGTAGATTTTCATAACCTACTGAACCTTCTGCGTTGCATCTGTACAACTCATAATCATCTTATCCTTACCTTTGCACATCAACTTGGGATATTTCTGAACGATATGTCCATGGCTTCCACCCTAAACGAATCCCCATGTACCTTTGCCGCATAATCCGGCATGCGCTCGACCACACTGACTACAAGACGGTCGGGGCGGTCTCACTCGACCTTTACAACCTTGACCCTTTGAACTATCGGCAATCCCTGACAATAAACTCCCTAACCCCTTGAGGGCCTATCTCTATCAGATGCTCTAGGATGAAGTCGTGCCTGGGAAAGCAACTTACTCATATCCATCTGACAGATCTATCTCAATAGAGACCATACTACTTGTATTTACACTCAATCCAACCTCAATTTCCCTGCTAATCATATCCCTATTGGAAGAAGGCATTGTTGTGATTATAAACACGATAAGGTCTACAAAGAGAATCCTTACAGTCTTCTGCGTTCCAGTGCTTAGTACTTCCTTTACTTCATTTTTTTTGTATCCCAAAACAAGCGTTTTGCTTTCCAGACTCACATTATCTCTTCCGTATATGAGTGAGACAATTCCTCATCTATGATGTACTTGTGAAGGTTGATAAGTTCATTTTCTCGCCGACTTTGTGATATTGGATTGTGCGGTTGACTATGAAGTTCCTATAATTTTGGGTGGCCATACTTAGCGATGGGGAAAGAAATTTGTGATGTGGAGAGTGGAGAATTGAAGTTCCGAATGATTGATGAAGAAGTTATCTTCCATGTATGCAAATCTATGAAGCAATCTATGGATATGGGGGTAATTCAGTGATTGATGATGAGGTAGAGTTAAATATTGATATTTATATCATTAAAGGGGCCTTGATGGCAGTTTTGTTGAACCATGAAGATGAGGTAGTTTAGGGGATTGCGGAGACTGTGCTTGCACTTTAGGGCCAATGGTCCTATTCTTATGCTCCTAGGCGGTTGGCCTTGGACTTGGAAAATTGTGAAGTCCCTCATGTCAAGCCTTCTATTCATAATCCGCCAACGCTTGAGCTCAATCCACTTCCAAGTCATTTGGAGTATAAGATCCTTGGTCTAAATAACTTTTTGCCGGTTATTATCTCATTAAAGCTCAATGAAAGACGAGTGGAAGCTCTATTGTCTATCTTGATAACTTAAAAAAGGGCAATTGGGTGGACTATTACGGACATCTGAGGTGATGAAAGAAAGTCCGTGAATTGAAACTCACAACATAAGCCGAGAGGTGATTTGTTAAGGGTGCCAACGATTGCCCGTCAATCTATGATTACATGTTTAAAATAGGATGAAGTGTGGAGTAGAATGGACAGCATCACGTGAAGATTCGAGACGAAGTCATTTTATTTTCGGCTTGTATGTAGGTCTTGGCCGAGACCATTTTCTTTTAGCTTATTTTAACTCTTAGTTTAACTACTAGCTCTTCTAAGGAAATGATTAATATGCCATGTAATAGGATAGAATGACTAGGACGTGTAAGAAGATCGGGTGACAAGGCCAAGAACCATCTACAAGATGAGGCTTACAAGTAGATAATTCATGAACTTAACTAGTTCATGTACTTAGCTACATAGAAGACACCAAGAATGGCCTACGGAACATGAAGGGTTGGCCAAGTATTCTTCCCTTTCCTTTCGGCCAAGGTACATGCTCAAGATCGAAGCTTCCAAACGTATTCCAAGGGAATGATTTATGAGTGGCCTAAGTTCATGCATTCATCTACAAGGGAAACACAAAAGGGTTGTCTAGAAAGCATGAAAGGTTGGATTCATCCTTAGTCCCCAAGATAAGCCGAACCCTTTCCCATTTTTGCCAAGAGTGTCGAACCCTTTCTCATTGTGGCCGAAGTGGTTCAAGTTTGTGTCTCAATTGTTACCCTTCTAGAAGAGTCTAAGTCTTAGTATAAATAGGGCATGCAGTTGATGTAAAATGGGTGGAAGATTTATGAAAATTATTTGAGTTTTACTCATTTGCTAAGTTATTCAACTTGTGTGTTATTTATCTTAGTTGGTCCCTTATGTGGGCCATCGATCCTTTTTGTGGGTCAAACCCTTGGTGCAAGTTTGGTTAGAACTTTTGTCATCTAGCTAAACCCAAGATAAGGTTTCCTTAGGTGTAAGTTTAGTTAGAACTTGTGTGATCTAACCACGCCCAAGCCAAGGTCTCACTCGGTGCAAGTGGAAGTTGGAACTTTTGTGATCCAACCAAACCCAAGTCAAGGGTCTATCCGGTTACTATCATAAGGTCATCAGCCTCCTTCACTTGGTTTGTTCTCGAGATTGTACTTAGCAACCTCGGTCAAATCCTTGTCCAATTGGCCTACTTCACTTGGTGTCGACCCGAGCTTGTGAATAGCAACCTCGCATCTCTATCCTTGTTCATTTCGATCGACCCTCAATTGGTTTGTACCCGAGCTTGCACTTAGCAACCTCGTGTTCATTCCTTGTGCAAATAACCCGATTCTTCTCACCTCCATACACCACAACACTTCCCAAACAACCACACCAAAGGCTATCAATCGAAACCACCCATACACACCCGTTCAATCCCGACAACACCAAACCCTCACCATGAATACAACCCTCAACGTATCTAGAACACCCACACAAAATGCCTAAGCCCGATCTCCCCTGAATCTATCCCTCTACCCCACCAAACACCCCACTGCCCGGTAGAAACTTCCCACCCGACAACCTACTTTCGATTCCATTTTCGTTTCAACTCGTGTCCAACTAAACTCTGACCAACTCACCCTCACTCACCCCTCCTTATATACATCATGAGGGATAAGTCCGAGTGTGGGTACTCATTAAATTCATCTGGAAAAGAATAGTACCCCGAGTGTTGAACATCAAAGAAGGTTAAATCCATCAATGCAAGAAGTTGTCAAGAAAGAGATCATTAAGTGGTTAGACATTGAGGTTGTGTACCCCATTTATAATAGTGCATGGGTGAGTCCCATGCAATGTGTGCCAAAGAAATAAGGGATCACCGTGGTCCCTAATGATAAAAAATGAGTCGATACCTATGAGAATGGTAACCGAATTGAGGGTTTGCATGGACTACCTGAAGCTAAATAGTGCTACAAGGAAGGACCATTTCCCCAAATATTATATTGATCAAATGCTTGATAGGTTGGCAGGAAAGGCTTATTATTGTTTCTTTGATGGGTACTCGAGCTACAATCAAATTCAAATAGGTCCCGAAGACCAAGAAAAAAAGACCTTCACTTGCCCATATGGTACATTTCTTTTCGAAGGATGTCGTTTGGTCTTTGTAATTTTCCCGCCACCTTCCAATGTTGCATGATGGCCATTTTTGATGATTTAGTGAAAGATGTTATGAAGGTATTCATGGATGATTCTCCGTGTGGGGGAGTCTTTTGAAAGTTGCTTGGACAGTCTTTCTCAAGTGTTGAAAATATGTGAAGAGACCAACTTGGTCTTGAATTGGGAGAAATATCATTTCATGGTCACAGAAGGTATAGTCCTTGGGCACAAAATCTCCAAGAAATGTATTGAAGTAGATAAGGCCCAAATTGAAGTTATAGCCATGTTACCTCGTCCAACAACTATCAAGGGTATTCGAAGATTCTTGGGGCACGCCGGGTTTTATAGAAGGTTCATCAAGGACTTCTCGAAGATCACTATCCTAGTGTGCAAGCTCCTAGAAACAGATGTTATGTTTGAGTTTAATAAACCTTGCCTTAAAGCATTTGAGGATTTGAAAGAAAGTTGGTCTCGGCTTCAATTATTGTGACTCCTAATTGGGATCTTCCGTTCGAATTGATGTGTGGTGCAAGTGGAGTAGATATTGGAGCTATGTTGGCTCAAAGACATGGAAAATCCTTCATCTGATTTACTATGCAAGTAGATCACTCAACTAAGCTCAAAAGAACTATACAATGATGGAGCAAGAGTTACTAGCCATTTTCTTTGCATTTGAGAAGTTCCACTCCTACTTATGGGGTTCTAAAGTGGTAGTATATTCCAATCATGCAGCCCTCCAGTATTTAATGGTAAAGAAGGACACGAAGCCACGTTTGATTAGGTAGGTACTCTTTCTACAATAGTTTGATTTTGAGATAAAAGATTGGAAGGGTTGTGAGAACCAAATGGCGGACCATTTGTCAAGAATTGAGGAGGCCGGAAGGCCAAAGAGTGAATTGGAAATCAATGATTCTTTCCCGGATGAGCAAGTCTTTGCATCGTCTCAAGATCTCATCCGTTGTTATGCTAATTTCGCAAACTATTTGGTGAGTGGAATCATGCCGGATCATCTAAATTCTCATCAAAAGAAGAAATTCTTGAGACTCCCGACATTACTATTGGGATGAACCTTATCTCTTCTAGATTGTGCCGACAAAATGATTCAAAGATGTGTGCCCGAAGTTGAAACTTTTCCTATCATGAAAACATGTCATACTACATCGGTTGGGGGTCATCAGCTAGTCAATGCATGGCCCCTAAAATTATTCCGCCAACAATCTACAAGGATTCCCATGAGTTTGTGAAGCATTGTGACCAATGTCAAAGGGAAGGTAATGTCTCTAGGAGACATGAGTTACCGATGTCTCCTATCTTTGAGGTGGAGTTGTTTGACGTGTGGGGAATCAATTTTATGGGGCCATTCGTGAGTTTGTTTGGCAACAAATATATCTTTGTGGCGGTTTAATACATGTCCAAGTGGGTTGAAGTCGTAGCCCTTCCAAATAATGAAGGGAAGAGTGTCACTGCGTTCCTCAAAAAGAACATTTTCACTCGGTTCGGGACCCCTAGATCTATCATAAGTGATGGAGGCTCTCACTTTTGCAATAGAGTGTTTTCTTCCCTTCTTGAGAAATATAGGGTAAAGAATAAGGTGGCAACTCCTTACCAACCCCAAACAAATGGTGAAGTGGAAGTGTTCAACCGGGAGATCAAGAGCATTTTGACAAAGACGGTAAATCTTATGAGGACTGATTGGTCAAGAAAGTTAGATGATGCCTTGTGGGCGCATAAATAGCATACAAGTCTCCAATTGTCACCATACAAATTGGTATTTGGAAAGTCATGTCATCTTCTGGTAAAGGTACAATACAAAGCACTTTGGGCATTGAAGAAACTCAACACTGATTGGGAGAATGTTCGCGATTAAGGGTGGATCAACTTAACGAGATGGATGAGTTTTGTCTCCAACCTTATGAAAGTTCCATTCTTTACAAGGAGAGGATGAAGTTTCCCCATGACAAGAGAATTTTGAAGCGGGAATTTTCACCCGGGGACTTGGTCTTGCTCTACAACTCTAGACTCAAGTTGTTCCCCGGGAAGCTGAAGTCAAGATGGTTTGGCCCTTTCAAAGTGATGAACATATTCCCTTATGATGCCATTGAATTGGAGAGCAAAGCCAGTCACCTTTTCAAGGTGAACGGATAAAGAGTCGAGAATTATTTTTGAAGTGTGGATGATCATAGGGTGATCACAATCATCACCCTCTATGAACCTTGAAGAAAATTTAGTAACATTCATCGTGCCGCGACGTTAAATCAAGCGCTAATAGGAAGCAACCCAAAGTTTTAGTTTGTTTCTTTGTTTTCTTATTCACTTGTGTGTTTTGATAGTTTGTTGAGTGTGTATGATCTGGAAACACAGGAAAAAAAGGGAGGAAATATGGAAAAATGTGCTAACAAAACGAAGGAAGAAGAGAGACCATTGTGCGACCTCTTCTGCAGACCGCAATAATGGTCTACGGATCGCACAATGGACCACAAAACTCCATAGAAAGTTGGAAAATTGGAACTCAAAACAAAGAGGAATTGCGACCAAAATGAGGATCGCATTCCTGAACTGCGGACCACACTTTGGTTCACATAATTACACAGATTACTTGGGAGTTTTCGGGCAAAATTACAGAGAGCCTGACCCTTTTGCGGACCGCAATCCGGTTCTGCGACCAGTTTTCCGATCGCAAAGTGGATTCCGCATCAGCTACATTATGGTAAAGTTAAGAGGGTCGCAGCCCAGTTTTACGGACCGTAGACTGGAATTGTGACCCGACTCCGACCATAAATTCGGGAGTAAAGTATAAAAAAGGCTTTTTATCCCTAATTGTTTCACTCTCTCTTTCTCCCTTGTGATCAAACTCAAGTTCTTCCTCTTCTCTCTCACCTATTACACAATATTGCACATACAAGTCTCTCGCACAAAGTCCACTTCACCTCACATCCCCTTGTCTCTCGGTCGATCAACAGGTATGTTTCACCTTTTTTTTTCTTTTTTTCTCGGAAAGATAGGTAAAAAGGGTAGTGTTTGTCATGAAATATAACTTTTGGGGTTGGGTTGATGATTATATGGTGTTTATGTGTGACCCATGCAGCTCTTAGGTTGTGTGATTATCCCTCGTTGCCTTATTTATCCTTTTTTATTAGAAATCACAAAGAATGTGACTTTTTATGTTGGAATTTTGTGAAATTGATTGTATAGAGGGGTCGGACTCGGGTTTAATTGCACTATTCTTGAATCGATGTCAATGATTTGTGTGGGAAGTTTGTGAATTGATCGTCCTTGAAAATATTGCCTATGCATGCCTATAATGGTTGAATTTGTCTAAATTGAAGTCGTAGTGAAGTCTGAGTACCACCGAGCGCTAATTGAAATCATGTATTGGGTTGTTTATATGTATGTTGTGCTGATGTGGATATGGCATCACCGGATTTTGAAAATTTGAGGTGAAATCCTTGAGAATACATGAAATGCGCCCACTGGGCGCCCTTTTTCGAGCCACAAAATAGTTCTGCGGACCGCACAATGGCACCCCAGTCCGCTTTAATACCTAATGGAGGAACCTATTTTAAAGGAAATTATGTGATGCCTTTTTTGGGCGGAAGAATGGTTCCGCGGACCGCAAAATACGCAATAGAGTTGCCCGACTGAATTTTCTCGGCAAAAAGTGTGATTGCGGTCTGCGACCACTGAAGTTATTTTCAAGTTCTATATTTGTTCTTTCTTTTTCAATTTGTAGTATAACTTCTTGTTTGTTTTGCATTTTATTCTTGCAATTACTTTATGAAAAACACAAAAATATTTTATTTTGATTTTCATACTGTTACAGTCACTTTTACGCGGAGGCATAAACGCTACTAAGAGGTTGTTGGTGCTCTAAGTCGGATAATTGTTTTTAGAGTCACAACTAAAGTATAGGTAAATTAGAAAAATCAAGTTGAAATGGTTTATTCAAATTGTTGAAAAATCTTATCTAAACCAGAGTCAAGCTAAGTGTTCCGATGATCCCCCAAAGAATGTGTTAGACACTCCGATATTAAGGATCTGTAGAATACGCTTGAACTTCAATTTCTATAGCATGCTTAAATTATTTGAATGGCCAGAAGTGTTAAAAATCCGCAAAATCCTTGCCTTTCATTTATTTAAAACTCAAAGGTTTTTGTAAAACACAAAAAAGTTAAACTTCCACCAAAATAGTTTGCACAAGGGTAATTTAGTCAACTTGTTTTCGGACAAAGAACACCCAAGAATTAACTTGAGAACTCAACTATTAATCCAATAAGTTGTCTAATATCACTTGTATCTTTTTGAAAATTCTTTTGAAGTTGTAAATGAGTATAATTCATTTGTAATGACAAGTTTTGGATTTTTGAAGGTAGTAGAAAAAAAACTTTTTCTTTCACTCATGATAAGTCCCCAAAGGTCATTCCATAATCTAACTTAATTAAAAAAAACCTTAATTTTACTCCAGTCCAATATGGTGTTCAAGTTTTCAATGTCATTTGAGTAGGGCTTGAACCAAAATTTAGATCTTTTGAAAATGTCAATTTGGTCCTTTCAGAAGCGACCCATTTGGCAATCTGCAAATAATTCCCACATTTCGGTCCATTTAAGCTCAAATATCCCAAAACAAACTTGTCTTGAGTTTTAATCCAAGTGTAAAAATCCATTTCGTAACTACAAAGGTTTCAATAATACAAAGCATGTTTTTATTACAAATATATACATGTACACATAATATATACACAAGAAATTGAAAAAGATTTGAGTTTAGGCTGGTGGGCCTACCTAAGTCCACCAGTTGACTATTTTCACCCATAGCTAGGCCTTCAATGCAATGCTACAAGATATGCGAACTCAATCAAGAATATTAGTTGGGCCTTGGCCTAACTGGCTAGACGGAAAGATGAGGCCCAATAGGGCCCAAATCATCACAGTAACAACAAAGAAAGGGGGAAAACAAGGGTCTAAATTAGACGTATCTAGAACTTATCATATGTAAAGGGATAAATTTAAACATACAAGAAACCCATAACAAATGAAGCTTAAATCAAACATTTAAATCAGTCCAAAACTGGAATAGTAGACGACAACAGAAAGAAGTAAGCAGCTGGGCTTAGCCCAATATATATCATGTAGGAAAAAGGTAAAACCTACGGGCCAAGCCCAAACTATTACAATCATGCAAAAAAGGTAAAAGAGATCACAGAAATGGGCTAGGCCCAATTGACATTCATATCACGACAAAATATGAGTAATATACAGAATATACATACATCTATACACCTGATATACCAAGTATATCTGATATGCAGGTGATATATAGGATGTGTATACCAATCATCTACACTTAGGCATGATAGAAGAAATATTCAGGTTAACCAGCTAAACAAGACATGTGAAGTATCTTCATAGCACAATAAACCATCTACACTCACTCACAACACTGCCAGATTAATCTACTACTCATAACCAAACTAGTCTTAAACTAACATATTAGGTACTGTATTTAACTAAACATACTAGTAATCACATAATACATATAAAACCGTGAAAGTTAAATAAAAAGACTTAAAGGGAAGGGAGGGCATTTACCTTGTGTGTAGGCAACTAAAAGGTCGAAGGGTCTTGAATCTTCAATTCCGTACCTCGAACTCGTAAATCACACAAAAAAGGATAGGGTTTTAGTTGTTAATGACCAAATTATGCAAGTTATGGGTTCCACCAAAGAGCTTGGTCCCAAACGAGAACAAATCAGTTATTTTTTAGCTTAAATCGGCTCTCAAACAATGTGAATGCCAATATTCAAGCTTAGAATCCTTCAAATGAAGGCACAAGGGTCAATTTATAATATTCTCGAAACCCTAGTGGACCCAAGTAACAACGGTGTGAGAGAACAAGTTTTTGAGGGAAATTTCCCTCTCAAAAGAGTTCTCAACCAATAGGAATCGGGAATTTATAATCAAAAGAGACGAAATAAATTAAATTGTAGCAGAAAAAAGCAACAGTAAAGGGGCGACCTCACCTGGTGGGTGGTGGTGGCATACGATGGGGATAAAGGCAAGAACTAGGCGAACAGGCATGGCAAAAGCACTGGTACACTGTACCGATACCATTTCCAGCAAATGTGAAAAGGAAATAAATAGAGCAAATCGCGGCTAGGGTTCCCTAATTCGTAAAGGAAAAGGGAATGGGGCGTGTCACGGTCCGTTTTGGGTCAGACCCGACCAATTTTAAAAGGGACAAGAAGCCCAAATGCGTATGTTAAAGGCAAATTAAAACCTTGACAACATTTTGAAAATGTGGCCATGTTTTAAATTAAGAAAAGATCCAAAATATATCAATTGTAACGAAATTAGATTAATAGCTTTAACTAAAGCCTAATATTGACACCATTTGGAAATTTGGATATTTAAACACGCAAAATAAGAATAAAGCGATTTAATCGACATGTAATTTCAAAGATCCTATTCAACTAAACAAATTTCTCGAATTTGATGGATTAAAATATTGATTTCTTTAAATTAAGGATTTCAAGATGATTAATTTTCATGACTAACTTTAAAAAATCCTGAAATTGCAATTTGTGGTCAAAATAATATGAAAATAGAATATGATATACAATAAATATACTAGGTGATATTTTATCAAATAAAATTATATAATACTCCCGGAATAATTTTGTAAAATTATATTTATCTTATAAAAAGTATATTTCATTATGTATGTTACTCGAGAATCCTGAATAATTTAATAGGATTATTAAAGGGTAAGAATTAGGTGTCAACACATACCATAGTCCAAGACTCATCATGTCTCTTGTTTGCAGATATGGCTCCATAGAAAACTCAAGCACAAAAGGATATTGCCATTAATGAGCCATCACAATTGGCTAGATCTTTAAGGCCTACTCCGGCCTAGCTAATACCCCAAATCCAAAGAAAGATGACATTGTGGACTCAGAAAGCAATCGTGGGGCTATACAACAAAAGAAAATTCCCCAAAAATATTGTCTCTAGTGATGAGGGGACACAAACCTCCCATTCCACAACACATTCATCCTCCTAGTCTGATGAGGGGGATTTTTTTAGGAAAGTGCCCGAGAGGCTGCGTTAAGGCAAAAAATGGCCCGGGAAGTCAAACGATTTGGTATCAAGGGGTCCACAGAACACTACTAGAAGAGTAAGGATAGACCATCATTGAGGAAAAGAGGATTTATATTAATGGTTTGAAGGACCGATTCTCGAGAGCCTGGAACTTGATAGTCTTCCATGGGTGGCAGTGCTTTCTTGAACCATTTCCTTAATACAACGAGGAAATGGTCCGTGAGTTCTACACTTCTTATGCCGCCTCTGTTCCATACAAAACAAAGGGCATTGCTTAAGGAGATAGTGGTTTGTGGAGTCCCCGTCCCGTGTGGAAGCATCGAAATCAACAACGTCATTCATTCTAGCCTTAAGCATGATCACAATGAGTTTGGTATCAAAATCACAGGTCAATTGGATGATGAGAGTCCATGGGCAGCCATAATTGTGACCAATACGACATCGAAATAGATTGTTGAAGGCAAGAAGACAGTCTGAGCACTGAGGCCAAGTTTTGTGAGTAGTCATCTGCAACCGTCATACAATGAGATGAACATTTGGTTGGAGAAGATTATTTTGATTGCTTGTATAATGAGCCGAGTCCATGTGGATATCATAGTCGTGATTGAGACAGAGCTTGTTAAGAGAGCTCAACAAGATAGAACCTCATTCCATTTCCCTTTTCTTGATTACAGAGTTGTGTCATCGAGCCAAGTTTCCTGAGTTTCCTTGAGTGGAGAATATCATCGATTCCTTATTGACATATGATATTTCAAGGGTTCAGGCTGAGGAAAGGGAAGAAAGAAAAAAATAGAAAACCACCAGCACCTCAGTAGACACCTCTACATAGATTGAGTTGGTTGATTTAAAGGAATCCACATCTGAGTAGACAGATACCTAGACCACCACATCGACCGACCGCACTTTATTTATTCCCTCTACAGCCGGCACTTCTACATGGGTAGGTACTTTCGCTCCAGCATCCCCAACTTCTTCTGCACCTTCAACTTCTATGAGATGAAGATAGGCCAGAATGTTGCGATTGCCTATTCTCTGTCCTCTCGTCTTGAGACGAGCATTACGGAGTTGATTAGGAGTGCCTTATCCCTAATCAGTGATGCCTTGTGTGTAGTATAGCAGAGAAAGAAGGAGCATAGGAAAGTACTTGTCCTCTTGACATGAGAGGTACAGAGATTGGAGGCTGGTAGTAGTGGTGATATTTCTTCACTTTTGGATAACATAGCTAGCCTAAATAAGAAAGTGGAGAATTTGAAGACTACTGAGATTGATGACCCCCTAGGTACTCCGCTCCAATCATAGAGTGTAGAGCCACAATAAATGAGTGGGCTCGGGTTGGAGGTCTAGAGAGAGGGTACTGGTAAGACTCTAATTACTTGCAGATGTAGGCATAGGTTGATGATGATGATGATGAGACATATGAGGAGGGGCTTGAGAAGTCCCGTGCTATAGCAGAGAGAGTTGATGTAGACCTATTATTGACAGAGCAGACGATTCTTGATGTGGTGGTGGCACAGTCTCATGAGGAGAACTCGATAATTGGTACTAGTGGAGTGGCCCAAGATCCACAGATAGATGTTGATATTAGAGGTCCTACTCCTCTACCAGTTATGGGCACCACTCCACAGGCCCTAGAGCATTCCACCAACATAGAGCAAGCTCGTGATGGGAAATATCGAGAAAATCATCCCCGCTCCACAATCATAGGGCACTGATGCCCCAGCAGAGTCCACGTATGTGAGCCAGACTCAGGTGGGCGCTTAGTGTGTCTTAGGGAGACCCTCAAAACTTTTCTCCTTGTACTTTACATTATTTTATGCGTTGAGGACACCACATATTTTTAAAGTTGGGGGTGGGGTACCATTTTTGAAAATGAAGTGACAATTATCTTCTATATATGTGTTTAGTTTGTTTTTATTTAATGTTTTATTCCCCTTGGTTTTTCTATGTCGTGTTATTTTCCTAGGTTGTATGTTCAGTAACCATGGCCTAGTGATAGAATTGTTTAACTTGGTTAGTTCTTGTATGTAGTTTCTAGCATGTGTAGCTCTTTTTGGTTTTGGTGACACGCCTCAAAAAATGAATTTTGGGTACAAAAGTAGCATTTTCCTTTAAATGATTGTTCTATGAAAGCATACTTCATTTTGTGACTCTATGTCTACTATTGTTTGAATCTCATGAGATGATAGATTTTTGTTCAATAGAGTGTATAAAATGTAGAGGTTCTTGTAGTTCATGTGCATAGATTGGTGAGGATTTGATTGCTATCTTGTGTTTGCTTGTGTTATCTAGAACTTACCTCGTTGGTTTGTCACCGCGAAACTAGAGTTGGTTGGTTGAGAAAATGATCTTAGGCCTTCACATAAGAGTGAACCTTATTGATTAAAGACTTTTTTGACATACCAGTGAGTTGAGAGAACTAGTTGTCCCCTTTTGAGTGTTTTGACTTTTTCTTTGGCTACCATTGTCCGGTCATTTTTAGCTAAAGACCCTTATATGACTAAATTACCCTTCCCGTATAATTTATGTGGTGTTTTTAATGTGCGGGGATTGGTGGCATGGAGCTCAAGGTTCAATTATGTGAGTTTTGGAAGAAAACCCCAAAATAGAAATCTTAGAGTTGATTAGTTTGACTCAAATTTGACTTTCTAGTTCCATCATTTTTGGTAGTTCTGGAGGGTTATTTATGAATTGGTCGAGTCATTGGTTTGCTTCCCGAGACAATCGGATGCACTTTGTGGCCTTAGTTGTGAAATTGTGATGTTTGGTTATATTGGGCGATTCTTTAGAAAAATGTCTTAGCTTAGTTAAATGGGAAATCTGACGGTACGAGTGAGTTCGTAGCACTGTTTACATGGGGAGAGCATGTTTGGTTTGTGTCCGGGGGGTCTCGGGAGTGTTTTGGGTGTTTGGTGAATGTTTGGAAAAAAATTCATATTGCTGGTATCTAGTGTTCGCCCTAGCGGGTGAGTTGTCCGTTCCTAGAGGTCTGTCTCTGTAGAGGTTGGCTCCCAGAAGCGGGGCTTGAGAGTTTGGTAAGGTTCCACCTCGGCGGAGGTTTTCACGCAGGGGAAAATGTGCCTCGGCGGGATCGGGATTCTCTTTTGTGCTGAGGTGAGGGGTCAAGCGACTGTGCCTCAGCGAGCCTCTTGTCCGCTGAAGCATGACCGCTCTTGCATAGTCGATTTCATAGGAGTGGAATTGGTGGATCAGGAAGTGTGTTAAATGACGTAGCTAGAAATCACTTTCTCAAAATACCTTATCACGGTTCTAGAGCCACCTAAGGGGAGAAATCTTGAAGTTGTGCTTGAGTTCTACTTGGGAGGTAAATTCTTAATCCCTTTTGATTTTAATCCATGTTTTTAAGGTTCATAATGTTAGTTTAATATTTATTTAGGGGAAATGAGTTATAAGCCTCATGGTAGAATAAGAGGGAAAAAATCATGGATTTAAGAGTGTATTATGGATTAGTTCATCTTGATATTGTAAATTAGTATTGGAATATGTTAGATGATCATGTTGTAGCATTTAAATTTGAGTATGGAAACCCTTTCCAATTTGTGGGAAAACCTAGGGTTTGTAAATTGGGGTTTTTTCTTTAATCATGAAATTGAAGGTCCAAATGAGATTAGTTTTCTAATTAACGTACATATATGATTACCTAGTATGTCTTTATACGTTTTGGGTAATAAAGTTTTGATCTTGATACCGTGGGCCCGGGGTTGGTTTTGGAAGTCTTTGTATGGTTAAGAACTATGTCTTTTGTATTATGTGTTAGCCTTATATTAACATATAGCATATGCGTGTTAGACTTCGATTACCACAAGACGCTCCTGAAGGGCAATACTTGCTTGGAGGGTTGACCGTTCGTGGCTCCTGTTCCGTCCAGAGGTAGGCTACAGTTTCATTTTGTTAGACTCCGATAGAAATATATAATAAGTTATAAATGTTGAGGGGTATTAGGCATATTTGGGGGTCCCACTCAAGCGGTTGTGATGAACGTTTGAGTGGGTACCGGTGTTAAACTGTTCTGATGGGTGATTTGGGGAATTAGCCTTAAGTTGGTTCTGACTACTGTTGATCGGGCTTGTCGCCATTATGTTGGCTCATCGCCATACTTATTCTTATTGTATTTATTCATCACACATGTTTTTTATATGATGCCCTGGTAGTACTTAGATTATGTGTTATTGACGTCTTGGAAGCATGTGATATTCATCTCTATATTTGGTTGCATCTATTACATATTGATTTCTTGTCTTGAATTGTCATTTGCATTCATACACTCATGGTTCTGATGATATTGATATTGGAGTGGTATGAAAGTCTTATGGGTCAAAGAGACTAGAAATGTAAGAATACTTATGAGATTATTGTCAACATTGAGATGATGATAATATTATGGATGGCTCGGGTTGTACGCCGTAACGGATATGATGATACACGGGGGAACGGGTCGCACGCCTGCAACAGTTATTTCAGCCAAGAGCTGGGCTCCATTGAGAAATTTCGAAGGCGTATATGGACTTCGCAGGTCCCCCATGGATGTGCAGTTCATAGAATTTGAACGTCTATATATGGGAGATGAAACGTACCTGGCATATGCATTGCATTCATATCATACATTGATTAATATATTTTGGTAATGTGATATGAGTTGGTTACTGGAACTTGAGTGATACCCTAATGAAATGGACTTGGATTATTGGATTGATTGTATTAGACCAGATTGGTGGTCATGATTGGCTTGTTCTCTGTGCAATGGATTTGTATGGTTACACTTTTATGAGTCTGAGTACTCGTTGTTTGAACTATGTTGTGGTCAGTAGATTTTTTTGACAAAACTATCATATTGATCATAGAGAATTAAGTATGTCTTGTATTGCTTGATAATTGATAATATTATTTGATAAAGAGTCTTGTAAGAATTGGTTGGGATGTTGTTGTGGTAGTTAAATGACTTTTGATATTATGCATGTGTAGATCCCCTTCCTAATCAATGATCAATAGTGTAGAATTCTACGTAGTGTATAATAAGGTTATCAGTGGAACAATATGTGTCCTGCCCTTACTTGTATAAAACCGTAATCAGCCCAGGAGTTAGGTGGAATAAGAAGCTAATGTTGTTATGATTAGACAAATTGTGATACCCCGTGAAGAGGATTGTGATAGGGTGTTGTGTACTAGGGTCAACCTGTCTTAATTAGTTATTTGATAACTTGGGATTTGGTCATTGAACTCTTCTATAATTGTGGTGATTTATATGATTATGAATCCTTGTATGAACAAAATGACTTGTTGATTTCGTAAATCGTTATGCAGATAATGTCTTATTTGGGTTATTGAACTATCTAGTATATGATTATTTGATGTCAACTTGATATTTATCTCTTTTTACATATCTTCTGTCGTTATCGGTCTATGATGCCTATGAGGGTACATTGTTTACTCATAATACACTTGTTGCATTCTTTTGTCGGTGCAAATACAACTCCTTATACTAGTTAGGGACCTCGAGTTTAGTCAGGGCAGTATTCAGGGTGAGGATGCTACCTTCTGACATGCCTTGGATGCTGCTATCTCTTTCTTGTCTTTTATTAATTCGAGGATATATTCAGACTCTTAGACTATGATGTTTAGTATTTGCCTTATGTTGACCATTTATTCAGATTTTTATCTGGTTTAGAGCTCTTTTATTATTGATAAGATCTAGGGGGATGTATTGTCATCATCATACTTATATCCGTTTTTACATTATGACAGACAAATTTATTAAGTATTTTGTTAATTCTGCATTTCTTACTTATATTCATTTTGTTTAAATGAGGAGTGGCTCGCCTATCGGTGGAAATGTGTAGGTTCTACCACGATTCCCAAAAGAGGTCATGACAACCACATTCCAAATTTAAACCCTTTTTGAAATGAACCATCTTTTGAACCAAATCCCTCCTTGAATGGATAAAAATGATAATTAAGGCCAAAAGCCTAAGTTAGGGGTAGGATGTGAGAGAAAAGAAGGGAAGAAAGTTATGATGTGAGTGGTCTAAAATATATATATATATATATATAGAGAGAGAGAGAGAGAGAAAAGAAGAAAATGAAATGAAAAAAAAATAGAAAGGAAAAGACAAACTGAACCATAAAAAATGAAAGAAAGTGGGGATGCTTGAATAAAAAGGGGTGGAAGAAGAAAATGAAATGAAAAAACAATAGAAAGGAAATGACAAACTGAACCACAAAAAAATTAAACAAAGTGGGGATGCTGGAACAAAAAGGGGTGGAAAAGAAAGTTGGAAAACAAAAGGAGTTGAGCAATTGAATGAAAAACATGTAATGCAAAAGGAGGGAAAGTCACTTGTGCCTAAATGAATATCCTACATGTCCCTAAGCCTACATTACAAGCTTGAGAAAGTCCTTAGAGATCTAAAATCGAGCACTCTTTGAGTAGTAATGACTTAAAATAAAGGCTAGTCTATGGCATGATACTTGTGATACTTGACATTCCTTGTGAGTATGAGTGATCTTGTTTGTCCCTTGTTTTGAAAACAAATTGTGTGTGTATGGGACTTTCCTTGTTGTCAGGGTACATTGAATTGCATGTACTTTGTGAAATGAAAGCTCTTTTAGTTGAATGTCTTGGCGCATCTAGTCAGTAGTAGCACTTAAATACCTATTGAGGCTTGATTTTCATTGGCTCATTGATGGTAGATATGTACTCTAGAAATCTTATTTTGAAAAATATGAGGGGATGTCTATATTTTGAAACACATGCTTGTAGACACGTAACTATAACCAACCATAGTCATCTTTATTTTGTCATTAGTCGTACCTTAGTGATGTTTAGGTTGCTTGAGGAAAAACAATAGTTTAAGTTGTGGGTGTTGATGTATCGAGAAATTACGACATTTGATACCAATTTCATAGATTATTGTTGTCTTTTATGCATTCGTAGTATAGATTTTTTATATAATTTTGATTTTTGTAGGAGTTTTTCCTTGGGACACCAAAAGTGTGGAAATGTGCTGAAACATGGACAAAAGTGCTAAAAAGGAAGAAGCGCTGAGAAGACCACTTTTGCGGACCGCAAAACCAGATTGCGGAATGCAGAATGGTAAGCAACCTCGCAAATTTCAATAGTGAATAGAAGACTCAGGAGCTCCGTAATGCAACCCAATCTGCGATCCACGCTTCCAATCCGTGGACCGCATTTCGGTCTGTGAACCACTGCTCCAGTTCAAGTCCAACTCAGATTGTGAAGTTTAAGTGCGCTTTTGCAGATCGCACTTTCAATCGCAGTTTCAGACATGCCAGACCAAGACCCACTCTACGAACCCTAAATCCGCAGACCTATTCTTCTTTGCGGACTATAGACCTGTTTCGCAGTCGCAGAGTGGTCAGGTGGTGGAATTTTTATAATTATGTCAAATCCAAAAATTGAATCCCTATATATATGTACCTAGATTTTTGTGACGAGACAATTACTTACACACCTACTATTCACTTTTATATTACACTTTATGTCTTGTCTTATCTTGAAGAGACAACAAACACTATTAATCTTTTTATTCATTGATTCCATGAATCTTGCATAATATTTCATTTGGTAGAAGACAATTTCTATTATTAATACAAAAATCATTGTAAGCTTCTTTTTATGTTCATTATATTTTTTTTCATTTATTGCTTTGTAGTGTATTTATTGTTTAACATGAGTGGCTAGAACTTAGGTTGGGGTTGTGACCCAAATATGGAATGTGGTAGTTGAAGTAATTTATAAACATGAAATGGGTGTGAAAATATGGCATTTAATTATCTCTTATGATTAATGACTAAGGGATGGTTACAAACACCGTTTTTATGCCCATTGTCTCTAGTCAAACATGAAAAAGGAGGAAGGAGGCTAGAGTCTAGGAAAGGGGTATATTAATTAGGATTTGGGATTTTAAACCTCATTTAATGATTTTCAACTTTAATTAGAAGGAAATCAACTAAGAATAATTAATGGGTGTTCATATATTCCACATTTTATAGCTTGAGAAAGCCTAAAGTGAAATTAGGTGGGTCAATTGAAATATTTCCACCTAGAAAGTATTTCTCATTGCTCATACCACACTTATTACACTCAATCTTAGCATAACACAACACCACTTTCATTCATTAAGTCACAACTTTAGCATTACAACTCAATTAAAATATTAATTGTTAATCACTTGCTAATTGGATAGTTTGAAACAAACAATCAATCAAACAAACTCGGTTACCATATAAGTAAAGAACTTAGTAAAACAATAATACAATGCGACTAGGATTAATGTCTCACTGTATTCTTTTTGGAATTTGACCCAAACCTAGTTGGGTTACTATATTTGACAATAAACGCATTATACTATTTAATGGGGTAATTTGGGCGAGATTAGAGGGCTGGGGATTGTTTCGGGTAATTGGTTGGGAAATAGTTAAATTCTTTAGTTAGGAGGTTACCATGGTCAACATTGGGTCAAAACGATCTTTTCTCGGATTTTCAAACGTGCGAGCAGGTTTGTACCTTGTTTAATGATTAAAATGCTTATTTGGTTTGTGTACAGGTTTCTGAACAAGTTTCGGGTATCGAAGCCACAAAATTCTGATAGCTAGTTACTGATTTTTTGGTGCCAGTGGTCCTTTTTTATGATCGGGAGGTCACGTTCGCGGAGAAGGAAACAGAGGGGAACCACAATTGCGGCCTATCCTCCGCGTTCGCAAAGAGAAGGGGTTGGGATGGTCATCGTGTTTGCAGACTGAGTCTCATGTTTGCGATAAAGGGTTCCGGGCTGGGTCATTAGTAGGCCTTCGTTATCGTGAGAGGGACCTCGCGTTCGCGAATGAAGCACTGTAGCAAACAATGTCTTAGACCCCAACTCGAAAATATTTCCCCATTTTCGTATTTAATATTCTAGAGCTCGGTTTGGAGATATTTCCAGGGGGAATTGCTCATCTAAGATTTGGGGGTAAGATTCTAACGCTAAATCGTTCATTTATCATTGATTCCTTTCATTGTTTTAGCAGTATAATCGTGATTTGGGATTAGAAATTAGTATTTTTATCCCTAGTCTAGAATAGAGATTTTCCATGGAGTTGGGGTTGTTTCATGCTTTGTTTGAGTTGATTTTCTAGATTTAGCTTACTTAGGCTATGGTAATCTATATCTAAAATAAATTTCTAGTTTTTCCTTTGGAGATCGAGTTTGATTATTTCGGATTCATTTTTTTTGTTTCGGTTAAAGTATAGCAATATGGGTGTTGATAGACTCGTATACTCATATAAAACACGTAAATTGTAGATTTGGATCGGCTATCTTATTTATTTGTGGTGGCTAGTGATCCTTTTTTTAAAACTCCTTTATCATGGTTTATTTGCTTTCTTTATTTCTTTTTTCATACTGCTTTGAATTGCTTGACCTTATGTCGAGGGTCTATCGAAAATAGTCTATCTACCTCCCAAGGTAGGAGTAAGGTCTGCATACAATCTATCTTTCCTAGACACCACTTTATGGAATTTTACTGGATTATTGTAAATGTTTAAAATTTGGATTAATAAAGGGTTGTGGGTGTAACAAGAGTCTCGTACCCTTGATGTGACGGGCAATAGTACAAGTATCGGTGAATTTGTATGGGTATTAATTAATAGTAGAGTAGACTTGTGATGGGGATATGCATGTAAGCCTTCGGGGATTGGAGGTAGTGTTAAATTTATTTGGCTTGGTATGGTTTTTTATTATGTGAGCTTGTAGCCATGTTTGACTTATACTTGATTGATTTCGTGATATCCTCATTAACCTCGTCTATGCTTGAGAAGCTATTCAGTGACTAAAATGGGAACTTTGGCTGTTTAATCCTGATAATTGATGAGTTTTATGTAAATTGTTGGCTATTAAGCCCATTTGTTGATTTATTCATTCTTATATACTCATTGTGCATTGGTTACAGAAGGATAGGGTTGCACGCCTGCAACAAGTTGCATGTAATGCGAAAAGGTGAGAACTTTATATGATTCTGCGCATGAGTAGGTCATTGTAACCTGGAGGGTCTATGTTGATGTCGGGTGGTATATGGATTTCGCGAGTCTCCCATGTGCAAATCTTGCGTACATTTCTGGAAGCTCTGTGCATATACGAAGCATAGTGCATTTCATTTCTCTTTTCTTATTCATTTTTGTTATTGATTTCTTAATTGGCCTTCTTGATTATTTGACAACGTGAATTATTTGGATAAGTGCTTAATTAGATTTCTCTTATATTCTGTGTTTGGTAATGTTCCGGTTGAATTGACACGGTACTAGTAAGATAAAGAAGGTTTTGTTTCTATTTACGTCGTCACTACTTCTTTCATTGTCAGTTTATGATACATACTGAGTATACGTGTTTCCCGTACACAGTCTATATTTTCTGCTCTTTTTATGCAGATTCTACTCCGAGTACTAGCAGAGTTCATCGGATCGAGTGAGTCGAGCCGAACTTTCATTTAGAGGACATGGTGATCTACCTAGTTGTTCCGCATCGATCTTCCTCCCTCTATCTTCTTTTAGTATTGTCTTTATCATACTATTTCGACTTGTATTTTAGCTTCAGACTTGTATTGACTACTACTTAGAGCTTCTGTACTTATGATACCGGATTTTGGGTGGGTTGTGTTCATATTCAGATTTTGACTTCCGCTTTTCTATTTATAAAGAGGTATTATTATGGATTATGATTCTTCTTGAGTTCTCATTCATATTTACTAATTGATATATGTTCGAGACTTGGCTTACCTATTGGTGGGAAAATAAGGGTCGTCACAACTTAAATATTTCAGCTCGTGACATTAGTATAAATCAAACATCCATAATCCTACACGTACAAAAATGATATTAGAGGGGAAAAAAGCAAACATGAATCAAAATTAATCCACGAACAAGACCAATAACATCCAAGGAAAACAAAATTCAAAGGATGAGCGAGAGAATTAAGGAGAAAAACAATTGTCCAAAATGGAGACTTACTTTCTCTGTTTCATCTTCTTCCCTAGTCATGCACTTTCTCAATTGTCAATATTCGTGTATGATCTTTCCGTTGTCTGGTCGACTTCTAAAATGAGAATTTAATTTATAAATTCTTAAAACAACAAATTTAAACCTTAATTTAAAATCTCAAAATTCTACATAAGACTATAAATTTAAAACAAATTACATCATGAAAGCTTTTAGTTATACAAGGAAGTAACATTATACAAACCAAGAACAAAGGCAAAAAAGAAAGTAACAACCACTACTAGGAGAAGAGAACCAGAGTGCAAGAGAGTAAAGAATGAAGATAGTTGTCCCCCAGGGCATAACTGGATGGCAAATGAGGGAAACTTAATATTCAGCTGGAGGCGTGCAGCGTGGGTTCGAACCGTGGGGGGAGTAATTTGCTGTCTTCTGGATTGGACCTTGTAGGTGATATCAGTTGCTTTGTTCTCAAACCCTGGTCATTCAGGCACTTCCCACGATTAAATGATAGTAATGCTGAGGGACCGGGACTACTATCTCCAGGAATAGTCTGGCGTAAGACGGAAAGCTGGATATCAAAAACAAAAATGAATGAAGATAATGTTGGAAATTTGCCTTTGATGGGGAGGTGCGCCCACCCATATTTAATGAATTAAACACTAGGGTTCCGCATGTTGGAGGCTTTGTCTCTTCACACGTGCATAATCTACTAAGTGAGTAGATGACTGTAGGGCCAAGAATCGTCAAATTTTGTTGAGAAATGAAAAAGATATTGGTCCACGAAGTAAGGTGTTTGAGGCATGGAAATATGGTGTGGGACAAATCTACCACATCGGTGGGAAAAGGAAGAATTGCTCTCTTTATAAGTCTCAGAATTGGTTAAGGGTTTGGGACCCCAAGGGGTAACCCATGTGTTTAAAGGAGGGATGACCTAGATGTGCTTGGGTTCAAGGCTAAGCCCACACGCGCGCCGCCGCCGCCCGCCCGTCCCGTCCGGTCGGGCTCGAGTCGTTGGTCGTGGGACTTTCTGATATTATCTCTTTGGACCCCAAATTGCTTAATATTTACAGTTGATCCCTAGAGTTTCTGGAAAGTTAAATTTGGGAATGACGGAAGGCATAAAGTTTCTACCTACCGTTGGAGTTGTTTTTTGGGGCGTTAGTGTACATTAACCAGCCATTACTTGGCTGATTAACTCCTCCATAAACAACCCTCCTTCAATGACCATAAATAGCCTCCCTAATGGCCATAAATCAGCCATTAACACCCATGTTTTGGCAGTTGAGGAGTCCTTCCCTCATGCTATATATTGATCTTTTTTACTCAATTGTGGAAGAAGAAAAACACACAAACAAAATACAGACACAGATAAAAACGAGACACGCTATATACACAGAGACAAAATAGAAGAGAAAGTAGTCCAAAAACGTTGGACGAAAATAGAAACTCTTCCTTCCGTTTTCATTTCTTCAGCAAGGCGTTTCGTGTTTGTTTTCTTCGTCAGACTCAACCTATTTGCTTTGTAGTGTTGAGGTTAAAGTGTTGTTTTATCTTGGGAGACTATTGCCCGTTAACGTAAAAGCATATATACGGGGCAATCTTGTCTTAAGGACAGAGTGCAATCACTCGACTTAGCACAGTTGTAACAATCCAGATTTAGTGTTTCTTGATTTCAGGTTTTCAAGATTCAGACTCAACAAGCTTGCGGCAGTTTTGAACATTGGCCTATTTGTTTATCCTTTCGAACACTTGTAATATTTATTTACTTCCTATACTGCTTTACAATATCCAACAAGTTTAAGACAAGATTGTATTAGTGTTAGAAAGATGTCGGTCGAAAGTTGTGTGACCAAATCTGGATATGGCTGTGGTTTTCTGCTTTAAGAGAGTGATGATTATGTTGTTGAAGGTCAACGTGTTAATGGTGTCACCGCTCCTGAGAGTGATGGGAACAAGCGCTCACGAGAGGCTGAGGATGTCAACTGGGCAAGAGGAAAAGGCTGAAGATGTGGTTCTATCTTGTAGTAGAAGGCTTCTATCTGTTCCAGACAAATGATCTGAATTATGGTAAGGAGGAAATGGACACTCAGTCCGATGAAGTGAATGAAGTGGGACAGAATCCGAAATTTGGATAAGTAAAATTTCTTCCTTGTCAAAAATAAGATTAAATGATGTCTGATTAAAAAGGGCTTAAAGTAAGGAGGAATATGAAAATGTTTTCGGAAATAATTTATATTCCTTACGCTTTAAAATTAGAAGTTTAATCTCATCTTCCTTCCCGTTAAAAGATTGGTTTTTGTAAACGACTTAAAAAGATCCATTCTTTTAAGTGTAATTATTAAAAGTGTGTAAAGTATGTTCGCACATACGAGGGAGAAAGATCCACTAACTGTGCGAAAACTGTTACCACTCTTACGTAAGCGCCAAGAATTGTCTGGGCACCGATCATAACGGAAGAAGACTAAAAGCTAAAGATGTTGAGCCTGTCACACTATTTGACAGAAGATCCTTCATAGGATGATATTGGACACTCAGTCATACAAAGCCTCCGGGCGACTGGAGTGGGGACAAAATTCCTTTGATAGGATGATATTGGACACTCAGTCATACAAAGCCTCCGGGTGACTGGAGTGGGGCCAAAATTCCTTTGATATGATGATATTGGACACTTAGTCGTACAAAGCCTACGGGCGACTGGAGTGGGGCCAGAATTCATTTCATAGCAAAAGTAATGGACACCTAGTGTGGTGGGCCAGAGTTTCCAGGTCTTAACTGATCTGAAGGCCTAAAGAAAGGCAGAAAAGAAATTGGACACTCAGTTTGCCAAAGCAACTGGAGTGGGCCAGAGTATCCAGATCACATATGATCTGGTTACGCCCTAACCACGGGCAAGAGGTTGTTCGTGTGAAGCAACGCCACCTCTAAGGTAGAAGGGGTTGGAGAGGTTGTCCTCCATAGGACTACAGGGAATGGGATCACTCTAAAATGAGGTGATACATGTCCCAAACTTGGTTTAAGGGACGCTGTTGGTCAAGCTGGTTTGAGACTAGTCCAACATGTCTGTAATAACTAAGAATGGTATAGTATGTCTGTAGCCAAATGAATGATATATTTGTAATCCGTGCATCTATGCCATCATAGATTAAGACACGTTAAATAGAAAATCATTCAAAAGATAACGATGTTGAGATTGTTGCCTTCTGTCGACATAAACCCTCAAAATGAATGTGAGGTAGGCGAAGAGGCAAAATCTCCTTTCCAAGTTCCATCAAAGGAATAGCGAAAGAAGCACCGCTCCCCTAGAACTTAGTCACACCTACATTGGTGATTTGAAGTTTATACAAAATAGAGGGGGGAGACAAGTACGTTGTGACCTTCATTGATGATGGTACAACGTATTGTATCCTTTGTTTGTTGAAAAGCAAAGATGAAGTTGTTGAAGCGAATAAGTGCTACAAAGCAGAAGTTAAAAATCAACTAAGCCTACAGATTGAGGAATTCGTAGTGATATAGGGAGAGAATGTGAAGCATCGTTCATTAAACGACTGTTCATTACCCACCTCAGTCCAACGGTGTTAGCCAATCGCAAAGCCGTACGCCCAAATTATGTGGGGCAAGGCGATCCTTACCGCTAATGCGATTCTCAACAAAAATACGCATAAGGATAATGATAACTCTCCATGTGAAACATGGAAAGGATCCCACATACAAATGGTGTGATGTGGGGTGTCTTGGTAAAAGTTGGAATACCAAAACAGGTCAAGTTGGACCTAAGAATGTAGATTGCATATCCACTACATCTGCAAATAACAGTAGTGCTTATCACCTCTTGGTGTCAAAGAATGCTGAATTCTTTGAAGATAACTTTCATTGAAAAGGAAAAAGAGGTAATTGCTCGAGGTTAGCAAGAACCCGCGAGGGCCTGACTGTCCGGAACTAGACGTTTCGTATCTACAGGACTCGAAAGTTGCTGGCTAACCGGAACTTAATATTCCAGATCTGCAGAACTCAGGAATTCTAGATGTTGAACCGAAATGGAGCAAAGAAGGGGACACAGACTTGTTCCAGTCCTTCTAGATTGTATGGTTAACAATAAACCATGGACAATTAACAAATAATTGTCATCTCCAGAAGCGCTACTTTGGAAAGAAGCTACAAAGAGAGAAATAGATTCCATCATATAGAAACATACTTATGTAATGGTTGATCTTCCTCCGGGAAAAGAACCTTTGGGTTGTGGAAAAGAATACTCAAAAGTGAGTACAAAGTAAATGGATCTACTGACGAGTATAAGGCCTCGGCTGCTTGTACATGTGCTCCCCTGTGAGTAGCTTAACATCCAGGTCCATTGCAGTTTTGTGTGGCATGGATGTTGAAACAACCTTCCTAACTGGAGAGTTGGAATGGGAGGATCAGAGTTGGTTTGCTGGACTGTTGGGCTTCTTCCTGAACTTTCATTTTGGTTCTGGAAGTTTCAGATAAAACAGAAATAATGAATCTGACCACAGAAACATTGATTCTGAAGTTAGAAAGCCAACAGTTGGAAAACCAACAGTCTGAGAATGGAAGTCATATTGAAACAAAGTCTCGATATGAAAGATATGGGTATCACAGATGACATCTTAGGAATTGGATTTCTAAGACATCTAACGGACTGGTCTAACTCCAAACTCAGTTGTGAGATAGTTGACAGTCTCGTTGAAGCCACCAATGGATATGAATCATATAACTGATTGAAATCATGGTGCACCCATATACAATGAGCGATATGCGCAGGTCACATGTAGTTCAATATATGTTACACACTACAACCGACCTGGTATCGGCCTACAAAGCAGACCAGTTGAACTAAGGTTCACTGATGATTTTAATAAATGATCAATAGAAGGCGTTAAGTCGGATATGACGATATCTGAAATATTTGCTTATCTACAGATCATGGTATTGTGGATGTCCAGCGGTTCTGGGAGAACACGGTGATGCAAACTGGACATCAGATGTGAAGAACACCAAAGCCACAAGGAATTATGTATGGTGGGTCTTGGAAAATCCTCTAAGCAAACTTGCATCGGCCAATTCATGATGAAATCGGAGTTTATCGCTTTATAGAAAGCATGAAAGAAGTTGAGTAACTTCACGACTCCTTAGAGGATGTCCCTTATTGGGAGAAACTTGTGCCTTCAGCAGTTATACACTGTGGCTAGCCGATCAGCTTCAGGAAGGACACAAATGACGGCGTCTAGACATATCTGTCAGGATCTGTCGGAGACATAAGGCCGTATGGCAATTGATCATCACGGGTGTCACTTCCTTGATTACTAATCAAAGGATATAGCGAACCTTTTAACTAAGGGACTACCCGGAGATCAAGTGTTCTGCCTGTCTAGGGGAATGGGCTTAAAACCCAAACAATATGAACCATTGCGGTGGTAACCCAACCATACTGATTGGAGATCCCAAGAATTTGGTTCAATGGGAAAACTAAGCTGCAAAAGGTTCAGTTGAGCGCTTCGGTGGAATCAAGAGCACCTCGGATGATGATTTATGTAGAGAAACATGAATCCAAAGTTGTTCCCATGATAGACATTAAAGTGCTACCTGCATGGTGGGTAAAGGTAAAGCTTCCAAACCTTTAAACGATCCTCAAACGGTTGTGGTTAAGGTTGGGGAAACTTTTAATGATTCCTAACACTCGTGAAGTGGGGTATATCATGATACCTTGTATGAGATCACCTATTTAAGTGCGAGGACAGGCCGCCTCAAATGAACGCACTTAAGAATCCAAGTGTGTCCACGGCCACAATGGACAAAACTATAAGAATGAAAATGAATAAGGAGAGTTATTGTGTTGGTATCATTGTCTTGGCTTACACTAAACACTGACGGTTCAAGACATCACGTTCACCGCGCAGTAAGTAAGTCCAATGGTATTCAACTAGGGAAGGTTCAAAGCAGAAGCTACCTCTCCTGATGCAATATCTTTTCGCTGAAAGATTGTTGAAAGTAGGCACTTTGTGTGTGCGCCAAAATCTCTTTCAAGAGGAGATTGTTGGAAATTTGCCTTTGGTGGGGAGGTGCGTCCACCCATATTTAATGAATTAAACACTAGGGTTCCGCATGTTAGAGGCTTTGTCTCTTCACACGTGCATAATCTACTAAGTGAGTAGATGACCGTAGGGCAAAGAATCGTCAAATTTCATTGAGGAATGAAAGAGATACTGGTCCACGAAGTAAAGTTTTGAGGCATGAAAATATGGTGTGGGACAAATCTACCACATCGGTGAAAAAAGGAAGAATTACTCTTTTTATAAGTCTCATAATTGGTTAAGGGTTTGGGACCTCAAGGGACTTGGGTTCAAGGCTAAGCCCACAAGCGCGCCGCCGCCGCCCGCCCGTCCCATCCCATCCGGGCTCGGGTCGTGGGTCGTGGGACTTTCTGATATTATCTCTTTGGACCCCAAATTGCTTAATATTTACAGTTTGGTCCCTAGAGTTTCTGGAAAGTTAACTTTGGGAATGACGGAAGGCATAAAGTTTCTGCCTACCGTTGGAGTTATTTTTTGGGGCGTTAGTGCGCATTAACCAGCCATTACTTGGCTGATTAACTCCTCCATAAACAACCCTCCTTTAATGACCATAAACAGCCTCCCTAATGGCCATAAATCTGCCATTAACAACCCTCACTAATGGCCATTAACAACCATGTTTCGGCAGTTGAGGAGTCCTTCCCTCATGCTATATATTGAGCTTTTTGACTCAATTGTGGAAGAAGAAAAACACACAAACAGAATACAGACACAGATAAAAACGAGACACACTATATACACGGAGACAAAACAGAAGAGAAAGTTAGTCCAAAAACGTTGGACGAAAACAGAAACTCTTCCTTCCTTTTTCATTTCTTCAGCAAGGCGTTTCGTGTTTGTTTTCTTCGTCAGACTCAACCTATTTGCTTTGTAGTGTTGAGATTAAAGTATTGTTTTATCTTGGGAGACTATTGCCCGTTAACGTAAAAGCATATATACGGGGCAATCTTTTCTTAAGGACAGAGTGCAATCACTCGACTTAGCACACAGTTGTAACAATCCAGATTTAGTGTTTCTTGATTTCACGTTATCAAGATTTAAGACTCAACAAGCTTGCGGCAGCTCTGAACATTGGCCTATTTGTTTATCCTTTCGAACACTTGTAATATTTATTTACTTTCCGTCCTGCTTTACAATATCTAACAGATAGTTGACCAAGATGAAGAAGAAAAATGGGACACGTGTTTTGCATCCAAGAGTGAGAGTTACGTGAAAGTACAACCTTTTAAAGTTAGTTATTTACCGTTTTATCCTTCGGTGTCCTTATGAATTCACTCTTATTATATAGTTAATACAAAAAATCTAAAACAAAAGAAAATAAATTTGTAATGGCTCCGTCGCTAGTTAAATCTAATGATAAAATGAATTATGAATTCAACAATAAATCAATTAAAATAGCTACAGACTTTCTTTTTTTTTTGCAAGAAGTTGGCTATGAGCATATTAGCAACTGACACAAATCGGTCGCGAATAAGTTTAGTGACAGAAATTTGTTCTTTAGCAACTAAATGCATCCATTGCTATTTTTTTTTTGTAGTGAGGTAAAATGCAATGAATTGCAAGAATCAAATTTAATGTCACATATCAAATTGTATAAATTACTCAAATCAGTTACAAATTAATCTGCTCATGGATTACATGAATCAAATTATACATATTAGATTGCAGATTACTTATTTATTTTTGGAGCCAATATATTTACTCTAAATTGTGGGGATTTTAAAGGATCACATGTGCTTCTGTTGGATTATTAACATAGTATATACATACAAAACAATCTCCGTGAAATTAATTATATCATGAATTAACTTGTGTGTACCTTGATTATTCTATTAGATACTTAAAATTTCCCACACCGACAAATTAACCGGTGGCTCTGACCACCCAAATTTAGATAAAACAAATGCCAGAATTTGAACTCTGTTTCTCATAAGTAATTTAAATCCTACTTCAATTGCATGATGAAGTGGTTTATACAATACAAGATAAGCTACTTAGCTGTTACATATGAAAATATAATTTGATTCAAATTTTATTAAGGTTAGCATCAAGAAAAATAATATATTACGAATTTCTTTAACTAATTGACTATATTCTGGACATTTTCAGTGGTACAGAGTATTTGCAAAATTAATCAAATCAATTAAAATACAATTATAAGTCATCCTAAGAATCGCTAGGTAACCTTGACAAAATATTTACACCTTATAACTAATAAAATTTGACATTAATGTAAAAAAGTTACATTATTAATATATATAGCGTAAATCCTAATAGAAAGACATGCCACTAAATTTGTTTTGATTCTTTTTTTATTTATTAAATTGGCAATCTACTTAAAAGATGAAGACTAAGGTAATCTACACTGGTTATACATAATTACACCATTACTCAAAAGATGAAGATTATAGTAATCTACATTGGTTATACATAATTACAATCACCTCCACTCTAGCTTTAAAATTTTGTTGACGTCCCCCTTATGTATGATTATTGCAAAGATCCACTCATTAGAAGATGATTGATTGAAAAACGAAACATAAATTCTTGACTTGATCAAAATTGCTTTTCAGAATAAAGAGAAATGACATTGCTTAAAAAATTTAAAGTAATTGACAATAATTTATATTGAAACACAAACCATTATAATTATTTTGTGACTCAATGATATTAATGATTGCTTTATAGGTTTAGCCATTTTTCTCACCAATTTCTTACAACAGCTCCTTTATTAAAATGACATTCATTAACAAGTATTTTCGTTGCTTGGTTTTTTTTATTGTATTTTATTAAATTAAAGGCATAAATAGAAAACAATATTCATAAAATATGTAATGAATAAGTATGGCGATTTATATTAATAAAAACATTTGACTAATTTTGTAATTTTTGCATGACTTTATAACTTTCAATAATGTTTCATTTGAAAAAAGGTAGATGTTTACATTTAATTGACGAATTTTGGTATCTACGTAATGTCATAAAGGAGAGGAGGTAAATTCATTTTATCAAACTATAAGTGCGGTTTTTGTAAATGGTAAAACTTGAATATGTTCAAGGAATAAATTTAAGAATTGACGAAAAAACATTGCTATAAATTTGCACGTTTGACTCGAGCATGTACTCATTCTAATTCAAGTTTCTTATATGCTTTAGGCAAGAAATTGTATCTTTCCATCTGCTCTTGTTGTACACATGGAAAGAAAGAGTTCTCAAACAAGGAAAAATGATGAGATAGAGTTTATCAAAGATAAACGTGCTGAGGGTATTACAATCTCTAAAATGCAGAAAGCTTTGTGTAAGAAGGCAAACGAGCTTTCTATTTTATGTGGAATTGAGATTGCAATTATTATTTTTTCGATTGGCGGTCAACCATTTTTATATGGTAATCCTGATGTTGAATCGGTCGTCAACCGATTTTTGGAGGCCAAACAACCAACTGCATCACCATTTTATATGAAGAAGAAAAGGAGGGTAGAAGAAAACGAGGACAAAGGAAAATCTATTGAAGGCAATCTCAAGTTGACCGATTTGGAACTATTTGAGAAATTGAACCAAGAGATTGATAAACTTGAAGATCATTTGGTTGAGGAAATTGCTCTCTTACAAAATGTGATCCAAAATTTGTACCTGATATGAATCTGACTAGTTCTTTGACTTTACCAACTAATTGGTTGAGTCTTTAAATAAAAACTTCAATATAGTAGATCCAAATAAAGTTCATTTAGTATGCTGTTTCTTCATAATGAATTATCGTAAGAAATGAACTTTTTTAAGTAGTAAATGTTTATTATTGTTTATTATTTACATTTAATTTACTCCAACATATATTTACATGTCACCTAAACATATCCTTGTTCCCAGAACGATCCATTTCTTTTGATAAATAAATTGTGAATTAAAAGTATAACATGAAATTTAAGGAGGTTAATTATGCAAAGGAGGTGTAACGACCCTTCAGGTTATTTTGAGCTCAAAGACCCTTTTTCCTAAAAAGGACCTTTCCGTAGCATTAAAATTATATTTTAACTTGCAGGGATGGGTTACACGATTATCGAGGTAATTCAGAGAGAATCGGAGAGGAAAAACTAAACTTGAAAGTTCTTAAGATGAAGATATTGAAAGGATTAACCAAAGTCAACATCGTACATTAACAAACTCGAATTTGAGTTTAAACAGTTCGATTAGGTTCTCAATGTGATTTATGACTTAGTAGGATGGTTGGAACGGATCCCGAGAGGCTCGATAGTGTTATGGACCTTTGGTTGAGAAACTTGTTAAGTTAATGAATTAGAGTTGATTACGATCAACATCGAGTCAAGACAATCCCGATTTGATATTTTAGTTCGCGAGCAAGTTCTATAGTGTGTTTCATGAGAGATAGCTGAAATTCCAGTTGCTAGTGTAACTGATTTTTTTCTTCACAGTCGCTTGGACTCGGTTGTGATTGCGAAAGCCAGTGAAGCCAAGCATCACCATCGCGTTAGGTTAGGTCATGATCACAGAGAGCAATTTTGTCAAGATCCAAAATCTCATAAAGGTCGTGAAAGAGCCTACCTTAGCATGTAGATGGACCCCAAATGAAAATAGGAATACCTAAACAAACATTAGAAGCGAAAATAAAAGAGGAATAACCTGTAAGTCAATAATAAAGTCTCATAACTCATAATACGCGGAAGTATAAGTCATATACCTACCAAAACCTGAAAGTCATAAGTACAAGAGCCACTAAATACGGAGTACAAGTCGGAATAAAACAAAATATTATCCGAAAAGTAAAGACAGGAAAGTTAGATAGAATTGGAGACAAGTGTTGCGGAACAACAAGTTGATCACCTTGAAAACTCCAAGTGATATGCCTCAACGATCGGCGATGACTCATCACAACTAGAACTCAGACCTGAACATGCACACAGAAAAGATGAAACAAGTGTAGAGTGAGTACGGGGAAAGACGTGTACTCAATAGTATCATTGACCGACCTAAACTAAAGCGGTAACAACGATTGGTCTTTCTGATACTTACCTCCACACTACGTTAGTGATAAATCCAACATACTATATACACTTAATGAATAATAAATAGAAGATCCACATTCAATTAATCAGCCAAATAAAGATCCTTTTATAAGGTCATATACGAGTCAAGTAATAAGAATAATGATATGCAATGCAAATGCCATGACCAATATTCATCATTATACACACGCTCCTGCAGTAGGTTTTACGAGACCCATGAGGGAGTCATAATGTCCATATACTCACCCAGAATTCTAGATCTCGCAAATCACATCGTGCATCTAGCCGATAGGCTATATTGTCATCATCACTCCATCTAGTACCATATTTAAACGGGCCACCCTTGACCACCCCATATGACTTATCAAATAAAACATGCAAATAATATCATATGATGTATGAAATAAATAAGCATACAAAAAGTAATTACACAATACCAAGTATTAGCTAAAGAAGTTCATTTTCATAATTTAGATGTAAACAATAACACACATAGGTTTATCAAGTATGGCTATTATAAGCCCATTTCACGAACAATCAAGTCAATCAAGTAGATTTACAACAACCAACTAATGCCCATATGCTATGACATTCATTACTACATAACAATTATACATTTTCATTGATTTTAACCATATCATGACACGAGTATCCGAACAAATGCTCGTCACCTCACGAGTATGAGACTCTCATTCGTCATTACGTCACTTCATTTTACTAAACCAACACAAACACTTCATAAATAGTCTAGTAAGTATCAACTTGTCTTAATTTTAAAGATGTAACGATCAATCCACGGCCTTGGCATTCCTTTGAGCTTCCGAACAAGTCCAATCTATTCAAATATGGAATTTACATAAGAATACGAGTCCGTAGACACCCATATTGCTATACTAATATTTCAGGTCCAAAAAGTCACCTCGAAAATCAATCTCGAGCCCCAAAGGTCAAAACTGTAATTTCATCATAGATTCAACTCACTCATAGCCTAAAGGTCGAGAATCCTGAATATCAATGAAAACCGATCACAATTCAAACTTTAATACATTAATCTTCATGAAAACCCATTTCAATAGAAACCCCAATTTCTAAATTCAAAACATGGATGAAATCACTAATTAAAGGATGAAATCAAAGATAAATACTTAGATTAGAATTAAGAACTTACCTTGAGCCAAAATATGAAGATTTCCCTTGAAATCACCCAAAAATGAGCTCCCAAGCTCCCAATATTGTGTTATGAACATTAAAGTTTGAACTATGAATTAAAATATGTCTAGGTGAAAATTTCACGCCGCGATCGCAGCCCAAGCCACGTGATCGTGACTCGCCCAAGGCCTAAGCATCGCGAAAGTGATGACAGCATTGCGATCGCGATGGCTTATGCTGACCCAACCCATAACCCATCCATGTTATGTGAATACGAGCCCCGACCCGCGATAGCGGCCCCTGGCCCCCACACCCCTCGCGATGAAGGAGATCAGATACTTGTACCAGATTTTTCTAGTTTCTTCAAAAATCTCAATCCAACACCCGAAACTCATCCGGTACCTCCCAGACATAAACCAAATATGTATTTCAGTAGTAAAATACATTACGGATTTGATCGCGTACTCGAAATGTCCAAAAGAGGTCATCTTAACATGATATTGACCAAAGTCAACTCCAAATACTTAATTAGCTAGTTTCTCAACCAATGACCCAAATTATATGTGAACCTCTCGGGACCCGAAACAACAACTCAACTATGTCATAAATCACATTCTGAACCTCATGGAATCAATGAAACTTTTGTAAGGACTCATTTACACCCGATGTTGATTTTGGTCAAACTTCTCAAATTCCTTACCTTAAGAACTTCCAATTTGACTAAATTAATTTGAAATCCACCTGATTTCCTTGGAAACCACTCCAACCATCCCCGCAAGTCATAACTACCAAGATGAAGCTACGGGAAGAGTATTTTGTGGAAAATAATTCAAAAAGCTCAAAATGACTAGAATGGTCGTTATATCATCTACCATTTAATTAAATGTTCCTACTTGAACGGTAAAGAAGAAAAAATACTTGAACCCTCGAATAGCTAGGGATATATTATCCGCATATCCAACTCGTTCTCCCATGTAGCCTCTTCAACCGGACGGTGCCTCCAGTGTACTTTTACCGAAATAGTTTCTTTTAACATCAACTTTTGGATCTGTATATCCAAAATGTCTACCGGTTCTTCCTCAAAGGCCAAATTCTCATCAAGTAACACAGAATCATATAAGAACCATCTAAACGCTACTTTTTCAAGATCAAAAAATGAAATATTGGGTGAACACTTGACAAACTATGAGGTAAAGCCAACTCATAGGCGACCTCGTTGATACGTTGAACAATCTCAAATAGGCCAATGTACCTTACGCTCAATTACCATTCTTGCCAAACCTCATCACACCCTTCATGGGAAAAATTTTAAATAGCACTTGCTCCCCAACCATGAACTATAACTCACGAACCTTTCGATCCGCATAACTCATTTGCCTACTATGAGCTGTGAGAAGTCTCCTATGAATCAACTTGACCTTATCCAAGGAATTTCTCAACAAATCAGTACCCCGTGGCCTATCTTCAAAAACATCAAATAACTAATCAGAGAGCGACACCTCCTACCATATAGTGTCTCAAACAGTGCCATCTCAATGCTCAAAGACTAACTATTATTATAAGCAAACTACGCCAAGGGTAGAAACTGGTCCCAATGACCACCAAAATCAATTATATACGCCCACAACATGTCCTTATGGACTTGAATAATCTGCTCGAACTGGCCATCTGTTTGAGGGGTGAAAAGTTATACTAAGCTCCACTTGAGTACCCAACTTTTTCTGCATAGATCGCCATAAATGAGATGTAAATTGAGTGCCTACATCCGAAATGATAGAAATGGGCACCCTATATAAATGAATTGTCTCCCGAATGTACATTTTGGCCAACTACTCAGAATTGTAGGTAGTCTAAACCAGAATAAAATGCATAAATTCGGTAAGCATCTCCACAATGACCCAAAGAACATCAATTTTCCCAAAAGTCAGTGGAAATCCTTCCAAAATTTCCATAGCGATCCACTCTCACTTCCAGGTATGGGCATCCTATACATCACACCACCCGGCTTCTGGTGCTCATGGTTCACCTGTTGACAATTCAAACACCGAGACACGAACTCCACTATGTCCCTCTAAAATCCTACACCACCAATAATGTTGCTTCAAGTCATGATACATCTTTGTATCCCCAAGGTGAATATAATACCTCAAACTATGTGCCTCTTCCATGATCAACCTAGTTAAATCACCAACTCTAGGAACACAAATTTTACCATTGATCTTCAAAATGCATGCACCATCTAGGATCGCCTCCTTGGCTTCCCTTCGTAACACCTTGTCACAAATCTTACACAACTTTACATCATCAAACTGTTAAGTCTTAATTTTCTCCAATAATGAAGACCTTGACTCCATTCAAGATAGGTCTCTACTGGGCTCAGAAATGTCAAGTCTCACAAAGATATTGACCAATGACTTAACATACATAGCCAAAGGACGTTCCCCTACAAACAACAATGCTAGGCTACCCATACTCACCACTTTTAAATGCAAAACATTCACCACTACATTGGCCTTGCCTGAGTGACAAAGGATAGTCATGTCATAGTACTTGAGAAACTTCAACTATCTATAATGCCTCAAATTAAGATCCCTCTTGTTGAATATGTACTAAAGACTGTGATGATCTATGAATACTTCAGAATGTTCCCATAAAGATAATGCCTCCAAATCTTCAATGCAAACACCATCACCACTAATTCCAAGTCATGCGTAGGATAATTCTTCTCGTGCACCTTCAATTGCCTCAAAGCATAGGCTATCACATTGCCTTTCTGCATCAACACCCACCCAAGGCTAACTCCCAAAGCATCACAATACATTATAAAGCTCTCTCCCTTTATAGATAATTCAGGATTAGAGTAGTAGTCAACAAAGTCTTAAGCTTTTGAAATCTCATCTCACACTCATCGGATCACTGATATGTCATTTCTTTCTGAGTCAATCTAGTCAATAGGGATGCAATGGATGAAAATACCTCCATTAATCACTGATAATAACCTGCGAGGCATATGAAACTCTGAACCTAGTTAGCCGAAGCAAGTCTAATCCAATATCTAACTGTACTAATATTCTTGAGATCCACCATAATATCCTCTTTAGACATTATGCATCCTAAAAATTCCACTAAACTAATCCCGAACTCACACTTTGAACACTTGGCATAAACTTTATTCTCCTTTAGAATTCCAAGCACGATCCTTAAATGTTGCTCATCCTCCTCCTTTATATGAAAGTATATCAAGATGTTGTCGATGAAGATAATAACAAAAGAATCAAAATACAGTCTGAACACAGTGTTCATCAAATCCATAAAGGTTGTTGGGGCATTGATCAACCCAAAGGTCATCACTAAGAACTCATATTGACCATTAATATTCTGCACACCTAGTTATTTAACCTGTACGATACCTAATTTTTATCTATATGATGAAACACATTACTCTACCTGTTATAAGCGTGGCCTATGCGGAATAGTAAAGAACAATAAAGTATGTTACGTGGAAGTCGTTTGGCTCACATGGGCAGTAAAAACCATAACCTACACCTCTGTAGGATTTATTCCCAAATCCACTACAAAGCGAGACTCTGCAAATTTAAGTTACAAACTCTGTAACCTAAGAAGTATAAACACTAATTCATATCTCACTAATCTACCCAGACTAGTAAGCAGCCTTCAATTTGAACTCTAACTTGAAGCTGAATTTAACTACTTATATACCTATTCAATTTGGTTCTATGAAAGAGGATAAAGGTACAACTTGATAATCAACCTAATACACAAATCTAGACATAAGAACCAGAAAACATTATTTAGTAGAACAACTCCTTCAATCTTCTTCGTAGTATTAGGATCACAAATCTTGAATCAAAACTCTCTCAAGTATATCGTTGATTGCTTAATATTATGAATTCTCTCTTTGTGAGTGAATAATGTTCTTCATGGTAAGACTTGATATTTATAGATCTTTGTATTCATAAATGCGGCTATCCTAAACCCTTCTTGATACGGCCTATCAAGGTAGAATAGGGTTTGAGGTGGTTTAGGATTCTTACACCTTCTCGCACATTTAGTTTCCTTGTAGGACTCTGAAATATCATGATAACTATGGTACAAATTCATGATAAGTATAACACATAATCTTGCCGCCTTGTACGCCAAGTATTACCATAAAAACACAAATCCTACTCGCAGTAGGATTCTAAGAAGAAACACGTTCTTGGACATGTTCATTGCATATGTTCATGTTGACTTTGTCTCATTGTTGTGTCAGAGAAGGAACATGTTCTCCAACCTGGTTCATTCATCCTCTGTCCTAAGTCTCATTCACTCTGTACTAAATCTGTTAATTGATAGAATAAGTTCATGGACCTGATTTATTCACCTCGTGCATTCACTTTGTCAATCATCAAAACTACCACTTGTCATTCTTGTTAATGCCAACAATCATAACGCATCCTGGAAGTCATCTTAGGGAAATCCTCTACCTTAATTTTTATCGCAATAGGATTCTGAGAAGGAACACGTTCCTGGACCTGTTCATTGCATATGTTCCTATTGACTTTGTCTCATTGTTATGTCTGAGAAGGAACATGTTCTCCAACCCAGTTCATTCAACCCCTATCCCGAGTCTGATTCACTCTGTACTAAATCTGCTAATTGATAGAACAAGTTTATGGACCTAATTCATTCACCTCGTGCATTCTCTTTGTCAAGCATCAAAACTACCAGTTGTCATTCTTGCTAATGCCAATAATCATAACGCATCCTGAAAGTCATCTTAGGGAAATCCTCTACCCTAATTTTTATGTGATGATAACTGGACCTCAAATCAATCTTGGAATTGACCGAAGCACCATAAAGCTGATCAAACAAGTCATCAATGTGAGGTATCAGATACTCGTTCTTGATTGTCACCTTATTCAATTGCCGATAGTCGATACACATACACATAGACCCATACTTTTTATTCACAAATAACACCGGAGCACCCCAAAGAGAAACACTAGGTCTAATAATCCCTTACTTAATGTAACAACTCGTTTGGTCATCTTGTAATTTTAGACTTTGGTTCCCAAAGTGACCCTTCCATTATCCTTATTCCAGCGTATTTGCCTTATGGGTGTGGGTGGCATAATTACCGAGGCAATTCGATTAGTATCGAAGAGAAATCCTAAGTTTGAGTTTCCTTATATTTTGAATTTGAGAGTTTGACTAAAAGTTAACTTTTGTTAAACGTGTCCGAAATTGAATTCCGACAGTTCTATTAGGTTTGGAACGTGATTTATGACTTGGTGGGACTGGCTGTCGTGATCGCATGATGGCCTTCGCGGTTATTGACACCTAAATTTTGCCTTCCAATAATCTTATTTAATTATTCAAAGTTCCTGAGTCACGGATGGAGTAACATATATCTTTTACAAGACGAAAATAGTTTTACGAAATTATTCCGGCAATATTTTATCATTTCGTTTGACAAAATATCATTCAGTATACTTATTATATATCATATCTTTTTATAGTATTTTTTTATTAATTGCAATTTTTAAAAATTAAAGTAAATTGTGAAAAAAATCTCAATTTAAAGAAATTAATATTTTACTCTGTGAAAGTCAAGAAATTGTTTAATTAAATAGGATAATGGAATTACACCTCAATCGAGTCATTGGTTCGCTTCTCGAGACAATCAGATGTATTTTATGGCTTTATTTGTATTATTTGGATTTTTGATTATTCTGGATGATTATTTAGAAAGTATGTCTTAGCTCAATTAAATGGGAAATCTGAGGGTACAAGCAAGTTCGTAGCACTGTTTACCATAGGCGAGCATGCTTGGTTTATGATCAAGAGGTCTCGGGAGTGTTTCAGATATTTGGTAGAGGTTTTGTTTTGATTCATAATTGCTGGTGTCTGGTGTCCGCTTTGGCGACACTGTTGTCCGCTTTTACGATTCCGCTTCGGTGAGAGGTTGGCTCGCAAAAGCGGGGTGTCAGTAAATGTTGAGTTTCCACCTTGGCGGATGGGACTGATACCATTTTTACGGGCGAATCTTTTCATCATCTAACAACCCTGAAGAGGGTAGGAATATATATGGCATATTAACATATTCGTATGTAGGTTTAACAAATAATAGGTATGTAGTACAGAATCAAGTATTATTAACTCAAAATTCATTTTTTAAATAATAGTCTACAACCTTCTATCAACATTTAACATCATAATTGCAGAGATGCATACTTATCAAGATTATATTTAGAAACACATAGTCTAAAAATATACCTCTTAGCATAATATTAAGATCACCGGAGATACTCAACCCACTCTAGCTCTGCCTCCCTTTTTTCTCTCTGGTGACGGGATAAATGGCCTAGGTGCTGGGAGTTGCTCGACAGACTCTTTCTTAAATTTCCTTTTAAGAGATGGTGTTTTGTGGACTAATATGGTTCTTAAATATAAGCTTTCAAAGTATTTATCTTCTGGTATTATGATATTAATCTTGATATTGGCTATAGACTAGAAGGGTTTTTAGCAAGACATGAGAGAGTATTTTAAAGATTGAAGTTGTTGTATTTCGGAAGATGATATCAGATGTTACAATGATACTCTTTATATAGATAACCTCATTTTCCTTTCACTATTGGCATACTAAAAAAGTAATAAAGTCGATACATTATTGCTACAAAAAGTCCTAAAGCAAATAGTGCTTTGTCTTTTGTCCTTTTATGTTTTTTTTAAAGTTGTTTGTCGTTGCTGCCATTCTTTTTAACGTTTGTTGGCTTGTCATCTTCTTTCTTTGATTCCTTGTGGGTCCGGCGACTTTTGCTATCTTCCACAGGCATCTTTACAGGTCTCTTCTTTGCACAGAGGCATCTTTTGTCCGTCTTCTTTTCACTAAAAGATGATTTTTTTTCTTTCTTTCGACGATACTCCTATACAATAGGAATGATATCGTTTTAATTTTATGATACTCCTATAGAATAGGAATGGTATATTTTTAGTAGTATGGTAATACATGGGCTTTACTGTAATTTGGACTACATTGGGCCTTATTAATTTGTTACATTGTGGCTTACTGTAGTTTAAACTACATTGGGCCGTTTCATTCAAAAATGGATTAGGTGATCCTTCTTTTTTCATAGTATCCTGCGTAGTATCCTCATTTATGCTTATAACAAGCCTTTTCCTTTGGCCTATTAAGAGTTTGTACTGTTCTACTGTCTCATTAGAGTGTTTGTGCTCCATCTTAGTGATTCTATCATGCATGTTGGTAAGGTGTGTGGTGTCTTGTGATAGTACCTCATTGTTGTAGTATAGTGTGATAATTTCTTCGGTTTCTCCTCCTTTGGAGTTTCCAATATTGCTGGCTTTTCCTACTCTTAGCATATCTTCAATTTTTGATTTCAGGATTGATAGTCCTATGGCTCTTTTGGCACTGAGCCATTCTTGAAACTTTCCTATAGTACATGGTATTTTCATTTTTAGGTCTTTGTCATCTCCGCTTATGTTGCTATTCCTTCCTGTTTTAAATGGTTGGCATATAATGATAGGTTTCCTGTTAAGTCTATCGAGGCGTCGAACAGTTGTATGCCGTAGATACCTCTTCCAAATGATTCCATCATTAACCTAGCAGATTCTACTAAAAAATTGGGTAATTTAGCAATATTATAAAAAGTTTCATCTACTAGTGTTTTATCTATAAACCCGTAAGTAAAGAGTTTAAGAACTATATCAGTGTTTGATTTTTCATTGCATAAAAACCTTGGGTATTTTCTTAATTTTGCACTTCTTAAAATGTGTGGGTTTGATTTATAATCATAAAATTTATTAATTTGCTCGTAAGCTGTAATATACTCAGGTGAGAATTTCACTTTGTCGCACATTGTTACTGTCGTTGAAGACGATGCTGTTATGGGTGATGGTATAGTGGTTGCCATGGCTGCAAGTTTAGATGTGAAAGTCTTTGGTTTTTTTGTAGGGGTTTGGGAAGATTTCAAGGTTTGTAGAGTTTTGAAGTCTTTAAAGGCTTCTGTCAGTTGTTCTAGCAAGTGTGTGTTTTCTTCCATTTTAGTTGTAATAATTTTTTGGTTTTGTTTGATAATTCCTGTAACATTGGTAATATATTCTTCGAATTTGTCACTGCTGGTTGACATCATTATACCTGCTAAGAAAATCAGTTAGAATATTCTTAGTCCCATATATATTTTTGACAATAAAATCATAATAATAAAAGAATGATTGCCATTTTCTTCTTTTGTTTAATTCTGGAAAAGGGTCTATTTTATTTGTAATGAAAGCCCTTACTTGAGTGTTACTTGTTCTAACAATGAATTTTACTAAGTGATAATAGAATCTCTTTATTCCAAATTTTACTGCTAATAGTTCCTTTTCGTTGATATGGTAATTTTTCTCATTAGGCTTCCATGTTCCACCTCCATATCCACAAATTAGTGGTTTTTCTTTATCTATATCCTCTTTATCATATGCTATGAGGATTGCTCCCCATCCTATATCACAGGCGTCAGTAAATAGTTCTAGTTGATCCAGTTCTGTTGGTATTTTATGTTTTGGCACGGCTTTCACCTTTTTCTTGATTTTATTTATGGCTTTAGTATGTTCTTCCTTCCATTCAAAAGTTATATTTTTTCTAGTTAGTTCATGTAATGGTTTTCTCAAAAGTGGTAAATCCTTTATATGGTCTGAGGCATAGTTTACTACTCCTAGAAATTGTTGTACTTCCTTTTTGCTCTCTAATTTGTCTTTAAATTTTTTTATTTTTGTTACAATGTGTTCCTGTAATTGTAATCCTTTATTATCTATTATGTATCCCAAATATTCTATACTATTTCTGAAGATTTCAGATTTCTTTTCAGATAATAATATTTCATGATGTTTCACAATTTTTATAAATTCTTCTAGATGTTTTATATGATTTTCCAAATCATCACTATATATTATGTCGTCAACATATACTATACAATATTCTGTTAATTTTCTGAACACTTGGTTCATTCTTCTTTGAAATATTTGTGGTGCATTTTTTAATCCAAAGGGTAGTACATTCCATTCGTAGTGTCCTTTAGGGGCTCTAAATGTTGTCGAATCTTTTGATTCATTTTTTAGTTTTATTTGCCAAAATCTACTTTTACAATCAAATTTACTGAACCATTTTTTATTCCCTAATCTATTAATAAGGTTTCTTCTGTATGGTAAAAAATATCCATCAAATACAGTTTTCTTGTTTAGTTCTCTATAGTCAATCACCATTCTAGCCTTTCCTCTTTTTTGTTCACTATGTTTCCTAACTAAAAAGGCTGGGCTACTATGTGAGCTTTTACTTTCTTGTATTAATTTTAATTCTAATAACTCTTTTAGTTGGGTTTCAAATTCCTTCTGATCTATTGGGCTATATCTAATAGGCTTAGATCTAGCTATATCGCTAAGATTTATTAGTTTGATTTCAGCATATATTTTTTCTTTTTCCCATAGTTGCATCGGATTTTCTCCAAAATTTATTTTTAGTATATTGAGGTATTTTTCTCTTAATAACTGTAGGTTATTATTCCTATCCGATCTTATGTTACATATTCTTAGTGTATGTATTGGTAATATTCTCTTTAGTATTATCCATTTATTAAACGTGTTTGTAGACTGAAAGTATTATTATTTATTACTTGCGTTTTAAAGTAGTCTAGGAAATTGTTTCCTAATAATACTTGTTGTTTCATATCATTTAGTTGGTATATAACTGGTAGTCTAAATATTGTCTTTCCTAATGCTATTCTCATGTTTTCTGCTACTATATCTAATTCTTTTGTTTGTTCGTTAAAGCCTGATACTTTTGTTCTATGTGTTTTAGATCTTTTCCATCTGTGTGGTTCTAATACTTCTTTCTTTGCTAGATATAAGTCTGCTCTGCTGTCAATAAAGATCTTTTGTTTAATCATTTTATTAGGTTTGTATTCTATATGAGCTTCTATGTAGATTGCTACCATCTAATTATTATTTTCTAAATTCATTTCTCTTAATCTTTGTTGAAGCTCTTCATCTTGTTCCATTTCTTTTACTTCTCCTTGTAATTTATTTCATCTTATCTCACTTAACCTTTCTCCTATTCTATTAAGGTTTTTTGTAATCTTATTGTATCTATCACTATAGTATATATTTCCTATTGCACTAGTAGTTGTAATAAGCTTATTGCGAGCATACCTTTCATATTGCATCCAGTAATCTCTTTCTTTTAGTAACTTTATTTCTTCTTGCGACTTTATTTAGTCAGAACTATTTTCACTTTCCAAGTTTTGGTTAATGAAATTAATATTTTCTGTAGTGCTGGCCAGTGGGCCGGGCTCGGGTCTGGCGGGGTCAGGTTGGGGCGGGACGGGTGAAGGGGGCGGGATCGGGTTTGGTGGGATTTGCCGAAGTCCCGTCCCGATCCCGATCCCATCGGAATCGGGTCGGGTCGGGGGCGGGATCGGGATCGGGTTCCGGCGGTTTTTCCTTTTAATTTTAATTTTTTTCTTTTTAATCACATATGTATAAAAAAACTCAACAATTAAACAAGACAAGATAGTGTAATAAAAACATCGCAAGGCTGTTTTTGTGCGTCTTATATTATTTAATAAACATATGATTTTTTTGTAATACAAATACAATTGTCAAAATTGCAACTTTGTGGTGTTGTCCAAAAGTTGCAAATTACATAATAAAATTGCAATTTAAAAAATTACATTCTGAAAAAAACCTGTTTTAATTTCTTGATAATTTCATGTGGTTCTTCGGTTGGAATTGGTATTTGTTGGTCAAATTGATCCACGTCGCTTCCACCACATTCGAATACGATTTCGTTGTAGTTTTCGTCTTCTTCTTCGTTGATCTCCGGTTGACCGCACCTTCTCCGCTCCGCTCGTATCCAATCTCTGAATAATACTGCAATTTCCAAGCTGTCTCCGGCTAATGAGTGTCTGTGGTCTCCTATTTGATATCTGTAGGCAGAAAAAACGCTTTCAGATGCAGTTGATGACGCTTGAATGTTCAAAACATCTCGGGCCATCATTGAAAGTGTCGGAAAGATCTTTTCATTCCCCCTCCAGTATTTCAGCAAGTCTTCACGTCCTTCTTCATTGAGAACTGCTTGGTACGGTACAGAATCCTGCAAAACAAAATTATCAAACTCGCTAATTTGGTTAGTAGCAGTACGACCGCACATTCTATTTCTGAGGCTTTCAATACTAGCCGCATAAACAACATGTCTTTTGTGAGGTTGTGTTGAAGATGAAGAAGATGGTATGGAAGCCGGTAGGTTACTAGCACTTTGTTGTTGGTAAAACCTATATATTTTTTTGCATTGGTCTTCTACGCTAGACAACACTTCTTCTTTAGTTTGTTTAATAGGTGGTGGATGATTTGGATTTTTTGGACTTGGAGGTGGTAGTACTTCTATACAATCGTAAATAGTTTCAATAAGTGATTTAGTACCGTCTATTTTAATAGTCAGATTTAATACAACACCAATAATATAAATAGTGGGAATAGGAATAAAATATTTTTTTATTTTGATAAACATTTTTTTAATAGCTGTCATATAAGCTATTTTTTCCATATATTCACTAAGTAATAAAAATATTAGAGTTATATAAAACATCATAGTTGAAATAGTAGGATAATATATACCGGAAAATTCTTTTGTTGCTTGAAAAAATTTCTCTAAAAATACTATAAGTTCGGAAATTCTTACCCAATCGCTATCTACAACCATATCAGCTGGATTTTGATTATGAGAGTTAAAAAATAAAGTTATAGGTTTTCTATAGTCATAAGCAACAAGTAGTTGCTCGTATAAAGAATTCCACCTAGTGGGTACTTCTTCTGGAATTTTTCTATAAGGTAGTTGGCAATCGTGATAAGTTTTTTTATATTCTTTTCTTCGTTGTATTCTATTACTTTTTAAAATAAAGTTTATAGCAAATTGTATTTTACTAAGAATGTCTTCAAAAAGTGATAGACCATCCTTTACAATTAAGTTATATATATGGCACACACATTTTATATGAAAATGATCTGGAAAAGATGGAGTTAAACTATTTTTTAAAATTGTAATAGCGTAATTGTTAGAAGAAGCATTATCTAATGTAATAGTCATAATTTTATCGGTTATTCCATAATAATGGCACACTTGATAAATATTTTATGCAATAAAAGTACCAGTGTGCCTATCATCTATATATATATACGCTAAGATACATTTTTGGATATTTATAATCTATCTAATGACTAGTTATCGTTAAATAACCATGATCGTTAGTACTACGACCTATATCAGACGTGATAGATACTTTGCCATTAAAATGATATATTGAATAACGTAAATATTGTTGATATTCATGTGCGAATTTAAATACATCTCTCTTAACAGATGATCTAGGAAAACTGTTAAAAGCAGGATTATATATATCTCTAATATAATGAATAAAACCGGGAGATGAAGAAAATGAAAGAGGCAAACCCTCCACAACAACTAATTTTGATATTGCTTCCCTATCTCTATGTTTATTGTATTTAGGGCCTACAATTCCCCCTGTCATAGGGTTAATTTGACCCTGTACTTGGTCCGGACGATGTATCGGTATGTGAACCTTGTCCCGATGGAGCGGCGTTTGCGCACCCGAGCTTTTGAAGCCTGGTATTGGGCATACCTAGCTGGATGAGCCCTTACTACGTGTCTCATTAGACCCCCGTCCCACCGTGACCTTTTCCAGGTTTTAAATTTTAAAACATCTTTACAAATTTTACATCTAGCTACTTGATTCTCTACGTCCCTATCAAAAAATATCCATGCATCTGATTTTAATGGTCGTTTTGCTGGATCTCGTCTCATACTAGGGGGAATAGGAGGAATTTCCGTTGAAGGTGCACTAGTGGGTGTGTTGTCATCAACATTAGTGGGTGTATCATCTAGATCATCGTCTAAATTAAAGTCTTCTTGAGTTCCAAAAAATAGCTCCTCGTCTAAATCTAATGATATTGTAGGAAAATGTTTAGTATCAACAAAATCATCCTGTGTAGGAATAGGATGACTAGAAGAAGTACCCTTGTCCTTGTTGCCCCTACTAGAAGAAGCCTGACCCCTACTCGTAAGCATACGTTTAAATCCTTCCATTATAAATTTACAATTATACTAATAAATAATTAAAGTAAATGAAATTAAGTGCGCTAAATAAAATAAACAGAAAATAATAATTTAATGAAGGAACGAATGTACCAAACACCGACGTAACGTCGACGTGTAATCGAGAGGTTGAAAATTGAAACTTTGCTCGATGGAAGATCCTCGAGCTAGTTGCCAACTTCACCCCCAATTCCCAAATGAATAAATAAAATTGAATATTTAGTAAACAATGTAGACTTGTAGAGAGATAAATTGAGAGATTGTAGGAAGATTTGTGAGAAAGATGAAGAAAAAATGAGTTATTTATAGTTGGAAAATTGGGTTAAAGTGTAAATATAATAACTTATGGGTTAAAAATAAATATTAAGGGGTAGGGGGTTGGGGGAGGGGGGGAGGCCAAAAATGGTTGTTGCACAACGGCCAAAATGTAAAATGGTCGTTGGTGCAACGGTTATTTTTGCAAAAGGGGGGTTACAGGCGGGATCGGGTCGGGACTAGCGGGACTGGGCCGGGCTGGGACGGGTCGGGATGAGACATTGTCCCGTTACGGTTCGAGTCCCGATACCAATTTTTTTTTTTACTATTCGGTTTCAGGGCGGGACCGGCGCGGTGTCTGGGCGGGACCGGGGCGGGACCGGGCCATCCCGGCCCACTGGCCAGCTCTAATTGTTTGATTCACTTTCTTCATCAGTTTTACTAACATAAAAATCTTTATATTCGTACCAATTATTATTTTCTTCTTTTATTTGTTGTAGACTCATTATAAATTGTGTCGTATCTATATATTTTACACCTTTTTTCTTTAGCTTTGGGCATTTATTAGCATAATGTCATAATACCAGAAGATAAATACTTTGAAAGCTTATATTTAAGAACCATATTAGTCCACAAAACACCATCTCTTAAAAGGAAATTTAAGAAAGAGTCTGTCGAGCAACTCCCAGCACCTAGGCCATTTATCCCGTCACCAGAGAGGAAAAAAGGGAGGCAGAGCCAGGGTGGGTTGAGTATCTCCGGTGATCTTAATATTCTGCTAAGAGTTATATTTTTAGACTATGTGTTTCTAAATATAATCTTGATAAGTATACATCTCTACAATTATGATGTTCAATGTTGATAGAAGGTTGTAGACTATTATTTAAAAAATGATTTTTGAGTTAATAATACCTTCTTCCGTACTACATACCTATTATTTGTTAAACCTACATATGAATATGTTAATATGCCATCTATATTCCTACCATCTTCAGGATTGTTAGATGATGAAAAGATCCCCTCGTAAAATACTTCTGTAGGGGGTGCACCTCTGCGGAGTCGGGTGCGCTGTGGCATCGAGGCGAGGTGTCAAGTGACACTGCCTTAGCGATGGTGATTTGCGCAATAGCGGGTCCGTGCTAGCGGAGTTGATTCCGCTGGGGCAAAATCGCTAGTTCAGGTGTCCTTTTTAATTCCCTAGGTAAGAATTATTTTCCCAAAATAGAAACCCTAGAACCTAGAGCCGCCAGTAGAGTATTTTTTGAAGAACAAGAATGTTTTCATCTTTGGGGTAAGAATAACAACCTTTATGATTTGAGTTTATGTTCCTATAATGACCTGCCGATCATTTTTAGCTAAAGACTCTTATTTACCTATTTTACCTTTCGCATGGCCTTTATGTGGAATTTGTGATGTGCAAGGGATGGATAACACGAATCTCGAGGTCCATTTATGTGAGTTTTAGATGTAAAACCCAAAATTAGAACCTTAGAGTTGGATAGTTTGACTCAAGGTTGACTTATGAGTAGCTGGGTTTATTTTCAGGTTCCATCACTTCCGGTAGCTCTAGAGGGTTATTTATGACTTAGTTGAGTCATTGGTTCATTTATCGAGACAATCAGATGTATTTTATGGCCTTATTTGTAATTCTTGGATTTTTGGTTATTTCGGTTGGTTCTTTAGAAAAGTATGTCTTAGCTAGGTTAAATGCAAAATTTGAGGGTACGAGTGAGTTCGTAACACTGTTTACCTTAGATGAGCATGTCTGATTTGTGTTTGGGGGGTCCCGAGAGTGTTTTGGATGTTGGATGAGAGTTTAGTAATGTTTTCCCTGATCTTGTGTCTGGTGTCTGCCTTGCCAGCATCTCGGTTCTCTCCTGCATGTCCGCCTCAGCGGGAGGTTGACTCGCAGAGGCAGGGGATAAGAGATTGTTGAGTTTTTGCCTTTGCAGAGGAGTTGTCCGCAGGGGCAAGTTCATTGTGGTGCTAGAGCGAGCTATCAAGTGAATGCGCCCCAGCGGGGAATATGTTTGCGGTAGCGGATCCGAGCCAGCGAGGTCGATTCCTCTAGGGCGGAATCACTGCATCAGGTGTCCTATTTTATTCTCTAAGTCAGAATTTATTTCCGAAAATAGTATATCTCGAACCTAGCACCGCCAGAGAGCATTTTTCAAAAGGTTAAGAGCAATTTCATCCTTGTGGTAAGAGATTTTATCCTTTATGCATTGAATACATATTTCTATGTTCTTAAATAGTGATGTAGTAGGTTTATAAGTTGGGGAAAATGAGTTGTAAGTTATTTTGAGATTAGGAGAGTTATGTTATTGATTTAATGGAGGATTTATGGATTAGATGGTATTAATATCAGGAATTAGTGTTGGATTATGCTGGATTATCATGTTGTAAGGCTTAATTTAAGAGTAGAAACCTATTTCAATTTAGGGGTAAATTTTAGGATTTCTAATTTGGGGCTTTTTGTATAATGTTCAGTTGAAGGTTCAAATGTGTATAATTTTCAAATTAACTTAAGCATATGACTACCTAGTATGTATTGATGTATTTGGGTACTAAAGTTCGAGTCTTGGTAACGTGGGCTCGGGGTTAGTATTTAAAGTCTTGCTTGGATTAAGGATTATGTCCTTGCTTGTTGTGTAAGATTTCTATTAACGAATAGTATATGCGTGAATAGACTTTGATTATCACGAGGCATAGCAAAAAGACAAGGCTATCTCCGAGAGTTGATTGGTTGGCGCTCTTGTTCGACCCAGAGTTAGGCTACAATTTAGTTTTTTTAGACTTCGATAGAAGTACATAATTAGTTATAAATATTGAGGGGTATTGGGCGTGCTTTGGGGGTCCCACTTAAACAGCTGTGATGAACGGTTGAGTGGGTACCAGTGTTGAACTATGATTATGGGTAATTTGGGGAATCCGCCTTAAACTAATTCCGACTATTGATTATTTGGTCTTGTCGCTATTATATCGACTTATCGCCATACTTGTATCGTTGTGCTTACTCATCACACATGATTTGATATGATATTATGATTGTACATAGATTATATGTTGATGTATTTCTGAAAGCATGTGATATTCATGTCTATACTTATTGCATCTTATGACATTATGATTATTTCCTGGCATTGTCATTGCATTCATACACTCATAGTTCTGATGATATTGATATTAGAGTGGTATGATATATGTTGTGGGTCGAAGAGACTTGGAAAAGATAAGAACACTGTTGAAATTATAGCATTATGGAGATGATGATGATACGCGGGGGTCGCGGTTGCACCTAATAAGGGCTCTGATGGGACATTCCGGAGGGGTATATGGACTTCGTGGGTCCCCATGGGTGTCCAGCTCATAGAATTTTAGTGCCTGTATACGGGAAATGAAAGGTACCTAGCGTATGCATTGCATTAACATTATTCATATTTCATTGAATTGATCATCTATCGATGAACTAAGTGTTGGTTTGATAATTGATGACTTGGTAGATTTATGAATAAATGGGAATTTAGAATAGATGGTTAAGTACATGAACACGGTCATTGGACTCTATGGAATTGGATAACTCTTATGAATATGAATACTTATGTGAATAATGTGACTTGCTGATTTTAGTGGACCTTTACATGAACTACGTGACTTATTCAGCTACTAAACTATCTAGCATAAGTTTTGTGGTGTTAACTCGATATTTATCTCTTTTTGCGCATCTTCCATCATTGTCGGTCTATAATGTCTACGGGGGTACGTTGTGTACTCATGCTACACTTGTTGCATCTTTTTTTTATGCGGATACCAATCTTTTCTTGGTTGATCTTTCAGCTTTCAAGGTAAGGATGCTACTTTCAGCATACCCCGGATTGCCCTATCTCATTTATTATCTTTACTTTGTTCTGGAGATATTTTTATACATTCTCATTATGGATACTCAGTTTTTGCACTATGTTGCCCTTGACTCTCATACTTGCATTCAGTTTTATTAGTGCTCTTGTATTCACAGACTAGATTCTTTGGGGATGTTATTCTGATGTTCAGACTTCACTTTTCCGCAGTTATATTATGAGACAGATTGTGTAGTATTTTGTTATGTTTCGCTTTTAACTATGTATATCATGTGAATGATTGGGAAGTAGTTCGCCTACCAGTGGGGATGTGTAGGTGGCACCACGATTCTTGAAAAAGGGTCGTGATAGTTCCTATGTCATCTAATTGTGTTACATTGTGTGTATGATTTGGGAGAAGAAAAGTTATAAGTTCTTTTGAGAATAAGAGAGTTGAGTTTTGATTTAAAGGATGTTTATGAACTAGTTTACGTTAATTATTGTTGATTAGTGATGGAATATGCTATATTATCATGTTGTAGAGTTTATTTTAAGTATAGAAACCCATTTGATTTGGGGGGAAATTCTAGGGTTTCCAAATTGGGGCTTTTTGTATATTGTTCAATTGATGATCCAAATGAGTATAGATTTCTAATTAACTTAAGGATATGATTACGTAATATGTGTTCTTGATTTTTAGGTGATAAAGTTTGAGTCTTGGTGATGCGAGCCCGGGGTTGGTAATTAAGTCTTGCTTTGTTAAGGATTATGTCATTGTATGTTGTGTGAACTTATTATTAACTAACATTATTTGTGTATAGACTTCGATTATCACAAGGCGTAGTGGAAAGGCAAGGCTAGCGCAGAGATCTGATTGTTTGGTGCTCCTGTTCGGCCCAGAGGTAGGATACATTTTACCTTCACAAGACTCAATAGAAGTGCATAATTAATTATAAATATTGAGGGGTATTGAACGTGTTTAGGGGTCCCACTCAAATGGTTATGATGAACTATTGAGTGGGTATCGATGTTGAACTATGGTTATGGCTGATTTGGGGAATCAGCCTTAAGTTGATTCCGACTGATGATTGATTAGGCTTGTCGCCATTATGTGGGCTCATTTCCATATTTGTTATCGTTGTGCTTATTCATCACACATGATTTGATATGATATCCTAATTGTACTTGGATTATATGTGATGTATTTTCGAAAGCATGTGATATTCATATCTATGCTTGTTGCATATCACGATGTTATGATTCTTTCCTGGCATTGTCACTTGCATTCATACACTCATGGTTCTGATGACATTGATATTGGAGTGGTATGATGTATGATGTGGGTCCAAGGGACCGGGAAGGTAAGAACACTTGAGAGATTATGTTATCATTGAGATGATGATGATACGCGGGGAACGAGGTTGCATGCTTGCAACAGTTATTGTTTAGCCAAGAGTTGGGCTCCGATAAGAAATTTGGAAGGGTATATGGACGTCGTGGGTCCCCTATGGGTGAATGATCATAATAAAAACTTGACAACCTGTATATGGTATGATAAAGGTACCTGCCATATGCATTGCATTCATATCATACATATATCACATCATTTATTATCTATGGATGGACTTGTACTGGATTGGTGATTCATGACTTGGCTAGATTCCTGGATGTGAAAGGATTGTACCTGCTATTTGATACCTGAATTACTGTTGTTGAACTCTTCTAGAATTAATGACTTAAGTGACTATGATATCTTACTTGAATACGGGGATATGTGAAATCTATGAAGTATTTTGTGGACTATGTGATATTACTTGGATTATTGAACTGTTAGTATAGGTCTACTTGGTGTCAACTTGATATTATCTCTTTTTACGTATCTTCCGTCGTTGTTGGCCTATGATGTCTACGGGGGTACGTTGTGTACTCATGCTAAGCTTGTTGAATCTTTTCTACTCATGCTAAGCTTCCTGCATCTTTATTGATGCAGATACAGATCCGACCACTAGTTTGAGAGCTCAAGGTTGAGTCTTAGCGGTGATCTCTAGCATTTAGGGTGAGCATGCTACTTTAAGCATGCCCTTGGATACTCTATCTCTATTTTCAGTCTTTATTAGTATTCGAGAGACATGACAGACATTTAGACTATGTTGCTTCCTTTTATTGGACTCCGTATTGATGTAGAGATCTTGTATTACAGACCAGATGTTTGGGGGTTTGTATTGCTGTTCATTTCTTCCGCATTTATATTATGAGACAGAGTTATTAAGTATTTATTTATATTTTCGTATTTCTTTTATATTATGCATAGTTATTTGGGAAGTGGTTCGCCTACCAGTGGAAATGTGTAGGTGCCACCACAATTCCTGGTCGTGACACATTTACACAGTAAATATTTGATGTTTTGCTTCTTTTCCACTTTTAAACGAGTTTAAAGGAGTGAGGGGAACACACAGTCACATATAAGATGAGTATTTAATAATGATGTGGAACGTACGAGCTTCATACTTTAATCACAATCCAAAGGATCGTACTATTCTATTAGCTAATGCTCAAAGCATGACATTCACTACATAATTTAAAGGCACAAGTACCCCTAACATGTCACTGGTACATGATACAAGTGCTCGTCACCTCACAAGTATCGGGACCCCCTTATTATCCCTATTACGCCCTCTTATTTTGATAATTATACCAACTATGACGCTCTAAATAAGGTACAAGATCTCAACTTGCCTGGAATTAGGAGTCTGAGAATCACCACAAAGGCTTGCCTTTTCGTAAAGCCTCTGAATGGTGCCAATATATTCAAATATGGATAATACGTTAATACACAATTCTATCAATAACCACATTGTTATATAAAACTTTCAGATCCTAAAAGGGCAAAGCGGGAAATTTATTCCAAAATTAGTTTACCCATCATCTATGGAGTCTATATACCAAGAATCACCCAAATCTAACATTAATTTCATGCTTAAATCAAGAATTCCCAAATTCTAGCTTAGGGTTCATTAACCCATGAAACTCTTTTCTCAAATCATAGATTCTACCATGAAATCATTTACTAATAAATATAATAATCATAAAAATAAGATTAAAAGCTTACCCCCTTGATGAGTCTTGAAAAAAACATTCAAAAACCTCATAAGGTCGAGCTCCCAAACTCCAATAATGTGAAATAAAATGTCCAAGTTTGAAATAGGGCTTTTTATGAATCTGCCCAGTGATCACCGCAGAAGCGGCCAAATCCTCACATCTGTGGGCTCGCTTGTGAGGCCCAAACCTCGCAGATGCGAGGTCCACTTACCTAGCCCATCATCGCAGATGCGGCTAAACTTTGCAAAAGTGGGCCAGGCCTTCCAAGGATAATCTCATACCTACAACCCATCTTCTGCAGATGCAGCTTTGCGGGTACGGTCCTAAGCTCGTAAATGCGAGACACCAGAACCAACAATCTCAAAATAAGCTCCAATATTAAATCAACCCTCGAAATGCATCTCGAGACCTCCTGGGTACAAACCAAATATGTAAACCACTCCTAAAACATGCAACAGACTTGCTCACACACTAAAAATACTCATATGAGATCGTCTTGACCCGGTATTGACTATGGTCAACTCCAATTCTCTTAATTATCTAAAATATCAACCAATAGTAAAAAATACACCCAAGTCCCACGAGAACTAAACCAATGACTAAACTAAGTCATAAATGATATTCCGAACCTAATGGAATTGATGAAACTTCAAAGTTGACTCAAATGCCCTCGATGTTGACTTGTCAATCAAAATGCATTTCTTAACTTAAGAACTTTTCAAAATCCACAAACTCACCCAAATCACTTGGGATTTGTAACGACTTGTTCGGTCTTTATGAACCTTCCATCTTATTTCCTATCATACCCTTCTTCCGGGAACTCACCGAAGACTCGTACGATTCAGGAAGAGGGTTATTTGATTTGAAGAATTTTTGAGACATCAGTTCTGCCCGAGCAGAGTGGTTTCGCCCTAGCGCAGCCACGCCACCGAACTGATGTAAGAGTTAAGTCCTCACCTGCGAATTCTTTCTCGCTTTTGTGTTGAGGCGAGGTGTCAAATGCTTGCGCCTCAGTGGTCCAATTTTATGGCAAAGCATGTCCGGGCCTGTAGGGTCCAGTGTGAAGGAGAGGAATCAATGTTTGTCCAGTGTATTAATTGCCCTAAAAATGGCCCACTTTTCAAAAATTCATATCTCAAAGTTGGGGCTGGTCTAGGGAGGAATTCCTGAAGGTTGAGCCTAAACTCTTTATGGGAGGTAGTCTTTTCACCATCTTTTGATTTTACATCATGTTCTAGTCTTGGGATAGACTATTAATTGGGAAAAATGAGTTGGAAACTTCATGGTAGCTTGGAAATAATAGAATCTTGATTAAAGGGAGTACAATGAATTGGATAACCTAGTAATTGTGAATAATTATTAGAATTGATGGAATGAACATGTTGAGGAGGTTAATTTTATTATGGAAACCTTTTGTCTTATTAGGAAAAAATCTAGGGTTTGTAAAATTGAACCTTTTATTGAATTATGAAATTGAGGGTTCAATTAAGGATGTTTTTCCAATTAACTTAAGTATGTAACTAGTAAGGTTGTTTTGAAGCCTTTTGAGTAATAAAGTTTGGGTTTTGACACTGTGGGCTCGAGGTGAATTTAGATGTTGTATGTATGGTTAATGACTAAGTCCTTGTATGCTTGGTTTGATATTAACGTGTAGAATATGTGTGTTAGACTACGGTGACCTACGAGGCATCTCGAAGAGTCAAGACATGCACAGAGGGTCGATAGTTCATGGCTCTATCTAGACATTGAGGTAGTCTATGGTTTACTCTCACTAAACTCATACATAATTAGTTATAAATATTAAGGGGTATTGGGCGTGTTTAGGGGTCCCACTCAAATGGTTGTGATAAACGGTTGAGTGGGTACCGATGTTGAACTGTGATGATTGGTGATTTGGGGAAATCAACCTTAAGTTGGTTCCGACTGATTATTGATTGGGCTTGTCACCATTTTATGGGCTCGTCTCCATACTTGTTACTATTGTGCTTATTCATCACACATGCTTGATATGATATCCTGATTTTACTTGGACTATATGTTGATGTGTTATTGAAAGCATGTGATAATCATCTCTATACTTGATTGCATCTCATACATTCTGATTTCTTGCCTTGTATTGTCATTTGCATTCACACACTAATATTTTTGATGATATTGATATGAGAATGGTATGAAAATATTGCAGGTCCAAGAGACCGGGGAGGCAAAAGTGCTTATGAGATTTTTGACAACATTAAGATAATGATAATATTACGGATAGATCTGGTTGCACGCCGCAATGGGTATATGATGATACGCGATGGAGCGGGTTGCACGCCTAAAATAGTTATTACAGCCAAGGGCTGGAATCAGTGAAGAAATTCTGAATGTGTATTGGACTTCGTGTGTCCCCCATGGGTGTTCAGTTCATAAAATTTGAATGTATGTATACTGGAGGATAAAGGTACCTAGCATATACATTGCATTCATATCATACATACATCATTGTATTGCTTATTTGTTGGTGATCTAAGTGTTGGATTGGTAGTTGATGATTCAGTTGAGTGATATGATGATATGGATTGTTGGAGTGATCTCATTGAATTGGGTTGGTTGCTTTGTTTACTTTTGTTGCAGTATGTTGGCCCTAAGTTTACAACTTATGAATCAAAAAGATTGTTGTCAAAGTGTTGCTTGTAATCAATGATGTTTAATCATACTTTAGACGTAATAAGTACGTAAATGTGTCTTTATGGTTGAATAATTCACGTGGTAATGGGTCTAGTTAGGGATTGTTGGTATGGTTGTTGAGTCGTTGTTGTGTGGTTTTGCTTGTATGTCTTATGTGTGCGGTATTGTTGTCTGAATAAATAAGGGTAAACAAAGCCTACCTGCTTAGGGAAAATGAAGAGAGTTAATAAATCAATATGTGTTTGCATGTATTCATATGTAATTATGCTTAAGGGCAGGGATTGGGAATAATAAGGTGTTATAGAAGTATTTCTATCATTAGGGTGAAATGTGGAATGTTTAAGGTAACAGTTAAATGAACTAAGTGTTAACTTAACGTGTGTTGTCATCCGGGTGTGTGAGGTCAAACATATTTTCTTTATTAATAGACAAATTGAGGAACTATGTGTTCATGTGATTCAGGAGCTTCTATGTTAATTGAGTGTTTTCCGTGAACATACATGAGTTGGGTGTTTATATGATTGGTCTATTTAATGTGATTGTGAGTTTTTACATGATTTAGTGAATCTTCGTCTGAAAAAAGGTGACTTGGTGGTTTATATGTGAACAGTGTGACCTATATGACTTATTGAATTGTTAGTGTTAGGATTATGTGGTGTCTAACTTGATATTTATCTCTCTTTATGTATCTTCCGTCGTTGTAGGCCTATTGTGCCTACGGGTACGTTATGTACTCATGCTATGCTTGTTGCATCTTTAACGTGGATGCAGGTACTCGGTCTATTCAAGTTGCAGTTTGGAGCACAAGGAGTTGAGGTTGACCACTTCCGGTGACCTTAGTTTTCATCTTATATAGGTTGCCCTCTTCATTCAGGGAGTGGTGTTGTATTTTCATTTATCTATTGTATTTAGAAGTCCTTGTACAAAACAGAATAGGTTTTAGAAAAGAAGGTTGTTGTAAGGATCGGTTATTAAAGATGTTTTAATGAAAACTGTTATTTTATATTACATTCTCTTTCGCAATTTCTTAAGCTTCTTAAAGTTGTTTTTGGGATTGGTTCACCTACCGGGGGAATTATATAGGTGCCACCACGACGCCTGTGTTTTGGGTCGTGACAAGATTATTTCCAACCACTGACCTAAGTCACAAATCACGTTGTGAAGCTAACAGAACCATCATAATTTAATTCCAAGCTCGTCTTCCCAATTGTCAACTCTTAGTCAAACTTTCCAAACTTGAAACTTTCAAAACTCAAAGCTTAGATTTTCTTTTGTTATTTTTATCTCATTGCCTCGGGAATCGCACCACCAATCCCCGCACATTAAAAATATCAAAACAAAGAGAGGGGAAAGGGCATTTATGAGAAAACAAGAAAAATATCTAAAACAACCTAACGGGTCATTACAGATCCTGACTAAGAGTGCTTTTCCACTCTAATCAAGGAATACCCGACATGGCTAAAGTAACTTTCTTGACGTGACAGGCCAAGATTGCATGATAAGGACACAACCAATCCATTCCAAGAATTGCATCAAAATCTACCGGATTCAAAACCTTCAAATCTACCTGGGTGTCATACCTCATCAAGGTAACTATACAAGACCGATAAAACTGATCTACCTCCACCTTGAGTTGTCTTATATCAATACCCAAATTTACAATGCCCCTCCCTTGTTTGAAAATTCATATCTATAGATTAATAGACATCTCAATCCATATCAGATGATCACCAATAGAAAACTCTCAAATTCACATATGCTAAGAAACTGAAATATCTGTTACTATAGAACACAAATAGTGACCTAGGGGGAAGGATAGAAGTGACAGTTTGGGAAAAAAGAAGGATACACTGAACATGGAGAAACATTGGAAGAGTTAGTGTCTAGGGGGTAAATGGATTAACAAGAGGGAAGTTTTGAGTCAGGAGTACAGAAAAATAAAAAAAGGTTGACCCCAAATAAAGTAGTAGGTATGAAGAAAGAAGAAGACCCATGATGATTGAGAGGCGAAACTATATTGAACAAAAAGAGTACCAAAAGCGGATATAGGTACTCAGCTACATAGAGACTTACTAACCAAATTTAGCTTAAATAAAGAACATGATACCTATCCCCTCGCAATTTATACTAGGCAATACTGACCTGAATCCCATATCTTTCCTGGCAGTGTAGAATGATATGTAACAATATTTTGGTTTGGGTCTTATGACTTAAAGTGGTGCATGCAAATATTCTTCTTAAGATTTTTACAAGATTAAGAAGTTAGAGCTCTTGTATCATGTTCATGATAATGCAGTCCAAGTGGCCATGATTATGATATTGATCAAATACACTGGATCTTATTGACACACTTATTTTTTATGATGTCAAAATGGGGATGATTTAGTTCATATACAAATCATTTGCCAACATCAGATATATCAGCCTCATACAATACATTGACCATATGAAGATTGAATATGGTCCAGAATGTTAATTAAAATCTGCACAATACATATCAAGTTTCCATTTAGCACTTAATGTAAATGAATTGTTTCTTACTTACAAAAGAACAACCCTATTAGAAGGCACTCCATGTAAAGGAACTGGTTCTTATTTATAAAAAAGCTCAGTCCTATTATAAGGCACTAGATGAGGTGTTATAAGGAAGGAAAACAAATGGAGAGATAAGGGTGGAATACAAATGTTTTGAGTAGAAGAACCCGATCCTTACACATCATAAGACACATGTCGTTTTACAAATTCCATATTACCTGCCGCCCATAGGGTTGCAGGGAGTGGAAAGTTAGTTCTTAATAGATTAAGTAATATGTCATGCTTGCTTAGTCATACAACTTGGCCATCAAGCAGGCTGCAATGAACATAAGGTAAAGTCGTAGAAATATTTGACTTAGTGAGCTTATAAACCTCGTGTAATGAGTCTTAGTTATATTAACGTGAAGTTGTAGCGTTAGAACAACATGGAGTTGGTTCTAAGGGGAAGATTATACACATAGAAGGGACACTCAAGGGGAAAGAACAGATCTAGAACTGAAGAAGGTTGAAAAAAGCTGGTCAGAAGGAACATGAAGATATATGAAGTTGCTATGTGTTTGTCATTATCAAAAGGGGAAAATTATTGAGTAGTTATTGGCTCAATGATAGATTATGAGCTAGTTTTGATAATTTGACAAATAATATACCCAATGACAATCAAGAGAGACATAAGGAAGAATTCATTGAAGAACTAGATATCACGCAACTGGAGACTGGAAGTTGTTTCATGTCGATATTGGAGAAGATGGAATATTGAATGATTCCTATTCGATGACGAGTTGAATTTTAAGTTGTTGTATTATTTCCATAGAGTACCATAAGTTGATCAACATTGAAGTAGGAAGCAACTTGCCAACGCGCATACAAGGAAAGAAGAAAGATGCAAGTCAAACAAGGTTTGATTTTCGGTTACAATTATGAACTCAAAACTTGGTTGGATTCTATATTCAAGAGGAGGCAACCACTTTTATATATACACACCATGAACAAGTTTTGAATATTGACCACAACCACAAATCACAACATTCCAATGAGAGACTTAGTGAGTGCAATCAACACTAGTCTTAAGAAGAGCCAATTGCACGACGACGAAGAAGTTGAGCTTATCAAGAAATTATCATTAAGTTGTTTACTTTATCTAGGTTAGGTTCTATTGTGATTCCATCTATTTACCTTTTCAAGTATTGTGTAATAAGTGTTTGTTACTTTGTAATTTTAGGCGGACTATTCCGGGAATAGAAGATAGGTCGTGATTTTTTACTCCCTTGAGCAAGGAGTTTTCCAGGGGAACATTCTTGTATTGATTTTATATTTTGTTGTATTACCTTCTTACGTGAATACTCTAAGAACCATATTATAGAGTGCATGGGATTAGCCCGATCCTAGCAGAATCGTAATGACAATGTGACCAACAAGTTGGACATGGAAAAAGCCTATAATAGAGTTTCATGGGAGTATCTATCTGAGGTTTTAGTTCATATGGAATTCAATAAGGAATGGTTCATAAGATTTGGAGATTAATTACCAATAACTAGTACTCAATAAACATCAATGGTACTAGGCATGTGTTCTTCAAGCTTACTAGGGGTTTAAATTAAACAGGGTGATCCTCTATCATCCTCCTTATTTGTGTAGGATCTGTGTTGCTTACTCAGATGATGAACAACCTGATGGAATGTTAATTTCATTAAATTTCAAACTGATAAGAACGGTCCTACTATCACCCGCATGTAATATGCAGATGATAGCCTTTTCTCTTTAGGTGACCCTCTTTCTTTAGTTATGATGATGGAAAGATTGAACATGTATGACAAGATTTCTGGTCAGTTGGTGAAAAATAAGAAGTCTGGTTTCATGGTTCGTCCTAAGGCCTCTATTTACTTCAAAACGGAATCAACAATGTTACTGGCTTCTCCCATACTAGATTACTTAGGAAGCCCCAACTTCCTAGACAAGAAAAAGAATTGCTATTTTAGTGATATGGTGTTTAGAGTGTGTAAGAGAGTTACTACTTGGCAACTAAAACTCTTTTAGTGGGTGGTAAAGTAGTTCAGCCTACCAAATGCACTTTTAAACAAATTGATAGCTTGATGGCAAACTTTTTTTGAGGTGAAGCTGATGGGAGGAAGAAATATTACTGGATAGCATGGGATTAGAATCAGGAGGATATAGAGTTTCTGTGAATCCTTCTTTGTCAAGAACTGGTGGTACATCAAAACTAACAAGTCACTTCTCAGAGAATTTCTTGAGGCCAAATACTGCAAAAGGCTACATCATGTTTCTAGGAAAGGAGCTTATGATAAATCTCATACTTGGAGAAGACTCATGAAAAATCAATAAGCTCTATGAACCAAATATCCTTTGGAGTACTACAGAGGGGATTTGTGTCCTTTTCGTAAGATAACTGGACTAGACTGGGAACTCTAGCTAAAATTATTCTTTAGGGCAACAAATCCAAAAATACTATGGGGTCTGACTATATTAAAGATAGGAACTGGAAAGAGGATGCTCTCAGGCTATCATTCCTAATAACTTATCACTCATATTCATATTCACATGGTGCATAAGGACAGAGCTATCTGGAAACCTGCTCTAATGGTGAATTCAGATGCAAATCTGATTGGTCTGCAATCAGGAAGTCTAAAGTTCTTACTCTTACTGCTAAAAATATTTGGCATTCTAAAATTCCTTTTAGTTTTTCCTTTTTAATGATGAGGGTACTGAGAAAAGGCATTGCTACTGATGATAGATCAAGAAGTTTCGAATGACAAGTCCCTCCAGACGCAACTGTTGTAACCTAACACTACGTTATTTAAGCGTAATACTAATGATTGTTGTAAGGGCAATCCTGATGAAGCAGTTGGTAGGGGTGTGCTAAGATATCATAATGGGAAGATGGAATGGCTTCCTATTCCTACTTTGGGATTTTTACCAACAATAGAGATAAAGCCAATGCCATCCTTAAAGGACTTCAGTGGTGTGTGACAAATCACATTGACAATGTCATAATAGATATTGATTCCATGATTTTGGTCAAACTGATCAAAGAAAGAATCAACCTCTTTATCCCCCAAGGTAGGGGTAAGGTCTGCATACACTTCACTTGTGAGATGACACTGCGTATGTTGTTGCCATCAAAAGAAAGAATAAAGGGCTATGGACTATTAGAACTAAAATGGAGCATATCATCAACTTCTTGGCTAAACGAAGATACCATGTGAAACATTGCTATAGAGAAGCTTATTGTGTTGCAGATAATGTGGCTAATATTGGAGATATATAAAAAAAAATGAGGTCTTCTTCACTGAGGCAAAAATTCTTCCAAGAAAAGTCAAAGCCATCTTGAAGATTGATCCATGACCAACTCCCTAATCTCAGGATCAAAATCAAGGAGGAGTTCAAATTTGATAATGTATAGCAAGCCTCTTTTCCTTTTTTGCTACGGCCTATTGGCTATGGATGGCTTCAGGAGAGGTAGAGGTAGGACGAAGAAATATTGGAGAGAGGTGATTAAACAGGACATGACGCAGTTGTAGCTTACCGATGACATGATCATAGATAGGGGGTTGTGGAGGATATGGATTAGGATAGAAGGTTAGTAGATAGTAGAGTTGTCTCGTAGCCATAATATTTCTCATGTAGTTTCTTATTCTTCGATTTCTGTTATTATTTATTGTCTCTTGTTCTTGCTTAGCATATTATTTATGTTATTATTTACTGTTCATTTTTTTCCTATTTGTCCTGCTTTGCTATTGCTTTATATTGAGCCGAAGGTCTATCGGAAATAATTTCTCTAACTCCCAAGGTAGGGATAAGGTCTGCGTACACTCTACTCTCCCCAGACCCACTTGTGGAATTATATTGGGTATGTTGTTGTTACATCCTGTTGGCTATGTACATGCACAACTTCTCCTTTTGTCATTAACACTATATGTAAATCCTCTTTTAACACTATCCTGAAATATAAAGGACACGGGTTGTACAAGGATCACCTATTTATCCTTTGCACTCCGCACAGAGGCCAGGATAAGACTCCTCCTAATTGTATATCATTCGCTTTGGCTGATATATATAGGTTGGGGTCTGCCTAACCCCACTCCACGATGGAGGTCTTTTTTAAAGAAAATAAAACTTGTGCCTGCAAGGCTTTGTTCCTTAAAGGCATCACATTCACATGATTAATTTTCAATCTATTATAACATCATTAAACCTGAATCTCTCAAACAATTGGCTTGAATTTTTCCTCCAATCGAAAGCATCGAATTTCGAACTTAGGCTGGTCGTACACTTAAACAAGAAAATGTTCTACACATTGTCAAGCAAAACGTTTCACTTTTATTACTTCTCGAGATACCATGTGACCTGTTCGGATCTCACTTCTATACTTCTGATGACGAATTAATATCAACCATTGAATTAAACATTAGGAAGTCAAATTCCGCATTCATGCTATGAGAAACATACAAGCTCTGCATAACTAACCAATGTGGAATAGAACTTGGAAGTGAGACACATTCTTGTAGATCCTAGTTTGTCTAATTTAGTATAACTAATTTTTCTTTCGAAAATAAATAATTATGACTTTTACAAAGAAGTCCTAATTTTAGTTTAATTACTCCAAGATAACGTTTTTGGGCCAACACAAATTATCAGATTTTATGGGGTGTATTATATTCACACAAAATTAAATAAAGAATATAATTATTGAAATCACTAAAGATTAACCTTTAATTATTACATCCTCTCTCATTTAACAAACAAAGTGAAGCGATGACTTCACATTTATGTTAGATGTCCAAACAATTAAATACTCAACTCTTCTAAATTTATAATTAGGCTTTCCACCTTAGTAATTCACAGATGTTAGGCTTTCCACCTTAGTAATTCACAGAGGGTTGCTTTGACGAAGGAGAGTTCCAACCCATTATAGGCCTCCGAAAGGCCGGCAACCAATTGTAGAACCAGACGATTATTTGTTACAGGTGCGCCAACATTACGGAGTTAGATCCGCCAACTCCTTGAGTTTCTTGCAATATGCAGATACGTTTGGAAATTCTTCCATGCGAACTAGAGAGAATTCCTGCTCGAGTGTGACGGCACGTGAATGTTGGTTATCTTGGAATATGTCACGCAATCTATTCCAGGTAGCCATAGCCGTGGTATCAGGCTCAATAATCGTTTGTAAAAGGTCAACCGAAATAGTGGAATAGATCCACTGGAGAACGGTAGCATCAAGAGTAATCCATAACTGAGGATCCTCCGCGGGAAGAGGTGTAGCGGGAGGAATTATGTGATGGATAACTTGATGGGAGATAGCGTGAATTTTAAACAATTCTGCCCACGTCGCATATTGGACGTTTTCCAGCTCAAGCACAATAGGGATACTTTTCTTGACGTTAGAAACCAGAGGGTAGGATGATAATTGTTCTTAGACATATTGAAAGAACAAAGAAGGAGGGGAAATTTGGGAATAGTAAGAGAGACTTTGAGAGCGGAAGACGAATTTTGAAAGAGAAACCCGAGGGGGGGGGGGGGGGGGGCCGAGAATGGTACAAAATTTGGGAGAGAAATTTTTTGTTAGACCTAGTCTCTTGATACCATGAAAGAAATAATCCCCTTGATTATTTCATTAATTGTAAGGTATATATACAAGTTACAAAATAGGAGAATCCTATTCCTAAAACCTTATTCTACCATAATTCTAACTATACAATTATGGTAAGTGTATATCCTAATTTAGGTAACAAATACACTACAATATACACAAAATATACTTTCCTAATATACAAGTTTAGCCACTGCCCGTGATGGGCTTGACAGCAATACCCGTGACTGGGCCTCAGCCACTGCCGACGTTGAGCCTCTTCATTTGGTACCCGTGGTATACACTATATATATCAAGTGTATATCACGGGTATATTACCTTGTTTAACAAAGACAATTAAACATCTCAAAAGAAAGATCCCACCAAGAATTCAGAAAATGGCAAAATTTCTATTGACTTTGTTGCTCTGGCTCTATTTTTAGGTCAAACAAATGCAGTTATTCAATGTGGTACTGATGTTATGCCAAAAGTAATTTTTTGTAAAGATTTTTTACTAGGTGCAACTCCAGCACTTAACAAATATTATTGTGTTGGATTGCATGATTTGGCTAAAACAGTTGCTGTTGCTGCCTCACAACCCGACTGCAAAGCTATTTGTATGTGCTTCAAAGTTGGCATGAAAGAAGTCGCAGAGGACATTAAAAAGGCTAAACAACTTCCTCAGCTTTGTAACTTCACTAGCCCTATACCAATTGAGCCCGAACTTGATTGCTCCAACTAAGTATTTTTTACATTTTAATTTACCATGAGTCTTATTGAACTTAATGTGGAACTATAGCTCGTCGGTGCAGCTGATTAATAGCAGTTGATAAGTATCAATTGCAAAAACCGCATTTTAGTGTCGAACCTGATTTTATATATTCTTGAAATAGAGCCATTTCTCTTTAAATATTTATTAGGATTTATTTTGAATTGCTTTTATATATTATCTTGATTTACCTTTTATTCTTGGCTATGCAATTTCAGGATTATTTGAAGAAGAAGTAAGAAGAAAACCATCCAAAGGTAGAAGAAATGTAGTCTTGTGGAAGAGTGACGAGTGGTTATAATTGATAGAATAATAATTATTAATAGACATTAATAATAATTATTATTGTAATTAATGTAGTATCATTTGTATGTGGTAGATAGATTAGTATTAATATTGAGAGATTAGTGAGCATGATTCTAGCTTATCTTATCATATCAATAGCATGATTCTAGCTTGTAATATTGGTATATTTACCACCTCATTTGAAGGGAAATATTGAGGAAAACATTTTAATTATTCTTACATAGTATCAGAAGATTAGGGAAGATCCTACTCTAAACACCTCTTAAACCCTAAAATCGGCCAACCATCTCCTTTTTTCACAAAACTATCGATTTTCCTTGTTTTCTCCATATTTTTTTATTTTCTTCATTATTGTTCTTCTTTTTTTCCGGTCAACAATGTCTGACTCCAAATCCACTTTTCATCCTGCCCTTAAAGTTTCCAACATCAAAACACATATTTCCATCACTCTTGAGATGGAAAATGTTCACTATGCAACTTGGGCAGAACTTTTTAAAATATGTTGTCATTCCCACCGGATAATTCATCACATAATCCCGCCAGCAAATGGCAAAGAGAAGGAGTTAAAGACCGATGATGACAAAGAACTTTGGGAAACTCTTGATGCCATAGTTATCTCATGGATTTATGCAACTATCTCTTTTGATTTGTTGCACACAATAATGGAATTCGATTCTACAACAATGGAGGCTTGGAATCGCTTGCGGGATATTTTTCAAAACAACAAAAATTCTGCGCCGTCACGTTGGAGCAAGAATTCTCCACCATCGATATGGCGGATTTTCCAAATGCTTCGGCATATTGTCAACGTCTCAAAGTCTTATCGAATCAACTCAAGAATGTTGGTTCGCCGGTTATCAATAATCGCTTGGTCTTACAATTGGTAGCTGGTCTTACCGACGCGTATAGCGGTGTGGGAACACTCATCCGACAAAGCAATCCTCTACCACTCTTTTACCAAGCACGTTCGATTCTTATTCTTGAAGAGGCGGGCTTCGCCAAAAAGGCCGTAACCGCTTCAATTCCGCCATGATTGCTACCCCAACGAATGACGACACTACCTATTTTGAACCTTCACAACAAAATAGGGGACAAAAAGGATGGAATGGTGGTAAAAATAAGGGGTGGAAATGCTGAAATAATAAAAGTGGTAGTCACCGAAATTCTGGTGGCGGAGAAAATGGCGGCAGAGACAATTCTGGTGGCCAACAGTGGCAACCCTGCGGCGGACCAGCCCAATGGTCCTGGCAGTGACCTTGGGCTATGCCACCATGCCCAGTCCCAACGGGAAATTGTGCCAGGCCAGTTCCCAGGCCCATTGGACAGTCCACTGGCCACTTCAATAATTTTTTTAGGCCTTCAGCATTTGGGCCGAGAGGTGACAGTTCAGCAGCCAATGTTGGGCCATTGCCGACCCAGTGGTAGGAGGCCCATTCGGCAGTGTTCTACTCAACCGACATTGAGTCCGCCATGCACACTCTTGGACTTAATCTGCCCGATGCCAATTGGTATATGGACTCCGTAGTGACATCTCACATGACGTCCTCCCAAGGTAATCTCTCGTCCTATTTTAATTTGAGCAAAAATAATGGTATAATTGTTTGAAATGGTCATTCTATTCCAATTCAAAGTTATGGTTCTACCAATTTGTCACCACCAAACCCACCACTAACCTTAAAGAACGTCATTCATGCTCCACAATTAATTAAAAACTTGGTATCTGTTAGAAAGTTTACTACTAATAACTGGGTATCTGCTATTTTTTACCCTTTTGGATTTTTCGTTAAGGATTTTCAGACGGGGAAGCTTCTCATGAGATGTGATAGCCAATGGGAGCTCTATCCAATAACCTCACCCATTCAACAGTCCAAGTTACCATCCATTTTTGCAACTTTCGCAAATTCATTATGGCATGAACGTTTGGGACATCCAGGAGCCCCTGTTTTGGCATCCCTTAAATAAAATAATTTTATCTCTTATACTCAAACACAAACTTTGAATAAGTGTCGTTCATGCCCTCTTGGTAAACATGTTCAATTGTCGTTTGTTTATTCAAATTCATGCACACTTATGCTTTTTGACATTATCCATTGTGATATTTGGACTTCTCCCATTTTGAGCTCTTTGGACGATAATATTATTTACTTATTTTAGATGATTACACTAATTTTTTGTGGACATTTCCTTTGTTGAAAAAATCACAAGTTTTTTTCACACTTCTCAAATTTAGAGCATTCATCCAAAATCAATTTGAATGGGATATCAAAAATATTCAATGTGATAATGGGAGGGAGTTTGATAATAGGCAGTTTTGGGATTTTTGCAACTCCAATGGTTTGAACTTTCGCCTTTCATGTCCACACACTTCCTCACAAAATGGAAAGGTCGAACGTAAACTACGAACCATTAATAACATTGTTCGAACATCCCTTGCACATTCCTCATTACCCTCCTCGTTTTGGCATCATGCACTAGAAATGACCACATATTTATTGAACATACTTCCTCACAAAAACCTATCCTATCAAGCTCCTCTAAAAAAATTCTATTTATGGGACCCCTCTTATTCTAATTTACGGGTATTCGGGTGCTTATGCTATCCTCTCTTTCCATCCACCACAATAAAAAAATTTCAACCTCGGTCCACACCTTGTGTTTTATTGGGATATCCATCTAATCATCGAGGTTACATGTGTTACGACCTCTCCTCCAATAAAATAATTGTGAGTCGTCACATCTTTTTTGATGAAACAAATTTCCCATTTGCTAAAATGCATGAGTCTGGACGTCGTACCTATGATTTTTTAGACGATGGCCTGCCCCCGTATTTGTCCTAATTTTTTTCATCCCTTCCCAAACCCACGGTTTCGGCCATCCCTCAAATGTTGGTCATTTGGGCCACGAAATAGTGGCCCAGCCGCGGCACACCATTGACCAACAGACTAGGACTTATGTTTTGAGCCCAAACCAATCGGGTCCCGCAACAGTGGCCCAGCCAAGGCACTCTAATGCCCAGCAGACTGGGCCTTCTATTGTTAGCCCAATCACCCAGCCTGAACTAGTGAGTACCGTGCAACTGCCTGTCAGTGGTTTGTGCCACGGCCTAGTTCCCTGCCAACTACCAAACAGTGTTGTCCGATCTAATGGCCAAGTCCCACATTCAACCCAATGTCCGGTCACCCGTAGTCAACATGGAATTGTCAAACCCAACACCAAGTATAGCCTACACACATGAGTCTCAAAATCACCATTACCTCGTAATCATGTATCTGCTCTCAATGACCCGAATTGGAAAATGGCTATGGATGATGAATTTAATGCTCTTATTAAAAATAGGATGTGGGAGTTGGTACCTCGTCCCCCTACTGCCAATATAATTCATTCTATGTGGATTTTCAGTCACAAGGAAAAATCTGATGGTACTTTTGAGCGGAATAAAACCCGTTTTGTAGGTGATGGGAAGACACAACATGTTGGTGTAGATTGCGGAAAGACGTTCAGTCTAATGGTGAAACCAGCAACTATCAGAACAGTCCTCAGTTTGGTTCTCTCAAAGGCATGGCCACTTCATCAGTGGGATGTCAAAAATGCCTTTATCCATGACCAACTAAATGAAACGGTATACATGTATCAGCGGTTGGGATACATGAACTCCAAATATCCGAATCACGTGTGCCTACTCAAGAAATCACTATATGGGCTAAAACAAGCCCCCAGGGCCTGGTACAAGCGGTTTGCGGATTTTGTTTCACGTATTGGATTTTCCAATAGTCGTTTTGATCACTCACTATTTATCTACCGGTAAGGTAATAATATTGCTTATATTCTTTTACATATGAATGATATAATATTAACTGCATCATCAAATGCCCTTCGAAAGTCCATCATATCACAACTTGGCTCAGAATTTGCAATGAAATATCTAGGTCCCCTACACTACTTTCTAGGGATAGTTGTGACACGTCATGCATGTGGTTTATTTTTATCCCAAAAAAAGTATGCAACAGAGATTATTGAACATGCTGGCATGTCCTCCTGCAAACTATCCGCAACTCCAGTGGACACTAAACCCAAATTGAGTGCTTCATCTGGCAAGCCTTTTGCCGACCCGTCCCTTTACCGCAGCCTGGCAAGGGTCCTGCAGTATCTTACATTCACCAGGCCGGATATTTCATAAGTTGTGCAACAAGTGTGCCTATTTATGCATAATCCGATGGATGATCATATGCATGCTCTCAAACGTATTGTGTGTTATATTCAGGGAACTCTAGAGTATGACTTGCATTTATATCCATCATCGACTTTCACCCTTGTGTTCTACACGAATGCCGACTGGGGTGGGTGTCCAGACACCAGACGCTCCATATCTGGTTATGGTATTTTTCTTGGCGATAACTTGGTATCTTGGTCCTCAAAACGGCAAGCCACACTGTCTCGCAATAATGCCAAAGTAGAATACCGAGGGGTTGCCAATATTGTATCTGAATTGTGTTGGCTTCGGAATCTACTCCTAGAACTCCATTGTCCGGTTCCGAAGGCGACATTGGTATATTGTGATAATGTTAGTGCTATCTATCTCTCAGGAAATCCAGTGAACCATCAACATACTAAACATATTGAACTAGATATCCACTTTGTTCGTGAAAAGGTTGCTCGCGGACAAGTGCGTGTCTTACATGTCCCTTTCCGCTATCAGATTGTGGACATTTTTACTAAGGGCCTTCCACTGATATTATTTGAAGATTTCCGGGACAGTCTCAGCATCCGTCTACCTCCTGCTTCCACTGCGGGGGAGTGATAGAATAATAATTATTAATATTGTCATTAATAATAATTATTATAATTAGTGTAGTATCATTTGTATATGATAGGTAGATTAGTATTAATGTTGAGAGATTAGTGAGCATGATTCTAGATTTTCTTATCATATCAATAGCATGATTCTAGCTTGTAATATTGGTATATTTACCACCTCATTGGAAGGGAAATATTGAGGAAAACATTTTAATTATTCTTACAATAATGTTTGTAATAAGAATGTTATCAATTTCCTTTTCGGGCAATTATCATCTCTGTTTTAATTTAATTATATTATACTAAAAATGGGAAGCCTCTAAACCCAAAGTTGAATTATGAAAATGTCCATAAAAAATAATTGACCATTTTGTTCTTCACATAAAAAAAACTTTTATTAAATAAATTTTATTTATTACATTAGAAGTGAGACAATAGTATTTTACTGCTGTCAATTAAAACATTTTGTAATAAATAAAATTAATCACGAGCAAATGAAGAGACTATGGTTACATTCTCATCATTAGGTTGAATTAAAAGCAATACTACAATTTCTCAAGTTTATAATTAACTCAAGAACGGAAGAAGTACTTATGGAGCAATAAACAATAGCTAACCTTTCCTCTACTCATACACGAATACTACTTAATGCATCTGGTATAACTTTTTAACCCTCTCAAAATTCAAATAACTAATATCCATTAAAGTACAAAAATAAATTCAATGTACTATGTGGCATTCTTAGAAAATGCATCTATATTTTTTAAAGAAAATTCACAAGTAAAAATAATGAAATATTAATGTGGCAATTAATGATTCAATTAAATTTACCACCATATTGTTACTTGTCATTACTTTCACCAGTATTTTTAATTAATCTAAATTATTGAAAAAAATACTCTAAATGTTACTGTTTCTTGTAAAATGACAAGTATTTGTAGGAATTACTCCAAATTCATAGCTCTTAAGCAGTTCCTCTCTCAGTATGGCTAGGTACGTATCAATTAAATTTAAAACTATTGGAACATGATCTTGAATTTTGATGGGTTTATCAAATGATTTATCTTCCAAGTGCAGGAAAGAATAAATTTTTTAGGTGAAAGAATTAATTGAAGAGGAAAATATAGACCAAAAATGGTGAGTTTCTCCATCTTTTCTCGTTTTCATTCATTTTCTTTTCACTCTTTTCCTTACTTTTGCTAAATAATTTTTTGTATTAGTTTGTAGATGTAGAGGAGCAAGTCTATTTTGAACAAGTCGGACATTTTTTTCTTTTACACTTTGCTTTTCACTTCATTTTGTGCCTACTCCTTTCTGTTCTCAACTAAACCATACGGTAAAAAAAATAATCAATCCGGTGCACTAACCTCTCACTATGCGTAAGGATCGAGGAAGGGCAGGTAGTAAATACAAATTTAATTTCTTCCTCCACTAACTGATTTTGTCATTTCTTTGATGCCGCATCACTTTGGTACCTTTTTTTTAATTCTTTAATTATCTTTCTGTAATATCTTGGCATAGTGTTGTTGCTTCTGCTGTATTTCTATTTATCTTATATGAGTATGGGTTTTCTTGTAGGTGAAAGTAGATTTTTCAAGGTATTATGATTTCTGCTACCTCTCACCACATTTATTTATTACCATATTTCCATTTTATTTTTATTTTATTTCCTCCGCTCATTTTATGTGTGCTTGTGTGTGGACGTGAGTATAAAAAAATATTATTCTTATTTATTTTGATCTTGTATTTTTATTCTTTAAATTTTGTGGTATCAATCAAACACATATTTTGATAATATTTATATTATTTTTAAAAGCTTATATTATTTATTAAGTGATACACGTGCAAAGTACGTGTCCAAAACTAGTGATAGAAAATCCATCAAGAACTATGTTTGACCATTATTCAAGCTCTCTTTAATATCTAGTAATATACGTATCGGTGCTATGCTCGGATCATTTCGATGCAAATGGTAAGTATATTTAAACATGGTCTCTTTAAATTTGGTTTCAGAATACTCCACCTCCGAATACTTTCTATAATTATTTGTATCCTATCAAATAATACGCAGCCCAATCATAAGAAGAAAATGAAATCAAACTCACTACTTACAACATAGGAATCACAAGTAGCAATAAAGCGGAAAATAATTTTCTGGTTCATTACTTTTTGTTCAACACCTTTATTGACACAATACTAATTTGCATTGCATGATCGCGTTCTTATACTAAAATACCTGTAACTAAAAACTAGCCAAACTAAAAAGCCCAAAATTAGCTTGTCTACACAAACCATATCACCAATTCTCAAAAGCCCAAAATTAGCCAAGTTAGACCCCAATTGGAATGCGGCCATGTGTGAGGAGTTTAATGCATTAACGAAACAACATACTTGGGATTTAGTTCCCCGACCGGTGGGGATGAATGTGATCTGATGCATGTGACTTTTTCGTCACAAGTACAGAGACAATGGTGACTTAGAGAGTTATAAGGCCAGACTTGTGGCTAATGGTACAAATCAGGAGGAAGGCATTGATTGTGGTGAGATATTTTGTCCGGTTGTTAAACCGGTTACCATTCATGTAGTCATGAGCATTGCTATGTGTGTCTCTACATGGGGATTTAAAAGAAACTGTTTACATGCACCAACCCCCTGATTTTGTCCATCTAGCAACCCCTCAGTATGTATGTTGTCTCCGTAAGTCACTTTATTGTTTGAAACATGCCCCTAGAGCATGGTATGATAGTTTTTCATAGTATCTTATGCGGATTAGGTTTGTATGTAGCAAGTGTGATAATTCTCTCTTCATTTTTCATCGAGGTAACAACATCGCTTATTTATTATTATATGTGGATGATATTGTGCTTACTGCCTCATCTGATTTATTGAAATATGAGATAATTGCATTGCTTAAAACCGAATTTGCCATGACCGATTTGGGAAAGCTGAGTTATTTTTTGGGGATATGAGTGACTAGATCTGCAGACTCTATGTTTCTATGTCAGCGTAAGTATGCAGAGGAGATAGTACACGGCTAAAATGGCAAACTGCAAGATTATGTCCACTCCAGTTGACAATAAATAAAAGTAGGTGCACTACAATATCTCACCTTCACTGGGCCTTATATTGCTTATGTTGTTCAGCAGGTGTGTCTGTTTATGCATGCCCCCAACGAGCATCATTTTACTGCCCTTAAGCATATCATCTGATACATTAAGGGCACACTTGATCATGGATTACCTATACCCCTCTACACCTACCAGATTACTATCATATACAGATGCAGATTGGGCAAGTTGTCCGGACACGCGACGCTCCACCTCAGGCTATTGTGTATTCTTAGGGGACAATCTAGTTTCATGGTCTACCAAGAGACATGCCACACTATCCCGTTCGAGTGCAGAAGCAGAGTACAAAGGCGTTGTCAATGTTGTTGCTGAGATTTGTTGGCTCCGAAATCTACTTTTGGAGATTCAGTGTCCTTTGCGTAATGCGTCTATAGTCTATTGTGATAACATATCTGCTATTTATTTATCTCACAATCCGGTTCAGCATCAGCGAACCAAACACATTGAGATAGATATACACTATGTTCGTGAGGAGGTTGCTATCGGACATGTCAAGGTATTGCATGTGCCCTCTTCATATCAGTATGCAGATATATTCACTAAAGGACTACCTAGACAACTATTCATCGGCTTCAGATCCAGTCTAACCGCCCGGCCTCCTCCCGCTCCGATTGAGGGGGTGTATTAGTGAATATTAGTAGAATATTCACCATATATTTTGTAATTATTAGTATGGTATAATTATGGTAATTATAGGATCCCTTTTGTATTAGGATTCCACATTGTACACACTATATATATTGTATTAATGAGAAAGGCTCCCCAAGGGAAATTAATACAATTCTACAAAGAATATGTATATACTAAAAAATAGGCTTCACGCAGAAATATAGAGTGCATTAAGCTTAGACCTAGAGGAGAGCCCTGAGAGTCTGGCAAAAAAATAACTGAGGAGGAAAGCATTGAGAGGCACCACTGATTTTCGCAGCGATCAGGCAAATATAAATCAGCAATATAGGGTTTAAAAAGGTCAGCTCAATTCTAACACACACAAAAAATGAAAAGACAGTTCATATGTTGTTTTTGAAGAGCAGCTATTAATAGTTTGGATAAAATAAGTCTTTTGTAACTTAGAAGGACAAACCACCACCAATAAGAAGAAAAATAATGAGCAACCATTAATGATCTGTTGAAATTAAAGTTGTTATATTGATAGGACCTTTAGTTTGTCATTTGCTAATTAAAGGTCTCCTTTACATCCCTTTTCAAGAGATTTGGACAATGGCAAAATGCAAATTTAACACTACTGAAAGAAAAAAATTGAAACTTTCTCATAGTGAATCTAAAGGTCACTATAACGCAGCAGTATAAGAGGTGTTTATTAGTTAAATAAATTTAGGAAGGAAAATGAAATCTTATTAGGACTACAAGATGAGGTGCTAGCAGCAAAAAGAAGAAAAGAGATAACGATTGAAAAAGAAATAGAGAATTATTCTGAAAATGAAATCGAAGAGATTACGGCACACATAGAAAGAATTAGAATGACATATAGAAGGATAATAGAAATAAATACCAGAATAAACGAACAAGATGCTATGATATACGATCTAAAAGCAGATATAAGAATGGAGATAGGACACTATGGATGAAAGAAGATTAACAAAACATCAAAATAAGTTAGAAGAACTCAGAATAATAGCAGAAAAACCTCTTACATATAATAGAGATATAAACCAACATATATTTTAGCGAATATTCTCATAATATTCTTCGTATATTTTGTAATTATGATAGATGTATATTTAAAGTAACTTAGGATTCTAATTGTATTAGGAATCAACCTTTGTAAGGTAAGTTAGGATTCGTACCATATTAGGAATCAACCTTGTACAACTATATATATTGTGAATAATGAAAGGAATCCCCAAGGGAAATTATTCCATCTTTCATGGTATCAGAGCCTAAAACCTAAATCTTTCTCTTCCTCATTCTCGGCCGAAATCAGCATTTTTTTTCTGATTTCACAGATTTTTTTTCCTGGTTTCTTCCTCCCCATCTCGGCCAAACCAGAAAATTCCCTTCCCTCAGCAGGCGGCAACCATGTCTTCCCCCATAAATTCCGTTTCATCCACTGGCACACTTGACAACCCCTCTCAACGTTCAGTATCTTCTTTTCATCCGGTATTCGCCGTTAACAACATCAAAAATTTTATCGCTATAATTCTTGACCAAGAAGACTGTCAATATTCCATGTGGATGGAACTATTCTACATTCATACATGTGCATACAATGTGCTCGATCACATTGACGAATCTGTTCCTCGTCCCACCGATGTTACAGACTCAATCTGGCGTCGTCTTGACGCCATCGTCAAACAATGGATCTACGGCACCATCTCTAAAGATCTGTTATGCACTATCATGAAAACATGTGCTACGGCACTTGAACTTTGGGTCCGGCTAGAAGAAATCTTTCAGGACAATAAAAATACTCGGGCTGTGTATTTGGAAGAGCAATTCAACAATACCTGCCTCAAGAATTTTAACAACATGTCCGAATATTGTAAGTAACTGAAACTCATAACCGATCAACTATCCAACGTCGAGACTTCTATTTCAGAAACCAAGATGGTGCTTCAACTTGTTGCGGGTTTACCGAAAGGTGAATATGACACACTCGCAACAATGATTCAACAAGACGACCCTCTCCCAAGTTTCAACAAGGCACGTTCACAACTATTGTTGGAAGAAACTAGACGTGCTAAACAAGAGGAACATAATCAAAAGGCGTTAGCCGTTGACGGGATGGCAACACCTGCGGCTGGTAGCAACCAGCAGTTCCAGCAGCAGCAGCAGAGCGGCGGAGGTCGTGGCGACAGAGGTCGCAATAACAAAGGCAAGGGTCGCGGAAGGGGCCAACGCAACCAGTGGATCGGACAAGCGGCAGCGGGGTCCAACCAAAGGCGAGTGCAAGGTGGCCCAACCAGCAGAACCGGGCCTCGCCCGCATGCTCGTACCCGACCGCAGGGGCCCGGCCGGCGGCCTTGGTCGATCCGGCCTCTTGGGCCCCGCCCCGGCCACCGGTAGGCCCACCACCCGCAGCGAGCCCCACTTGATTGCGGTCCAAAGCGGCGGCAAGAATCGCAGAACCCATTGCATCCCGAGGCAATTTCAAATTTCAACACCGGCCCCGACTGATTTGGGCCAAGCATACACCACCGTGCACCTTCAACAGCCCGACGACAATTGGTACATGGACACCGGAGCCACATCTCACCTCACTCGGTCGTCAGGTAACCTATCTCAACTACGTCGGTGAAAGTGTCCTCAATTTATTACTGCCGGCAATGGTCACCGCATTCCAATTGAAGGTTACGGTAACACACACACCAAACATCCACACCCACCTTTCTCCCTAAACCACGTCCTATACACACCTAACATCATTAAAAACTTAATCTCTGTTAGAAAATTCACTAGCAATAATTTTGTGTCTGTCGAATTTGACCCTTTTGGTTTTTCTGTGAAGGAACTCAATACGGGGAAAATTCTTACACGCGGCAATAGTGTGGGAGACCTCTACCCATTCACTCAATCTTCCGCTGTCAGACCGCAAGCACCTCTATTCCTTGCGGCGATCTCTCCCTCAACTTGGCACAACAAATTCGGACACCCCGGAGACCAAGTTTTTACTTTTCTTAGAACTTCTAAGCGTATTCAATGTAATAATGGGAAAATTGCCCAACACTGTTTTTCTTGTCCACTAGGAAAACATACTCGTCTTCCCTTTATGTCATCAAACAGTGTTACTTTTTCTCCCTTTGATATTGTTCATGTTGATTTGTGGACATCTCCGATTGCTAGCTCTTTGGGTCATAAATTCTATCTATTGTTCTTAGATGATTTTTCACATTTTGTCTGGATTTACCCACTGAAATTCAAATCTGAAGTTTTTGCAAAATTCCTCGAGTTTCAAAAATTCATTAAGACGCAATTTGAAAAACCTATTAAATCATTCAAATGTGATAATGGACGTGAATTTAATAATTCGGCATTTCATAATTTCTGTTCTAAACAAGGCATGGTTTTCCGTTTTTCTTGTCCCTATACTTCTTCCCAAAACGGAAAGGCTGAAAGAATTATACGTACCATCAATAACATGGTCCGCACACTTCTGTTTCATGCCTGCCTACCACCGCCTTTTTGGGCCTATGTTGTCAAAATGGTAGAATCCCTTCTAAATATTTTACCAACTAGCACACTCCAAAACAAAACCCCTACAGAAATCTTATACCGTAGGCAGCCATCATATGATCACCTACGTATTTTTGGATGCTTATGCTACCCCAACATAGCCTCCACTGCACCCCACAAACTTGCCCCCGCACTTTTCCATGTGTATTCCTTGGTCTATCTCCTAATCATCGGGGCTACTTGTGCTATGACATTGCTAATTGCAAAATCATCGTCTCCCGTCACGTCACCTTTGACGAGACAACCTTTCCTTTTTCAAACCTCCGGAAATTCCAGACCACCGATTACATCTTTCTTGATGAACCAAGTCTGTCCCCGGTCATCCAAAATCTATACCAACAGCAGCCCACTGTTCCGACGGTCTCGCCACTGTCCGGCACCACCCCACCAGCTCCCTGCTCACCCCTACAGCCCCAGTCAAGTCACCTGCACCACCCGCAACACTGCTGCCCACTGGTCCAGAACCAGTGGACCAGCAACCTCACTGCCCCGACCCACCACCACTGCCCTCACATCGCATGGAGACACGTGCACAACACAGGATCTTTAAACCCAAGGTTCAATTCAATCTCTCCACACAAACCTTATCACCCATTCTAAAAAATCCAAAACAAGCAAAACTGGACCCAAATTGGAATGCGGCCATGTGCGAGGAATTTAACGCTTTAACCAAGCAGAACACTTGGGATTTGGTACCTAGACCAGTTGGTGTGAATGTTATCTGGTGTATGTGGCTATTTCGTCACAAGTTCGAGACAAGGTGACTTAGAGAGGTATAAGGCAAGACTAGTTGCCAATGGCACTAATCAGCAGGATGGTATTGATTGTGGTGAGACATTCAGTCCGGTTGTTAAACCGGCCACTATTCGGACTGTTCTCAGTATTTCTATGGGCATGCATTGGCCGATTCATCAGCTAGATGTCAAGAATGCGTTTCTTCATATGGATTTGAAAGAGACTGTGTACATGCATCAGCCTCCTGGCTTTGTTCATCCGGCAGCTTCGCAGTTTGTGTGTCGTCTCAGGAAGTCATTGTATGGATTGAAACAGGCACCCCGCGCTTGGTATGATCAGTTCACCAGGTATCTTCTGCAGATTGGTTTTGTATGTAGCAGGTGTGATACATCTCTCTTCACTTTTCATCGAGGTAGCAGCACTGCATATTTGCTATTATATGTCGATGACATTGTTCTTACTTCCTCATCTGACGGGTTGAAGAATGAAATCATTGCTCTACTCAAAACTGAATTTGCTATGACTGACTTGGGCAAGCTAAGTTATTTTTGGGTATATCGGTGACAAGATCTGCAGCCACTATGTTCCTGTGTCAGCGTAAGTATGCAGAAGAGATAGTGTACAGGGCCAAGATGGCAAATTGTAAAATTATGCCAACTCCGGTGGACTCAAAATCCAAGCTTAGTGCCAATGACGGTGCGCCAGTTTCTGATCCCACTCTATATCGAAGTCTAGCAGGTGCTCTTCCGTATCTTACATTCACTAGGCCTGATATTGCATATGCCATTCAACAGGTGTGTCTGTTCATGCACGACCCCCGAGAGTCCCATTTTGCTACCCTCAAACGTATTATCAGATATGTTAAGGGCACACTAGACTTTGGTTTATATCTATACACCTCTGCCCTAACCAAGTTGTTAGCCTACACGGATGCAGATTGGGCAGGATGCCCCGACACATGTCGCTCCACCTCAGGGTACTGTGTATTTCTTGGGGATAATCTTATCTCATGGTCCGCCAAGCGGCAGCCACGCTATCCCGTTTGAGTGCTTGGAAGCGAATATCGCGGAGTTGCTAATGTCGTCGCTGAGATCTGTTGGCTCCGAAATCTTCTTTTGGAGCTCCAGTGTCCATTACGCAAGGCGTCTATAGTCTATTGTGACAACATATTTGCTATCTATATGTCTCATAATCCAGTCCAACATCAGCGGACTAAGCATATTGAGATGAATATCCACTTTGTGCGAGAGAAGGTTGCCCGTGGTCAGGTCAAAATTTTACATGTGCCTTCCTCTTATCAATATGAAGACATTTTCACAAAGGGACTACCGCGACAGCTCTTCACCAACTTCCGATCCAGCCTTAGCATTCGGCCTCCTCCCGCTCCGTCTGAGAGGGAGTATTAGCGAATATTCTCCGTATATTTTGTAATTATGATAGATGTATATTTAAGGTAACTTAGGATTCTAATTGTATTAGGAATCAACCTTTGTAAGGTAAGTTAGGATTCGTACCATATTAGGAATCAACCTTGTACAGCTATATATATTGTGAATAATGAAAGGAATCCCCAAGGGAAATTATTCTATCTTTCAATATAGTAAGTTGGGGAATAAATATAGATCTAATAGAAGAAAGAGATCAATGTCTACAACAAAATTCTAATCAGGTAGAAGAACAGATAGAAACCATTAAAGAATTATGAAATAGGATAGCATTAGAAAGCGAAAAGTTAAGACAAAAAGAGGAAGAAAATTTGAAGCTACTGGAAGATAAATTAAGAGAATTAATCAGAAAAGATAATGAAATAACATATCTAAAGGATATTATAGAAGAACAATATAAGTATATCAACCTATTAAAATATGGATAAAGGAAAGGAAATAATAGAAGATTCTAAAGATATACACTACAAGATGAACACATATGAAGGAGGATCAACACAAACACTAAGCTTTAAACCAGAAATATACCAGAAAATACAAGATGAAAAAGAAGAGCTATCTGTAAAGAAAATATTTAAAACAAAATAGTTTGAAAGAAACAAAGAAATAAGATACATAGCACACAAACATGAAAATATAATAGACACAACAAGTGTAAATGGAAGAACGGAAATTAACTTAATAACGGATGAAGTGATAAAAAGAGAATTAACAAAACTATCTACTAGAGAAGGAAGAAAATATAGAAACATATACTTCGGAGGAGTAGAATTTACTATAAAAGCATACTTTCAGAAAAACATAGATACACCTATACAAATATACATATTGGATGATAGGATACTAGGAAATTTACAAGATGCTTTAATATCAGTAATAAAAGGAAATTTAATATATCAGAAACTAAAGTTTACGGTACATCCAGACTTTAGTATATCATTAAAAGAAGAACACAAAGACTTAGCCTTGACACTATATTACAAACTAGATGGAATAACGATGCCACCAGTAAGTAAAGTAATAAGTATTGAAACGAAAATGATATATGCCCTAACCGGAAACCACCATGTAAAGAAACAACATGAAATGAACATAGTAGTACCAAGAATGTACCAAGAAATATTAGAACAAATAGAACATAAGGAAAACTCCAAAATAACTATACCAGAAGAAATATATATGAATTTTAATACCAGAACCCTTACACCATCAAAAAGACTAATACCAAAAATAGAAGGATCTAGACTAAGTATTACAAGAGAACAAATAAAGTCACAACAAACTAACATTACACAACCTAGAATATTAGATTTAATAAATATAAACACAAGTAGATTAAAGATCAAGGTAATAATATTTAAAGGCATGATAACAATAGATTGCGTAGCCGAAATAAACACTGGAGCTATTAAAAGTTTTATACATATAAGTAAGATTAATGAAAATGATTGTAATTTAATAGACCCACAAACTTATAATTACCCTGAAAATGAAAGAGAAATAATAATTACTAAAAGTATTAATTTAAGATTCAAAATACAAGACTTAGAGTATAAAATAAATATAGGAGTAATAGAATATGATTGTTTCAATGAACTACTTTTAGGAAGCGATTTTTTAACAATGATAAATTATAAAATAAACAATAACGGAATAGAAATAAACGATCAAGGAAAGACGAGGTACATAAATAAGATATGAATATACAAAGGGAAGTAATAACGAAAAAACAAAAAAATAAAAGAAATAAGGACAGTCTTATCAGGAGAGATATTTGCTCAACTAAAATACTTAAAATACAAAGCAAAAAAAATAAAATTAGAAGAAAAAATAAAACAATTAGAACAACAATGTGATAAATTTGATAAAATATGGATAGACATGGGAAATGCATGGAAAAAGAAAATAAATAATCCTGACTAATAATAACGAAAATATTAATGCATTATGGGAAGAAATAATAGTAAAAGAAAAGCTGAAAAGCACGTTGACAATAATGGGTGAAATAAAAGAAAATCAAACACAAATACAACAGATGATAAGAGAAGAACTAACTAATCTATGGAATGTATCTGAAATACCAACGTTTAAAATAATATTAGAAAAGCTTAACATGATAATAGAAGACAGAAACAAAGGTAAACAGGTAGTAGGAGATAATGAACTCAGTATGAGTAAAGAAAATACGATAATTAATACTACCACACAACAACCTGAAATACTGACAATCGATGCATGGAGAAGAAGTAAAAAACCTATAATGATGGATATCAGTAAGATAAAGCCAAAATTATCATCCCAAGTAGAAAAAATATTGGACAGTCTAGCAATATTAAATAAAAAAGGACAATTTTGATGGAAAAGCAAGAACCTAATATACTCGGTGTACTTACGTTTTTAAGAAATAATGGAAAAAAGATAATAGAAAAAGAAAGATACAAATATGAACCTATAAGGACAAAGACATCAAAAGAAGATAAAGATTCAAGAGAAGAAAACATTTACCTGAAAAATGCAGAAAAAACAACCTACGAGTACCTAAACCTAAAAATAGACAAACAAGAACTAGAAATATTTGAGTTAAAAACAGAGAATACAAGGCTGAAATTACATAGTAACGAAGAATGGTATAATAAGTACAAAAAATATAAGCACAAGTTTAGAGACACGAAAAAAATATTAAAACAAACAAAAGTAGAACTAAAACAAACAAAGGAGGAATTAGATGAAACTAAGGAAGAACTAAAACAAACAAAAAAAGAATTGAAAGGGGTAAAACAAGAACTAGAAGAATTAAAAGAAGAAATGCAAATCCTTAGAGAACAATGAGAAAGTTAAAAGGAAAAAAGAAGGTAAGAAAAAATACAAGTGATGAAAGTACTAGCAGTAATGAATATACTGATAGCGATTCAGATAGTAATGATAAACCAACTAACCAAGAAATACAAGTAGTAGAATTCATAGAGGAAGTAGAAAACGAAAAAAACTCAGAAATAGTAAAAGAAAACAACCAGATAATAGAAGCTCTACAAAAAATGAAAAGAGTAAATACCATCATAGAAGAAGAACCTGAAAGTGATATAGAAGAAGAATATAATAGATCTGCAGAAACGGAAATAGAAACAGATGATATAATAAATGAAGATGCAAATGATTATCCTGAAGAAGAACTAGTAGACCCTAATTTAGAAGTAATAGCAAGAAAACGAACCAGATTACCAAACCACATACCAATAGGACAACAAGCAGAATTTAAAGAGTTTGTAGGATCAATGGCACAAGGAGTAAATTACAATGGATATTTTCTCGACCTAGATAACGTTTATGATGAACAAGAAATAGGAAGAAGAATAACTGATTGGAACCTTGGAATGTACATAGCAATAATGAACTCTACACAAACAGAAAACTTAAAATACATGCATGAATTAATATCTAGAACGTTAATTGGAAAAGTAGCATACTGGATAGAATCTATAGCATACCAACTAAGAGGAGAAGTACTTAGTCATGCAACAGATTGGAAATCTATGCTGATAATATTTGATATTATACTAAAAAGAGAATTTTTAGGAGAAAGATGGTTAGTAGCTAGAGAAAATGTAATTGCAGAAAGAAAAATTGAAATAATAATGAGTTTAAACAATATGAAATATTGTAAGATTAATAAATTACCAGAATATACAATTAGTTTTAGCAAATTCTTTTATGAAGCAAGATTTTTACCAGAAGAAGGTCCGATATATCAAAAACTTTATTATGACCACTCACCACACCTTATAATACTGAGATATCAAAAGAATACACTCAACTAGAACCAAAAGAAAACACATTAGGGGAAAGAATAAGAGTACTAAGGGCATACCTAATGCGAAAATGCGAAGAATTTAGAATGCAACAAAAAATTAAAAAAGATATGAAACTAGGATTAAGAGAAATATGTGGATTCACGGAAAGAAGATTAGTATTTGGATGCGATGATAAAAGAAAAGAGAAAAAATATAAAAAGAGTAATAAAAGATATAAAACAAAGAAATATAGGAAAAATAACAATTACAAAAATTATAGAAACAGACAAAATTATAGCAATAAGCCTTATTACAAACCTTTCAGAAAAAAGAGAATTAAAAGATATAAAAATACCCCTGAAACCAGAAGAAAATTTAGATATAAAAGAAAATTTAGAAAAAGAAGATATGTAAAACCCATAGAAACAGAAAAAGCTAAAGAATGTAAATGTTGGAACTGTAATGAAAAATGACATTATGCTAATAAATGCCCAAAACTAAAGAAAAAAGGAGTAAAATACATAAATACAACACAATTTATAATGAGTTTACAACAGATTAAAGAAGACAATTATAAATGGTATGAATATGAAGACATCTACGTCAGTCAAACTGATGAAGAAAGTGAATCAGACTTAGAAAATATTAACTACATTAACCAACAATCAAAAAGTGAAAATACTTCTGAGTAAAATGAACATACTAGAAAAGGAAAAAGAAAAATTACTAGGAGAAAAAAATTACTGGATACAATGTGAACAATATGTTCGCTATAAACTTGTTATAACTTCAACTACAAGAGAAACAGGAAACAAATATTACAGAGATAGACATAACAAAGTTACAAAAAAACCTTGGGAAAATAATAGAAAGAATAAGCGAAATAAATTGGCAACTTATTAGAATAAGAAGAAATATACAAATATTAATGGATAATGAAAACACTCGCCAAGAGGTAAGAGAATTAGAACAAGATGAAAACCTCCAACAAAGGTTGAGGGAAATGAGTATTGAACAAAATGGTAATACCTAGATGGTAACAATCTATATAGAAGCCCATATAGAATACAAGATTACCAAAATGATAAAACAAAAAATCTTTATTGATAGTGGAGCAGATTTATGCTTAGCAAGAAAAGACGTATTAGAGTCACATAGGTGGAAGAGAACCAGATCACATAGAGCAAAGGTATTAGGATTTAACTAGCAATCAAAAGAACTGGATGTAGTAGCAGAAAACATGAGAATTGTACTAGGAAAAACTATATTTAGATTACCAATAATTTATCAATTAGACAACATGAAACAACAAGTGTTATTAGGAAACAACTTCCTAGATTACTTTAAGACACAAGTCATAGATAGTAACACTTTTAGCTTACAAACACCTTGTAATAAATGGATAGTATTAAAAAGAATATTACCAATACACACATTAAGATTATGTACTATAAAAACTGATAGGAATAATAATCTACAATTATTAAAAGAAAAATATCTTAATATACTCAAAAAAACTTTGGAGAAAATCCAATTCAACTATGGGAAAAAGAAAAAATATATGCAGAAATCAAACTGATAAACGAAAATGACATAATTAGATCCAAGCCTATTAGATATAGCCCAACAGATCAAAAAGAATTTGAAACCCAATTAAAAGAATTACTAGAATTAAAATTGATACAAGAAAGTAAAAACCCACATAGTAACCCAACCTTTTTAGTAAGGAAACATAGTGAACAAAAGAGAGGAAAGGCCAGAATGGTAATCGATTATAGAGAACTAAATAAAAAAATAATATTCGATGGATATTTTTTACCATATAAAATAAACCTTATTAACCGATTAGGAAATAAAAAATGGTTTAGTAAATTTGATTGTAAAGGTGGATTTTGGCAAATAAAACTGACAAAGGAATCAAAATCTCTAACAGCCTTTAGTGCCCCTCAAGGACACTATGAATGGAATGTACTACCCTTTGGATTAAAAAATGCACCACAAATATTCCAAAGAAGGATGGAACAAGTATTTAGAAGATTAACAGAATTTTACATAGTATATGTCGACGACATATTAATATTTACGGAATACTATTATCTGAAAAGTAATCCGAAATATTTAAAAACAATATTGAATATTTGGGATATATTATAGATAACGAAGGATTACAATTACAAGAACATATAGTAACAAAGATAAAAAAATTTAAAGAAAAACTAGAAAATAAAAAAGAAGTACAACAATTCTTAGGAGTAATAAATTATACTTCGAACCATATAAAAGATTTACCACTCTTAAGAAAACCATTACAAGAATTGATAAAGAAAAACATAACCTTTGAATGGAAACAAGAACATACTAAAGCCATAAAAGAAATCAAGGAAAAAGTAAAGACATTGCCAAAACACAGGATACCAACAGAAAAGGATCAACTAGAACTCTTTACTGACGCCAGTGATATAGGATGGGGAGCAGTCCTCATAGCCTATGATAAAGAAAACATAGATAAGGAGAAACCACTAATTTGTGGACATGGAGGAGAAACATGGAAACCAAATGAGAAAAACTATCATATAAATGAGAAAGAGTTATTAGCAGTCAATTTGAAATAAAGAGATTTCATTATCACTTACTACCAATAAAATTTGTTGTTAGAACTGATAACACACAAGTAAAAACCTTTATTACAAACAAGATAGACCCTCTACCGGAATTGAATAAAAGTAGAAAATGACAATCATTCTTTTGTTGTTATGATTTTATTGTTAAGAATATATCTGGAACTAAGAATGTTTTAGCTGATTTTCTTAGCAGATATAACGATGTCGAACAACAGTGATAAGATTGAAGAATACATTACCAACGCCATAAATTCTCTTATACAAACTAATGAAATCCTAATATCCAGATTACAAGAAAACACCAATACTATAAACCAACTCAGAGAAGCCATACAAGACTTGATAACAATGAAAACCTTACAAAATGAATCCCAATCCAGATCACCTATCACTACACCTAAAAGACCAGAAAACCCTACTACCAAAACTATGAGACCATTTGTATCAAAACTAGGAACCATACTATCCTCAATACCATCCTCTTCATCAACAATATCAATGGCCGACAAGCTGAGATACTCACCTGAATACATCGAAGCTTATGAAAAAATTAATAAATTTTATGATTACAAGACTAACCCTCACATTCTACGCAGCGCTAAACTAAGCAAGTATCCCAGATTCTTGTGCAGTGAGCAGGCAAACCCGAAAATAGTATCAAAATTATTCACTTATGGTTTTATTGACAAGCTAATAGTGGATGAAAACATGAGTAACATTGCCAGACTACCGAGCATCATTGCAGAGTCCATAAGACTAATGATGGAATCGTTCGGAAAAAGGAATATATGGAATACAGATATTTGATGCATCCACAGATTTAACTAGAAAGCCAATTGTGATATGTCAGATATTTAAAACAGGGAAAAATAGTACTATCAGTGGAGATGATGAAAACTTGAACAAGAAAATTCCTTGCACTTTGGAAAAATTTTAAGAATGGTTAAGTGCAAAAAGAACATTTGGATTACTGACCTTAAAAACAAGAATAGAAGACATGCTGAGAGCAAAAAAGGCATGTATTATTGGAGATACAAAAGGAGGAGAAGTAGAAGACATTATCACCTTATATTATGACAATGACATCATGACATAGGACACCGTGAGACTAGCAGACATGCATGAAAAAATCATAAACATGAAATACAGACATGCAAAAAAAACGGTAGAACAATATCAAAGGACAGTCGGACAAAATAAAAGACCTGTAATAAATACCAGACCTACCATTACCGCCCATGTAATAAAAAAAGAAGGAAGTTTTGATCCTTTTGCATAAGGATCTGAAAAAATTATTACTTTGACAGGGATCATGTAGCTTTGCTACCTGAAGCCCAATTGAATAGGGAGCCTGTAGTTTTTACTACTTGCAGCCCAAAATGAATACTTTGAACAGGGAGCCTGTAGTTTTCACTACTTGCAGCCCAAAATGAATACTTTGAACAGGGAGCCTGTAGTTTTCACTACTTGCAGCCCAATTTATTACCATGTATTATGACGTATTACCATGTATTACAAAAACATGACAAAAGAAAAGAGAAACTGTTAGAAGATCAACTCAATCAAGGACACCTGGAAAGCAAAAGAAGACAAATCAGAAGAAACAATAGCAGATAATATCAAGAAGGACAAGATAAGAACTTTTGAAAAAGCAGCAGACAAACTGTAGCACTTTAGACTTTTGGAAAAGTGATTATTGTTTACTTTATGACTTTTTTGGAAAGAAATTATATCGTATTATCAGCCGAGGTTATCTATATAAGGAGCTTCTTGTAACCTGAACATTCATTCGAAAACTTTCTATACAATTCCTTACTTGAAAACCTCAATGTCCAGCTAAACCTCTCATTAGTCTATAATCGATTATCAATTATAATATCATAATACCAGAGGAAAGAACACTTTGAAAGATTATAATTAAAACCATACTAGTCTATAAACCTGCACCTTAGAAGAATTTTAGAGGATATTCTGTTGAGAACTCCCAGGCACCTAGGTTGATCATCCCGCAAATTCGTAGAAGAAGAAGGGAAGCAGAGCCAAGGGTAAGGTTGAGATCTCCGGTGGTCTGAAATTCTGATTAAGAGGTATGGTTTCTAGACTATGTGTTTTTAATTATGATCTTGATAAATGTTAAACTCTGTGATTATGATGTTCTTATTGGTTAAAGATTATAGACTTTTATTTAAAAAATGAATTTTGAGTTGATACTACCCATCTCCCTATTACATGCATATTATTTGATAAACTCTGATAAAACTTTATCAATCTACCATCTATATTCCTACCATCTTCAGGGATACTAGATGATTATGATATTCTTATTGGTTAAAGATTATAGACTTTTATTTAAAAAATGAATTTTGAGTTGATACTACCCGTCTCCCTATTACATGCATATTATTTGATAAACTCTGATAAAACTTTATCAATCTACCATCTATATTCCTACCCTCTTCAGGGTTACTAGATGATGAAAAGATCCGCCCAGAAATTGGTAAAGAGGTGATGTGAAGAGAGGAGGGAAGCAACAAAGTGCATTATTGAAGAGAGTATTGCAAGAGAGAGTGCTTAAGCACCATCGAAGATCGGAGATCATATATAGGAGATATTTTTACAGCTCAAAGAATGAGGAAAATTTTCAGGACATTTATGAGTTTTTTCGTGATGTTACTGTCAGTTATCAAGCAAATGGAACAGCGGATTCCTATAATCCTCCTCATAAGCTGATTTGAGACATTATAATCTAAAGTTTCTATATAAATGAGCCCAAAAGTCCAACGACACCTAAGTCAAATGACTAAAAGAACATGGATGATAATAATCCATGAGGTAACATCTGAAATAGAAGAAGCTTGGCATCTTAGCCTTAACATACTAGTAGTAATATAATGTTTACAGGTAGACATAGAGAAATGTTGAGGTGTTCAAACATTTCAGGGAAAGGAAAAGAGAGAACTTACGTTACAGGAATCCGAGATAAAAGGGTTTAGATACATCAATGACATGCTTGAGGCCAAATGCTCAACTGCCCATACATAAAAATTGAAGCTTCGGTAATCCTATAAAATTACAACTGCAGAATTTCTCTTTGCAATCTCTCATTGCAAAAGAAACAATAAATCTAAAACGACAATAAGAAACAATCTCTCTTTGCAAAAGAAATCCAATAAATAGTTTCAATGCTCATGAAATAGCTGCAAAAACTGCAACAAAAATTGAACACAAAAGAAACTAAAAGGGTATACCATATTGCACTAATTCCAACTGAAACAGAGCACTCACAAATACCAAAATGAATATTCAAGAACCTAATAAAATTCACCATTCACATAAATAAATAATGTACTTCGAACGTGAATACGACCACATGCGGTGTTTATTTTTATTAGCAAATATTATAAAATATTCCGCATATAATTGGTAATATTTAGTGTTGTATAATTATGGTAGATATATGATCCTTATTGTATTAGGATTCCACAATGTACACACTACATATATTTTTATTAATGAGAAAGACTCCCCAAAGGAGATTAATACAATCTTACATGGTATCAAGAGTCAAACTCTAAAGACACCTAAACCCTTTTCTTTCTTTCTTGTTGGTTACCGCCGCCGCCCCTCCCCCCACCCCCACCCCCGAGGCCAACGGCTAACCCCTATTTTTTTCTGATTTTCTTTTCTCCCTCTCGTGTTCCTTTCGTGTGCCTACCATGTCTCCTCCCACCTCTCCTAAGGCCTCCGCCTCTTCCTCCACAGTCGTCATAGACAACCCCCTACCTCATCTAATTCTTCTTTCCATCCGGCATTCACCGTCACGAATAACAAGAATTTCATTCTCTTAATTCTTGATCAGGAAGATGGTCAATACTCTTTGTGGGTTGAACTTTTTCATATTCACGCATGCGCGTACAACGTGCTTGACTATATTGATGACTCTCTCCCTCGCCCTATCGACGTACTAGACTCTACATGGCGTTGTCTTGACGCTATTGTCAAACAATGGATTTATGGCACCATCTCTAAATATTTGCTTCACACAATCATGAAAACAGGTGCCTCGGCTCGTGAGTTATGGGTACGTTTGGAGGAAATATTTCAGGACAACAAACATACTCGTGCCGTGTATTTGGAAGAGCAATTCAACAATACACGTCTCGAGAATTTTGCCAACATGACCGAGTATTGTAAACAATTGAAACTAGTTGCGGACCAATTATCCAACGTGGGAAAACCTGTTTCCAAAACCAAAATGGTCCTACAACTGGTTGCTGGCTTACCAAAGGGCGAATATGATACTCTCGCGACTATGATTCAACAAGCCGACCCACTACCGAGTTTCAACAGGGAACGTTCACAATTACTTTAGAGGAAACTTGACGTGCCAAACAGGATGAACACAATCAAAAGGTATTAGCGATTGCAAATCCGACGACACACGCTGCCCCCGCCACCGCCGGACAACCACTAACCGCGGGAAAGCCGCGGTGGCAGAGGTTGCGGTAAAGAAAAAGGGGTAAGGGCGACGGTAGAGGAGGAAAGGCCCAACATCAGTTCAACAACACTGTCCAGAATTTCCAGTAGGCCGGCCTAGCATGTTGGTCCAGCTTGGGAAACTGGGCCTCACCCCTTGCCCGTTTCCCACAGCTGCGGCCTAATACCCGTAGTCTTGGCCTCTTGGGCTTGATACCTAGAACCCGACAGCCAAGCCCAATGCCTCATTAGTCCCATTTCATCTCGGCCCAGCAACAACCGGTTGGACACGACCTGGCCCCCACTAATTTGGGCTTGGCTTTCAACACATTAAATATGCAGCAGCCCGATAAAAATTGGTACATGGATACGGGAGCCACTTCTCATCTCACCCGCTCCTCAGGTTGTTTCGTTTAAAGTATCCTCAATTTATTACGATTGGCAATGGTCATCACATTCCGGTTCAGGGTTATGGTACAACTTACACCCAATCGCCTCACCCACCCTTCTCTCTAAATCACGTCATGTATGCCCCCAACATCATTAAAAACTTAATATATTTTCAGAAATTTACTCGTAACAATTTTTGTTTATGTGAATTTTGACGCCTTTGGTTTTACTATAAATGATCTTCATACAGGGACACCTCTTACGAGATGCAATAGCACGGGGGACCTCTATCATTTCCCATCTACTTCCGTTGCCAGTTCTCGCTCACACACCTCCCTTGCTGCTATCTCTCCGTCAACTTGACACAATAGGGTTGGACACCCAGGAGCTCCTGTTTTTAGTTTTCTTAGAGGCAATAATTTAATTCGTTGTAATAATGGGAAACTTTCCCGACATTATTTTCTTGCCCCTTAGGAAAACATGTTCGCCTTCCTTTTAAGTCATCTCTAAGTGTTACATTTTCGCCATTTGATATTGTTCATGTTGATTTATGGACATCTCCCATTACTTGCTCCCTGGGTCATAAATATTATCTAGTCTTATTAGATGATTTTTTCTCACTTTATTTGGATTTACCCGCTAAAATTCAAGTCTGAAGTCTTTGCCAAGTTTCTTGAATTTCATATTTTTATCAAAACACAATTTAAAAAAGCCATCAAATCTTTCCAGTGTGATAATGATCATGAATTTAATAATTCCATATTTCACAAATTTTGCAAAAATAATGGCATGGTCTTTTTGTTTTTGTGTCCCCACACCTCCCCTCAAAATGGCAAAGTCGAAAGAATTATCCGCACCATCAATAACATGGTTCGCACTCTTCTTTTCATGCCTCTCTCCCTCCATCATTTTGGGTCTATGCAGTCAAAATTGTAGAATACATCCTTAATATTTTACCCACTAGTACTCTTCATAACATCACCCCGACCGAAATTTTATACCGTTGGATGCCCTCCTATGATCACCTTTGGATCTTCGGTTGCCTTTGCTACCTGAATCTTGCCTCCACTGCCCCTCACAAATTAGCACCTCGAACTACTCTGTGTATATTCGTAGGTTTCCCATCTAATCATAGGGGCTATCTGTGTTATGACTTGTTCACTCTTTAAATTCACATCTTTCGTCACATCATGTTCGATGAGACAATCTTCCCTTTTGCAAACATCAAAAAATTCTGAAACACAGATTATACCTTTCTAGATAAGTCCAACACCTCCCCCGTCATACTCACTGAACTCTGTCTACCACCACCACTGCCCCAACATCCCCGTCACTACAATTTACCACTGCCACCACCGGTACTATTGCCGGTCAATCTCGATCACCGCCGATTGCCATTGCTACCACCGGCAAGCGGTCGGCTATCCCCTAAAATAGTTCAGTCACCATCCCATCGACCCACCGGCACAACCAACCACCATTTCCCATGTCACCGCCACCTACTGTCATCCCTCCAGTCACCCAGACCATCCCAGACACAGTACCAACCCACCGAAACTGTCACCATACCAGCAACCCAACCCCGACCACCCCACTGCGACACCCACACACTACCCATATACCCACCATCACCGGACCCAACATCGACTCGCCATCACCTACCAGCTCCGATCGGATCCTTAACCCATCACCTATCAGGTCTGACCGGATACCTAACCCCACCCAACCCTACACAACCCTTTACAATCACCTGACACCACTAGCCACATCCCCTACCCCATCGATGTCACTCAATAACAACTACCGACAGTTACTGCCTCACAGATCCCAAACCCGCAGCCTAACCCAGACCCGACACCCAACTAAAATACCCAACCCACACCATAAGGAAACCCATGCTCGACACGGAATTTTAAAACCTAAAGTCAAATTTAACTTATCTACACAAACCATATCCCCAATTCTCAAAAACCCAAAATTAGCCAAACCACTGCCACGACCCAAACCGGAGGGACATGACGGGCACCCAAACCTTACTTGCCGAGTACCACTAATCATATACTTAGCATATAACTATAATTTCTCATGGCCCACGAGGGCCGCCACGAAATACCATGCTGATATATGGACATAGTAAACTGGAAAAGAGATATGTAAAATCCTGCAACCAGAAGGACCCAACCTATATAAATATACATACCAAGGCCGAGAAGGCCATACATGACTACTATACATAGGACATCTGTCTGCAATCCTCTAAAGAGTACGTATTATCATAATGTCAGAATAGGGCCCCGCCATATCCCTACGCATATCAAAAGATAGAATACCATGACTAAACTGCAACTCTGGAACAAATAGAGTGCTCCAACATCAGCTGAACTAGCAACATACTAGTGCGAACCATCACCCTCTTTACTTGAGCTTGCGGGAATGAAACGCAGCGTCCCTCGACATAAGGACATCAGTACGAATAATGTACTGAGTATGTAAGGCATGAACAATAACATAATAGATACCTGAAAGTAATATGAGACAAGAAACAACCAACCAGTAGATAAAGCCTTTAAGGGCCATAATATGTCTAAGTATCATGTTTGTGCAGAATGCCTCTGAGGGCATAATATGCATAAGTATCATGTTTGTGTAGAATGCCTCCTCTGAGGGCCATAATATTCCTAAATACCATGAACATTGCGGTCATTTACATATGCGTATATAACGCCATCAAGCCTATGTGGGCATCCCATCTTATCATATCGGCCTCTGTGTGCATAATTATTATCGTGTATATCTGTACCAGCTGCAGGTGGTGTGCGTATATAATGCCTTCCCTTTTCCCATATCCCATACATAAATAATGCATACATATAGTAGAGTATATAACTCATTTGAGGTCAAGGTATGTCTATGAATATAATGCATGAATGATATGATAATAAGACACTATAAGTTTGTCAGAGTGAGGTACTATCGCTTCACCTCCGATTAATATTATGAATACTAACATCTTTTCCATATACCTCAATAAGAATTTAGAAACATATTTAGACATGCTTTGACAATAGGAATGAATAACATGAACATTTTTAACTACTAAAAGTAGGATCATTTATGGGACAATATTACGTTTACGTTTCATACTTAGAACATGCCAAAAGGAGAAATGATTTGTCTTAACATACCGTTAATGTCGAATCTCTACTAAGGGTGTCGGGGAAACCTCCTCTACACCTTAATCATGATGAAAAACAAAATGACGAGATCAAAGCGGTGCGCAAAACCCGTGTGTTGTTCTTGATAAGAATTACACTTGATCTCATGAAATAAATTTATGTGGCTGTTTAGAGAGAGTAGTACGTTGCTGCTCAACCTTTGTCTTAGCCTGGCCTCTTGTAGTTTATTCTTTTCATTCAGATCAACATATTTTTCTCTTAACAATGGATCTAATGGGCTTTCAGGCGTATGCCACATCAATAAGAATGCATCATATTGCACTTCCTCAAGGCCAGCCACCGTTAATAATGTTTGAACAAAAGAGAACAATTCTTTTTCTTCTTCCTCTGTCCGCCAAGTGGATACGGATGGTCTTAGAGGAACTAAACTGTAGAAATACTACCCTTCCTTTGCATTAATTTGTAATAGTAAAATGTACTCACCTTATCCCTAGAATTAATTACTATAGCCACTATATAATCTAGGTGTCAACAATACACCATATATAAGAACATGAGTCACTTGATGCTTTTTAACTTTGGACCCCATTTGGACATTTGTCCACATAACCACTTGTCCACTTAATTAACTAATGTCTTATCTCCACTACATCATAGTATTTAACTAATTATCTCGCATAATTAATTTCTTGATCCCAATTCACTTAAATCTTAATGAGTTATAAAACCTTCATATACTCAATGTCATAATCGTGCGATATAGCACTAGTCCATAACCTATTTGGGAAAATACAACAATTATTATTAATCCCCGTCGTCACACTTATTAAGTCCTAAATTATTTTGGGACCGCATCCTTTTATATATTAAGTCCTAAATTTGCATACGTGAATATGACATAAATCCTCCAAGGCTCAGGTCCACTTGCATATGTCTACCTGCTCAAACTATCGCCCGAAAGTACGGGGTGTTACAACTTGACCCAAATTGGAATGCGGCCATGCGTGAGAAATTTAATGCTTTAACGAAACAACACACTTGGGATTTGGTTCCTAGACCGGACGGGGTGAATGTGATCCGATACATGTGGCTTTTTCATCACAAATACAGAGATAATGGTGACCTAGAGAGATATAAGGCAAGACTTGTGGGTAATGGTACTAATCAGCAAGAGGGCATTGATTGTGGTGACACGTTCAGCCGGTTGTTAAACCGGCTACTATTTGCACAGTTCTGAGTATTGCTATAGGTAAGAATTGGCTGATTCATTAGCTGGATGTGAAGAATGTATTTTTACATATAGACTTGAAAGAAACTGTTTACATTCACCAGCCGCCAGGTTTTGTCCATCCTGCAACCCCTCATTATATTTGTCATCTTCGTAAGTCACTTTATGGTTTGAAACAGGCCCCTAGAGCGTGGTATGAACCCTTTGCACAGTACATTATGCAGATTGGATTTGTATGCAGCAAGTGTGATAATTCTCTATTTATTTTTAATCGAGGTAGTAACATTGCTTATTTGTTGTTATATGGGGATGATATTGTCCTTCCTGCCTCATCTTATGTGTTAAAAATGAGATCATTGCACTGCTTAAAATCGAATTTGCTATGACTGACTTGGGAAAGTTAAGTTACTTCTTGGGGATTGCAGTGACTAGATCTGCAGATACTATATTTTTATGTCAGCGTAAGTATGCAGATGAGATTGTGTTCAGGGCTAAAATGGTGAACTGCAAGATCATGCCCACTCCAGTTGACTCTAAATCAAAGCTAAGTGATGTTGATGGTGATCCAGTGTCCAATCCTACTCTGTATAGGAGTCTTCCAGGTGCACTTCAGTATCTTATTTTCACCAGGCCTGATATTGCTTATGCTATTCAGCAAGTGTGTCTATTTATGCATGCCCCTAGGGAGCCTCATTTTATTGCTCTTAAACATATCATTCGATACATTAAGGGCACACTTGATTATGGATTGCATCTATACCCCTCTGCACCGACCAGGTTGTTATCATATACGGATGCAGATTGGGCAGGATGTCCGGACACCCGACGCTCCACTTCTGGCTATTGTGTGTTCTTAGGGGATAATCTCATTTCATGGTCTGCCAAGAGGCAAGCCACCCTATCCCGCTGGAGTGCAGAAGCAGAATATAGAGGCGTTGCAAATGTAGTCGCTGAAATCTGCTGGCTCCGAAATCTTCTTTTGGAGCTTCAGTGTCCTTTGCGTAAGACGTATTTGGTTTACGGTGATAACATATCCACCATATATTTATCTCATAATCCGGTTCAGCATCAGCGAACCAAGCACATTGTGGATATACACTTTGTTCGTGAGAAGGTTGCTATCGATCATGTTAAGGTGTTGCATGTGCCTTCTTCGTATCAGTATGCAGATATCTTCACTAAAGGACTTCCTAGACAACTATTCCTCGACTTCAGATCCAGTCTCAGCGTCTGGCCTACTCCCAATCTAACTGAGGGGGTGTATTAGCAAATATTATAAAATATTGAGCATATATTTTGTAATATTTAGTGTTGTATAATTATGGTAGATATAGGATTCTTATTGTATTAGGATTCCACAATGTACACACTATATATATTTGTGTTAATGAGAAAGACTCCCCAGGGGAGATTAATACAATCTTACATGGTATCAAGAGTCAAACCCTAAAAACACCTAAACCCTTTTCTTTCTTTCTTGTTGGTTACTGCCGCCGCCCCTCCCCCCACCCCCACCCCCGAGGCCAACGGCTAACCCCTATTTTTTTCTGATTTTCTTTTCTCCCTCTCGTGTTCCTTTCGTGTGCCTACCATGTCTCCCCCACCTCTCCTAAGGCCTCCGCCTCTTCCTCCACAGTCGTCATAGACAACCCCCCTACCTCATCTAATTCTTCTTTCCATCCGGCATTCACCGTCACGAATATCAAGAATTTCATTCCCTTAATTCTTGATCAGGAAGATGGTCAATACTCTTCGTGGGTTAAATTTTTTCATATTCACGCATGCGCGTACAACGTGCTTGACCATATTGACGACTCTCTCCCTCGCCCTATCAACGTTGGCCACGGAAATGTTCATGTTTAGCTACGTTTGTATTTAATAGCTATATGTGCATAATGTCGTAATGGATGTTCAAATATTGCTCAAATCATATTCGATAGTTCTCATCTCAATATGAAATGAGAAAGGCAATATATTTACCTCATTACATGTCCAAAAGAAATTAACTGGAACAATAACTTAAAGAAAATCATATTGAAATGAGTCATCTAAAGCCTATAAAATTTTAAACATAACCAAAAAAAAAAAAAAAAACTGATCGCTAAAACATATACAAAAAAGGGCAAACAAACATATTAGTATCATTATCTATGCATAAAATGTTAGGCGAAAAACTCATTAAGTGAACACATTGAATCACAAAATGGACGAGTAAATAACCAAAAGACACAAACTTTATTGCTACAAACCAACCTAAATCAAGGAAAATTAAGAATATAAGATATGGAGTGTCACGACCCAAACCGGAGGGTCATGAAGGGCACCCGGATCTTACTTGCCGAGTACCACTAGTCATGTAATTAGCATCTAACCATAATTAATCATGGCCACGAGGACCGTCATCAAATATTCTGCTGACACATGGGAATAATAAACTGGAAAGGTATTGTGTAAACTCTTGCAAATGGAAGAACCCAACCTATGCATATATACATACTAAGGTCGACAAGGCCATACATGACTACTATACACATGATAATTGTCTACAAGCCTCTAAAGAGTACGTAACATCAAAAGGTAAGGACAGGGCCCCGCCATACCCCTATGCATATCCAAAATATCATACCACGACCAGACTACCACTCTGGAATAAATAGAATGCTCCAATATCAGCTGAACCGATAACCTACTAGTGCGAATTGTCACCTTCTTTACCTGAGCTTGCGGGCATGAAACGCAACGTCCCCCGAGAAAAGGGACGTCAGTACGACTAATGTACCGAGTATGTCAAGCATGAAGAATAGCATAATAGATACTTAAAGTAACATGAGATAAGAAACAACCAACCAGTAGGAAATGCCTCTGAGGGCCATAATATGCCTAAGTACCATGTCTGTGCAGAATGCCTCTGAGGGCCATAATATTCATAAGTATCATGTCTATGTAGAATGCCTCTGAGGGACATAATATTCCTAAATTCCATGCACAATGCGGTCATGCATATACATATGTGTATATAACGCCATTAAGCCTCTATGGGCATCCCATCATATCATATCACCCTCTGTGGGCATAATCATTATCGTGTATATCTGTACCAGTTGCAGGTGGTGTGCGTATATAACGTTGTATCCCATTTCCTATGTCTCAGACATATATAATGCATACATATAGTAGAGTATATAACTCCTTTGAGGTCAAGGTATGTACATGAATGTAATGCATGAATGATATGATAATAAGACACTATAAGTTTGTCGGAGTGATGTAATGTCGCTTCACCCCCGATTAACAATATGAATACTAATATCTTTCCCATATACCTTAATAGGGATTTAGGAACATATTTAGACATGCTTTGACAATGGGAATGAATAACATGAACATTCTTCACTACTAAGAGTAGAATCACTTATGGGACATTATTACATTTACATTTCGTACTTAGAACATGCCAAAAGAAAGAAATAATTTGCCTTAGCATACCTTGTTGCTAACGACTCCAGGTACTGCATGTAGTACTTCAACCTACATCAAGGTATTTGAACTATGGTTAATGCAACGGAAGGTCTAGAACGTATTCCTAAGCTAGTAACTCTTTTGCGGAAAATCGAGCAGCATTTCCCCTACATTTCCTCACTTCCCCAACTTCAAAACAATACCAAAAAACAATATTAACAATATAAATAACCAATCCCATCCGTCCATCCCCTCAACAATATAATAAAAATTCTGACAATTCAAACAACATCAATACAATTCACAATAAGCTTTCCGATTTCTTCAACAACCACTTTGAGCGACAAGCTCATTTTTTACGAATAACAAACATAATTCAAATCCAACTCTTATTCCATAAATTAGTTCTCAACCTTCTGAACAGATACTTATGTGTACCATATGATTCCTAGTTTAAAATATCTACAACATGCCTTCCAAAACAGTCCACAAGTTTACCCTTTAAACTATACTTTCTTTTCGTAATTTCTATATATTTTCCACCCCATTTCACTTAATTAATATATGGATAGTCTTAACAACAATAATTACAATATAACCAGATGATATTCAATAATTTCCAGCCATTAGAACCCATATTTATAATCTCAAAACAGTCCAACAAAACAATAGCCATAGCTTATGCTATTTCAACGGCATCTTTTAGTATTTTGCTTCAACAACCTCACCAACATGGAATTAAGATTATGCACAACCAAAGAGATGTTAAACTTACCTTAATAAGTACATATGACTCAAACCCCGCGGCTGGTTCAACTTACCATAACACCAAATCGCACCACAATACCATAGACTTGTTATTCTTGTGGTTTCCAACACTTTGATGAAGGATTGGATTGATTTCTCTTCAATTTGGCTTTAAAACCTTGGAGACATATATATAAGGATTTTGGAGAGTTGTGGACGAAGTTTGGTGAAGAAATAGATTGAAATGAAGTCTACATCTTAATTTAAAGGGCCAAAGGTCGGCCACCGCCTCGAGTGGGACCCGGGCGGCTGCTCTGCAGTTTGTTGTTAAAATGGATAACCTTTTATACAGAGCTCCGTTTGACGAATGGTTTATTGCATTAGAAAGTAGCCTCACTAAACTTGAATGTAGATATATTATGAACCCCATAACAACTTATATACTAGGAGATACACCCTGACAATTTGTGCAAAAAATCAGGTCTGAAATTCCGTTTGTCTTTCCCCGAGTTTCGATGAACATAGTTTCTTTGATTTGTTTGACCCCGAAATCTTACTAAGATTTCGTAACACTTGTTTAAGCTTATATTCATCCTAATATTGTATCTTATCCTCACTGTACTTTATGTTACTTTATTTACGATGCATACGAGTGTGAAAATATAGGGTGTAACATCATTCCTCCCTTAAGAACATTTGTCCTCGAATGTTGTAGAAAATTCTAACTCTCAGGATTTCTAAAAATTTCGGCAGAGTTTGCACTGTAAACTGGACTGTCCAAAACCTGTCAAGCATCCAGAATACATATACAATGCCACACAGGGCCACAAAATAACATAACATAATGATATTGGCCCCACACGACCAACCATCTATCCGGAAGCTAAAAAGGTTAGCCATAACTCACCTCGTTTGTTCACTACCGAAGCCTGGGCTACATCTATCACATCTGACTCAATAACATTGCCTCAACAGGATATATAAAATATGCTTGATAGATAGGATAGAAATTGGAAAATTGTATCGTACGAGTGCCGTTGTAACCTTTTAGATGGAATAAACAAGGATGCCTAGACTTTATGTCTTTCTTAACTTTTCAAATCATCTCTTTTATCCCATTGCTTCCTTCACAACACCTGAACCAGAGATCGTCTCTATAGTCTGTAACTTTTGGGCTTGATGATATAGGATAGCAACTAAAATATTTCCATAAGACAAATTCTCTGTACCGAAAACACCCTGGACTTGGGACATACAAAATGAATCTCCTATACACTTCCGTAACATCGATAAAGGAAAATTTAATTAGACTTCCTTTAACTCTCAAACCTGTTGAATCAATCAATGGAAGATCTGTACTTCTGGCCATACAAGATCTCATATGAATCCATCTAGATGTTAAGATGATATTGCTATGATATATAACTCTTTTGTGGGGTAAGTGATCTTCCCACTCTAATTTGAAACCTAGCATACCTATTTGTAACATGTCACCGAGCATCTATATTGTGCATTTGGATGGTCACTTATTTAGGATAAAATTATAATTTTCTGTGCTTCCATCTTTCCTGAAGAAATTTCTAGAAGTTCACTGTAAGTAAGATCTTCTATCGAAGATAATAGACATTGGAATATCCTGAAGTCGTACGTTCTTATTTGATATATATTACTTGTATAATCCTCGGCTGTTCGAATAGCTCATTCTGGTGAGAAATTGGTCAATCTTATAAATTTATCGACAATCAATCCTCTGGGTAGCATTTCTGATAAGGGCGGGGTAAACTTATACTACACTTTGAACTTCCTTTTTATTCTTTCATTGAGAACTCCACTCTCGAAATTGTCCCTTTGGGCCTTGATATTCTATTTTTACCTGTTGCCATTGAGTTATTATGCTAACTCGGCAATACTCATTTTCACGTTATTACATCAATCTGTGCCTTTAATACCCTGGTACATCTTCGTCGAACTAAGTGAAATAAGATAGCGAGAATAATGTGTGTCTTCTCAGCACTACTCCAAAAACCGGTTAAATCTGGGGCATACAATTGATCTGGGTATCGGAAAACTCCGTCTTCCTTAATTTGAATATTGACTTCCTTTGCCATGGGACTTTTTTTTATAGTACCGATTTTTTGTTCTCATATTATTACTTTGTTACACTTTCCACAGGAGCAACACTGCTACCTTATGTATTACAACCTCGTTATCATTAGAGCCCTGAGATTGGACCCTTAAATTTGCTAACTATTAAAGATCTTTTAGTTAATTCTCTTTCCTTGACCTCTAGACAAGATAAACTGCCCACACATCCTTTCTTATATTGCTCTAAAGGCTATCACTTTATTCTGTTAATCTCTCTCTTTTAAACTGTAACAAGACAAAATTCGTTTATATTGGTTATCCTTTCACTTTGACCACCAATGATGTTATTTCTAAGATCTGATTAATAACTATTGTTTCCGAGCCATCTTTCTTTGAAGGGGGACCTTATTATACTATATCGTCTGAGCTTGACTTTCTTTACCCTTTTTATTCCCAAGAAGCGTTACTCTCTTTTAAGAAGACCCATAGGCCTCTGTAGCATTGCAACTTGTCAGGTGGTGTCTTTACCATTAGTAGGAAGACGCATCTTGATTTATTTCTTTTGTCATTCCTTTCTTGGCATTGATACTTGCATCTCATTTTACATTCATGTCACATTCATCGAATTTGGATGACACTATATGATTTGTCCTGAAACTTCTTTGTCATAACCTTCTCATCTTTGTATTAAACCATCATATGAGTTTTGTATTGATCCTTCATCGTACTACCTTACCTAGGTAAGGAGGACCACTATCTATGCTCTAAGATTTCCGTCATGAAAAGTCTTATTGTTGCCTCAACTCCTTTAATACTTCTGTGATCTTATAAATGGGTTGTTTGTCCCGGTGAAAGGGGCGCTCTCCTTACTTTTGATAACTTACAATTTGCTCCAACGCCATTCTCTCTTGCAAGGGACTTCTAAACCATTTACCCAGGTAGAACGTCATATGTTCATAACTGGCATTCTTAGTCTCCATATACTCTTTATCTTCTAGTTAAGACATTTAAATTTGAGGATTCTTTCTTGATAACCTTTAAGGACTGTCCCTTTCCTTTGCAGTTTATTCTCTTACTGTCTAATTGCTCACCTTGCAACTTCTCAATATTCTTCATTATAACAATATCTTGAGGTTCCAACTGTCATTCCGTTTAACTGAGAAAATTCCTCAATATCGATGCTTTCTAATTCAGAGAGCTAAATCACCTGATCAGTATGTTCTGTTGACATTTAGTCATTCAATTCTCATGTGAATAAGTAGTCTCATAACACATTCATTTCCTTAACTCAGTTATTACTTCTTCTTGTTTTCTGGTTTACTTGGCTACCATCTTTTCATGTTACTATGTTTTATCGTATAACTCTATGTTATTCCTTATATTGATCATGTCCCACCTATACTTGCATCATCCCTTTTTCTATCAATCTTATTTCTTAACTTAGTACAAATTTTTGTAACAAAACATTCATTCACTTTTAACTTCTCCTTCTTTAATCAGTTTTTTTTTCTTCTTCAAGGCACTTACTATTTCTGCTTTACTTAAAGCAAGAGCCCCTCTGAGAGGAAACAGTTTCCTTGCACACCAAGGTTGAAATATCCGGACCTTAAATCTTTAAGGATCATATCCAACTAATAATTCCCGAGTACATCATGTATATATCTTCTAAAGACGTGATGTATTTTATGTAATTGTATTATTTTTTTAGGACTGTCTATGATAACAATCATTATAACCTTCACTAGCTCCCGATATCTCACTTCTTTCTAAAACAACGTTTATCGATATCGGTAAATCGCAAGCTATAATATGTATCTCTTATTGTGGTTCAACCACCACTGATGGAAACATGACAATACTTATATCGTTCTACCTGAATATCAATCTCCTTACAATCCTCTGCGTTTAGATGCTTTGACCTTCCTTTACTTTACTCTTTTTGTATCCCAAAACAAACATTTTTCTTCCCAGGCTTTCATTATCTCTTCTGTATATGAGTGAGACTGTTCCTCATAAGCAGAAACTTCAACATAATACTGCACTTTTGACGTATCAATAATTTGGTAGAAGTCACTCATTTACTGGCTACGAATGTGAACTAACTGAAGTCTTTGTAGTAACCCGCAATACTGAAACGGTATAAGTTTAACTTGAATTTTTAAGACTTAGCTCTGATGCACGATCTATGAGATGAAAGAATGGAAACCATCCCTAAATGCCTTGCAGCCTCCTGTTTATAAGTGTGGCGCGCAACACCCCCATAAATAAAACTCTACTAGACACGGCTTGCAGACTCCCTAGGACAGACCTGCTATGATACCAAGTTTGTCACGACCCAAACTGGAGGGTCATGAAGGGCACCCGAACCTTACTTGTCGAGTACCACTAATCATGTAATTTGCATCTAACCATAATTAATCATGGCCACGAGGACCGTCACCAAATATCCCGCTGACACATGGGAACAATAAACTAGAAAGGTACTGTGTAAACTCTTGCAAATGGAAGAACCCAACCTATGCATATATACATACTAAGGCTGACAAGGCCATACATGACTACTATACAAAGGATAACTGTGTACAAGCCTCTAAAGAGTACGTAACATTATAAGGTCAGGACAAGGCCTCGTCATACCCCTATGCATATCCAAAATACCATACCACGACCAGACTGCCACTGTGGAACAAATAGAGTGCTCCAATATCAGCTGAACCGACAACCTACTAGTGCGAATTGTCACCCTCTTTGCCTGAGCCTGCAGACATGAAACGCAGCGTCCCCGATAAAAAAGACGTCAGTAAGACTGATGTATCGAGTATGTCAGGTAATATGAGACAAGAAACACCAACCAGTAGGGAATGCCTTTGAGGGCCATAATATGCCTAAGTACCATGTCTGTGTAGAATGCCTCTGAGGGCCATAATATGCATAAGTATCATGTCTGTGTAGAATGCCTCTGAGGGCCATAATATGTCTAAATGCCATGCACAATGTGGTCATGCATATACATATACGTATATAATGCCATCAAGCCTCTATGGGCATCCCATCATATCATATCAGCCTCTGTGGATATAACCATTATCGTGTATATCTGTATCAGCTGCAGGTGGTGTGCATATATAACTTTGTATCCCATTTACCATGGCCCATACATATATAAATCATACATATAGTAGAGTATATAACTCATTTGAGCTCAAAGTATGTACATGAATGTAATGCATGAATGATATGATAATAAGACACTATAAGTTTGTCGGAGTGATGTAATGTCGCTTCACCCCTGATTAACATTATGAATACTAATATCTTTCCCATATACCTCAATAAGAATTTAGGAACATATTTAGATATACTTTGACAATAGGAATGAATAACATGAACATTCTTCACTATTAAGAGTAGAATCATTTATGGGACAATATTAAGTTTACGCTTCGTACTTAGAACATGCCAAAAGAAAGATATAATTTGCCTTAACATACCTTGTTGGTAATGACTCCAAGTACTTCTTGTAGTACTTCAACCTACATCAAGGTATTTGAACTATGGTTAATGACACGGAAGGACTCAAACGTATTCCTAAGCTAGTAACTCTCTTGCGGAAAATGGTTAATGCCACGGAAGGACGAAATTTGAAGAAGAAATTGGTTGAAATTTAGTATACATCTTAATTTAAAGAGCCAAAGGTCGGCCACTGCCTCGAGTGGGACCCGGGCGGCTGCTTTGCAGTGTGTTGTTAAAACGTACATAACCTTTTATGCAGAGCTCTGTTTGACGAACGGTTTGTTGTATTGGAAAGTAGACTCACTAAACTTAAATGTAGATATATTATGCACCCCATAACAACTTATATATACTAGGAGATATACCCCTGACAATTTGGGCCTAAAATCAGGTCTGAAATTTTGTTTTTCTTTCCCCGAGTTTCGACGAACTTAGTTTCTTTGATTCGTTTGACCCCGAAATATTATGAAGCTTTCGTAACACTCGTTTAAGCTTATTTTCATCCTAATATTGAATCTTAACTTCACTGGCTTTATGTTACTTTATTTACGATGCATACGATTGCAAAAATACCGGTGTAACATGGAGATACATATTTTGTTTTCAAATGATAATATATTTTTCACGAATACTGAACAATACCAATTAGAGTTGGATACAGTACCTTTTTTTTAATATGGAGAACGAAAGGGGGATGAGGCAAATAGTTACTGGTGGTTCTTTCTTTTTCTTCAGTGATGGTTCTTTCTTTCTACCGCATCCAATTTACAATGTGAATAAAGTACCAGCCTTTTCCGCACACACCACATAAACAAAACTCCCCCGCTCCCAATATTTAAGTGTCTTAGTTTGACTTGATACGAAGTTTAAAAAATAAAGGGAGACTATTGAATCTTGTGATCTTAAATTAAATTAAAAATATATAAAGTAACAAAATGTTATTTGAATCTTGTGGTTATAAGCTTGCAATGTAGCATGATTAAATTGTTAAATAACTAAATTTAGAAAGAAACACTTTTTTCGGAACATATAAAAAAAGAAACTAAGACACTTAAATTGAAACATATGGAGTATAAAAAAGAGAGCAAACGATCAAAATGGTCCTTAATGTATGGCGTAGGTTTATTTTGGTCCTTAATATATTCTACTTGATCAATATAGTCCTTAATGTAATATAAAAGGTGCTCAATTTGGTCCTTTGCCCTCAATCTAACAGATTTATCCTAAAGCCCTGTTAAGTTTAACCTTGGGGCCCCACGTGCAGCTCACGTGTAAATAAAATAAATAAAACCTTCAAACTATTTCACCGATCGAAGTCCATTGCTTCCCGTCCTTCTCACATATTTTCCCACCAGAAGCCATAGGTGAAAAGCTTGCCCTAGCCATATCTTCATCGATTGAATGATATCTGCAGTAGAAACACGATCTATTTTCTCTTTATTACCAAGAATGTTTACCAAGGCTTAAGTCTTTTGTCTCCTAAAGTATTTTATAGTGGTCCCAGAGAATGTTTAGAAGCAGACGCTAGTTTTTAAAAAATAAATATATTTCAGCTAATATCTAGAATGGTGGTTCTAGGGGGTTGTGGAGGACATGGATTAGATGGATTAGGGTAGAAGGGTAGTAGATAGTCGAGCGTAGTCCTACTTACGCTTGCAAATTGATAGTTGTAGTGTTAGTATTGTAGGTCCGCTTAACCTTGTTGGAAATTAGCATTTGGCGGGGAGATGCGTCCACCCATCTTTGATGAATTAAACACTTGTGTTCCGCATGTTGGAGACCTTGTCTCTTCGCACATGCATGATCTACGAAGTGAGTAGATGACCGTAGGGCCAAGAATCGTCTAATTTCGTTGAGAAATGAAAGAGATATTGGTCCACGAAGTAAGGTGTTTGAGACATGGAAATGTGGTGTGGGACAAATCTACCACATCGGTGGGAATAGGAAGAATTGCTCTCTATATAAGTCTCTAATTGGTAAAGGGTCTGATATTATCTTTTTGGACCAGAGAACTCTGCCAGATGTACAGTTTGGACCAGAATTCTTTCATATGTACAGTTTGGTCCCTGAAGTTTCAATATTTACAGTTTGGTCCCCATTATTTGGCTGATTAATTCCTCCATTAACAGCCCATTACTTGGGCAGTGAGCAGCCATTACTTGGCTGTTTTAATGGCCTCCTTTAAGGGCCATTACAGCCTTGTTTGTGGCTGTTGGACAGCCCCTCCTCTTGCTATATATAGAGCTTCACTTGGCTGAAAAAAAAAGCAAGAAACAGCAGAAACATAGACGAAAATACGAAAGGCAAAAACTCGACGAAAAACAATCACGAAAATAGCTCAAAACAGTGAGCAAATTTTGACGAAAATCAGTGAGGAAACCCACACATATACACAAGATATACACTACAGAGACACACTATATACACAGAGACAAAAGAGAAGAATATTGAGAAACTCTTCCTTCCTATTCCATATCTTCAGCAAGTCGAGTCATATTTGTTTTCTTCGCCAGGCTCAACCTATTGGCTTTGTAGTGTTGAGATTAAAGTGTTATTTTATCTTGGGAGACTATTGCCCGCTAACGTAAAAGCATATATACGGGGCAATCTTGTCTTAAAGATAGAGGGCTATCCTCGACTCAACACACAATGTTGTAACCATCCAGATTTAGTTGTTTCTAGATTTCAGGTTATGAAGATTCAAGGCACAACAAACTTGCGGCAGTTCTCAACATTGGCTTTGCAAGGTGATCAAGATTCAATACACAACACACATGCGGCAGTTTTGAAGATTGACCATTTATTTCTCATTTCGAACATATGTAATAGTTATTACTTCCCGTACTGCTCTATAAAGTACCATAGAATACCAACAACTTAAGACAAGATCGTATAGTATTACTATTAGTGTTCGAAAGATGTCGGTCAAAAGTTGTGTGACCAAATCTGGATATGGCAATGGTTTTCTGGTAGAAGAGAGTGATGATGATGAACGTGTTCATGGTGTCACCGCTACCAAGACCGGTGGGAACAAGCGCTCTCGAGAGCTCCGAGGATGTCAACGGGACAAGAGGAGAAGACTGAAGATGTACTTCTATCTTGCAGCAGAAGGCCTGTATCTATCCCAGACAAAAGATCCGAATAATGGTGAGAAGGAAATGGACACTCAGTCTAATGAAGTGACTGAAGTGAGCAAGAATTCGAAATTGGGATAAGTAGTTTTTCTTACTTGTCAAGAATAAAGATTAAATGATGTCTGATTAAAAATGGATTAAAGTAAGGAGGAATATGAAAATAATTTATATTCCTTACGCTTTAACAAATCAGAAGTTTAGTCTCATCTTCTTTTCCGTTTAAAGATTGGATTTTGTAAACGACTTAAAAAGATCCATTCTTTTAAGTGTAGTGATTAAAAGTGTGTAAAGTAGGTTCGCACATACGATGGAGAAAGATCCACTAACTGTGCGAAAACTGTTACCACTCTTAAGTAAGCGCCAAGAATTATCTGGGCACCAATCTTAACGGAATGAGTCTAAAAGTTAAAGACGTAGAACTTGTCATACTATTTGGCAGAAGATCCTTCATAGGATGATATTGGACACTCAGTCATACAAAGCCTCCGGGCGACTGGAGTGGGCCAAATTTCTTTTGATATGATGATATTGGACACTCAGTCATATAAAGCCTCCGGGCGACTGGAGTGGGGCCAGAATTCATTTCATAGGAAAAGTAAAGGACACCTAGTGTGGTGGGCCGAGTTTCCGTGTCTTAAATGATCCGAAGGCCTAAAGAAAGGCAGAAAAGAAATTGGACACTCAGTCTGCCAAAGCAACTGGAGTGGGCCAGAGCATACAGATCTCATATGATCCGGTTACGCCCTAACCACGGGCAAGAGGTTGTTCATGTGAAGCAACGCCACCTCTAAAATCAAAGGGGCTGGAGAGGTTGTCCTCATTAGGACTTCAAGGAATAAGATCACTCTAAAAGAGGTGTTACATGTTCCTAACTTGGTTTAAGGGACGCTGTTGGTCAAGTTGGTTTGAGACTAGTCCAACAGTGCAGTAATAACTAAGAATGGTACATAACGTCGTAGCCAAATGAATGATATATTTGTAATCCGTGCATCTATGCCATCATAGATTAAGACACGTTAAATAGCAAGTCATTCAAAAGCTAACGATGTTGAGATTGTTGCCTTCGTCGACATAAACCCTCAAAATGAATGTGAGGTAGACGAAGAGGCAAAATCACCTTTCCAAATTCCGTCAAAGGGAATAGCGAAAGAAGCATCGCTCCTCTAGAACTTAGTCACACCTACTTGGGTGATTTGAAGGTTATACAAAATAGAGGGGGAGACAAGTACGTTATGACCTTCATTGATGATGGTACAACGTATGGAATCCTTTGTTTGTTAAAAAGCAAAGATGAAGCCGTTGAAGCGTATAAGCGCTACAAAGCAGAAGTTGAAAATCAACTAAGCCTACGGAATGAGTAATTCGTAGTGATAGAGGGGGAGAAAGTGAAGCATCGTTCATTAAACGACTGTTCATTTCTCACCTTAGTCCAATGGTGTTAGCCAAACGCAAAGTCGTACGCCCAATTTATGTGGGGTTGCTTGGTAAAAGTTGGAATAATGAAACAGGTCAAGTTGTACCTAAGACTGTAGATTGCATATCCACTGGATCTGCAAATAACAGTAGTGTTGATCGCCTCTTGGTGTCAAAGAATACTGAATACTTTGAAGATAGCTTTCCTTGAAAAAGGAAAAGGGAGTAATTGCTCAAGGTTAACAAGAACCCGCGAGGGCCTGACTGTCCGGAACTAGACGTTCCGTATCTACAGGACTCGAAAGTTGCTGGCTATCCGGAACTTAATATTCCAGATATGCAGAACTCAGGGATTCTAGATGTTGAACCGAGAAGGAGCAAAGAGGGGACAAAGACTTGTTCCATACCTTCTAGCTTGTATGGTTGAGAACGAACCATGGACAATTAACAAATAATTGTCATCTCCAAAAGCGCTGCTTTGGAAAGAAGCTACAAAGAGAGAAATAGACTCTATCATATAGAACCATACTTGCGTAATGGTTGATCTTCCTCCGGGAAAAGAACCTTTGGGTTGTAAGATGTGCTCCCCTGTAAGTAGCTTCACATCCAAGGCCATTGCAGTCTTGCGTGGCATGGATGTTGAAACAGCTTTCCCAACCGGAGAGTTGGAAGAAGAGAATCAGACTTGGTTTGCCGGACTGTTGGGCTTCTTCCTGAACTTTCATCTTGGTCCCTGAAATGTTTACATTTTGGTCCTGAAAGTTTCAGATAAAACAGAAACAATGAATCTGACCACAGAAACATTGGCTCTGAAATTAGAAAGCCAACAGTTGGAGAATCAACAAAAAGTAAAAGTCATATTGAAACAAAGTCTCGATATGAAAGATATGGGTATCACAGATGACATCTTAGGAATTGGATTTCTAAGACATCTAACGGACTGGTCGATAGTAGACAGTCTCGTTGAAGCCACCAATGGATATGAATCATAGAATTGATTGGAATCATGGTGCTCCCATAGACAAAGAGCGATATGCACATGTCATGTGTAGTTCAATGTATTGTACACACTACAACCGACCTGGTATCGTCCTACAAACAGATCAGTTGAACTAAGGTTCACTGATGATCTTAATACATGATCAATAGAAGGCGTTAAGTCGGATATGACGATATCCGAATTATTCGCTTATCTACGATTATAGTATTCTCGGATGTCCAATGGTTCGGGAGAACACAAGATGCAAACTGGACATCAGATCTGAAGAATACCAAAGCCACAAGCAAATGTGTATGGTGGGTCTTGGAAAATCCTCTAAACAAACTTGCATCGGCCGATTCATGATGGAATCGAAGTTTATCGCTTTGTACAAAGCATGAAAGAAGTTGAGTAACTTCACGGCTCCTTAGAGGACGTCCCTTATTGGGAGATACCCGTGTCTTCAGCAGTTATACACTGTGGCTAGCCGGTCGGCTTCAGGAAGGACACGGATGACGGCGTCTAGACATATCTTTTAGGATCTGTCGGAGACATAAGACCGTATAGCAGTTGATCATCACGGGTGTCACATCCTTGTTTACTAACTAAGGGACTACCCGGAGATCAAGTGTTCTGCCTGTCTAGGGGAATTGGCTTAAAACCCAAACAATACGAACCTTTGCGGTGGAAACCCAACCATACTGATTGGAGATCCCAAGAATTTGGTTCAATGGGAAAACTAAGCGGCTAAAGGTTCAGTTGAGCGCTTCGGTGGAAGCAAGAAGCACTTCGGATGATGATTTCTGTACGGAAACATGAATCCAAAGCTGTTCCCGCAATAGACATTAAAGTGCTTTGCTGCATGTGGTGGGTAAAGGTTAAGCTTCCAAAACTTTTTAAAAGATCCTCAAACGGTTGATGTTAAAGTTGTGGAACTTTTAATGATTCCTAACACTTGTGAAGTGGGGTATAACAGGATACCTTGTAGGAGATCACCTATTTAAGTGCGAGGATGGCCGACTCAAATGAACGCACTTAAGAATCCAAGTGTGTCCATGGCCACAACGGATAGAAACGTAAGAAGGAAAATGAATAAGAAGAGTTATTGTGTTGATATCGTTGTCTTGGCTTACACTAAACACTGACGGTTCAAGACATCACGTTCACCGCGCGCAAGTAAGTCCGATGGTATTCAACTAGGGAAGGTTCAAAGCGTAAGCTACCTCTCCCCGATGCAATATCTTTTCGCTGAAAGATTGCTGAAATGTAGGCACCTTGTGCGTGCGCCACAATCTCTCTTTCATAGAGGGGATTGTTGGAAATTAGCCTTTGGCGGGGAGATGCGTCCACCCATCTTTGATGAATTAAACACTTGTGTTCCGCATGTTGGAGACCTTGTCTCTTCGCACATGCATGATCTACGAAGTGAGTAGATGACCGTAGGGCCAAGAATCGTCTAATTTCGTTGAGAAATGAAAGAGATATTGGTCCACGAAGTAAGGTGTTTGAGATATGGAAATGTGGTGTGGGACAAATCTACCACATCGGTGGGAATAGGAAGAATTGCTCTCTATATAAGTCTCTAATTAGTAAAGGGTTTGGGACCCCAAGGGGTATCCCATGTGTTTAAAGGAGGGAAAACCTAGATGTGCTTGGGTTCAAGGCTAAGCCCACACACGCGCCGCCGCCGCCCGCCCGTCCCGTCCGGTTCCGGTTCCGAGTTCCGAGTTCTCGGGTTCTCGGGTTCTCGGGTTCACGGGTTCACGGGTTCACGGGGTTCACGGGTGGGCCGTGGGCATTGTGGGCCTCGTTCGATATTATCTTTTTGGACCGAGAGAACTCGCCGGATGTACGCTTTGATCCCCGAAGTTTCATATGTACAGCTTGGATCGAATTCTTTCATATGTACAGTTTGGTCCTCGAAGTTTCAATATTTACAGCTTGGTCCCCGCAATTTCGGAGACTTTTTCTCGTAAATATTGGACTGCGTTTTGGAGCATTAACCAGCCATTATTTGGCTGATTAATTCCTCCATTAACAGCCCATTACTTGGGCGGAGTGAGCGACCTTTTTCAATGGCCTTAATAGCCATTACTTGGCGTTTTAATGGCCTCCTTTAAGGGCCATTACAGCCTTGTTTGTGGCTGTTGGACAGCCCCTCCTATTTCTATATATAGAGCTTCACTTGGCTGAAAAAAAAAGAAGCAAGAAACAGCAGAAACATAGACGAAAATACGATGCAAAACCGATCGAAAAACGATCACGAAAATAGCTCAAAACAAAGTGAGCAAATTATGACGAAAATCAAGTGAGCAAACCCACACATATACACAAGATATACACTACGAGACACACTATATACACAGACAAAAGAGAAGAGTATTGAGAAACTCTTCCTTCCTATTCCATATCTTCAGCAAGTCGAGTCATATTTGTTTTCTTCGCCAGGCTCAACCTATTGGCTTTGTAGTGTTGAGATTAAAGTGTTGTTTTATCTTGGGAGACTATTGCCCGCTAACGTAAAAGCATATATACGGGGCAATCTTGTCTTAAGGATAGAGGGCTATCCTCGACTCAACACACAACGTTGTAACCATCCAGATTTAGTTGTTTCTAGATTTCGGGTTATCAAGATTCAAGGCACAACAAACTTGCGGCTTCTCAACATTGGCTTTGCAAGGTGATCAAGATTCAAGACACAACACACATGCGGCAGTTTTGAAGATTGACCATTTATTTCTCATTTCGAACATTTGTAATAGTTATTACTTCCCATACTGCTCTATAAAGTACCATAGAATACCAACAAACCTATCATACTAATACGCGTAGTATTGCTCTATAAACCCTGTAGCTTGATTTCTGCTGATATGTGTCCTACTTTGTCTAGCTTATTTACCTGCGCTAGTTACTGTTTACGTTTCGGAATGCGCTATCATGACCTATTTGCTTTTGATACCAGCATTTCCATACTGCTTTAAATATTTTTTGACCGTCTATCTTGCTTTGGTTTTGTTGTTGCTTTGCTTGTGATTATGTTCTGTCTTGAGCCTCGTCTCTCGGAAACAGCCGCTCTACCTACCAAGGTAGAGGTCAGATCCCACGTTGTGGGATTTCACTGGGTTTGTTGTTGTTGTATCTAGAATGGTGGTTCTAATAAAAAATTTTTACAGACCCTGTGCTCGACACTGCATTTTTTAGCATTAATGTTTTCCATAAAGGACTGATGAAGCATCAACCAAACAAATTTTATGTTGTAGGCATGGTAGACTACTTTGACTACGTTGAAGTGACAAATTTTAATCTAGCAGATTTGAGGAAAATGGCTGAGATGTGTGGCTATATGAATGACTCGGAAATATTTTGGCATAAGTATGGGAAGTTCGGCGATAGACGGAGATTAGTTTTTACTGAAGTTGAAGCTCTCTCAATTGAAAAATTGATCCCGAATGATAGAGTAGTTGAGTTGTATTTTGAACATTTGGACTCCTATATTGGAGTAGATTCATTTGAAATTCTAGGCCACACAGATTGCAAATTAAATGAATAACATACTGAAAGGGGTGACACACATAGTTGTGATGAGTTTGAAGATTCAAAAAATGAACTATCTGATGAAGATGTCATCCTTGACAACAATGGACAAAAAAAGCAAAGCTTTGAGGATGGCAGGAAACTTATTAACGATGAAGTTCTGCGGAAGTTGTCTAATGAAGATGGAGATTCAGATTGTGTGGACTCGGAAGATCGTAATAGTTTGAATGGTGAGTCCGATGATGAAAGTTTTGATTATCCAAAGCACAACCCAAAAACGGAAGCAATACATCCTGTATTAGCGTTGGAATGTACATTTGGAAGCAAGGAGGAGTTCAAAAATACGGTATCAACTCCTGAGGTAAAAGCGGGGAGAACTATAAGTGGATAAAAAATGATAGAGAAAGAATAAAAGCAAAGTGTAGAGATTCAGGTTGTACATGGGTAATTATGGCATTGAAGATGCATCGGGATAAGGCATTTCAGATTAAAACCTATGATTCCAACCATACTTGTAAAAATTGGCTTCATTCATTGCAAGAACATATCTTGATGATATCGATCAAAACAAGGAGTGGAAGCTGTCTAATTTCATAGACACAGTTAGTGTGGGACTTAAGGCTCATATTACTTTAGCTCAAGCTAGAAAGGCTAAGAAAAAACACTTGCATTACTTGATGGAGATATCAAAGAACAATTTGCCATTCTTTGGGATTACTGCCATGAAAATGGAAGGTCCAATCCTGGAACTTCAATGTATATGAAGTTAACTCAGAATGAAATGCCTAACAAACCATACAAATTTCAAAGAATCTACGTATGTTTTGCTGCTTGTAAGGAAGGCTTTAAGGCTAGATGTAGAAAAATAGTAGGTGATGGGTGTTGGTTGAAGGGTCAAATGTATGGTTACCAGTTGTTGACTGCAGTTGGCCTAGATGCTAACAATAATATTTTTCCAGTGGCCTACGCAGTTGTTGAAAGGGAAACTAGGGAGACATGGTCATGGTTTTTGACCTACTTGGCTGATGACTTAGAGATTGATGATCAAGCTGGTTGGACCTTTATGTCGGACAAGCAAAAAGGTCTCGTTGAAGCGTTTAATGAAGTTTGTGTTGATTACAATGGTGGCAGGAAATAGGAAATAAAAAACTGCTAAGTATTATAATAAAATGAAATTACAACAACTGAAATTTCAATAAACTGAAAACAAGAAACTGAGATTACAAGAACTTTGATTTGCTGGGTCGAGTGATGACACTCTGTCTTTAAGATAAGATTTCCCCGTATATATCCTTTCTACGTTCTGGACAATAGTCTCCCAAGATAAAACATCAACACAACAAATGAGCAAAGGAAACTTAAGTGTTACTTTGAAGAACGTAGTGTAATGAAATGATGTTGGAAAGTAGTAGGAAGATTTCTATTTTTTCGTTTGTGTGTAGTCTCAACAATTGAACCAAAGGCTTTAATATATAGTGCATGGAGAGGACTTGTCAACTGCCCAACTAATTGCTGTTAATGGCCATGTAATGGCAATTAGCGAGGAGTAATTCAGCCTAATAAATGACTGAATTAATGTGCAACGTATTGGAGCTTTAGTGAGGAGTTATTCAGCCAAGTAATGACTGAATTGATGTGCAGATTAATGGAGGTTTAACATTCCAAAACCAACGCAAAAAGCACAAGTTCTTTGTCTAATTTTATCTTACCTGAAACTTCAGGGACCAAACTGTAAATATGAAGCAATTTGGGTCCAAAAAGATAATATCAGAAGAAGCCCGAAGCCCAGGACCCATGACCTGAGCCCGGACAGGACGGGCGGGCGGCGGCGCGCGTGTGGACTTAGGCTCGAACCAAAGCACATCTAGGTCCTCCCTCCTTCAAACATATGGGTTACCCCTTGGGGTCACAAACCCTTTGCCAATTTTGAGACTTATAAACTGAACAAATCTTCCTTCCCCCACCGATGAGGGAGAATTGGTCTATACCACATTTTCATGCTTCATACACCTCACTTCGTGGACCAATATCTCTTTCATTTCTTAGTGAAATTTGACGATCCTTGGCCCTACGGTCCTCTACTCACTTAGTAAATTATGCATGTGTGAAGAATCTAGGTCATTAAATATGGGTGGACGCAACTCCCACCAAAGGCAAATTTCCAACAATTCCCTCTTGAAAGAGATTTTGGCGCACTCACAAGGTTCCTATTTCCAGCAATATTTCAGCGGACCGATGTTGCATAAGGAGAGGTAGCTTTAGCTTTGAACCATCCATAGTTAAATACCATCGGACTTACTTACTGCGCGGTGAATGTGATGTCTTGAACCGTCAGTGTTTAGTGCAAGCCAAGTCAATCGTACCAACACAACAAATTCCCTTACTCTTTTTTTCGTAATGTTTTGTCCATTGTGACCGTGGACACTTCTTGGATTCTTAAGTGCGTTCATTTGAGGCGGCCTGTCCTCGCACTTAAATATGTGGTCTCCTACAAGGTATCCTGCTATACCCCACTTTACAAGTGTTAGGAACCATTAGAAGTGTCCCCAAAGAGGATCATTAAATGTTTTAGAAACTTAACCTTTACCAACACTGCAGATAGCACTTAACGTCTATCGCGAGAATGACTTTCGGTTTATGTTCCTTATAGGAATCATAACCCGAATTGCTCTTGCTTCGACCGAAGCGTTCAACTGAACCTTTACAACTTAGTTTTCCCATTGAACCAAATTCGTGGGATCTCCAGTCAGTAAGGTTGGGTTACCATCGTATTAGTCCTTTAAAGCTTGGGTTTGAAGCCCATTCCCCTAGACAAGCAGAATATTTGATCTTTGGGTATGCCCTTTGTCAGTGGGTCTGCTATGTTATCCTTTGATTTTATGTAATCAATGGCTATTATACCCATGGTGATCAGCTGCCTAACGGTCTTATGTCTCCGTCGAAGATGACGAGATTTTCCATTGTACATTGAACTCCGTGCCCTTCCTAAAGCCGACTAGCTGTCACAATGAATCATCACTGAAGGTACGGGTTTGTCCCAACAAGGGACGTCCTCTAAGAAGTCGTGAAGCCACTTAAGTTTTTCTCCTGCTTTGTCTAAAGCGATAAACTCTGATTCCAGTTTGCATCACTGTACCCTACCACCAATTGTAAATATATACCCACTGGTGGACTTGGTGTTCTCTATATCAGATATCCAGTTTGCATCACTGTACCCCTCTAGTATAGCTGGATATCTCGAATAATGTAACCCATAATTTAGCGTGTACTTTAGGTAACGTAGCACCCAATTCAGCGATTTTCAATGATCATTACTTGGATTATGGGTAAACCTAGGCAACTTGTTAACTGCATAAGCAATATCAGGTCGGGTGCAGTTTGTTACGTACATCAAACACCCAATCACCTGTGCATATTGGTGCACCACGATTTTTATCAAGTTTTTGATTTCTATCCAGTGGTGACTTCATAGGCGAACTGTCAAACACCTCAAACTTTCTCAAAACATCCTCGATGTAGTAAGACTAAGATAAGACCAGTCCGTCAGATGTCTTAGCGATTTTTATCCCTAAGATGACATCTGCGATACCCATATCTTTCATGTCGAAGCATTTTTTCAACATGTTCTTAGTCTCTAGGATTACCCCAGGAGTGCTTCATGTGATCAACATGTGATCTACGTACAAACATATCATGACGAACGAGTCAGAGTTATCTTTCGTGTAGACACATTTGTCACACCTGTTAATGGAGAAACCCTTTGATAGTAGAGTACTATCAAACTTTTCATGCCATTGCTTCAGGGCTTGTTTCAGCCCGTACTGAGATTTGACAAGTCGACAGACTTTCTTCTCTTGCCCTGGAACCACATACCCCTCGGGTTGTTCCATATAGATTTCTTCTTCCAAATCACCATTTAGGAAAGCTATCTTAACATCCATTTGATGTATCTCAGGGTCATACAACGCTACAATTGCAATGAATACTCGTATGGACGTCATTCTAGATACCGGGGAGTACGTGTCAAAATAGTCAAGGCCTTCTTTCTGTCGATAGCCCTTAAATACCAACCTGGCCTTGTACTTATCTATAGACCCATCTGCTTTATACTTCCATTTGAGTATCCATTTACAACCCAACAATTTATTTCCCAGAGGAAGATCAACCAACTCCCAAGTATGATTATGCAGGATGGAGTCTATTTGACTCTCAATAGCTTCTTTACAGAGGGGTGCCTCTGGAGTTGACAATGCTTCAACAATTGTCCTTGGTTCGTCATCTACCATATAATCTACAAAGTCAGGACTGAAGGTTTTATCCTTCCTGGTCCTTTTACTTCTCCTTGGTTCCATCTAGGGAGTCTCCAAGTTCTGAAACTCTAGAACACTAGATTCTGGATATTCAGCCACTTCGGAGTCCACTAAGTCTGAACTATCTAGATCCGGGCAGTCAACGACTCCCGGTTCCTGAGAGGTTTGTTCATAACTTTGTTTGCGAGAGGTTATGTCTTTTTCCTTTCTAGGAAAAGTACCCTAAAAGAATTGAGCATTCCTTAATTCCATGATTGTACCCCCGTGGATATCTGGAATATCTGACTTATGTACTAAGAAGCGATAAGCACTACTGTTATTTGCATATCCGATGAAAACGCAATCGACAGTCTTAGGCCCAATCTTGACCTGCTTCGGCTTGGGTACTTCAACCTTTGCCAAACAACCCCACACCTTTAAATATTTATAGGTGGATTTTCTTTCCCTTCCATGATTCATATGGAGTTTTGTCCTTACCCTTATGTGGGACTCTGTTAAGAATCGTATTAGCGGTAAGGATGGCTTCTCCCCATATGTTTTGGGGAAGACCGGATTTGATGAGCAAGGCATTCATCATTTCCTTCAATGTGCGGTTCTTACGTTCCGCCATACCATTCGACTCAGGTGAGTATGGAGCCATCGTTTGATGAACAATGCCTGATTAGCACAATATTCCTCAAGTGGCGTTACGTAATCTCCCTCTCTATCGCTACAAATGGATTTAATACGCATGCTTAGTTGGTTCTCAACTTCTGCTTTGTAACGTCGGAACGCTTCAAAGGCTTCATCTTTACTTTTCAACAAGTAAAGGTAACAATACATTGTGCTATCATCAATGAATGTCACAAAGTACTTGTTCCCCCCTCTAGTTTGTGCAAACTTCAAATTACATATATCTATGTGAATAAGTTCTAGAGGAGCGGTATTCCTTTCGACGGATCAAAAATAAAGCTTTGTGAGTTTTGACTCTATGCACACCTTACACTTATGTTGAGGGATTACGTCGATAGACGGCAACAACTCCAACTTGACCAACCTTTGGATAGACTTGTAGTTAACATTACAGACATGGAGTTATTGCTTTAATATTATTGCTTGGACGCATTATAGACATGGAATTAACTTTGAAGAGACCTTCACAGACGAAGCCTCTCCCCACAAAAGTGCCATTCTTAGTGTTTACAAATTTATTGGACTCAAATACTAGCCTTAATCCATTTCATAATTTCAAGCAAGATAATCTCATTATTCAAAGCATTTGCCTTTGATGATGCAATCTTCTCGTTCTCTTTTGCCAGTTTGAGTTCTTACCAAGGTATGTTAAGACAAATTATTTCTTTCTTTTGGCATGTTCCATGTAATGAAACGTAACCGTGATATTGTTTCATAAATTGTTCTACTCTTAGAAGTTAAGAATATTTGTGTTATTGATTCCTATGTTAAAAGCATGTCTAAATATGTTTCTAAGTCCTTATTGAGGCATACGGAAAAAATGTTGATATTTACAGTGTTAGCCAAAGGTATAAGGATATTGTGTCACCCAGGATGTGTTGTTATTATTCATGCATTTTTATTTGCATTGCATTCATGTTTTACCCAAGACCGTATATTGGGGACGCGAAACGGGAAACGCATACCACCTGATCAGCTGGGATATGATATTGATAAAGCCTGTGTGGCTAGCTTGTGAGGCTTAATGAAGGAAGATGCCTGATTAAGGGCCAATATATATATATATATATATATATATATATATTGTGGGGAGGAAGATGCCCTTGTGTGGCCAGTATATATGTATTTACCGCATTATGCATGATATTTAGACGTATTATGCCCACAGAGGCCGACATGAAATGATGCCCACAGAGGCTGTTATGGTAAGAGAGATGCCCAATGGGGCCGATGTATATGTATACTACATTGTGCATGATATTTAGTCATATGTATAGGACCCTCAGAGATATGTACTATTGGTCGGTTGTTCATGTTTCAGTTGTTGTTATATCTATGTTATACTATTGTTCATGTCTGACATACTCAGTACATCAGTCGTACTAATGTCCCTTTTGTCGGGGGATGCTACATTTCATGGCCGCAAGTTCAGTTAAAGAAGGTGACGGTTCACGCTAGTAGGTTGCTGGTTCAGCCGATGTTGGAGCACTCTATTTGTTTCAGAGTTGCAGTCTGGTTGTGGTACAGTATTTTTGCATACGCATATGGGTATGACGGGGTCCTGTCCTGTCGTTGTGATGTCATGTATTATTTAGAGGCTTGTAGACATGTGTCCTGTGGTTAGTTGTCATATGTGGCCTTGTCAGCCTTGGTATGGGTATGTATATATGAAAATTAGATTTCTGGTTAAGATTTTTTATAATGTTTTTTTGGCTTTGTCCGTATTCAATTGTGATCAGAAGTTGGTTGTATGATTAGCGGTACCCGGCGGGTGGGGTCCGGGTGCCCGTCGCGGCCCTACAGTTTGGGTCGTGAAAAACTTGTTATCAGAGCATGTCTGTCCTAAGAAGTCTATAAGCCGTGTCTAGTAGAGTCTTGTTTATGGGTATGTTGTGCACCATACTTATAAACAGGAGGTTATCTGACATTTAGGGATGGTTTCTATTCTTTCATCTCATAAATCGTACAGTAGAGCTGAGTCTTAGGAATTCGAGTTCGACTCGCGCCTTATACCGTTTCAGTAATGCCAGTTACCAAAAAGACTTCGGTTAGTTTGTACTCGTAGCCAGTAACTGAGCGATTTCTACCAAGATGATTGATACGCCAGAAGGGGTAGTATTATTGTTAAAATTCAGGATTATGAGAAGTTGTCTCACTCATAAACGGAAGATGGAAGAAATAATGTAAGCCTAGAAAGAAAAATGTTTAGTAAGGTAAATGAAGTACTAAGCATCGAAACGCAGGAGATTGTAAGGATTTTTCTTTGTAGACTTTATCATATTTACGATTACAGCAGTACCTTCTTCCAGAAGGATTATGATTAGTAGGGAGATTGAAGTTAGATTGAGTGTAAATACGAGTGTTAGACTGACCATTGAGGACGAGAAGTATGGCACAATTAGAGGATGGTGGTAGGGAATATGAAAATATTTAATGGAATGATATGATTAAGTATCAAGGCAGAAATGTTTTCCACTTAGTGATGAATAGAACGAAGAATTACAACAAGAAGGATAAAGGTGAATGAGATTATGGTGATTATTCTAGAACGGCATAAGGATTAATGGTAGAGGAGGGATAGAATGAACTCTTCGGTCAAAGGTGACGATTCTCGGGTGTTCAGGAAGGGAGTATGAGAGGTCTGATGTAGTGATGTATGAAGGTAGTTGTATTTGCTGGTTACGCGACAAGGATTAGATATGTCACCCCAACATTCGAGGACGAATGTTTCTAAGGGGGGATTGATGTAACATTCCGTACTTTCGGATCACGATTTGAATCGTTAGGTGTATGTAAAATCGCTTGGCATGTGTAAATAGCCCCGAGCATTAGAAAACTTATGTTATGTTCAGGTATGCTAATAAAGAGATTAGTATATAAAAGGATTAAACTCCTAAATAATTTTGGACGTAACAAGTGTGACAACGGGGAGCGGAAATAAATTTGGTGTGTGCATAAAGAGATTATGGACTAGTGTCATATTACAAAATTATGACATTGAGTATATGAAGGACTTATAAGCTATTAAGATTTAAGTGAATTGAGATCAAGAAATTAATTATGTGTGTGATTGATAAATTATACGAAGGCAGGTCACTTGATTAATTAAGTGGAGGGGGATATTACAGGTGGCATATGACTAAGACTACTAAATGACTAAGGATTATTATAATAGGTGGCAGATTTCCCAAAGTGACTAAGGAGTGACTAAGTTAATAATTGTTAGGTGGCAGTTCGTGGAGCAACATTTCAATTTGGATTTAGAAGTGATTTGTGTCCTTTTTGGATGAAGCTCGGAATGGCGAGAAATGAGGCAGTAGCGAGAGAATTTTGAATTTCTCTTAAGGATGGTTGCCCTTCAATCTGCCTAGCCTATGATTCTCCATCTCTTCTTTTATCACATGTACGTAACATACCCCTTAATCCATTTCATATTTTCAAGCAAGGTTATCTCATTATTCAAAGCCTTGGCCTTTGATGATGCAATCTTCTCGTTCTCTTTTGCCAGTTTGAGTTCTTACCAAGGTATGTTAAGACAAATTATTTCTTTCTTTTGGCATGTTCCATGTAATGGAACGTAACCGTGATATTGTTCCATAAATTGTTCTACTCTTAGAAGTTAAGAATATTCGGCTTATTGATTCCTATGTTAAAAGCATGTCTAAATATGTATCTAAGTCCTTATTGAGGCATGCAAAAAATATGTTGATATTTACAGTGTTAGCCGAAGGTACAAGGATATTGTGTCACCCAAGATGTTTTATTGTTATTTATGCATCTTAATTTTCATTGCATTCATGTTTTATCCAAGACTGTATATTGGGACGGGAAACGGGAAACGCAGACCACCTGATCAGCTGGGATATGATAATGATAAATCCTGTGTGGCTTAATGAAGAAAGATGCCTGATTAAGGGCAAATATATATATATATATATATATATATATATATGTTGTGGAGAGGAAAATGCCTTTGTGTGGCCAGTATATATGTATTTACCGCATTATGCATGACATTTAGACGTATTATGCCCACAGAGGCCGACATGAAATGATGCCCACAGAGGCTGTTATGGTAAGGAAGATGCCCAATGGGGCTGATGTATATGTATACCGCATTGTGAATGATATTTAGGCATATGTATTACGACCCTTAGAGATATGTACTATTGGTCGGTTGTTCATGTTTCAGTTGTTGTTATATTCCTGTTGTACTATTGTTCATGTCTGACATACTCAGTACATCGGTAGTACTGACTTCCCTTTTGTCGGGGGACACTACATTTCATAGCCGCAGGTTTAGTTAAAGAAGGTGACGGCTCACGCTAGTAGGTTGCTGGTTCAGCCGATGTTGGAGCACTCTATTTGTTTCAAAGTTGCAGTCTGGTTGTGGTAAAGTATTTCTGCATACGTATATGGGTATGACGGGGTCCTGTCCCGTCTTTGTGATGTCATGTATTCTTTAGAGGCTTATAGACATGTGGTTAGTTGTCCTGTGTGGCCTTATCAACCTTGGTGGGTATGTATATATGAAAATTGGATTTCTGGTTAAGATTTTCTATAATGTTTTTTCATCTTAGTCTGTATTCAATTGTGCTCAGAAGTTGGTTGTACTATTAGCGGTACCCGACGGGTGGGGTCCGGGTGCCCGTCGCGGCCCTACTGTTTGGGTCGTGATGGTTTTGTAATGACCCGTCCGATCATTTTTGGTGCAACACCTTTACTTGACCAAATTACAATTTCCGTAGACTCTTTATGGGGTTTATGATGCGGGGTGGGTAGCATGGTTCCCTAGGTGAGTTAGATAGGTTTCGAAAGAAAATTTAAGTTTGATATTTTGTGGAATGAAAGGAGTTTACTCAAAGTTGACTTTTGAGTATATGAGTTCATTTCCAAGTTTCGTCGTTTCCGATAGGTTCGAAACGTCATTTATGACTTAGTCCAGTCTTTGGTTTGCTTTCCGTGGCATTCAAATGTATTTTGGGTCCTTATTTGCTAAATTATGAAATTTGAGTAATTTGGGTGAATTTGTAGAAAAGTAGACCTTAACTTGATCGTATGAGAATTCTGAGTGTGTGAGCAAATTTGTAGAGTCGTTTACATTTGGGTATTATATTTGGTTTGCGTCCAGGAGATCTCGGGTGAGCCGGTTTCTGGTGTACCGAACTAACGGGCTTTGGCTGATTCTTCGGAGCCACTCCTGCGGAAGTTGGTCCGTAGATGTGAGTTAGGGAAAGGTTAGGATAGTCCACTTCTGTGGTGTTTAATGCGCAGGAGCGATCCACCTCTACAGAGTTGTTCTGCTTTTGCGAGTTCTGGGTGCATTAAGTTAGACCACTTTTGTGGCCATTTTCCCCGGAAGTGAGCCGCTTTTGTGAGGACGATTCCGTAGAAGTGGAATCATTGTATCAGACCTAAAATAAAAGACCCATCTCGAATCATTTTTTCATATTCCATCTTTTGAGACCTAAGCTCGGTTGGGATACGATTTTAGAGGCTCTTCATTGTTCTTCATCTCTAGGGTAAGGTTCTAACCCATTTTCTTTACCTATTCATGTTTATGTTATTCAATCTAGGTTTATTTCCATGTTTGGGGTACTTTAACATAGGGTTTATGACTACGAAAAAGAAGCCTAAATTCATGCAATTGGGGATCATGATTGAATCTTTATTTTATTATATTTCATATATAAGTTGTGTAATGATAGAATGACCTATTGCTATGTCCAATTCGTTAATTTAACTCTATGGATTGGGGGGGGGGGTGAATCTACGGTTATTCCAAATTGGGGTTTTTTGTTAATTATGATAATTGAAGGCCTAAATATGACTAACTTCTTATTAAACTTAAGATTATGACTTATTAGACTGCTATGACATTTTTAGAATATTAAATCTATGATTTTACGCTTGTGGGCCTGGGGTTGATTTGGGGATCGGGTATTCGGTTTCTTTGAAAGGTTTTACCTTTTTGTATGTTGTAGAATACTGTGTTAACGTAGAATCTATGATATTAGACTATGATCGTTTGGAGTCGCTACGGAAAGGCAAGGCCTTGGCGTGTGATTGAGTTCGTGGCACCTTCTCAGCCGTGAGGTAGGATACTATTTACTCTTTTAAGACTTCGATTGAAGCATGTAATGTATATAAATAGTGAGGGGTATTAGGCGTGTTAGCGGTCCCACCTTAGTAGCTGTGACGAGCGCTTGCTTGGGCGACATTGAACTAGTTTGGGGGATCATCCTTAGTGTTGATCCCGGCTGCTGTTATGTGGGCTTTTCGCAATTATGTGGGCTTGTTGCCATTGTTGATATTACTTGTTAAATTTACTTCTCACATGTGCCTTCTGACATGAAAGACTGATTACGTGAAATTATGTGTTATTGATAATTCTGAGGCAAGTGTTATTCATCTCTTGAACTTGATTGCATCTCATACTTCATGACTACTTGCCTTATTACTGTTGCATTTATACACTTATGTTGTGCTGATATTGAAATAGAGTGGTATGGAATGTCGTGGGTCCAATGAGATCGGAAAACAAAGGTAATGATATTGTTATGAGATGGTCCAGAAATACTGCGATGATAGATGATTGATATGGCTCGAAAATGAGCCCGTGATTGATATACTAGCTAGACCGAGGGACCATTCCGGTTGGTTGTGAGCCATGTAAATTGATATGCCTCAACAAATAAGTCTGGTGCTCTAACCAGACCGAGGTATTTCTGACTAGTTGTGAGAGGTATATGGACTTCGCGGGTCCCATATAGGTCATGACTACATGGCAAAGTACTATAGCATGTGTGTACCAAGTTTGAAAGATGGCCAGTGCATTGCATCATATTATATTCATATCATTGCATTGATTTCACTTGCATCATATTCTTAATTGTTGCGGATGTGTTTGTTGTTATATGCTACTAGATAGTACGAATTGGTAATAGTTCGTGTTTCTATTGTAAACTAATGTGAGCAATAAGATCTGTATCGGTTCCTTATTTATAGAAGTAAAGATTGAGTCCTTGAAAGGATAATTTATTGATTAACCAAAAAGTTCAGACCATTAATAAAACATTGTACCTGGTAGCATAACTATCATTTTATGCGAGTTATATGTGTTAAGTTGATCTTAAAAGAAGGGACTCGTGAACGTGTTCCTTTACTCAAAATGATAGGGATAACTGAGAGGTTGTAGGAAAAAGGGGTTATAATGTTTTAATCTGACGAGGTTGTGAGTTAGAGGCAATATAAGGTTAGTTGACTCAAGAAAGTATTGTGAAGTAGAGTATGTATTGGATATGTGCTTATATGAACAGTCTGTGATGAGTTGATATCTTTAAAAGGGTACGATTGACCATACTGGGATCCAATGATGTGATGTGGATAGATTAAGTTTTTGGTCCAGGCCGTTAGATAGAGTGTAGTGGACTTGATTTCCTTCATGTGATATGTAATTTTTCGCGTTCTGAAATTATTAAAGGGTTAAATAGAAATTGTTATGTATAAGATGATTTATGTATTGGACAATACTCCTATTATTTGAGATGGATAAGTGTTGAACTGTATCTGTTATGGGAAGGTGATTTATGTGTTAAAACCAGACTGCGTAGTTTAGGAATACTTGTGTACTTTTCTAAAGAATCGTTTGGGACAAAACCATAATCCAAACTTTACATATAAGGCCATAAAATACATTTGATTGCCTCGGAAGCGAACCAATGACTCGACTAAGTCATAAATGACCCTCCAGAACTCTGGAAGTAACGAAACTCGAAAACGAATCCATCTAGCCACAAGTCAACTTTGAGTCAAACTAACCAACTCTAAGTTTCCAGACTTGTACTTTTTCATCTGAAATTCATATAAATGGACCTCGGGATCCATAAACTCATTTAAATGGACCTGTGAATCAATATGAATCATTATTTTATCCATTTAATTACTATTGCACCATCTGATTTCTTATAGAATTGCCAATGCTTCTACCTCATTGTTGGTTACATGTCTTATTTTCTCAGCCTTTGCATAAATTAGGTTGCCTTCTTCATTTCTAGCACAAAAACCATATGCTTCTCTCCCAGGATTGCCTCTTGATGTACCATCAGTGTTGCACAAGTTCCAACCCATAGGGGGAGGCTGTCAATACACATTCTTGATCTTCACCTTAGTTATGTATCCTTCCAATAGTTGTATCATGTCCTTCCACCTATTAGGAATCTGTTGTATTGATAGATTCCTAAACCTGACCAGGTTCTGAATTGTGGCATACACCTGGTATATGCATCTTCCCATAGACTTCTTCTCTCTATGTTTATATGCATTTCTTCTTTTCCATAGTTCCCACAAGACTATAACATAGAATAATGGCTTCAACCTATCATTGACAGGTTGTTGCCACCATTTTACTATGATCTGCTATAGTTGGAGTCTTTTAATGTTAATACCTACAAATGAAGAAAAGTAGGACTATGTCCTCCTAGCAGAAAAAGACCTAGCAAATAAATATTGAATTGTATCCTTATTAGGATTTGAACAACACCAACATCTAGATGCTAAGTTGATATTCATCTTCTTCAATACATCATCCAAAGGCACCTTGAACATCCAACACCTCCACATAAAGAAAGATATCTTAAATGGTAGGTCTTTGACACATATACTTGTTGATCTTATTCTCCTTCCCTCTTAAACTCAAATACTCCCATGTAGTCAGAGACAGAAAATTCCCCTCTACTATCTAGTAGCCACCAGTGTGTGTCCATCTCATTAGCATAACTAGGGTTTTAATAGTACTAGTGATATGTTGTACTATATCCCATGGCAATATGTTCTTCAGTTTCTCAACATTCCATCTCCCATAATCAACCATTTCATATGTCATGACCCAAATCACATAGTCACGCGAGCACCTATCTTTTTCCCACCTCGGTAGGCGAACCCTTCCCCTAACAATTAATTCAACAATCATAACTAAGAATTTACTAGAATGAGAGTCTAAATCATATCATATCATAAGTACATAAATACAAACACTACCTAAGGAGTCTGGTCTAAGGCAGTACAAGAGCCACTAACATACGAAATATAGGTTATACACATAAAAAGGAGAATAAAAATGTAAGTATAGCACAGTCTCGGGAACAAGTGAGACAAGTACTAAAGGAACACCCAGGCTGCGCATGTATCCATGAACTCGCTCTAGATGCTTCGAAGCAAGCCGCGGGAATCAATCAAGAGATCATAAAGTAGACAATGTCATAAGCTCTACAATCATAAATAATGTAGCAAGGTAATATCAGTACAAATACTAAGTACTGGTAGCTATCATAGGCCGACAACAGCTACCTAACATATGCATAAAAAGAAGTGAAAGATAGACATGCTCGCAATCAAGTACAAGTAATATCACAGTACAAGAATAACTACTTAAGTACAGTAAGTCGATAATCAAATCACAGCCTATGGTGAAGCACCTAAACCCAAGTCTGCCAAGTTCTCCCACTTCTACTCTGAATAATCACAATACATGTATCATCAACAATAGAGAATTCTTCGATGAAGAATGTAATAATGGGTAAACATGCAATGCAATGCAGATGGAATGGCCATATTCAATATCCGTACATACATGCTTCGGGAAGAATATATCATCGTCCCAGCAATCATGACCCATATGGGACCCGCGATGTCTATGTACCAGTCATTTCGTATCACACAACCTAGAATGACTCTTCCACCAAACACCCCGTTAGCGACTCCATATCACACATTATAGAGATGGCTACACAAATAGTATGTCATATGTATCATAGATGTTTCCTTTCCATTCATCACAGTTACGCCAATCATAAGTCATATCAATATATCATAGAAATGAAGATGAATGCAATGCAACGACAATATCAAGTGTAACATATTAATCCCCAGTAATGCCACACAAGGACACTTATCATAACATCATTATCATATCAACTCCTTTCATCTTTTCATGAACATGCCAAGATAAGTAAAATACATCTACATCACAAATACAATATGACACTACGTATAATTCCAGTAACCACAAAGAGGCAACAAATCATAATCAATCAACTATAACCAACCTAAGTAATTTGTCCCAACTTCATACATGAAGGCTTACATGCTTTCTCCAACAAAATTTAACTATGCATATGCTTCGCTAACCGAAGTCTAACTAGTAGGTAATATGTAACCTACCTGGATGCCGAGCGGAAGTCACAATGATCACACTTGAGCCTTGCCTCTCTGAATATCGCAGTACTACTCGAGGTCTAGCCAATGGGCCAATGGTAGAAATCTATGTTAGGGAAGACATAACAAGACCCATATATTTAGACTACCCTTTGATTTTAGACTTATTCAATGTGAAAACTCATCTCAATTAAATATTTGATATTAAACATACAGAAAATTAAAAGGAAAAATGAGCACAAGAGGAAACTGCAGATCTTGGATTTTTTTTGCGCATCTGTTATTTTGATTTTATTTATTTCAGTATCTTGATTTAATTTTTTTTAGTTCAAGATCATCCATTTATTAGAGGTACGATTGCATCAGAACCACCATCTTCGGCGACTTCAACACTACCATTTTCGGCCAACCCAAAAGCAAAACCCAATTCCCAGCCCCCAACCTTCCAATCCCCCATCTGTTCCGATGTGAAACCAACGGTAAGAACACCTGTTTTGACCAGCCACCACAGATTTTCAGCCAGATCTGCACAGACAGATCCAGCAGCCAGTGACGGTGATAGTACTTTCTGGCAGTGAATAGTACTTTTCGATAGTGAACAATACTTTCCAACGGTGAACCGTGTTTTTCAGTGTTCTATAGTAGTTTCCAGTAGAAAATAGGTTCTACCCAACTGGAGCTGGTAATTGGTGTTCCAATAATTTATGCCGGTGAGCAGTGTCACGACGGTGAACAGTGCCATACCCAACTGGAGCTAGTACCTCCGGTCGCTCTTACTGATTCTTAATCTCTCATCCTTGTAGCAATTTTTTATTTTTTTTTGCTTCGTTTACTAAATCTTAAATTTTACATTCTAACCTATAGTTCTATCATTATTGTTATACTAGTTAGACTTTCTTTTACATTCTTGCGGACTTATGCTATAGTATTGATTCCTGCTCCTTTTAGTGTGAACTTTTGATTTGTTTATATCCGCTTTAGTGGCTCTGGTGACTAATGGTATACTAGGGTCATATTCTCATATAGGAATGGGGGCAAGAGATGGGGGGGGGGGTAAGTAAGGTAAGAGAGATGCTAGGCTAAGAATAGGGTCTTGGAATATTGGAACTTTAATGAGGAAGTTCATAGAACTAGTTAAGATTCTTAAGAAGAAGAAGATTAATATAGCATGTGTACAGAAGATCAGATGGGTAGGACCTAAGGCTAAGGAGGTAGACGAGTATAATTTATGGTTCTCGGGTAGGTCGAAGTATAGGAATAGGGCAAGCATTTTGGTAAACAATGAGCTAACAGATCAGGTGGTAGAGTTTAAGTGGGTCAATAACAAGATGATAACTATTAAGTTGGTAGTTGAAGGGTTCACTATGAACATTATTAGTGCTTATGCGCCGCAGACAGGCCTGGACGAGAAAGAGAAGAGGCATTATTGGGAGGATTTGGATGAAGTGGTGGGGGTATACCACCCACTGAGAGGTTATTTGTAGGAAGGGATTTTAATAGACATATTGGGTCACTTCTAGGGGGTTATGATGACGTGCTTGAAGGCTTTGGCCTCGGGGGATAGGAATGGGGGAGGCGTCTCACTCTTCGAGTTCGTTAGAGCTTCTAGGATGGTGATAGCCAATTTGAGATTCCTGAAGGAGGAGGAGCACTTGGTGACTTTCCGTAGTTTGGGGGCTAAGATTCAAATAGACTTTTTGCTCCTTACAAAGGTTGACAGCGGTCTTTGTAAAGAGTGCAAGGTTATTCCGAAGGAGTACCTTACAACCCGACATAAGCTTTTGGTGATGAATTTGGAGATCAATATGGAAAAGAAGATGAGGGTTGTGGATGACAGGTTAAGAATCAAATGGGGGAGTTTGACCATGACTAGTGCAAAGGAGATGGGGGAGAGGTTAATGGCCAAGGGGGCTTGGGGGAGTAGTGGGGATGCGACCGATATGTGGAACATGAGGGCCAGTTGTATTTAGGAGGTAGTTACAGAAGTGCTAGGGGTCTTGCGGGGTAGCTGTGGTAGGCATCGAGGGGACTGGTGGTGGAATAGTGAAGTTCAAGAGAGGGTAGAAGCGAAAAAAATGGCGTATGGAAAATTGATAAAAAGTAATAACGAGGTGGATAAGTGGATGAATAGGGAATTGTATAAGATGGCGAGGAAGGAGGCAAAACTAGCAGTTACGGCGGTGAAAATGACAATTTTTGAACGTCTGCATGTGGAATTAGAGGAAAAAAGGCGGGGATAAGAAGTTGTACAAACTAGCCAAGGCGAGGGAGGGGAGGGCCCGTGACTTGGATCATGTGAGGTGCATCAAGGATGAGGACGGCAAAGTACTGGTGAAGGACGCGTATATTAGGCGTAGGTGGCAATATTACTTCCATAAACTCTTGAACGAATAAGGAGACAATGACATTATGCTGGGAGATCTGGAGCAAGCTGGTAGGTACCGAGATTTTGGGTATTGTGGAAGAATTAAGGTTGAGGAGGTTAAGGGTGTTGTTCGCATAATGTGCAGGGGACGAGCGACCAGGCCCGATGAGATCCCATTTGAATTTTGGAAGAGCGCAGGCATGACAGGTTTGGAGTGGCTGTCTGAGTTGTTTAACGTCATTTTTAAGACAATGAGAATTCTTGAAGAATAGGGGTGGAGTACAATGATTCCTTTGTATAAGAAAAAAGGTGATATCCAGAGTTGCAATCACTATAGGGGTATTAAGCTGCTAAGCCACACTATGAAAGTTTGGGAAAGGGTCGTGCAGACGAGGGTGAGAAAAGTATCTATTTGCGAGAACAGGTTTGGATTCATGTAGGGGTGTTGTTGACACCCAATTTTGTCCCCTCTTTTCCGATATTTATTTGTAATTTTAAAAAAAAATCACCTCATAACAATATATATATATATATATATAAGACTTTTAATATCGTTATTTATTCTCATTTATTATCATTATTATTGTTATTCACATTGTTATTATTATTTGCTTTTTAATATCATAATCATAGTTTTTTACCCTAATATTCTGGGTTATTTTATTTTCTCAAAATGACATTGCATTTCTATTTTTAATCAAGCAATAATCATTTCACAAATATTATGTTTTATTGTTATCACATCGTTATCTCTATAATTTATATTTTTTTGCAAAACATCTTTTAATAATAAACCATTTTTTATTTATTTTAACTCAAACCCATTTCACCCAATACTCATTTTTATCCCTAACCCTCAAACAAATCCCATTTCACAAAAAATAGAGGCCTAGTCGGTCAAACCCAACCAGGCCCAACCGGCCACCCCTATTCTGGCCCACTCAACCAACCCACCTTTTCATCCCCTATTTTTTATCTCCCAAACCTAAACCAAACATAACCCTAAAAAACCTAACACCCTTAACCAAATCACCGAACCCATACCCCTAACCCCCATGTCACCGACCTACACACTACCACCACCAACCCCCTAACACCACCGCCACCTAACAACGCCACACCCCCACCCCGTCATTTCACGCCTACCCTACACCCTAAAATTTGTCTCCAAAATCCTTTAATTTGAAATTCGGAATCGGGTTAAAAGGGGGGTAGGAGATGAGCGATTCTTGGGGGAAATCATCTATAAAAACCCCCTTGTTCTTCATTTGAGGGGAGGATTTTTATAGAGTCAAAAATCAAAAAAATGAGGTTCGGAGTTTCTGATTTCGGATAAAAGGGTTTTCCTTTTCGGTTTTGAAGTCTGAAAATTAGTGGATTTTTGAGAAAAATAATCCAAAAAGGGTTGAGTTTTGTTCTTAAATTTTGGGTTACAATACTCTCATTTGCTTCATAAACCTTAATCCGAAAAAATACTTTTAGTTCTTAATTTTTCTAATTCGAAAATCTTTTCTTTAATACTAGCTTCAACACACAAAATTTGCTTTTTCTTACTGTTTTTGTCCGGGTCGGGTTTCAGAATCGAAACCGGTTATGTTCGGGTTGAAACTAGTTCCAAAAATCAGAAAATCAAGTTCCAAAATTAGGAAATTAGGCGAATTTCAAAATAACTCTCCGAGCGGATTCGACGATTAGAAACACGCCTCGGTTCGCAGCCCGGAGAAGGTCAGTGAGTTTAACCTTCTATCAGTTCTTTTAATCAAGTATTTTCTGTGATTAAGTGTTTTAATTATATTGTTCGATCAGTTTTTGATTAATGCATTGTGTTTTGATTAATTGAATCTTGTGAAGAGTAGTTAATATATTCAGACTCTTTGAATATTGTTAGACCATTAATTTAATACATCTTATGGTATGTGTGCTATACCCTATATATGTGGTTAATTGTTTGATTAGAAAAGTGAAAAAGTTTACTTAATTGAATGATATTTATGTACGTTGATTCCCGCATTAGTGTGTGTATTAACATCAAATAAGTGGTAAACTAGTTGTGACTTAGCCACTGGGATGTCTCTGTTAATGTATATGGATTTGATATTAGTTATGGTGAAAATTAGCAATTAGCGATGGATACACTCTTTGAGCTAAAAACTAGGATATAAATTTAGTTTAAAGCTCTTAAATATTTGCATATAGCATGGTAGTTTATGAATGAAGACTCTACATAACCCTAGTTTAGCATATTTTATTCTTTGGAGGTCATGAATAAATTGGGGATATATGCTTATGTGAACTGTCTTTATATCCTAGCTGTGATATAAGTACAATATGGATTACTTTCATCATTCTGGATCTCTGTTGGTAGAACTTGTATGATAAAGTCAAATATAGCCAAATAAGTGGTTTCTGCATAATTGAGGATACTAAAATCAAATCATGTAAAGGGTGTTAAGAAAAGTGCATTTTCTATTCTGAGAATATGTTGGTTTTGCTATGATCTTGTGCTTACTATATCTTGAGCTTGTATTGCTTAGGGGTAATGATTCGAGGTTGTATTGATATTATGCTAAGCCATACTATGTTTAAATCTGGTGTAACACTTTTTTTGATATAATTCGAATGTTTGAGTTGGTGTTGATAGTCTTGCATATCCAAGTTAATGCCTTCAAAAGTAAATTATCATGTCTAATTATTCCCCTCTACCTATTTGTTTGGGTTTGTTAAATTAATCTCGGACTACTACAATTAATACGAACTGATATATATATATATAAACATATTACTTTTCATGAGTCATTCATTTACATTGTTCTTATGTATATATTTTCATGTTCCGCCTACTAATCGTTTTCTTTTCTTTTATTTACATGAAACACATCTGGAGCAACGAAGAGCCTCGTTATGAGACTCATCGTGATTTTGCCAAATGAAGACCCACATCCACATTCCTTACGTTCTCCGGCCTCATAATTTTTAAACAATTAGGGCGGGGTGATATGGTCATCTGCCCTAGTCGCTGCTATTCAATTCTTCAATTTCCCTCTTTTTTAAATTATTTTTGGGTTGTAATAATTATTTAATGTTTGTGTGATTGTTTGAATGCTTAGAATAATTAGGTCTTAATTGGATAATCAATAGGTTAGTTAAAATGGAAAACCCGTCACTAGTTTATCTATTATTAGGCTCCGTTAGTTTAAAAATCGGAAATTCGCCGCTAGTTTATTTATTTTTAGGCTCGTCAAGCATATTCAAAACAATTTGGTCCACTTTTATTCGCATTATTAATCACCTAAATAAGGTTTGTTTTTCATCCGATTCCCTATAAGAAAAAATGACTTCCATAAATCACTTCTTTGCATTATAAATAAATTATTTTCCTCTTTACTATCAATCACTTTGTATATATTTTATAAACAATGTCATACAAATGCATATTTTTATCCCAAAATCAACTTTACATGTATTTTATAATCAATGACATACAAATGCATACTTTTTCAACTTTGCATGTATTTTGTAAACAATGCCATACAAATGCATATTTTTATTCAAAAATCAACTTTACACGTATTTTATAAACAAAGGCTTACTAATGTCTGCTTTTGTCCAAAAAATAAACTTTACAAGTATTTCATAAACAATACCATATATATCTTTTCAGATTTTTATGCCCGGAATTCATTTCTCAAAATCACAACCGCTTTTGCAACACTCTTCAAAAGGGAATGTGTGATAAAAATCTTTTTTTAAAATGCATCCTTTATTAACTACTTGCAACATCTTTTTAACTTTCTTCTTTTAAACATGCATTTTCTTAACTAGATAACCGCAAGTTAGCGGATCCTAAAGGATGCCTAACCCCTTCCCTTTACGATAATAAAGAACCCTTACCCATAATCTCATAGTTTCGTAGACCAGTAATCGGAGTTCACTTTGTAGCATTTAGTTAAAATGTAGGTGCCCTAATTCACCGTAGAATAATTAGGTGGCGACTCCTTAACATCATTATCAATTCCAGGGAATCAACCCAATACGTCGCGAACCGTGGTAAAAAATGGGCGCGTACAGGCGTTCGACTATAGAAGCCATTCATCTTATTAGGAGGCTAGTGGAGCAGTATAGGGAGAGGAAGAGAGACTTACATATGGTTTTTATCGACCTCGAGAAGACATACGACAAAGTCCCTAGGGAGGTTCTATGGAGATGTTTGGAGGTTAGAGGTGTACATATGGCGTACTAGGTCGATCAAGGATATGTGTGATAGAGCTAACACCAGGTACAAACAGTAGGAGGGGATCCAAAGCTCTTCCCGGTGACGATGGGGTTGTACCAAGTATCAACTCTTATTCCATTCTTACTTGCCTTGGTTATGGATGGCTTGATGCAACAAATCTAATGGGAGGTTCCATGGTGTATGTTATTCGAAGATGGCATAGTCCTAATTGATGAGACTCATAACAGAGTGAATGCTAAACTGGAGGTTTGGACACATACTTTGGATTCTAAAGGGTTCAGGTAGAGTAGGACCAAGACAGAATACTTGGAGTGTAAGTTTAGTAATGGGAGCGACGTTGAGATAGGAATGGAGGTGAGGCTTGGTACTCAGGTATTTCGAAGAAAGAAAGCTTCAAGTACCTCGGATCTATTATCCAAGGGAATAAAGAGATTAATGACGATGTTACACATCATATTGGGGCAGGGTGGATGAAATGGAGGCTCGCATCTAGAGTCTTATACGATAAAAAGGTGCCACCAAAACTTAAAGGTAAGTTCTATAGGGTGGTGGTTAGACCAACTATGTTGTATGGGACGGAGTGTTGGCCAGTCAAGACTTCGCACATCCAAAAGATAAAAGTTGCGGAGATGAGGATGTTGAGATGTATGTGTGGGCATACAAGGAGGGATAGGATTAGAAATGATGATATCCGCGACAGAGTGGGAGTGACCTTGATGGAGGATAAGATGCGGGAAGTGAGGTTGAGATGGTTTGGGCATGTGTAGAGGAGAGACACAAATGCCCAGTGCAGAGTTGTGAGAGGTTGGCTATGGACGGGTTCATGAGCGGTAGAGATAGGTCAAAGAAGTATTGGGGAGAGGTGATTAGACGGGATATGGCACAGGTGCAACTTACCGAGAATATGACCTTAGACAGGGGGCCGTGGAGGACACGAATTAGGGTAGTAGGTAGTTGAGCGTAGCCCTACTTACTCTAACAAACTGGTAGTTGTAGTGTTATTATTGTAGGCCCACTTAGACTATCATACTAGTAGGTGCAGTAGTACTTTATAGTAGCGTTTGATTTCTACTATTATGTGTTCTTTAATGTATTTTATTTATCTTATGTACCTGCATTAGTTACTGCTTCTTTTTCAGAATGTGCTAGCATGCCTTATTTTCTTGCTTTGCTTGTGCTTATGCTTTGTCTTGAGTCGAGGGTCTCTCGGAAACAGCCGGCCTTCCTATGAAGGTAGAGGTAAGGTCTGCGTACACTCTACCCTCCCCAGACCCCACGTTGTGGGACTTCACTGGGTATGTTGTTGTTGTTGTATGATAAAGAGGGTAAAATGGCAATATATAATCGAGTTAGGTAATTCTACTTTGTTAAGGTTCATATCTACTTTCCAATTTCTAAGTTAGCTAATATATTGGCCAATTACACCACCCAAGGTAAAACTCCCAAATTTAGGCCTAACCCTAGTTTTCCATAATCAACCTTTCCCTATAATGGAAGACTCAAGCCCGTAGGTTATTGTCTATGTAATTTCCAAGATTACATTAGTTAGATCTAATCATATTATCCATTTTTAATCATTGAATGCCAAGTAGGGAGATAAATAATTAAACTCATTTTCCTTCCTCTACTTTTCTAGGTTCCCAGCATTGATGAACACTCTAACTTTAATATCCATTAATCCAACAAGTCATTATTCCCCTCATTCCCAAACCCCAAGATCAAGACTACACCTACTACCCCTATTTATGGTTTCCCATGTTAAGAACTTCCCATTTATCAACCCTAAAATCACACACTACTAAGTGGAGTAATTAATTCAAGAAAATGAAATTATTGGGGTTTTAGAGATTACCTTTCCCAAGATTCCATGGAACTTATCTTCATTTTTAGCTCTAAAGTCGGCTGGAAAAGTGTGTTGAGAGAAAAATGAGACCAAATATAAAAAATGAGCTTTAAATACTAGGTATGCCAAACACTTTCTCACTAGGGTGTACTGCATTCGTTGCGGCGGACACCACTGCGGTGCGTGTCTGCCCACAGGCGCAGACACGAAAAGGTTCCCTTTCTCCACCGTGGCGGACAAAAGGCTCGCCGGGGTAGAACTACTGGTGCGGCCCAACCCCTGCTGGGGCGAGGCTCGGGTTTAATTTTGCACTAAGCTAATTTTTAATCACTGTGAAACTCGTCTAAGGGTCCACTTACTGAAATTTCCCCACATACGACTACCGAGTACAATTGGTCTAAGGTGATTTGGTCACGAGGTGAGGAGATTTCTGTGATAGCCAAATAGGTTGTCACATCAGATACCAATTAAACAATCGTTCATGTTCGAACAATAGGGAATAGGGCTCATACAACTCACCGTGTAAGACATCCGAGGTTGATACATTACTTCGCATTAGAAATTCAACGACATTAACCTTCATTTACTACTCACACTCCATCTCTGGAAGGGAAAGGAACCGTTCAAGTTTGAATAAGATTAGTAGTTCGCTCCACGGGGACATCGACAAAGAAGGTCTTACCTAACTTAATAAGGTCATAACATATCATTTTTTAAAGACATACAAGTCTTACTATGAAAACATCATGTAGGAAATAGGCTTGAATTACACTAGGTGGAAAAATTAATTCCACAAGGAACAGGTGCGATGCATATCTGCCGTTGCGGAAGGTCATCCGCTGTGGTGTGCCATGCAAGCGCGGACAGGGTTGCTACGACGAGTCTGGGGGAAAAGTCCAAGTCCGCTAGGGAGGTAATCTTACCCGCTACAGCGGACTCACTGCGGCGGTCATGTCTGCGGAAGCAGAATTTCAGAATCTCATAGTGTAAAGGGAGGGGCAACCCCTCCTCACCTCCCATACATACCTTTTACACACCCACCACCCGAACATTTCTCTATATCCCTCAACTATACTACACTTCAACTTCCTCCACTAATCATAAACTCACTCTCTTTTTCCTCAAATCATCTTACTACCAATACCCCTCCCGCCCTAAACCCCTCACACCCGCGAGAAAGGTCTAAAGCACAGAGGGTCCCTTCACACTGAAAATCATCCCCAAATATATAAATTAAGGTGCAAAATCTTCTACTATCAAATCTAGAACAATCATAAGGTTACAAATCTGAAGTTTTTATACCTAAATTTCATCCAGGATAGGGTAAAAGTTTGAAATTTTCCTATTGGGGTTTCGGGTAGGTGGTAGGGGAAATCTGAAAATTGTTGGTATCCTGGTCTTAAAATTGGGCTTATCACTAAGTAACACCCTAGAAACTCTAAGATTTGGTGGTGGAGAACTCGAAAAAAATAAGAGGTAGTAGTTCATTGTGGTGGGTTTTGATTTCTTGGAATTTTGATGTGTTTTTTGCTTGAAGTCATGCTTAATAAAGTCTAGGGGTCATGCATGCTAGACATTACATGATCTGAGCGAAATACACTGATTTGAGTCACGGGAAGTAAACCTTTGAAAATTTCAAGGCTGGTCTGATGAAAACGATGGGTTCGCCCCTGCGGACCCTTTCGTAGGCGCGATACTGACGCAGTAAATGGTAATGTGCTGGCGCGCACCCTATGAAGTATGTGATTTGTGCATGGGCAAGGTGAATTATAGATCACTACTGTGGGAACATCAGCCCCAACATGCCCTTGTCCGCAGTAGCGGTCTCGCTGTAGTGTCCTTTCTTCCGCTATAGCAGACCCTGCCTATATAGCGATGAACCAGTAGCTTCGCACTGGCTTATCCGGGGTTGTTTTCACGAGTTTCTTTAGTTTAAACAATATGCAATTATTTACCCGACCTGGCAAAATTGTTGAAACTGACTTACGCAATTCTTGTAGGTACAATTATTGGAATTATGGCTCAGAACGAAAGAGGAGGCATTCAAAATTATACTTGTTTCCTGACTCTAGAGTGTCAGTGCCCCTACATGGAGTATATGTGTAAGGGGTTATTATTTGAGCGAGGGCTCAAAATGAAGAACATGGAACAATGAGATCTAGAGTTCTTTGCACGACTCAACAGAATGTGGTTGAAATGCTTTATTGATGACCCTGGCAAGGTGTATGAATGTTGGTTAGAGAGTTATATTCTCACCTTGAGATGGTGGATTTATCTGTCCCTAATCTGGAAACAAAATTCAAGGCAAGGTGGTGAAAATTAGGGTCGAGGTAATTAATGCCCATTACGGCTTGCCAAACCACCTTGTAAGTGCCATTATGGATAAGGATCGCTATGGTAATGGGGATTAGTTAGTGACAAAACTAATTGCTGAGGAGGACATGGGTGCTATTGATTGGGTCAACAAAAAGTCTGAGATTAGGAGCATATACTTTACCGCAGAGGCTAGGAGTTGTTTGCGCATCATCACTCGACGGGTACGCCCCTCGAACAATACAAACTGACATTACCTACACCCAGGCCCTCATGATCGTATGCATTTTGGTTGACATTTCGGTGAATGTGGGTTACCACGTTGTTAGAGAGTGGATACAGTTTATGGCTGATCCGAGTCCAAGCCTGATGTTTCCTTGCCTCATTACCGCCTTATGCAAGAAGGCAAAAGTGCCACGGAGGAATATAGGTGAGTGGGCCAATTTTGATGTTAGTTTCAATCTTTTGAAAGTTAAAGGGCATGGTACCGCGGTTCAAAGCAAGAAAAGGAAGGTTGATGTGGACATCGGGGTAGATGTGAGCCAGGGAAAGCGTGTGAGTGGTACTGCACCCACACGACCTTTGGGGACCTTTGAGATGTTAGGTTCTCATATGGAGGAGATGAATGGGCCGATTCTTGGGCTTTCTATACCTCCCACTGAGGCCGGCAAATCCGGTGATGCTGCTAGCTTCTATACCAAAGAAGATATGGAGAAATATCTAAAGGAGCAGGAGGAGATAAAAACCTCGGTTACCTCACTGGAGACAATCTACGCCACTATGGCTAAATCTCAAGGCCAACTTATTACCGCCTTTGATGTGGAAAAGAAGAAGAACCAATCTCGGGGTAAACTGTTATTAAAGGTTTGGAGGGGTTTTAAAGGAATGTTTAAGAAGATGTACCCGAACAACAAGATTTTGGCCGAGGAAAAGGATGACACGAGCATTATTCATTACTCACAGAGCCGGACGTTGCTGGTGATGCTAGTAGTTTAGATGAGGGAGGTGATGAGGCAACTAGCAAGAAGCAACTGTAGAGGTTTCCCCTATTCCCCTTTTAATCATGGTTTTAGCCCTTGTAGGGCTTGGTATTTCTAGAAAATGGTTCGATTTATTTTGGTGACTTGGATACAATTTGTTTTTCTTTCTTTTGATTTTTTTTGGTTTTTTTTGGATGGATAACTTTTTATTTAGTAGGTAAGTTGTGCCCTCGTCGGGCTTTGGATTTTGTGTATGCTTGAATTTTATGACTTTGGGTGTTGTTTGTATGAATGTTTTCGCTCTGGAACTAGTTTGAACTTCTGAGCAGAGCTCACTGGTTATGAAAATGCGTATCCACTGCAGCGGACTTAGCTTCCGCTACGGCAGACGTACAAAGGCAAGCAAATAACCACGGGTGCGGACAAGGTAGGATATACAGGGTCCGCTCCAACAGTTGACCCTTTGCTATGGCGGGCTTGCTCCTGCGGGCAAGGTCCCGTAGTTGTGGTTCCTTGACAAAATATGAATACACCTCGGCAGCCCTCCCTTCGCGAGCGTGGGACCGTAGGTGCAAGAAGGACTCGTTGTAGCGATACTCCCTAAAACAGTGGGAAGTTGTTGCAGTTAAGGCGATTTTCTAATGCCTTCAAAACTTACCCCTCTTTGGGACTCGTCAACCGTTCCTTACACACACTCAAAAACATACAACACCATAACGACGACACCGTCAGATACCAATTGGAATCGAACAGATACCAATTGGGCAGATCGAGATACCAATTTTACCAAAGTAGCACGATAAGAAAGAAAGAATGGAAGTTTCTTAAAGCTCATATAGCCTCTCGTGGATGGGTACAGATGTCTACGTACCATTCCATGAGACTCTACTCGACATTACTCTTATACTTTATAGATCGGGTAACCTAGGGCATTGATACCAACTTATTACGATCCAAATCACGTAGTCATGCGAGCACCTACGTTTTTCCCAAATCGGTAGCTGAACCCTTCGCCTAACCCTTAATTAAACAATCATAAATAACAATTTACTGTAATGAGAATCTAAATCATATCATAAGTACAGAAATACAAACACTACCCAAGGAGCTGGTCTAAGGTAGTACAAGAGCCACTAACATACGAAATACAGGTTATACACATAAAAAGGAGAACATAAATGTAAGTACAATACTGTATCGAGAACAAGTGAGACAAGTACTAAAGGAACACCCAGGCTGCGCATCCGTCCATGAACTCGCTCTAGATTCTTCAAAGCAAACCGTGGGTATCAACCAAGAGAACAAGAAGTAGACACCATCCTAAACTCCGCACTCATAAAAAATGCAGCAAGGAGGTATTAGTACAAATACTATGTACCGGTAGATATCATAGGCCGACAATAATTAGCTAACATATGCATAGAAAGAATTGAAATATATCTTAAATGGTAGGCCTTTGACACAAATTCTTGTAGATCTCATTCTCCTGCCCTCTTAAACTCAAATACTCCCATGCAGTCTTGACAAAAAATTCCCCTCTGCTATCTAGTAGCCACCAGTGTGTGTCCATCTCATTAGCATAACTAGGGTTATAATAGTACTAGTGATATAATTTTGAGAATTTTCTGGGTTCGGGACGGACTGGCCAGCAGGCAGTGGGCCTACTGGCCCAAATTGGTAAAAACTGGGCTCGGTTTCTGGACTAGTTCCAGAATTGGGCGGGATCGGCCCAATAGGCTGGAACTGTTCCAGTGGCTGGAACAGCAGGGTGCGACTGTACTGTGGGCCCGCTGGAGGATTTTGGGTACAGGAGTTGTCCGAAAAATTCCGAATAATATACGGGGATATTTGGTCATCCAAAAAATTATACGACTTAGGTTCGGGAGTATGAACTTTCGTAAACGGGAATTGAGTTTCATTAAAAATGACATGGAGATTGATTATGATTTTCTTGGAGGTTAAATCAAAACACTTATAACCACGATGATTTGACGGATAACCCAAAAACACACACGGGGTAGACCGAGCCTGGAGTTTGTTAATTGTGGTGGATGGGAATAACGGATAACACAAGCACCCAAAAATCCGAAGATGAGAATATGAAGGATCCTTCTTAAATAGGATTTTGAGGGGGGAGGAATATGTCAGACCTTTGGAAGGAAGTATGTTAAGAAGATATGTGGCCATTTGTAGAGCATGATGCCAAAAATATGGAGGTATGGAGGCATGAATTAAGAGAGTTCGGACAATGTTATTGATGGAACGAATTTTGCGTTCGGCCTTACCATTTTGTGGAGATGTATGAGGACACGAAAACCTAAAATTGATCCTATTATTAGCACAGAAATCCCGAAACTCCCTATTGTCATATTCTTTCCCATTATCACATTGAATATTTTTTATGTCTCTTTCGAATTGAGTACGAATGAACGCTCTAAATTTGATGAAGATGGAAAATACTTGTGATTTATTTGCAATTGGAAACGTCCACAAAAATCTAATATAATCATCTAAAAAGAGAACATAATATCGATGACCCACTGAACTTAGAACAGGAGACGTCCATAAGTCACTATGAATAATGTCAAATGGCATAGAAGTATGAGAATTGGAGTCTACAAATGGCAACTTAACAATTTTTCCTAATGAACAAGACTGACAAATTGGAGTACGACTCGTATCCTTACAAGAAATAAAGCTATTTTTATCTAAAGCTGATAAAATAGAAGATCCCGGATGACCCAGACGAGCATGCCACATGGAAGGAGAGATGGCTGCAAAAGGCGACGGCAAGGTGGACTCGATGGACCGAAACCGGGCATGATAGGATACGAGATCCCCCTACAATCACACCTCATGAGATGACTCCCCGTCTTGAAATCCTTCACGAGAGAAACCGAAAGGATCAAATTCAATGGAAACAGAATTGTCATTTGTGAACTTTCGGACAGACACTAAATTTTTAATCAATTTAGGAGCATGTAAAGTATTTTTCAAGAGGAGTGGTGGATTGGGGGGAGACAACATTTTCTGACCATACCCTAGAATTGGAATAGAACTCCCATTACCAACAATTATCCCCCTAGGGGTGCTTAAATTGGAATAAGATGAGAGAGTACCTGATTCGGAAGTCATGTGAGTAGTGGCCCCGGTGTCCATGTACCAATTTGGGTCCGGTTGGGTCAACCCCAATGTGTGCATCGCGGCCTCGATATCAGTCTAAGTGGGGCCTGCTGCATGATGGGCTTGCGGAGGACGGGGCCCAAGGACTCCATTCCGTGATGCTGTTGGGCCGTAGGTGCTGGAGGTGCTGCTGTTGGGCCACTGGCCAGTGGGCCGCCACTGCTGGGTCTGGGCCTGGACTGTTGGCCAGCCCACTGGCCGCTGGAAACTACTGCTGGCTGTTGTGGATGGTACGGGTTCCACTGCCATTGGCCCCACTACTGGGCCCATGGCGGTGGTGGGCCACTGTACCCTGGCTGGGACCCACCGCCTGTTTGTTGACCACCGGAATCGCCACTTGTACCGCCGCGTTTGCCCCCGCGATTTTTGTTATTATTTTTGCGATTATTCTTGCCGCCACCATTATTATGGTTTTGGCCCGAATTATTCACAAAACCTGAAGAACTAGGGGAGGACGCCACCATGACAACTGGGCTTGCTCCGGTAGCCGCCTTTTTAGCCAAACCTGCTTCTTCCAACGTAAGCATGGAGCGGGCTTGATGAAAGTCTGGAAAAGGGTTGCTTTGGCGAAGGAGAGTTCCAACACCATTATAGGCCTCCGAAAGACCGGCAACCAACTGTAGAACTAGACGATTATTTGTTACTGGGGCGTCAATATTACGGAGTTGATCCGCCAACTCCTTTAGTTTCTTGCAATATGCAGAAACGTTTGGAAATTCGTCCATTCGAACGAGAGAGAATTCCTGCTCGAGTGTGACGACACATGAATGTTGGTTGTCTTGGAATATGTCACGCAATCTATTCCATGCAGCCATAGCCGTGGTATCCGGCTCCATAATCGTCTGTAGGAGATCCAACGAAATAGTGGCGTATATCCACCGAAGAACGGTAGCATCAAGTGTAATCCATACCTCAGGATCCTCCGCAGGAAGGGGTCTAGCGGGAGGAATGATGTGATAAAGAACTTGATAAGATATAGCGTGAATTTTAAACAACTCTGCCCACGTTGCATATTGAACGTTTTTCATCTCAAGAACAATAGGGATACTTAGCTTGATATTGGAAACCGTGAGGGCAGGGTGAAAATTGTTCTTAGACATATTGTAAGAACAAAGAAGGAGGGGAAATTTAAGAGAGGTTTTTGAGAGCGGAAGACGAAATTTTGGAAGAGAAAAACCCGAGGAGGGGGGGGGGGTCTCGGCCAAAGGGAGGCAAAAGTTTGAGAGAAAAAACTTTTGTTTTAGACCAGTCTCTTGATACCATGAAAGAAATAATCCCCTTCATTATTTTCATTGATTGAATAGATATATATACAAGTTACATATTTCCATAATAGGAAAATCTTTTTCCTATTCTACTTCTAAATCCTTATTCTACCATAATTCTAACTATATAATTATGGTAAGTGTATAACACTAATTAAGGTATCCTTTTCATTACAATATACTACAATATACATTCCTAATATACCATATATACTCCATTGAATGGATGGGCTGTTTAACAAAAATATAATTTGATTCAAATCGTATTAAGTTAGCATCGAGAAAAAGAATATAAAGTGCAAGAAAAATTTAACTAGTTGACTTTAAATTTTACATACTTTTTGTATAAAACGTATTTGTACAATTAATCAATCACTTAAAATGCAATTAGAGGTCACCCTCTAGAATAAGAATTGATAAGTAACATTGACAAAAAGTTATATCTTATAACTACAATAAATTTTGACACAATCGGCTAAATATTTATCCATAGTTATGGTTTATAACGTAAATCCTAATTGAAAATGTATGTCTCTAGAATTGTTTTGATTCCTTTTTCTTTTATTTTTCCCTTTATTTTAAATTGGCAATCTACTCAAATGATGAAGAATAAGGTAATCGACACTGGTTATGCATAATTACACTCACCTCCACTCTAGATTTTAAAGTTAGGTTGACGTCCCCATATGTAAGTTTTATTGCGAAATTCCAGTCACCAGAAGATGATTGATTAAAAAATGATACATAAATCCTAGAATTAACAAAATTTCTTTTCAGAATAAACAAATATGACATTGCTTAAAAAGATTCAACGTATTTGACAGTCATTTATATTGAATCACGGAACGTGTTTAGCTATCTTTTTACTCAATGATGCATAATAATGATTGTTATGTTAGTTTAGCCAGTTCTTCACCAATGTTTTGCAACAGCTCCTTTTTTTAAATGATTTTCGTTGACAAGTATTATCTTTGCTTCTTCTTTTTTTCTTTGTTTTTATTAAATTACAAGGCATAAAAAAAGGTAAGTTTAACAAAATATGTAATGAATAAGTATGGTGGTTTGTATTACCAATAAAAAATGTGGTGCAGCGGATGAGACTGCTCGTCCATTAACCAGAGTCTCGCATTTGAGCCCTGGGTATGAAAAATCCTTGGTAGGAAGGGTTTTCCCCGAATGGACCCTACGTGGTGTGAATTCGAATATAATCGGACTCCAATGCGGGTATCGAACACCGTATGAAAAACAAAAAAAAGGCGATCTGTATTAGGGAAAAATTTTGCGAAATTTTGTATACTTTTGCATGACGTCAACACTTCCAATAATTTTTCATTTGAAAAAAATAGATATTTACATTGAATTCAAGAATTTAGGCATCTGCGTAGTGCATAAAATAGAGGAGGTAAATTCATCTTATCCAATTATAAGAGAGGTATTTGTAAATAGTAAAACTTGAATCTAGCTAACTAATATATTCTAGAATTGAAAAGACTTATGATGGAAAAATGTTGAGAAAATGACAAAAATGATCTCTTATGTTTGATGGTAGGTTCAAAATAGTATCTTAAGTATGCATTGAACAGTTTTGGCTCTTTAATTTGCCAAAAGTTAATAGCTTTAGTCTCTATCAATTTTTTACCGAACTTTGTCCGTTAGATCAGAGGGAAACTATGAAAAACTTATCGGAAAATCACATTTAGAGGTACATTTTTATAGTTATTGTTATTTGTTATTTATTTCTAAAGTCTGTTGCAGCTTATTGAGGTGTTATTTATGCTATATTTCATATCTTTTTAGTGTCTAATATAGTGTTTTTGTGTGTTGTTTATTTTGGGATTTGATGGGCTTTCTTGATGTTTATGGTTGAAGACTTTCTTTTCACAGTTTCTGTCAAATCTAACGAATATAAATTATTAAATATTTGACGGAGTTTAAAAGTGTTAACTTTTGACAAACTTAAAGGGTCAAAAATGTTCAATGCATACTTAAATGACTATTTTAAACCTACCATCAAGTATAAGAGACCATTTTGGTTACTTTCTCGAAAACGTTGCTATATCTTTGCACGTCAGGCTCGAGCATGTACTCATTCTAATTCAAGTTTCTTGTACGCTTTGGCCAAGAAATTGCATCTTTACATATCCTCTTGTATGTTATCTCAAATAAGAAAAAATGATGAGATAGCGTTTATCAAAGATAAATGCGCTGAGCGTGCTATTATCTCTAATATGCAGAAATCTCTCAGTAAGAAAGCAAAAAAGCTTTCTATTTTATGTGTAATTGAGATTGCAATTATTATTTTTTCAATCAAATTTCAACCATTTTTATTTGGTAACCCTGATGTTGAATCGATTGTCCACCAATTTTTGGAGGCCAAGCAACCAACAACATCTCCGTCAAGCAGTTATTTAATAAAGAAAAAGAAGGTAGAAGAAGGGAGAATAAAGGAAAAGCTACCGCGGGTAATTTCACATAGAATATGTCAGAAGATTCTAAGTTGACTAATTTGAAAAGATTTAAAAAATTGAACGAAAAGATCGAAAAACTTGAAGATCATTTGAATAAGGAAATTTTATTCCGCTATAATTTCTGATTAGCTCTGAAGATTCAAAATTTGTGCTTGAAATGAATGCGATTAGTACTTCGACTTTTCCATCTAACTGGTTGAGTCTTTAAATAGAAACTTCAATGTAATAAGATCCAACTAAAGTTTATTTAGTATGTTATTTCTCAATTATCATAAGAAATGGACTTATGAAGTAGAAAAGGTTTTATGTTGTTTATTATTTACTTGATGGGGATTTCTTGATGTTTATGGTTAAGTCTTTCTTTCCCACAGTTTTTGTCAAATCTAACGAATATAAATTATTAAATATTTAACAGAGATTAAAAGTGTTAACTTTTGACAAACTTAAAGGACCAAAATGTTCAATGCATAATAAAATGACTATTTAAAGCCTACCATCAAACATAAGGGACCACTTTTGTTATTTTCTCGAAAACGTTGCTATAAATTTGCACGTCTGGCTTGAGCATGTACTTATTCTATTTCAAGTTTCTTGTACGCTTTGGCCAAGAAATTGCATCTTTACATATCCACTTGTTGTAGTCATGGAAAGAAATTTGTCTCAAATAAGAAAAAATGATGAGATAGTTTATCAAAGATAAACGTGTTGATCGTGCTATTATCTCTAATATGCAGAAATCTCTCTGTAAGAAAGTGTCACACCCCAACCTTGGGGGTGTGGCTGGCACTCGACACTTGAACGGACCGAGCGTGCCATATGTATATCATAACCTGAACAGATAACCATCTGGGCTAACAAGGCCTCAAGAGACGGTTATAAGAAAAATCAGAATAAAATGACTTGTACAAGTGACAACCAACCCAATATGTACATATATCATAAGGCTAACAAGACCATACCAAGTACCCTAACAATTGACAAGAAGGCTGACAATTCCATACAAAATGAATATACAATGACCACTAGTCTGCAAGTCTCTAAAAGTACTACAACATGTCCATCAGGTCGGAACATGATCCTACCATACTAAAAAGTAGCTATAATCATATGTAATATAGACTACAGACTATGTACAACAACTCCGGAGAAGTGGAGTGCGACAACCAACAACTGAAGTCATATAGCCTACTGTGGAGGTATGTCTGTCTGTCTATCTATACCTGCGGGCATGAAACTCAATGCCCTAGCAAGGGATGTCAGTATGAAATAATGTACTGATTATGTAAGACAGGTAAAGCATATAAATAAAGAATGTAATACAATAAAGGGGTAAAGAAGTCAACCTGAAACTCAAAAAGGACACTGAGGCGTACAATTGACATAACCATGATCATATGCATAATTGTAAAATTGGGTAACTCTAAGGGGCCATATAATATAGTATGAAGCCTCTCTGTGGGGAAAATCTCATCATAACGTACCCGACCATAATAGGACTCGATAATGTCATACCCAACTGTAGTGATTTTCACATATAAGTGTCATACCCGGCTGACTATAGCGCGTCTCAGTATAAAATAGATACATAGATATATGTGATGCATGAAAGACCTCAGAATATCAATATGAACGGGGTGGAGTGACGTAAGGTCGTTAACTCCCACCTATTGTTATGAAATCACATAGAATGATCGTTACAATCCAACAAGTGTTTTGAAAACCTCGTGTAACAAGGAATATCATAGTATGCGGAAAGTACTCCCGACAAGGGACATATAAGATTCATGTAACAATTTGAAACAAGGGTAAATATGCTCTTATGATCAAGAATAGGATTTACTCAAATGACAATTCAATTCATGTCGTCTTTCCTAAGAACATGCCGAAAGGAAGGAAACGTAGCCTTACATACCTCATTGCTTAACTTATACGAATTCGATATGTCCTTACACATCCTACGAGCGACTATCTACATTATATAAATGATTGATATCAACATCGGATTCAAAACTTATAAGAAAACTCATTTGAACATTTGATCTAACACCTTACGTTCATAGAGTTTACACGATCTTTTACATCCAAATTTACATGAATCCCAACATTACAAACTTCATAACAACTCTCCGCTACCTCCATAACTTCATCAACATTCTCACAACTTCATATCATACTCTTAATTCACATAAATCAGTCCAACAATGTCATAACTTGGTTTTAGGATGACTAGGAGTTGTTCTACATGATTTCCATTAATTTTAACCTCTCTACTACTTATATAATCTCAAGAATAAGAAGATGAAGATAAAACTCACCTCAAACCACAAGAATCACTTCAAGTTTAGGCTTGTTTCACTTCCAAGAATTCTCCAAATTTAACACCACAAGGAGGAAGACGATACAATGATAGCTACAAAATTATTCACGTTGAATTTACTTAATTTTCCTTTGTCTTTGAGTCTAGGATGATTAGGGATTTTTTAAAGAGCATATAGAGGTGTTTAGGATCTGAAAGCGATGTAAAATGAAGCCCTAGGTCGTATCAACCAATTTATATATGAAGTAAAAATTTATCACCATGAAGATATACGGCCAAATGTACGTCATGTACATATATGTACGGTCCGTACATTGGACCGTATGTCCTGGATTGTCACGGCCCAAAATCTCATTGTGCCGTGAGGGTACCTACCCTAACCCGTAGGCAAACCACAACCATTCAACATAGTGAATACTGAACTAAATGCGGAAAATAAGGAAAATGAAAGGGAAGAAATTAACAACTCTCTTAATTTAATACATAATCTGAGAGAAGTCCTCCAAAATCTGGTTGTCATGAGTACAGAGCTACTAATTGAAAGACAATTCTGGAACTTTAAATACAATCACTATCTAAAATAAAGGACAGAAGAGTAAAATACAAAGATGGAGAATTCCAGTGTCGGAATGGAATCTACGGCTCACCTTGGACCTCCAAGATGAATCACTAAGCTCTGTGTCAAGCTCTTCCGCTAGTCTTGATGGGGCTCTTTGTCTTGACGCTCCCCCAATTCTCCATATAAGAAAGAGTTTATTTGTTTTCTACTTCAAGGGAATTACCATTGCCTGGTTCCCATTACGGCCGACGACCTATTACCTCATTGGGTCGACTTTTTTTTTCCGGTATACTTTTTGATGGCCCTCTTTTTCAACGGTACACGACCCTATCATACATTATTTCCCTGTTCATTACGTCGGAACTTCTTGTTTCTTATAATGTCTCCAATTTACACACTTCATCGACGACGCTATGTATTCCAAGATAGGTTCATTATTCCTTTGTTGTTCCCCACATTTGTTCAAGCATTCTTTCCTGATCCATATCATTCCCTTTCTATTTACCTTGATTTCCCTTTCAAGTTTAAGTCTGGAAACAAAAATTCTCTCTCATTCGACGTCGTTTCTCTTGTATTGGCCTTATATCTTAGGCACCTACTAATTCTATTGACTTTGAACTTGTGCTCTTCTAAGAAAAACATTCATTTCATACTAAGAGCGCAACGCTTGACACTTGTAACTCTGAGGTCCTTTATAAGTCATATTTGACCATCCGTTTGCTAGGTATCTCCTATACAACTTCTCCCAAAAGAAAACCTTTGACATACTCATGTTACTCTTTAGTATTACTCACGCTAGGGGTTGACATTCGTGATGGAACTAGTGCTTGACGTATTCAAATTTAAATCGTAGCCAGTTTCAATTTTTCCACTAATTCGGGCTCCCCCACCTCCACCCCCCACCCCCTTAATTGGTATAGAGCTTTTCTTTACCCGTCATTAAACCAGTAAATTTGTACATTATCGACTTGAATTTCTTTAAGGATTCCTCATCTTAGCATGCTTCCAGTGCCATTATTCATGGATGTCAGGTACTATATTTTGGCTTGGAAAGTGTAAGTACCACTTCTTTACTAATATCCTTATCCTTAATGGTAATTGTGTTGCTTTGGGTCCCACTCTAGTCTCGTTATCAATGTCTTTGCCATTATCGTCTTTCTGTTGGTCTACTTGCTTTAGAAACACCTTCCAACTTCACTACATTGTCATTAACACTTTTAGTTGTGTTTCCAGACACCCGTTTACCATTTATCATCACTTTTCTGTTAAATCAAAGCCTTTATCGCAACTGTCTCCAACCGACTATTCTCGCCCGATCGGCTCATAAAACTATACCATAGAATTCAAAAATCTCATCACTGAATATCGAAAAACCCTGCTAGCTTTTACTACCACCCATACACATATTGCTACAGTGAAGAAGGTATATCATTTGCCCTTAACTAACAAAAGTCAATTTATCTTACGGTCTTCCTAAATGGTTTAGTTCTCATAGAGGAGGTTGGGGGTTGCTAATTTGGGCATGGCATTTCGTGCCTCTTTTCTTTAACTGCTTTTTGACACAAAGCTTCAGGTAACTTTTCCTGAGAAATTCATTTTCCTTATCATTCTTCTGGGGTTTCCCCTTAATTCCTAGGACTTGAGAGTATCCCTTTTTAAGTCGCGTATTCATATAACTTCTATGTTTCAGTAACATGCAAACAACAGAACCTAAGAGTGTTGGGTATGTATGTAGCTAAGGAATGATTGGTCCCTGAATCACCTTACTTAGAAATTGAAGATAACTATAGTTTCACTTACCATCTTCCATTTATACAACCCATTTACGATCTAAATTTACACACAGTTATCCTTAATAAAATTATCAACATACCTGATTAGCTGTATAAATATGAGTAGCATCGGGACCTGCTATTCCCCCAAACTCAATATCGGACATCTATATACTCTATGACTTCTGCTTCCACACAAATAACATTCCTCAACATCACCCAATCATTGCCCATAATGCACTTGTCCACACTGATGATACAGCGATAGAAATATCTCAGGGCATTCTCTGGCCCTATGGTCCAAGGCTCCACATCCAGAACATAACTCAATATCGGATAAACATGCTCTATCAAGACTTCTTCCACATTGCTGACAGTGTGGTCTACTACTTCCAACATCTTCCAGTGCTTACCTAAATTCTACTCTGGAACTTTGATCTGACACATCTCGTAACACCAATCCTTCATTACCTACTTCTATTCCAAACCTTCTAGTATGTCGAGTGGTTGTTTCTTCCTTACCTCTACTCGTTATTGGTGAACCTTGATTGACTGATTTCTATGATAATAGGCTCATTGGCCTTTCAGAAGGATTAACCTATGAGGGTATCTGAATATGACACTACTCTGGAACGATGACTGGGGTGTTTTTCATACATGGTACCACTCACCCCTTAACCCGATCAGAAACGATCGTTGTGCGGATAATTTCGATATTGTGCAGGCCCTCTTATAATCTGGCATCACTATTGGATTTCATAGTATTCGGAAGGGCAATTCTTCTGGGACCTCTGATGGATCCTCCTCCATAGAAAGATCCTCAGATGGATCTTCTTTCATAGATAGATCTTCGTCCATAGATGGATCTTCTTCCATCGAATATCTTATTTTTGGTGTTCTTGTAGTCCTCAGATCCATATCAACGGGTGGAAATCGGCTGGTACTTCCCACTGCATTTCTAATCTAATCCTTGGTATTAGTACTTTCCTTTGATCTTGACAATACTGGAAAAAGAATCAAAGTTAGGAAATAGGAATACAATTACTTACGACTTCGCTTCAAACGCACGATCTAGATTTTCAAGAAAGGTAACATCATAAATGTCTTGTAGTCTCCTTTTATAAGTGTGGACATCAAAAGAGTTCCTTGGAATAAGGATGTAATCTCGACAATGGATGGGTAATACATAACAACACACTTATAGGAGAACCCCAAGTACTTTCTTCAGGGCTTAAGAATAGAGTTTTTATCGGATTTCATCTTGTAATAATCGTTTCAATATTGATCATGCCATAAAGAAGGTAGTGAGCCTTACATACCTTGTCATCAAAACTATTTAAGTTCCATTGATCCTCAAAAGATCTATGAATGGTTATATACATCATACGAATTTTTTGCATCAATATCGAATCCATAACTCAAAGGAAAGTTTACTTGGGCATTTCATCAAACAACTTGTAGGTAATATTTCATAAGGTTGGTTCCAGTTTAAATTCATCATGTTTCGACCCAACAGCCTTCACCCTTACTCCTACTCCTTCATATCTTGATATTTATTCTTTTATAACTCCATTTGGTGGCTTAAATAGCATAAAAATAGCCCGTACAAAGACATTGCCTTTAGGTCTCACAAATGCTTATTCCTTAAAATTCTCCAATAATTTCATCCTCACTTGTAAAATCTCAAGAAGAGCATGTAGGAGATGAAACTTACCTTTAAACACCAAGGTCACACTCTGCAACACAACTCTTATTCTTGAGAAAGCTCACCAAAATAGTAACAAGGAGGTAACAAGAGTAGAACTTCGTACTACAAGCTTCTTACGAGAATTTTACACAAAATCTCCTCTTGAATTGAGATAGAACAAGTATAGAACTCATTAGGAAGGTTTGGGGGTTAGGAGGATTTGTTTTTCGCTGATAAATGAGGAGAAATGAACTCCCATTGACTTAAATTAAGTTGACACCGTCCCATCGCCTAACTTTTACAGTGGCTTTCACGGTAGCACTTCCCACCGTAAAACACTTTTACGGTGACACTACCCACCATAAAATATGTTACTCTCCGTCAAAGGTTCCGTAAATACCATATTCAAACTCATATTTTTGTTAAGGTTTACGATGGAACTCCATCACTTTTACGGTCCATAAAATCATATTATGGGTGTAACTTTGGCTGTAAAACTTGTCAATTTCTGAAATCGTGATGAAACTTATATTCTTCGATTCATTTAACCTTTATACTTCTTAACACTCTCTTAACTTGTCTCAGTACCTCTTTTTTCATTACATAAGATTCTATACTTCCTCATATCTCCCAGATCAGTTAACAATGATTTTCAGTGTAAAAAGTAATGGTGTAACATCGGCCTTCACCTGCTGACAATTTTGACACTTGGCTACAAAATCTGCCACATTCCTCTTCATATTGTTCCACCAATAAATCTCATTAAGATCATGATACATCTTCGTAGAACCTAGGTGAATAGAATACCTGGAATTATGTGCTTCTGCTATACCTCGCTCTCTGAGTCCGTCCACATCTGGAACACATAACCTGCCTTGGTACCTTAAAGTACTGTCATCTCCCCCTTGTTCAAAAGTAATAGTCTTATGCTTGTGAATCCCCTCTTTAAACTGCAACAAGTAGGGATCACGAAACTGTTTCTCCTTCACCTCGGTTACTAAGGAGGATTTGGACATGTTCTGAAAAACACTGCCATCTTCAGAATATATGACACGAACTCCTAAACTAGCTAGTCGTGGAATCTCTTCCGTCATGGTTCTCTTATCTTTTTTAAAATGTGTTAACCTTCCCATGGATCACTGACTAAGAGCATCAACTACCACGTTCGCTTTTTCTGAATGGTAGAGAACATCCACATCATAGTCCTTTATCAATTCGAGCCATCTTCTCTGCCTATGATTTGCTTGAAAATGACTGAAGGCTTGTGTGATCTGTGAAAATGTCAATGTGAACTCCATACAAATAATGATGCCATATCTTGAGTGCAAAAATCACGACTGACAATTCTAAGTCATGAGTCGGTTAATTATTTTCATTAGGTTTAAGTTGTCTAAATGCATAAGCTATAACATTACCATGTTGCATTAAAACACACCCAAGACCAATTCCTGAAGCATCACAATATACTACGAACCCTTCAGTTCCCTCTGGCAATGTTAACACTAGAGCAGAAGTCAGTCTTGTTTTCAATTATTCAAAAATACACTTGCAGGCATCTGACCACTGAAATTTGACTTTATTCTAACTCAATATAGTCAATGGAGCTGAGATAGAAGAAAAACCTTCTACGAATCGTCTCTAATAGCCTGCTAGACCCAACAAACTCCGTATGTCTAAAGCAAAGGTGGGTCTGGGATAATTCCTTACAGTATTTATTTTCTAAAAATTAACATGGAATCCTTCGCCTAAAATCACATGGCCTAAGAATGCCACGGACTTAAGCCAAAATTCACACTTGGAAAACTTCGCATAAAGCTCGCGGTGTCCACAACACTATTCTGAGATGTTCTTCATGATCAACCTCACTCTATGAATAGACTAGAATGTCATCGATGAAGACAATGATAAAAAGATTGAGATAAGGCTTGAAAACCCTGTTCATAAGGTCCATGAAAGCAACTGGAACGTTCATCAATCCGAATGACATAAAACAAAATTTGAAATGACCATAACTAGTTCTGAAGGCAGTTTTTGGAATATCAACTTTCTTAACCTTGAGCTGATGCTATCCAAATCTGAGGTCAATTTTGGAATAACAGTGAGCACCCTGAAGTTGATCAAATAAATTATCAATTTTGGGAAGAGGATACTTGTTCTTAATGGTGACTTTGTTCAACTGCCGGTAGTCAATGCACATACATAAAGACCCATATTTCATTCGAATGAACAAGATTGGTGCACCACATGGTGAGACACTTGGTTTAATGAATCCCTTATCAAGGAGATCTTTCAACTAGGATTTTAGTTCTCTTAACTCTGTTGGAGCCATTCTATATGGCAAAATAGATATCGACTTTGTGTCGGGAAGTAGATCAACTCCGAACTCGATCTCCCTATCCAGAGGAACTCCTGGAACATCTTCTGGAAAGACTTCTGGAAATTCATTGACAACTGGTACTGACTGAAGAGTTGGGGTCTGGTTCTGCATCCCTAACCTGAACTAGGTGGTACATATACCCCTTGGATATTATGTTTCTGGCCTTAATATATGAAATAAACCTACCCATAGATGTTACTGCATCACCCTTCCATTCTATGACTGGTTCACCGGGAAATTCGAAACTGACAATTTTGATTCTACAACCTACTGTGGCATAACATGAAGACAAATAATATATGCCCATGATTACATCAAAGTCTACCATTTCTAACCCTACCAAATCGGCTATGGTAATGTGGTGATAGACTGTAACTGGGCAACCCATATATACCCATCAGGCTATAATTGACTCACCAACTAAAGTGGATACTTCAAAGGGTTCATACAACCTTTTGGGTTCTATCCCAAATTTTTTAGCAACGAATGGGGTTACATATGACAGAGTGGATCTAGGATCCATAAGGGAATAAACATCAAAAGTGAAAATGGTTAATATACTTGTGACTACATTTGTATGGGCTTTTGTATCATGGTGACCTGATAGTGTATACAAATAGTTTGGACCTCTGCATGTGTTATCGGACTTGGCTGGACCACGCCCTGAGTGGACCTGAGAATTATGAGGAACTACCGAATTGATGGACATAGCCACATTACCTCATGTACTCTGCCTCGCTGATAGGCAGTCTCACTGAAAGTGAACTCGCTGGCCATACCCAAAACATACATCCATTCCCAAGCAATACTCTCTTCGGTACCTTTTACCATACTTTCTATACACTAGATTGCTAAAATTACCTTGACCCATACTGGCCTGTGACTAAGAGCCAAATAATCTAAAGTTCTGCCTTTTGTTATCATTCTTAACACTTTAGGTCTGGGGAACTAGATAAAGATAGAGCAAGTCATGATGACCTGTTCTTGAAGTATTGTCTGCCTCCACCTCCCCCTTGACTGAAGTGACCGGAAGACTTGTCTCTCTTATTAAACTCATTTTCCTTCTCTTTCTACAAGGTTTCCTCTTCATTTAACATGCTCTAATTGCCCTGTATGAAAACAACCATCTTTGTAATAGTCATCTCTCTGTTCTGGGCTATAATATTAGCTACATCATACGAATGGAGATCAAGACCATACACGAAACGCCTAACTCTGGCCCTAATGTCTGGGACTATATGTGGAGCATACTTTGCCAAAGATACAAACTGGAGATAGTATTCATGAACACTTACTCCATGTTGTTTGAGCTTCTCAAATTCTATAGCCTTTTCTTCCCTGACCTCAATTGGCAGAAAATGCTTAATAAAAGCATAATCAAACTCATCCCAAGTTGCAAGAGATGCGTCTTCCCCGTGGGACTACTCCCACGACTAATACCAGATGTTGGCAACATCCTACAACTGATAATCTCCCAACTCTATTTCCTCTATCTCATTAGCATGCATAACACGAAAGATTTTCTAAAGACCGTCGATAAAATTCTGCAGATCCTCTGTCTTGCTCGACCCCGTGAATACCGAATGGTCCATTCACAAAAATTCCTAAGTCCTAAAGCTGGATGACTCCCCATTAGTTCCTATACTTGGAGTCAGTCCCTGACGTTGGGCTTGAGCAGCCACAATCTAGGTGAGCAGCTGAATAGCTCCCCTAACATCTGAATCGGTAAACTTGGGAGGCGAAACTAGAATCTCTATAGGCTCGGGTGGGAGTGTTGTACCCGAATTGACTCATTGAGCCTAAGCATTTTCCTCACAAGCAGCATTGGTAGTTACTCTCTTACTTGTAGCTGATTTCCATTTTACAGGCATTTTCTGAAATACATAATACACACGAGTTAGAAGGATGTCCTGAAGGTATAACTCTAATAGCACAATCTAGGGTATGAAAGAAGTGAGACAATCCTAGATGTCTTGATGGTAAACTATTTACATGTGTGGGGCCCTCACACACATAAAAGTGACCATACTGGATATAGTTTCATAGACTCTGTAAGACACTTGAACCTAGTGCTCTGATACCAAGCTTTGTAATGCCCCGAACTATGGCTTGGGTGAAATACGGTAATCGGTGCCTGACTGTTTATGACTGAGTGAACCACATGGCTTACTTGTCAACATATGCATCAAAACATACACTACCAATGATAATGAAACATGTAAAACATAATACTGAATTTATCATCTCAAAGTATATTGCGGAAATACTCTGAAAATATAGGAAGTCTGAAAATCAATGCTGACATTACATACTAAACTAGTCTATGAAACCTATGAACATGAGTGTGACTGCAAAACGGTTTACCAAGATAAGGCCCTGGAATACCTCTACTAATAATCATGACATGTAATAAATAAAACTGACACCCCGAATAAGATGGGGCTCACCAAAAACTGATACTAAAGAAATCCTAATGAGCAAATCCGTCTTCCTGAAACTCAGCACCTGCACCGTGAAGTACAAGCCCCATGCAAAGGGACATTAGTACATTTGAATTTTGTTGTATGTAAAGCAACTGAAATAATAAGCAGGCACATGATATAATAGGAACTTGAACCGAAACTAAAACATGAGCATGAACATGATCTGGCATGAATATAATAATATGTGTAAAATATGTAAAAGTGTATATTTATATATCTGTATATATGTGGAGAGAGCATCAGTAAAATCGACATGAACCACTATGCATAAATGTGAAGTATGATCTCTGCCTGATCAGCAAAGCCATGTCATACCTTGCCGGAGTACGAGACATGAACATGAACATGATGAATCCAATAATCCCACAAGGGGTAATAAGAAGGTATCATCCTCTAGTGGAGCGACCCTTATCCTACGTTGTCATACATAGTTTCAGGTGGTCTTAGCTTTCTCGGTAATTTGTGCAACTCTCAAAACATGTACTTGAAAATAGTTAGCTTGAAATCCCATGATTTTCATGAAATAACTTGTAAACATAACTTGTAAGTTTATACTTTAGCATGTGAAGAAATATATAATATAACTTGTATAAATAATGAAGAACATGTATAACTTCATGAAACTGAGTGATAATGATCATAACTTGTATTTAAGAACTCATGGGAATCAAGGAATGGGTTCATGGATTAAGGAATATTTATGACAATAAAAATGACATATAATGAATAAAATGAATGAAAACATGATATATATATATATATATATATATAAGGTTATTATAAAGTTGAGTAAAATCCTAGGTTTGAAGAATACTTGTTTCATTGATTACATGTGGCGTGGGGATGAACAGTGATGTTCCCACGTGGATAGAATCTCTACATACCTTATTCACTCCAAGACTTGAAATAAAAATCCCAACTTTGAAGAAGAACTCCAAAGATTGAACCTTGAAACCTTCAATTGGGTTTAACTTTAAAACCTTAGGTTAAGAATAATGAATGTCTACTTAGAATTCATGTATGTATGTTAGAATTCACTAGAAATACTTGGAATATGCTTACCTTGGTGTAGGAAAATGATGGGAGAAGAGAACCTTCATGCTAGGGCTTGGAAAAAGTGAAAATTGATTTTTCAAGATTAAGTTGTGTATTTATATTGTTTGCTGTCAGAGGGACTTGACAGTCGTATTCGAGGGACCGTTGAATTTTCTACGGTCTACCAGTGGATCATAAAATTTTATATGGCCTGTATAATCGGACTGTATCCTAAGTATATAAAAAATTACAATGAGTTGAAAAAGTTGAGGTTCCAAGACGGTCGAAATCGACGGGCCGTATAATTTTATATTGTCCGTAGAATTTATAGATTGCCATCAATTTTAAAAATGCTATCGACCATTGGTTTTGACAAACCGTAAATAATTTTATGGCCGTTTAATCCAGCGTAGAATTGTGTCTGCAGAACTGATACTGGTTGTCAACATTTTTCCCCGTTTTGGTTTCCCACACTCCTGAACCATAAACATGATTTAGTTTGAAAGGATGAGGTTTTACAAATGGGTTAGTGAATTTTATGCTAACCTGAAGCGCGTCGATTCCAACAATCCACAACTAATGATCATGGGTAGGTTGGTAAGATTCGGGGCTGAACAGATAAACGAGTTTTATGGGTTGGAGAATCATTCTCCGAAGCTGATGCGGACCAAAGATATATGCATAGATGATTGGTTGATTTATTAGGTGTGTCCCCCGGGAACGAAGGTTTCTTGGGCAAACAAAAAGAAAAGGGTTCAATCGAATGACTTTATGGCTGAGGCCATGATATGGAAGTACATTATCAACTCTCGGGTGTCCCCCTCTAGTAATAGAACTGACTGTACTAACCACCGTGCGTTGATGGTTGCTTTTCTGATGGTCAGTGTTCCGATGAATGTAGGGTATCATATTTTATGGGAGTTATAGGAGTATGTATCCCAGGACAACTAGAGTTTGATTTTTCCTTCCATGCTGTGCAGGTGGCCTGGAGTGCTGAAGGACCCTACTGATCACATAGTCGATCCTATGAGACCGATCCACCTTGTGAGAGTTACCGGAGTTGGCAGTGCTGTGAAGTCTAAGTATAAGAAGAGGAAGAGGGATACTAGTGTTGGGGATTCTTCTTCGCAACAGAAGGGCCTTTGGATGCTATGAGTTCGCAGTTGCAGTCTATCCGGGAGTTGGTGTCATAGCTTCCTATAGGCCCTAAGGATGTTGGTGGATAGATCAGGCTTTCCAAGCATGAAGTGGCCAAGCATATGGAGGCCCAGACTAACAAGAAGGTTTCCAAGTCCATGGGTGAATTGGAGATGTCTTACCGTGATATGGCTAAGGCACATGCGGAGCTTCAGGAGGAGATTGAGAATGAGCAAAAAAATAATAAGTCGGCTCGCAAGCTTCTGTTGAAGGTCTATAGAGGGGTCAAGGCTATTTTCACATGGGTTAATCCGAAGAAGAAGATTCATGTCAAGGCTTCGGATGACAATGAGGAGTACTAAATCCTGTCTCAGGCTGATGATGTTGATTCAGACGACTCTAGCGATGATGATGAGGCACAAAGTTCGTCCTATGCTTGATCTTTTTCTAGCTCTGTGGTGTTTAAGAAAATTTATTTTCCTTGCTTTTCTTGATTATAACCTCTGGATGATGCTACCCTTTTCTTTCCTTTGCTTGTTTGGATGCTTGATTTTGATACCCTTCTCGGGCCTTGTTATGTTAGGATTTTCCCTTGTCGAGCTTATGATTATGCATCATTTTTATTTAAAGAGGTTGTTGAAAATGATAAGGTGTTGATATAGGGGAAAACTGGTCACTGGTTCTGTCCAGAGGCTCCGCAGAGGTTGTCCACCTTCAGTAGGTGCGGCTCCGCTTCTGCATGATTCAGCTCGCACCTGCGAGCTTTACTCTAGGAACACATATCCATTGCTGCGGAACAAATAACCGTAGACGCATTTTCATAGTGGATGACCATAACCGCATAAGCGGTCTCAGAATAACAATTTAGATTACGCATCTGCGACCCACCTATCGTCAGTGCAGCTCCGCAGATGTGGGGAAACTTACGCAGGGGCGAAATGCCTGGAATCAAAATAGAATTTCAAAACTTATGCCATACTAGTATTTCACTCGATACTCTTCGGGCACAATTTCGATACACAATCTGCTCTAATAGGGTGCCCAAATTAGATACAAATTGGAATCGAATAGATACCAATTTGAACGAAGTAGCACGAAAGAGTGAAAGAATGGAAGATTTCCTAAATGTCTTATAGACTCTTGATGATGGGTATGGACGTCCTTTTTCTAAACGAAGTAACACATAGTCCTTTTTCACCTACATGATAGTTCTGATAATCGACATCATCGACGACAAGCAACAATTTGACATCGAATTCTTAGACTCAAAAGTTGTAAATTACACAACCAAATACAAAGAGAATCAATCCAAGCATGGCAACCAATCCAGTCTAATAAAATCAGTCCAGTCATCCAAGTCCATTTGATCACAATAATCAGCCAAGTTCCAATGATCATTCCAAACCATATCACAAAACAATAAGTAATCAATGTATGATGTATGTATGATATGAATTCAATGCAATGTCAGGTACCTTTCATTTTCAGTATACAAACGTTTAAATTCTATGAACTGCCACTCATAGGAGACCGACGCCGTCCATATACTTATCCAAAATTTCTCATCGGATCCTAGCTCTTGGTCATAGTATCATCGTCAATTATTTCCATCAAACCAAGACCCATTTGGAGTCATATCAATCATCTCAATATTCCAACCATCCCATGATATATCCTTACCTTTTCCGGTCTCATTGGACCAACAATATTTTCATACCACTCTCATATCAATATCATCAGAACTATCAGTGTATAACTAAAAATGATAATACAACGCAAGTAATTAGGATGTATGAGATGCAACTAAGTATAAGAGATGAATATCATATGCTTTAAGAGAGTTATTAACACATAATCCACGTAAAATCAGGATATCATATCGAAGCAATGTGATGAATAAACACAACAATATCAATAATGGCGACAAGCCCACATAATGGTGGCAAGCCCAAACAACAGCTGTTGGAATCAACTTAAGGTTGATTCCCCAAATTACCCATCAACACAGTTCAACACCGGTACCCACTCAAGCATTCATCACAACCGCTAAGGCGGAGCCCCCAAACATGCCTGATACCCCTCAATATTTATAACTAATACGCACTTCTATCGAAGTCTACAAAAGAGAAACATAGCCTACCTCATTGCCGAGCGGGTTCCACAAACTCTTAATCCACGAAGTCCTTCCGAACAAGTATCGGATGGCCATAACCCAAACAAGCACGTAGATGACCTATGTTATCATGCACACAATCCACACACAAGGACTATTTCTATATGAGTAACCGCTACCCGACCCTGGGCCCACAAGGGTAAAAGATAATTTAATTAAGAAATTGTTCCACAAAGTCTAAAAAGTATTCAATTTAAAAGCCTTGATAATTTATTTGCCATGGTCTCTAGTTTGATAGATTACTTGGAAAGGGGCTTCTTTTCCCATAAACTCTTAATCTCTTCAATCAATAGGTAGTGATAAAGTAAAGGATTCATCCTCCAAAACCATAGTCTTTTACTAGATAAGAACTCGTTATCAAATCACACATGTCCGCAAAGTTTCCATCTTGGTAAGTTATTACATACGAATCCATATAGAAATATTTAATCAAACCCTAGTCATGCTCCTACCCCATGAACAAACTAAAAGCTTGTATTTTAAGAATAATAAGAAAGTATTAAATCATAAATGGTGGGTTTAGAGGTTACCCAATAATGTAGAAGGAGTAGACCACTCAAAGGAGCTCCCCAAACCAGCTCTCAGCTCCTATAGCTCACTTGCCAAATAAGGGCTTCGAAATGGGTAAGATGGATTTTAATTAAATCTAATAACTATCGTCGCTGCCAATGTGGACTATCTTTCATCGGAGCGGCCCTCTATGGCGGAAAGATGTCCGCCAGTGCAGCCTCATTAAACCTTATGATCATACACATATGTAAAGGGAACGCCGCAGGTGCGCTTACGCACGTGCTTAAAAATTACTGCCTAAGCGGAACATTGACTACTCCATAACTCAGCGCATCTGCCGACCAACCTTGCATAGGCGGTCCCACAGGTATGCGTAGGAACTCGCCCAATCCTAAAACATACGCTCCCAATGACCTTGACGTGAATTATAACAATCATATGACTCGTTAAACCATCATACCACCAATTATCACATAATTACAATCAAGAATTCACCCTTTAAATTTGTCGCAGAACGAAATGAGACTTATGGCGGGGTACCAGGATGTTTCGTCCATCCAAAACATTTTTTATGGTGAATTTAGAGTTGATAGTAGACGGAAGTTTCTTGAAAGAAATAATCTATTTTTTGCCATACGCACTTTTGCGATTAATTTTTCACTTGAATTTCTAAGCCAAATATGCATATTTTTCATAATAATATCATATCTTTTTCAAGATGTTGGAGTAATGGTAAAACATAGTTTTAAATAGATTTTCTATCATTTAACTAAAACAACGATGACAATTGCCGAAAAAGAAAATTGGAAGCATTCTTATCACAATTGACAACATTCTTATAAGAAAACATCATTGCCACTCGCCACTCTTCCAAAAGACTACATCTCTTCTACCTTTGTATTGTTTTCTTCTTACTTCTTCTTCAAATAACCCTGAAATTGCATAGCCAGGAAGAAAAGGGTAAATCAAGATAGTAAAATCAATTCAAAAAAAATCCTAATAAATATGTAAGCAGAAGAACCTCAATTTTAAGAATATATAAAACCAAGTTCAACACTTAAATATGGTTTTTACACCTGATACTTATCAACTACTTTTAATCAAATATACTGATGAGTTATAGATCCGTGTTTATGCTCTTGCACCTCATATATAATTCAGATACACATAGCAGGGGCGGATTTAGAGACATGATACTGGTTCACAGAAATCCAGTAGCTTTTGCATATTCTTTATATATATATATATATACTCAATTATTATTATTATTATTATAGTGTTAACTTAAGGTCGATGTTAGAAACTCATAAACATTAAATTTTGGATCCGTCTCTACGTCAGCTACAACATAATAATTAAGTGCAATATTACCCATGTTATAATAAAAAGTAAAAATACTTACTTGGAGCAATCAGGATTGGGTTCAATTGGTACAAAAGGAGTGAAGTGGCAAAGAACGGGAAGTTTTTTAGCTTTCTTAAAGTCCACTGGGAAAGTTTTCATGGCAGCTGCTAAGCACGTGCAAATAGCTTTGCGGTCTGGTTGTGAGGCAGCAGCAGTTTTAGCCAAACTTTGCAATCCAACACAACAATCTTTGCTAGGTGTTGGAGCTTGACCTATCATAAAACTTTCACAAGATATTACTTTTGGTATAACATCAGTACCACATTGGATATCTGCATTTGTTTGGCCTAAAATTAGAGCTAGAGCAAACAAAGTCAAAAGGGTGTTTGCCATTTTTTCAATTGTTTAATGGTTTCCTATGAGAAGAGAAGAAGAAAGGCTTTTAAGAGAGATGTATGAATGACTAAGGTGGAAAGCCTATTTATATTAGTTTAGAAGTGTTGGGTAATTAATTGTTTGGATTTTTATCATTAATGTGGTGTCATATCTTCACTTGGTTTGTTAGACATAGAGATGTTATAATAATTACAGTAATCTTCATTTATTACACAAATTAGATTCTTTATGGGTTGAAAATAATTTATACTCTTCAATTTTGCTTTAAAATCAAATTCTCCCCTCAAATTTGAATAATAGATATTCTTTTCCTTATCTTATGAAATATCTATTTTACTCTTAACATTTTCAATCATCTATCTATGTAATACCTATTTATATCATGTATAATATTTTATTCTTAAGCTTCATAAAATAATTTTATATCTTATTATAGATTTTTATTTAATTTCGTTATCGGTAGATTAATGTTTTTATGAATTTGTTTTAAAATCTAACGTTATTCTTTTATGATTGTAATTTTAATATTACATGCATTAAGTATGTACTTACGTGCATGCACGTGTGTATATATTTAGTTTTAAATTTTCTTATTCTCTATTGTCTATATGGAAATATGAGTTTTTGATTGTTATTAATGGAATATTTCCTAAATTATAATTTTAAAATTTATTTACAATGTAAATAGATAATCTTTTAAGAATTTGTTATAAATATATCCTCTATTTTTATAAATTATTTTTTATATTATCCACATTGAAATATGTTTATAAAGTTATGATTCTCTTATTTTCACTTGTGTAAGTAGATATTAGAGTTTAGATTATTACTAATAGAATTAAATTTATTATCTTGTTCAATATAAAACATTAACTTATATACTCAATTAGTATTTCTCACTTTTTTTAATCTTAAAAATAATATTTGTTTTTATAGGTAAATTTATTAAATAGATTTAAAAAAGGAAAAATGTCATGATGTTAAAAAAGTAAAAGAAAAAGATAAAGGTTGATAATGTAAAGGTAAAATAGGCATTTAAAAAATCAATTGACATATAGGGGGAAAATGTCAATTATTCAAACTTGAGGAGGAGTTTGATTTTTAAAGTAAAGTTGGGGAGTGTAAAATTATTTTCACCTGATTCATTATTTAATCTCGGTTCAATTTAATATCACACTCTAAAATTTTTGTAATTCGTGTTGACTCGCAAAATAATTTATTTTTGAGTAATCAAACTAAAATTCTAATTGTGTGAGACCACTCTCTATGTCACTTGTCACTAGAGGGGGTCTTTAAATAAAAAACATGTTTTAGTTCAGGGGAGTAACGCCCCATAATCTAAGTATTAAACTGACAAAAAAGGATAGTTTAAAAGAATATTGAGGTATTAATTTTACTTTAAAAGACAACTATGGAATTTACAAGTCTACCTAATTAAAATCTTAATTTTTAAAATTCAAGCTTTGGAGGGTGACACTAAAAACTCATTCCAAAATAATTAAGCAACTTTCATAGAAAATTACTTTATTTATTACATCATTTCCCCTATAACAAACCATGTTTAGAGATGATTTCACATTAAATCTTTAATGTAAGAAATTAAGTAATCTCAATGGTTTTATAAAAGTTCTTTATTTATGTTTATTTATTTTTCAGTAAATTTATCCCTCTGGATTTTGAATAAAAAAATTAATCGCTAAAATACATTGCTTTGTAGTGGTTAAAACTAAATTGAAATTGGGCGGAATTTGTAAATTTCATAGAAGCTCGGTTAAAGCATGTCCACAATTATTCTATAGCATTTATCCACCTTAAAAGAAGGTGGATCATTTCTTGTACTGCACTCTTTGTGCCAAACATTATATATAAACCAACATATAATAAGTTGTAAAATAAGTATAGATCTTATAAAAGAAAGAGATCAACGTTTACAAGAAAATTCTAAACAAATATATGAATAAGAAAACACTATTAAAACCTTAAGAAACATGATAGCATTAAAAGATGAAAGATTAAGACAAAAGAAGAAGAAAATATGAAACTATTGGAAGAAATATTAAGAGAAATAATCAGAAAAGATAATGAATTAAAAGATCTAAATGATATTATAGAAGAACAATATAAGTACATCAACCTATTAAAATATGGATAGAGGAAAAGAGATAGCAGAAGATTCTAGAGAAACATATTACCAAATGAATACATATGAAGGAGGAATAACACAAACATTAAGCTTTAAACCAGAAACGTACCAGAAAATACAAGATGAAAAGAAGAACTATCTATTAAGAAAATATTTAAAACAAAATAATTTGAAAGAAATAAAGAAATTAGATATATAGCACAAAAGCATGAAAATATAATAGATACAAGAAGTGTAAACGGAAGAACAAAAATAAACTTCATAACAGATGAAGTAATAAAAAGAGAGTTAGCAAAATTATCTACTAAAGAAGCAAAAAGATATAAAACATATACTTTGGAGGGGTAGAATTTACTATAAAAACATATTTTCGTAAAAACATAGATACACCTATACAAATATACATACTAGATGATAGAATATTAGAAAATTTAAAAGATGTCTTAATATCAGTAATAAAAGAAAATTTAATATATCAAAAACTAAAATTTACAGTACAACCAGACTTTAGCATATCATTAAAAGATGAACACAAAGACTTAGCCTTAACGTTATATTACAAATTAGATGGAATAACAATGTCACCAGGAAGTAAAGTAATAAGTATCGAAACAAAAATGATATATGCCCTAACTGGAAACCATCATGTAAAGAAACAACACGAAATAAATAGTTTAGTACAAAAAATGTACCAGAAAATATTAGAACATATAGAACACAGGGAGAATTCAAAGATAACTATACTAGAAGAAATATATATGGATTTTAATACTAGAACCTTGACACCATCAAAAAATTAATATAAAAATGGAAGGATCTAAACTGAGTATTACAAAAGAACCGATAATATCACGACAAGCCAGCTTAAGTGTTATACAACCCAGAATATTAGATTTAATAAATATAAGCAGTAATAGATTAAAAATTAAGGTAATAATATTTAAAGGTATGATAACAACAAATTGTATGGCTGAAATAAATACTGGAGCTATTAAATTTTTTATACATATAAGTAAAATTAACGAAAATGATTGTAATCTAATAGATCCATAGACTTATAATTATCCTGAAAATGAAAGAGAAATAATAGTTACCAAAAGTATTAATTTAAGATTCAAAATCCAAGAACTAGATTATAAAATAAATATAGGAGTAATAGAATATGACAGTTTTAACGAACTACTACTAGGAAGTGACTTTTTAACCATGATAAATTATAAAATAAATAATAATGGAATTGAAATAAATGACCAAGGAAAAACGAGATTTATCAATAAGATATGAATATACAAAGGACAATAATAAAGAAAAAATTAAAATTAAAAATGATAAAAGCAGCCTTATCAGAAGAAATATTTTCTAAACTTAAATACCTATAATACAGTAACAATTGGAACATCAATGTTAAAATTTTGATAAAATATGGATAGATATGGGAAACAGATGGTAGAAAAGAATCTTGACTAACCCTAATGAAAAAATAAATGCAATATGAGAAGCAATAATTGTAAAAGAACAAATGAAAAATACACTAGTAATAATGGATGAAATAAGAGAGAACCAAACACAAATGCAACAAATGATAAGAGATGAATTAACAAAATTATAAAATGTATCCGAAGTACCAACATTTAAAATAATATTGGAAAAACTTAATATATTAGTAGAAGAAATTAATAAAATTAAAGGTAAACAAGTAGCACGAGAAAATGAACCCAATACGAGTCAAGAAAATACAAGTACTACAACTCAACAACTAGAGCTAGTACCAATAGATGCATGGAGAAGAAGTAAAGAACCTATAATGATATATATTAGTAAAATAAAATCAAAATTACCAAAAGAAGTAGAAAAAACACTAGACAGTCTAGCAATATTAAATCAAAAAGGACAATTTTAATGGAAAATCAAGAACCTAGTGTACTTACGTTCTTAAAGAACCATGGGAAAAATAAAATAGAAAGATAAAGATACAAGTATGAACCTATAAAAAAAAAAAAAACTACACCAGATAATGATAACGATTCAAAAGGTGAAAATATTTACTTAAAAGACAAAAAAAATTACCTGCGAGTATTTAAACCTAAAACTAGATAAACAAGAACGACAATTATGTGAGTTAAGAACAGAAAATACAAATTTGAGATCACATAATAATGAAGAATGGTTTAATAAATATAAACATAAATTTAAAGATACAAAGAAAATACTAAAAGAAACTAAAGTTGAATTGAAACAAACGAGAGAAGAATTGCATGAAGTAAAACAAGAATTAGAAGAATTAAAGGAAGAATTACATATTCTTAGAAAACAGATAGGAATGTTAAAGGAAAAAAGAAAGTAAGGAAAATTACCAAAACAAGTGATGAAAGTACAACTAGTAATGAAAAAATTGATAACGATATAGACAGAGAAAGCAACACTGAATTAGCTAACCAAGAGATACAAGTAGCAGAATTTATAGAAGAGATAGAAGAAGAAGAAAACTCAGAAATAATAAAAGAAAACAACCAAATAATAAAGGCTTTACAAAAAATGAAAAGAGTAAATACAATCATAGAAGTTGAAGCTGAAAGTGATGTAGAAGATGAATTCAATAGACCTATAGATACAGAAATAGAAACAGATGATATAATAAATTAAGATACCAATGATTATCTTGAAGAAGAATTAATAGACCCTAATCTAGAAGTAATAACAAGAAAACAAACTAGATTACCAAAACATAGTAGGACAACAAGCTGAATTTAAAAAATTTGTAAGATCGATGGCACAAGGTGTAAATTACAATGGATATTTCCTAGACCTAGACAATGTTTATGATGAACAAGAAATAGGTAGAAGGATAAATGATTGGAATCTTGGAATATATATAGCTTTAATGAATTCTACAGAAACAGAAAACTTAGATTACATGTATGACTTAATATCTAAAACATTAATTGGAAATGTAGCATATTGGATATAATTGATAAATATTTAACACAATAGGCAGATTGCAGCAAAGTGAAAAAAGTATTTGTTATTTTGAAAGCAGAACAGCAATGGCTTTAAATAGCCTTACAAGAAACATAAAATACTTAAAATAAGCTAACGTCTCCTTGTAATTAGAGAAGACAACAAAAGACTAGTTCAAATAGAACAAACTTCTCAAGACTCATAAAATTTAGGAACTTATTAGCAACTAGAAAGACTACTTCAAAAGGCACGTGACTCTTAACAAATGCCTCCCCTAAACTAAACATGCCTACTGCATGTTAGTTTATACCCAAGCTACTTCGAACACCAAGAGCTTCTCTGAGTTTTTCAAACTGATTAAGCTTCAATGGTTTAGTCATGATATCTGCTACTTGCTTATTTGTGCCACAATATTCCATATCAATTGATCCATTACTTGTAAGATTTCTCAAAAAATGAAATCTCACATCAATATGTTTACTTCTTCCATGAAAAACTGGATTCTTTGCAAGCTTAATGGTGGAAGAATTGTCATAAAGCATTTTGACAGAATCAGTTTGTGTACCTTCAATCTTCTTCAAAATTCGTTGCATCCAAATGCTTTGGCAAGCACAATAGGCAGCAGCAACGTATTCAGCTTTAGCAGTTGATAAAGTTACTACAGGTTGTTTTTTTGACGCCCAAGCCACAGCTCCCCCACTTAGCACGAACACATAACCTGAGGTGCTCTTTCGATCGTCTAAATCACCAGCATAATCACTGTCTGTATATGCCATTAGCTCGCTTGTGCATCCCTTTTTTAAAAAAAATACCAAAATCAGCAGTAGCTTGAATTTATCTCAAAATTCGCTTAGCTGCTAGCATGTGTATCTCCTTTGGATCGGACATAAATCTGCTTATGAGGCATACACTATACATTATGTCTGGCCTTGTGATTGTCATGTAATTAGACTTCCCACAATCTACTTGAACAAGGTGTCATTTGCTTTTACTCCGTTCTCCTCTTTTGACAACTTGTTTCCAGGAACTATAGGATTTCTTACTCCATTACAGTTGCTCAACCCGAATTTCTCAAGTATTTCACTTGCATATTTTTTTTAACTAATGTAAATGCCATTAACACCTTGATGCACTTCCATCCCCCAAAAAATATTTCATCTCTCCAAGATCAGTCATCTCAAACTCAGTTTGCATAGAGCTTTTAAAATCTTTCATCATGAACAAATCATTACTTGTAAAAATCAGATCATCAACATAAAGACTTACAATCAGAATTTTGTTGTGTTCACGTTTCTTGACAAATAAAGTGTGATCGTCGGAGCTTCTTTCAAATCCATTTTTGATGAAGTAGCCTTCAATCTTACTAAACCAGGCTCTTGGGGCTTGTTTTAAGCCATAAAGAGCTTTGTTTAGTTTGTACACCTTGTTCTCCTCTCCTTTCACCTCATATCCTTGTGGTTGAGCAACATAAACATCTTCAGTGAGTTCCTCGTGCAAAAAGGCGCTTTTAACATAAAATTGGAACAACTTCCAACCATTTCTTGCTGCCAATGCGACCACCATTCGTATAGTGTCCCATCTTTCTACAGGTGCGAATACTTCATCATAATCAATCCCCTTTTCTTGCGCATACCCTTTGGCCACCAGTCGCGCCTTACACTTGTCAATCTCTCCATTTTCGTTTAATTTTGTTCGATACACCCATTTTACTCCTATCACTTTCACTCCCACAGGCGCCTTTACGAGCTTCCAAGTATAGTTCTTCTCCATTGCCTCGATCTCAAGATCCATTGCATCTCTCCAATTTTTTGACTTCACTGCTTGTTCATAAAACAGAGGATCAGCAGATATATGTAATGCAAAATTTTGCACCTCATCTTCAGAAAGTCCTTCTCCACTTGTATAATCATTTAGGTACGTTGGGGCCCTTCGTCCTCGTACAGATGGGGTTGCTGCATCATTACCGGAGGCTGCATCGTCACCGGAGGTGGTATTCTCATCTGTCATTGGATTTGAGGAGGCTGCTGCATCACTAGAGGTGGTATTTTCCTCTACTGTACCATCTTCATCTGAATTTGCATTTTCTTCTTCTTCTTCTTCACTTTCTTCATCTTGATTGAAGGTCTCCTCATAAGCTTCTCCCCAATCAAGTATATCTTGTGTATCTTCTTTGGTGCTCTTCCATTCCCATCCTTCATTTTCTTCAAAGATTACATCTCTGATGATGGTAATTTTTTTGGTAGAGGGATTGATCATTTTATACCCTTTGGACTCTTCACTGTAGCCAATCAGAACTTGCTTTTGGCTTTTTGCATCTAGTTTTAATCTCCTTGCATCTGGTATATGCACATTTCCAATGCACCCAAAGACCCTGAAATATTCAACATTAGGTTTAGAATTACTCCGGCATTCTTCTGGAGTTTTGTTCTTCAAGGAAGCAGTGGGACTCCGATTGAGAACATGACACGTCCACTTCATAGCATCTGGCCAAAGAATTTTGGGCATCCTTTTTTCTTCAAGCAGGCATCTCACCATATTGAGAATTGTACGATTTTTGCTCTCCGCAACTCCGTTTTTCTGAGGCGTATATGTTGTTGTGAGTTGTGTCCTTATGCCTTGTGTTTTGCAAAATTCTGAAAATTCTCTAGAGTTGAATTCTCCTCCTCTATCTGTTCTTAAGTTGCACATTGATAAACCGCACTCTTTCTCCACCATTATTTGAATTTTTTGAAAGTTATAAAGGCTTCACTCTTCTCATTTAGAAAATACACCCACAGCTTTCGACTAAAGTCATCAATGACTGTTAATATGTACCTCTTTTTACTATAGGAGGCAGGCGAGATGGGACCACAAATGTCAGAGTGTATGAGTTGTAATTTTTTTGTGGCTCTCCAATTGCTCTTCTTTGGCATAACATGTCGATGTTGTTTTCCCAGCATGCAACTTGTACACCTTTTTGCTGGAATTTTAATGTTTGGCAGCCCTCGAACCATTTCTTTATTGTGCAACATCCTCATATTTTTATAGCTCAGATGCCCATATCTTTTGTGCCAAATTTCGCTTGATTCTTCAATTTGTGCATTGAAGCAAGAAGATGATTTCATGAGGATGTTTGCAATAACTACAAACATTTTGTTTGGTATCATTATGCTCTCCATTATAACACCACGGGTCGGATGATACAACTTGCATACTCCATGTTTGATAAGAATGGTGATGCCTCGTTCTTGTAATTGACCTATACTGAGTAGGTTATTACGCATTTCAGGTACATAGAAAACATCACTCACAGTATGAGTTTGGCCTCCAACTACTAGCTTGATTCTTCCTTTCCCCATCACCATCAGCTTGGAATCATTCCCAAGTTTTACAGAATGCTTGAATGCTTCATCAAGTTGTGTGAACCACTCTTTGTTTCCTGACATGTGGTTCGAACGTCTGGAATCAAGAAACCAGATCCCTTCCCTTTTGCCTTGCTTGTCATCAACCTGCGCCATTAACAACATCTCATCTTCATCATTGATCTCGGTATAGTGAGCCTGCTTCACTGAATTAGGACATTCATACTGAAAATGCCCAAAATTGTGACATTTATAACATTCAATAGCAGATTTGTCAAAGAACTGTCTGCCTCTGCCTCTTTCTCGGCCCCGAAATGTGCCTTTGCCTCGTCCACCCCGATCTTCATGTGTAACTTTCAATGCTTGATCTTCTTCTACTGATCCTTTCATCCTTTGTTCGTGAATTAAAAGGCTACTTTGGAGTTCATCCACAGTTAAAACATCAACATTATTTGATTCTTCAATTGAACATACCACATAGTTGAATTTTGGAACTAAGGATCGAAGAATCTTTCCTGTGATATCAGCTTCTTTGAGACTCTCACCACATGCTTTCATCCTCTTGGCAATTGAAAGCGTTCTTCCAAAATAGGCATTGACGGTTTCCCCTTCTTTCATCTTTAGGATTTCGAATTCAGTTTTTAGGGTTTGGAGTTGTGCTCTTTTAACCCTTGTTGACCCCTTAAATTTCTGCTTCATTGAGTCCCAAATCTTCTTAGATGTATCATCGTTCAGAATGGTTTCCATAATTCCTCGATCAATGGCTTGATAGAGGTAATTCTTCACCTTCTTGTCCTTCAATTGTTGTTCTGCAATAACCTTAGTTTTTGCTTCTGATGGCTCTCTTCCTGCTAGAATCTCAATTATTCCGTCTTCTACTAGGCTCCAGAATTCCTTTGATCGAAGGAAATTCTCCATTAATTTTGCCCAATGTTCATAGAAGCCATCAAACTTTGGGATAGCTGGTTGAACGAAGACATTATTGTTGCTGCTTTCTGCCATCTTTTCACACTCTTCACTCGTGTTTCTTTCACACTCTTCTCTCATGTTTCTCTCTCAATCAGACCCGTTTGGTAAGGCTATGATACCAAATGATAAATATTGAACACAATAGGCAGATTGCAGCAAAGTGCAAAAAGTATTTGTTATTTTGAAAGCAGAACATCAATGGCTTTAAATAGCCTTACAAGAAACAGAAAATACTTAAAATAAGCTAACGTCTCCTTGTAATCAGAGAAGACAGCAAAAGACTAGTTCAAATAGAACAAACTTCTCAAGACTCCTAAAATTTAGGAACTTATTAGCAACTAGAAAGACTACTTCAAAAGGAACGTGACTCTTAACAATAGTCTATAGCATACCAATTAAGAGGAGAAGTATTCAACCATGAAAAAGATTGGAAGTCTATGTTAATAATATTTGACATTATACTAAAAAGGGATTTTTTATGAGAAAAATGGTTAGTAGCACGAGAAAATGTACTTGCAGAAAGAAAAACTGAAATAATAATGAATCTAAATAACATGAAATGTTGTAAAATTAATAAACTACCAGAATATACAATTAGTTTTAGTAAGTTCTTTTATGAAGCAAGATTTTTACCACAAGAAGGTTTCTATTAACAACTTTATTATGACCGCTTACCAATACCTTATAATACTGAGATATCAAAAAAATATACCCAACTAGAACCAAAAAGGATACATTAGGAGAAAGAATAAGAGTACTAAGAGCATACCTAATGCGAAAATGTGAAGAATATAGAATGCAACAAAAGATTAAAAAAAACTAGGATTAAGAGAAATATGTGGATTCACATAAAGAAGATTAGTATTTGGATGTGATGATAAAAGAAAAGAAAGAAAATATAAGAAAAGTCATAAAAATAGGAAATATCAACGAAATAAATATAAAAGATATAATAATTACAACAAACAACGGAACAAACCTTATATGAAAAAAAGATTTAAAAATATAGAAATACCTCTGAAACCAGAAAAAAATTTAAATATAAGAGAAAATTTAGAAAAAGAAAGTATGTAAAACCCGTAGAAGCAGAAAAAGTTAAAGAATGTAAATGGTGGAATTGTAATGAAAAAGGACATTATGCTAATAAATGCCCAAAGCTAAAGAAAAAAAGTGTGAAATATATAAATACAACATAATTTATAATGAGTCTACAACAGATAAAAGAAGATAATGATAAATGGTATGAATATGAAGACTTTTATGTCAGTCAAACTGATGAAGAAAGTGAATTAGAATTAGAAAATATTAACTTTATTAATCAGCACTCAGATAGTGAAGGCAATTCAGAATAAGATGAATCTACAAGAAGAAAAAAGAAAATTATTAGAAGAAAGAAATTACTGGATACAATGTGAAAGACATGTTCGCTATAAGCTTATTATAACTATAACTACGAGTGAAACAGGAAATAAATACTACAATGATATATATAAAAAAGTTACAAAGAACCTTAATAGAATAAGACAAAGATTGAGTGAAATAAGATGGCAAGAATTAACAAGATTAATAGAAGAAGTAGAACAAGATGAAAACATTCGCCAAGAGGTAAGAGAATTAGGACAAGATGAAGATCTCCAACGAAGATTAAAGGAAATACATATCAGACGAAATACTAATACCTAATTAGATGGTAGCAATCTATATAGAAGCTCATATAGAATACAAGCTTAATAAAATGATAAAACAAAAAATCTTTATCGATAGTGGAGCAGATTTATGCCTGGCTAGAAAAGAAGTACTAGAATCACATATATGGAAAAGATCTAAAGCACATAGGACAAGAGTGTCACCATTTAATGAACAAGCAAAAGAATTAGATATAATAGCGGAAAATATGAGAATCATATTAGGAAAAAAAATATTTAGGTTACCAATAATATATCAATTAGATCATATGAAACAACAAATATTATTAGGAAACAACTTCTTAGATTACTTTAAAACACAAGTCATAGATAGCAATACCTTTAGTCTACAAACACCTTGTAATAGATGGATAATGTTAAAAAGAATATTATCAATACATACGTTAAGACTATGTACCATAAAAACAGATAGGAATAATAACCTACAACTACTAAAAGAAAAATATTTTAATATATTGAAAATGAATTTTGGAGAAAATCCAATATAACTATGGGAAAAAGAAAAAATATATACTGAAATTAAGTTGATAAATCACAATGATATAGTTAGATCAAAACCTATTAGATATAGTCCAACAAATCAAAAGGAGTTTGAAACCCAAATAAAAGAATTATTAGAATTAAAAATGATACAAGAAAATAAAAGTCCACATAGTAGCCCAGCCTTTTTAGTAAGGAAACATAGTGAACAAAAAAAAGGAAAGCTAGAATTCAATAGATTATAGAGAACTAAATAAGACAATATTTGATGGATATTTTTTACCATATAAAAGAAACCTTATTAATGGATTAGGAAACAAAAAATGGTTTAGTAAGTTCGATTGTAAAAGTGAATTTTGGCAGATAAAACTGACAAAGGAATCAAAATCTTTAACAGCCTTCAGTTCCTCTCAAGGACACTATGAATGGAATGTACTACCCTTTGGATTAAAAAATGCACCTCAAATATTTCAAAGAAGAATGGACCAAGTGTTTAAAAAATTAACATAATTTTGTATAGTATATGTTGATGATATATTAATATATAGTGATAATCTAGATGATCATATAAAACATTTAGAAGAATTTATAAAAACTGTGAAACAACATGTAATACTATTATCTAAAAAGAAATCTGAAATCTTTAAAAATAGTATCGAATATTTAGGATACATTATAAATAATGAAGGATTACAACTACAAGAACACATAGTAACAAAGATAAAAAAAATTCAAGGATAAATTAGAGAGTAAGAAAGAAGTACAACAATTTCTAGGAGTAATAAACTATGTTTCAGACCCTATAAAAGATTTACCACTCTTGAGAAAACCATTGCAAGAATTAACTAGAAAAAACATAATCTTTGAATGGAAGGAAGAACATACTAAAGCTATAAATAGGATCAAGGAAAAAGTAAAAATATTACCAAAACATAGAATACCAACGAAACTGGATCAACTAGAACTTTTTACTGATGCTAGTGATATAGGATGAGGAGCAGTCCTTATGGCATACGATAAATATGATATAGATAAAGAAAAACCACTAATCTATCGATATGGAGGTGGAACATGGAAGCCAAATGAGAAAAACTATCATATTAACGAAAAAGAATTATTAGTAGTAAAATTCAGAATAAAGAGATTTCACTATCACTTATTACCAGTAAAATTTGTTGTTAGAACCGATAACACACAGGTAAAATATTTTATTACAAACAAGATAGATCATTTACCAGAACTAAACAAAAGAAGAGAATGGCAATCATTCTTTTGTTGTTATGATTTTATTGTCAAGAATATATCTGGAACTAAAAATGTCTTAGCTAATTTTCTTAGCAGATATAACAATGTCAATCAATGGTGATAACCTTGAAGAATATATTACCAATGTCATGGATTCCATAATACAAATCAATGAAACCTTAATATCCAAAATACAAGAGAATACCCATCTTGTAAACCATCTCAAAGAAGCCCTACGAGATTTAAAAACCTTGAGAACCATACAAATCAGTAAAACTCAATCAAAATCACCTACAACTACACCTGAAAAGCCAAACAACCCTACTAAAACTTTAGCAGCTTTTGTATCAAAACTTGCCACTATGCCATCCTCAATATCATCCTCTTCCCAAGTATCAACAACGGTATCAATGTGCGATAAACTGAAATACACACCAGACTACATCAGTGCTTATGAGAAGATCAATAAATTTTATGATTATAAAACTAACCCTTATATTTTACGCAGTGCTAAGCTGAGCAAGTATCCGAGATTCTTATGCAGTGAACAGGCTAACCCAGACATAGTATCAAAATTATTCACTTATGGTTTTATTGATAAACTAATAGTGGATGAGAACATGTACAATTTTGCCAAATTGACAAGTATCATCGTCGAATCTACAACACTCATGATGAACTCATTTGGAAAAGGTGTCTATGGAATACAGATGTTTGATGCATCAACTGATTTAACAGGAAAATCCATTGTGATATGCCAAATATTCAAAACTGGTAAAAATAGCACCATTAGCGAAGATGATGGAAATTTGAACATGAAAATACCATGTACTCTGGAGAAGTTCCAAGAATGGCTCAATACAAAAAGAGTATTTGGATTATTAAACATGAAAATCAGGATAGAAGATATGTTACGAGCCAAAAAGGCATGCATTATTGGAATCTCTAAAGGAGGAGAAGTGGAAGAGATTATTATCCTATATTACAACAATGACATCATATCAGAAGATGCTATGGAACTGACATATTTGCATGATAGAATTATAAACTTGAAACACAAACATGCAAAGGAAACTATTGACCAATATCAAATGCTAATTGGACAGAAGAAAAGGCCTGTAATAAATACTAAAAATACTACTACTACTACCAGTGCAATAAAAAAATAAAGAGGTTCTGATCCTTTTGCATAAAAATGTAATATCATATGACAGGGAGCATGTAGTTATACTACTTGCAGCCCAAATTACTACTATGGCAGGGACCATGTAATTTTATTACTTGGAGCCCAATATAATATCATATTGTGGCCCAATGTAGTCTAACTACGGTAAGCCCATGTATTATCATGTATTACCACATATTACAAATCATACTACTCGAAGACAAAGAAGATGAAGACAGATGCCAAGAAGATATTATCAAATAATCTGATAGAAAACAGCTGGAAAACACTTAGCAAAACAACTAGACAAAGGACAAAAGGAAAAAGATGACAGCTTTGACAAAGCTACAACAAGACAAAAAACTTTGGAGAAAGCGGCAATCATAGCAGACAAAGGACAAAAGGAAAAAGATGACAGCTTTGACAAAGCTACAACAAGACAAAAAAACTTTGGAGAAAGCGGCAATCATAGTAGACAGAGAACTGTAATCTTTTAGACTTTTGAAAAAAGTTGTTATCATATTACTATTTTACAATCAGAGAACCAGAAGAGGTTATCTATATAAAGAGCCTCTTGTAAACATTTTGATCATTCGAAAAAACTTCAATACAAATCTTTCTTTGAAAATTCTCTCTATGTCTAGTTAAACCCCCTCCTTAGTCTATAATCCAGATCAATTATAATATCATAAAACCAGAGATAGATCACTTTGAAGGAAGATAATTAGAACCATATTAGTCTATAAACCTACATCTTGATAAGAATCTCATAAATAGTCTGTTGAGAAACTCCCAAGCACCTAGGCTAATCATCCCGTTATTGCTGAGAAGAAAGAGAAACAGTGCCAGGGTGAGTTGAGATCTCCGGTGAATTAAGATTCTACTAAGAGGTACGATTTTTAGACTATGTGCTTTTAATTATAATTTTGATAAGTGTTAAACTCTGCAATTATGATGTTCATATTCATTATAGATTATAGACTTGTATTTAAAAATGAATTGGATGGATAATACTTGTTTCCGTACTACATACCTATTATTTGATAAACTTAGATAAAACTTTGTTAATATACCATCTATATTCCTACTCTCTTCAGGGTTATTAGATGATGGAAATATTCGCTTATAAAATTGTATCAGAGTTTGTAAAAGGAATAGTATTATAAAAATGAAAACACATCAGTCATTTATTAAGATTAATATGTTAAATAAAATGTTGTGGAAATGTAAAGAAATGAAACATCTTTTAATAACATTGAGGAACCAAAATGAAATGATAATGAAATATCAAGATCAAGTGTTAGTAGAGAAACGAAGGTCAGAAAACATGATAACTGATGAAAAGGAATTAGAAAATATTCTGATAATGAATTAGCATAAATCAATATGCACATAGATAATGTTCTGGCAACATATAGAAGGATAGTAGAGATAAACACAGAAATAAATATACGAAATCTTGTTATAGCAGATTTAAAAGCAGATCTACGAATGAAGACATAACACTATGGATGAAAACAGACTAAGAGAACAACAAACAAGCTAAGAGAACTCAAGATGATAGCAGAAAAACCCCTTACATATAATAGAGATATAAACCAACATATAGTAAGTTGTAAACGTTGGTCTCTTTCTTCTATAAGATCTATACTTAAAAGAGGTAGACCATTTCTTGTACTGCACTCCTTGTGCCAAACATTAGGGCTAAGTGCACTGGCAGCCACATTTAACTTTTAAGATCGTTATTCAAAAGATATTCAATACCTAAAAAGTATTTAAATACTAGTTTTAGCGAGTATACTATTGACACTTAATTTTTACCGTCCAATAATTTTATTTAATTATCCAGAGTTACTGAGACACAAACGAAGTGAAATATACATTTTACAAGATGAAAATGAGTTCACAGAATTATCTCGGTGACATATTGCCATTTAATTTGACAAAATTTCGTCAAGTATATCATGTTATATAATTTCGTATATTTTTGAAATATATTTATCAAATTATAACTCAAAATGACCATGTCCATACGGTCACTAACCTGAGGATACTGCATCCAACTATATATGTGCTAATAGAGAACTTGATTTGCGCCATATGTGTTAAACATGATTTGTTCTTCTGTATAGATGGCTACCAACATCTGATTTGACATAGTTCTCGAGGCACCCAAGATGTTGAAGATATGGTGGGTCAGGTTAGATACCGAACAATAGAAAAATGTCACTAGTTGCTTAGGACATATGCGCCCCTAATGTTCATGAAGGGTTGTAAAGCACTCATCGAGGTATTAGGTGTTCATCCCGTATTTCATATTTCGATGCTCAAAAAGTACCCTTCGGATGGTTCTCATGTGATCCAATGTCATTCGGTAATGCTTGATCCAAATCAAACTTTTGAGAAAGAGCCGATAGTCATTCTAGATACGCAAATCCGAAAGTTGAGGTCCAAAGAGATAGCTTCAGTAAAAGTTTAATAGAGGCATCATCCGATCAAAAAGGCTACTTGGGAGACTAAGATGGACATGCGAAGTAGATATCCCCATATTTTCGTCGATTCAGGTACTTTCTTTTCCTTTACATTCGAGGACGAACATATGTTTAAGTGGTGGATGATGTAACGACCTGATAGCTCATTTTGAGTTCTAGGTCACTTTTTATCTAAATAATCCTTCTCGTAGCGTTAAGATGATATTTTTACTTGCGAAATAGGTGGAACGTTTCTTGAGGCAATCTGGTGTGTATCGGAGAAGAAATAATGAAATTTGGAAATCTTTGAGTTCAAAAATGAAAAGGGTTGACCAAGGCCAACACTGGGGTTAATGAGGTCAAATGAGAATTTCATCAATTCTATGAGGTGTGAAATGTGATTTATGATATAGTCAAGTCGTTGGTTCAGTTCCTGAGGGCTTTGGGTGCATTTTGAGTGCTTGGTTGAGAAATTAGGTAATGTGAGAAAATGGAGTTGACCATGGTCAACATCAGTCAAGATGACATATTTTTGGTGTTTCGAGTGCGCGAGTAGGTCCGGAATGAGTTTTATGATCGAAATGCATATTTGGTTCGTGTCCGGGGGATCCCGGATGAGTATCGATGGCCGATTCCGAGTTTGGAGCACACTAGAAAAATCTGGTGTGTTATTTCTTATGTTGTTCATCGCGATCATGAATCTTGAGGAGCTTAGTCATCGTGATTGCGATGCCCCAGGCCGCTATCGCAAAGGATTGTGTTTCAGGGTCCCGCGATCGCGTAAGTGGGTCCAGCGATATCGATTGAGGGATCAGCTGGGTAGAAAATAAAACCTCAATACGAACCTGGGACATTTCATTTCATATTTAGAGCTTGGGACCTCGGTTTTGAGATATGTTTGAAGGGTTATTCAAGATACATCGCGGTGGTAGGTTTCTAATATTATTTTTATCATTCTACATTCGATTCTTACGGAATTTTATCATAAAAATTATGATTTTGATTGTAGATTTGGGATTAAAAAACCATATGTTGAAATTATGAATTTCTTTGAATTGAAGTCGGAATTGAGTCATTTTTTAAAATTTAGACTATATCGACTATGGACAATCCAATTTTATCATGAAATTACCAATATGCCCTCCGGGGCTTTGGATTGCCTTTTTGGGTGACATTTTGGGTCTGGAACATTAGTATAGAAATTGAGTGTCTACAGACTCGTATGCTTATGTAGATTTAGTATTTGAAAATATTAGGATCCTTTAGAGGCTCTACGAAAGGGAAAGGCTTTATTGTGAGCGTTGTATTTTGAATCATGCAAGTTGAGACCTTACTTGACTCTATTTAAAGTGTATGGTTTGTATAAATGAACTAATAAAGAGGGAGTAATGGAAATCAAGGGGGGTTCCTGTACTTGTGAGGTGATGGGCACTTGTATTGGGTACCGATGACATGCTTTTGGAAATATGTATCGTCTTCGAGTCATTATATCTATGGTCTGAATGTCATGATTTGAGAATTAGCTGATAGCTTAATTTTATTGCGTGAATTGTGATTGAGTTATGAAAGGTCTTAGTTGATGCTTCTAAGTTATATGTATGTGTTAATTGTGATTATGTGTTCTCATCACTCCATAATACTTGTCTAAAAGTGGATGAAATGTTAAAAGATTGAATATTTTTACTTTGTAGCCTTGTTGCTTATATTGTGCATGTCATATACATGTTTTAATATGGTAATTCATGCATAGTATACTTAAGGAGACATATATGATGTCCGATGGAAAATGGTTCTGGACGGAATGATGCGAATGGAAAAGGGCTGAATTGGTTAAATACGGGTGATGTGAGACAGATTGGCTAAGAATAAGTAATGTGAGCCTAAATGGCTAAGTGTTGAGATTGGAAGCCTAAAATGGCTAAGAACATCATTCGGGTGGTGTATGGACCTCGCGAGTCCCCTATGGGTAACGTATTCCATATTAGGAAATGTGTGTATACCGGTGATGAAAGGTCTTTCATTACATGGTGTTGCATTCACATATCATATTATTAATTAAATTCCTTGTTGATTAGCGTACTTGAATTATTAATAAAATTGTTTATAATCTACTTAAGCGGTTATTTGAATACTTGATGGTTTGCAATTATTGTATTGTTGGACTAATTGCGATTAATTCTGGAATTAAGCAATTAAAAACCAACCCTCATCACCATTTTAGTTTAAGATCGATTGACGATACTGTTGAGTATACAATTATTTTCTATACTCACTCTACACTTGCTGCACCTTTTTGTGTGCAGATTCGGTCCCTATCACGAGCAGAGTTCGAGACTTCACCATTCAGGTGAGCTTCTGGATGATTCATGGCACCAAACTTTTCCTCTTTATCTTATTTCTGTTTTCCTTTACTTCTAGACAGTGTATTCGGATGTTATTCCAGACTTGTATTCTTATTCTAGATGTGACACCATATTTTGAGAGTTGTAGTATTTATTTTGTATTAATTATCGTATGAGACTATTATGATATTGAAATGACATTATTTACTTGTTTTCGCCATTTATACTTACTAGACTTGCTTAATAGGTTGTGTATGGTTCGCTTATTGGGTGAGGGTAAGTGCCTTTACGACTTTTACTTTTGGGTCGTGAAACAATTGTTTTGAGTTCTAGAACCTTATTTCTCTTTTAAACGTTCAGTAGGTTCTTTTGTAATTTATGACTTGTGGATATGGGTGGTGTGGGTCTTGAGGGGCTTGGGAGTGTTTTGGAGCACTTGAACTAGTGGTCGAAATTACTTAGAGTTGACCAAAGTCAAAATTTTGAGGTAATAGACTTTGATTCATGGTGTGAACGTTTCTATAGGTTTATATAATGATTTAGACTTGTTTTGATAGTTTTGGATAAGACCCGGGGGGTTCGGGTGTGATTGGGGTAGCAAAACTCAGTTACGGGTTGTGGAAAAAAAATCTAGTGTTGCTGCAACCCTTCGTATTAGCGAAGGCTAGGGTCACGATCGCGAAGGAGATGAGTCCGGTCAACATGGTCACAATGTTGTAGACCGCCATCATAGTACATACCAGGTTGCTCTTACGATAGTGTGGGATCATGTCGCAATTGCGAAGATCACTTATGCCACATTTAAAATCTGAATATCGAAATTTTGAATTCATTTCAAGATTCTTGGGAATTTTGGAGCTAGTATTTGGGCCATTTGTGAGGGGCTTTCCACGAATTAAGTTTAGGTAAGCATTTTAAACTTAGATTTGATTATTGTACTTGATTACCTGCTAAATATAGATGTCCAATCAGCGTTTTTGAAGTATAGAAGTGAATTTCTAGCCCTATGAGACTATATATTATTGATATGGAGGTCAATTTGAGGTTGGATTGGGTTGATATTGTAGATTTTGAACCCTTAGGGAATGGGCATTACAAAATTTTGATTTTGACCCCGAGGCTCAATTTGATTTTTTGGTTGACTTTTTAATCCGGTTCTTTTTATAATGCAATATAGACATCGTTGGACTTGTTTAACCTTATATAGTATACTTTAGGGATGGCAAAATTGAGCCACCGGGTCAACGCGGGTAATTACCCACTTTGACCGACCCATTGGTCGGGTAGAGTATTAACTCGACTCTCTGAGGGTGGGTTAGGGGCGGATAAGGATATGGTTGAACCCTACCCGTACCCGACCCGTTACCCGATGGGTAGGATTCCCGACCCATCCCTACCCTACCCGACCCATGTATATATAATTGTAATTAATTTTAATTATAAATATAATATATATATCCTATAAAGATAATATATATAATTGTAATTATAAAGATAATATATATATATATATATATATTAGCTTTTAAATTGTAATTATAAAGATAATAAATTGAGGACCTTAATTTATTATTTAAGTATCAATATAGATTATAGTAATAAACTATATAATAAAAATATATAATCCTTAACATACAATTAACATGAATAATTAAAATTATAATAGTTTGTGATTCTTCTTAAAAATTATATATATATGTATATATATGTGTGTTTTTTTTAAATAACTCCACCTAAACTACATAGATTAGAACAAAACTACGTAGATTTAATGTGTTAAGAACCCTAAATATATTTGTTTACAAATTTCAAAATTCATTCAATTTTGAATTTTATATTCATGATTCATATTTTTTTTAATTGTGTGATTTTATTTGTAGATGAAGTTCCTAGTACTACATCAAACTTAGTTGAATGTCCAACCATTTGTGTTGATGAAGATGTGGATGATGAATGTATGAAATCTTACATATATTACTTATTAATAAATGAAGGTGTATTTTTTTTCTATTTGGTTAATTCAATTAATTTTTTACCAATGTTGTAGATCCTTCGATAATACTTTGAAGATTTTTCAATGGTCAATGTAGTGCTTTGTTGTTTCAAAGGTATGACTTTATTGTTGAGTATTTTCTTCCTTTATATTGAGATATAATTTTTCCTATGTAATCTCTTTTTTTTTTATCATTTTTCTTTTATTTTTCATAGATTTATGGAGAAGCACATTAAAAGTTTGAAGACCTTGAAGACATGTTTGATGTAATTGGATTTTGTTTTTGAGATGACATTAGTGTTTGGACAATTTTTTCATAGAACTTTGATTGTATTTCGTAATTATGAAACTTATTTGGTAATATATTTTATGAAATTTGTAGAATTTTTGTGTTTTATTAGAAGAAGTGTATAACCCGCGGGTACCCAATACCCGAAAGGGGCAAATAAGGGTATGGAAATTATATAGTCAGTGAGTAATGGGTAGGGTATGAGTGGCACATTTGGGAGGGTGGGTAGGGTACGGGAATCCCAAAACCCGCCCCAAACCCGACCTACTGCCATCCCTAGTACACTTTTGAATAGATTGGGAGTATTTAGAGGCTTTAAGGAAAGACCGTTCAAGGTGGTTAAAGACTTCTTATTGAGGTAAGTTAAAACTTTGACTTCGCTGGGAAATTTTTCCCAACTAATTAATAAATGTGATGTCCCAATACTATGTGTATAGGGGTAACGTATAGGTGAGGTGACGAGCGCTTATGCAGATACCGGATGACATGTGTGGATTTATTTATTTCTTAGGCCTATTTTTGAATGTTTTAATTTATTATTTGATTACTTGAGCATAATCCCATGCTAATGATGTTCTAATAATTTGTGATATATTTTCATTGCAGAATATGGGATGGGAAGCGAGCCATCAACACATGGTGATGTGTATAGTTTTGGCATTGTCATATTTGAAATGTTAACCGGGAAAAAGCCTATAGATGACATCTTCAATGGTAATTTAAGCCTTCATGATTTTGTTAGGAATGCCATGCCTGATGGAGCACTTGAAATAGTAGATTCAGTTCTTAATTTGAAAGAGGAAGAGATAAGTTGAGAGAGCTGTCGAATTCCAAGCTTCATGAGGAGGCAAAAATGGTAGGGGAATTAGTCAATTGTTCAATGTATGATTCAGGTAAAAGGAAAAAATTCAAGGAGGTTTGTCAGATAGTTGTGCTCTATTAGAGATTCTCTTGTTGGTTGTACATGAAATACTTTTTTTTATTTATGTTATATAAGGTTCCAGTAAAGCATTCTCATGAATAATATGAATAGAGAATTTTGCTTATTTAACTCATATTTGTTTTCATGAACATATGAATATAACTTTTATTTGATTACTATATGAGAATCGCCTTTTGCAAAGAACAGACCCAATAATATGCCACTTATTATATAATCAATATTTTTCTTTTTCTCCTTGTAGAAAAATAAAGAATTGACATACCTTTTAACAAAGTGAAAAAATGTACGAAATCAATAAACAATTTGCTCAAAATTGAACTTAGTTCAGTAGAAAATAAAGTCAAATTCCACGAAATAAATGTCCACTTTGCTTGGTGTGTTTTGAGAATTAGTGAAAATTCGCTTGTTAAAGAATAATGGAAAAAAGTGTTCGCAAAAATGTTATTCAGTTATGGAATGTGATTTACCTTTTTTAACTATACCAATCATAGGTGTTAGTTTTGTTATATTAACTTTCATGTTATTCTTCTTTCACTTGTCCTATCTAATTGGGTTGGCTCAGGGCCTCAGGCCATATGGAGCGATCCAAACTCAATATCCAACATCTCTCACTTCGCTTATGGTGGGCTAGACCCAAATCAGTATCATGTCAATAAGACACATAATTCATATAAATAAGAAGTTTATTCAACCTGCGAGCATTAACAACTATAAAATTCCAAATATATTCATTGTGAGCATTAACAACTATAAAATTCCAAATATATTCATTGCGAGCATTAACAACTATAAAATTTCAAATTCCCGCGTGAAAGGTAACCATATGCTCGTTCCATGGTCTGCCGGGGGTATTTCCAAGAAATCACAAAAAATTGTTAAAAGGCTAAGCATAAGGGGCATCATCAGCATCCACATCTGAATCATTCCCATCTTCACCACGTAATTCCTCCAAGGATAATTCAGTTTCACGAAGATCAACCTCTGCGTCAAGAAGTTCTGCGGGGATGTTCATTCCTAGCTTGCTGACCTCTTCAAGAGTGTCCCTGCGAGTCTTTAGGATGGCCAAATCGTTGCGGAGCTTCCATCTTTGACATTTGGCTTGAAGCTCGATTACGGTATTCTTAGCAGAAATAAACTACTCTCGGGCTGTTGCTAAATCGGCTTCTAATCTAGCAATCTTTCCCTGAAGGATCACGTACGAGGAAGTCAGGATCTGAAGAGAATTATCTCTGTCCCTCAATGAATCAACGACATCTTGCAAGCATAAGCGGAGGGAGGCTTGAAGAGAGTTAGAGTCTCAAACGTCGGCTCGAAGACTCTCTACCTTGGTTTGCAGGTGTTGATTCTCCTCTGATAACTTTTTTCCTTCATGTGAGGGGGCATAGCCCTTGGCCAAATCCACCGTAGAAAGAGCAGTAGCATGCCACTGAACAAGGAAGAGTGTGTCAGCAAGGAGACGTGTTTTTCAATTTTACAAGAAGGAAGCAAGGTTTTACCTAAAGAAGTAAATCTGCTAGGTGTGAAAGTGAAGCTACCAAGGTCGCACTCGGGCATTTCCGAGGAAAAGAAGAGGATGTCCCAGTCTCAATACCGGAGGAAGGAATAGAGCTATCTTTGGAAGGATAGGGGGTAGGAATTTCCGTTTCATTTTCAGGAGCATCGGGCGGGAGGTTTTCAGTATTTGCGTCTTTACGGTCTCCTTATCCTCATCATCAATATGGATAACTCCTACTTGCACTTCTCTCTAGATTTCCATAAGCCTATGGTGGGTTCTCACCCTAGAGCCAATTCCCACTAGGATCTCGGGAGTTCCTTCCTGGGATTTTCGTTTCCGATTGCTGGAGGTCGGTTGGATTATGTCGGGCAGCATGGCTACACGATAAGGCACCTTCTAAGCTGCAAGTTTCCTCCTCGGGAGTCTTGTAAGAGATATATGAGGGTTAAGGAGGAATTCCAAAAAAGACGTACCAGAATCAGTTTGAAGGGATGAATCTTACCTTGGTATTTACCCTTCCACCACTTGAAAGTTATGTTCTTCCATGTATGGGTTGTGTTGGGGATGCATGGAGGAGACTAACCACCCACTCAAACATTCCTTTGATCAGTTGTGGTTCAATAGGGATGGCTTCAAAAGAAAAATTATTTATGCATGAGTAGTGAGGTCCCTTACTTACAACGAATTGATAAGGCATTGATTAAAAGAAATAAAACTTACGAGCACTTTTCCATTCTTTCAGGAAAGGTTCGGAAGAAGGTTGGTGAATTTGGTCAGTGGATCATCACAAATCTTGTTAGCTATCCCGGTCGAAGTTATCTTCGGCATTGACGATATTGTTGTTCCCACGAAGATATAAATAGATAATGTTGCCCCGAAACAATCGTGGATAGTAAAGGACAAAACGATGGTCGATGGTGAATGGCATGTTGGCACGGTCAACTAGCATCTAAATGCAATACACCATTCTTCAAATTTGGGAGGCGACTTACCCTAAGCATACATGATATCAACGACAGATGTCCTTGATAATCTTCGGTACTGGGAGGCAAAACCAATGGTAAGTGAATACATATGAACCATTGAAAACCATTCTACGTGGTGGTTCATTCTTGATGTTAAACTTACTATCCTAACGTCAGTGTTGGAATCAAACTTACAGTTCTTTATGACTTCTAGGAAAACCTCTACAAATATTAGTGATTCTATCTCCTCCATAGATTCAAAGTGTTATTCAACGCAAAAATCTCCTAATAATCAAACCCTACAGGGAGGATATATGTGGCAAGAGAGTTCAAGTCAACTTCGTGACTTTTGAGAGAAACTGGTTCTTTCCCTGGATGATGGCTCATGGGAGAGTCATTGTTCTTCTTAGGAGAATATGAAAGGGAAGATTTGGAAGATGATATTGCGGTAGAAGGCAATCAAAAAGAAAAAAGGAACCTTGAGAGGTTTATGGGATTCAAAAAAAGGAAGGAAATCTTGGTTGTAATTTGTGGATATCTTTGGCCTCCTATTTAAGGAAGGAAAAGGTAACCATTGGGAAGTGAAAAGACACCACTCATCATGTTTGCACAGGTTTACGTCGATCAGTGTGACTGGATGGTTGCCACCGTTTCAGAAATATTAATGTAGATTCAACGTTTGGCGTTTGAAATCGCATCATCATTACATTTCAGTTTTGACACCAATAAATAGGGTTTTCAGTTTGTTCGGTAATTGTATCCACTTTTTGGGTGCGGGAGAGATGCGCCAAGAAAGTGCGGGGACTATATAGGACAAAATTCATATTATACAGTTAGACGAATTATGTCATGACACGTGAAAAGTGGTGATAAATCGAATCCAAATCAACTTTCAGTACTACCGGTCGCATAGAAGTAGCACGGGGGTATCAAAAATCACAGGTACCGGAAAGCAGGAAGATTAGAGGGACGGTTCAAGTTTCAACGGGAGGTCGTTACTTGTCCGATTCCACACCTTCCAAGGGTGCATTAATGACATTTATGAAGACACTAAGAGCTCGTTTGGTAGGAGGTCTTAGATTAAATAGTCATGGTATTATATGTGGTATTATTTTTGGGACATGTATAACTAATACATGAATTATTTAATATACCAAAGGGTGTATTATTTTATACCACCACCACCTAAGGATATCTTATCCATGGATAAAAAGCTAAAATGACAAAAGCAGACTTGTATTGTTCCAAGAAACCTATAAAGGTTAAGCATCCAAGTATCCAAGGATATAATTGTAATAAATAATTTTTAAGTTTTAAAAATAAAAAAATATTCAAACGGTATCTTTTGTGTCCAATTAGTGCAATGAACCAAACACCCAATAAAACATAATCCTTGTACTACTAATCCATGTATTACTAAACCCTACATTATTAATCCTTGCATTACTAATCCATGTATAACTATTTTTAAACCAAACGACCCCTGACTGTCTAATTATTACAACATTCATTTATTTGTATTAATAGAGGCATAAATTGTGGAATGTGTACCCATAAGTCCAATTATAAATAGGACCAATTGTCCCATTATAAAGGCATTATATTTAAGTTATTATAATATTTACTTTTTGATTCATATTCTTTGTCTAAATATATGTGCTTTCACGCTGTTGAAAACATCTAACCGTAGGCTTGACCAAGAAGCATCTACCAGGCTCAGGCTAATTACTTTTAATCTCATTTCGTTATTTATTATTTATTATATTTATCGGCTAATCTATTTGCCAAATCAGTCACTTGAGACTCATATGTACTTGACCACGTATACAAATTCACCCGCATATAAATATTTTATATGGTGATGCACGGAATCATTTTATACTTGGCTTCTGCTTATAAGTGAACATCAATGGGTTCGAAGTATGTATATTCTTAATTGTTGGTTTGTTTGTGAATTGTTCACTTGAGAAAATTAAGTGCAGATAAAAATGCACAATAAACATGTATTCTTGAAATTTATGAATGGAACGCACATAGCAGATGCTTTTTCTTTCTCTCACGTCACATATGCATTGGACCACTTCTAAAATTGAAAGTGTTCTAATTAATGCAATATGGTTTTCCAGGTTATTGTGGTAAAATTAATTGTTGAGGCTTCAGAGATTTGGTTGCTTGGCCAGGATAGAACCATTGTTCAGTAAGCAGCTAAACTTCTCTAGATTTTGTGATGTTAAGAGAGGAGCTTTTGGGATTGTAGAAAAAATTATGCAATCATGTACTTGTACATATAAGAAAGTCTTGTTAGGGTCGGGTATGTTATGGAACAATAAAAACAAACTCGAATGTTAATTCAGTTTTCGAATATAGACGATAATGTCGTCCGGTACCAGTGATAACACTTTAGTAAAAATAGAAAAACTTTAAAGAGCAATGCAATGGAAATTTAAACAACACAAAGGTTTAAAATTTAAATAAGTTATATATATTATATAACCTATGACGGTCAATGTCCGAAAGTATTGTATATATTTATTATATACAAAAATTACAAATTCCTTTCTTTACAATTTTACAAGATGAAACGGAAGGGAATTAAATGTTGAAGTTTCAGATGACTTCTGCCTGAAAAATCTACCTAAATAGACATAGACAACTTATCATTACAATTGCTCAATACAAAGCTAATCTAGAATCTAAACTGCAATTGTAATGTTGGACAGAATGTTGTCGACACACTCATGCAACACTTGTGATCCAGTTTTCTGAGATGAATTCTCGAGAGCTCTCTTGATATTTTTGAATCTGTTTTTGGATGTCGATTCACCCTTGTAGTCTCTCTATTTATAGTAGAAAGTCTTCCTTGAAAGGCTCATCAATCTGTTGAGGAGATTGAGGGAAAGGTAGACAGATGGTGTGTTTGTTGGAGAAGATCATGGAGTCGAAATCTCAACAACTTTGACTTGTTCTTCACTCGACTTCTTCCCCAAGTTTTGACTCTTTCTTCCACGTTTTACAGCTCCTAATTCACATGCCTACGTCATTTTTACCACTCAGTAAAACTGTTACTGCTTAACGTGAAGTAAGAAAAAACGGTTATGCAAAATGTTGGTCTGAATGTTGTGACATTTGTCCCAATATTTTAGACATTCAACAATAGTATTTCAGAAGATATGTTGGGTCAAATGTTACAATACCAAACCCAACATTAACAAGTTTGAATCTTGAGCATTTTATTACTAAAAACATCTCCATACAAGCATTTCACATATACCAAGCTTGTACAATAATTCTTTCTTGTATCATATCACCTATATTTTGTCTAGATAATTATTAGTTAAAAGGAAGAAAAAAAGATTAATATCATATCTACTTGCACTGTTTGGTTCGTTCCTCGCAGGGGCAATTACTCATCTAGTAAACAAATAAAAGTTTTATTCATATGTTGATCAGAACAAATATGAGTTAAAATAAACAAAACGCTATATTCATATTATTCATGAGAATAATTTATTTCAACCTTATATAAAAAAATAAAAAATAAGAAAAGTGTTTCATGTAGGAGTGGCCAGTGGGCCGGGCTCGGGTCTGGCGGGCCGGGTCTGGCGGTGTCGGGGTCGGGGCGGGACGGGAGAAGGGGCGGGGTCGGGTCTGGCGGGCTCTGGCGGGACTGGAGCAAGTCCCGTCCCGATCCCGATCCCGTCGGGCTCGGGTCGGGGCGGGCTCGGGGCGGGCTCGGGCTCGGGTCGGGATACGGCGGGTTTTTTTTTTTTTTTTTTTTTAAAATAACATATGTATAAAAAAAACTCAATAAACAAAACAAGATAGTGTAATAAAAACATCCCAAGGCTGTTTTTGTGCCTCTTATATTATTTAATAGACATGATTTTTTTGTAATACAAAATTACAAATACAATTGTCTAAAATCTAAATTGCAACTTTGTGGTGTTGTCCAAAAGTTACAAATTACATAATAAAATTACAATTAAAAAAATTACATTCTCAAAAAAACCTGTTCTAATTGCTTGATGATTTCATGTGGTTCTTCGGTTGGAATTGGTATTTGTTGGTCAAATTGATCCACGTCGCTTCCACTACCTTCGGTTAAGATTTCGTTGTAGTTTTCATCATCTTCTTCGTTGATCTCCGGTTGACCGCACCTTCTCCGCTCCGCTCGTATCCAATCTCTCGAATAATACCGCAATTTCCAAGTCGTCTCCGGCTAATGAGTGTCTCGTGGTCTCCTATTTGATATCTCGCTCGTGAAAAGGCGCTTTCGTACGCGAGTTGACGACGCTTGAATGTTCAAAACATCTCGAGCCATCATTGAAAGTGTCGGAAAGGTCTTCTCATTCCCCCCAAAGATTTCAAAAAGTCTTCATGTCCATCTTCATTGATAACTTCTTGATACGGTACGAACCCCGCAAAACAAAAATATCCAACTCGCTAATTTGGTTAGTAGTAGAGGTACGACCGCACATTCTATTTCGAGGCTTTCAATACTAGCCGCAGAAACAAAGATGTCTTTTGTGAGGTTGCGTTGAAGATGAAGAAGATGGTATGGAAGCTGGTAAGTTACTAGCATTTTCTTGTTGATAAAATCTATATATATTTTTGCATTGGTGTTCTACGCTAAACAATACTTCTTCTTTAGTTTGTTCAATAGGTGGTGGGTGATTTAGATTTTTGGGACTTGGAGGTGGTAGTACTTCTATACAATCGTAAATAGTTTCAATTAGTGATTTAGTACCGTCTATTTTAATAGTAGGATTTAATACAGAACCAATAATATAAATAGAGGGAATAGGAATAAAATATTTTTTTATTTTGAGAAACATTTTTTTAATAGCTGCCTTTATAAGCTGGTTTTTCCATATATTCACTAAGTAATAAAAATATTAGAGTTATATAAAATAACATAGTTGAAATAGTAGGATAATAAAACCGGAAAATTCTTTTGTTGCTTGAAAAAATTTCTCTAAAAATACAATAAGTTCGGAAAATTTTCCCAATCACTATCTAAAATCATATCAGCTGGCTTTTTATTATGAGAGTTAAAAAATAAAGTTATAGGTAATTTATAGTCATAAGCAACAAGTAGTTGCTCGTATAAAGAATTCCACCTAGTGGATACTTCTTGTGGAATTTTTCTAAAAGGTAGTCCACAATCATGACAAATTTTTTTATATTCTTTTCTACGTTGTACTTTATTACTTTTAAAAATAAAGTTTATAGCAAATTGTATTTTACTAAGAATGTCTTCAAAAAGTGATAGACCATCCTTTACAATTAAGTTATATATATGGCACGCGCATTTTATATGAAAATGGTCTGGAAAAGACGGAGTTAAACTATTTTTTAAAATTGTAATTGCGTAATTGTTACTAGAAGTGTTATCTAATGTAATAGTCATAATTTTATCGGTAATTCCGTAATAATCGCACACTTGATAAATATTTTCGCAATAAAAGTACCGGTGTGCCTATCATCTATATATCTATACGCTAAAATACGTTTTTGCATAGACCATTTATAATCTATCCAATGACAAGTTACGAGTTAAATAATCATGGCCGTTAGTACTACGACCTATATCGACGTGATGGATACTTTGCCATTAAAATGATATAATGAAAAACGTAAATATTGTTGATATTCATGCGCGAATTTAAATACATCTCTCTTAACGATTGATCTAGGAAAACCGTTAAAAGCAGGATTATATATATCTCTAATGTAATGAATAAAACCGGGAGATGAAGGAAATGAAAAAGGCAAACCCTCCACAAAGAACTAATTTTGATATTGCTTCCCTATCTCTATGTTTATTGTATTTAGAGCCTACAATTCCCCCCGTCATAGGGTTAATTTGACCCCGTACTTGGTCCGGACGATATCGGTATGTGAACCTTGTCCCGATGGAGCGGGCATTTGCGCACCCGGTTTTGAAGCCTGGTATTGGGCATACCTAGCTGGATGAGCACTTACTACGTGTCTAATTAAACCCCCGTCCCACCGTGACCTTTTCCGCTTTTAAATTTTAAAACATTTTTACAAATTTTACATATGGCTACTTGATTCTCTACGTCCCTATCAAAAAATGTCCATGCATCTGATTTTAATGGTCGTTTTGCTTGACCTCGTCTCATACTAGGGGGAATAGGAGGTATTTCGGTTGAAGGTGCACTAGTGGGTGTGTTGTCATCAACATTAGTGGGTATATCATCTAGATCATCGTCTAAATTAAAGTCTTCTTGAGTTCCGGAAAATAGCTCCTGGTCTAAATCTAATGGTATTGTAGGAAAATGTTGAGTATCAACAAAATCATCCCGTGTAGGAATAAGATGACTAGAAGAAGTACCCTTGCCCCCTGGTTTCCCCTACTAGAAGAAGCACCCTTACCTTTACCCTTAAACATACCTTTTAATCCTTCCATTTTAATTATGATAATAAATAAATAATTAAAGACAATAAAATTAAGTGATCTAAACTAAATAAACAGATAATAATAATTTAATGAAGGAACGAATGTACCAAACGCCGACGTAACGTCGACGTGTAATCGAGAGGTTGAAAATTGAAACTTTGCTCGATGGAAGATCCTCAAGCTAGTTGCCAACTTCACTACCAATTCCCAAATGAATAAATAAAATTGAATATTTAGCAAACAATGTAGAATTGTAGAGAGATATATTGAGAAATTAGAGAGATTGTAGGAAGATTTGTGAGAAAGATGAAGAGAAAATGAGTTATTTATAGTTGAAAAATTGGGTTAAAGTGTAAATATAATAACTTATGGGTTAAAAATAAATATTAAGGGGTAGGGGGTTGGGGGAGGGGGGGGGGCTAAAATGGCCGTTGGCCAACGGCCATAATCTAAAATGGCCGTTGGTGCAACGGTCATTTTTGCAAAGGGCGGGGTCGGGGTCGGGGTCGGGGTCGGGGCGGGCTCGGGGCGGGCTCGGGTCTCGCGGGCCTGGGGCGGGCTCGGGTCGCGGGACGAGACCTCGTCCCGTCCCGAGTTCGAGTCCCGCCCCCGTAATTTTTTTTATTTTTTTTTGGCGGGGTCGGGGCGGGACCGGGGCGGGCTCGGGACGGGCTCGGGTCGGGGTCGGGCTGTCCCGGCCCACTGGCCAGCCCTAGTTTCATGTACAACCAACAAGAGAATCTCTAATAGAACACAACTCTCTGACAACCTCCTTGATATTTTTTCTTTTATATGAATCATACATTGAACAAGAAACTCCAACTTCAAATAAGGAGATTAAACCCTCTACCTTTTTTTGCCTTCTCATGAAGCTTGAAATTCGAGAGCTCTCTCTACTTATCTCTTCCTCTTCCAAATTAAGAACTGAATCTACTATTTCAAGTACTCCATCATGGATGGCATTCCTAACAAAATCATGAAGACTTAAATCACCGCTGAACATGTCATCTGTAGGCCTTTTCCCGGTTAACATTTCAAGTAAGACAATGCCAAAACTATACACATCACCATGTGTTGATGGCTCGCTTCCCATCCCATATTCTGCAATGAATATATCATAAATTATTAGAACATCACTAAAAATTAATGTAATAAAAGTAGTATTATGCAACTTTCTAAAACCTTAAGCTCATGTTGTGATCTAAGTCAAATTCCAAATTAATATTGCAACACCAAATTATTGATGTATGTGAAATTACCTGGTGGTGTGTAACCGATAGATCCTTTAAAAATTGTAGAGCTTGTCTGAATTCTACAAGTTGTTTTATCAGTTAGATGTAGGAATCTTGCCAATCCAAAATCCCCAACATGGGCAACCAATTCATTGTCGAGGAGAACATTGTTGGGTTTGAGATCACAGTGAACTATTGATATTTGAAAATCATTGTGAAGATAATGGATTGCACTAGCAACATCAATAGCAATATTGAGCCGTTGCAGAAACCCCAACCTTCTTGGCTGAACATTTTCTCTTGAATTATCTGGATGCAACCAATCCTCCAAACTCCCGTTGGCCATAAACTCATAAACCAAAGCCTTGAATTTGATGCCACCATAATCAACACTAGAACATGCAGTCAGTAGCTTTACTAAATTCCGGTGTCTAACATTTCTCAGGGTCTCACATTCTGCTATGAAACTTTTGATAGCTCCATGTTGTAAAAGATTCAATACTTTTATAGCAACATGTTTACCATCAGTTTCTAAAATTCCCTTATTAACATATCCATGACATCCAACACCGATCAAGTTGCTCGTAGAAAACCCGTTGGTAACTTTGAGAATACTTTGATAGGACATAGCTAGGAGTTGGTTTATATCTTTATCTAATGAAGGGAATGTTCTTTTGGGCCTTCCGAATTGATAGACGAGAAGCAAACCAACCATAAAAACTAGCCCCAAGATTCCAAATATTACCAAGATCACAAGCTTAAAGTTAAGCTTCTTTGAATGACTATAGTAGCAGCTGGGAAGGTTCAGGCCAGGTACACCACCACAAATTCTAGGATTTCCAACCAAAGAAACAATGCTCACATTCTCAAAGATGCCTCTTTCTGGAAGGGTACCTTCAAAATTATTAAACGACAAGTTTAAGAGATTCAAGGAAAAATCTTCCAAGTACTTTGGAACCGTACCTGATAGCTTATTATGAGAAAGATCTAAAACTTGAAGGCTCCTTAGTGAATTGAAAGTGGAAGGAATAAGCCCGTGAAACAAATTTCTTTTCATGGTTAAGTTAACAATTGTGACACAACTTCCAAGTGTACTAGGAATTTCACCAGTTAGACTATTCAAAGAGACATCTAATGATAAGAGATTTTTAAGGTTATCGAGTTCTTTTGGAAGGGCACCATTCAAGTTGTTACTAGAAAGGTTTAGATCAACTAAGGAAGAGAGGAGACAGATTTATTTAGGTATTGAACCGACTAAATTGTTTTGGTTTAGGTTAAGATATAGCAAACTTTGACATTTTTCAATACTTGAAGGTATTCTACCTCTAAGATTGTTATGATCAACATTTAACTCTGTTAAAAGGCTCAGATTAGCAATGGAAGAGGGTATAATTCCTAATACTCTGTTTTGGCTCAGATCAAGATTTCGTAGCTTATACAGCTTTCCAATAGTCAGTGGGATGATACTTGTGAGTTGATTTCCGCGCAGCCTAAGCTCTTCCAAGTTAACAAATTTCCCAATCTCTACCGGGATATGTCCAGAAAGCTGATTGTTTGACAAGTCGACAAAGGCAAGATCATTTGAGAGGTTGCTGAAGAACTCGTGAAATATCCCACCAAAAGCATTATTTTGCAAATATAGATATTTCAGGTTAGTTGCATTGATCAAGGAAGAGATGAAGCTTAAGTCATCATCAGGCTTTCCAGTATTGCCAAACTGGTTATTATCCATGCCTAAATAATATAGATTATGCAACTTATCAAACCTAGGAATCTCTCCTCCAAAGTTATTACCGCCAACAATAAGGTACATCAGTCCTGAGAGGTTGATTAGTGAATTAGGAAGCGATCCGCTGAATCGATTCTTACTAATACTGAGACACTCCAGCTTAGGAAGGTTGATACCTAAATCCCAAGGGAGAATACCTTCAAGTTGGTTAACAGATACATCAATGACTTTCAAGGAGGAAAGGTTGAATAGTGAGCTAGGAATTATACCCGATAACCTGTTGAAGTCCGCATCAAGTATTCTCAAACTTTTCAGTTTCCCTAACTCATCAGGGATGTTACCCACAAGATCATTATCTAACAGATACATTTCCAAGAGACTTGACAAGTTCCCGTAAGATTTTGGGATTTCACCCTGTCAGCTTGGCGTAACTGAAATCAAAGTACTTGAGTTTGGAAAGAACGCCAAGCTCTCTCGGAAGCACGCCTACAAGATTGTTCTTGAAAGCCCATAACTCAACTAGGTTACTGCAAAATGATAGATTGGTAGGAATTTCACCATAGAATCAATTGTTATTTAAATATAGATAGCGCAATCTGCTCAAATGACCTAGTTCTGGAGGGATATTGCCAGAAATGCTATTGTTTCCGATGTCTAGTCGTATGAGGAAGCTCAAATTTCCAACAGAGGGTGATAACACACCCGCGAGCTTCTGGTCAAGAAGGTTTAGTTCAGTGACTCTATGATTTCGCGTTCCACATACCACACCATGCCATTGGCAGAAAGGAACAGACTCATTCCATGAACTCAAAGAACCAAAGGGATCAATTAGTTCATCCTTGATGGCAAAGAGTGTTTGTCTATCTGTCATATTATTGTGATATTGAGCAGTATCTGATTTTGAGGGAGAACTCAGTATGAAGAGAAATAGGAGAAGAAAGATAAAAAAAGGCCATGGTTTTTAATAAATTCACTAGATAGAGCTTCGTAACTGCTCAGTATTTTGAAGATAGTAAATTGACTAAATACTACCACTATGATGGACGCATATATAGGTCATAAGCTGTTTATTTTTCTTTAATTCTTTTTAATTATATCACCAAGTGAGCCCTCATAAGTTGGTTCCATGTGTAAGCAAGATTATGTTCATATTGACAAGAAATTATTATATATTTTAAGTCAACCTCAAGGACTAAAAACATCTTTCATTTTCCACTCTGAGTTGGCCCTTTGAAAAGTATGCTAGTTATATAATTAACTAAGGCATGTTTTTCTAATAGATTTTTTTTTCAATATGTTTGTTCTTTCTTCCATAAATCATGAAAGTCTAAATCATAACATATTATGTTTTCAAATATTTTTAGTCCATATCCCATGTATCTTTAATTGATGGAGTAAAAACGCTCAAGTATATTTTTGTTTCTGCTTCAAATGTTAATTGATTTTCGATCTAAATCACCTAATATCGAACTTGCTTTCTTTACTTTGCTATACCCTCTTCTCATCTTGCTCTTGTGCGAACGCAATTGTGAGTCTTTTTCAGTTTAAAGAGTGAATTTTGGAAATATCTTAAGAATTGTATATTACTTAGGTTCATTCTCGGTTAACTTTCGGTATACTATATGCATATGGACTTGGACAATCATCACCCTATAAGCTAGCTTTTGGGGTTGAGTTAGGCTCAAGATCCATTCTTTACATGGTATCAGAGTCAAGCTCATTCCAATTCTTTGTTCACCGATATTGGGCCCCCAAATTAAATTATTCACGCTCCAGTTAACAAGGTCTGGGCGTGCGGGGATTGTTAAGAGTTCCACATCGGATATGGAATGGGAACATGGACTCTTTATATGAACTTGGACAATCCTCACCCTACAAGCTAGTTTTTGGGTATCCGATCCACCCGACCCGATTATATGGATGAAAAACCGACAAAACACGGATTTTAATCGGTGACGGATCGGGTCGGGTTCGGGTGGACATACATCCAACCTACCACCTGACCCATCCATCCACCCGTTTATAAATTAGTTATTTTTTGTGTAGTTCAGTGATAACATACCCCTGACTCATGTCGTTACTAGTACTTGGTTTTATTTCCAATAGTTGTCTTTATTTTTCTAAAGTGAATGGAAATTCTTTTTCAATTTCAACATGACAATAACGATGATTCCTAATATCAAAAATGTTATTTTTGTACTACGTTATACATAATTGACATTTTCTATGTTGAACATCACTCTATATATGACTATAACTATTAACAATATAATAGGTTGAGGAATATTACAATGGTATCAAGATCAAATTATAATGGTAAAGCAAGATAGTATAAAAAGCAAGATAGTATGAAAACTGAAAAATAAACCAAAAGTACCAAACTGATTGTGCTATAATTTTCATCCGCGAAGCCCCCGATCCACCTGATTCACCCGTGGATGATGGGTGGATCGGATGTGGATGAAGAAAAAATAGGGTGATGGATGGGTCGGGTGGTGGATGAATGGTTGTCGGGTGGAGGCGGATTGAGCTCCACCCGATCCACCTCCGATCCATTGCCAGCCCTATTTTGGGTTGAGTTAGGCCCAAGATACATTCATTACATTCTCAATTATGTCATTTTCACTAAGCATGTAGATTTATAAAAACCCAAGTAAGATGAGGATAAACATGGTCAATTTCGTATAGTACAGAGGCATTTTTATACTTCGCAAAACAAAATTGAATAAAACTGTCTCTCTCCTTCGTTGTCTGTTTTACACTCAGATTTGTACGTTTACCTTCTATATTGGCCTGAATACCCCTGCACAATTAGACTCAAGTAATTACTCTTTTCACACTATGAACGACTATAAAGTACTGAAATGAGAAGCAAGTGATCAATTCAAATACCGATTTTTGTAGTCAAATATCACCTCCTTAGTCCATTATAATCATATTTTATTGACTAGATTCAACCATTCAACTCTATCAACAATCTGAGATAGTGTGAGTACTGAAATGAGAGGCAAGTGACATTCAAATACTGATTTTTGTAGTCAAATATCATGTCCTTAGTCCATTATAATCATATTTTATCGACTAGATTCAACCATTCAACTCTATCAACAATCCGAGATAGTGTGAGTACTGAAATGAGAGGCAAGTGACATTCAAATACCGATTTTTGTAGTCAAATATCACCTCCTTAGTTCATTATAATCATATTTTATCGACTAGATTCAACCATTCAACTCTATCAACAATCTGAGATAGTGTGAGTACTGAAATGAGAGACAAGTGACATTCAAATACCGATTTTTGTAGTCAAATATCACCTCCTTGGTCCATTATAATCATAGTTTATCGACTAGATTCAACCATTCAACTCTATCAACAATCTGAGATAGTGTGATTACTTCTAAGTTTGTACTGTTCTGAATTGAAAAGTCTAAATCGACGACTAAATATAGTCAAATTCCATAACTTTTGTTGTTGGAAATTAATCCACAAAAAAATTCCAAAGTTGAATTTGAAGTAGGAAACCTCAAATTCATCATTCCACACTAATGCAATTGATATACATTTTGCTTCGAGACTGTTCATTAGAAAACATTTTGACTACAAATCGTTGTTCGTTTCAAATCACTTGTTAGGACTTTTTGTTGGCTCATACCATGAATGTAAGATAATTTTCTTAAGAGTATAGAATATTACTACTCGTTTCCAAATTATTGTTAATTTTCACTTTCACGAGATCTATTTCCGTAATATTGATTTTCTTTCTGAAATATATTAATTGTAGTACCATTGGTTTAGTTTCTAGATTTGTGCATGATAATGATGATAAAGAACAATCATTTTTTTACACTCCTTACAAGCTCTTTTAATTGATTCTCCTAAGATGAAAAAGTATACAACAATTTGAGGTATAATAAGTATTTCTAAGAAAGAAAAAATTAACTGATTCTAAAAAGATGAAAAGTATAAAAAAACTGAGATATAAGTGTTTCTAAGTTCAAATGTAATTATATTGAGGGTCAATCTTTCATACTCAATTTCCTTTAACTTTCGTTATGGAAATTGATCCTAAGATTATTTTCCAAAGGGATCCGAAAGTAAACGACCTTCACTTCCATCATCCTATATACCTATGGCATTATTTCTGCATGCTTATAATAGAATATACTCTCTCCGGTCCATTTTACTTGTCATATTTGATTTTGCACGCCGCTTTGTAAAGAATGGATCTTGGGCCTAACTCAACCCCAAAAACTAGCTTGTAGGGTGAGAATTGTCCAAATCCATATAAGGAGTCCATGTTCCCATTTCATTTCCGATGTGGGACTCTTAACACTCCCCCGCACACGCCAGACCTCGTTAACCGAAGCGTGGATAATATAATTTGGGGCTCAACATCGACGAACAAATAATTGGAATGTAACTGGCTCTGATACCATGTAAAGAATAGATCTTAAGCCTAAAACAAAATATTAATTAAAAGGATAATTTAACTAAATTATTCTTATTATTTGACTTAATACTAAATTATTCTTATGATCTGATTTAATACTATTCTTTTTTCACCACATTAATCTCTCTTCACATATATTGAGTAGAATAAAGATGGAAACTATATAGTTAATTATATTTTAATTTTCTAAAATGACAACTAAATATACCCTCTATTCTTAGTAAGGACGACAATTAAAGTGGATCAAATGGAGTAAGGATTAATTACTACATTCCTTTGGAATTTATTATTAATAAGAAAGACTTTGGCGACAAACTGTTAATATTTCCAAATAAAAACTTCAGAAATCTTGACAAGAAATCTTGTATTCACATTATTTTTCAATTTTAAGGATAGATTAATATGTACAAAAAAGAATGTCTTGTCAATTTTTGTCTTCCAAAGACATGACTAATATTTTTCTATTAAATTCTTCGTTACTATGTCCTCACACGTAAAGCATTTTGAGAAAAGTCTATTTACACCATTGCTACAATGATCATAATTTTCCAATTAAAATAAAACATTTTTAGTTTTGGAGTAGTACAGAAGAGAGCGAACTCCAAGAACCACAAAAGCAACTGGGATTTGATTTACTTTTTGAAACACATTAAAATCTAGATGTCATAATATTAATGAATTTTTTTCTTATTGAACACATTAAAAGTGCAATACTTTAAGAGATCCGTGACTTTCTCAAACATGATAGATATTACATCCTCATGGTGCAATACTTCCTTCGGATTCGGCGACCCCGAACTCGCTCATTTTCTGAATTACCAATCATTTTCTCTTTTCCTTTAGTATGATCGGACATGGATATTGTTGCGGCTTTGGATCTTGTGAAGTATGTCAGCGTGACACGACACAAATCGATCCTCTTTAAAAAAATAATTCAAAGACAGATGGCGTTAGTATGTTATATTATAATAATCAAGATAATCGCATATATTTTGCAAGTAAGCACATAAAATAACAGAAAGTCATACATCCAATTCGAACGTTCGATCGACTCCATTCCGTGGGTTTGGTTTTTTAGGCAGGTTTTCATTTCGTTTATTCTGGATGGTCTAAGGTTGACTTGCCCCATATTGTTGCCGGTGACGGATCCCATGGTATCATAGCACTTTTTCACAATATTTTCTAAAAGAAGGGGGGTATATATTTTAAATGACTGAGTCTTAGGTAGACTGCCTACGTATCTCGCCGTTGGAAATCAGGCCCTTCCGTAGTTCGATTTACACAGAAATGTCTTCCTTTAAAGAATGTTCTACCCAAAAGGTTCCCCCACACTAAGCCCGATGAGGGCTTCCTACGTATTCCCCTTGGGACATCAGGTCGACCGTAGTTTCTTTTACATAGAATCATGCAGGGGTGACATTTGATTGAAGATAAAGGGACGCCTAAATCTACTCAAAATATGACTTTTTCCTGAAGTCATGGCTGGTTGTCATCCTTACAACCACACATTCAGTTGGTTGCCTTCATTCCTAACGACAAATAGGGAGCACAACCCAGATCTCTCCGATATGGATTAGGTTCTCTAGCTCAAACTTAAAGGCTTCACATTCCTCTATGTCATGCTCGGGTGCCCCAAAGTGAAACAAGCAAATTCCTCGCCTGTTTGGCCTTTTGGGAGATGGATTCCAAGCGGTCTCAATAGGTCGAATCTTTCTAGTACTTTCTAACTTCTGAAAAATGCTTGCGTACGAATCCACGAAGATAGTGAAGTTGTAATGCTAAATTTTTGTGTTCAAGGTGACTACTTCCTAGGGATAAGTGGGTCATGTACCAGTAATGAACGTGATCACCACATATAGTGTTACACCTTGTATTTTCATGCATGGCCGCTATCGTAACATGGCCAATATAGGGTCAAGTATGGTAAGACCCCTCCATGAGGTTTATGAATGTATTACATAAGTTTCGGGAAGGTTTAAGACTCATCGGATCGACAGAAATAAGTTTCCATGAAATATCGACAAAAGGGAATTTCTGTGGAGAATTTTGCGGACCGTTGAATGGGATTGCGGACCGCACTGTGGGGAAAAAATGATTAAAGAAGTTGAACTTTCTGGGAAATTCTGCGGCCCAATCTAGGGATCATTCTGCAGACCGCAAAAGGGTTTTGCGAGCCGCAGAATAGGCTGCAGAATGGAAGCGGTGGCCGACCATCTTGGTTTATTTAGGTGGTAAATTATCTTTTTGATCCTCATTTCGACCCAAATCTCTCCCTAAGACCCCCAAATCCTCTCTAAACATTCTTCTAAGGTCCAAGAGTGATTACCATGTAATCGCATCATATTTCAACACCTAAAGCTTGTCTTGTTGAAGATAACACTTGTATGGTAAGATGTAGTGATCAAGGATGGACATGAGCAAAGATAATCTTGGATTTTGAGTTGTTACTTCTGATTACGCTATGATTCTTGTTGTTCTTAAGTATTCTTAAGTTCTCCTAGCTTAAAGTGATCGTATGGTAAAGAAATCCTAGGATAAATTGAGACAACTCTACAATAGATCATGAGAAGTTGTTGTGTTGATTGTTGGATGGTTTTAAAGAGGTTTTGAGTTCACTATGTTAGATTTCATGGGATATGATTATTGTAGTCTTGATTGTGTTATGAATAATGTAAAGAAGGTAAGGATGACTTAAGTGTCTATGAAAACAAGATAGGACAAAGTACGCACGCTAAGTGTTCGACGGAATGTCACAATGATGAAATCTTGAAACTCTTGGATGGATTTTGATACGGATTGTCCTTATTGCTTAGGTCGACGATTATATAACAAGCGAGGGACTATAAGCTGTGGTATTGATCATCAACGAGGTATGTTAAGGCTCACTCTTTCTTTCTTTTGGCATGATCTACAAACAAAAGGAACTATATTCTCAAGATTTAAGCTTGTAAGCCTTATTGTTTCATATTTCTATAGTTCGTGACTCTTATGGTCCTTTGTCGGGATAACTTTCCGTCTTGATATCATCTTGAATTCTATGTCTTCTTATGATCCTTATTGACTCTCATATAATTAATACAAATACCGTTACATAATGATAATCGGAGGATAACAACCGTGAGTCACTTCGATTAGATTCATAAGGCCCTTCAGATTCAGTCCTTGCATTTCACTTATATATCTGTAGCTATTTTCTTATCGAGCCGCGCTATAGTCGGTCGGGTACGACACCAATTTCTGCACACCATTGCAGTTGGTTTTGATATTACCGAGTCTCACATCTAGGTCGGGTACCATCGAGTCCTCATCAATGCTGGGTATGATATATCTATTATGATATGATTTGCCCTACAGAGAGGCTGGATATTACATTATATGGCCTCCCTGGCGGCTTGATTTTTTCAGACATGCATATATTTTCATGATTATGACAGGTAGGCCCTCAGAGGCTTGTTATGAGTTTCAAGTTGAGTTTTGTACCCTTATCTCTTAAGTTATGTCTTATGTCTACATTTGTTATCTACCTTACATATTCAGTACATCTTTCGTACTGATGTCCTTTTCTGAGGACACTGTGTTCTTGCTCGCAAGTACCTATAGAGATGAAGATGATTCCTCATAGTAAGTGACTCAACTCAACTGAAGGTGGTTACGCTCCTTTTTTCAGGAGCTGTCTAGAGAGATGATAGGTATGATGGGTGTACATATGTATATAGTTGAGTATGGCAAGACCCTATCCTGACCAGATGTCGTTGTTATACTCTTTAGAGGCTTGTAGATAATCATGTTGTGTATTATGGTTTTGTTTGGCCTTTTCGGCCTCTCCAGTAGACTTGTTGTGTTCATGTCGGTCTTGTCGGCATAGTTATATATATATATATATATATATATCCTCTTTTGCGTGTAGGTGATTATGTCTCTATTCAGATAATCATTTATCAAAGGTTGTGTCGGCCTATATGTTATTGAGTATGTCACAGATATCAGGATTGGTATGCTCGGGACTTAGAGTGTCGGCCACACCCTCCCAGGGATGGGGTGTGACATGTAACAGATTATTCCATCATCAATCAACTTCACAATCCTTCTTCTGAGGACTACACATTCGTTAGCGGTATGGTTGTGTTGATTCTTGTGAAAGGGAAATCTTTATAAGCATGGATTGGAGCGCATGATGGTAGTCTCTCATTACTAGGGTACATGGACCCCCTATGGATTTCATTGCTTCATAGATTTCCTAGCATTGCATGGGCTTTGGTGTGATTTGGAAAGGGCGTGTATGAGCCTTGAGGGCGACTGCCTAACATGTCAGTGATGCTACGTGGGTTGGCACTTGAGGGATCCCATAATCCTCACGGATTTTGGAGGAGGAGGCAGTTGTCACCTTTTCCATGGATGGCCTACTTTCCCTTTGTTAGATGGTTTGGCATCTTTCTCGGGTACTTCAGACTCTTCCTTAAAGGGCATGTAACGCTTCACCATGCTCATGACCTCGTCCAAGAGATTCTCATTGTAGTGTTCGGCTTCCGTAGTCCCTTCTGGAGGATTCCCCACTAGATCCATATTTGGTCGGCTTCCTTTATTTTTCCACTGACCAGATCGATCTTCTCCTGCAACCTAAGGATCTTCTCTCGAAGCGAGTCCTCGCTTTCTTCCTTACTAACCATATTGACAATGGGCATAGTGGCGCTCTTACTATCTTAAACGTCCATGGCGGCAAGTAAACCTTTATCAAAAAGGGGTAGCGGTATTTGAGGTATGTTTGTGGAAGTGGTGCTTCTTTGGCATTTTCCGAGTGTTTTTAGGGTGTATTTTTTTATGGTAGTCGAAATGTAAGACCAATTGTGTTCGGATTAAAAGTATGACAACACTTAACCAGGTAATCACAAAATCACATAATCATACGAGCGAAAAAGAAACTACTCGCGTCTTAAGACCTTTTTGCACCAAGGCTCTTCTAATTATTTGAAACGTGATTGTGCCAACTATTAAGTCAAACCATTTCCCCATAAATCATAATTTCATTAATAATATCTCCCCGAAGGGTTACAAAAGATTACTAAGCCAAAAAGGGGCTATAAAATGCGTAGTAAAGCAAAATCAGCAAAAGTGGCCCCATGGAAAATGATGATCCTCTGTTAGTTCTAGTCTTCTTGACCCATTCGAAGGGCGATCTGAATCTAGAGGTGAGTCAACATCAGCAATGAATCTAGCATGCATCCCTTTTCCATCAAAGTCAACGGCGCAGACTCTTACATGGTTTCCTTCATTCGGCCATCAAGCTCTTCCAAACATCCATTGGTAATTTCCAACTCCTTGGTCAAATAGGTTGTGGTGTCCTTGTTATATTCTATCTTCTCCAAGTATTTTGCGTCCCTACTTAAGGTCATCCTTCTTGATTTGGTTGCATATGAATTGAGGACCCTCGGACTTACACATGTGTTTGACAATCCACCATTGTAGTAGCAAATTACATCCCTGGAAGTACCTATGTTGGTTTTTACATTGTCCTAGAGCTTGGTACATATCAGCAAGGATGACACGGACTAAATCAATGTATTTGTTTTCTCCATTTTTAGTTATGCCATAAAAGATGGTATGAGTGATTGATATGGCATAGGTATCACTGGATAGACAGTTATTCTGTGGAAAGACCATAATTCCCAGGAAGCATATGGCGAAGGCTACTGGTCGGGTGGCTTCACAATCTCTGTAGGTTTGAAATTTCACGGTGTGCTCCATAAACCCTTCCTTGGTCTCGAAACGACGGTACAAGTCCCTAAGGCTACAGTTGGTCCGAAAATCCATTCGGCACTGACTAGGGAGAGTCATTTCATGATTTCGGTAGGGGTAGGTTTCTTTGAGACTAAGAGGTTATCATCGGGTTTCCTCCGCCTTCTTATGCAAGTCTTATTATTGTCTATGCAGTCCCTTATTTCCTCCAAAGTTAAGGACATCTCTATCTCGCTAAATCTAAAAATCATCCTATAGCAGTCCAAATACCCGGAAATTACATCAACACCCTACAGGCTTTCATAGTCATAAGGGAGAATAAATGTCCTAAGCAGTCGGTGACTTTTCTTTGTTGTTCTGGATCTAACTCACCTACCACATCTTCAACAAATAGGGTGCCTCGAGGATCATGTCAAATTTCAGGTTGGAAGGCATCTACAAAATAGAACACGGTTAATTCCCCCCTCCCCCCCCCCCCAAGGTCAATGATTTGATCACATACGACACAATCACATTTCCAATTAGCATGTAGTGGGATGCGGTGTCTTCGAGTCATAGAACGTCTTGACATGAAAGATAGTCTTCTATTGGACTTAAGTATGTCACAAATACTTAAGTCATCCTGGGTAAGCATGCGCTAAATATAGGGATTTGACTTCGCTCAATCCTAGTCAAACTAGAGTGGGTTGTAAATGACAGAGACCCGAGCAGACTACTCGAGTTTGAACCGTTGTCGACTGTTGGACGACCACGAACCAACTACATTTTCAACGTGTTCCAAAGAGCTATTTGATTTTATATTGGAGGACGATTGCCAAACTACATAATAATTTTGTGCACTAATGCGAGTGTGTGTGCATGCCATTTGGTGGAGTTTTTATGTCATGATTACAATGACAGTGATATACGGAATTTAAACACTTAAGAAAATATTCACATGTGCCTCACATATTGAAATCCTTATGGTTAGAACCTATTTGAAATCCTTAGTGGAATCGCCATATGTTACGGTTCACTTTTACGCGATGTATAAAAGTTACTTCATAATTGTGGACTCTCTTTGGGTTTACTATTTTTAGAGGCGCCACCTAATTTATTTAGGAAAATTGGAAAAATCAAGTTAAGATTATTATTTATGAAAAAAATCTTATTTAATACCAGAGTTCTGGTAAAGGTTTAGGTGATTCTCAGGAAAGGTGTTAGGCACCCCAGTATTAAGAATCCGTAGAATGCGGTTGACATTAGAATTTTAAAAGTGTGAATTTTGTAAATACTTGCTTAAAATGTGTTTTAAAATATGTATAAAAATCATGGCATATCAAAGACAGTGACTTTTTGGCAAAATTCTTTTCTTTGTCAAAAGTTTAAAGGTTTGGAAGGAAAAAAGGAATTAAAATAGTCTTATACTACTTTGTCGGACCAAAACTCACTCAAGGTTTCCCTAAGAAGAGTTCCACTTAATTTGATCCAAAGTGTTATAAGTCTATTTATCCGAACAATTTAAAAAAAAATATCCAAGTGTATATCCTTTGTTCTAATATGTCATAATTTGAATACAAAATGTTGTGAAAAGTTTATTATTTTTTGTAAATAAGGCTTTGGAATAGAAATTCGTACTCTTCTTTTTTTTAAAAAAGAAGAGAAAGTCAACCACATTTTTTACCCTATATCATTTTTTCGGACTCAAGTAAGGTGAAATTCCTTGCATTTGTTGAGTCTTCATGTGGGTCGAGGCCCAAAACTGTTTTGAAAGAAAGACAAACCTGTTTCGTTCTTTCCAGCATTTCTCTTTATAAAAATAAACCCTTTTGTATCCAACATTTGTCATGTTTAAAAAAGAGGTTCGATTTCCTCTGGGAAAAAAAAGATTACTTCTTTATTTTTAAAGAAAATCATATCAAATACTCGTTATTTATTCCAAATCAGGTTAAAATCTTTCTTTATCTTATGTTGGGTCTAAGTTAATCCGTATCGGAGTTTTCTATTCGTTCTAACGATATCAACATTGTTTATCTAGGCCTATTTAATATAGGTTCTAATAAGAATTTCAATAATACAAGTGTTTTTTAAGAAAATGACAAAAAGCGGGTGTATCAGACCCACCAACTAAAATATTCTTTATCATTTTCACCCATGATTGGGCTTCACTCTACGGATGGACTCGGTCTAATGCTAATGTTGGGCCAAAGCAATGGGCCCATGCGGAGAGTGTTCCTCTTTTAATGGCAACCTTAGATCGAGATTGAAATTGAGGGATCCTTGAGCTCCTCAAACATCACAATTCAACCACACAAAAAGAAAAGGAAAATTTAACACTAATAGAATTAGCAAATATGAACTAGATACCGATTCGAGTCGGATCTCTAATTCAGAACTCAAAATTTTGGGTTTTTTGCTCTGAAAAGACTTGTTTTGCAATGCAATGGGGGGTTCTTTATATAGAACTCTCAAAGCCCTCAGATTTCTCTTGAAATCGACGTAGGACTTTGGATTTTGAAGAATTTTCCTTTTAATTTTTTTTTTTGAAAAATTGAATAACCAATGAAAATCGTTGATGCAAAAAAAGCAATCGGACAAAACTCATTAAGAGATTGTCCTTGGTTGCGCAGAAAAATAAGAGAGAGAGAGAGAAAAGGATTTACCTTCATTTGGGGTTGAGACACGGTGGTGAGAGGTGAGAGCATTCACTGCTTTGCCCTATTTGGACACACATAACTCGAAAAAAGGTTGAGATGCACTGTGTTTTTGCCGTTTCCGGCAACGGTGACGAAGAGAGAGGGAACAAAGGCGCGACTTCCAGGGTTTCGCCAAGGGAAAACCGCTCAAATGAAATGCAAAAGGGCTTTACCCCTTCAAAACGCTCGGTTGGGCCGAGTCATGTCGGAGGAAGGTGGGTTTCAGCCCAATCCAAGTGAGAAATAAAGGTTTAATGTAAAAGAATCAATTTTCCTAAAGGGGACTGTAAATTAATTTCAATTGTGGCCACGAAACATTTCAATTTTGACCGAATTTGTGGGAAACTAATGTTACTTTTTCAATTATGACTAAATTCGTGCAAATTGATACAATTAAGATTTCAATTGATACTAACTCAACTAAAACCTTTCAATTATGATCAGATTTTGAAATCTTTTTGCAATTCAACCAAATAAATTATGAAATTGAGATGTAATTGATAATTCATTCAATTAATCATTTCTTTTATTTAAACAGAATAAAATACTTATCAATTAATCATTTTTTGTTTAAACACTTGATTAAGTAACTGTTTTCACCATTTTGAATTTAATTTTGATAAATATGCTTCGAATCATAAGAGATATACAAAATGTGTAAAATGATATGAAATAGTATACTTCATAATATTTTGCCTAAGGAAATGGCAAAATGTTATCGAAACAATCTTGTAAACTCGTTTTTGACCACTAAAGTGTATATTTCACTCCGTTTGTGATTAATGAAATTCTGAATAATTAAACAAAGTTATTAGAGGATAAAAATTAGGTGTCAACAATCGTAAATAAGAGATTTGCAAAAAAACTTCAGGCTAATATCATGGAAGTCAAAGTTTAAAGAAAATTGAGTCTGAAATATTGTCTCTTTGATTTTACAGTTTACACTACAATACAATTACATTTTAAACTTACAAGCTCTAATTATATCACAAATTTTGTATATTTTTAATCTTTCGAGAATCAGTTAAAAAACATTCTTAGACGTACTTATTATATCTCAAATTGTTGTATAATTTTTCATCTTTGGAGAATTAGTTAAAAGAACTTCTAAGGGATGCAAAAAATGATTATTCTTTTAATAAATATTTTGTACAACTTAGAAACGAAACCAAAGGTCTACAATTCACATATTCCAAATAAAGAATCAATAATATCGAAATAGATCTTGTGTGTCAAAATTAACAAAAATTTGGAAAGGAGGAGTAATATTCTATAGTCAAAAGAAAATTATCTCACTTACTTTCATAGTATGAGCCAACAAAAAGTCCTAACATATGATTTGAAACGAACAAATCTTTGTAGTCAAAATGGATTAATCTCCACCTCCCCCCCCCCCCCCCACCCTGCCGACTTTCTAGCATTATTTATAGGAAAAAATGTCAAATATGCTCTTCTATTTTGTTTTATTACCTAATTTTATCATCCATTAGCAATTGTGAACAAAAATACCCATGCCGTCTACGCTTATACCACTATTTGGATGGAAACCCCCCAAATCCTCTTAAATTATCCGATTTCAAAATAAATTATCCACTCCCTTTGTTGATCCGCCCCGACCCGTCTATCTGTTGGAAATTAGCCTTTGGCGGGGAGATGCGTCCACCCATCTTTGATGAATTAAACAATAGTGTTCCGCATGTTGGAGACCTTGTCTCTTCGCACATGCATGATCTACGAAGTGAGTAGATGACTGTAGGGCCAAGAATCGTCTACTTTCGTTGAGAAATGAAAGAGATATTGGTACACGAAGTAAGGTGTTTGAGGCATGGAAATGTGGTGTGGGACAAATCTACCACATCGGTGGGAATATGAAGAATTGCTCTCTATATAAGTCTCTAATTGGTAAAGGGTTTGGGACCCCAAGGGGTATCCCATATGTTTAAAGGAGGGAAGACCTAGATGTGCTTGGGTTCAAGGCTAAGCCCACACGCGCGCCGCCGCCGCCCGCCCGTCCCGTCCCATCCGGTTCCGAGTTTCGGGTTCCGGGTCCTCGGATTCACGGGTCACGGGTCACGGGTCAAGGGTCAAGGGTCGTGGGCTGTGGGCTGAAATGAAAGAGATATTGGTCCACGAAGTAAAGTGTTTGAGGCATGGAAATGTGGTGTGGGACAAATCTACCACATCGGTGGAAATAGGAAGAATTGCTCACTATATAAGTCTCTAATTGATAAAGGGTTTGGGACCCCAAGGGGTATCCCATGTGTTTAAAGGAGGGAAAACCTAGATGTGCTTGGGTTCAAGGCTAAGCCCACATGCGCGCCGCCGCCGCCCGCCCGTCCCGTCCGGTCCAGTTCGGGTTCACGGGTTCACGGGTCACGGGTCGTGGACTGTGGGCTGTGGGGACTTTCTGATATTATCTTTTTGGACCAGAGAACTCTGCCAGATGTACAGTTTGATCCCTGAAGTTTCAATATTTACAGTTTAGTCCCCAGAGTTTTTGGAATGCTTTTTGCTTACCGTTGGACTATTTTTTAGAGCATTAACCAGCCATTATTTGGCTGATTAACTCCTCCATTAACAGCCCATTACTTGGGCAGTTGGGCAACCTCTTTCAATGGCCATTAACAAGCCATTACTTGGCTGTTTTAATGCCCTCCTAATGGCCATTAACAACCATATTTTGGGCAGTTGATCAGCCCTCCTCTTGCTATATATTGAGCCTCCCTTGGCTCAATTCAGTGACGAAAAACAGACAACAATATAGACTGGAAAAACAACAATATTGCACACAAAATAGTGAGCAAAAACACTGCAAAACAGTCACGAAAATCACAGAGCAAACACCCTCATATACACAAGATATACACTACAGAGACACACTATATACACAGAGACAAAAGAGAAGAGTAGACATAAATTCTTCCTTCATATTCCATATCTTCAGAAAGTCGATTCATATTTGTTTTATTCGCCAGGCTCAACCTATTGGCTTTGTAGCGTTGAGATTAAAGTGTTGTTTTATCTTGGGAGACTATTGTCCGCTAACGTAAAAGCATATATACGGGGAAATCTTGTCTTAAGGACAGAGGTCTATCACTCGACTCAACACACAACGTTGTAACCATCCAGATTTAGTTGTTTCTTGATTTCAGGTTATTAAGATTCAAGACACAACAAGCTTGCGGCAGTTTTGAAGATTGGCCTATTTGTTCAACAAGATTCAATTTCTGAATATTGAATATTTGTTCACCCTTTCGAATACTTGTAATAGTTTTTTACTTCCCGTACTGCTTTATAAAGTACAATAGAGTACCAATATTTTAAGACAAGATTGTATTGTATTATTATTAGTGTTCGAAAGATGTCGGTCAAAAGTTGTGTGACCAAATCTGGATATGGCTGTGGTTTTCTGCTTGATGACAGTGATGATGATATTATTGAAGTTCAACATGTTCATGGTGTCACCGCTCCCAAGAGTGGTGGGAACAAGCGCTCCCGAGATCCTGAGGATGTCAATTGGGACAATAGGAGAAGGCTGAAGATGTGGTTCTATCTTGCAGCAGAAGGCCTATATCTGTCCCAGACAAAGAATCCGAAATTGGGATAAGTATTTTTCTTACTTGTCAAGAATAAAGATTAAATGATGTCTGATTAAAAATGAATTAAAGTAAGGAGGAATATAAAAATAATTTATATTCCTTACGCTTTAAAAATCAGAAGTTTAATATCTTCTTCTTTTCCGTTTAAAGATTGAATTTTGTAAACGACTTAAAAAGATCCGTTCTTTTAAGTGTAATTATTAAAAGTGTGTAAAGTATGTTCGCATATACGATGGAGAAAGATCCACTAACTGTGCGAAAACTCTTACCATTCTTAAGTAAGCGCCAAGAATTATCTGGGAACCAATCTTAACGGAAGAAGTCTAAAAGCTAAAGACGTTGAGCCTGTCACAATATTTGGCAGAAGATCCTTCACAGGATGATATTGGACACTCAGTCATACAAAGACTCCGGGCGACTGGAGTGGGCCAAAATTCCTTTGATGTGATGATATTGGACACTCAGTCATATAAAGCCTCCGGGCAACTGGAGTGGGGCCAGAATTCATTTCATAGGAAAAGTAATGGACACCTAGTAAGGTGGGCCAGAGTTTTCAGGTCTTAAATGATCTGAAGGCCTAAAGAAAGGCAGAAAAGAAATTGGACACTCGGTCTGCCAAAGCAACTGGAGTGGGCCAGAGTATCTAGATCACATATGATCCGGTCACGCCCTAACCACGGGCAAGAGGTTGTTCATGTGAAGCAACGCCACCTCTAAAGTAGAAGGGGTTGGAGAGGTTGTCCTTAATAGGACTTCAGGGAATGAGATCACTCTAAGATGAGGTGATACATGTCCCAAACTTGGTTTAAGGGACGCTGTTGGTCAAGCTGGTTTGAGACTAGTCCAACAGGTCTGTAATAACTAAGAATGGTACAGTATGTCTGTAGCCAAATGAATGATATATTTGTAATCCGTGCATCTATGCCATCATAGATTAAGACACGTTAAATAGCAAGTCATTCAAAAGCTAACGATGTTGAGATTGTTGCCTTCTGTCGACATAAACCCTCAAAATGAATGTGAGGTAGACGAAAAGGCAAAATCACCTTTCCAAATTTCGTCAAAGGAATAGCGAAAGAAGCACCGCTCCTCTAGAACTTAGTCACACCTACTTGGGTGATTTGAAGTTTATACAAAATAGAGGGGGGAGACAAGTACGTTGTGATCTTCATTGATGATGGTACAACGTATGGAATCCTTTATTTGTTGAAAAGCAAAGATGAAGTTGTTGAAGCGGATAAGCCCTACAAAGCAGAAGTTGAAAATCAACTAAGCCTACGGATTGAGAAATTCATAGTGATAGAGGGGGAGAATGTGAAGCATCGTTCATCAAACGACTGTTCATTTCTCACCTCATTCCAACGGTGTTAGCCAAGCGCAAAGTCGTACGCTCGAATTATGTGGGATGGCTTGGTAAAAGTTGGATTACTGAAACAGGTCAAGTTGTACCTAAGACTGTAGATTGCATATCCACTGGATCTGCAAATAACAGTAGTGTTGATCGCCTCTTGGTGTCAAAGAATGCTGAATTCTTTGAAGATAACTTTCCTTGAAAAGGAGAAAGACGTAATTGCTCAAGGTTAACAAGAACCCGCGAGGGCCTGACTGTCCGGAACTAGACGTTCCGTATCTACAGGACTCGAAAGTTGTTGGCTATCCGGAACTTAATATTCCGGATCTGCAGAACTCAGGAATTCTAGATGTTGAACCGAGACAGAGCAAAGAAGGGGACAAAGACTTGTTCCAGTCCTTCTAGATTGTATGGTTGAGAACGAACCATGGACAATTAACAAAGAATTGTCATCTCGAAAAGCACTGCTTTGGAAAGAAGCTAAAGAGAGAAATGGATTCCATCATATAGAACCATACTTCTGTAATGGTTGATCTTCCTCCGGGAAAAGAACCTTTAGGTTGTAAAATGTGCTCCCCTGTGAGTAGCTTAACATCCAGGGCCATTGCAGTTTTGCGTGGCATGGATGTTGAAACAGTCTTCCCAATCGGAGAGTTGGAAGAAGAGGATCAGAGTTGGTTTGCTGAACTGTTGGGCTTCTTCCTGAACTTTCATTTTGGTCCCTGAAATGTTTACATTTTGGTCCCGAAAGTTTCGGATAAAACGAAACAATGAATCGACCACGAAACATTGACTGCGAAGTTAGAAAGCCAACGGTTGGAGAATCAACAGTCTGAAAGTAAAAGTCATATTGAAACAAAGTCTCGATATGAAAGATGTGGGTATCACAGATGACATCTTAGGAATTGGATTTCTAAGATATCTAATGAACTGGTCGATAGTTGACAGTCTCGTTGAAGCCACCAATGGATATGAATCATAGAACTGATTGGAATCATGGTGCACCCATAGACAAGGAGCGATATACTCAAGTCACGTGTAGTTCAATGTATTGTACACACTACAACCGACCTGGTATCGTCCTACAAAGCAGATCAGTTGAACTAAGGTTCACTGATGATTTTAATACATGATCGGTAGAAGGCGTTAAGTCGGATATGACGATATCTGAATTATTCGCTTATCTACAGATTATAGTATTCTGGATGTCCAGCGGTTCTGGGAGAACACATCGATGCAAACTGCACATCAGATCTGAAGAACACCAAAGCCACAAGTAAATGTGTATGGTGGATCTTCGAAAATCCTCTAAGCAAACTTGCATCGGCCGATTCATGATGGAATCGGAGTTTATCGCTTTATACAAAGCATGAGAGAAGTTGAGTAACTTCACGACTCCTTAGAGGACGTCCCTTATTGGGAGAAACCCGTGTCTTCGACGGTTATACACGTGGGCTAGCCGGTCGGCTTCGGGAAGGACACGGATGACGGCGTCTGGACATATCTCTGTCGGGATCCGTCGGAGACATAAGACCGTATGGCGATTGATCATCACGGGTGTCACATCCTTGTGTACTAACTAAGGGACTACCCGGAGATCAAGTGTTCTACCTGTCTAGGGGAATGGGCTTAAAACCCAAACAATACGAACCTTTGCGGTGGTAACCCAACCATACTGATTAGAGATCCCATGAATTTGGTTCAATGGGAAAACTAAGTGGCAAAAGGTTCAGTTGAGCGCTTCGGTGGAAGCAAGAAGCACTTCGGATGATGATTTCTGTACGGAAACATGAATCTAAAGCTGTTCCCGTGATAGACATTAAAGTGCTACCTGCATGGTGGGTAAAGGTTAAGCTTCCAAACCTTTAAAATATCCTCAAATGATTGAGGTTAAGGTTGGGGAAACTTTTAATGATTCCTAACACTTGTGAAGTGGGGTATAGCAGGATACCTTGTAGGAGATCACCTATTTAAGTGCGAGGATGGCCGCCTCAAATGAACGCACTTAAGAATCCAAGTGTGTCCATGGCCACAACGGACAGAAACGTAAGAAGAAAAATGAATAAGAAGAGTTATTGTGTTGGTATCATTGTCTTGGCTAAGACTAAACACTGACGGTTCAGGACATCATGTTCACCGTGCAGTAAGCAAGTCCGATTGTATTCAACTAGGGAAGGTTCAAAGCGAAAGCTACCTCTCCTGATGCAATATCTTTTTGCTGAAACATTGCTGAAATGTAGGCACCTTGTGTGTGCGCCACAATCTCTCTTTCATAGAGGGAATTGTTGGAAATTAGCCTTTGGCGGGGAGATGCGTCAACCCATCTTTGATGAATTAAACACTAGTGTTCCGCATGTTGGAGACCTTGTCTCTTCGCACATGCATGATCTACGAAGTGAGTAGATGACCGTAGGGCCAAGAATCGTCTAATTTCGTTGAGAAATGAAAGAGATATTGATCCACGAAGTAAGGTGTTTGAGGCATGGAAATGTGGTGTGGGAAAAATCTACCACATCGGTGGGAATAGGAAGAATTGCTCTCTATATAAGTCTCTAATTGGTAAAGGGTTTGGGATCCCAAGGGGTATCCCATGTGTTTAAAGGAGGGAAGACCTAGATGTGCTTGGGTTCAAGGCTAAGCCCACACGCACGCCGCCGCCGCCCGCCCATCCGGTACGGTCCGGTTTCGAGTTCCGGGTTCTGGGTTCTCGGGTTCACAGGTTCACGGGTCGTGGGTTGTGGGCTGTGGGGACTTTCTGATATTATCTTTTTGGACCAGAGAACTCTGCTAGATGTACAGTTTGATCCCTGAAGTTTCATATGTACGATTTGGATCGAAATTCTTTCATATGTACGATTTGGTCCCCGAAGTTTCAATATTTACAGTTTGGTCCCCAGAGTTTCTGAAATACTTTCTGCCTACCGTTGGACTGTTTTTTGGAGCATTAACCAGCCATTATTTGGCTGATTAACTCCTCCATTAACAGCCCATTACTTGGGCAGTTGGGCAGCCTCTTTCAATGGCCATTAACAAGCCATTACTTGGCTGATTTAATGCGCTCCTAATGGTCATTAACAACCATGTTTTGGGCAGTTGATCATCCCCTCCTCTTGCTATATATTGAGCCTCCCTTGGCTCAATTCAGTGACGAAAACCAGACATCAATGTAGACTGGAAAAACAACAATATTGCACACAAAACAGTGAGCAGAAACACTGCAAAATAGTCATGAAAATCACTGAGCAAACACCCTCATATACACAAGATATACACTACAGAGACACACTATATACACAGAGACAAAAGAGAAGAGTAGACAGAAACTCTTCCTTCCTATTCCATATCTTCAGCAAGTCGATTCATATTTGTTTTCTTCGCCAGGCTCAACTTATTGGCTTTGTGGCGTTGAGATTAAAGTGTTGTTTTATCTTGGGAGACTATTGTCCGCTAACGTAAAAGCATATATACGGGGAAATCTTGTCTTAAGGACAGAGGGCTATCACTCGACTCAACACACAACGTTGTAACCATCCAGATTTAGTTGTTTCTTGATTTCAGGTTATCAAGATTCAAGAAACAACAAGCTTGCGGCAGTTTTGAAGATTGGCCTATTTGTTCAACAAGATTCAATTTCTGAATATTGAATATTTGTTCACCCTTTAGAATACTTGTAATAGTTATTTACTTCCCGTACTGCTTTATAAAGTACAATAGAGTACCAATACTATCATCATCAAGCTTGAGCTTCTTTCATGGAGAAAAAAACGAAAGAAACAAAAACACACCCTCAAATGATAAACCCCAAAATTCACCTCAAATTTCCCCTCTAAACCCGTATCTAGAATTAGAGATGTTAATTTGCTCTTGTTTTACTCTGTTTTGATAGAATATGCTCAACATTTACATCGTAGATGAAGTGGTATGAAGGCAGACATGGACTTAATTAGTTAATTAGATCGATTGTTGTAAACATTTTGAGTGTTCCATTTTTGTAGCTTTCTTTAGGCTTTTATGTGCTAATGTAAGTTCAGAGTAGATTTTATATTTTGTAACACGTGAAAATTAAATTAGTGATTGAAATTGGCTACAGAAAGTCCAATTTTGGATGAGTTGCTCTGAATGCATTGGAACCAAAAACAAATGAGGAAATATTGGGAGTGCATCTAACTAATTAGGCGCGTGCACCCAGGAAAAGATTGCTCGTGTCATTTAAATGATATACATATATATGTGAAATCTGAGGTAGGTTTTGGGGTTTATCACTTAAGTGTGTGTTTTTACCTTTTTTTAATGAAAAAAGCTCAAGCTTGATAATAATGATGATAATAGGCCGGTCGGGGCGACCCAATAAAATGACTGAGTAATTTAAGAAGATTTGAGGGTTTTCATCCAAATAGGGGTATAAGTGTGATGTTTGAAGACGAGAGTTATTTTTATTCACAATCGCTAACAGATGATAAAATTAACTAATAAAACAAAGTAACAAGGTATGTTTGATCATTTTTCCTTATTTATAAGCAAATTAATTGCATTAGTGTGGAATGGTGAATTTGAGGTCTCCCACTTCCAATTCAACTTTGAACTTTTTATTGGATCAATATCCAACAAAGAAAGATATAGAAACTTGACAGGATCCTTAATCTGTTTGGTCAAGTTTTTGGGTGATCCATTTTTTTTCTTTCAAAAAATGATTATTTTAAAAAGAAAAAAGGGTCAAATTGCCTCTCTAATATGCGAAAAGGATCATATTTACCCTCCAATATACAATTGGCATAAAAATATCCCCGATATTAATAAAATAGTTCAAATATATTCCTCCTCGATTAGAGTTGTCCAAAATTTCATGTGGTATTAAGTTTTTGATGAGGTGGACGTTATGTGGCACGCCACATCACCACCCCAACACATTGTACCCCTCACTCTACTTCTTCTTCCCCCGCTAGCACCTCTTCCTCTCCACCATCATTGCCACCAGGGGTATATTTGAACCATTTAACTAACATAAGGGTATTTTTGTGCCAATAGTATAACTAGGGCTGGCAATGGATCGGAGGTGGATCGGGTGGAGCTTAATCCGCCTCCACCCGCCAACTATCCATCCACCACCCGACCCATCCATCACCCTATTTTTTCTTCATCCACATCCGATCCACCCATCATCCACAGGTGAATCGGGTGCTTCACGAATGAAATTTGTTATAAGTTTAACCATTTGTTCTAGTTTAAAATCAGTGATAATGTTAGTAATTAGTGTTCTTAAATCTTTTTTAAAAAAAATTCACAACAAAAATGGAGTGACCAAAACCAATATAAATACTCTTAGTTCCAACGTAGCAGTGTCCATCTGATTAGCACCTTAAATATTTTTATTCATATTCCATTTTTATGTTAGCTCAAACAAATCATACTTTACGTTGCAAAATAAATAATAAAATTAATCAGACCTAACAACGAATAATTTTTTATATTTTGATAAATGATCACTAGCTAAGAACATTATAAAACTTTACTGTTATGGAAGTGAACTCTGGGCCAAAATTATGTTATTCTTGATTTGCCAAGTTTTATTATAATTTTTATTTAATAAAATATATACAATTTAATGATAAAAAGTATTATTTAACTATTTATAAACGGGTGGATGGATGGGTCGGGTGATGGGTCGGATGGTGGGTTGGATGTATGTCCACCCGAATCCGACCCGATCCATCACCCAATCCATCCGTCACCCGATTAAAATCCATATTTTGTCGGATTTTCGTCCATATATTCGGGTCGGGTGGATCGGATATCCATCGGCTCAGGGTGAAATTATCAGCCCTAAGTATAACAGGAGGTAAATGTGATCCTTTTCATATAGTAGAAGATAAGTGCTTATGAGGAGTGCCAAAAGCCGTTTTTCTAAAGCTAAAAAAATAGCTTTTCTCTAAAAGTATTTTTGAAAAAAATACACTTAGAAACACTTTTTAAAAGCTTGACCATCCATTATTTCCTGCTCAAAAATACTTTTTAAATTAACACAAATTACTTCTCACAAAAAATATTTCTTTAAAATCACTTCTCAAAATAAAATGATCTAGAAGACTCTGCACTCGTGTTGATTTTGGACTTTTAAGTATACACACTATCTCAAATTTATGAATCTGCTGATAAAGGGAGATACTAAAGTTAGCCGTTTGATTTACTTATCATAAACACACTAAAAAGGTACCCTTAAAGCTTTTGAAATAGATCAATTCTAACCTCCATTATGATTTTAACTCAAAAATACCCTTCAACTAGCCAAATAATTCAAAAATACCCTTCATGCTAATGATTGCTCCAAAATAAGGAAAAATGGGGCAATTTTCCCTTTGAAATGGGGCTGATATTTTCGTTCAATAAGAGCATGACAACCGTAGAGGCAAAAATTTTATCAAGGATGTTCGAATTTTAGAAAAGTAATATAATAATATATATGTTAAGGATGTTCAATATGTAATATATATATATATATATATATGTACTACATAATAATTAATATGTCTACACGGTATACTTTTTCGATGAAGGGTGTTCGGTTGAACACCCTTATTGGGTTGTGGCTTCGCCACTGCATTAAACGTGGCCTTTTAATGCTAAAAATGAAGTTTTAACGGGTGTGGTGGTAAATATACCTAGTTTTAACGAGTGAAGGGTAAATATAGCTTTAAAGTATTCTTGTAGGATATATTTAAAAAATATAGCGAAAGACAAATATAACTTATTTTCAATAGTAGTAGAAGGGCAAATATGACTTTTCCCATTTTTTTGTGTATTAGAAGTTCGAAGAAAAAATATTGAAATTCCATATATGGAAACTTCAAAGCAACTACAAAGTAGTTTAACAGAGGGCCTTTCCTGACTTTTGTAGGAGCATATATGTCCAATGAATTAAACTGCAAGCTATATTCTCGAGCACTCATATTACCCTACTCAAGACGTAGAAATCTATAATGCATGGCTCGTCGAAGCTCGACCATCAGAAAATGTTGTAAGAAGGCCTCTGAAAACTCTCTACATCCTACTGGTCGAGAACAAGGTCCCCTAGGATGCTCCCATGTCTCATACCAGGTCACCGTGACATCCCGCAGTCTATAAGAAGCAAACTTTACCGACTCAGTATCGGTGGCATCCATCACCCGAAGGTACACTGTATCTGATCCAGAAAATTCTGCGGGTCCGCGTTCAGGTCTGATCCCGTGAATATCGGAGGGTCCAGGTTGATGAAAACCCGAGCTCTCGCGCTAGCAGCTCTATCAGAAGGGCTTAGAATCTGACGTTGGGCCTGAGCGGCCATTAATCGAGTCAATAACTGTACATCACTTCGTATATCAAGATCCTCATCTGGAGTATCAGGTGGAGGAACTGGGTACTGCAGCCCCACTACGCTCCTCCATAGGTGGTGGACTAGGGGAATCATATGAAGGAGTAGCACTGTAGGTCTCACTCTGGCCCTCGCTAGCGGGTGGCACTCGGCTGGTACCTTCGCCCATAGCCGTATTCAACGCCTTCATACTCTGGAACTTCTTCCTTGTTATAGGCATTGCTGGAATCATAAACATGAGACAAATTACAAGTAGAATTCTTAGAAGGGAAAGTAACCATCCTAGATGCTCGGTAGCCTCCAGTCTATAAGTTTGGTGCACCAACATACCCATAAATAAGACTTTACTAGACACGACTTGTAGACTCCTTAGGACAGACCGGCTCTGATACCAAGTTTGTCACGACCCAAACCGGAGGGCCATGACGGGCACCCGGACCTTACTTACCGAGTACCACTAATCATATATTTAACATCTAACTATAATTAATCATGGGCCCCCAACGGCCGACACAAAGTACCCTATTGATATATAGAAATCATAAACTGGAAAGAAGATACGTAAAATCTTACAAACAAAAGAACTCAACCCATGCATATATATACATACTAAGGCCGCCAATGCCATACTTGATTGCTATACATAAGACACTGTCTACAAGCCACTAAAGAGTACGCAACATCATAAGGTCGGGATAGGGCCCCACCATACCCATATGTACATGCAAAAATATCGTACCGAGATTAGACCGCCACTCTAAAACAAGGGGAGTGCTCTAATATCCGTTGAGTCAGCAACCTACTAATGCGGACCATCGCCTTGCCTACCTGAGCCTGTGGGAATGAAACCGCAGCGTCACCCGACAAAAGGGACGTCAATACGACTGATATATCGAGTATGTCAGGCATGAAGAATAGCATAACAGAGACATGAAAGTAAATGAGACAAGAAACAATCAATCTGTACCGAACGCCTCTGAGGGCCATAATATGCCTAAGTGTCATACCTGTACCGAATACCTCTGAGGGCCATAATATGCCTAAATGTCATCGTATATAATGCCATCAAGCCTCTGTGGGCATCCCATCATATCATATCGGCCTCTGTGGGCATAATCATCATCATATATATATACCAGCTGCAGGTGGTGGTGCGTATATAACACCTTCCCTTTTCCAATACCCCATACATATATAATGCATACATATAGTAGAGTATATAACTCCTTTGAGGTCAAGGTTTGTACATGAATATAATGCATGTATGATATGATAATAAGACACTAAAAGTTTGTCGGAGTGATGTAATGTCGCTTCACCTTCGATTAATATTATGAATACTAACATTTTTTTCATATACCTCAATAAGGATTTATGAACATATTTAGACATGCTTTGAAAATAGGAATGTCTAACATGAACATCCTTAACTACTAAGAGTAGAATCATTTATGGGACAGTATTACGTTTACATTTCGTACTTAGAACATGCCAAAAGAAGAAATAATTTGTCTTAACATACCTCTAACCAACTCTTCCTAAAACTTAAAGAAACCTTTGATTTGCTACAATCCAAAGAACAGTTGGTGTTGAACTACGTAATCAAAGTGGACATAACCTCAACGTTCATAGTTATCCTTGTACTTCACTAGTAACACGTGAAAAGTAATGTATTATAACGTAGAAGAATATGTATGTCAATTGTTTTGTGTGTAAAAGTGACTGTTCTGAAATACATGTGAAAGAGAGGGAAGATTTCATCTCTTCTTGAGCTCAATATCTACGTAAAAGAAAATTTTATTATCGTCTTCCTTTATGGTCGTAAGTTACACACCCAATATCATTCATTTGCGGCATAGAATCGTTTTTGTAATAAAATATAATAAACAAATATTTATATTAGTTAATGATCACTTTGTTTCCACTTTAGCTAAGGATCCACGTGTAGGTGTCCCTTGTTTGATGTCAATATGAAGCTCATTCACTTATTCCATTAAATGCAACATTGATCTTATTATGTCCCATGCTTCCACGTGGATTAACTTGCTGCCACCTTTATATTTATCCACTAACACATAACACCACACTTAATTTACATGCATATTAATGGATTCGTTGTCACCTATTTATCCTACATATGGACTATGTCCACTAATTACTTATCCCACAATTAATCAATTACACACATAATTAATTTCTAGTCATCGTTGTCACACTTTTAAAATCTTAAATTATTTTTGGACCACATCCTTTAATATCCTAAGCTCTTTATTTGCATACGTCTAGATGCTCAAACCATCGCCCGAAAGTACGGGGTGTTACATCCTTTCCCCCTTAGAAACATTTGTCCTCGAATGTTGGGGTGACATATCTAATCCCCGTCACGTAGCCAGAATACACAACCACCTTTTCATGGGCCCATATAATATAACACACATCATTACATCGGACCTCACATGGTCCTCAAGCATTAATTATAATAATATGAAATAGCACTCACCTTATGCTTTTCTCGGAACCTCGGCGTTCGTCTAAAATAGGTAGGGATATTTGTGTTTCATCTCCTCTTCCGCCGCCCATGTCATTTCTTCTATATTTTGGCGGGGGGGGGGGGTGTGTATTTCATGATTATACCAACCATTATATTTCTAAAACATAATAATAACTCCATATAACCCATTAATGAGTGAGAGGCTTACCTTTCGAAGAAATCCCAAAGCTTCATTCCAAATTGGATCTTGAATGAATTTTCCAAAATCTAGCGATTTCAAATAATGATTTGGTGTTAATCTAGTTTTAACTTAATATAATTGACATAGGTATTTGAATAAGAACTCACCTTAGGTGTTTTATAGAATCTCTGGTCACAATTCCTCACATAAAACGTTTTAGGGTTGTATTTACAGGTTATCATAAAAGGCTTAGGCTTTAAAACATAATCCTACAAGAATCGAGATTTCTATTTTACACATTCTTAGTAAATCAGCCATAATTTTTTGTACATACCTCCCTTTTTCCTAGGCCTTATTATGGATGGTAAGGAATTTCAAAGGGATACAACTTGCATGAAGGAAGTTTTTCCATATTCCTTATATTTACTCGTAAATTCAGTTTAAGTGAGGCCTGCTGTAAACTCACTTGAAAACATGCTCCTTGGAGTAGCTTTCGAATCTAATTTTCTCTAAGACCCTTCTTATGGCTTGATTAGTTTTTAAAATAATTCATACACTCCTTATATTAGTTCCATCATATTATCATTGTACGGTTCAAACCATAGCCCGAAGGTACAAGGTATTACAATATCTCCCCTTGGGATCATTCGTCCTTGAATGATGGCTCATAGTTAGGAGTATGACTAACTCTGAAATTTTATAAAACTTTATTTAAGGTTTCTTCAGTAAATAAGACTATCCCAACTTTTTTCAAACACCTATCAGCTAACCTGAGCACAATATAAGCCTCACAGGGCATCATAATACATATGACATGACATAACATAGTAACTGGAACATGGACGTGTCTAACATGAATACTGAGCTGGTATGAATACGTGAATACTATCTTTCATAAATACCGGTCGGACATGAACACATGGCTATTGGACTAAATGAATATATAAATACTAAATATGGGTTTAGAAATAATTTGTAGGCATGAGTGACATGAGTACTGGAACATGAGCATGAACATGACATGACATAATTACATGAATTCGAGGAGCATAAAATGGTACATGAATACTGTACTGACATAAATATATGAATACTGGCTCAGATGGATACATGAGTGTTGAATTAAAATAAGATTTGAAAGATGAATATCATAACATGAAATCTGAATGTCAAAAACATGAATGTTACATTAGGAGATTTGAATGCTGAGCGAAGGTGGGATATGAACACTGAACTGACATGAGGTCTAAATACTTGAGGTAGTTACCCTAGACATTTTCTGCTTGTCCATCAATAAGTACGAATATTTGGGCTTCATGTCCTCTTTGGCTTCCATGTAGCCTCCTTCACATTTTGGTTCCTTCACAACACTTTGACTGAAGAGACTTATTTAGTCCTCAATGTGGGAACTTGACGATATTTTTTTGAGTGTTTGGATAGTGCGATCTGTCTGATATCTGTTTGAGGATGAAAAACGATACTGGAGATGGTATCTAGTCCCTTTTAAAAAGACTTCAAAAGCATTTTTCTTTGAACTGGGCACCTCAAACTGATCCAATAGACATTGGAGCCTCATGGAATCTAAAACTTTCCTGAATGTATAACTTGGCATAATCTTCTGCTGAATCGGCTTTCGCTTGCTACCAATTTAGAAACTTAGCCACGAAATTGGCTATATTATTCTTCATGTCATTCCACTAATAAACCCCCTCGAGGTCAAAATACATTTTGTGGAGCTTGGATAGATAGAATATATGAAATTATGCGCCTCTCCATACTTCTCTCTTTGCTCTATCTACACGTGAGACGTAAAATTTTCCTTGGTACCTTGGAGTACCATCATCTCCCCCTTGTTCAAAAGCCATGGATTTATGTTTCCAAATCCCTTTCTTTATCTGCAATAGATAGGTGTCATAAAACTATTTCCTCTTTTGCTCAACTACTAAGGACAATTTTGCTCTGTTTTGCACAATCATTTTACCATATTTGGGGTCCAAAAGTTGAACTCCTATGTTTGCTAAACAATGAACTTCTTTCATCATGATTCTCTTGTCTGCCTTAACATGAGCTAAACTACTGATTCTTGATATCTTTCTGAGATACTTCCTGAAATACTCATAGTACTATTGCGCGCTAAGTCTTTGACCAACACCTTGAAGAATAGAGTCTCGTACGATGTAACTATCTTAGTGACACATAACAGGGCATGATCTTATAGCTTTTATGTGACCACTTGATTGATAATAACTGATCTTGACTCAACTCAATCGATGATCATTCTACTCACTTTGTATTTCTAAGGCACATTCCTTATGGAGACTATCTCATAACGCCCTTATTACTAACCTGGGGTTTTTTCTATCTCATGCTAACCCTTTGCGTTTTAAAATATTCAACTGCACCTCCTTGACAATTTACATATCTCTCTCTTGGACCAAATGTTAAGATATTATATTTGGGGATCCTTCTCTTTCATTGGGATCCAACCAACTTTTCGCATCTTCTACAACTCTGTGCACTTTATGTCACGGACGGCTCATTTTTTGACTTACTTCTGAGCGTTCTTCCTTACTAGGAAAACTGATCTACTTACATGAACAGGGAACTAAATTACTTACATTGACTGAATTACTAGCATATTCTATCTTATTGACTTTACTTGGCTCACATTGTTAGTCTTAGGAAAAAAAACCCTTTTTGATAACAGAATGTAAGATTGTATAATTTCCCTTAGGGAGCCTTTGTCATTAATACAAATATATATAGGGTGTACATTATGAAATCCTCATACAATAAGAATACTATATCTACCATAATTACACAAGACTAAATATGGCTAAATATATTACAATTGTACACGTGCTAATACACCCCCTCAATCGGAGCGGGAGGAGGCCGAACGCTAAGATTGAATCTAAAGTAGAGGAAAAGCTATATAGGAAGGCCCTTTGTGAATATATCCGCATACTGATATGAATAACGCACATGCAATACCTTGACATGACCGAGAGCAACCTTCTCATGAACAAAGTGGATGTCCATCTCAATGTGCTTGGTTTACTGATGTTGAACCAGATTATGAGATATATATATGGCGGATCTGTTATCACAATAAACCAAAGATGCCTTACATAATGGACACTGAAGCTCCAAAAAAAGGTTTCAGAGCTAACAGATCTCAGCAACAACATTAGCAACACCTCTGTATTCTACTTCTTCACTCGAACGGGATAATGTGGCTTGTCTCTTGGCAGACCAAGAAATAAGATTATCCCCTAAGAACACACAGTAGCCTGAGGTGGATTATCGCGTGTCCGGACAGCCTGCTCAATCAACATCTGTATAGGACAACAACCTGGTCGGTACTGAGGGGTATAGATGTAAACAATAATAAAGTGAGCCCTTAACATATCGGATGATACGTTTAAGGGCAGTAAAATGAGGCTCCATAGGGGCATGCATAAATAAGTATACTTGCTGAACAACATAAGCAATATCAGACCTGGTGAAAGTGAGGTACTGTAGTGCATCTGCAAGACTCCTGTAGAGAGTGGGATTTGATACTGGATCACCATCCAAAGCACTAAGCTTTGATTTAGAGTCTACTGGAGTAGACACGATCTTGCAATTTTCTATTTTAGACATGTACACAATCTCCTATGCATACTTACGCTGGCATAGAAACATAGTGTCTGTAGATCTAGTTACTGAGATCCCCAAAAAGTAACTCAACTTTCCCAAGACAGTCATATCAAATTTGGATTTGAGCAGTGCAATTATCTCATTTTTAATATATTAGAAGAAGTAGTAAGAACAATGTCATCCACATATAACAACAAATATGCAATGTTACTGCCTCTATGGAAAATAAACAGAGAATTATCACACTTGCTGTATGTAAATCCAATCTGTATAATGTACTGTGCAAAGCGATCAACCACGCTCTAGGGGACTATTTTATACCATACAGTGACTTACGGAGATGACATATATACTGAGGGGTGGCTGGATGAACAAAACCAGGCGTTTGGTGCATGTAAACAGTTTCCTTTAAATCCCCATGTAGAAAGGCATTTTTGACATCAAGCTGATAATAGGCCAATGGTTACCCATAGCAATGCTCATGACTACAAGAATAGTGGCCGATTTAACAACCGGACTGAATGTCTTCCCACAATCAATGCCCTCCTGTTGATTAGTAACATTTGCCACAAGCCAAGCCTTATATCTTTCTAAGTCACCACTGTCTCTGTACTTGTGATGAAAAAGCCACATGCACCGGATCACATTAACCCCCTCCGGCCGAGGAACCAAATCCCAAGTATGATGTTTCATTAAAGCATTAAACTCATCATATATGGCCGCATTCCAATTCGGGTCTAGTTTGACTAATTTTGGGCTTTTAGGAATTGGGGAAATGGTTTAGGTAGATAGGTTAAATTGGACTTTGGGTTTGAAAATCCCGTGTTGGGCATGTGTTTCCATATGATGTGAGGTTGCGGGCCGGGTAAGGGTGCTGGGTTTTGGGTCAGGTGCACTATTACGGTCAGGGGTAGGGTTTGGTTCACTACAGGGTTTTTGGATATAGTGTTGAGTCGGTTGGGTGACTCGGGATTGTTTACAGTGGCTGGTGTAAGTGGTGTCGTTGATCTGGGTGGGGCGAGTTTGAGAGCAGTGGCGGTGTTGGGTGTTATCTCTGGTCTCGATAGATTGAGACAAACGGAGGATGATAGGGTAGGGTACGATGTCAGTGGTGGAAGAAGACCGGGATTCAGGTTATTTGGTAGTGATCCGAGTGTGCGAGGGTGGTCGCCGGTGGTTTATGGGGATACAACTTGGTATTGGTGCTGGGGAGATGATACAATGATGGGGATAGGGACCGGTGAAGGTACTGAGTTGCTTGGCCGATTGCCGGTGGTAATGGAAACCGGCGGTGATGGTGACAGTGATCTAACAGAAGGCATAGACGATGGAGTTAGCGTTGTGGTGGTGACAGTGGGTAGCAGAGACTGGTCGGTGGTGGATGACTGACACAGTTCATGGATTGTGATGGGAGAGAGGTCGGACTCGTCCAGGAAATTATAGTATGGTTTTCGGAACTTTTGGATGTTCGAAAACGGGAAGATTGCTTCATTGATCGTGACATGACATGACACACTAATTTTGTGGGAAGATACGTCATAGCACAGATAACCCCTATGATTAGGCGGAAAACCTAAGATCACACAAGGAGTGGTGCGGGGTGCAAGTTTATGTGGGGCTATGGAAGCAATATTCGGGTAGCATAGATAGCCAAAAATTCGTAGGTGCTCATAAGTTGGGATCTAACGAAATAGAATTTTGGTGGGTGTTCTATTTTGAAGGGTTTGGGTGGGCAAAATATTTAGAATATATTCAGCCATTTTAATAGCATAGACCCAAAAAAATGGGGTGAGAGAGGTATGAAACAGGGTCGTACGAACCATGTTATTGATAGTGCGAATGATTGATTCGACCTTGCCATTCTGGGAGGACGTGTGTGGATACGAGAATTCAAAAACCATGTCGTTAGTAGAGCAAAAATTACGAAAAGCTGAATTATTGAACTCACGATCGTTACCACACTGAAGTGATTTTATGTCTTTTTCGAATTGTGTTTTGATATAGACATGAAATGTAAGAAACTTAGTAAACACTTCAGACTTGAATTTAAGCGGATAGATCTAGACAAAGTGAGAATAGTCATTCAATAAGACGAGATAAATTTATGACCAAGTGAGCTAGTAATGGGGGATGTCCATAAATCTGCATGAACAATGTCAAAGGGAGAATACGTAACACTTGAACAAGACTGAAATATAAGACGAACATGTTTTCCTAAAGGAAAAGAAAGATATTGTTGGGAAAATTTGTCATTATTACAATGAATTAAATTATTATTTCTAAGAAAACTAAAAACAGGAGCTCCTGGGTGTCCAAGTCTATTGTGTCTGGTTCACAAAGAGATTGTTGCTAAAGCGGTGGGATGAGTGACATGGGCAGTTAGAGATGTGAGAGGGTTGACACTAGCAGCGGACGTGAATAGGAAAGGATTGAGATCACCGTCATTATTGCATCTCGTAAGGAGTTTCCCGGTATGGAGGTCCGTTATAGAAAATTCAAACGGGTCAAAGTTAATTGATACAAAATTCTGGGTGGTAAATTTCCTAACGGAGATTAGGTTTTTGATAATGTTAGGAGCATATAAGACGTTATTCAGGGAGAAATGGGGATGCGGTGGTGGGGGTGAGTGTGTGGCCAAACCCTTGAATTGGAATGCGATGACCATTTCCAACCATAATAGATTGTGGAGTATTTAAACTTTGTAGTTGAGGAAGATTACCAGAATTGTTCGTGAGGTGAGACGTGGCACCCGTATCCATACACCACGCATTATCGGACTGCCGATGAGTCAATGTGACGAAAGCCGGGCCCAAATTGGATTAGGAGAGGCCTGGAGCGGACTGCTGCTTGGTCGCGGCTGTTGACTGCATGTCCCTGAATGATGGGCAGTGCTGTGTCGCTGCCGCCATGAAACTATCTAATTAACCTCTTTTTTTTCCGGTAACGGAAAAAACTTCTGATTGTTCTCGGGTGAAGGTAAAAACAAACACAGAAAAAGTTTTTGTGCTTCTGATTGTTCCCAGGGTAAAGGGAAAAGCAAACAAAAAGCAGACAAAAGGTTCTGCTGTTCACGAGGAGTTTCTCAGGAAAAGAGAGGGAAAAAACAATTTTTTTTCTGTGGCTGTGTTTGGTAAACAAAAAAAAACCCAGACAAAAGGTTCGTCTGACAAGATTGTCTGAAAAGGAATACAAGCTCTTTTGTTCTTCTCTGTTAAAGGAAGAGAGAACATAAAAAGTTGTTGTCGACAAGATTGGTCGAAAAAGTTTTGTTCTCGGGAATAGAAAAAATAGCCGCTGGTTTTGATGAAACCGAGGAAGAAGAGAATAAAAATAGGGTTTAGGTTTTGCTTGTATTAATTTCTCTTGAGGAGCCTTTCTCATTATTATAAATTAGACCTGTCCAAAGCTCGGATCGGGCCGGGTCAAGTGACTTTTTTTTCCTACTTGCCCGACCCTGGCCCGATCCTGACCTGACCCTGACCCTGTTTTATTTTTTAATTTTCCGACCCTAGCCTTGATCCTTCGGGGACCCTACGGGTCATGTGTCGGCCCTGACCCGCTCTACAAAACAAAATAAACCATTTCTTTTATTTTTTTCCCTTATCAGTACCTGGTAACTACTTTGCTCCTCTCTTGGCTACATTCTCATTTCTTTTATTTTTTCCCTTAATTCATTTAAAACTCGCAGCATGGTTATGTTTTTTAACATCTCAACTAATTCATATGCTTATCGTTGTCCCAGAAAAACTACAGTATCTTGTTCTGGCTATTGTAATACTTGCTGCAGTGGTTGGAAGCCAGGCCATCATCACTCGGACGTTTTCCATAATCAAGCAATGTTTAGCTTTGGGTTGCTTCCCAAGGGTCAAAATAGTACATACATCATCCAAAATCCATGGCCAGATTTACATTCCAGAGATAAACTGGACGTTGATGGTGCTATGCTTGGCAGTTACTATTGGTTTCCGTGACACAAAACACATAAGAAATGCATCAGGTACAATCAACAGCTAATTAATATGCATTGTTATATAAACACCTGATTAAGTTCATGTTTAATTGTTTATTCCTTCTTTTCTTTCCTGACAGGAACATAACTCGTTTTTAACACATCGGTGGATAGACCAGAAAATTCACTTTTCCTGTTATTTTATGATGTTAATTTGGTCTTGTTGGTTTGATTGTTACACGTTAATAGAGAAAAGGGACTAGTTCCATTCTTCGTTTGTCCCTTCACATAAATAAGTAAAAAATAAATATTCATAAAATAAAAAATAATATAAATTATATTAAAAAGACACGCGGGTCGGGTTCGGGTCGGTGGCGGGCCGGGTCAAGTGGGTAACAAATCCTGGCCCTGGCCCGACCCTACATATGATCGGATCCTCGCTTTCTCGAGTCAGGTGGCTCACGGGTCAGATATAAGCTGACCCTGACCCTACTTTTTTGGGTCGGGCGGGTCTCCGACCCGATGGATAGGTCTAATACAAATATATATAGGGTGTACAATCTGGAATCCTCATACAATACGGATCATATATCTAACATAATTACACAAGACTAAATATGACTAAATATATTACAATAGTACACGTGCTAGGATTGACTTAGACCCAAGATCCATTATTTACATGGTATCAGAGCGAGACCCATTCCAATTCCTTGTTCACCGATGTTGGGCCCCGAAATTATATTATTCACGCTCCAGTTAACAAGGTCTGGGCGTGCGGGGGAGTGTTAAGAATCCCACATCGGATATGGAATGGGAACATGAACTCCTTATATGAACTTGGACAATCCTCACCCTGCAAGCTAGCTTTTGGGTTGAGTTAGACCCAAGATCCATTATTTACCCAGAATGTGAGGTCCTAAGGAATGTTAGACACCGGAATTTAGTAAAGCTACTTACTGCATGTTCTAGTGTTGATTATGGTGGCATCGAATTCAAGGTTTTAATTTATGAGTTCTGACCAACGGGAGTTTGGAGGATTGGTTGCATCCAGATAATTCAAGAGAAAATGTTCAGCCAAGAAGGTTGGGGTTTCTGCAACGACTCAATATTGCTATTGATGTTGCTAGTGCAATCCATTATCTTCACAATGATTGTCAAATATCAATTGTTCATTGTGATCTCAAACCTAGCAATGTTCTCCTCGACAATGAATTGGTTGCCCATGTTGGGGATTTTGGATCGGCAAGATTCCTGCATCTAACAGATAAAACCACTTGTAGAATTCAGACAAACTCTACAATTTTTGAAGGATCTGTCGGCTATATAGCTCCAGGTAATTTCACATATAATTCATGATCATATTGCAAAAATACTTTAGTGTGGAAATATTAATTCTAAATGTGTCTTAGGTCACAACATGAGGGTTAAGCTTTAAGATTGTTGCACATTGGAGCAAAATACTACTCTGGGGACGAATGTTTATGCTAGTCCTTGTAGCATCCCTGGCCAAAACATCCATTTCTATCAAAATAAAAAGAAACAAGAAAAAACTAGATTATTAGTGAAAGAAATAATTCCTTGATAATTTTCATTAATGAATGAGTATATATACAATTTACAATTTTCATAATATGGAAAATCCTATTCCTATTCTACTCGCAAAACCCTATTATATTTATACAAGAATACTACAATTATGGTAAGTGTACAATGCCTAATTAAATACAACTAATACCTTACCAAACATGGATATACACGGCTAGTATACCGTGTATATTAGTTTCCCACTTTCCTTGTGAATCCGTGTTATACACGGTATACACAAGGCAGTGTATACATCGTGTATTGAAAGATATAATCCATTGATTATTTTCATTAATTGAAAGAGTATATATACAATTTACATATTTCCATAATAGGAAAATTCTATTCCTATTCTACACCTAAAACCTTATTCTATTTGGATACTAACTATACAATTATGGTAAGTATACAATACTAATTACACCCAAATATTACCTAAACTAAATATATACACTATGTACCGTATGATATACATATGATATATGTAAAGCGGGAGGTCTTCGAACGTTGAGACTGTCCCTAAAATCTTCAAAAAGGACCGAGGGAAGACCCTTTGTAAAGATGTTGGCTATTTGATACCGGGACGGGACATGGCAGACGCGTACCTGACCACGAGCAACCTTTTCACGAACAAAGTGAATGTCCATCTCGATATGTTTTAGTGCGCTGTTGCTGAACCGGATTACCCGACAGATAGATGACACTAATATTATCACAATAAACCAAGGTCGCTTTCTGGAAAGGAAAATGAAGCTCTAACAACAAATTACGTAACCAACATGATTCAGAGACCACATTAGCTACCCCTCGATACTCAGCCTCGGCACTGGAGCGGGACAAAGTCGACTGACGTTTCGCAGACCAGGAGACCAAGTTATTACCAAGAAAGATGCAATAGCCAGACGTAGACCGTCTGGTGTCTGGACAACCACCCCAATCAACATTTGTATACGAGACAAGTGTGGACGTCGAGGAAGGATATAAATGCAAGCCATAGTCAAGTGTACCCTTAATATACTGAATGATGCGTTGAGCGCATTCATGTGATCAATCCTGGGATCATGCATAAACAAACACACCTGCTGTACGACATACATAATATCTGGTTTCGTAAATGTGAGATACTGAAGGCCCCCTGCAAGGCTGTGATAGCTGGTCGGGTCCTCGTATGGTGCGCCGGCCGCAACACCCAATTTGGGTTTAGTATCAACCGAAGTGAAAGTGGACTTACAAGATGACATCCCAGCCCTCTCAATGCTCTCGGCTGCATACTTCCTTTGTGACAAGAACAAGCCACCGGCATGACGAGTGACTGCAATCCCTAAAAAATAACTCAATAGCCCCAAGTCCTTCTTAGCAAACTCAGAACTAAGCAGTGTCGTGATAGACTGTCATAAGGCATTGGAAGAAGCATTTAAGACAATATCGTCCACATATAATAATATATAAGCCAAGGAAGAACCATGATGATAGACGAACAAGGAATTATCCGACCTGCTGTGCGTGAACCCAATAGTTGAAACATAATCGGCAAACCTCATATACCAGGCCCGTGGAGATTGCTGAAGCCCATATAAGGATTTTTTCAACAAACAGACATGATGAGGATATTTGGGATCCTTAAATGCCAAGGGTTGGTGCATATAGACTGTTTCCTTGAGATCACCATGTAAGAAAGCATTCTTCACATCCAACTGATGAATGGGCCATGCTTTCGAAAGAGCCAAGATGAGCACAGTGTGAATGGTGGCCGGCTTGACCACCGGACTAAACGTCTCCCCACAATCCACACCAATCTGCTGAGTCTTACTATCACCCACAAGCCGAGCCTTATGCCTTGAAAATGAACCGTCTGAATTGTCCTTATGAGCGAAAATCCACATAGACCTAATAATATTAATACCAGATGGACGGGGCACCAACTTCCACGTCTTATTATCAATAAGAGCATTATATTCATCGGTCATAGAAATTTTCCAATTCGAGTCATTTAATGCCGACACAGAATTACGGGGTAAAGGTGATTTAAGAACATTAGAATTTAAATTAAAATGCTTTTTTTCGTTTAAAAATACCCCGTTGACTATGAGTGATCGGTCTATGATAGGGGAAGAACTGGGCGGATTTTGGGAATTTTCTGGGCTCGGGACGGATGGGCCAACAGGCAATGGGCCTGCTGGCCCAACACGGTAACGAGAAACAGTGGACGATACAGGAACTGCACCAGTTCCGGTATTTGGCTGGACTGGCCCAATTGCTAAAACTGGCCCAGTGACTAAGCTGGGCATAGAGGCCTGTGGCGGACCAGTGGGACCAGCGGGCAGTGGGCCCGCTGGAGGATTTGGGATGCAGGATATGTCCAAAAAATAGTGAATAATAAATGGGGATATACCATCCTCCAAAAAATTATACGAACTCGGCACAAGATTACTAACCTTAGCAAATGGAAATTGGGATTCATAAAAAATTACATGGCGACTAATGATGATTTTATTAGAGGATAAATCAAAACATTTGTAAGCACGATGATTAGACGGAAAAGGCAAAAACACACACGGAGTTGACCGGGCCTGAAGTTTGTTAATTGTGGTGGACTGAAATAACGGATAACATAAGCACCCAAAGACCCTAAGATGTGAATACGAAGGGATCTTAATATATAAAATTTGAAGGGGGATGAATATGTCAAACCTTTGAACGGAAGAATGTTTAGGAGATATGTAGCCATTTGTAGAGCATGATGCCAAAATGATGGGGGTACGGAAGCATGAATCAATAAAGTGCGGACAATGTTATTAATGGTACAAATTTTTCATTCGGCTTTGCCATTTTGTGAAGACGTATGAGGACAAGAAAAAAAAAACTGATCCCATTATTGACACAAAATTCCCGAAATACCTCATTGTCATATTCTTTGCCATTATCACATTGAATATTTTTATGTCCTGTTCGAATTGAGTTCTAATGAATGCTCTAAATTTTAAGAAGATGGAAAACACTTGAGATTTTTTCGCTATCGGAAAAGTCCATAAAAACTTAGAGTAATCATCCAAAAAGAAAACATAATACTGATGACCCAAAAAACTAAGAACAGGAGACGTACATAAATCATTATGAATAATATAAAATGACATTAAAGTATGAGAATTAGAGTCTACAAATGGCAACTTAACTATTTTTCCTAAAGAACAAGATTGACAATTCGAAGTACTATGCACACCCTTACAAGAAATAGAATTATTTTTATCTAAGGAAGACAAAATAGAGGATCCCGGATGACCTAGACGAGCATGCCACAAGGAAGGAGCCAGAGCGGCAAAAGTGGATGGCAATGCGTGACTCGAGAAACCGAAACGTGGTGTGATAGGTTAAAGATCTCCCCTACTATCACACCTCGTGAGAGGACACCCCATCTTGAAATCCTTCACAGAAAAACCAAATGGATCAAATTCTATGGACACAGAGTTATCAGTGGTGAATTTTCTAATAGACACCAAATAAAATAAGGGGTGGATGGGGGGGAGACAATGTTTTATGACCATAACCACGAATTGAAATTGAATTACCATTACCAACAATTATACCACGATTGTTGCTCAAATTGGAATAAGACGAGAGAGTACCTGAGTCGGACGTCATGTGAGTAGTGGCGTCGGTGTCCATGTACCAATTTGGGTCCGAAGGATTTATTTCAAGCGTGTGCATCACGACTTCAATGTCGGTAGGAGTGGGGCCCACTGCATGATGGGCCTGAGGGGCTGGGGCCTAAGTACACCGGGTTGATGTCCCGGCCCAGAATTGGAGTGAGAACCAATGGGCCAAACTGGATTAGGCATGGAAAAACGCTGATGGGCAGTCCAGAGGCCAGAATGCAAAACTGCTGGGCCGTAGGGACTGTTGGGCCACTGCCAACTGGCCCAGGCCCACGTCCAGGGGGACCAAGGCTGGGACCAGTTTGGTTGTGGCCCATTGCCGTTATTTTGAGACCTACTGCCACCGTGACCATCTCCGGAACCACCGCGTTCCCCCCCCCCCCCCCCCCCCGCGATTTTTGGCATTATTTTTCTGACTAATTTTGCCGCCTCCAGGAGTATGGTTTTGGTCGGAATTATCAACACCACCCGTGTACTTGTGTTTGGATATCTCTTTAAATTCGGGTACTATGGGTATTTCAATTTTTTGTACTTATCCGAGGGTGAACTGACCCTACACTTATTCAAACTACACTACAAAAATTAAAAACAAAGAAGTTAACTAATCCTACGGTATTATAAAAAGTAAACAAAACAAAAGCAAGAAAATCATGTTTTAGGACTTGGGTTGGGGTGCATTATCAAATTTATGCCTAAGGGTTCATATAGTCGTTTAGAGTTACATTGCTACTCAAGACTTTACCATTTCACATAAAACTTGGTTCAAGCATTTTATCGAACACCTTGTGGGCGTAGAATGTTTTCTTTAGATTTGACAACAACGGGGGTCATAAAACACTCCCTTTTCAATGGGAAGTCCTTATTCTAGCCCTAAGCACAATATTCCAACACAATAATACCAATGTCCGTCAAAATTTTGCCCAAACCCACAACCCTAGTTTCCAAAAACCAAACCCAAGATCAGAAGGAAAAATGAAAGGTAAAATTCCATGGATTTAGGGTGATAATCACTTATCTTATGATGTTAGTAGAAGAGGAGTGATAATTCTTGTTCCTTGATTTTGTTAGAAAAGGGATGGGGGGAAGGAATTTTTCTTTTTGAGTTTTAGATTGTTTGAGGGAATAGAGAGGGGTGACCTGTATTTCAATATTAGTAATTTTTTTAAAACTGGGCCGAATCGTGCGATGGTTGCGCATCGCGCAAGTTTTACGAGTTTGACCCCTATATGAATCTCAGAGCATTTGCGTGATACACGTGCATCACACATGTATTGCGCATTTACGTGATCTCTGAAACTCAGTCTGTATGTGCGCTGCATATGTGACACACAAACATCATTCATCATCAAACCTGGAGCAATTTATTTTCAACTTTCCTCATTTTGCATTTTTGCTCCTTTCTTAGTCCTACAACATGAACAAACGTGAATACTAGGTATGAAAATTTTGGTTGTTTCCCAACATGCGCCTTCGATAAGGTTGTGGCATGACATCTATTTTTAATAGTACAAACACGGGTTGCCTCCCAAAAAGCGTTTGATTTAATATTATGGTACGATGCAAGCTCTCTTAAGCCTCCTCGAGATTAATTAAGGTCTTCGCTTGATCGAAGACCTCTCCAAAGTAGTGCTTCACTCGCTGTTGGTTCACCAAGAAAGTCCTATCTGCATCTAGCGGTTTTAGCTCAACCGCCCCATGTGCTGTCACACGAACCATTTCATATGGCCTAGTTCACTTACTCTTCATCTGTCCCCAAAACAATCCGAGTCTTGAATTGTAAAATAGTACTAATTGTTCGAGCTTAAAGTCATGACATTGAATGTTATTGTCATGCATTCTCTTTATTCTCTAGAACTCTCTTGATCTCACGGTTCAACACTTCCACTTGGCCATTAGTCTGAGGGTGGTATGCAGTCACCACCTTGTGTTTCACCCCATACTTCGCCAATAATTATAAAAATGCCTGTTGCAAATGTGCGTACCTTGATCACTGATAATGGCCTTTGGAGTCCCGAAACGTGTAAAGATGTTCCTTTTCAAGAATTGGATCACCACATTAGCATCATTGGTTTTGAGCAGGATTTATTCCACCCACTTTGACACGTAATCGGCATCGACAATGATGTATTTATTACCTTTTTATAGAATGAAAGGCCACATGAAGTCTATACCACAGCAATCAAACACCTCAATCTTTAAGATATTGTTCAATAGCTTTTCATGACGCTTCGAGATGTTCCAGTTCTCTGAAAATTATCACATAATCTCGTGAAAGAATGAGCATCTTTAAACCATGTCGACCAATAGAAGCCTGACTGATATACCTTAGCAGATGTTCTGTCGCCACTGTGATGGCCACCATATAGCGACGAGTGACAACTTTCAAGAATTGCATTTACTTCCTCAGCTGGGGCACATCTCCTTACTAATTGATCTAAATCAATCTTGTAAAGAGACGACTCATCCCAAATATAAAATCTACTATCGTGTAAGAGCTGCTTCTTTCTCTAATGATTAGAACTGGGAGGATGCACCTCACTTACTAGAAAATTCACCATATCAGCATTCCACGACAGTTCAGTCGACTAAAAAGCAAAAAGTTGATCATCTAGAAAGCTTTTATTGATCACCACACCCTCATCAACATGCTCTCGATCCTAAAGTCTGGACAACTGATATGCTACTTGGTCTTCTATTCCATTTCGATCTAGAATATCAATATCAAGCTATTGCAGTAGCAATACCTAATGAATGAGCTTGGGTTTTGCATCCTTCTTTGTGAACAAGTAGCGAACAATAGTGTGATCAGTGTACACTATCACCTTTGTCCCCACCAAATAAGATTTGAATTTGTCAAAAGCATAAATTATAACCAATAACTCCTTCTCTGTGATGATGTAGTTCATCTGAGCCGTATCAAGTGTTTTATTGGCATAATAAATTGGATGAAAAATCTTGTCTCTCTTTTACCCAAGAATAGCCCCAATAGCAAAATCACTTGCATCACACATCAACACAAATAGTAGAGTTCAGTCGGGTGCTATTATAATAAGTGCAGTCACTAACCTCAATTTTAGCCCCTTAAAAGAATTCAGACAAGCTTCATTAAACAGAAACTTCACTTCAAACAACTAGCACATCTGATTTGCATTCTTTGAAAAATCTTTAATGAAACGCCGATAGAACCCATCATGTCCCAAAAATCTACGCATCCCTTTCATAGTCGGCATCAAGTTGATATAAGCACCTAAATCATATAATGCTCGCCCAACTTCAATGTTCTCGATAGTGATGGAAATAATGAAATTGCCCGGGTCCTTCAGCTTTGGAGGGATATTACTTATTACTGTGGAACTGCACTCTTCAGTAAGTGCCACTATTTTAAACTCTGTCAGTCGTCATTTGGTTGCAACAACGTCTTGGATGTACTTAACATATTTCGGAACCTCTTGCAATAGCTCCACCAAAGGGATGTTGACATATACTTGTTTCAAGATATCATGAAATTTCTTACAGGTTGAATCTACTTTCTACTTCTAGAGTCTTAATGGGAACGGTGGTGGTGGCCTACATGCCACCATATCTGGTTGCTATACAACATTCTCAGCACTTTACTGTTGGTCTCTATCCTCTTAGCAGGAATTAATTCAGTGTTCGTGATGAAAAGAAGGCCGTGAACTTAAGTTTCCAACATGATCCACGAGGTGATTTGCTAGGAGTGCCAAATATTGCCAACCGTCCTATGGTGACATGCTTAATATGGAGTGGCGTTGAAGAAAAGAGTTGAAGATCCCAGAAGGAAACATGTTTTTTTGGCTTTTATGTATGTCTTTGCGAAGACCACCTTTTAGTTTGTTTTAGTTCCTAGCTTAATTACTAGATCTCCTTATAGCTTAATTACTATGCCATGTCATAAGATAAGATGACAAAGCCGAGAACCATCTAGAAGGAGATGCTTCCAACATTCCCCAAAGAGGTAATTCATGAACTATCTAGTTCATGCACTTATCTACATGGATGACATAGAAGGGTGGCCTAGAGAATATGAAGAGTTGGGTATTTTCCCTACAACCAAATAGGCCGAACCTCTCCCCCTTTCCTATTCAGCCTAGATGCATTTTTAGGTCTATCTTGTTACCTCTTCTAGAAGGTTTAGACCTAGTATAAATAAGGGATGTAGTTGATGGAAGGAGACATTGAAATTTATGAAATATATTTGAGTTTTCTCAAACTTTGCTAAGTTATTCAACTTTTAAGTTGTTATCTTAGTTGGTCCTTTTGTGGTCCAAACCTTGGTCCTTTTGTGGTCCAACCCTCGGTCCTTTTATGGTCCAACACTTGGTCCTTTTGTGGTCCAAACTCTAGGTGTAAGTCTAGTTAGAACTTTTGTGATCTAACTACACCCAAGCCAAAGTTCTATCCAGTTAATTTGTCACAAACACATTAGAAGGTCATCTCGGCCTACATCACCTTACACGCACCCGAACTTGTCTATTAATTTTGTGTCCAATCATTTTCTAGACTTCATAATACCTTTCACCCCATTACATTACAACACTTTCCCAACCTACACCAAAAAGGTCGTTAAGCAACTCATTCCAAAAACATCCGAAAACCCAACCATTTATTCCACCGTCCTCACCGGGTTCAACCTTCGTAGGTTACTGTCCCAACTAGTTTCTGCAACCTTACCACCATCCAACCACCAAATACCAACCACCAACATAACCTATAATGTGTCTAGTTCATCCTCTCTAAACTTTTTAGCCCCAAACCATGTAAGGGCACCCGTACACCTCCAACAAACCTAAACTGTCCGGCAACCATCCTATTCCACAAACCTCTATTTGATTCCCATATTTGTGTCCATCCAGCCCCAAAGCAACTCCGACCAAACTAACCATACAATCCCCTCCTTATATACATCAGTTCTCCTTCTTATTCTTGGTGGAACTTCCTCTAGTTGTATTCCATTTCTCAAAGACATAGCCTAAACTTTCTCTTTCAGATTTGCATTATGTTTCTTTGAATAGTATCATGTGGTCTGATAGTTTGAGAAACCACTATCCTCTCCACCTGACGTTCAAGCTCATAGATGGAATTCTACATTTCATTCATCATCTGTTGTTGCTGAGCCATCATCTACTTCATTATCTCTTCCATAGAATCACCTGTCTGCGAACCTTGAGGTTTCAGGGCTTGAAAGGTTAGATGATTCCGATAATTTTTCCCAAACTGGGTTCGCTCAAATCCACTGCCACGATTCTGCTACCCCATATAGTAAACCAACTCTGGATTAGATAACTGGGCTTGCTCATTTAGCCTAACTTGTTTGATGTTGTTTTCTTAAACTATGAGAAATGTGCAAGTTTTTCTCTTCTCTTGTTGTACTTGGATATGCTCATGTTGTCTGTTTTCTCAAGACCTTTTATCTGATTTGCTGAATCTGTGATATGATATATTCCTAAAGTATACGGGGTCTACAAATTTAGTAAACACCAATTGTATACAATAGTTGTATATCTATGTATACCTTCAAGTATATCAGATATACTCTAAATATCATGTGTATACCAACCTTTTATATATGTCTAAGTGTGTGTAGAATGTGCATATCCATTATATATTTGAGTATGTGCGTGTGCGCTTAAGCTATTCCATTATATATTAGGCTGAGTTTCTTTCTTTAAGTCTTACACTTATAATGTTTGGTCCTGCTTTATATTTTTTCGCACACTACTTACATCCTGAGGCCCATGTTGCTTGTCATTGCGATCATTGATTGTCTGTGTTAGGCCTGATTTGTTCTGGGCCTGCTATGCCATATTACTATAATTGTTTCACATGTTTGTTTAATTTTTACATCAATATTTGTTTATTTGCATTTGTTTGAAGGATTTGGGTATTTTCTAACTCCCATGGTCTTTTTTCCCATCTCCTTTGCATGTTTCAGGGTTTGGTGGGCTCTTCATCTCATTTTCACGATTTCTCTAGCCTATTGGGCCTGAGGCCAACTCTCTCAATTTTTTACCGATTCCGAAAGCAGCTAGAAGGCCCATTCATGGGTAAAAATAACATTGCATATTAACTGGTGGGCCAATATGCCCACCAGCCTAACCTGTTTCCCTTTTCTATATATTTTGTATTTTTTTCTTTATTTGTACATTGTAAATTACAAATTATTGGAACCCTAGGTTAGAAAATAATTGAAATAGTAAGATATGAGGATGATATCGTTAGAACGAATAGGACCCCTTTTGTAAATCTTTGACCCGAGATATAAATTAATAAAAGTGTATTACTTTTGAATATTGGGTTTTATTACTTATCCATGTGTTTAAAACAATTTCCTTCAATGATCTGCAAATGGTTTATTTAATTTAAAAATGGATTTCCTTTTAAAAAATGAATTAAGTTTTTTTTGCAAAGAGGATCTTATTTTAAACTTCGCTTTGAAAAAATGGAAAAATATTTTAACTTCCAGTTTAAATAAAGTTTTGATTAAATTGGCTTTAATTTTATGGACACAAGTCTTTAACCGTTTTTCGTAATATATTAGATATTTTCAAGTAAAGTTCCTTTATAAACCTTGAGTTTGGGAAAGGAAAAAGGATATGGTTGACCTTTTTAAAATAACAAAGGCTTTTTTTTAACAAATTATATCCTTTACTAATATTTGAAATATAAAATACAAGTACTTATCAAAAATTAATAGTTTATTATTCTTTTTGATAAAAAATAAAGGATTTATATTCAAAGGAAAGTTTTCAAATGGATTTTCTTCATACTTTGAAAAAAGAAAGGGTGTTGTGGTAAAGAATTATTTTGTCGGAAAATGATTTTTAATGCTATGATTTTATATACAATATCTTAAACAATTTTGACAAATAAAAAGTAATTTATTATTTTTGAAACTCGAAGGTCAATCGCGTTCTGTGGATTAAGTTCTTAATACCGGGTACCTAACACATTCCCCGGGGAATCACCTGAACCCTTACTCGAACTCTGGTTTTCTAAAGGATTTTTCTTTGGTTTGAGAAAACCTTTTTTTTCAATTGGTTTCCCTATTTTTCCTATAAATTCGGTGGTGACTCTAATAAAATAAATAAATCCAAGAGTTCACAAGTGATGAAAGACCTTTTATGCGCTTGTGTAAAAGTGAACCGTAATAGTACTATCATGTCTTGGCTTAACTTACATCTACTTCTATATATCATTGGATCGCTCATTTTCACTCTTTAAAAGTCGTTAATATCGTGTTCTTAAATGATCTTCTATACCCCAGTTATGATCCTATACGAGTGGCCAATGTCTTTTGTCTTAGCTATAGTCTAGAGTCTCTTTAACATTAACTTTCGCTATATGATTAACCTCAAGTAACCAAATACTACTTGTATATCTCGTATCAACACTCTATATGTTGTCGCACTTATGCTTTACGACTCCTCAACCAATATATGAACATAAATCGTAAGTCCCCTTTTCTTATTAAACATTCTATAACCTATCGTAATAACTTGGGCTCATAAACATACTTGCTAGCATCCTAGTCTTATTTATGTCATTCTAGAATCTCAAGTGAGACGTTGCACTATTTCTGGCTTCCTTTTTATTCCTATAACTCGGCCTTCTAGCCTTGGGGCTCATGAACTGGGAGTTATGTTACTAATGATGTCACTCTCATTTTCGCATAATCAGCTATGGTGGCTCTAGCTCCCTAGTTAGGGTCTGGATCACTCATAATCATATACTTAGGTATCTTACTCTTAGGAACTCGTATAAGGACGGAGTAATTCTAGTATCTTTTACTCTAGTTCATACACAAGAATGCACCTATCTTATACTCACTCATTGAACATCTCTTACATAAATAGTCAATGTACCAATACTACCATCTGGTGAAGGCTCGGGGTCCTGTCGACCCACTAAAGAAAAGATGCGGTTATAACTACCGCTAGAACTAGAAGGTCCACCTTTACCTAAACCTCTACCGGCTGGAGGTTGTAACTCATATCCTGAAGGAGGTACTGAAGTAGAAGGCCCTGATATTGAACTAGTTGACTTTGCCATACAGCCTCGTCCCCAACTCGGAAAATTCCTCATTATATATCCCAAACGTCCACACGCATAGAAGGCATTAGTGCCAAGCTGACATTGCCCATAGTGAGTCTGAACCTGCACGCATGAAATGCAACGCCCCGACAAAGGGACGTCAGTTCGAATAATGTACTGAATATGTAAGGCGACTGAAATAACAAAAGCTGAACTAAAACTGAAAGCATCTAGCTAAACATATCTGAGAGAGAGAAGGGAAATTTGAGGATATACCTACCTGCTCCCTGCTCACATCATACAGAAATATCAAGAACTTACCAGACCTTATCGGGGTTCTGTGGTTAAGTATATTGTACCAGGCCTTAAATGAGGCTCTGTGTAGTATCACCAAACATACCAGACCATTAGGGGCATCTGTGGTGTGCGCAACGTAGCAGGCCTTAATGAGGCTCTGCGAGATAGAATATAACATACCAGGCCATAAAAAGGCTTTGTAGAGTAACTAAACAACATACCAGGCCATATATAGGCTTTTTGGAGTATGCAACAACATGCCAAACAATCATATAATCTAAAGCAGTAAATAATTATCATCAACCAAGGAACGAGTCTGTAGGATCTATATACACTCATATAGTGAAAATAATAAGCTCTAAGGTAGAAAGTACTCCCGACAAGGGACAAACAATAATATCTCAATGATATCTAAATATGAGGCACGAGTTAGTTATAAACTCTTCTCTTGTACATATCTAATGAGTACCATTTTAGGTATGGATTCATACTACAGAAAGGAGGGATAGCCATTATATACCTCTTTGTTTATTCACTCGTCGGCGTACGTATAAGATGTAGCACTTCAATCTACAAGAAGAGCAATAGAACTATTGTCAAGATAACCGAATAACGAGCTCAACTTTTCGATAACATTTCCTTATTCTTCCTTAATCTCATAACATCAACAACTTGGACTTAATTCATTTAGGCCTTTTATCAATCACCTAGGATGCATAGATTGTTTCCTTCTCTTTTTCCAACTCAACTTTACACCTACATGTACCATACATGGAAAACTATAACGACAACAACTACAACAACATGATCATGCTAGTTTCTACAATTTCTAACCACCAAAAGCTTTGGATATAGCCTAAAATAGCCCCAAGAAGGACACAACACATCTAAGCAATCTTCTAGCATCTACCTTGTGATTTTTCACTTCTACAACTTCACCAACATAAGAACTAACTTAAACACAAATGAAAAGAAGTTAATATTACCTTAAAGGACCAGGAAAATCCTCAACAAGAACTTCTTCAAGCCTACAACAGCCCTCAATAACACCACAACGCCATAAATGCTTTTCATTGTGGTTTACAACACATTCAAGATGAACTTGAGTTGAATCTATTTGGATTTTATCTTGGAGTCAGAGAGATGTTAGGGAAACTCCTAGGGAGTGAGAGAACTGATATAGGTCGAAAATAGATGAAAAATAAGGCTTGGATCATACTTAAAGATTTCAAGGTCGGCCACCGCTTGGTTTTCACGGCCAAAATCACGATCCGTGAAATTTTAACATGAAACTATTCCCCCAAATTAGTGGTTCTGCTTCTGTTTCATGATGGCTCTGACACCATTCGATGGGCCGTGAAACTTTTCACGGTCTGTGAAAATGCTTCCTCAAACCAACTTTTCGATGAACTTGTTTCTTTCGATTCGTTTGGCCCTGAAACCTTATGGTACATTCTTAACACTTATCAAAAGTTTTATTTAACCTCATATGTATATCATAACTAGTCCGGGATTACATTTGGTTACTCAAAATGGAATCGACGTAACGAATACAAGCATGAATAGCTTAACGACTTTTGAATTCTTGTAACCTCTTAAAGGTTTAACTCGTTTACCTCCTTTATAACTTCAAAAAAAAATCTCCTTTGAACTAATGTTGACTAACTTACGATGAGTACAACGTACAAAAGTATGAGATGTAACATACCAAATATCATAACTCTTGCAGAATAGCTAAGCCGGTAACTGAGATAGTAATAAGATATAAACTCAAGCAACTGAAAGTTTTCCTTGCCTCCCTTGAACCTCAAAACTGGATACTCTCTAAATCTAGCGCATCACATGAACAATCCTTCACAAAAAATTTCCACCAGAAGTATCGACCAATCTCGGTTACTCCAGCAAGGTCATTTATTATTACCGATATAACAACCCCAACCACCACTTTACTAATCCAATGGTAGTGTGATCCTTACTTATCATACATACAATCCTACTAACGTCCTCTTATATCCTCGCACAAGTATGCTTGCCAATATTCTTTAACTAAAGAGTCTTTCTTCCATCGTGGTACGAGCTTACCAATGCAACATTGATATCTAATGTACTTTAGTGAATTCACCTCTTTTGGTTTCCATCAATATTATTGATTCTTAAGTCAATTTTTGAAATGATTTTCACAACTAGAATTAGTTAACAACCATAATTGATCTACCACTTTAATTGTCCTTATTTCGTCGATCTAGAGCGCCCTCCCCCAAGAAAATCATGCGATTATCCCTCTCATTTCGTCAACTTCACAAAATCACATCACCAGTAATTTGTAGAACTTGCCATGTCATAAGAAGAAAATACAATGCCCACACCCCTCCCCTAAACTTAGGTGCAACAACCAATAACTCCTTAATTAATAAATCTTTAAACTTGCCCATCAGTGAAGCCATCCTTATTAGTCGATCACCGTACTCTCGGCAGCCTACTAATTGATAAATATTTAAACCCGCTCTTTACTGAAATATCACAACTGCCTATTCTCATAATGGTTCAATCAACACGGGTAACTCCTCCAACATGGCCTAAAGTCAATTGCAATTTCCTTAGAGAATCCTCAAACCATTTGTCCTTACTCCACCACAATGCCATCCTTACAAAACTCCAATGTGCCTTTCATACTCCTATGCATTATTAGACTTAGCACACCCCATGCTCCCATCATATGAACACTTAACAGTGTGATTGTCGTGTTACCAAACTTGAACTTTTGAATTCTCTTTAGTACACCTCAACTCCTCTTCACAGCCTCACCATTGTCACTATCCTCTCATATGATCCATTGATCCTCCCAAGTTTAAACTAGTCTTCAAGATACCAACACATGTACCCGTCCATTACTGAATCATTGACTTGTCATAGAAACACCAGTGTCATAAAACTATCATAATAAATATAGACAACATTAAAACATTCCTACTCTAATTCATACATCGAGTAAATCATCCTTGCTATGCCACCATCCTCAAGTGTAGTCTTCATAGTTACAATGCGTATTCCCTAGGTATCTTACAAACCGTACCAATTCAAATTGTCAACTCTCTTCCCATCACATGATATATCATCCATGCACTTCCTCAATGCCTGAGCAACTAACCATTGAAGACATGACAAACATGTAGTCCTTCATACCATCACTCTCATTTCTTAGGGATATCACGAAACTAAAGAGTCTGAATCACAACCCCTACTCAAATGAGTCTTCAAATCGTAGCTGCAATCTCAGCTTGGTCGCACATTCTTTTCACTTTGCCACATCTCGTACAATACTGTGATGTTACATCGAATCGCTTATGTGCGAACTTGAGAACGTTTTCTCACCATCAAGGAGATTGAAGCAAAGAATTTTAGATCTTGAACCAAATCACATACACCCGATAAGGAATGAATAGAAGTTTCCTAAATGTCTTATAGCCACTCGAAGATAAGTACATAACTTTTTTACCAACGCTCAAGACTCTACTAGACATTGCTCTTATACTCATGAGACAAGTGAACCTAATGTTCTAATAACAAAGTTTTCATGACCCAAATATCCCAAGTAGCCGTGACGGAACCTACCCTACCCGTAGGTGAACCAAAGTAAAAGTATAAGTCTTTCAACAATCATAATGCGGAAAATAAAGTAAAAACAACCCATAAGTAATAAAAAAGTCTCATCACTCATAAAATGCAGAAATCTAAGTCATACACCTCCCAAAACTTATAAGTCATAAGTACAAGAGCCTCTAAATACGGAGTACAAATCTCAAGATCTACAATAATTGTCTAAAAGATTGAACACAAATAGTAAGATAGATATGTAGTCCAGTGTCACAAAACAATCAACAACTCACCCTGGAAACTACAAATGGTATGCCTTAACGATCGACGGTGACTCATCCACTACTAGAATTCAGAACAGGACATGAACATAAAAAATGGAGAAAGTGTAGGTCAATATGGGGAAACACGTGTACTCGGCAACATAGTTTACCGACTCTAAACTGAAGCGATGGCGAGGGTTGGTCTTTTCGATACTTTCCTCCACATTTTGTTAGTAACCAATTTAGCAAGTTATAAGTTATTTAAAGTACTTATGGAATAAAAAGACCACAATTCACATAAAAATCGTAATCAACAGTAGGATAAGAAATGCTCCCGCAGCCATGTGAAGTTCCATGAATCATTAAGTAAGCAATTTAAGATTGATTCTTCCCAAGAATCCAACATAGTTAGTCCCTAGAGTAGTTTAGCACAATTCTTCCCAAGAATTCAACAATAAGTTCAATCATCTCAACAAGATTCCATCAAGTAAGCAGATAAACTCGGTTCTTCCCAAAAATCCATTAACAAGTCAAACCATATTAATGAATTCATATAAGAATGAGATATAATGCAATGACCATAATTCACCAATATACATACGCTCCTGCAATAGGTTTCACGTGACCCATGTGGGACTCATGAGGTCCATATACTCATCCATAATTCCTTATCTCTCAGATTACTTCAGGAATCCAAATGATAGGCTATAATGTCATCATCACTTCATCCAGTACCATATCCAATGGGACACCCCATACCCTCCCATATAATTCATCAAATAAAAGTGCCAATGATATCATATGAAGTACGAAATGAATGTGTACAATAAGTAATTACATAGTACCATGTATTTGCTAAAGATAGTTCCTTTTTATAATTTAGATAATAATTGGAGTGGTGAATGCACAATCAATCAACAACACAAAGGTTTATCAAGTATGGCTATTATAAGACAAATTTACCAAACAATCAAGTCAATCAAGTAAATTTAGCAACTACCAGCTAATGCCCATATTCTTTGGCATTCTTTACAATATATCAACTATTCCTTTTCATTATTTTACCCATATCATGACACTAGTACCCACACAAGTGCTCGTCACCTCACGAGTACGGAACCCCCATTCCCCACTACTCCCCTTAAGTACCTTAAACCAACAGAAAACTCTTCATAAAGAGTCTAGTAAGACTCAACTTGCCATAGATTTGAAGCCCAAGGCTCACAAATCAACTTGCTATTCCTCAACATCTCTAACAATCCCAATCTTGACCTGAGCAAAGATAAATCCTTCTAGAAATTCTATTGCATCTAAAATCACCAAATGAGTTCAATCTAATCAAAATATTAGTCTAAAAGTTTAAACGAGTCTAATGATACCCATATGTCTATATTAATTCGAAATTTAAAAAATATCGAAAGGTAACCTCAAGATCGAAGTGCAAAACTAGAATTTTATGGCAAAATCCATAGCCTAAAGGTCAAGAATCTCAAAAATTATCAAAATTCGATAACCGATATTATGTTGACTTTGGCCATACCCTTGAAGTAGCCCAAAATATGCACTAGAGCATCCTGAGAACAGTAGTAGCAATGAATCCAAGTGGTGTTTGTGCAGGTCCAAGCTCATCTACCTGAACTGGCTCCTCTTCCGGAACATCCTCCAGGTCCGGAATCACATCTTTAAAAGGGTCTTGAGTAGGTTTTGGTGCTCAGCCCCTAGCAAGTATGGTAGCATGGCCTCTGCCCCTATCACTCCTCCTACCTCGACCTCTACATCCTCCACGTGAAATAACCCTAACAGAGGGTATGGGTGTAGGTGCGGTATCCTTATATCTAACTATAGTCGATTATGTACTCACCATTTGTGAGATTGTGAACAAAGAAACTTAGAACTTCAATACAATCAAGTAGGCACAAAAATGAATGAAAGATAAGGATTTTACTTAATGTCCTATAACCTTTCGGAGATAGGTACGGATGTCATTGTACCAATTCGCAAGACTTTACTAGACATTTCTTGTGTACATATGAGACCGGTGAACCTAGAGCTCTCATACCAATTTATCATGACATGAACTCCAAAGTCATGAAGGCACCTACCCCACCCCATAGGTGAACCGTCCATAACATTTTAAGCTAATTATAATCATATGTTAAAAGGAAGAAATAAGAAAGCCATTAAAAGTCATAATAAAGTCTCATAATCATAGATAAGCGGAACAACAAGTGCTACCATCCTAAAACCTGTTGTTATAGAACAAGAGTGACTAAATAGAAATTTAAATCTGATAAAAAATCCACTATATTGTCTGAATTAAGGAAAGACAAGGACAAGTAAAAAAAAGAATCTAATGTCATGAATCAGAGCAGCTCACTCCCAATCCATCTAGAAATCTCCTCAATGGATGATGAAGTCTCGAGCTACGCTCATATTAGGAACAAAATCTGCACATAAAAATATGCAACAAGTGTAGAGTGAGTAAGAAACATCAAAGTATACTCAGCAACTTCGTCGACTGACCCTAAATGAAAATGGTGATGAGGGTTGGTCTTCCGAATTCTTATTTCCTCGCTTAACCGTGATTAGTCCAACAAAACAATGTTTACAAACCAACAAATATTTGAATAGTTACTTAAGTAAGGTATGTATATTTCCATCAATAACTCAAGTAAGTCAATCAACAAGAAATTCGATGAATGATATAATATGCAAATGCAATGCAAGGACTTTCATCACTAGTATACACACACTACATAATATGGAATACGTGACCTATGGGGGACTCACAAGGTTCATACACCACATGTAACCATTTCCTATCGGGTTCTTAGCCATTTAGGCTTCTAATCTCAACACTTAGCCAATTAGGATCACATCACCTAACTTAACCAATCTGTCTCACATTACATATCTTTAGCCAATCCGGCTCACATTACCTATCTTTATCCTATTCGTTCATTTATCATTCACATCACTCCGTCCAAAACCATTTTTAATCGAACAACACATGTGTATCCTCAAGTGTAATATATATGAGATACTATATAAAACCATGAATGTTGCATGCGCATAATAAAAAACAAGGCTATATAGTAAAAAGGCTCAATATTTAACTTTTTTATACTTTTAAATGAGTATGATGGAGTTATGAGAACACATAATCACAATTAAGACAAACATATAGTATATAATCATCAAATAAGAGATTTCATATTTCTAACACAATTCACATAAATCAATCCAAGCTATCATCTAATGCCCAATGTATGGCATTCAAACCAAATACATAATCATTCAAATACGATACAAATTCCCAAAACATGTCACCAATATCGAATACAACTGCTCGGCACCTCACAAGTACAAAACCCCCTTTAATTCCCTTTTACGACCACTTCATTAGTTCATTTTAACCAACTATAAGCTTTAAATAGAGCCGTGTAAGGTCTGATCTTGACTGATTCGAATCCCAACACTCACAATAAAGCCTTGCCTTTTTGTAGAGCTTCTGAATAATTCCAATCTATTCAAATATGAAATCTACGTAAGCATACGGGTTTGTACACACCCATATTGATATACTATTTATCCGGACCTAAAAAGTCATCCAAAAAGGCAATTTTGAACCCCAAAAGGTAAACTTGTAATTTTGCAACAAAATCCATTTACCCATAGCCAATAGAGTCTAAATCCCAAAAAATGACTCAAATCCGATTCAATTCGACATCTAATTTGAAGAAATTCATATTCTCAACTTGAGACTTTAAAATCCCAATTCTACAACCCAACTAATAATTTAAATGACAAAATCCCGCAAAAATCTAAGTTAGAATAATAAAGGGACGTTAGAATCTTAGCCCCCGCGATGAATTTTGAAAATCCCTTAAAACTCTCAAATACGAAGTGTAGACCTTCAAATATGAAATTAAATGTCCAAAATCATTTTTGGGAACTAATATCCCGCATTTACTTTTGTTTTTAACTTATGAATGTTTAGGGTTCACCAACGGGTTTAGGATAGGTTTCCCCACGACAAAAATATGGTTTTGGGTCGTGATAAATTTGGTATCAGAATACTAGGTTCATTGCTCTCATGAGTACAAGAGAAATATCTAGCAGAGTCTTGCGGATCGGTATGAGGAGCTCCTTACCTATCTTCGTGAGGTTATAGGACATTTAGTAAACTTCACTTCTTTCATTCTTGTCATGCGTTCCTGACTGTATTAGATTCTAAATCTCTTTGATTTCACTTTTTCTCACAGATGTTGAGGACTCATTCAACCGTGGATAGAGACCAGGAGCCCGCACCTGCACCCTTATCCGCTACTAGGGGCGTTGCATAGGGCAGTGGCAGAGGGCGAGGTAGAGGTAGACCTCGAGTTGTAGCACCAGTGTCATGATCTAAACCGGAGGGCCGCGACGGGCACCCGGACCCTACCCGCCGGGCACCACAATAACACTCCACCCCTAAACATTTTTAGCACGGACTGAGTCGTGATAGATTATGTTGGGTTTTAACCCAAAAGCCCCAGCTTACACATTTATATACCCAGGCCTACAAGGTAATACATGACAACTAACCATAGGACACCTATCTACAAGCCTCTACAGAGAAGAACATACCATGACTAAATCGTGACTCCGATACAGATAGAGTGCTCTGGACACTAGCTAAAGTAACCACCTACTAGTGGGAGCCGTCACCCTCTCAATATGAACCTGCGGGAATAAAACGCAGCGTCCCCCAGCAAAAGGGACGTCAGTACGACTGATGTACTGAGTATGTCAGGCATAAGAAATAACATAGCAGAGATATATCATAGTATGAAACAGAAATAACTGGACATCGGTAAATGCCTTTGAGGGCTCTGTCACACATGCCTAAATCTTATTCTCAATGCAGTATACATATATATCAGCCTCTTCGGGCATTCTTCTTACCACAACAGCCTCTGTGGGCATCCTACCATGTAATGGTTAATGAATGTATGCATGATACACATGCGGTATATATATCATATATATGTTAGTGTTGCGGATCGTGCAACCCATCCCAATAAGACATATAGGCATCACAACATCACATCATCACATCATCACATCATATTGACCTCTTAGGGCTCTTTTTGTGATAGTCTGTACCAGCTGCAGGTGGTGTGCGTATATAACGCCTTTCCTTCTTTTCCCATATCCCTTACATATATATATAATATTTACCATATAGTAGGGTGCATAACACCAGTAGTCCAGGGTAATATATGAATGAAATGCAAATGAGAATGCATGAATGACAACAGCACATCTTGGCCCAATATCCTTGAATCTTAGGCTAACATTGTGAATATCAATCTCTTTTCTGTATGCCTTAACAAGGATTTTGAAACATTTTTAAATAGGATTTTAACACAAGAATCAATAACATGATCATCCTCAACTACTAAGAGTAGAGTAGTTTATGTAGCAACATGATGGTTACGTTTCGCACATAGAATTATGCCAAAAGAATAAAAGAGCCTTGCATACCTTGTTGTCGAATTTATCTAAGTTCTGCGGGTCCTTGTAAGCCACTATTAATTCTTATCTACACCATATGGATGATTTAAATCACAATTGACTCAACATACTAAAAATAGATTCATTGGGACATGCTAGCGAATACCTTGAACGCGTAGAACCTATATTCCTTCTATATCGAAATCTAAACATAAAGCGAAACACCCAACCCTCTTAGTCCTCCTTATTTTACTACTACAATCTTCAAAACAGTATAACAACTCCACATGCAACCTCCAATTTCGTACAAACAGTTCCGATAATACCCCATTAACTCAAGCTTAGCATTTTCGATAATCGTTCTAGAACTAGTGGCAAGAATCGAATTCAGAACTTGTACAAACTTTAGGAAAAAGGAAGATTACCTCTGTTAAATACATCGATGAGAATTGTTGGAAAATCTTTTGCTCGAAACAGCTTCCGACAAGCAAAAATAGAACCCAAAATCGGTTCACGCCAGAATCCTTTCGCATTCAAGGTTTCTTGTTAAGCTTATGAGCTTCTTTGCTTGTTTTCGGCTTCGATTATACTGGAATCAAAGCCCAGGACACCTTGAATTTCTCCTTCATTTTGGTTATATGAAAGCTCACAGAAATCCCCAATTTTAACTGAGAATTTCGAGAACCCACCGACTGGATTTCCTCAATCCGCTAGAAATGTGACCATTAATTCCTCATGGAAGAACTCCTTTAGGAGTGTTAAGGATTTTGAAGGATCTTGCAGAGCTGGTAGTTGAGTTTATTGAGAGAGAAGGGAGAGTCGGTCGACTGATTTGGGGCTTAGTCACCCCCAAATCGGTTATAAGCGTACACGTATTAAAATCCCACTATAAATATCTCCCAAATTATAATTAATCCCACAATTAATTAATTATACACACAATTAAATTCCCGATCTCAAATCATTTAAAACCCGACGACTTATAAAATTCTCTTATACCCAATGTCAACATTCCGGTAATATAATACTAGTCTATAATCTCTTCGGGGATACACAATTATTATTATTAGGCCCCGTCGTCACACTTATTAAATCCAAAATTATTTCGGGATCACGTCCTTTTATAAACTAATTTCTTATTAGCCTACGAAGTACAACATAAACTTTCCCGGAGCCCGGTCCACTTACCTACGTTTATGAGTTCAACCACTACCCGAAAATACGGGACGTTACATCCTCTCCCCCTTAGAAACATTCATCCTCGAATGTCGGTATGACATATCCAACCTTTGACACCATACAAAAAAAAGAATACACAAATTGGTATTCCAATTCATCAAAAACAAGGGATACGGCATTCAGGGATTAATTCCAATTATTATTTAAACCGTGAGAAGATACATATCCATCCATAACTACTTTTAAAGAATAGACTCAAGTTTCTTATGCAAACTAAAATAAACACATAGTGACACCTTCCAACTTTAGTAACCTTATGTGAAGCAATGTTTATCTAGCTAATTGCTTATATAGGAAGTTAATAGGGTGATGGACTCTTGCCTAGGTCTTTATGCATTCTTTTAATTCAAACAATAGGTAAAGAAGGTAGAGGGTCCTAATATCTAATTTAGAGTCCTATACGCAACATAGTTATTTAAAACAGTCCACACATCAGTGCAATTAGTCATGCTTCAATTGTTTTATCATCGCATGACCAATTTAGATTCTGCTAGTGTTTAAACTAGTCCAGTTGATCATCATTTTTTTTTGTACTGGTTTGGGCTAGAGTGCAGCAACCACAACTGCTTATTTTCATTCTACCCCTGCCCCAGATTTACAACAACAGTTGCCTCAAAATAAAGGCAGCAACATGGGTTTGAGCATGTCACAATTCTCACCAAGATGCAGCAGTGATGACAGTAGTAAATAACAACAAAACAACATTCAACAGCAGCCAAATAGCAGTCAAATAGTAACCAACCAACCGCAGCAAGTGAGCTCAAACAACAGCCAGAATATTAGCCAGAATAACAACCAAAATAGCAACCAAACAACAGCATAAACATAGTAGCTATGTACATCAGAAACTAACCAGTATACATAGCAACCAGCTCAAATATATCACAGTGTCAATAACCAATGTAGCAACTAATTGAAAACAGTCAGAAATGCTGCAATTGTTTGCACTAAAGCATAGTAGATCAGCAGCCTTTTCAGCACCATAGGGCAGTCCCCCAAGGCTATATGTGCAGCAAAATAACAGTAACACATAACCAGAATTTATCTCAAAGGCAACAACAACCTTACCCAATTTACTGCAGTCCAGGGCATCAAGACAACAGGTAACATCAAATAGTAACCAAGCGGCAACTATAACTCAGAGTCCAGTATTTTAAGAGCCACACAAGTCTTAACAAAGGATAAGATAACTAAGAGAGCACAACATGTTAGAAAATTAGACATTTGAGACTGAAAAAGGACAGCAATATCTGTCACAACTGAGGCAACAATATATGTTTAAAGTGCCACAGGGACAGTAGTAGTAGCAACAAAATAGCAGCTAAACAGCAGCAACAAGTATGGTAGCTAAATGCCTTATTATCCTGACTGGTTTCCTGGCCACCAGTCCATACATGCTAAACATTTCATATGCAAGATGGCCCTTAGGCAACATAAAAACAAATAACTAAATGCAACCTACTTTGGTTAGGTATGCAGAAATAGGGCTTAACTATGCTGAGTTTAACAACATTTTAGGCATGAAGTTAACTGACAATGCATATGTACAAGTCCGAAATTAGCACATCATGCTTTGTTTTAACTGCACGTGTTAACTTTAAACTATCACAACACCTTCATCCACATATATCAACTTAGGTCAATTTTATCTAATTAAACAGGCTCCCAAAATGTCATATTACTACTACTTTAAGCATAAACAGTCTGCATAGTAATTAATACAGATTCATTTATCAAATTCAGGTCTAGATTGGTTGTACCACTCACCTATGAACATTGTTATACAGAGCATGACATCCAAAAAAGTAAGCAATTTGGCATGCCAATCCTAAGTCAAACAACCATTATGTCACAGTCAACAAACATCACATAACTGCTGAATTAATCTTGTATCCATATCTGCACCTAACCCATGATCACAATATGTCCATGGGTCAAAACAGATACATTAGGAGGCTGCATACCAACAGAACACAGAAGCAAAAATTACAGGGTCCAGAGGAACTTTCTGAATCATCTCTTCAAGACTAGCATGCTGAAATTAGCCTAAGCCTATCATTTTAACTTGTCAACTAGCATAGTGGTCCTAAGCTTTTATTCCTAACTTACACATGCACTTAAACTAGGTGAATTGGTTTACACATAGGCAATAATAACATGGATACATGAATAGATGCAGAAATAACCCTTTTCTAGGTATCCATAACATAACTTCAAAGTTCAGACTACATAAAGTCCAAGTTAAAAGAACATAGATACAACAAATACATACCTAAGAAAACAAATCATGAACTAAACTTCCCTTTGGACATACCACAACCCCTTGGATTAGTGTTAAGCTCATTAAGTCCAACAATAAACTAAAATAAGTCCTATGGTTTTTTTTTAAAATTCAGTTTATACCACAGTATGAATCCATAGATCCATAGAAGTAACAAGATATTAATAGCAAGGACAGGACATCATGTAGTCACATTTGAGCTAAACATGTCATTGGAAAACCACATGGAAAGACCAAAAACAGTAAGCCAACATACTTTCTAGGCTTATCCTGAACAAATGTTACTACTGTAATTATGTGAAAAAGGTAATAGGAGCCACACCAGTCTTTTTACTATAACTCATAAGTTATAGGTTACTCCTAACTTTAAGTTAGATTCATATCAAGTAGGAATTGTCTCTAACAACATTAATTACTCCAAGATCAATCCAAACAAGGTTATTATTGCTTAACTTATGCATAAAAATAGTTCAAAAGCCATTTCGTGATTCAACTAAGATTACACCTAACTATACAACAACCTTATCAATCAACATACAAAATCCACATATTCCTTTGATTACTCCAAACATACAACCATTTATCGATTATACGCAATATATCATTTACTTAAAAACAACTAATTGAAGACCTTATGGATTTATCAAGAGAGGTACTAAGACCGAATTATGATCTTGGTGGTGTATCCGCACTATCTTGTCTTGGTCCTATACACGAGCCTCGATCCGACACACTTCGGAGTGGAACCCTCTTATCCTTACTACCCACTCGCCTTATCCTGGCCTGCCTTCTTTCTCCTTCCAACGCGTATCCAATAACATGGGCCGATGAGTCCTGATTAATAGACCCCCATGATTGAGGACTACCCAGGATCTCGAAATGGCTGGGGTTATCAAGCGACAAGCATCCCCGGTCGTGGCGTGATATCTGAGGAAAATCTGGTTGTACTCATCCCTGAGCTGTTCCACCCACCCCATGGTCAGTGGGGCGACACTGATACTAAGGTCCTTGGTGAAGCCGAAACTCCCTCTACCCTGCTGGAAGGACCGAGGTTGTTCGAGCGGGTGACTCATAGGGATCTTCTGATGGATCCCCCTTTTTAGACTCCAGGATTTCCGATGGATCTGAGTCCATAGTATAACTCACCTCTGTCCTTTCAATTTCTGTAACCCCTTGACCTGTGCCAGTGGGTGATATCTGCCTAACATTTTGTCTTGCTACAGTACCCGCACTCTTATTATCCGAAGTGCTTCTCATTGTGGACGTTACTGCAGTTTCAAATGAAATGATGTGATTAGGAACCAACACTCCCACGACTCAGTTCTTTCGAACGATCAAGATTATGAAAGAATGGAAACAACTCCAGACACGGCTTGTAGACTCCCTAGGACAAACATGCTTTGATACCAAATTTGTCATGACCCAAATCGGAAGGCCGCGACGGGCACCCGGACCCTACCCATCGGGTACCACAATAACACTCCACCCCAAAACATTTTCTGCACGGATTGAGCCGTGATAGATTATGTTGGGTTTTAACCAAAAAGCCCCAGCTTACACATTTATATACCCGGGCCAACAAGGCCATACATGACAACTAACCATAGGACACCTATCTACAAGCCTCTACAGAGAAGAACATACCATGACTAAATCGTGACTCCGATACAGATAGAGTGCTCTGGACACCAGCTAAACCAACCACCTACTAGTGGGAACCGTCACCCTCTCAATATGAACCTGCGGGAATAAAATGCAGCGTCCCCCAGCAAAAGGGATGTCAGTACGACTGATGTACTGAGTATGTCAGGCATAAGAAATGACATAGCAGAGATATATCATAGTCGAAACAGAAACAACTGGACATCGGAAAATGCCTTTGAGGGCTCTGTCACACATGCCTAAATCTTATTCTCAATGCAGTATACATATATATCAGCCTCTTCGGGCATTCTTCTTACCACAACAGCCTCTGTGGGCATCCTACCATGTAATGATTAATGAATATATGCATGATGCACATGCGGTATCTATATCATATATATGTTAGTGTTGCGGATCGTGCAACCCATCCTAATATGTTAGTGTTGAGGATCGTGCAACCCATCCTAATATGTTAGTGTTGCGGATCGTGCAACCCATCCCAATAAGACATATAGGCATCACAACATCACATCACATCATCACATCATATTGACCTCTTAGAGCTCTTTTGTGATAGTCTGTACAGAAGGTGTGCGTATATAACGTCTTTCCCTCTTTTCCCATATCCCTTACATATATATATATAATATTTACCATATAGTAGGGTGCATAACACCAGTGGTCCAGGGTAATAAATGAATGCAATGCAAATGAGAATGCATGAATGACAACAACACAGCCTGGCCCAATATCCTTGAATCTTAGGCTAACATTGTGAATATAAATCTCTTTTCCGTATGACTTAACAAGGACTTTGAAACATTTTTAAATAGGCTTTTAACACAAAAATCAATAACATGATCATCCTCAACCTCTAAGAGTAGAGTAGTTTATGTAGCAACATGATGGTTACGTTTCGCACATGGAATTATGCCAAAAGAATGAAAGAGCCTTGCATACCTTATTGTCGAATTTATCAATGTTTCCGCGGGTCCTTGTAAGCACCTATGAATGCTTATCTACACCATACGGATGATTTAAATCACAATTGACTCAACATACTAAAAACAGATTCATTGGGACATTCTAGCGAATACGTTGAACGCGTAGAACCTATATTCCTTCTATATCGAAATCTAAACATAAAGTGAAACACCCAACCTCTTAATCCTCCTTATTTTACTACTACAATCTTCAAAACAATGTAACAACTCCACATGCAACCTCCAATTTCGTACAAACAGTTCTGATAATACCCCATTAACCTAAGCGTAGCATTATTGATAATCGTCCTAGAACTAGTGGCAAAAATCGAATTCAGAACTTGTAATAACTTTAGTAATAAGGAAGATTACCTCTCTTAAATACAGCGACGAGAATTGTTGGAAAATCTTTTGCTCGAAACAGCTTCCGACAAGCAAAAACAAAACCCAAAATCGATTCACGTCAGAATCCTTTAGCATTCAAGGTTTCTTGTTAAGCTTCTGAGTTTCTAGGCTTGTTTTCGACTTCGATTCTACTGGAATCAAAGCCCAGAACACCTTGAATTTCTCCTTCATTTTGGTTATATGAAAGCTCACAGAAATCCCCAATTTTAACTGAGAATTTCGAGAACCCACCGACTGGATTTCCTCAATCCGCTAGAAATGTGACCATTAATTCCTCATGGAAGAACTCCTTTAGGAGTGTTAAGGATTTTGAAGGATCTTGCAGAGCTGGTAGTTGAGTTTATTGAGAGAGAAGGGAGAGTCGGTCGACTGATTTGGGGCTTAGTCACCCCCAAATCGGTTATAAGCGTACACGTATTAAAATCCCACTATAAATATCTCCCAAATTATAATTAATCCCACAATTAATTAATTATACACACAATTAAATTCCCGATCTCAAATCATTTAAAACCCGGCGACTTATAAAATTCTCTTATACCCAATGTCAACATTCCGGTAATATAATACTAGTCTATAATCTCTTCGGGGATACACAATTATTATTATTAGGCCCCGTCGTCACACTTATTAAATCCAAAATTATTTCGGGATCACGTCCTTTTATAAACTAATTTCTTATTAGCCTACAAAGTACAACATTAACTTTCCCGGAGCCCGGTCCACTTACCTACGTTTATGAGTTCAACCGCTACTCGAAAATACGGGATGTTACAACCAGCCTAAGGCCGAGAACCAACAGCTGCTCTGGGTCTTGCTATGGTAGTATTTCTAATGCCAGAGGTTGTTCCGGATGATGATCAAGTTCAGGTTTATGGGGATGATAAGGTTCAGATAGATAAGGTTGAGCCAGCAATGGCACCCCCAAGTATTATTGCTACACTAGTGCTTAAGGATACTTTGGTATGCATGATAATCTTTCTCGAGACTATCACACAGAGTGTTCTACCGATCACTTTCGATGGATCCCTGACTAGGGATGTAGGACATACTCATGATCATATATCTATGCCTAAATTTCAGACACCAGAAGTTCAACCAACACCTACTAGGATTCACCATTTCATAGCATACTAGTGCCTGGTATTTCTTCACCCGTACTACTCAGCCCACGATGATCATGGAGGAATAGAAGATGATTGACCGATTCAGGAAGATTGATCATTTAGATATAATAGACACTTAGATGATGATGCTTATAAGTTCTTGATTAGCTGTCATGAGAGGTTGCACAACCTCAGGTTAGTGGAGTCTCGTGGAGTGGACTACACTAATTTTAAAATAATTGGACCTGTTATGCAGTGATGGAGCTCATATGTGGAGACTTGACCAGCAGGTCCCCTCCTCTTACTTGGACTTTGTTTACTCAGGAATTCTTGGAAAAGTTTCGTACCTCGCAGTGTTACAGAGATGAAAAGAGCTTAGTTTGAGGTGTTATGCTAGGGGTGTATGACTGTGATAGAGTACGAGACACAGTTCCATGCATTATCTCATTATGCTTTGATGATTCTTCCTGATGATACTGAGAGGGTGAAGATGTTCACCAATGGGTTGATTTTTCCTCTCCATTTGATTGCAGTACATATGGCTGCTACTAGGTTTTATTTCCAATAGATTATTGATGCAGTTTTAGAGGCTGAGTTTATTAGGCGTGTGGAATATGCGGAATGGGTGATCAAAAGGCCCTATTTTAGCACTCATATGGGTACCTCATCTAGAGGTAGGTGTCATTTTGGTGGAGGTCATCACCGTTAGAGTGTTAGTCCAGTTGTTGTAGCCATGCCAGTATGTGAGAGAGGATAGTCGGTGTATACTTCTTATGGTTCAAGGCAGTTGACCCCGAGTTCTTATAGGCTATCTAGCCATGGTGGGCTTTCAGGTGCCAGTCCTTCCCAGTGATCTGCATTCACAATAATTGTTGATAGTTGATAATTGATACGCATTACAAAGATGGGTATATGTGAATGCGTATCAATTATCAATAATTGAACAAGGTGACTATCAAGAACAAGTATTTGATACCCACATTGATGACTTGTTTGATCATCTTTTGGGTGCATCTATCTATTCCAATATTTATTTGAGATCCGGTTATCATCAGTTGAAGATTAGGGTGGAGGATTTTCCTAAGATAGCTTTCGAACGTGATATAGGATGTATGAGTACTTGATGATGTCATTCCGTCTGCCTAGTGCTCCCGTAACCTTCATGGAGTTGATTAATGGAGTATTCAGGCCTTACTTGGATTCCTTTGTGATTGTCTTCATCGATGATATTTTTATTTTCTCTCGGAGTAAGGAAGTGCACGAGCAACATTTGAAGATTGTTCTTGGTATTTTGAGGGAGAAGCAACTTTATGCCAAATTTTTGAAGCATGAGTTTTGGCTTAGTTCAATGGCATTCGTGCAACGTGTAGTGACTAAGGATGGCATTATGGTAGATCCCAGAAGATAGAGGCAGTTCAGGATTGGATTAGACTTGCTTCGGTCACTGAGGTCCAAAGTTTTGTAGGTCTCACAGATTATTATCGATGTTTTTTGGAGGGATTCATCCATTACATCCACTTTGACCAGACTGAATCAGAAGGAAGAGGCATTTCAGTGGTATAATGAGGGTGTGGCAAGCTTACAAAAACATAAGAATTTGTTGACTACCTCTTCCATTTTAGCCACTTGTCGAGAGAGAGAGCTTTACAATCTATTATGATGCTTCTGGAGGGGTCTTGGGTGTGTGTTGATGTAGAAAGGGAAAGTGATAGCCTATACTTCGAGGAAGGTGAAGGTACATGAGAAGAACTACCTCACTCATGATTTTGAGTTGGCGGTGGTAGTGTTTGGTTTGAAGATTTTGAGGAATTATCTCTATAGGGTGCATTGTGAGGTATTCACATATCATCGCGGTCTGCAATTCATATTCAATCAGAAGGATCTTAGTTTGAGATAACATAGGTAGTTGGAGTTTCTCAAGGATTATGACATGACTATTCTTTATCATCCGGGAAAGGCCAATGTAGTGGTAGATGCCTAGAGTCGGAAGACGGTGAGTATGGGTAGCCTAGCTCTGTTTCTTGTAGAAGAGCATCTGTTGGCTATGAATGTTGAGTCTTTGGCTAACCAATTTATGAGACTTGATATTTTGGAGCTCGGTAGAGTTCTAGCTTGTGTAGAGGCTTTTATTAGAGCAAATTAAGGCTCAGCATTTCGATGATGTGAAGTTGTGTAGAATTCATGATAAGGTGTTGCGGAGAGAATATAAGAAGGTGATTCTTGATGGTGATGGTGTTTTGAGGATCAAGTGTTGAGTTTGTGTTCCTAGGATGGATGATTTGACTAGATTGATCATGGATGATGCTCACAGTTCGAGGTATTCTATTCACCCATGGGCTACAAAGATGTATCGTGACTTGAAGCAACACTATTGGTGGTGTTGGTTAAAGAGGGACATAGTGGAGTTTGTGTCTCGGTGTTTGAATTGCCAACAAGTGAAGTATAAACACCAGAAGCATGGTAGTGTAATTTAGTGGATGCCCATACCTAAATGGAAGTGGGAGCGGATTGCTATGGACTTTGTGATAGGATTGCCGCAGACTTTGGGCAAGTTTGATGCCATTTAGGTTATTGTCAACAGGATGACCGAATCTACGCAGTTCATTCTGGTCCAAACTACCTACAATTTGAGAAATTGGACAAGATCTACATTAGGGAGATAGTTTTCTTGCATGGAATGCCCATTTCTATCTTTTCGGATCGATGCATGCATTTTACATCTCATTTCTGGCGATCTATGCAGAAAGAGTTGGGTACTAGAATGGAGCTTGGTACAACTTTCGATCCTCAGACCGATTGTCAATCCAAGTATACTATTTAGGTTCTCGAGGATATGATGCAAACCTATATGATTGTCTTTGGGGGTCACTGGGATCAGGATCTATCCTTCATAGAGTTTTGCTTACAATTATAGTTATCACTCAAGTGATGAGATAGCGCAATTTGAGGCTTTGTATGGTAGGAGGCGTCGTTATCTGATTTGTTAGTTTGATGCCTTCTAGGTTATGCCATGGGGTACATACTTGTTGACAGATTTCTTGGATAAGGTCAAGTTGATTTAGTAGAGGCTTCTCACAACTTAGAGTAGGCAAAAGATTTATACGGATCAGAAGGTGTGTGATTTAGAGTTTATAGTTAGGGAGCGAGTTTTGTTGAAGGTTTCACCCATGAAGGGTGTGATGAGGTTCGGAAAAAAGGGAAAGTTAAGCTTGGGGTATATTGGGCCATTCAAGGTTGTTCAGCGTCTTGGCAAGGTGGCAAATAAGTTGGACTTACCTCCTGGGTTGTCGGGTGGGCATCCAATTTTTCATGTTTTAATGCTGAAGAGGTACCATTCAGATGGTTCGCATATGATTCAGTGTTTCTTGATAATAATTTGTCTTTTGAGAAGGATCCTATAGCTAATTTGGACAAACAAGTTCGGAAGTTGAGGTCGAAAGAAATAGCTTTAGAGAAGGTGCAATGGAGGCATCATCCAGTCGCAGAGGCTTCTTGGGAGAACGAGTGTGATATGCAGATTAGATACCCCTAGCTTTTCGAGAGTCCATGTATTTCCTTTTCTTTATTGTTCGATGACGAGCGTTTATTTAAGTGGAATGTGATGTAATAACTCACCTAGTCGTTTTGAGATTTTTACCTAAATCCCTAAAATACCATTTTTGTGGTTTTGTATGTGGATTTAGGACTTGCGGATATGGGTGGCACAATTCCAGAGGAAATCAGGCGGTTTTGGATTGATTTTAGCAAGTTTAGAAGTTTCTAAGTTAAAGCAAGGAGAAAGTTTGACCAAAGTCAATATCGAGGGTAAATGCATCATTTTCAAAGTTTTATTGATTTCATTAGGTCTGGAATGTCATTTATGGCTTAGATAAGCTATTGGTTTGGGTCCCAAGGCGTTCAGGTGTGTTTTGGGTCGTTTGATGGAAATATAGAATTTCATGATTTAGAGTTGACCTTGGGTTAACATCTAGTGAAGATGATCTTTTTCCGGAATTTTGAGTGTGCGAGGGAGTCCAAATCCTATTTATGATTAAAATGCATAATTGGTGTTACACCTTGTAGTTTCACGTCCTGTTGTGATGTCAATAAGATATCAAAGTCCCGAGAAGAGATACGACCCTACTGAAGCATAATGAAGGTTTATAGCTTGGTTATGAAGGTACCAGAGTGTTTGTGAGTTAAATGGATTGAAGGAAGTACGTTTCGACGAAACTGGCCTATTTGATTGTACAAATGACAAACCGTCTAATACCCAGTCTGAGCTATCAATATTTCACAAAGTTTGGCGGGGAAGATTGACAGACCGTTGGAAGTTTGACGATCTGTCCAGTAATTGATAATTTGAGATAGGTTGTGAAATGATTTTTGTAACTGAAACCCGTAAACCTATGAAATTATGATAAGTTAAGTTGTGGGCTGATTTTTTTGGAATTGTCCGTTGATATTGATTAGCATGTTGATTTTTGGTATCGTAAACCTAAACGGGTATATTTTCGAAAATTATGAGGCCAAATTACATGAATACCCTTTTGTTAACAAATGTAAGAACCTTTTATGTTAAGATGATCGCTAAGATGTCTAAGTGAAGTTTCCTTGTTGAATATCGATTAGATGTTGATATCGACCCTTTGTTTGATATAGATAATCATTCGTGAAGAGTACGAGAACTTATAGCACAACGTATAGCTTCATGGATAAAGTATGTAAGGCTATCCCTTTCTTTCAAAGCATGAAATCCAACGAGTTATCGTTTTTGAAAAGGAAAGCCAAAAGTTTTATCTTATTGTATCTTGAAATCTCTTGTCGAGAAGTATTCATCGATTATCCTTATTCTTGTAATCCATGTTGTTGGTTACTGACGTATCCTATTATCAGTTTTAAAAAAGAAACATTCTAACGAGGAAAGTGTCAAGTCGACTACAAGTCGTTTTAAGTATAAAGTCAAAGAGAATATGAGTTTCAAAATAGGCCAAAGGGCCTGTGTTATCATAGTTTGTTGTTTAGACCCCCGAGTCACATTGGTATTGATATGGTTTCATTGGAATTTGATGTCATGCATATAATCATGGTAGTACATTAGATCGGGTTGCATGTTCCGCAACATATACCTATATTGGATTGGGTTGCACGTTCCGCAACATATACATATATTGGATCGGGTTGCACGTTCCACAATATAAACATATAATGGATCGGATTAGGCGTTCCGCAAAACATGAATAAATCATCTTGCATATTGCATTGCATATTCATATATATACCTAAGAGTAGTGACAGGTTATACACCTCGCACAATAAGACAAGGACATTTATACAGTAAGAGGCATATTCCAGATAGGTTGTATTAGGTTCTAGAGTTTTATTATTCGTCCCATATGGCCCCCATATTGTTTATATTTTCCTTTACAGCTAATCGCGTCATATTGCTTTTATGCTTTCCCTTACAGCTTACAGATTCATATTGCTATTCATGCTTAACATACTTGGTACATTATTTCGTACTGATGTTCCTGTTGCCAGGGGCTCTGTGTGTTCATGCCGTAAGTTCTGATAGAGATTTTGTTAGGCCACCTTTAGGAGCTATTGAGTTCAGCCTTCAGTAAGTGTGCTTCGTCTTCCCAGAGCTTTATGGTTATATATGGAGTATTTTGTAGAGTTATGTATAATATGGGTAGGTCGGGGCCCTGTCCAGGCCATATGTCAGTTCAATCACTCGTAGAGGCTCACCGACTTATTTTGGTATGTACAGTATTTATGTATAACCTTGTCGGCTAAGTTGTCTTTTGTTGGACTATGTTTTGACCTTGTCGGTCCTGTTGTATACATGTTGAGTTAATCCCTCTTATCTAGTATTCTTATTGTGATATATCCTAGTATGGCCTTGTTGGGCGGAAGTTCTACTTGTACAGAAGATAGGTCATCAGAGTGGTACGCTCGGTCCAGCAGGGCACCAGGTGCTGGCCACACACCGTAGTTTGGGGTGTGACAATTGATTTGTGTACGGGAGGTCCCGGATGAGTTTCTAGTGTTGGATCGAAGTTTGGGAGCTTAGGACTTGGGTTGGTTCAGCCGGTTATTGGTGCAACCGCACCTGCGAGCCAAGGGTCGCACTTGGGAGGCCACACCTATGATGGGTGGTCCACAGGTGCGACATTGGGCAGGATAGCTTGGGGCCGCACCTGTGATTAGGCTTGCGCAGATGCGAAGTTGCACCTGCGGGTAGACTTCAACACTTGCGGAAGGGGAATGGGGTATGGGCCTCGCACCTGCGGAGAATGATCTGCCGGTGTAAGTTCGCACCTGCGCTGGATTCCTCGCACTGGCGATGGGCCTGACAGTTTAATTGGGGATTTTCCAATTCGAATCTAGTTCATTCTAGAACCATTTTCGAACTTGGGAGCAATAAATTTAGGGATTTCAAAGGGTTTTTTCAAGATTCATATTTCGGGTAAGATCTTAACTCTAATCTAAGCATTTATTCATGTTTTCATCCTTTAATTAGTGATTCCTCTTATGATTTAGAACATAGAAATAAGGGTTTTCTCCATGAATATGAGTTTAGTGTTCTTGATCAAATCGAAGGTTCACTTGGAATTAGAACTTCATGATTTCTAGGATTATGACTGTCTAGACTATGAGTAACATGATTCTAAGTTTAATTTTCAATTTTGACCTCCGGGGCTCGCGGTGGGGTTTTAGGTTGACTTTTGGATCCGAAACTCTATATAGCAATATAAGTATCGATAGCATCGTATTCTCATGTAGATAGCGTATTTGAATAGAGTGGGATCATTCGGAGGCTCAGAGGAAAGGAAAGGCCGCGTAGTGACTCATCGGCTTCATATTCAAGCAAGTAGAGACTTACTAGACCCTTTATGTAGTGTTTTGTGTTGATTTTTAATTAATTAAGGGGCATAATAGGGAATTGGGGTTCCCGTATTCGTGAGGTGACACACACTTATGCGGGTTTCAGTGTATCTGTATGGGTAATTAAAATACAAAGTATTTATACTTGCGATGGAGATTATGTGTTCAATCTTCCGGCGTTGAAGGTGGTGCATAAATTCACTAGATTGGTATGTTCACTAATATCTTGTTTATATGTAGTGAGTACGCCAAATATAATGAATTACAAGAATCATATTGTATTTATTACACAGATCAGATGGTATAAAATATTACACAAATTAGTTACAAATTAATATGGTCATGAATTACAAGAATCGAATTATACATATTAGTCTATAGATTGCTTATTTATTTCTATAGCCAACATATTTACTCCAGTTTGTTGGAATTTTAAAGGTCATCCATGCTTCTGTTGGATTATTCACATAATATATATCAATTTTTTTCTGTACTAGAAATTATATTCAAATTAATTTGTGTGCACCTTTATTATTTGATTGCGTACAATATTTACCATACCAACAAATTATTTACCATGATGAAGTAGTTTATACAACAGTTCCTTTTTAAAAAATGATTTTCGTTGACTAGTATTATCGTTGCTTCTTCTTTTTCTTTGTTTCATAATAAATTAAAAGGCATAATAGAAGGTAAATTTTATAAAATTTGTAATGAATAAGTATGGTGGTTTATATTAATAAAGGCAAATTTGAGTAATTTGGTATACTTTTGCATGGCTTCAGCACTTCCAATAATTTTTCATCTGAAAAAGGTAGATCTTTATATTAAATTCAAGAATTTAGACATCTAAGTAGTTTCACAAAAGAGAGGTCTTATTACAAGGGAGGTTTCTGTAAATAGTAAAACTTTAATCAGGTCTTCATAAAAGAGAGGAGGTAAATTCATCTTATTACAAAGAGGTTTCTGTGAATAGTAAACTTGAATCAGGTCAACGAATAAATTCCAGAATTGGAAAGACTCATGACTTAGAAACATTGCGAAAATGACAAAAATGGCCCCTATGTTTGAAGATAGGTTCAAAATAGTCCATTAGGTATAAGGGATCATTTTTGTTATTTTCTCGAATAACGTTCCTATAAATTTGCACGTTTTGCTCGAGCATGCACTCAAGATGTTAAGATAGAGTTCATCAAAGATAAACGTGCTGAGCATGCCATAATTTGTAATATACAGAAAAATCTCTCTGTAAGAAAGCAAAAGATCTTTCTATTTTATGTGGAATTGAGATTGCAATTATTATGTTTTCAATTGCAGGTCAACCATTTTTATTTGGTATCCCTGATGTTGAATCAGTCGTCCAGCAATTTTTAGAGGTCAAGAAAATGACGGCATCTCCATCAAATCGTTATATAATGAAGAAAAGGAAGATAGAAGAACGTGAAAACAAAGGAAAAGCTATTGATCTGTCAGAAGATTTTAAGTTGACAGATTTGGGAAAACTTGAGAAATTGAAAGAAAAGATCAAAAAATTTGACAATCATTTGATTAAGGAAATTGTTGAGCTACAATCTGTGATTGTCTATGAAGATCCAAAATATGTGTTTGATATGAATGTGCCTAGTACTTCAACTTTTCCATCTAATTGGTTGAGTCTTTAAATAGAAACTTCAATATAATAAGATCCAATTAAAGTTTATTTACTATGTTGTTTCTTCATAATGAATTATCGTAAGGAATGAACTTTTTCGAGTAGTAAATATTTTATGTTGTTTATTATTATTTTTTGTTTCCTCCAAATATAACACTTGGCCCCTAAACATATCTTTATTCTCAGCACGGCATTCTTTTAACTTCTGTTATATATTTTGGAAGGGAAAATGGTCAAATTTTCCATCCAACTATGATTTATAGTTTAACATTACTCTCCGTCAAACTTTGCGATCAAATATATCCTTTCCGTTAGCAAATTTGTTAAATTTCCCTTGAATGGACATATTTGTGAGTTGGATGCCACATCGGATCTACGTAGACTCCTCGTCGGATCCAGGTCGGCTCTCCACCAAATACGACCCATTCTCCACCACAAAATCATTGTCCAACAACGACCCCATATCTGTTTGTTTTTTAGAGTTTCTCGGTTGGATTCTTACTTTAAGGCCGTCGAAGTGACGTCTCCGGTTTGTCATCCTCTACGTTATTGCCATACTTGGGCAAAATTACTATGGCTAATCTTTTATTTTGTTTCGATTGGCCTGGTAACGTCTCACTCCATTTATTGTCGAGAACGATGGCTCTATTTTTGTTGTTGCCTCGTTTTGTTACTACTGCTCTGATTCATACTGACTTTAGACTGCTCTTGCTTATTATGAGTGATGGCGAGATTTTTCGTTGGGGCGAAATGGGAAATTAAGGGATTGAAGGGGTTATTGGACGAGATTGATTGGAGTTTGAGGGAGGGAAGATGGTTAATAGAAGAGGCGCATGGTTGGTACAGAGAGAGTTTGAAGGTGTTAATGAAACTCGAAAGTGTTGTTGAAGCCTCCAAAGATGAAAGCTTGGAGTACGTTAAAAAAGGAGAATGCTAAATTTGCCTGATTAAAGTGTGCTAAAAAGTGATGGTGTTGAACTTGGTTTGCCGGAGACGAGCTCCGGCAGTGGTGATGATTTTGGAAGATCTGGGGGTTGTTTGTTGGTGGCTAACGGTGATGATTTTGGAGTGGTTTTGATAGCGTTTGATTCGGGGTTGTTTGTCAGAGATGAGCTCCGGCAGTGGTGATGATTTTGGGAGATCTGGGGGTTGTTTGTTGGTGGTCCAAACTCTAGGTGTAAGTCTAGTTAGAACTTTTGTGATCTAACTACCCCCAAGCCAAAGTTCTATCTAGTTAATTTGTCACAAACACATTAGAAGGTCATCTCGGCCTACATCACCTTACCCGCACCTGAACTTGTCTATTAATTTTGTGTCCAATCATTTTCTAGACTGCCTAATACCTTTCACCCCCATTACATTACAACACTTCCCCAATCTACACTAAAAAGGTCGTTAAGCAACTCATTCCAAAAACACCCGAAAACCCAACCAACTATTCCTCTGTCCTCACCGGGTTCAACCTTCGTAGGTTACTGTCCCAACCAATTTCTGCAACCTTAGCACCATCCAACCACCAACATAACCTACAACGTTTCTAGTTCATCCTCTCCAAACTTCTTAGCCCCAAACCACGTAAGGGCACCCGTACACCTCCAACAAACCTAAATTGTCCAGGAACCATCCTATTCCACCAACCTCTATCTGATTCCCATATTTGTGTCCGTCCAGCCCCAAACCAACTCCGACCAACCTAACCATACAATCCCCTCCTTATATACATCACTTCGCCTTCTTATTCTTGGTGGAACTTCCTCTAGTTGTATTCCATTTCTCAAAGACATAGCCTAAACTTTCTCTTTTAGATTTGTTTTATGTTTCTTTGAATAGTATCATGTGGTCTGATAGTTTAAGAAACCACTATCTGCTCCACCTGACGTTCAAGCTCATAGATGGAATTCTACATTTCATTCATCATCTGTTGCTTCTGAGCCATCATCTCTTCCATAGAATCACATGTCTACGAACCTTGAGGTTTCAGGGCTTGAAAGGTTAGATGATTCCGATAATTTTGATTATAATTTTTCCCAAACTGGGTTCGCTCAAATCCACTACCATGATTCTGCTACCCCATATAGTAAACCAACTCTGGATTAGATATCTGGGCTTGCTCATTTAGCCTAACTTGTTTGATGTTTTTTTCTTGAACTATGAGAAATGTGCAAGTTTTTCTCTTCTCTTGTTGTACTTGGATATGGTCATGTTGTCTGTTTTCCCAAGACCTTCTATCTGATTTGCTGAATCTTTGATATGATATTCCTAAAGTATACGGGGTATACAAATTTAGTATACACCAAGTGTATACAAGAGCTGTATATCTATGTATACCTTCAAGTATATCAGATATACTCTAAATATCATGTGTATACCAACCTTTTATATATGTCTAAGTGTGTGTAGAATGTGCATATGCATATATATTAGATATATTCCTGTATATTTGAGTATGTGGGTGTGCGCTTAAGCTAATCCATTATATATTAGGCTTAGTTTCTTTCTTTAAGTCTTACACTTATAATGTTTGGGTCTGCTTTATTTTTTTCGCACACTACTTACATCCTGAGGCCCATGTTGCTTATCGTTACGATCATTGATTTTCTGTGTTGGGCCTGATTTGTTCTGGGCATGCTGTGCCATATTACTATAATTGTTTCACATGTTTGTTTAATTTTTACATCAATATTTGTTTATTTGCATTTGTTTGAAGGATTTGTGTATTTTCTAACTCACATGGTCTTTTTCCCATCTTCTTTGCATGTTTCGGCGTTTGGTGGGCTCTTCATCTCATTTTCACGATTTCTCTAGCCTATTGGGCCTGAGGCCCAACTCTCTCATTTTTTTACCGATTCCGAAAGCAGCTATAAGGCCCATTCATGGGTAAAAATAACATTGCATATTAACTAGTGGGCCAATATTCCCACCAGTCTGACCTGTTTCCCTTTTCTATATATTTTGTATTTTTTTATTTATTTGTACATTGTAAATTACAAATTATTGGAACCCTAGGTTAGAAAATAATTGAAATAGTAAGATACGATGTTGATATCGTTAGAACGAATAGGACCCCTTTTGTAAATCTTTGACCCGAGATATAAAATAATAAAAGTGTATTATTTTTTAATTTTGGCTTTTATTACTTATCCATGTGTTTAAAACAATTTCCTTAAATGATCTGCAAATGGTTTATTTAATTTAAAAATGGATTTCCTTTTAAAAAATGAATTAAGTTTTTTTTGCAAAGAGGATCTTATTTTAAACTTCGCTTTGAAAATATGGAAACAGATTTTAACTTCCAGTTTAAATAAAGCTTTGATTAAATTGGCTTTAATTTTATGGACACAAGTCTTTAATCGTTTTTCTTAATATATTAGATATTTTCAAGTAAAGTTCCTTTATAAACCTTGAGTTTGGGAAAGGAAAAAGGATATGGTTGACCTTTTTTAAAATAACAAAGACTTTTTTTTAATAAATTATATCCTTTACTAATATTTTAAATATAAAATACAAGTACTTATAAGAAATTAATAGTTTATTATTCTTTTTGATAAAAAATAAATGATTTATATTCAAAGGAAAGTTTTCAAATGGATTTTCTTCATACTTTGAAGAAAGAAAGGGTGTTGTGGTAAAGAATTATTTTGTCGGAAAATGATTTTTAATGCTATGATTTTATATACAATATCTTAAACAATTTTGACAAATAAAAAGTAATTTATTATTTTTGAAACTCGAAGGTCAATCGCGTTCTGTGGATTCTTAATACCGGGGTACCTAACACATTCCACGGGGAATCACCTGAACCCTTACTCGAACTCTGGTTTTCTAAAGGATTTTTCTTTGGTTTGAGAAAACCTCTTTTTTCAATTGGTTTCCCAATTTTTCCTATAAATTCGGTGGCGACTGTAATAAAATAAATAAATCCAAGAGTTCACAAGTGATGAAATACCTTTTATGTTCTCGCGTAAAAGTGAACCGTAACAGTACTATCATGTCTTGGCTTAACTTACACCTACTTCTATATATCATTGGATCGCTCATTTTCACTCTTTAAAAGTCGTTAATATCGTGTTCTTAAATGATCTTCTATACCCCAGTTATGACCCTATATGAGTGGCTAATGTCTTTCGTCTTAGCTATAGTCTAGAGTCTCTTTAACATTAACTTTCGCTATATGATTAACCTCAAGTAACCAGATACTAGTAGTATAGCTCGTATCAACACTCTATATGTTATCGCACTTATGCTTTATGACTCCTCAACCAATATATGAACATTAATCGTAAGTCCCCTTTCCTTATTAAACATTCTATAACCTATCATAATAACTTGGGCTCATAAACATACTTGCTAGCATCCTAGTCTTCTTTATGTCATTCTAGAATCTCAAGTGAGACGCTACACTGTTTCTGGCTTCCTTTTTATTCCTATAACTAGGCCTTCTAGACTTGGGGCTCATGAATTGGGAGTTATGTTACTAATGATGTCACTCTCATTTTCGCATACTCAGTTATGGTGGCTCTAGCTCCCTAGTTAAGGTCTGGATCACTCATAATCATATACTTAGGTATCTTAGTCCTAGGAACTCGTATAAGGACGGAGTAATTCTAGTATCTTTTACTCTAGTTCATACACAAGAATGCACCTATCTTATACTCACTCATTGAACATCTCTTACATAAATAGTCAATGTACCAATCCTACCATCTGGTGAAGGCTCGGGGTCCTGTTGATCCGCTAAAGAAAAGATGCGGTTATAACTACCGCTAAAACTAGAAGGTCCACCTTTACCTAAACCTCTACCGATTTGAGGTTGTAACTCATATCCTGAAGGAGGTACTGAAGTAGAAGACCCTGATATTGAACTAGTTGACTGCGCCATACAGCCTCGTCCCCTACTCGGACGATTCCTCATTATATATCCCAGACGTCCACATGCATAGCAGGCATTAGTGCACAGCTGACATTACCCATAGTGAGTCTGAACCTACACGCATGAAATGCAACGCCTCGGCAAAGGGACGTCAGTACAAATAATGTACTGAATATGTAAGGCGACTGAAATAACAAAAGCTGAACTGAAACTGAAAGCATTTAGCTAAACATATCTGAGAGAGAGAAGGGAAATCTGAGGATATACCTACCTGCTCACATCATACAGAAATATCAAGAACTTACCAGACCTTATCAGGGTTCTGTAGTTAAGTATATTGTACCAGGCCTTAAATGAGGCTCTGTGTAGTATCACCAAACATATCAGGCCATTGGGGGCATCTGCGGTGTGCGCAACGTAGCAGGCCTTAACGAGGCTCTGTGATATAGAATATAACATACCAGGCCATAACAAGGTTTTGTGGAGTAAGTAAACAACATACCAGGCCATATATAGGATTTTTGGAGTATGCACAATATGCCAAACAATCATATAATCTAAAGCAGTAAATAATTATCATCAATCAAGGAATGAGTCTGTAGGATCTATAAACACTCATCTAGTGAAAAGAGTAAGCTATAAGGCAGAAAGTACTCCCGACAAGGGAAAAACAATAATATCTCAATGATATCTAAATATGAGGCACGAGTTAGTTATAAACTTTTCTCTTGTACATCTCTAATGAGTACCATTTTAGGTATGGATTCATACTACAGAAAGGAGGGATAGCCATTATATACCTCTTTGTTTATTCACTCGTCGACGTACGTATAAGATGTAGCACTTCAATCTACAAGAAGAGCAATAGAAATATTGTTAAGATAACCGAAAAATTATAGTAAAATATAACGACCTCAACTTTTCGATAACATTTCCTTTGTTCTTCCTTAATCTCATAACATCAACAACTTGGACTTAATTCATTTAGGCCTTTTATCAAACACCTAGGATGCATAGATTGTTTACTTCTCTTTTTCCAACTCAACTTTACACCTACATTTACCATACATGGAAAACTATAATGACAACAACTACAACAACATGATCATGCTAGTTTCTACAATTTCTAACCACCAAAAGCTTTGGATATAGCCTAAAATAGCCCCAAGAAGGACACAACACATTTAAGAAATCTTCTAGCATCTACCTTGTGATTCTTCACTTCTACAACTTCACCAACATAAGAACTAACTTAAACACAAATGAAAAGAAGTTAATCTTACCTTAAAGGACCAGGAAAATCATCAACAAGCACTTCTTCAAGCCTACAACAGCCCTCAATAACACCACAATGCCATAAAAGCTTTTCCTTGTGGTTTACAACACCTTCAAGATGAACTTGAGTTGATTCTATTTGGATTTTATCTTGGAGTCAGAGAGATGTTAGGGAAACTCCTAGGGAGTGAGAGAACTGATCTAGGTCGAAAATGGATGAAAAATAAGGCTTGGATCATACTTAAAGATTTCAAGGTCGGCCACCGCTTGGTTTTCACGGCCAAAATCACGATCCGTGAAATTGTACCGTGAAACCATTCCCCAAAATTAGTGGTTCTGCTTCTGTTTCACGATACCTCTGCCACCATTCGATGGGCCGTGAAACTTTTCACGGTCTGTGAAAATGCTTCCTCACACTAGCTTTTCGATGAACTTGTTTCTTTCGATTCGTTTGGCCCTGAAACCTTATGCTACACTCTTAACACTTACCAAAAGTTTTACTTAACCTCATATGTGTATCATAACTAGTTCGGGATTAGATTAGGTTACTCAAAATGGAATCGACGTAACGAATACAAGCATGAATAGCTTAACGACTTTTGAATTCTTGTAACCTCTTAAAGGTTTAACTCGTTTACCTTCTTTATAACTTCAAAAAAAATTCTCCTTTGAACTAATGTCAACTAACTTACAATGAGTACAATGTACAAAAGTACGAGATGTAACATACCAAATATCATAACACTTGCAAAATAGCTAAGCCAGTAACTGAGATAGTAATAAGATACAAACTCAAGCAACTGAAAGTTTTCCTTGCCTCCCTCGAACCTCAAAACTAGATGCTCTCTAAATCTAGCGCATCACATGAACAGTCCTTCACAAAAAATTTCCACCAGAAGTATCGACCAATCCCGGTTACTCCAACAAGGTCATTTATTATTACCGATATAACAACCCCAACCACCACTTTACTAATCCAATGGTAGTGTGATCCTTACTTATCATACATACAATCCTACTAACATCCTCTTATATCCTCACACAAGTATGCTTGCCAATATTCTTTAACTAAAGAGTCCTTCTTCCATTGTGGTACGAGCTTACCAACACAACATTGAAATCTAATGTACTTTAGTGAATTCACCTCTTTTGGTTTCCATCAATATTATTGATTCTTAAGTCAATTTTTGAAATGCTTTTCACAACTAGAATTAGTTAACAACCATCATTGATCTACCACTTTAATTGTCCTTATTTCGTCTAACTCGAGCGCCCTACCCCAAGAAAATCATGCGATTATCCCTCTCATTTCGTCAACTCCACAAAATCACATCACCAGTAATTTGTAGAACTTGCCATGTCATAAGAAGCAAATACAATGCCCACACCCCTCCCCCAAACTTAGGTGCAACAACCAATAACTCCTTAATTAATAAATCTTTAAACTTGCCCATCAGTGAAGCCATCCTCATTAGTCGATCACTGTACTCTCGACAGCCTACTAATTAATAAATCTTTAAGCCCGCTCTTTACTGAAATATCACAACTGCCTATTCTCATAATGGTTCAATCAACACGGGTAACTTCTATAACATGGCCTACAGTCAATTGCAATTTCCTTAGAGACCCTCAAACCATTTGTCCTTACTCCACCACAATGTCATCCTGTCAAAACTCCAATGAGCCTTTCATACTCCTATGCATTATTAGACTTAGCACACCCCATGCTCCCATAAGATGAACACTTAACATTGTGACTGTCGTGTTACCAAACTTGAACTTTTGAATTCTCTTTAGTACACCTCAACTCCTCTTCACAGCCTCACCATTGTCACTATCCTCTCATATGACCCATTGATCCTCCCAAATTTAAACTAGTCTTCAAGATACCAACACATGTACCCGTCCATTACTAAATCATTAACTTTTCATAGATACAACCATGTCATAAAACTATCATAATAAATCTAGATGACATTAAAGCATTTCTACTCTAATTCATACATCGAGTTAATTATCCTTGCTATGCCACCCTCCTGAAGTGTAGTCTTCATAGTTACAACGCGTATTCCCTAGGTATCTTACAAACCGTACCAATTCAAATGGTCAACTCTCTTCCCACCACATGCTATATCATCCATGCAGTTCCTCAACGCCTGAGCAACTAACCATTGAAGACATGACAAACATGCAATCCAAACATGGGAATTTATTGTTTTCTAGGACCTCCCGATAATGGCACTGGATAAACAGTATGAGAACTTCAGGGTACCAGATCTTCTTAAACCCTATTATACCAATTATAAGTATGTTGACACACAAGATCCTATTAAAACCAGAAAATACTACGAGTTTATCCTCATAGACACCGACTCAATAGAAGTCGATCATAGTTACTTTAAAAACAATTCGGAAGCCATTGAGTATTCCAAGTTTACCATAAAAAAGATTTTAAGCCCATTTAATTGGTATGTAGATCATCTACACACCCCCATACCTTTATCAAAGAACCATAAACCCCAGGCATATAACTGGTACGATTATAAAGATGCATGGTTTAATTTTTTATATATCAGGCCAAATACACACACATGGTTTGTAAAGTATGCAGAAGGATTAAAAGATAAAATCATTCCCCGGTGGTTCTACGAATGGTGGAACATATTCGGAGGAAATCTACAGGTGGTAGCTCCTAGCTTCCAAAACAGGTATACAGGCTTCATAGAGGAGCAACAGATTTCTACCTTGCCAGAGCATATAAAATTATGCAAGTTTTTTATTAATAAAAGAATTTCATATATATTGAATTGGTCCTTCGATATCCAAGAAATGAACAGAATCCGATATCTCAGCAAGACCATCAAGATAAAGGGATGGAGTCCCAACGTCAAGGAAGAAATAAAAAACAAAAAAACCGTCTACTTCCGGCAACAGTTCAGTTTCAAAGGCCGAAATAAGAAAGAAGCCCTTAGAAGCTTTGTCCAAACTGGAAGATGACGAGGATCCCAGCGAAATAATAGAGCTCCTTGATACAGCCGCCAGTACAGATGAACCTGACAATGGCGACATGTTAGCCCCACGAGGGATAGCTCAGTCGTATTTCTTACAGTAAAAGGAGACATAAAGCAGATAAAGCAGTAGATATAAAACAGAAAGTGACATAAAGATAAAGCAGACAAAAGCGACATCAAGATAAAGCAGACGACCCTTCAAAAAAGCAAGAGACAAAGGCCCCCCACCGAAATAGTAAAAGACAAACGACCCTTCAGAAAAGCAAGAGACAAGTCCGAAGAGGCATTTTATTTTCATTTGCAAAAATGTTTCTCGAGGGCTATATAAGGCTCTCAAGTTGTAATATCAAGGGCATCGAAAAATATCCACTCTGAATATTTCCCTGCCTCACTTCCCTGTATGAATGCTTTCTTTTTCGTCTAAATAAAATTTGTAAGTCTTTTAACAGTTCTTCAAGTTCTTATTACTGCTTACTGGTTTAAGTATTATTTTAAAGTATAATACCCCCGATCCTCTTTATGGTATCAGAGCCATGTTGTTTGCAAGAATGAGTAGCTAAACTCATACTACTACCTTGGAGCATGATTGTTTAGAGGTCTTGACTGTTTGATTCTTGGTTACTGTTCATCTTTATCTTTACCTTGTTATTATCTTCAGTTCTGGATCTATGTTCTTAAGTTATTAGTATAAGGTTGTTAGGTTCTTTCACATAGTTGAGGTATCCGAATAATACTCGGATCAGACGTTGGCTAGCATGAATGTACCGTTGGATTAGCTCCAGGTGTGAGCCGGACCCGGTTTGGTGATCCCGTCGCCAAAATTACTTAGAGAAAGAAATACCAACCTACTACTATATACTAAAGAATTAACAGATTAGAACTAAAGACAGTCGCTAAGATCAAGATAAAGCTGGTAACAGTGCAAAGAATCAGTAGTCTCCCGATCGATAGAACAATAGCTCTAAGGATAGTAGCCTCTCTCATTAAACAAAAACAAAAGTTTTTCTTAGCCATTCTAGACATGCGTACACATCCTTCTTTCGATAGGATCAGAAGAGCTAATCGTCTCAGATTAGATTGCTTAAGAGACCGAGATAAGCTAGTCAAAGATTTAAAAGAAACTAGACTAGAACTAGCTTATTATAAAATGTTAGTACCTTCTGAGGAATTAACTCTTCACCGACAAACCATAGTTAGACAGGCAATAACTCAGAAAATGATTTCTTGTTATACCAAGATTGGTCATCTAGGCCACCTGATAAGAGTTCAAGAAAACTTAATTGAAAATTGTGATTGGTTACTTCGACACTATTCCGCCCAATATTAAAAATGAATACCTCTGAAAGGCACAATATTTTAAACAGTGACAATCTCTCTACTTCAACTATGAAAATAGCTAAGGTAGAAAGAGATTTACAAAATTGGGATATTCCCAAAGAACCCTTTAAAACCATTTACGAAACCGGAAGGTTCGATTTTGTAAAAAATTATAATATCAAAACTTGTGAGTCTACTATAGCCATCAATAACTCCAAAGAGATTGTTAGGTTATTAGCAGCTCAAGATATTAATAGTTATAAAAACGATTATAACTTTCTTCACATCGGCCTTGTCCAAGTAGCGGTCAAACCTTTATATCGCTTAGGTTTATACACGCCTATTAGCCTCTTGTTAAGAGACGCCAGACTATTAAACTTTGAAGATTCCCTGTTAGGAGTCTTACAGAGTAATCTGGCCAGAGGCCCAGTATACTTTAATTGTTACCCCAACTTTTCGGTAGATATCAACGATCAGAATATAATGGATACTCTGATAGTAAATATCAAAACCAAAAATATGAACAGTAAAATTAACACCAAAGAGATTGCTATTATTTATAGGGTTTACTACAGATTAATGAAAACTACCTTGGCCCCAAAGGCCAAGATAATGAGCAATAAAGGAGTTACTATGCTCATGGAAGCAAACCAAGAGTATAGCAATATATTTGTTCCCAGAATGCTTCACTGGGATGAAATTTTATCAAAAGATGAATGGCACTTTGATGCTATTGCCCAACCAAAATTAGAACCAGAGAGTTCAAAAATTAAAAATGTTGTTCAGTACCCAGATGGGTCAATTAATTTAAAATTTCTGAAATCTAGCGCAGAGACTTCTTCAAGAAGATACTCTACTAGGAGACCATCTTCCTCAAAAAGCCGGGAGGAGGAAACAGATGACTTCGACGAAGAAGTTTTACTTCAGGAAATAGAAAGAAAAATAAAAGGAGTAGATTTTTCTAAAAATATTCCTAAAGTTCACTATGAGTCAATAGCAAGGACTAGCAACCCTACCCCAAGCGATCTACAAGGTCCAGCCGAAGGATCACTAGGCATGATTAAAAGGGATAATAAATTCAAAATAGATTTTAAGCTCCTTGATAATCTCTGGATAAGCCCAGAACACGCCATTAAAAGAAAGTGGTACGTAGATACCTATACCGAGAGTCAAAGGTTATCCTTTAGAAAATCTTGGATTGCTGACATGAAAAGATTAAGATGTAACATTGAATTCTTTAGGTGGTTCCAGGTCACGGGCCAATTAGGCAACGAACCTGAGTCATTAAGCACACTTGTAAACAAGTGGTACACGCGTACCAGAACTATTGACTCAGTAACTCCTCCATTAGAAAAGATTAGTATTCCTATAGAAGGAGAAGTAATTGAGGCCACTCCCTTTATGAGAGACATAAAGAACCCCACTAGCAACCCCACCAACAATGACGTAAACAAGCTTATTCAGCAAAACCATTATATAAATCAATTGCTACACGTGGTTTCCACTCAACTTAACCAGACCAGTGGCAAAGCAATCTTTAAAGATAGAATGGGTCCCTCCAAAGAAATAAGGACTTCAAACCCTATATTTAAAATACCTGAATTTTCTGCTAGTAACTATCCCAATCTTGTCAACCCCATCGACATAAGTGATAAGGTTTAGACAAAATAAATCTTAGGTTACAACAGAGTCTCACTGGCGAAGGTCTAGCCATTAAGACTATCACTGACCAAGGATTTGATATAAACAAGCTATCCCGCTACACCAATAGAAAGAATTTCTACCCTCGGGCTACCTTTCCGGATATGTAGTACGAAGAAAATGAGTTCTTATCTCATACTTCACACTCGGGATCACAAATCTCAGAATGGAATATCGATGGCCTAGCTGAAGGTCAGATTTACAGTAAACTTCATGAGATGTGCATAGCCATAACAGGCCTTAAGATAAAAAATAACAATGACAAACAGTGTGCTACTATGATAGTCGCAAGATTTACTGGTATGCTAAAGAATTGGTGGGATAATTATCTCACTGAAGAAATTAGGCAGGGCATATTGAGTGCCACCTCAGTTCAGCAGATAGTCAAAATAGATGACTCCGTAGAACAGAAAATGGTAGATGATGCTACTGCTACCCTCATCTATAGCATTGCTAAACACTTCATAGGAGAACCCAAATTATTTCAGGAAAAAAACCTGGAGATCCTTAGCAATCTAACTTGCCCTAGGCTCCACGATTTTAGATGGTATAAAGACATCTTCCTTAACAAGGTTATGATCAGAGAAGATTGTAACCATGATTACTGGAAAGAGAAGTTCATTAGCGGTCTACCCTCGCTTTTTGCAGAAAAGGTCCGAACCACCATTCGAAACAAATTCGATGGAGAAATACCTTATAGTGGCTTAACATACAGAGATATTGTAAGCTTGATAAACCTTACGGGCTTAGATTTATGTAATGATCTTAAACTTAAGCACCAGTTAAAGAAAGAAGGAAGACTCTCTACCTCCGAGTTAGGAAGCTTCTGCCAAGACTTCGGTTACACAAAAATTACCGCCCCATCTAAAGCAGTTGCTAAAAAACATAAGAAAAATAGAAAGCCTAGTACCTCTTCTAAACGAGAATACAAGAGTTACAAAAGAAAGCCCTATAAACCAAGGAGGCCTGCAAGGCGGAAGAGCACAGTTTCCAAAGAAACTAAATGTTGGAACTGTGGTAAAGCAGGCCACCTAGCCAGTAGTTGTAAAGCTCCCAACAAAAAGAAAGATAAAATTAACCTTCTGGAATTAAACCCATAGTTAAAAGAGAAACTCTTCAATATCCTAGGAGAACCCTCTAGCGAATCTTCTGAATCAGAAGACTATAGCGACGAAGAACTCCTAAACGTTGATTACAATTCAGATAGCTCCGACTCTAGCAGTAAATGCAATTGTACGGGGACTTTCTGCACCTATGACTCTAAAACAGTCAATGTCATCTCAAAAGATAGTCAAGAATTCTTCCTTGACATGATAGAATAGATTAACGACGAAGATCTTAGAAAATGTTATCTCATAGAATTAAAAAAACTCATTATTAATCACAAAGATAGTAAAGCTACGGTAGAACCCTTCAACATGAAACATGCCTTAATCAAATTTAAGACAGTTAAAACAGATACAATTTTCAAGATTTACAATCTGAAGTGTCATATCTTAAGCAAGAAATTAAAGATATTAAAGACCGGCTCAGTTCTGTCGAATTAGAGTCTTTTGCCAACAAAATAATTAGAGATGCTAATGAAGAAATGTATAGACCTTCAACCTCCAGAGGAATAGCTGAAGTCAGCTCAGCAGAAGAAGGAGAAAATCCTTTAGAACCTGATCACTCAGGGCTAAAACTTATTTCAAAAGTTAAAGCCTTAAGCTATCATATTCCCATAAAATTAGTAATTAATAAAAATGTCATCCTTAATAAAATTGCTCTCTTTGACATAGGAGCATATCAAAATTGTATTGCAAAAGGGTTAATCCCTACGAAATATTTGGAGAAAAGTACTTCAAAGCTCTATTCGGCCACCGGCAAAAAGCTAAAAATAAATTACAAATTAACCAAAGAACATGTCTGTAATAATGGAGTTTGTTTGTTATATCAATGATTTTGTAATTACAAGAAATATTACAGAAGAAATTATTCAAGGTATCCCCTTCGCAACCCAGATAAAGCCTTACACGGCAAATCTGGATGGTATTTATACCAAATCTCTAGGAAAGGAAATAATCTTCCCTTACTTAAATCCTCTTTCAAAAAATGAAAGTAATTACGTTAAACAAAAAACTGTCTTTCGAATACAGCTTTTATCTAACCAGATTAACTTCCTAAAGGAAGATATCCAAATTAAACGGATAGAATCCACCTTAAAAACCCCGGAGGTAGTCAGCAAGATAAAGGGATGGAGTCCCAAGGTCAAGGAAGAAATAAAAAATAAAAGTCCGTCTACTGATTAAGAATTCCAATTGGATGCTCCAACACTATTCCGCCCAGTATTAAATATGAATAGTTTTGAAAGTCACCGTATTTTAAACAGCAAAAACCTCTCTACTTCGACTATGAAAATAGCTAAAGTAGAAAGAGATTTACAGAATTGGGATATTCCCAAAGAGCCTTTCAAAACCATTTACGAAACCGAAAGGTTCGATTTTGTCAGAAATTATAATATTAAAACCTATGAATCTACTATAGCTATCAATAACTCTAAAGAAATTGTTAAGCTATTAGCAGCTCAAGATATTAGTAGTTATAAAAAGGATTATAACTTTCTTCACATAGGTCTTGTCCAAGTAGCTGTCAAACCTTTATATCGTTTAGGTTTAGACACACCCATTTGTCTCTTGTTAAGAGACGCCCGATTGTTAAACTTTGAAGATTCCCTACTAGGAGTCTTACAAAGTAACTTGGCCAGAGGCCCATTATACTTTAATTGTTACCCCAACTTTTCGGTAAATATCAACGATCAGAACATAATGGATACTCTGACGTTGAACATCAAAACCAAAAATATGAATAGTAAAACTAATACCAAAGAAATTGCTATTATTTATAGAATCTATTACAGGTTAATGAAAACTACCCTAGCCCCAAAGGCTAAAATAATGAGTAACAAAGGAGTTACTATGCTCATGGAAGCAAACCAAGAGTATAGCAATATATTTGTTCCCAGAATGCTTCACTGGGATGAAATTTTATCTAAAGATGAATGACACTTCGATGCTATTGCCCAACCAAAATTAGAACCAAAAAGTTCAAAAATAAAAAAGATTGTTCAATACCCAGACGGGTCAATTAATCTAAAATTTCTTAAATCTAGCATAGAGACTTCTTCGAAAAGATACTCTACTAGTAGACCATCTTCCTCAAAAAGCCGGGAGGAGGAAACAGCAGACGACTTCGACGAAGAAGCTTTACTTCAGGAGTTAGAGCGAAAAATAAAAGGAGTAGATTTTTCTAAAAATATTCCTAAAGTCCACTATGAACCAGTAGCAAGGGCTAGCAGCCCTACCCCTAGGGATTTCCAAGGTCCAGCTGAAGGATCACTAGGTACGATTAGATGAGAAAATAAATTCAAAATAGATTTTAAGCTCCTTGATAATCTCTGGATAAGCCCAGAACACGCCATTAAAAGAAAGTGGTACGTAGACACTTATGCAAAAGATCAGAGGTTATCCTTTAGGAAATCTTGGATTACGGATATGAAAAGATTAAGGTGTAATATTGAATTCTTTAGATGGTTCCAGGTCACAGGTCAATTAGGCACCAAACCTGAGTCATTAAGTACTCTTGTAAACAAGTGGTACACACGTACCAGAACCATTGACTCAGTAACTCCTCCATTAGAGAAGATAAGTATTCCAGTAGAAGGAGAAGTTATAGAAGCCGCTCCCTTTAAGAGAGATATAAAAGACCCTACTGGTAACCCCACCAACAACGACGTAAGCAAGCTTATCCAAAAAAATAATTACACCAACCAACTGCTACACGTGGTTTCCACCTAACTAAATCAAACTAGTAACAGAGCTATATTTAAAGATAAGTATGATGCTCTTAAGAAAGTTAATACTACCAACTCTATCTTTAAGATACCCGAATTCTCAGCAGGAAACTACCCCAGTCTCAATGAGACTGTAGATATTAGTGATAAGGTTTTGGATAAAATAAACCTTAGGTTACAACAAAGCCTTGATGACAAAGGCTATGCCATCCAGACACTTACCAACAAATGATTTCACATAAACAAGTTATCCCGTTATACAATCTAATCTGAGACGATTAGCTCTTCTGATCATATCGAAAGAGGGATGGGTGCGCATACTTAGAATAGTTAAGGAAAGATCTTTTTGTTTGCTTAATGAGAGAGGCTACTGTCCTTAGAGCTATTGTTCTATTGGTCGGGAGACTATTGATACTTTGCACTGTTACTAACTTTATCTAGACCTTTGCGAATATCTTTAATTCTAATCTGTGAGTTCTTTAGTATACAGTAGTAGGCAGATATTTCTTTCTCTAAGTAATCTTGGCGACGGGATCACCAAACTATGTCCGGCTCACACCTGGAGCTAATCCAATGGTATATTCAGGCTAGCCAACGTCTGATCCGGGTATTATTCGGATACCTCAACTATGTGAAAGAACACAACAACCTTATACTGAAACTTCAAGAACACAGATACTGAACTGAAGATAATAACAAGGTAAATATAAAGGTGAACAGTAACTAAGAATCAAATAGTCAATACCTCTAGACAATCATGCTCCAAGGCAGTAGTATGAGTTTAGCTACTCATGCTTAAAGACAACATGGCTCTGAAACTTCAGATTGTAAATCCTGAAGAGTGGTATCTGTTTTAACGGTCTTAAATTTGTTTAAGGCGTGTTTCATATTAAAGGGCTCTGATACCATAAAGAGGATCGGGGGTATTATACTTTAAAATAATACTTAAAACAGTAAACAATAATAAGAACTTGAAGAACTTTTAAAAGACTTACAAATTTTATTTAGACGAAAAGGAAAGCATTCATACAGGGAAGTCAGGCAGGGAAATATTTAGAGTGGGATATTTTTCGATGCCTTTGGTATTACAACTTGAGAACCTTATATAGGCCTCAGAAAACAACTTCGTTGCTAAAAAGTGGAAATTAAAAATGCCTCTTCAGATTGTCTCTTGCTTTCTCGAAGGGTCATTTGTCTTTTACTATTTCGGGGGCCCTTGTCTTTTGCTTTTTTGAAGGGTCGCCTGCTTTTGAAGATTATATCTGCTTTATGTCGCTTTCTACTTTATATCTGCTTTATGTCGCTTTCTGCTTTATATCTACTTTATGTCACTTTCTGCTTTATATCTGCTTTATGTCGCTTTCTGCTTTGAGTCTGCTTTATGTCTTCTTTACTGTAAAAATAGGATTGAGCTATTCCTCGTGGGGCTAGCATGTCGCCATTGTCAGGTTCATCTGTACTGGAGGCTGTGTCGAGGAGCTCCATTATTTTGCTGGGATCCTCGTCATCTTCGAGTTTGGATAAAGCTTCTAAGAGCTTTCTTCTTACTTCTGCTTTTGAAACTGAACTATCTCCGGATGTAGACGGACTCTTCTTTTTTATCTCCTCTTTAACCTCAGGACTCCATCCTTTTATTTTGATAGTTTTGCTCAGATAACGAATCATTTTTCATCTCTTGGATATCGAAGGACCAATTTAATATATATGAAATTCGTTTAATTATAAAAAAATTGCATAATTTAATATGCTCTGGCAAGGTCGAAATCTGCTGCTATTCTAGAAAGCCTGTATATCTATTCTGGAAGCTTGGGGCTACCACCTGTAGATTTCCACCAAAGATGTTCCACCATTCGTAGAACCATCGGGGAATGATTTTTTCTTTTAATCCTTCTACATATTTTACAAACCAAGTGTGGGTGTTTGTCCTGACATATAAAAAATTAAACCATGCATCCTTATAATCGTACCAGTTATATGTCTGGGGTTTAAGGTTCTTTGATAAAGGTATCGGGGTGTGTAGGTGATCTACATACCAATTAAATGGGCTTAAAATCTTTTTTATTGTAAACTTGGAATACTCAATGGCTTCCGGGTTGTTTTTGAAATAACTATGTTCGACTTCTATTGAGTCCGTATCTATGAGGATGAACTCATAGTATTTCCTGGTTTTAATAGGGTCCTGTGTATCTACATATTGGTAATTGGTATAACAGGGTTTTAGGAGATCTTGTACCCTGAAATTCTCGTACTGTTTATCCAATGCCATTATTGGCAAGGCATGTGACACAATAAATTCCCATTTTGGAGGATGGGTGCATGTGCTGCTGCTTGCTGACGGGGTCTCCTTTTTTATAGGAGTTACTGGCTTTACTGCCCCTGAGTAAGATTCTCGGGGGCTTCATTTCATAATTGTCTCTAGTTTGTACTGCTGATGGAGATGCCTTAAATGGCATCGTCTGGGATTTACCTGCGGGTAGCTCCTTTAAAGGAGCTGGACTTTGGTTACATGCGGGCAGTTTAGGGAAATCTGCTAATACGGAAAATTTTCCTTCATAACTGGGGTGAGAAGGGGTCTGGTTTGTTTTTCTGGGGTAAAAGGCTGTTTCATTTTTCTTCAGGTTTTAATTGAAAGGGGGGTCTCATCGGGCGAGAGCCCGGAAAGCTTGGCCTCATGACTGCCCTGCAAAAATTCTCTTGTTAAGAAATCTGGCAAAGAGTTTTCTTCACCTTTTATAAAATCAATTTTAAAATCAAAACTAGACAATTATGCTTGCCATCTGGCCAAAATCTATTTTGAAACAAGGTTTTTTACATCCTTTTGTAAAACGTCTTTGGCTGCTTTGCAGTCGACTCTTAATAAAAATTATTTGTTAACAAGGTCATCTTGAAATTTCGTGATACATAGCACTATAGACAAGATTTCCTTTTTAACAGTGCTGTAATTCTTTTGAGCGGATTCCAGACTCCAGAGGTGAATCTCACCAATTGTTCAGAGGATTCAGGAGATATTTTCTGTTTAAGAATGCCGCCGTAACCGATATCGGAGGCGTCTGTTTCAACGATCATAGAAGCTTCTGGATTAGGGATTCCTAGACATGGAAGCTTTTGAACTATTTCCTTAATTTGTTTAACTGCCTTGGTTTGGTCTTCTGACCAAAGGACTGGATTTTTCTTAAGTCTCTTGTAGAGGGGTTCGCAGATCTGACGAACTTTGGGAATAAAATCCGCTACATAATTTAGACTTCCTAGGAATCTTTGAAGTTGGGTTTTATCAGTTAATTCATCAAGAAATTTAGTTGAGAACTCTATGGCTCTACAAATTGGTTTATAAGTTCCTTGGTATAGGTCATGCCCTAGAAACCTTATTGACGTCTGAAAAAGTTTTACCTTTTTAGCGCTTACTGCTAGGCTATTCTGTTTAACAGTCTTGACAAAGTATTAAGATGTTTAAAGTGCTGATCTATATTTTCTGAAAATATAAGAACATCATCTATATAGACTATAGAGAATTGACTAAAATGGTTGAATATATTATTCATTATATTCTGAAATTCTGACGAGGCATTTTTAAGCCCGAAAGGCATAACGTTCCATTCGTATGGCCCAAAAGGAACATTAAAAGTTGTTTTATACTTATCTTTTTCTTAAATTTGAATCTGCCAAACACCAGATTTCATGTCGAACTTGCTGTAGATGTTAGCTTTATAGGTCCTTTTTAGAAGATCTCGTTTATTGCGGATTGGGTACCTGATCCATTTTAATACTTGGTTAAGGGGTTTATAATTTATAACAAGCCTAGGGGCTCCTCTTTCTCTTTCGAAACTGTTATTCACATAAAATGTTGAACAACTCTCTAGTCTAGTTTCTTTTACAATTTTTATCATTGCATTCCTATCTGTTATACAATCTAATCTGAGGTGATTAGCTCTTCTGATCATATCGAAAGAGGGATGGGTGCGCATACTTAGAATAGTTAAGGAAAGATCTTTTTGTTTGCTTAATGAGAGAGGCTACTGTCCTTAGAGCTATTGTTCTATTGGTCGGGAGACTATTGATACTTTGCACTATTACTAACTTTATCTAGACCTTTGCGAATATCTTTAATTCTAATTTGTGAGTTCTTGAGTATACAGTAGTAGGCAGATATTTCTTTCTCTAAGTAATCTTGGCGACGGGATCACCAAACCGGGTCTGGCTCACACCTGGAGCTAATCCAACGGTATATTCAGGCTAGCCAACATCTGATCCGGGTATTATTCGGATACCTCAACTATGGGAAAGAACACAACAACCTTATACTGAAACTTCAAGAACATAGATACTGAACTGAAGATAAAAACAAGGTAAATATAAAGGTGAACAGTAACTAAGAATCAAATAGTCAAGACCTTTGTTAGTTCATCGGGGAATTTAGTTGAGAACTCTATGGCTCTGCAAATTGTTTTATAAGTTCCTTGGTAGAGGTCATACCCTAAAAACCTGATCGAAGTCTGAAAGAGTTTTACTTTCTTGGCGCTTACTGCTAAACCATTCTTCTTAACAGTCTTAACAAAAGTATTAAGGTGTTTAAAGTGCTGATCTATATTTTATGAGAATATAAGGACATCTCCTATATAGACGATAGAAAATTGACTAAAAGGATTAAATATATTATTCATTATATTCTAGAATTCAGATGGGGCATTTTTAAGCCCGAAAGGCATAACATTCCATTCGTATTGTCTGAAAGGAACATTAAAAGCTGTTTTATATTTATCCTTTTCTTCAACTTGAATCTGCCAAAATCCAGATTTCATATCAAATTTACTATAGATATTGGCTTTATAGGTTCTTTTTAATAAATCTCGCTTATTAGGGATTGGGTATCTAATCCATTTTAATACTTGATTAAGAGGTTTATAATTTATAACAAGCCTCGGGGCTCCTCTTTCACGCGTACCAGAACTATTGACTCAGTAACTCCTCCATTAGAAAAGATTAGTATTCCTATAGAAGGAGAAGTAATTAAGGCCACTCCCTTTAAGAGAGACATAAAGAACCCCACTGGCAACCCCACCAACAATGACGTAAACAAGCTTATCCAGCAAAACAATTATACCAATCAATTGCTACACGTGCTTTCCACTCAACTTACCAAACCAATAGCAAAGCAATCTTTAAAGATAGAATGGGTCGTTCTCCGATTTGTTAGTTTGATTCCTTCTAGGTTATTCCATGGGGTACAGACTTGTTGACAGATTTCTTGGATAAGGTCAAGTTGATTTAGTAGAGGCTTCTCACAACTTAGAGTAGGCAAAAGATTTATACGGATCGGAAGGTGTGTGATTTAGAGTTTATGGTTGGGGAGCGAGTTTTGTTGAAGGTTTCACCCATGAAGGGTGTGATGAGGTTCGGGAAAAAGGGAAAGTTAAGCTTGGGGTATATTGCGCCATTCAAGGTTGTTCAATGTCTTGGTAAGGTGGCGAATAAGTTGGACTTACCTCCTGGGTTGTCGGGTGGGCATCCAATTTTTCATGTTTTAATGCTGAAGAGATACCATTCAGATGGTTCGCATACGATTCAGTGTTTCTTGATAAGAATTTGGCTTGAGAAGGATCCTATAGCTAATTTGGACAAGCAAGTTCGGAAGTTGAGGTCGAAAGAAATAGCTTCAGTGAAAGTGTAGTGGAGGCATCATCCAGTTGCAGAGGCTTCTTGGGAGAACGAGTGTGATATGCAGATTAGATACCCCTAGATTTTCGAGAGTCTAGGTATTTCCTTTTCTTTATTGTTCAATGACGAGCGTTTATTTAAGTGGTATGTGATGTAATAACTCGCCTAGTCGTTTTGAGATTTTTACCTAAATCCCTAAAATACCATTTTTGTGGTTTTGTATGTGGATTTAGGACTTGCGGATATGGGTGGCACAATTCCCGAGGAAATCAGGCGGTTTTGGATTGATTTTAGCAAGTTTAGAAGTTTCTAAGTTAAAGCAAGAAGAAAGTTTGACCAAAGTCAATATCGAGGGTAAATGTATCATTTTCAAAGTTTTATTGATTTCATTAGGTCTGGAATGCCATTTATGGCTTAGATAAGCTATTGGTTTGGGTCCCAAGGCGTTTAGGTGTGTTTTGGGTCGTTTGATGGACATATAGAATTTCATGATTTAGAGTTGACCTTGGGTTAACATCTAGTGAAGATGATCTTTTTTCGGAATTTTGAGTGTGCGAGGGAGTCCAAATCGTGTTTATGATTAAAATGCATAATTGGTGTTACACCTTGTAGTTTCACGTCCTGTTGTGATATCAATAGGATATCAAAGTCCCGAGAAGAGATACGACCCTACTGAAGCATAATGAAGGTTTATAGCTTGGTTATGAAGGTACCAGAGTGTTTGTGAGTTAAATGGATTGAAGGAAGTACGTTTCAACGAAACTGGGCTATTTGACGGGACAGATGACAGACCGTCTAATACCCAGTCTGAGCTATCAATATTTTAGGAAGTTTGGCGAGGAATATTGACAGACCGTTGGAAGTTTGACGGTCTGTGGAGTGTACCATCGAAGTACGGCATTGGAAATTTTTTCCGGGTTTAAAAATGAGTCAGTCGATATAACCCTCATTTCATCCCCAAATTTACTTCATAAACTCTCACAAGTATATCATATAATTTCTAGATAAATCCTCAGCCGAAATACGCAAGATATGCATAATAATTCCTATGATTATCGTAGAAATCATCACCCCCGTGGAGAGATGATTTTGGAAACCCTAGAATTTAGGGCAACTTGTTGTTTCGTGAAGGTTTGGTTGCGTTGAGGTAAAATTTATCCTCCTTTATCTATATATGCCAGTAATTGATAATTTGAGATAGGTTGTGAAATGATTTTTGTAACTGAAACCCGTAAACCTATGAAATTATGATAAGTTAAGTTGTGGGTTGATTTTTTTGGAATTGTACGTTGAATTGTTGGTATCGTAAACCTAAACGGGTATATTTCTGAAAATTATGGGACCAAATTACATGAATACTCTTTTGTTAACAACTCTAAGAACCTTTTATGTTAAGATGATCGCTAAGATGTCTAAGTGAAGTTTCCTTGTTGAATATGGATTAGATGTTGATATTGACCCTTTGTTTGATATAGATAATCATTCGTGAAGAGTACGAGAACTTTAGCACAATGTATAACTTCATGGATAAAGTATGTAAGGCTATCCCTTTCTTTCAAAGCATGAAATCCAACGAGTTATCGTTTTTGAAAAGAAACGCCAAAAGTCTTATCTTATTGTATCTTGAAATCTCTTGTCGAGAAGTATTCATCGATTATCCTTATTCTCGTAATCCATGTTGTTGGTTACTGACGTATCCTATTATCAGTTTTAAAAAAGAAACATTCTCACGAGGAAAGTGTCAAGTCGACTACAAGTCATTTTAAGAAAAAAGTCAAAGAGAATATGAGTTTCAAAATAGACCAAAGGACCTGTGTTATCATAGTTTGTTCTTTAGACCCCTGAGTCACATTGGTATTGATATGTTTTCATTGGAATTTGATGTCATGCATATAATCATGGCAGTACATTAGATCGGGTTGCACGTTCCGCAACATATACCTATATTGGATTGGGTTGCACGTTCCGCAACATATACATATATTGGATCGGGTTGCACGTTCCACAATATAAACATATAATGGATCGGATTAGGCGTTCCACAAAACATGCATAAATCATCTTGCATATTGCATTGCATATTCATATATATATCTAAGAGTAGTGACAGGTTATACACCTCGCACAATAAGACGAGGACAATTATACAATAAGAGACATATTCCAGATAGGTTGTGTTAGGTTCTAGAGTTTTATTATTCGTCCCATGTGGGGGCCATATTGCTTATGTTTTCCTTTACAGCTAATCGCATCATATTATTTTTATGCTTTCCCTTACAGATTACAGATTCATATTGCTATTCATGCTTTACATACTTGGTACTTTATTTCGTACTGACGTTCCTTTTGCAAGGGGCGCTGTGTGTTCATGCCACAAGTTCTGATAAAGACTCTGAGCTATTGAGTTCAGCCGTCAGTAAGTGAGCTTCGTCTTCCCGGATCTTTATGGTTATATATGGAGTATTTTGTAGAGTTATGTATAATATGGGTAGGTCGGGGCCCTGTCCAGGCCATATATCAGTTCAATCACTCATAGAGGCTCACCGACTTATTTTGGTATGTACAATATTGATGTATAACCTTGTCGGCTAAGTTGTCTTTTGTTGGACTATGTTGTGACCTTGTCGGTCCTGTTGTATACATGTTGAGTTAATCCCTCTTATCTAGTATTCTTATTGTGATATATCCCAGTACGGCCTTGTCGGGCGGAAGTTCTACT